>CATKUM010000049.1:1432000-2864000 GCA_949786405.1 Onychomys arenicola | reverse complement strand
AGCTTCCTTTGAGCTGAAAAGTGAATGCGTTTACCTGAAACGAAGTCTTGCTTTTAGGAAGACACAGAGCCTGGCATTTAACTCTGATTCTGAAGGGAAACACACAGCACAGTTCTCATCCATGAAACACACTCTGCTTTAGAGCCAGAAGCACTCCCTTGCTTATCAAGTCTGTAATAAAGCAGGAAACGTGAGTGTGCTTAGAAGAAAAGAACCGTGTTTCCTACACAGACGGACGATATCTAGTTCAACTCTGCTTCTGAAACTGATACAAACCACAGGTCCTCTAACATCCAATGCTATTCAGCTAAGAGCGAGAAACATGTGAGCTTCATGAACGATGTAGCTTCCTTTGAGAGGAAAACTGAGTGTGTTTACCTGAAACGAAGTCTTGCTTGTAGGAAGACACAGAGCCTGGCATTTAATTCCGTTTCTGAAGGGAAAAACACAACACAGTTCTCATCCATGAAACACACTCTGCTTTAGAGCAATAAGCACTCCCTTGCTGTCTCAAGTCTGTAATAAAGCAGGAAACGTGAGTGTGCTTAGAAGAAAAGAACCGTGTTTCCTACACACACGGACGATATATAGTTCAACTCTGCTTCTGAAACTGACACACCACAGGTCCTCTAACATCCAATGCTTTTCAGTTAAGAGCGAGAAACGTGTGCGCTTCGTTAAAGATGTAGCTTCCTTTGAGCTAAAAGTGACTGTGTTTACCAGAAACGAAATCTTGCTTGTAGCAAGACACAGAGCCTGGCATTTAACTCCGATTCTGAAGGGAAACACACAGCACAGTTCTCATCCATGAAACACACTCTGCTTTAGAGCAAGAAGCACTCTCTTGCTTTCTCAAGTCTCTAATAAGGCGGGAAAGGTGAGTGTGCTCAGAACAAAAGAACCGTGTTTCCTACACACAGGGACCATATCCAGTTCAACTCTGCTTCTGAAACTTATACAAACCACAGGTCCTCTAACATCCAATGCTATTCAGTTAAGAGCGAGGACCGTGTGAGCTTTGTGAACGATGTAGCTTCGTTTGAGCTGAAAAGTGAGTGCTGTTTACCTGAAACGAAGTCTTGCTTGTAGGAAGACACAGAGCAGGGCATTTATCTCCGTTTCTGAAGGGAAAGACACAGCACAGTTCTCATCCATGAAACACACTCTGTTTTAGAGCAAGTACCACTCTCTTGCTTCCTCAAGTCTCTAATAAGGCAGGAAACGTGAGTGTGCTTAGAAAAAAAGAACCGTGTTTCCTACACACACGGACCATATCTAGTTCAACTCTGCTTCTGAAACTGATACAAACCACAGGTCCTCTAACATCCAATGCTATTCAGTTAAGAGCGAGAAACGTGTGAGCTTCGTGAACGATGAGGCTTCTTTTGAGCTGAAAAGTGAGTGTGTTTACCTGAAACGAAGTCTTGCTTGTAGGAAGACACAGAGCCTGGCATTTAACTCCGTTTCTGAAGGGAAAAACACAGCACAGTTCTCATCCATGAAACACACTCTGCTTTAGAGCAAGAAGCACTCCCTTGCTTTCTCAAGTCTGTAATAAAGCAGGAAACGTGAGTGTGCTTAGAAGAAAAGAACCGTGTTTCCTACACACCTGGACGATATCTAGTTCAACTCTGCTTCTGAAACTGATACACCACAGGTCCTCTAACATCCAATGCTTTTCAGTTAAGAGCGAGAAACGTGTGATTTCGTTAAAGATGTAGCTTCCTTTGAGCTGAAAAGTGAATGCGTTTACCTGAAACGATGTCTTGCTTGTAGCAAGACACAGAGCCTGGCATTTAACTCCGTTTCTGAAGGGAAAAACACAACACAGTTCTCATCCATGAAACACACTCTGCTTTAGAGCAATAAGCACTCCCTTGCTGTCTCAAGTCTGTAATAAAGCAGGAAACGTGAGTGTGCTTAGAAGAAAAGAACCGTGTTTCCTACACACACGGACGATATATAGTTCAACTCTGCTTCTGAAACTGACACACCACAGGTCCTCTAACATCCAATGCTTTTCAGTTAAGAGCGAGAAACGTGTGCGCTTCGTTAAAGATGTAGCTTCCTTTGAGCTAAAAGTGAGTGTGTTTACCAGAAACGAAATCTTGCTTGTAGCAAGACACAGAGCCTGGCATTTAACTCCGTTTCTGAAGGGAAACACACAGCACAGTTCTCATCCATGAAACACACTCTGCTTTAGAGCAAGAAGCACTCTCTTGCTTTCTCAAGTCTCTAATAAGGCGGGAAACGTGAGTGTGCTCAGAACAAAAGAACCGTGTTTCCTACACACAGGGACCATATCCAGTTCAACTCTGCTTCTGAAACTGATACAAACCACAGGTCCTCTAACATCCAATGCTATTCAGTTAAGAGCGAGAAACGTGTGAGCTTCGTCAACGATGAGGCTTCTTTTGAGCTGAAAAGTGAGTGTGTTTACCTGAAACGAAGTCTTGCTTGTAAGAAGACACAGAGCCTGGCATTTAACTCCGTTTCTGAAGGGAAAAACACAACACAGTTCTCATCCATGAAACACACTCTGCTTTAGAGCAATAAGCACTCCCTTGCTGTCTCAAGTCTGTAATAAAGCAGGAAACGTGAGTGTGCTTAGAAGAAAAGAACCGTGTTTCCTACACACAGGGACGATATATAGTTCAACTCTGCTTCTGAAACTGACACACCACAGGTCCTCTAACATCCAATGCTTTTCAGTTAAGAGCGAGAAACGTGTGAGCTTCATTAAAGATGTAGCTTCCTTTGAGCTGAAAAGTGAGTGCATTTACCTGAAACGAAGTCTTGCTTGTAGGAAGACACAGAGCCTGACATTTAACTCCGTTTCTGAAGGGAAAAACACAGCACAGTTCTCATCCATGAAACACACTCTGCTTTAGAGCAAGAAGCACTCCCTTGCTTTCTCAAGTCTGTAATAAAGCAGGAAACGTGAGTGTGCTTAGAAGAAAAGAACCGTGTTTCCTACACACCCGGACGATATCTAGTTCAACTCTGCTTCTGAAACTGATACACCACAGGTCCTCTAACATCCAATGCTTTTCAGTTAAGAGCGATAAACGTGTGATTTCGTTAAAGATGTAGCTTCCTTTGAGCTGAAAAGTGAATGCGTTTACCTGAAACGAAGTCTTGCTTGTAGCAAGACACAGAGTCTGGCATTTAACTCTGATTCTGAAGGGAAACACACAGCACAGTTCTCATCCATGAAACACACTCTGCTTTAGAGCCAGAAGCACTCCCTTGCTTATCAAGTCTGTAATAAAGCAGGAAACGTGAGTGTGCTTAGAAGAAAAGAACCGTGTTTCCTACACAGACGGACGATATCTAGTTCAACTCTGCTTCTGAAACTGATACAAACCACAGGTCCTCTAACATCCAATGCTATTCAGCTAAGAGCGAGAAACATGTGAGCTTCATGAACGATGTAGCTTCCTTTGAGAGGAAAACTGAGTGTGTTTACCTGAAACGAAGTCTTGCTTGTAGGAAGACACAGAGCCTGGCATTTAATTCCGTTTCTGAAGGGAAAAACACAACACAGTTCTCATCCATGAAACACACTCTGCTTTAGAGCAATAAGCACTCCCTTGCTGTCTCAAGTCTGTAATAAAGCAGGAAACGTGAGTGTGCTTAGAAGAAAAGAACCGTGTTTCCTACACACACGGACGATATATAGTTCAACTCTGCTTCTGAAACTGACACACCACAGGTCCTCTAACATCCAATGCTTTTCAGTTAAGAGCGAGAAACGTGTGCGCTTCGTTAAAGATGTAGCTTCCTTTGAGCTAAAAGTGAGTGTGTTTACCAGAAACGAAATCTTGCTTGTAGCAAGACACAGAGCCTGGCATTTAACTCCGTTTCTGAAGGGAAACACACAGCACAGTTCTCATCCATGAAACACACTCTGCTTTAGAGCAAGAAGCACTCTCTTGCTTTCTCAAGTCTCTAATAAGGCGGGAAACGTGAGTGTGCTCAGAACAAAAGAACCGTGTTTCCTACACACAGGGACCATATCCAGTTCAACTCTGCTTCTGAAACTGATACAAACCACAGGTCCTCTAACATCCAATGCTATTCAGTTAAGAGCGAGAAACGTGTGAGCTTCGTCAACGATGAGGCTTCTTTTGAGCTGAAAAGTGAGTGTGTTTACCTGAAACGAAGTCTTGCTTGTAAGAAGACACAGAGCCTGGCATTTAACTCCGTTTCTGAAGGGAAAAACACAACACAGTTCTCATCCATGAAACACACTCTGCTTTAGAGCAATAAGCACTCCCTTGCTGTCTCAAGTCTGTAATAAAGCAGGAAACGTGAGTGTGCTTAGAAGAAAAGAACCGTGTTTCCTACACACACGGACGATATATAGTTCAACTCTGCTTCTGAAACTGACACACCACAGGTCCTCTAACATCCAATGCTTTTCAGTTAAGAGCGAGAAACGTGTGAGCTTCATTAAAGATGTAGCTTCCTTTGAGCTGAAAAGTGAGTGCATTTACCTGAAACGAAGTCTTGCTTGTAGGAAGACACAGAGCCTGACATTTAACTCCGTTTCTGAAGGGAAAAACACAGCACAGTTCTCATCCATGAAACACACTCTGCTTTAGAGCAAGAAGCACTCCCTTGCTTTCTCAAGTCTGTAATAAAGCAGGAAACGTGAGTGTGCTTAGAAGAAAAGAACCGTGTTTCCTACACACCCGGACGATATCTAGTTCAACTCTGCTTTTGAAACTGACACACCACAGGTCCTCTAACATCCAATGCTTTTCAGTTAAGAGCGAGAAACGTGTGAGCTTCATTAAAGATGTAGCTTCCTTTGAGCTGAAAAGTGAGTGCATTTACCTGAATCGAAGTCTTGTTTGTAGGAAGACACAGAGCCTGGCATTTAACTCCGTTTCTGAAGGGAAACACACAGCACAGTTATCATCCATGAAACACACTCTTCTTTAGAGCAAGAAGCACTCTCTGGCTTTCTCAAGTCTCTAATAAGGCCGGAAACGTGAGTGTGCTCAAAACAAATAACCGTGTTTCCTACACACCCGGACGATATCTAGTTCAACTCTGCTTCTGAAACTGATACATCACAGGTCCTCTAACATCCAATGCTTTTCAGTTAAGAGCGAGAAACGTGTGATTTCGTTAAAGATGTAGCTTCCTTTGAGCTGAAAAGTGAATGCGTTTACCTGAAACGAAGTCTTGCTTTTAGGAAGACACAGAGCCTGGCATTTAACTCTGATTCTGAAGGGAAACACACAGCACAGTTCTCATCCATGAAACACACTCTGCTTTAGAGCCAGAAGCACTCCCTTGCTTATCAAGTCTGTAATAAAGCAGGAAACGTGAGTGTGCTTAGAAGAAAAGAACCGTGTTTCCTACACAGACGGACGATATCTAGTTCAACTCTGCTTCTGAAACTGATACACCACAGGTCCTCTAACATCCAATGCTTTTCAGTTAAGAGCGAGAAACGTGTGATTTCCTTAAAGATGTAGCTTCCTTTGAGCTGAAAAGTGAATGCGTTTACCTGAAACGAAGTCTTGCTTGTAGGAAGACACAGAGCCTGGCATTTAACTCTGATTCTGAAGGGAAACACACAGCACAGTTCTCATCCATGAAACACACTCTGCTTTAGAGCCAGAAGCACTCCCTTGCTTATGAAGTCTGTAATAAAGCAGGAAACGTGAGTGTGCTTAGAAGAAAAGAACCGTGTTTCCTACACAGACGGACGATATCTAGTTCAACTCTGCTTCTGAAACTGATACAAACCACAGGTCCTCTAACATCCAATGCTATTCAGCTAAGAGCGAGAAACATGTGAGCTTCATGAACGATGTAGCTTCCTTTGAGAGGAAAACTGAGTGTGTTTACCTGAAACGAAGTCTTGCTTGTAGGAAGACACAGAGCCTGGCATTTAATTCCGTTTCTGAAGGGAAAAACACAACACAGTTCTCATCCATGAAACACACTCTGCTTTAGAGCAATAAGCACTCCCTTGCTGTCTCAAGTCTGTAATAAAGCAGGAAACGTGAGTGTGCTTAGAAGAAAAGAACCGTGTTTCCTACACACACGGACGATATATAGTTCAACTCTGCTTCTGAAACTGACACACCACAGGTCCTCTAACATCCAATGCTTTTCAGTTAAGAGCGAGAAACGTGTGCGCTTCGTTAAAGATGTAGCTTCCTTTGAGCTAAAAGTGAGTGTGTTTACCAGAAACGAAATCTTGCTTGTAGCAAGACACAGAGCCTGGCATTTAACTCCGTTTCTGAAGGGAAACACACAGCACAGTTCTCATCCATGAAACACACTCTGCTTTAGAGCAAGAAGCACTCTCTTGCTTTCTCAAGTCTCTAATAAGGCGGGAAAGGTGAGTGTGCTCAGAACAAAAGAACCGTGTTTCCTACACACAGGGACCATATCCAGTTCAACTCTGCTTCTGAAACTTATACAAACCACAGGTCCTCTAACATCCAATGCTATTCAGTTAAGAGCGAGGACCGTGTGAGCTTTGTGAACGATGTAGCTTCATTTGAGCTGAAAAGTGAGTGCTGTTTACCTGAAACGAAGTCTTGCTTGTAGGAAGACACAGAGCAGGGCATTTATCTCCGTTTCTGAAGGGAAAGACACAGCACAGTTCTCATCCATGAAACACACTCTGTTTTAGAGCAAGTACCACTCTCTTGCTTCCTCAAGTCTCTAATAAGGCAGGAAACGTGAGTGTGCTTAGAAAAAAAGAACCGTGTTTCCTACACACACGGACCATATCTAGTTCAACTCTGCTTCTGAAACTGATACAAACCACAGGTCCTCTAACATCCAATGCTATTCAGTTAAGAGCGAGAAACGTGTGAGCTTCGTGAACGATGAGGCTTCTTTTGAGCTGAAAAGTGAGTGTGTTTACCTGAAACGAAGTCTTGCTTGTAGGAAGACACAGAGCCTGACATTTAACTCCGTTTCTGAAGGGAAAAACACAGCACAGTTCTCATCCATGAAACACACTCTGCTTTAGAGCAAGAAGCACTCCCTTGCTTTCTCAAGTCTGTAATAAAGCAGGAAACGTGAGTGTGCTTAGAAGAAAAGAACCGTGTTTCCTACACACCTGGACGATATCTAGTTCAACTCTGCTTCTGAAACTGATACACCACAGGTCCTCTAACATCCAATGCTTTTCAGTTAAGAGCGAGAAACGTGTGATTTCGTTAAAGATGTAGCTTCCTTTGAGCTGAAAAGTGAATGCGTTTACCTGAAACGAAGTCTTGCTTGTAGCAAGACACAGAGCCTGGCATTTAACTCTGATTCTGAAGGGAAACACACAGCACAGTTCTCATCCATGAAACACACTGTGCTTTAGAGCAAGAACCACTCCCTTGCTTATCAAGTCTGTAATAAAGCAGGAAACGTGAGTGTGCTTAGAAGAAAAGAACCGTGTTTCCTACACAGACGGACGATATCTAGTTCAACTCTGCTTCTGAAACTGATACAAACCACAGGTCCTCTAACATCCAATGCTATTCAGCTAAGAGCGAGAAACATGTGAGCTTCATGAACGATGTAGCTTCCTTTGAGAGGAAAACTGAGTGTGTTTACCTGAAACGAAGTCTTGCTTGTAGGAAGACACAGAGCCTGGCATTTAATTCCGTTTCTGAAGGGAAAAACACAACACAGTTCTCATCCATGAAACACACTCTGATTTAGAGCAATAAGCACTCCCTTGCTGTCTCAAGTCTGTAATAAAGCAGGAAAGGTGAGTGTGCTTAGAAGAAAAGAACCGTGTTTCCTACACACACGGACGATATATAGTTCAACTCTGCTTCTGAAACTGACACACCACAGGTCCTCTAACATCCAATGCTTTTCAGTTAAGAGCGAGAAACGTGTGAGCTTTGTTAAAGATGTAGCTTCCTTTGAGCTGAAAAGTGAGTGCATTTACCTGAAACGAAGTCTTGCTTGTAGGAAGACACAGAGCCTGACATTTAACTCCGTTTCTGAAGGGAAAAACACAGCACAGTTCTCATCCATGAAACACACTCTGCTTTAGAGCAAGAAGCACTCCCTTGCTTTCTCAAGTCTGCAATAAAGCAGGAAACGTGAGTGTGCTTAGAAGAAAACAACCGTGTTTCCTACACACCCGGATGATATCTAGTTCAACTCTGCTTCTGAAACTGATACACCACAGGTCCTCTAACATCCAATGCTTTTCAGTTAAGAGCGAGAAACGTGTGATTTCATTAAAAATGTAGCTTCCTTTGAGCTGAAAAGTGAATGCGTTTACCTGAAACGAAGTCTTGCTTGTAGCAAGACACAGAGCCTGGCATTTAACACTGATTCTGAAGGGAAACACACAGCACAGTTCTCATCCATGAAACACACTCTGCTTTAGAGCCAGAAGCACTCCCTTGCTTATCAAGTCTGTAATAAAGCAGGAAACGTGAGTGTGCTTAGAAGAAAAGAACCGAGTTTCCTACACAGACAGACGATATCTAGTTCAACTCTGCTTCTGAAACTGATACAAACCACAGGTCCTCTAACATCCAATGCTATTCAGCTAAGAGCGAGAAACATGTGAGCTTCATGAACGATGTAGCTTCCTTTGAGAGGAAAACTGAGTGTGTTTACCTGAAACGAAGTCTTGCTTGTAGGAAGACACAGAGCCTGGCATTTAATTCCGTTTCTGAAGGGAAAAACACAACACAGTTCTCATCCATGAAACACACTCTGCTTTAGAGCAATAAGCACTCCCTTGCTGTCTCAAGTCTGTAATAAAGCAGGAAACGTGAGTGTGCTTAGAAGAAAAGAACCGTGTTTCCTACACACACGGACGATATATAGTTCAACTCTGCTTCTGAAACTGACACACCACAGGTCCTCTAACATCCAATGCTTTTCAGTTAGAGCGAGAAACGTGTGCGCTTTGTTAAAGATGTAGCTTCCTTTGAGCTAAAAGTGAGTGTGTTTACCAGAAACGAAATCTTGCTTATAGCAAGACACAGAGCCCTGCATTTAACTCCGTTTCTGAAGGGAAACACACAGCACAGTTCTCATCCATGAAACACACTCTGCTTTAGAGCAAGAAGCACTCTCTTGCTTCCTCAAGTCTCTAATAACGCAGGAAACGTGAGTGTGCTTAGAAATAAAGAACCGTGTTTCCTACACACACGGACCATATCTAGTTCAACTCTGCTTCTGAAACTGATACAAACAACAGGTCCTCTAACATCCAATGCTATTCAGTTAAGAGCGAGAAACGTGTGAGCTTCATGAACGATGAGGCTTCTTTTGAGCTGAAAAGTGAGTGTGTTTACCTGAAACGAAGTCTTGCTTGTAGGAAGACACAGAGCCTGGCATTTAACTCCATTTCTGAAGGGAAAAACACAACACAGTTCTCATCCATGAAACACACTCTGCTTTAGAGTAATAAGCACTCCCTTGCTGTCTCAAGTCTGTAATAAAGCAGGAAACGTGAGTGTGCTTAGAAGAAAAGAACCGTGTTTCCTACACACAGGGACGATATATAGTTCAACTCTGCTTCTGAAACTGACACACCACAGGTCCTCTAACATCCAATGCTTTTCAGTTAAGAGCGAGAAACGTGTGAGCTTCATTAAAGATGTAGCTTCCTTTGAGCTGAAAAGTGAGTGCATTTACCTGAAACGAAGTCTTGCTTGTAGGAAGACACAGAGCCTGGCATTTAACTCCGTTTCTGAAGGGAAACACACAGCACAGTTCTCATCCATGAAACACACTCTTCTTTAGAGCAAGAAGCACTCTCTGGATTTCTCAAGTCTCTAATAAGGCCGGAAACGTGAGTGTGCTCAAAACAAATAACCGTGTTTCCTACACACCCGGACGATATCTAGTTCAACTCTGCTTCTGAAACTGATACATCACAGGTCCTCTAACATCCAATGCTTTTCAGTTAAGAGCGAGAAACGTGTGATTTCGTTAAAGATGTAGCTTCCTTTGAGCTGAAAAGTGAATGCGTTTACCTGAAACGAAGTCTTGCTTTTAGGAAGACACAGAGCCTGGCATTTAACTCTGATTCTGAAGGGAAACACACAGCACAGTTCTCATCCATGAAACACACTCTGCTTTAGAGCAAGAAGCACTCCCTTGCTTATCAAGTCTGTAATAAAGCAGGAAACGTGAGTGTGCTTATAAGAAATGAACCGTGTTTCCTACACACCCGGACGATATCTAGTTCAACTCTGCTTCTGAAACTGATACACCACAGGTCCTCTAACATCCAATGCTTTTCAGTTAAGAGCGAGAAACGTGTGATTTCGTTAAAGATGTAGCTTCCTTTGAGCTGAAAAGTGAATGCGTTTACCTGAAACGAAGTCTTGCTTGTAGGAAGACACAGAGCCTGGCATTTAACTCTGATTCTGAAGGGAAACACACAGCACAGTTCTCATCCATGAAACACACTCTGCTTTAGAGCCAGAAGCACTCCCTTGCTTATCAAGTCTGTAATAAAGCAGGAAACGTGAGTGTGCTTAGAAGAAAAGAACCGTGTTTCCTACACAGACGGACGATATCTAGTTCAACTCTGCTTCTGAAACTGATACAAACCACAGGTCCTCTAACATCCAATGCTATTCAGCTAAGAGCGAGAAACATGTGAGCTTCATGAACGATGTAGCTTCCTTTGAGAGGAAAACTGAGTGTGTTTACCTGAAACGAAGTCTTGCTTGTAGGAAGACACAGAGCCTGGCATTTAATTCCGTTTCTGAAGGGAAAAACACAACACAGTTCTCATCCATGAAACACACTCTGCTTTAGAGCAATAAGCACTCCCTTGCTGTCTCAAGTCTGTAATAAAGCAGGAAACGTGAGTGTGCTTAGAAGAAAAGAACCGTGTTTCCTACACACACGGACGATATATAGTTCAACTCTGCTTCTGAAACTGACACACCACAGGTCCTCTAACATCCAATGCTTTTCAGTTAAGAGCGAGAAACGTGTGCGCTTCGTTAAAGATGTAGCTTCCTTTGAGCTAAAAGTGAGTGTGTTTACCAGAAACGAAATCTTGCTTGTAGCAAGACACAGAGCCTGGCATTTAACTCCGTTTCTGAAGGGAAACACACAGCACAGTTCTCATCCATGAAACACACTCTGCTTTAGAGCAAGAAGCACTCTCTTGCTTTCTCAAGTCTCTAATAAGGCGGGAAACGTGAGTGTGCTCAGAACAAAAGAACCGTGTTTCCTACACACAGGGACCATATCCAGTTCAACTCTGCTTCTGAAACTTATACAAACCACAGGTCCTCTAACATCCAATGCTATTCAGTTAAGAGCGAGGACCTTGTGAGCTTTGTGAACGATGTAGCTTCGTTTGAGCTGAAAAGTGAGTGCTGTTTACCTGAAACGAAGTCTTGCTTGTAGCAAGACACAGAGCAGGGCATTTATCTCCGTTTCTGAAGGGAAAGACACAGCACAGTTCTCATCCATGAAACACACTCTGTTTTAGAGCAAGAACCACTCTCTTGCTTCCTCAAGTCTCTAATAAGGCAGGAAACGTGAGTGTGCTTAGAAAAAAAGAACCGTGTTTCCTACACACACGGACCATATCTAGTTCAACTCTGCTTCTGAAACTGATACAAACAACAGGTCCTCTAACATCCAATGCTATTCAGTTAAGAGCGAGAAACGTGTGAGCTTCATGAACGATGAGGCTTCTTTTGAGCTGAAAAGTGAGTGTGTTTACCTGAAACGAAGTCTTGCTTGTAGGAAGACACAGAGCCTGGCATTTAACTCCGTTTCTGAAGGGAAAAACACAACACAGTTCTCATCCATGAAACACACTCTGCTTTAGAGCAATAAGCACTCCCTTGCTGTCTCAAGTCTGTAATAAAGCAGGAAACGTGAGTGTGCTTAGAAGAAAAGAACCGTGTTTCCTACACACAGGGACGATATATAGTTCAACTCTGCTTCTGAAACTGACACACCACAGGTCCTCTAACATCCAATGCTTTTCAGTTAAGAGCGAGAAACGTGTGAGCTTCATTAAAGATGTAGCTTCCTTTGAGCTGAAAAGTGAGTGCATTTACCTGAAACGAAGTCTTGCTTGTAGGAAGACACAGAGCCTGGCATTTAACTCCGTTTCTGAAGGGAAACACACAGCACAGTTCTCATCCATGAAACACACTCTTCTTTAGAGCAAGAAGCACTCTCTGGCTTTCTCAAGTCTCTAATAAGGCCGGAAACGTGAGTGTGCTCAAAACAAATAACCGTGTTTCCTACACACCCGGACGATATCTAGTTCAACTCTGCTTCTGAAACTGATACATCACAGGTCCTCTAACATCCAATGCTTTTCAGTTAAGAGCGAGAAACGTGTGATTTCGTTAAATATGTAGCTTCCTTTGAGCTGAAAAGTGAATGCGTTTACCTGAAACGAAGTCTTGCTTTTAGGAAGACACAGAGCCTGGCATTTAACTCTGATTCTGAAGGGAAACACACAGCACAGTTCTCATCCATGAAACACACTCTGCTTTAGAGCAAGAAGCACTCCCTTGCTTATCAAGTCTGTAATAAAGCAGGAAACGTGAGTGTGCTTATAAGAAAAGAACCGTGTTTCCTACACACCCGGACGATATCTAGTTCAACTCTGCTTCTGAAACTGATACACCACAGGTCCTCTAACATCCAATGCTTTTCAGTTAAGAGCGAGAAACGTGTGATTTCGTTAAAGATGTAGCTTCCTTTGAGCTGAAAAGTGAATGCGTTTACCTGAAACGAAGTCTTGCTTGTAGGAAGACACAGAGCCTGGCATTTAACTCTGATTCTGAAGGGAAACACACAGCACAGTTCTCATCCATGAAACACACTCTGCTTTAGAGCCAGAAGCACTCCCTTGCTTATCAAGTCTGTAATAAAGCAGGAAACGTGAGTGTGCTTAGAAGAAAAGAACCGTGTTTCCTACACAGACGGACGATATCTAGTTCAACTCTGCTTCTGAAACTGATACAAACCACAGGTCCTCTAACATCCAATGCTATTCAGCTAAGAGCGAGAAACATGTGAGCTTCATGAACGATGTAGCTTCCTTTGAGAGGAAAACTGAGTGTGTTTACCTGAAACGAAGTCTTGCTAGTAGGAAGACACAGAGCCTGGCATTTAATTCCGTTTCTGAAGGGAAAAACACAACACAGTTCTCATCCATGAAACACACTCTGCTTTAGAGCAATAAGCACTCCCTTGCTGTCTCAAGTCTGTAATAAAGCAGGAAACGTGAGTGTGCTTAGAAGAAAAGAACCGTGTTTCCTACACACACGGACGATATATAGTTCAACTCTGCTTCTGAAACTGACACACCACAGGTCCTCTAACATCCAATGCTTTTCAGTTAAGAGCGAGAAACGTGTGCGCTTCGTTAAAGATGTAGCTTCCTTTGAGCTAAAAGTGAGTGTGTTTACCAGAAACGAAATCTTGCTTGTAGCAAGACACAGAGCCTGGCATTTAACTCCGTTTCTGAAGGGAAACACACAGCACAGTTCTCATCCATGAAACACACTCTGCTTTAGAGCAAGAAGCACACTCTTGCTTTCTCAAGTCTCTAATAAGGCGGGAAACGTGAGTGTGCTCAGAACAAAAGAACCGTGTTTCCTACACACAGGGATCATATCCAGTTCAACTCTGCTTCTGAAACTTATACAAACCACAGGTCCTCTAACATCCAATGCTATTCAGTTAAGAGCGAGGACCTTGTGAGCTTTGTGAACGATGTAGCTTCGTTTGAGCTGAAAAGTGAGTGGTGTTTACCTGAAACGAAGTCTTGCTTGTAGCAAGACACAGAGCAGGGCATTTATCTCCGTTTCTGAAGGGAAAGACACAGCACAGTTCTCATCCATGAAACACACTCTGTTTTAGAGCAAGAACCACTCTCTTGCTTCCTCAAGTCTCTAATAAGGCAGGAAACGTGAGTGTGCTTAGAAAAAAAGAACCGTGTTTCCTACACACACGGACCATATCTAGTTCAACTCTGCTTCTGAAACTGATACAAACCACAGGTCCTCTAACATCCAATGCTATTCAGTTAAGAGCGAGAAACGTGTGAGCTTCGTGAACGATGAGGCTTCTTTTGAGCTGAAAAGTGAGTGTGTTTACCTGAAACGAAGTCTTGCTTGTAGGAAGACACAGAACCTGGCATTTAACTCCGTTTCTGAAGGGAAAAACACAACACAGTTCTCATCCATGAAACACACTCTGCTTTAGAGCAATAAGCACTCCCTTGCTGTCTCAAGTCTGTAATAAAGCAGGAAACGTGAGTGTGCTTAGAAGAAAAGAACCGTGTTTCCTACACACAGGGACGATATATAGTTCAACTCTGCTTCTGAAACTGACACACCACAGGTCCTCTAACATCCAATGCTTTTCAGTTAAGAGCGAGAAACGTGTGAGCTTCATTAAAGATGTAGCTTCCTTTGAGCTGAAAAGTGAGTGCATTTACCTGAAACGAAGTCTTGCTTGTTGGAAGACACAGAGCCTGACATTTAACTCCGTTTCTGAAGGGAAAAACACAGCACAGTTCTCATCCATGAAACACACTCTGCTTTAGAGCAAGAAGCACTCCCTTGCTTTCTCAAGTCTGTAATAAAGCAGGAAACGTGAGTGTGCTTAGAAGAAAAGAACCGTGTTTCCTACACACCCGGACGATATCTAGTTCAACTCTGCTTCTGAAACTGATACACCACAGGTCCTCTAACATCCAATGCTTTTCAGTTAAGAGCGAGAAACGTGTGATTTCGTTAAAGATGTAGCTTCCTTTGAGCTGAAAAGTGAATGCGTTTACCTGAAACGAAGTCTTGCTTGTAGCAAGACACAGAGCCTGGCATTTAACTCTGATTCTGAAGGGAAACACACAGCACAGTTCTCATCCATGAAACACACTCTGCTTTAGAGCCAGAAGCACTCCCTTGCTTATCAAGTCTGTAATAAAGCAGGAAACGTGAGTGTGCTTAGAAGAAAAGAACCGTGTTTCCTACACAGACGGACGATATCTAGTTCAACTCTGCTTCTGAAACTGATACAAACCACAGGTCCTCTAACATCCAATGCTATTCGGCTAAGAGCGAGAAACGTGTGAGCTTCATGAACGATGTAGCTTCCTTTGAGAGGAAAACTGAGTGTGTTTACCTGAAACGAAGTCTTGCTTGTAGGAAGACACAGAGCCTGGCATTTAATTCCGTTTCTGAAGGGAAAAACACAACACAGTTCTCATCCATGAAACACACTCTGATTTAGAGCAATAAGCACTCCCTTGCTGTCTCAAGTCTGTAATAAAGCAGGAAACGTGAGTGTGCTTAGAAGAAAAGAACCGTGTTTCCTACAAACACGGACGATATATAGTTCAACTCTGCTTCTGAAACTGACACACCACAGGTCCTCTAACATCCAATGCTTTTCAGTTAAGAGCGAGAAACGTGTGCGCTTTGTTAAAGATGTAGCTTCCTTTGAGCTAAAAGTGAGTGTGTTTACCAGAAACGAAATCTTACTTGTAGCAAGACACAGAGCCCTGCATTTAACTCCGTTTCTGAAGGGAAACACACAGCACAGTTCTCATCCATGAAACACACTCTGCTTTAGAGCAAGAAGCACTCTCTTGCTTCCTCAAGTCTCTAATAAGGAAGGAAACGTGAGTGTGCTTAGAAATAAAGAACCGTGTTTCCTACACACACGGACCATATCTGGTTCAACTCTGCTTCTGAAACTGATACAAACCACAGGTCCTCTAACATCCAATGCTATTCAGTTAAGAGCGAGAAACGTGTGAGCTTCGTGAACGATGAGGCTTCTTTTGAGCTGAAAAGTGAGTGTGTTTACCTGAAACGAAGTCTTGCTTGTAGGAAGACACAGAGCCTGGCATTTAACTCCGTTTCTGAAGGGAAAAACACAACACAGTTCTCATCCATGAAACACACTCTGCTTTAGAGCAATAAGCACTCCCTTGCTGTCTCAAGTCTGTAATCAAGCAGGAAACGTGAGTGTGCTTAGAAGAAAAGAACCGTGTTTCCTACACACAGGGACGATATATAGTTCAACTCTGCTTCTGAAACTGACACACCACAGGTCCTCTAACATCCAATGCTTTTCAGTTAAGAGCGAGAAACGTGTGAGCTTCATTAAAGATGTAGCTTCCTTTGAGCTGAAAAGTGAGTGCATTTACCTGTAACGAAGTCTTGCTTGTAGGAAGACACAGAGCCTGACATTTAACTCCGTTTCTGAAGGGAAAAACACAGCACAGTTCTCATCCATGAAACACACTCTGCTTTAGAGCAAGAAGCACTCCCTTGCTTTCTCAAGTCTGTAATAAAGCAGGAAACGTGAGTGTGCTTAGAAGAAAAGAACCGTGTTTCCTACACACGCGGACGATATCTAGTTCAACTCTGCTTCTGAAACTGATACACCACAGGTCCTCTAACATCCAATGCTTTTCAGTTAAGAGCGAGAAACGTGTGATTTCGTTAAAGATGTAGCTTCCTTTGAGCTGAAAAGTGAATGCGTTTACCTGAAACGAAGTCTTGCTTGTAGCAAGACACAGAGCCTGGCATTTAACTCTGATTCTGAAGGGAAACACACAGCACAGTTCTCATCCATGAAACACACTCTGCTTTAGAGCCAGAAGCACTCCCTTGCTTATCAAGTCTGTAATAAAGCAAGAAACGTGAGTGTGCTTAGAAGAAAAGAACCGTGTTTCCTACACAGACGGACGATATCTAGTTCAACTCTGCTTCTGAAACTGATACAAACCACAGGTCCTCTAACATCCAATGCTATTCAGCTAAGAGCGAGAAACATGTGAGCTTCATGAATGATGTAGCTTCCTTTGAGAGGAAAACTGAGTGTGTTTACCTGAAACGAAGTCTTGCTTGTAGGAAGACACAGAGCCTGGCATTTAATTCCGTTTCTGAAGGGAAAAACACAACACAGTTCTCATCCATGAAACACACTCTGATTTAGAGCAATAAGCACTCCCTTGCTGTCTCAAGTCTGTAATAAAGCAGGAAACGTGAGTGTGCTTAGAAGAAAAGAACCGTGTTTCCTACACACACGGACGATATATAGTTCAACTCTGCTTCTGAAACTGACACACCACAGGTCCTCTAACATCCAATGCTTTTCAGTTAAGAGCGAGAAACGTGTGCGCTTTGTTAAAGATGTAGCTTCCTTTGAGCTAAAAGTGAGTGTGTTTACCAGAAACGAAATCTTGCTTGTAGCAAGACACAGAGCCCTGCATTTAACTCCCTTTCTGAAGGGAAACACACAGCACAGTTCTCATCCATGAAACACACTCTGCTTTAGAGCAAGAAGCACTCTCTTGCTTCCTCAAGTCTCTAATAAGGCAGGAAACGTGAGTGTGCTAAGAAATAAAGAACCGTGTTTCCTACACACACGGACCATATCTAGTTCAACTCTGCTTCTGAAACTGATACAAACCACAGGTCCTCTAACATCCAATGCTATTCAGTTAAGAGCGAGAAACGTGTGAGCTTCGTGAACGATGAGGCTTCTTTTGAGCTGAAAAGTGAGTGCTTTTACCTGAAACGAAGTCTTGCTTGTAGGAAGACACAGAGCCTGGCATTTAACTCCGTTTCTGAAGGGAAACAAACAGCACAGTTCTCATCCATGAAACACACTCTGCTTTAGAGCAAGAAGGACTCCCTTGCTTTCTCAAGTCTGTAATAAAGCAGGAAACGTGAGTGTGCTTAGAAGAAAAGAACCGTGTTTCCTACACACACGGACGATATCTAGTTCAACTCTGCTTCTGAAACTGATACACCACAGGTCCTCTAACATCCATTGCTTTTCAGTTAAGAGCGAGAAACGTGTGAGCTTCGTTAAAGATGTAGCTTCCTTTGAGCTGAAAAGTGAGTGCGTTTACCTGAAACGAAGTCTTGCTTGTAGGAAGACACAGAGCCTGGCATTTACCTCCGTTTCTGAAGGGAAACACACAGCACAGTTCTCATCCATGAAAGACACTCTTCTTTAGAGCAAGAAGCACTCTCCTGTTATCTCAAGTCTCTAATAAGGCGGGAAACGTGAGTGTGCTCAGAACAAAAGAACCGTGTTTCCTACACACAGGGACCATATCCAGTTCAACTCTGCTTCTGAAACTGATACAAACCACAGGTCCTCTAACATCCAATGCTATTCAGTTAAGAGCGAGAAACGTGTGAGCTTCGTGAACAATGTAACTTCCTTTGAGCTGAAATTGAGTGTGTTTACCTGAAACGAAGTCTTGCTTGTAGGAAGACACAGAGCCTGGCATTTAACTCCGATTCGGAAGGGAAACACACAGCACAGTTCTCATCCATGAAACACAATCTTCTTTAGAGCAAGAAGCACTCTCTGGCTTTCTCAAGTCTCTAATAAGGCCGGAAATGTGAGTGTGCTCAGAACAAATAACCGTGTTTCCTACACACACGGACCATATCTAGTTCAACTCTGCTTCTGAAACTGATACAAACCACAAGTCCTCTAACATCCAATGCTTTTCAGTTAAGAGCGAGAAACGTGTGAGCTTCGTGAATGATGTAGCTTCCTTTGAGCTGAAAAGTGAGTGTGTTTACCTGAAACGAAGTCTTGCTTGTAGGAAGACACAGAGCCTGGCATTTAACTCCGATTCTGAAGGGAAACACACAGCACAGTTCTCATCCATTATTCACACTCTGCTTTAGAGCAAGAAGCACTCTCTTGCTTTCTCAAGTCTCTAATAAGGCGGGAAATGTGAGTGTGCTCAGAACAAAAGAAACGTGTTTCCTACACACACGGACCATATCTAGTTCAACTCTGCTTCTGAAACTGATACAAACCACAGGTCCTCTAAAATCCAATGCTATTCAGTTAAGAGCGAGAAGCGTGTGCGCTTCGTTAAAGATGTAGCTTGCTTTGAGCTGAAAAGTGAGTGTGTTTACCAGAAACGAAGTCTTGCTTGTAGGAAGACACAGAGCCTGGCATTTAACTCCGATTCTGAAGGGAAACACACAGCACAGTTCTCATCCATTAAACACACTCTGCTTTAGAGCAAGAAGCACTCTCTTGCTTTCTCAAGTCTCTAATAAGGCGGGAAATGTGAGTGTGCTAAGAACAAAAGAAACGTGTTTCCTACACACACGGACCATATCTAGTTCAACTCTGCTTCTAAAACTGATACAAACCACAGGTCCTCTAAAATCCAATGCTATTCAGTTAAGAGCGAGAAGCATGTGCGCTTCGTTAAAGATGTAGCTTCCTTTGAGCTGAAAAGTGAGTGTGTTTACCAGAAACGAAATCTTGCTTGTAGCAAGACACAGATCCTGGCATTTAACTCCGTTTCTGAAGGGAAACACACAGCACAGTCCTCATCCATGAAACACACTCTGCTTTAGAGCCAGAATCACTCCCTTGCTTTCTCAAGTCTGTAATAAAGCAGGAAACGTGAGTGTGCTTAGAAGAAAAGAACCGTGTTTCCTACACACAGGGACGATATATAGTTGAACTCTGCTTCTGAAACTGACACACCACAGGTCCTCTAACATCCAATGCTTTTCAGTTAAGAGCGAGAAACGTGTGAGCTTCATTAAAGATGTAGCTTCCTCTGAGCTGAAAAGTGAATGCATTTACCTGAAACGAAGTCTTGCTTGTAGCAAGACACAGAGCCTGGCATTTAACTCTGATTCTGAAGGGAAACACACAGCACAGTTCTCATCCATGAAACACACTCTGCTTTAGAGCCAGAAGCACTCCCTTGCTTATCAAGTCTGTAATAAAGCAGGAAACGTGAGTGTGCTTAGAAGAAAAGAACCGTGTTTCCTACACAGACGGACGATATCTAGTTCAACTCTGCTTCTGAAACTGATACAAACCACAGGTCCTCTAACATCCAATGCTATTCAGCTAAGAGCGAGAAACATGTGAGCTTCATGAATGATGTAGCTTCCTTTGAGAGGAAAACTGAGTGTGTTTACCTGAAACGAAGTCTTGCTTGTAGGAAGACACAGAGCCTGGCATTTAATTCCGTTTCTGAAGGGAAAAACACAACACAGTTCTCATCCATGAAACACACTCTGATTTAGAGCAATAAGCACTCCCTTGCTGTCTCAAGTCTGTAATAAAGCAGGAAACGTGAGTGTGCTTAGAAGAAAAGAACCGTGTTTCCTACACACACGGACGATATATAGTTCAACTCTGCTTCTGAAACTGACACACCACAGGTCCTCTAACATCCAATGCTTTTCAGTTAAGAGCGAGAAACGTGTGCGCTTTGTTAAAGATGTAGCTTCCTTTGAGCTAAAAGTGAGTGTGTTTACCAGAAACGAAATCTTGCTTGTAGCAAGACACAGAGCCCTGCATTTAACTCCCTTTCTGAAGGGAAACACACAGCACAGTTCTCATCCATGAAACACACTCTGCTTTAGAGCAAGAAGCACTCTCTTGCTTCCTCAAGTCTCTAATAAGGCAGGAAACGTGAGTGTGCTTAGAAATAAAGAACCGTGTTTCCTACACACACGGACCATATCTAGTTCAACTCTGCTTCTGAAACTGATACAAACCACAGGTCCTCTAACATCCAATGCTATTCAGTTAAGAGCGAGAAACGTGTGAGCTTCGTGAACGATGAGGCTTCTTTTGAGCTGAAAAGTGAGTGCTTTTACCTGAAACGAAGTCTTGCTTGTAGGAAGACACAGAGCCTGGCATTTAACTCCGTTTCTGAAGGGAAACAAACAGCACAGTTCTCATCCATGAAACACACTCTGCTTTAGAGCAAGAAGGACTCCCTTGCTTTCTCAAGTCTGTAATAAAGCAGGAAACGTGAGTGTGCTTAGAAGAAAAGAACCGTGTTTCCTACACACACGGACGATATCTAGTTCAACTCTGCTTCTGAAACTGATACACCACAGGTCCTCTAACATCCATTGCTTTTCAGTTAAGAGCGAGAAACGTGTGAGCTTCGTTAAAGATGTAGCTTCCTTTGAGCTGAAAAGTGAGTGCGTTTACCTGAAACGAAGTCTTGCTTGTAGGAAGACACAGAGCCTGGCATTTACCTCCGTTTCTGAAGGGAAACACACAGCACAGTTCTCATCCATGAAAGACACTCTTCTTTAGAGCAAGAAGCACTCTCCTGTTATCTCAAGTCTCTAATAAGGCGGGAAACGTGAGTGTGCTCAGAACAAAAGAACCGTGTTTCCTACACACAGGGATCATATCCAGTTCAACTCTGCTTCTGAAACTGATACAAACCACAGGTCCTCTAACATCCAATGCTATTCAGTTAAGAGCGAGAAACGTGTGAGCTTCGTGAACAATGTAACTTCCTTTGAGCTGAAATTGAGTGTGTTTACCTGAAACGAAGTCTTGCTTGTAGGAAGACACAGAGCCTGGCATTTAACTCCGTTTCTGAAGGGAAACACACAGCACAGTTCTCATCCATGAAACACAATCTTCTTTAGAGCAAGAAGCACTCTCTGGCTTTCTCAAGTCTCTAATAAGGCCGGAAATGTGAGTGTGCTCAGAACAAATAACCGTGTTTCCTACACACACGGACCATATCTAGTTCAACTCTGCTTCTGAAACTGATACAAACCACAAGTCCTCTAACATCCAATGCTTTTCAGTTAAGAGCGAGAAACGTGTGAGCTTCGTGAATGATGTAGCTTCCTTTGAGCTGAAAAGTGAGTGTGTTTACCTGAAACGAAGTCTTGCTTGTAGGAAGACACAGAGCCTGGCATTTAACTCCGATTCTGAAGGGAAACACACAGCACAGTTCTCATCCATTAAACACACTCTGCTTTAGAGCAAGAAGCACTCTCTTGCTTTCTCAAGTCTCTAATAAGGCGGGAAATGTGAGTGTGCTCAGAACAAAAGAAACGTGTTTCCTACACACACGGACCATATCTAGTTCAACTCTGCTTCTGAAACTGATACAAACCACAGGTCCTCTAAAATCCAATGCTATTCAGTTAAGAGCGAGAAGCGTGTGCGCTTCGTTAAAGATGTAGCTTCCTTTGAGCTGAAAAGTGAGTGTGTTTACCAGAAACGAAGTCTTGCTTGTAGGAAGACACAGAGCCTGGAATTTAACTCCGATTCTGAAGGGAAACACACAGCACAGTTCTCATCCATTAAACACACTCTGCTTTAGAGCAAGAAGCACTCTCTTGCTTTCTCAAGTCTCTAATAAGGCGGGAAATGTGAGTGTGCTAAGAACAAAAGAAACGTGTTTCCTACACACACGGACCATATCTAGTTCAACTCTGCTTCTAAAACTGATACAAACCACAGGTCCTCTAAAATCCAATGCTATTCAGTTAAGAGCGAGAAGCGTGTGCGCTTCGTTAAAGATGTAGCTTCCTTTGAGCTGAAAAGTGAGTGTGTTTACCAGAAACGAAATCTTGCTTGTAGCAAGACACAGATCCTGGCATTTAACTCCGTTTCTGAAGGGAAACACACAGCACAGTCCTCATCCATGAAACACACTCTGCTTTAGAGCCAGAATCACTCCCTTGCTTTCTCAAGTCTGTAATAAAGCAGGAAACGTGAGTGTGCTTAGAAGAAAAGAACCGTGTTTCCTACACACAGGGGCGATATATAGTTGAACTCTGCTTCTGAAACTGACACACCACAGGTCCTCTAACATCCAATGCTTTTCAGTTAAGAGCGAGAAACGTGTGAGCTTCATTAAAGATGTAGCTTCCTTTGAGCTGAAAAGTGAGTGCATTTATCTGAAACGAAGTCTTGCTTGTAGGAAGACACAGAGCCTGACATTTAACTCCGTTTCTGAAGGGAAAAACACAGCACAGTTCTCATCCATGAAACACACTCTGCTTTAGAGCAAGATGCACTCCATTGCTTTCTCAAGTCTGTAATAAAGCAGGAAACGTGAGTGTGCTTAGAAGAAAAGAACCGTGTTTCCTACACACCCGGACGATATCTAGTTCAACTCTGCTTCTGAAACTGATACACCACAGGTCCTCTAACATCCAATGCTTTTCAGTTAAGAGCGAGAAACGTGTGATTTCGTTAAAGATGTAGCTTCCTCTGAGCTGAAAAGTGAATGCATTTACCTGAAACGAAGTCTTGCTTGTAGCAAGACACAGAGCCTGGCATTTAACTCTGATTCTGAAGGGAAACACACAGCACAGTTCTCATCCATGAAACACACTCTGCTTTAGAGCCAGAAGCACTCCCTTGCTTATCAAGTCTGTAATAAAGCAGGAAACGTGAGTGTGCTTAGAAGAAAAGAACCGTGTTTCCTACACAGACGGACGATATCTAGTTCAACTCTGCTTCTGAAACTGATACAAACCACAGGTCCTCTAACATCCAATGCTATTCAGCTAAGAGCGAGAAACATGTGAGCTTCATGAACGATGTAACTTCCTTTGAGAGGAAAACTGAGTGTGTTTACCTGAAACGAAGTCTTGCTTGTAGGACGACACAGAGCCTGGCATTTAATTCCGTTTCTGAAGGGAAAAACACAACACAGTTCTCATCCATGAAACACACTCTGCTTTAGAGCAATAAGCACTCCCTTGATGTCTCAAGTCTGTAATAAAGCAGGAAACGTGAGTGTGCTTAGAAGAAAAGAACCGTGTTTCCTACACACACGGACGATATATAGTTCAGCTCTGCTTCTGAAACTGACACACCACAGGTCCTCTAACATCCAATGCTTTTCAGTTAAGAGCGAGAAACGTGTGCGCTTCGTTAAAGATGTAGCTTCCTTTGAGCTGAAAAGTGAGTGTGTTTACCAGAAACGAAATCTTGCTTGTAGCAAGACACAGAGCCTGGCATTTAACTCCGTTTCTGAAGGGAAACACACAGCACAGTTCTCATCCATGAAACACACTCTGCTTTAGAGCAAGAAGCACTCTCTTGCTTTCTCAAATCTCTAATAAGGCGGGAAACGTGAGTGTGCTCAGAACAAAAGAACCGTTTTTCCTACACACAGGGACCATATCCAGTTCAACTCTGCTTCTGAAACTGATACAAACCACAGGTCCTCTAACATCCAATGCTATTGAGTTAAGAGCGAGGACCGTGTGAGCTTTGTGAACGATGTAGCTTCGTTTGAGCTGAAAAGTGAGTGCTGTTTACCTGAAAGGAAGTCTTGCTTGTAGGAAGACACAGAGCCTGGCATTTAACTCCGTTTCTGAAGGGAAAAACACAGCACAGTTCTCATCCATGAAACACACTCTGCTTTAGAGCAAGAAGCACACCCTTGCTTTCTCAAGTCTGTAATAAAGCAGGAAACGTGAGTGTGCTTAGAAGAAAAGAACCGTGTTTCCTACACACACGGACCATATCTAGTTCAACTCTGCTTCTGAAACTGATACACCACAGGTCCTCTAACATCCAATGCTTTTCAGTTAAGAGCGAGAAACGTGTGATTTCGTTAAAGATGAAGCTTCCTTTGAGCTGAAAAGTGAATGCGTTTACCTGAAACGAAGTCTTGCTTGTAGGAAGACACAGAGCCTGGCATTTAACTCTGATTCTGAAGGGAAACACACAGCACAGTTCTCATCCATGAAACACACTCTGCTTTAGAGCAAGAAGCACTCTCTTGCTTTCTAGCTTCTCTAATAAGGAGGGAAACGTGTGTGCTTAGAACAAAAGAACCGTGTTTCCTACACACACGGACCATATCTAGTTCAACTCTGCTTCTGAAACTGATACAAACCAAAGGTCCTCTAACATCCAATGCCATTCAGTTCAGAGCGAGAAACGTGTGAGCTTCGTGAACAATGTAGCTTCCTTTGAGCTGAAAAGTGAGTGCTTTTACCAGAAAGGAGGTCTTGCTTGTGGGAAGACACAGATCCTGGCATTTAACTCCGTTTCTGAAGGGAAACACACAGCACATTTCTCAGCCATGAAACACACTCTGCTTTAGAGCAAGAAGCACACTCTTGATTTCTAGAGTCTCTAATAAAGTGGGAAACGTGAGTGTCCTCAGAACTAAAGAACCGTGTTTCCTACACACACGGACCACATCTCGTTCTACTTTGCTTCTGAAACAGATACAAACAACACGTCCTCTAACATCCAATGCTTTTCAGGTCAGAGAGGGAAACATGTGAGCTCCGTGAATGATGTAGCTTCCTTTGAGCTGTAAAGTGAGTGCTTTTACCTGAAACGTAGTCTTGATGTAAGAAGACACAGAGCCTGGCATTTAACTCCGTTTCTGAAGGGAAACACACAGCACAGTTCTCATCCATGAAACACACTCTGCTTTAGAGCAAGAACCACTCTCTTGCTTCCTCAAGTCTCTAATAAGGCAGGAAACGTGAGTGTGCTTAGAACAAATAACCGTGTTTCCTACACACACGGACCATATCTACTTCAACTCTGCTTCTGAAACTGATAAAAACCACAAGTCCTCTAACATCCAATGCTTTTCACTTAAGAATGAGAAACGTATGAGCTTCGTGAATGATGTAGCTTCCTTTGAGCTGAAAAGTGAGTGTGTTTACCTGAAACGAAGTCTTGCTTGTAGGAAGACACAGAGCCTGGCATTTAACTCCGATTCTGAAGGGAAACACACAGCACAGTTCTCATCCATTAAACACACTCTGCTTTAGAGCAAGAAGCACTCTCTTGCTTTCTCAAATCTCTAATAAGGCGGGAAATGTGAGTGTGCTCAGAACAATAGAAACGTGTTTCCTACACACACAGACCATATCTAGTTCAACTCTGCTTCTGAAACTGATACAAACCACAGGTCCTCTAAAATCCAATGCTATTCAGTTAAGAGCGAGAAGCGTGTGCGCTTCTTTAAAGATGTAGCTTCCTTTGAGCTGAAAAGTGAGTGCATTTACCTGAAACGAAGTCTTGCTTGTAGGAAGACACAGAGCCTGGCATTTAACTCCGTTTCTGAAGGAAAACACACAGCACAGTTCTCATCCATGAAACACACTCTTCTTTAGAGCAAGAAGCACTCTCTTTCTTTCTCAAGTCTCTAATAAGGCGGGAAACGTGAGTGTGCTCAGAAGAAAAGAACCGTGTTTCCTACACACAGGGACCATATCCAGTTCAACTCTGCTTCTGAAACTGATACAAACCACAGGTCCTCTAACATCCAATGCTATTCAGTTAAGAGCGAGGAACGTGTGAGCTTTGTGAACGATGTAGCTTCGTTTGAGCTGAAAAGTGAGTGCTGTTTACCTGAAACGATGTCTTGCTTGTAGGAAGACACAGAGCAGGGCATTTAACTCCGTTTCTGAAGGGAAAGACACAGCACAGTTCTCATCCATGAAACACACTGTTTTAGAGCAAGAACCACTCTCTTGCTTCCTCAAGTGTCTAATAAGGCGGGAAACGTGAGTGTGCTTAGAAAAAAAGAACCATGTTTCCTACACACACGGACCATATCTAGCTCAACTCTGCTTCTGAAACTGATACAAACCACAGGTCCTCTAACATCCAATGCTATTCAGTTAAGAGCGAGAAACGTGTGAGCTTCGTGAACGATGAGGCTTCTTTTGAGCTGAAAATTGAGTGCGTTTACCTGAAACGAAGTCTTGCTTGTAGGAAGACACAGATCCTGGCATTTAACTCTGTTTCTGAAGGGAAACACACAGCACAGTTCTCATCCATGAAACACACTCTTCTTTAGAGCAAGAAGCACTCTCTGGCTTTCTCAAGTCTCTATTAAGGCCGGAAACGTGAGTGTGCTCAGAACAAATAACCGTGTTTCCTACAAACATGGACCATATCTAGTTCAACTCTGCTTCTGAAACTGACACACCACAGGTCCTCTAACATCCAATGCTTTTCAGTTAAGAGCGAGAAACGTGTGAGCTTCATTAAAGATGTAGCTTCCTTTTAGCTGAAAAGTGAGTGCATTTACCTGAAACGAAGTCTTGCTTGTAGGAAGACACAGAGCCTGGCATTTAACTCCGTTTCTGAAGGGAAACACACAGCACAGTTCTCATCCATGAAACACACTCTTCTTTAGAGCAAGAAGCACTCTCTTGCTTTCTCAAGTCTCTAATAAGGCCGGAAACGTGAGTGTGCTCAAAACAAATAACCGTGTTTCCTACACACACGGACCATATCTAGTTCAACTCTGCTTCTGAAACTGATACGAATCACAGGTCCTCTAACATCCAATGCTATTCAGTTAAGAGCGAGAAACGTGAGAGCTTCGTGAACGATGTAGCTTCCTTTGAGAGGAAAAGTGAGTGTGTTTACCTGAAACGAAGTCTTGCTTGTAGGAAGACACAGAGCCTGACATTTAACTCCGTTTCTGAAGGGAAAAACACAGCACAGTTCTCATCCATGAAACACACTCTGCTTTAGAGCAAGAAGCACTCCCTTGCTTTCTCAAGTCTGTAATAAAGCAGGAAACGTGAGTGTGCTTAGAAGAAAAGAACCGTGTTTCCTACACACCCGGACGATATCTAGTTCAACTCTGCTTCTGAAACTGATACACCACAGGTCCTCTAACATCCAATGCTTTTCAGTTAAGAGCGAGAAACGTGTGATTTCGTTAAAGATGTAGCTTCCTTTGAGCTGAAAAGTGAATGCGTTTACCTGAAACGAAGTCTTGCTTGTAGCAAGACACAGAGCCTGGCATTTAACTCTGATTCTGAAGGGAAACACACAGCACAGTTCTCATCCATGAAACACACTCTGCTTTAGAGCCAGAAGCACTCCCTTGCTTATCAAGTCTGTAATAAAGCAGGAAACGTGAGTGTGCTTAGAAGAAAAGAACCGTGTTTCCTACACAGACGGACAATATCTAGTTCAACTCTGCTTCTGAAACTGATACAAACCACAGGTCCTCTAACATCCAATGCTATTCAGCTAAGAGCGAGAAACATGTGAGCTTCATGAATGATGTAGCTTCCTTTGAGAGGAAAACTGAGTGTGTTTACCTGAAACGAAGTCTTGCTTGTAGGAAGACACAGAGCCTGGCATTTAATTCCGTTTCTGAAGGGAAAAACACAACACAGTTCTCATACATGAAACACTCTGCTTTAGAGCAATAAGCACTCCCTTGCTGTCTCAAGTCTGTAATAAAGTAGGAAACGTGAGTGTGCTTAGAAGAAAAGAACCGTGTTTCCTACAAACACGGACGATATATAGTTCAACTCTGCTTCTGAAACTGACACACCACAGGTCCTCTAACATCCAATGCATTTCAGTTAAGAGCGAGAAACGTGTGCGCTTCGTTAAAGATGTAGCTTCCTTTGAGCTGAAAAGTGAGTGTGTTTACCAGAAACGAAATCTTGCTTGTAGCAAGACACAGATCCTGGCATTTAACTCAGTTTCTGAAGGGAAAGACACAGCACAGTCCTCATCCATGAAACACACTCTGCTTTAGAGCCAGAATCACTCCCTTGCTTTCTCAAGTATGTAATAAAGCAGGAAACATGAGTGTGCTTAGAAGAAACGAACCGTGTTTCCTACACAGACGGACGATATCCAGTTCATCTCTGCTTCTGAAACTGATACAAACCACAGGTCCTCTAACATCCAATGCTTTTCAGTTAAGAGCGAGAAATGTGTGAGCTTCATTTAAGATGTAGCTTCCTTTGAGCTGAAAAGTGAGTGCGTTTACCTGAAACGAAGTCTTGCTTGTAGGAAGACACAGAGCCTGGCATTTAACTCCGTTTTTGAAGGGAAACACACAGCACAGTTCTCATCCATGAAACACACTCTGCTTTAGAGCAAGAAGCACTCTCTTGCTTTCTCAAGTCTCTAATAAGGCGGGAAACGTGAGTGTGCTCAGAAGAAAAGAACCGTGTTTCCTACACACAGGGACCATATCCAGTTCAACTCTGCTTCTGAAACTGATACAAACCACAGGTCCTCTAACATCCAATGCTATTCAGTTAAGAGCGAGGAACGTGTGAGCTTTGTGAACGATGTAGCTTCGTTTGAGCTGAAAAGTGAGTGCTGTTTACCTGAAACGAAGTCTTGCTTGTAGGAAGACACAGAGCACGGCATTTAACTCCGTTTCTGAAGGGAAAGACACAGCACAGTTCTCATCCATGAAACACACTCTGTTTTAGAGCAAGAACCACTCTCTTGCTTCCTCAAGTCTCTAATAAGGCGGGAAACGTGAGTGTGCTTAGAAAAAAAGAACCATGTTTCCTACACACACGGACCATATCTAGCTCAACTCTGCTTCTGAAACTGATACAAACCACAGGTCCTCTAACATCCAATGCTATTCAGTTAAGAGCGAGAAACGTGTGAGCTTCGTGAACGATGAGGCTTCTTTTGAGCTGAAAATTGAGTGCGTTTACCTGAAACGAAGTCTTGCTTGTAGGAAGACACAGATCCTGGCATTTAACTCTGTTTCTGAAGGGAAACACACAGCACAGTTCTCATCCATGAAACACACTCTTCTTTAGAGCAAGAAGCACTCTCTGGCTTTCTCAAGTCTCTATTAAGGCCGGAAACGTGAGTGTGCTCAGAACAAATAACCGTGTTTCCTACAAACATGGACCACATCTAGTTCAACTCTGCTTCTGAAACTGATACAAACCACAGGTCCTCTACCATCCAATGCTTTTCAGTTAAGAGCGAGATACGTGTGAGCTTCGTGAATGATGTAGCTTCCTTTGAGCTGAAAAGTGAGTGCGTTTACCTGAAAAGATGTCTTGCATGTAGGAAGACACAGATCCTGGCATTTAACTCCGTTTCTGAAGGGAAACACACAGCACATTTCTCCGCCATGAAACACTCTCTGCTTTAGAGCAAGAAGCACACTCTTGCTTTCTAGATTCTCTAATAAAGCGGGAAACGTGAGTGTGCTCAGAACTAAAGAACCCTGTTTCCTACACACAGGGACCATATCCAGTTCAACTCTGCTTCTGAAACTGATACAAATCACAGGTCCTCTAACATCCAATGCTATTCAGTTAAGAGCGAGAAACGTGTGAGCTTCCTGAACGATGTAGCTTCCTTTGAGAGGAAAAGTGAGTGTGTTTACCTGAAACGAAGTCTTGCTTGTAGGAAGACACAGAGCCTGGCATTGAACTCCGTTTCTGAAGGGAAAAACACAGCACAGTTCTCATCCATGAAACACACTCTGCTTTAGAGCAAGAAGCGCTCCCTTGCTGTCTCAAGTCTGTAATAAAGCAGGAAACGTGAGTGTGCTTAGAAGAAAAGAACCGTGTTTCCTACACACCCGGACGATATCTAGTTCAACTCTGCTTCTGAAACTGATACACCACAGGTCCTCTAACATCCAATGCTTTTCAGTTAAGAGCGAGAAACGTTTGAGATTCGTTAAAGATGTAGCTTATTTTGAGCTGAAAAGTGAGTGCGTTTACCTGAAACGAAGTCTTGCTTGTAGGAAGACACAGAGCCTGGCACTTAACTCCGATTCTGAAGGGAAACACACAGCACAGTTCTCATCCATGAAACACACTCTGCTTTAGAGCCAGAAGCACTCCCTTGCTTATCAAGTCTGTAATAAAGCAGGAAACATGAGTGTGCTTAGAAGAAAAGAACCGTGTTTCCTACAAACACAGACCATATCTAGTTCAACTCTGCTTCTGAAACTGATACAAACCACAGGTCCTCTAACAACCAATGCTATTCAGTTAAGAGCGAGAAACATGTGAGCTTCGTGAATGACGTAGCTTCCTTTGAGCTGAAAAGTGAGTGCTTTTACCTGAAACGTAGTCTTGATGTAAGAAGACACAGAGCCTGGCATTTAATTCCGTTTCTGAAGGGAAACAAACAGCACAGTTCTCATCCATGAAACACACTCTGCTTTAGAGCAAGAAGCACTCCCTTGCTTTCTCAAGTCTGTAATAAAGCAGGAAACGTGAGTGTGCTTAGAAGAAAAGAACCGTGTTTCCTACAAACAAGGACGATATCTAGTTCAACTCTGCTTCTGAAACTGATACACCACAGGTCCTCTAACATCCATTAGTTTTCAGTTAAGAGCGAGAAACGTGTGAGCTTCATTAAAGATGTAGCTTCCTTTGAGCTGAAAAGTGAGTGCGTTTACCTGAAACGAAGTCTTGCTTGTAGGAAGACACAGAGCCTGGCATTTAACTCCGTTTCTGAAGGGAAACACACAGCACAGTTCTCATCCATGAAAGACACTCTTCTTTAGAGCAAGAAGCACTCTCTTGTAATCTCAAGTCTCTAATAAGGCGGGAAACGTGAGTGTGCTCAGAACAAAAGAACCGTGTTTCCTACACACAGGGACCATATCCAGTTCAACTCTGCTTCTGAAACTGATACAAACCACAGGTCCTCTAACATCCAATGCTATTCAGTTAAGAGCGAGAAACGTGTGAGCTTCGTGAACAATGTACCTTCCTTTGAGCTGAAAAGTGAGTGCGTTTACCTGAAACGAAGTCTTGCTTGTAGGAAGACACAGAGCCTGGCATTTAACTCCATTTCTGAATGGAAACACACAGCACAGATCTCATCCATGAAACACACTCTGCTTTAGAGCAAGAAGCACTCTCTTGCTTTCTAGCTTCTCTAATAAGTCGGGAAACGTGTGTGCTTAGAACAAAAGAATCGTGTTTCCTACACTCACAGACCATATCTAGTTCAACTCTGCTTCTGAAACTGATACAAACCAAAGGTCCTCTAACATCCAATGCCATTCAGTTCAGAGCGAGAAACGTGTGAGCTTCGTGAACAATGTAGCTTCCTTTGAGCTGAAAAGGGAGTGCTTTTACCAGAAACGAAGTCTTGCTTGTAGGAAGACACAGATCCTGGCATTTAACTCTGTTTCTGAAGGGAAACACACAGCACATTTCTCAGCCATGAAACACACTCTGCTTTAGAGCAAGAAGCACACTCTTGCTTTCTAGAGTCTCTAATAAAGCGGGAAACGTGAGTGTCCTCAGAACTAAAGAACCGTGTTTCCTACACACACGGACCACATCTCGTTCTACTTTGCTTCTGAAACAGATACAAAGCACAGGTCCTCTAACATCCAATGCTTTTCAGTTAAGAGCGAGAAACGTGTGAGCTTCGTTAATGATGTAGCTTCCTTTGATCTGAAAAGTGAGTGCGTTTACCTGAAACGATGTCTTGTTTGTAGGAAGACACAGAGCCTGGCATTTAACTCCGTTTCTGAAGGGAAACACACAGCACAGTTCTCATCCACGAAACACACTCTGCTTTAGAGCAAGAAGCACTCTCTTGCTTTCTCAAGTCTCTAATAAGGCGGGAAACGTGAGTGTGCTCAGAACAAAAGAACCGTGTTTCCTACACACAGAGACCATATCCAGATCAACTCTGCTTCTGAAACTGATACAAACCACAGGTCCTCTAACATCCAATGCTATTCAGTTAAGAGCGAGGACCGTGTGAGCTTTGTGAATGATGTAGCTTCGTTTGAGCTGAAAAGTGAGTGCTGTTTACCTGAAATGAATTCTTGCTTGTAGGAAGACACAGAGCAGGGCATTTAACTCCTTTTCTGAAGGGAAAGACACAGCACAGTTCTCATCCATGAAACACACTCTGCTTTAGAGCAAGAAGCACTCTCTTGCTTTCTAGCTTCTCTAATAAGTCGGGAAACGTGTGTGCTTAGAACAAAAGAATCGTGTTTCCTACACTCACGGACCATATCTAGTTCAACTCTGCTTCTGAAACTGATACAAACCAAAGGTCCTCTAACATCCAATGCCATTCAGTTCAGAGCGAGAAACGTGTGAGCTTCGTGAACGATGTACCTTCCTTTGAGCTGAAAAGTGAGTGCGTTTACCTGAAACGAAGTCTTGCTTGTAGGAAGACACAGAGCCTGGCATTTAACTCCATTTCTGAAGGGAAACACACAGCACAGATCTCATCCATGAAACACACTCTGCTTTAGAGCAAGAAGCACTCTCTTGCTTACAAGCTTCCCTAATAAGTCGGGAAACGTGTGTCCTTAGAACAAAAGAATCGTTTTTCCTACACTCACGGACCATATCTAGTTCAACTCTGCTTCTGAAACTGATACAAACCAAAGGTCCTCTAACATCCAATGCCATTCAGTTCAGAACGAGAAACGTGTGAGCTTCGTGAACAATGTAGCTTCCTTTGAGCTGAAAAGTGAGTGCTTTTACCAGAAACGAAGTCTTGCTTGTAGGAAGACACAGATCCTGGCATTTAACTCTGTTTCTGAAGGGAAACACACAGCACATTTCTCAGCCATGAAACACACTCTGCTTTAGAGCAAGAAGCACACTCTTGCTTTCTAGAGTCTCTAATAAAGCGGGAAACGTGAGTGTGCTCAGAACTAAAGAACCGTGTTTCCTACACACACGGACCACATCTCGTTCTACTTTGCTTCTGAAACAGATACAAAGCACAGGTCCTCTAACATCCAATGCTTTTCAGTTAAGAGCGAGAAACGTGTGAGCTTCTTTAAAGATGTAGCTTCCTTTGAGCTGAAAAGTGAGTGCGTTTACCTGAAACGAAGTCTTGCTTGTAGGAAGACACAGAGCCTGGCATTTAACTCCGTTTCTGAAGGGAAACACACAGCACAGTTCTCATCCATGAAACACACTCTGCTTTAGAGCAAGAAGCACTCTCTTGCTTTCTCAAGTCTCTAATAAGGCGGGAAACGTGAGTGTGCTCAGAACAAAAGAACCGTGTTTCCTACACACAGAGACCATATCCAGTTCAACTCTGCTTCTGAAACTGATACAAACCACAGGTCCTCTAACATCCAATGCTATTCAGTTAAGAGCGAGGACCGTGTGAGCTTTGTGAATGATGTAGCTTCGTTTGAGCTGAAAAGTGATTGCTGTTTACCTGAAATGAATTCTTGCTTGTAGGAAGACACAGAGCAGGGCATTTAACTCCGTTTCTGAAGGGAAAGACACAGCACAGTTCTCATCCATGAAACACACTCTGCTTTAGAGCAAGAACCACTCTCTTGCTTCCTCAAGTCTCTAATATGGCAGGAAACATGAGTGTGCTTAGAACAAAAGAACCGTGTTTCCTACACACACGGACCATATCTAGTTCAACTCTGCTTCTGAATCTGATACCAACCACAGGTCCTCTAACATCCAATGCTATTCAGTTAAGAGCGAGAAACGTGTGAGCTTCGTGAACGATGAGGCTTCTTTTGAGCTGAAAAGTGAGTGTGTTTACCTGAAACGAAGTCTTGCTTGTAGGAAGACACAGAGCCTGGCATTTAAATCCGTTTCTGAAGGGAAAAACACAGCACAGTTCTCACCCATGAAACACACTCTGCTTTAGAGCAAGAAGCACTCCCTTGCTTTCTCAAGTCTGTAATAAAGCAGGAATAGTGAGTGTGCTTTGAAGAAAAGAACCGTGTTTCCTACACACCCGGACGATATCTAGTTCAACTCTGCTTCTGAAACTGATACACCACAGGTCCTCTAACATCCAATGCTTTTCAGTTAAGAGAGAGAAACGTGTGAGCTTCATTAAAGATGTAGCTTCCTTTGAGCTGAAAAGTGAGTGCGTTTACCTGAAACGAAGTCTTGCTTGTAGGAAGACACAGAGCCTGGCAATTAACTCCGATTCTGAAGGGAAAAACACAGCACAGTTCTCATCCATGAAACACACTCTGCTTTAGAGCAAGAAGCACTCTCTTGCTTTCTCAAGTCTCTAATAAGGCGAGAAACGTGAGTGTGCTCAGAACAAAAGAACCGTGTTTCCTACACACAGGGACCATATCCAGTTCAACTCTGCTTCTGAAACTGATACAAATCACAGGTCCTCTAACATCCAATGCTATTAAGTTAAGAGCGAGAAACGTGTGAGCTTCGTGAACGATGTAGCTTCCTTTGAGAGGAAAAGTGAGTGTGTTTACCTGAAACGAAGTCTTGCTTGTAGGAAGACACAGAGCCTGTCATTGAACTCCGTTTCTGAAGGGAAAAACACAGCACAGTTCTCATCCATGAAACACACTCTGCTTTAGAGCAAGAAGCACTCCCTTGCTTTCTCAAGTCTGTAATAAAGCAGGAAACGTGAGTGTGCTTAGAAGAAAAGAACCGTGTTTCCTACAAACATGGACCATATCTAGTTCAACTCTGCTTCTGAAACTGACACACCACAGGTCCTCTAACATCCAATGCTTTTCAGTTAAGAGCGAGAAACGTGTGAGCTTCATTAAAGATGTAGCTTCCTTTTAGCTGAAAAGTGAGTGCATTTACCTGAAACGAAGTCTTGCTTGTAGGAAGACACAGAGCCTGGCATTTAACTCCGTTTCTGAAGGGAAACACACAGCACAGTTCTCATCCATGAAACACACTCTTCTTTAGAGCAAGAAGCACTCTCTTGCTTTCTCAAGTCTCTAATAAGGCCGGAAAAGTGAGTGTGCTCAAAACAAATAACCGTGTTTCCTACACACACGGACCATATCTAGTTCAACTCTGCTTCTGAAACTGATACGAATCACAGGTCCTCTAACATCCAATGCTATTCAGTTAAGAGCGAGAAACGTGAGAGCTTCGTGAACGATGTAGCTTCCTTTGAGAGGAAAAGTGAGTGTGTTTACCTGAAACGAAGTCTTGCTTGTAGGAAGACACAGAGCCTGACATTTAACTCCGTTTCTGAAGGGAAAAACACAGCACAGTTCTCATCCATGAAACACACTCTGCTTTAGAGCAAGAAGCACTCCCTTGCTTTCTCAAGTCTGTAATAAAGCAGGAAACGTGAGTGTGCTTAGAAGAAAAGAACCGTGTTTCCTACACACCCGGACGATATCTAGTTCAACTCTGCTTCTGAAACTGATACACCACAGGTCCTCTAACATCCAATGCTTTTCAGTTAAGAGCGAGAAACTTGTGATTTCGTTAAAGATGTAGCTTCCTTTGAGCTGAAAAGTGAATGCTTTTACCTGAAACGAAGTCTTGCTTGTAGCAAGACACAGAGCCTGGCATTTAACTCTGATTCTGAAGGGAAACACACAGCACAGTTCTCATCCATGAAACACACTCTGCTTTAGAGCCAGAAGCACTCCCTTGCTTATCAAGTCTGTAATAAAGCAGGAAACGTGAGTGTGCTTAGAAGAAAAGAACCGTGTTTCCTACACAGACGGACAATATCTAGTTCAACTCTGCTTCTGAAACTGATACAAACCACAGGTCCTCTAACATCCAATGATATTCAGCTAAGAGCGAGAAACATGTGAGCTTCATGAACGATGTAGCTTCCTTTGAGAGGAAAACTGAGTGTGTTTACCTGAAACGAAGTCTTGCTTGTAGGAAGACACAGAGCCTGGCATTTAATTCCGTTTCTGAAGGGAAAAACACAACACAGTTCTCATACATGAAACACTCTGCTTTAGAGCAATAAGCACTCCCTTGCTGTCTCAAGTCTGTAATAAAGTAGGAAACGTGAGTGTGCTTAGAAGAAAAGAACCGTGTTTCCTACAAACACGGACGATATATAGTTCAACTCTGCTTCTGAAACTGACACACCACAGGTCCTCTAACATCCAATGCATTTCAGTTAAGAGCGAGAAACGTGTGCGCTTCGTTAAAGATGTAGCTTCCTTTGAGCTGAAAAGTGAGTGTGTTTACCAGAAACGAAATCTTGCTTGTAGCAAGACACAGATCCTGGCATTTAACTCAGTTTCTGAAGGGAAAGACACAGCACAGTCCTCATCCATGAAACACACTCTGCTTTAGAGCCAGAATCACTCCCTTGCTTTCTCAAGTATGTAATAAAGCAGGAAACATGAGTGTGCTTAGAAGAAACGAACCGTGTTTCCTACACAGACGGACGATATCCAGTTCAACTCTGCTTCTGAAACTGATACAAACCACAGGTCCTCTAACATCCAATGCTTTTCAGTTAAGAGCGAGAAATGTGTGAGCTTCATTTAAGATGTAGCTTCCTTTGAGCTGAAAAGTGAGTGCGTTTACCTGAAACGAAGTCTTGCTTGTAGGAAGACACAGAGCCTGGCATTTAACTCCGTTTTTGAAGGGAAACAAACAGCACAGTTCTCATCCATGAAACACACTCTGCTTTAGAGCAAGAAGCACTCCCTTGCTTTCTCAAGTCTGTAATAAAGCAGGAAACGTGAGTGTGCTTAGAAGAAAAGAACCGTGTTTCCTACAAACAAGGACGATATCTAGTTCAACTCTGCTTCTGAAACTGATACACCACAGGTCCTCTAACATCCATTGCTTTTCAGTTAAGAGCGAGAAACGTGTGAGCTTCATTAAAGATGTAGCTTCCTTTGAGCTGAAAAGTGAGTGCGTTTACCTGAAACGAAGTCTTGCTTGTAGGAAGACACAGAGCCTGGCATTTAACTCCGTTTCTGAAGGGAAACACACAGCACAGTTCTCATCCATGAAAGACACTCTTCTTTAGAGCAAGAAGCACTCTCTTGTAATCTCAAGTCTCTAATAAGGCGGGAAACGTGAGTGTGCTCAGAACAAAAGAACCGTGTTTCCTACACACAGGGACCATATCCAGTTCAACTCTGCTTCTGAAACTGATACAAACCACAGGTCCTCTAACATCCAATGCTATTCAGTTAAGAGCGAGAAACGTGTGAGCTTCGTGAACAATGTACCTTCCTTTGAGCTGAAAAGTGAGTGCGTTTACCTGAAACGAAGTCTTGCTTGTAGGAAGACACAGAGCCTGGCATTTAACTCCATTTCTGAATGGAAACACACAGCACAGATCTCATCCATGAAACACACTCTGCTTTAGAGCAAGAAGCACTCTCTTGCTTTCTAGCTTCTCTAATAAGTCGGGAAACGTGTGTGCTTAGAACAAAAGAATCGTGTTTCCTACACTCACAGACCATATCTAGTTCAACTCTGCTTCTGAAACTGATACAAACCAAAGGTCCTCTAACATCCAATGCCATTCAGTTCAGAGCGAGAAACGTGTGAGCTTCGTGAACGATGTAGCTTCCTTTGAGCTGAAAAGTGAGTGCTTTTACCAGAAACGAAGTCTTGCTTGTAGGAAGACACAGATCCTGGCATTTAACTCTGTTTCTGAAGGGAAACACACAGCACATTTCTCAGCCATGAAACACACTCTGCTTTAGAGCAAGAAGCACACTCTTGCTTTCTAGAGTCTCTAATAAAGCGGGAAACGTGAGTGTCCTCAGAACTAAAGAACCGTGTTTCCTACACAGACGGACCACATCTCGTTCTACTTTGCTTCTGAAACAGATACAAAGCACAGGTCCTCTAACATCCAATGCTTTTCAGTTAAGAGCGAGAAACGTGTGAGCTTCGTTAAAGATGTAGCTTCCTTTGATCTGAAAAGTGAGTGCGTTTACCTGAAACGAAGTCTTGTTTGTAGGAAGACACAGAGCCTGGCATTTAACTCCGTTTCTGAAGGGAAACACACAGCACAGTTCTCATCCATGAAACACACTCTGCTTTAGAGCAAGAAGCACTCTCTTGCTTTCTCAAGTCTCTAATAAGGCGGGAAACGTGAGTGTGCTCAGAACAAAAGAACCGTGTTTCCTACACACAGAGACCATATCCAGATCAACTCTGCTTCTGAAACTGATACAAACCACAGGTCCTCTAACATCCAATGCTATTCAGTTAAGAGCGAGGACCGTGTGAGCTTTGTGAATGATGTAGCTTCGTTTGAGCTGAAAAGTGAGTGCTGTTTACCTGAAATGAATTCTTGCTTGTAGGAAGACACAGAGCAGGGCATTTAACTCCTTTTCTGAAGGGAAAGACACAGCACAGTTCTCATCCATGAAACACACTCTGCTTTAGAGCAAGAAGCACTCTCTTGCTTTCTAGCTTCTCTAATAAGTCGGGAAACGTGTGTGCTTAGAACAAAAGAATCATGTTTCCTACACTCACGGACCATATCTAGTTCAACTCTGCTTCTGAAACTGATACAAACCAAAGGTCCTCTAACATCCAATGCCATTCAGTTCAGAGCGAGAAACGTGTGAGCTTCGTGAACGATGTACCTTCCTTTGAGCTGAAAAGTGAGTGCGTTTACCTGAAACGAAGTCTTGCTTGTAGGAAGACACAGAGCCTGGCATTTAACTCCATTTCTGAAGGGAAACACACAGCACAGATCTCATCCATGAAACACACTCTGCTTTAGAGCAAGAAGCACTCTCTTGCTTTCTAGCTTCCCTAATAAGTCGGGAAACGTGTGTGCTTAGAACAAAAGAATCGTTTTTCCTACACTCACGGACCATATCTAGTTCAACTCTGCTTCTGAAACTGATACAAACCACAGGTCCTCTAACATCCAATGCTATTCAGCTAAGAGCGAGAAACATGTGAGCTTCATGAACGATGTAGCTTCCTTTGAGAGGAAAACTGAGTGTGTTTACCTGAAACGAAGTCTTGCTTGTAGGAAGACACAGAGCCTGGCATTTAATTCCGTTTCTGAAGGGAAAAACACAACACAGTTCTCATACATGAAACACTCTGCTTTAGAGCAATAAGCACTCCCTTGCTGTCTCAAGTCTGTAATAAAGTAGGAAACGTGAGTGTGCTTAGAAGAAAAGAACCGTGTTTCCTACAAACACGGACGATATATAGTTCAACTCTGCTTCTGAAACTGACACACCACAGGTCCTCTAACATCCAATGCATTTCAGTTAAGAGCGAGAAACGTGTGCGCTTCGTTAAAGATGTAGCTTCCTTTGAGCTGAAAAGTGAGTGTGTTTACCAGAAACGAAATCTTGCTTGTAGCAAGACACAGATCCTGGCATTTAACTCAGTTTCTGAAGGGAAAGACACAGCACAGTCCTCATCCATGAAACACACTCTGCTTTAGAGCCAGAATCACTCCCTTGCTTTCTCAAGTATGTAATAAAGCAGGAAACATGAGTGTGCTTAGAAGAAACGAACCGTGTTTCCTACACAGACGGACGATATCCAGTTCAACTCTGCTTCTGAAACTGATACAAACCACAGGTCCTCTAACATCCAATGCTTTTCAGTTAAGAGCGAGAAATGTGTGAGCTTCATTTAAGATGTAGCTTCCTTTGAGCTGAAAAGTGAGTGCGTTTACCTGAAACGAAGTCTTGCTTGTAGGAAGACACAGAGCCTGGCATTTAACTCCGTTTTTGAAGGGAAACACACAGCACAGTTCTCATCCATGAAACACACTCTGCTTTAGAGCAAGAAGCACTCTCTTGCTTTCTCAAGTCTCTAATAAGGCCGGAAACGTGAGTGTGCTCAGAAGAAAAGAACCGTGTTTCCTACACACAGGGACCATATCCAGTTCAACTCTGCTTCTGAAACTGATACAAACCACAGGTCCTCTAACATCCAATGCTATTCAGTTAAGAGCGAGGATCGTGTGAGCTTTGTGAACGATGTAGCTTCGTTTGAGCTGAAAAGTGAGTGCTGTTTACCTGAAACGAAGTCTTGCTTGTAGGAAGACACAGAGCACGGCATTTAACTCCGTTTCTGAAGGGAAAGACACAGCACAGTTCTCATCCATGAAACACACTCTGTTTTAGAGCAAGAACCACTCTCTTGCTTCCTCAAGTCTCTAATAAGGCGGGAAACGTGAGTGTGCTTAGAAAAAAAGAACCATGTTTCCTACACACACGGACCATATCTAGCTCAACTCTGCTTCTGAAACTGATACAAACCACAGGTCCTCTAACATCCAATGCTATTCAGTTAAGAGCGAGAAACGTGTGAGCTTCGTGAACGATGAGGCTTCTTTTGAGCTGAAAATTGAGTGCGTTTACCTGAAACGAAGTCTTGCTTGTAGGAAGACACAGATCCTGGCATTTAACTCTGTTTCTGAAGGGAAACACACAGCACAGTTCTCATCCATGAAACACACTCTTCTTTAGAGCAAGAAGCACTCTCTGGCTTTCTCAAGTCTCTATTAAGGCCGGAAACGTGAGTGTGCTCAGAACAAATAACCGTGTTTCCTACAAACATGGACCATATCTAGTTCAACTCTGCTTCTGAAACTGATACAAACCACAGGTCCTCTACCATCCAATGCTTTTCAGTTAAGAGCGAGATACGTGTGAGCTTCGTGAATGATGTAGCTTCCTTTGAGCTGAAAAGTGAGTGCGTTTACCTGAAAAGATGTCTTGCATGTAGGAAGACACAGATCCTGGCATTTAACTCCGTTTCTGAAGGGAAACACACAGCACATTTCTCCGCCATGAAACACTCTCTGCTTTAGAGCAAGAAGCACACTCTTGCTTTCTAGATTCTCTAATAAAGCGGGAAACGTGAGTGTGCTCAGAACTAAAGAACCCTGTTTCCTACACACAGGGACCATATCCAGTTCAACTCTGCTTCTGGAACTGATACAAATCACAGGTCCTCTAACATCCAATGCTATTCAGTTAAGAGCGAGAAACGTGTGAGCTTCCTGAACGATGTAGCTTCCTTTGAGAGGAAAAGTGAGTGTGTTTACCTGAAACGAAGTCTTGCTTGTAGGAAGACACAGAGCCTGGCATTGAACTCCGTTTCTGAAGGGAAAAACACAGCACAGTTCTCATCCATGAAACACACTCTGCTTTAGAGCAAGAAGCGCTCCCTTGCTGTCTCAAGTCTGTAATAAAGCAGGAAACGTGAGTGTGCTTAGAAGAAAAGAACCGTGTTTCCTACACACCCGGACGATATCTAGTTCAACTCTGCTTCTGAAACTGATACACCACAGGTCCTCTAACATCCAATGCTTTTCAGTTAAGAGCGAGAAACGTTTGAGCTTCGTTAAAGATGTAGCTTATTTTGAGCTGAAAAGTGAGTGCGTTTACCTGAAACGAAGTCTTGCTTGTAGGAAGACACAGAGCCTGGCACTTAACTCCGATTCTGAAGGGAAACACACAGCACAGTTCTCATCCATGAAACACACTCTGCTTTAGAGCCAGAAGCACTCCCTTGCTTATCAAGTCTGTAATAAAGCAGGAAACATTAGTGTGCTTAGAAGAAAAGAACCGTGTTTCCTACAAACACAGACCATATCTAGTTCAACTCTGCTTCTGAAACTGATACAAACCACAGGTCCTCTAACAACCAATGCTATTCAGTTAAGAGCGAGAAACATGTGAGCTTCGTGAATATCGTAGCTTCCTTTGAGCTGAAAAGTGAGTGCTTTTACCTGAAACGTAGTCTTGATGTAAGAAGACACAGAGCCTGGCATTTAACTCCGTTTCTGAAGGGAAACAAACAGCACAGTTCTCATCCATGAAACACACTCTGCTTTAGAGCAAGAAGCACTCCCTTGCTTTCTCAAGTCTGTAATAAAGCAGGAAACGTGAGTGTGCTTAGAAGAAAAGAACCGTGTTTCCTACAAACAAGGACGATATCTAGTTCAACTCTGCTTCTGAAACTGATACACCACAGGTCCTCTAACATCCATTGCTTTTCAGTTAAGAGCGAGAAACGTGTGAGCTTCATTAAAGATGTAGCTTCCTTTGAGCTGAAAAGTGAGTGCGTTTACCTGAAACGAAGTCTTGCTTGTAGGAAGACACAGAGCCTGGCATTTAACTCCGTTTCTGAAGGGAAACACACAGCACAGTTCTCATCCATGAAAGACACTCTTCTTTAGAGCAAGAAGCACTCTCTTGTAATCTCAAGTCTCTAATAAGGCGGGAAACGTGAGTGTGCTCAGAACAAAAGAACCGTGTTTCCTACACACAGGGACCATATCCAGTTCAACTCTGCTTCTGAAACTGATACAAACCACAGGTCCTCTAACATCCAATGCTATTCAGTTAAGAGCGAGAAACGTGTGAGCTTCGTGAACAATGTACCTTCCTTTGAGCTGAAAAGTGAGTGCGTTTACCTGAAACGAAGTCTTGCTTGTAGGAAGACACAGAGCCTGGCATTTAACTCCATTTCTGAATGGAAACACACAGCACAGATCTCATCCATGAAACACACTCTGCTTTAGAGCAAGAAGCACTCTCTTGCTTTCTAGCTTCTCTAATAAGTCGGGAAACGTGTGTGCTTAGAACAAAAGAATCGTGTTTCCTACACTCACAGACCATATCTAGTTCAACTCTGCTTCTGAAACTGATACAAACCAAAGGTCCTCTAACATCCAATGCCATTCAGTTCAGAGCGAGAAACGTGTGAGCTTCGTGAACGATGTAGCTTCCTTTGAGCTGAAAAGTGAGTGCTTTTACCAGAAACGAAGTCTTGCTTGTAGGAAGACACAGATCCTGGCATTTAACTCTGTTTCTGAAGGGAAACACACAGCACATTTCTCAGCCATGAAACACACTCTGCTTTAGAGCAAGAAGCACACTCTTGCTTTCTAGAGTCTCTAATAAAGCGGGAAACGTGAGTGTCCTCAGAACTAAAGAACCGTGTTTCCTACACAGACGGACCACATCTCGTTCTACTTTGCTTCTGAAACAGATACAAAGCACAGGTCCTCTAACATCCAATGCTTTTCAGTTAAGAGCGAGAAACGTGTGAGCTTCGTTAAAGATGTAGCTTCCTTTGATCTGAAAAGTGAGTGCGTTTACCTGAAACGAAGTCTTGTTTGTAGGAAGACACAGAGCCTGGCATTTAACTCCGTTTCTGAAGGGAAACACACAGCACAGTTCTCATCCATGAAACACACTCTGCTTTAGAGCAAGAAGCACTCTCTTGCTTTCTCAAGTCTCTAATAAGGCGGGAAACGTGAGTGTGCTCAGAACAAAAGAACCGTGTTTCCTACACACAGAGACCATATCCAGATCAACTCTGCTTCTGAAACTGATACAAACCACAGGTCCTCTAACATCCAATGCTATTCAGTTAAGAGCGAGGACCGTGTGAGCTTTGTGAATGATGTAGCTTCGTTTGAGCTGAAAAGTGAGTGCTGTTTACCTGAAATGAATTCTTGCTTGTAGGAAGACACAGAGCAGGGCATTTAACTCCTTTTCTGAAGGGAAAGACACAGCACAGTTCTCATCCATGAAACACACTCTGCTTTAGAGCAAGAAGCACTCTCTTGCTTTCTAGCTTCTCTAATAAGTCGGGAAACGTGTGTGCTTAGAACAAAAGAATCATGTTTCCTACACTCACGGACCATATCTAGTTCAACTCTGCTTCTGAAACTGATACAAACCAAAGGTCCTCTAACATCCAATGCCATTCAGTTCAGAGCGAGAAACGTGTGAGCTTCGTGAACGATGTACCTTCCTTTGAGCTGAAAAGTGAGTGCGTTTACCTGAAACGAAGTCTTGCTTGTAGGAAGACACAGAGCCTGGCATTTAACTCCATTTCTGAAGGGAAACACACAGCACAGATCTCATCCATGAAACACACTCTGCTTTAGAGCAAGAAGCACTCTCTTGCTTTCTAGCTTCCCTAATAAGTCGGGAAACGTGTGTGCTTAGAACAAAAGAATCGTTTTTCCTACACTCACGGACCATATCTAGTTCAACTCTGCTTCTGAAACTGATACAAACCAAAGGTCCTCTAACATCCAATGCCATTCAGTTCAGAACGAGAAACGTGTGAGCTTCGTGAACAATGTAGCTTCCTTTGAGCTGAAAAGTGAGTGCTTTTACCAGAAACGAAGTCTTGCTTGTAGGAAGACACAGATCCTGGCATTTAACTCTGTTTCTGAAGGGAAACACACAGCACATTTCTCAGCCATGAAACACACTCTGCTTTAGAGCAAGAAGCACACTCTTGCTTTCTAGAGTCTCTAATAAAGCGGGAAACGTGAGTGTGCTCAGAACTAAAGAACCGTGTTTCCTACACACACGGACCACATCTCGTTCTACTTTGCTTCTGAAACAGATACAAAGCACAGGTCCTCTAACATCCAATGCTTTTCAGTTAAGAGCGAGAAACGTGTGAGCTTCTTTAAAGATGTAGCTTCCTTTGAGCTGAAAAGTGAGTGCGTTTACCTGAAACGAAGTCTTGCGTGTAGGAAGACACAGAGCCTGGCATTTAACTCCGTTTCTGAAGGGAAACACACAGCACAGTTCTCATCCATGAAACACACTCTGCTTTAGAGCAAGAAGCACTCTCTTGCTTTCTCAAGTCTCTAATAAGGCGGGAAACGTGAGTGTGCTCAGAACAAAAGAACCGTGTTTCCTACACACAGAGACCATATCCAGTTCAACTCTGCTTCTGAAACTGATACAAACCACAGGTCCTCTAACATCCAATGCTATTCAGTTAAGAGAGAGGACCGTGTGAGCTTTGTGAATGATGTAGCTTCGTTTGAGCTGAAAAGTGATTGCTGTTTACCTGAAATGAATTCTTGCTTGTAGGAAGACACAGAGCAGGGCATTTAACTCCGTTTCTGAAGGGAAAGACACAGCACAGTTCTCATCCATGAAACAAACTCTGCTTTAGAGCAAGAACCACTCTCTTGCTTCCTCAAGTCTCTAATAAGGCAGGAAACATGAGTGTGCTTAGAACAAAAGAACCGTGTTTCCTACACACACGGACCATATCTAGTTCAACTCTGCTTCTGAATCTGATACCAACCACAGGTCCTCTAACATCCAATGCTATTCAGTTAAGAGCGAGAAACGTGTGAGCTTCGTGAACGATGAGGCTTCTTTTTGAGCTGAAAAGTGAGTGTGTTTACCTGAAACGAAGTCTTGCTTGTAGGAAGACACAGAGCCTGGCATTTAAATCCGTTTCTGAAGGGAAAAACACAGCACAGTTCTCACCCATGAAACACACTCTGCTTTAGAGCAAGAAGCACTCCCTTGCTTTCTCAAGTCTGTAATAAAGCAGGAAACGTGAGTGTGCTTAGAAGAAAAGAACCGTGTTTCCTACACACCCGGACGATATCTAGTTCAACTCTGCTTCTGAAACTGATACACCACAGGTCCTCTAACATCCAATGCTTTTCAGTTAAGAGCGAGAAACGTGTGAGCTTCGTTAAAGATGTAGCTTCTTTTGAGCTGAAAAGTGAGTGCGTTTACATGAAACGAAGTCTTGCTTGTAGGAAGACACAGAGCCTGGCATTTAACTCCGATTCTGAGGGAAACACACAGCACAGTTCTCATCCATGAAACACACTCTGCTTTAGAGCCAGAAGCACTCCCTTGCTTATCAAGTCTGTAATAAAGCAGGAAACGTGAGTGTGCTTAGAAGAAAAGAACCGTGTTTCCTACAAACACGGACCATATCTAGTTCAACTCTGCTTCTGAAACTGATACAAAGAACAGGTCCTCTAACATCCAATGCTTTTCAGTTAAGAGCGAGAAACGTGTGAGCTTCGTGAATGATGTAGCTTCCTTTGAGCTGAAAAGTGAGTGCTTTTACCTGAAACGTAGTCTTGATGTAAGAAGACACAGAGCCTGGCATTTAACTCCGTTTCTGAAGGGAAACAAACAGCACAGTTCTCATCCATGAAAGACACTCTGCTTTAGAGCAAGAAGCACTCCCTTGCTTTCTCAAGTCTGTAATAAAGCAGGAAACGTGAGTGTGCTTAGAAGAAAAGAACCGTGTTTCCTACACACAAGGACGATATCTAGTTCAACTCTGCTTCTGAAACTGATACACCACAGGTCCTCTAACATCCATTGCTTTTCAGTTAAGAGCGAGAAACGTGTGAGCTTCATTAAAGATGTAGCTTCCTTTGAGCTGAAAAGTGAGTGCGTTTACCTGAAACGAAGTCTTGCTTGTAGGAAGACACAGAGCCTGGCATTTAACTCCGTTTCTGAAGGGAAACACACAGCACAGTTATCATCCATGAAACACACTCTTCTTTAGAGCAAGAAGCACTCTCTTGTAATCTCAAGTCTCTAATAAGGCGGGAAACGTGAGTGTGCTCAGAACAAAAGAACCGTGTTTCCTACACACAGCGACCATATCCAGTTCAACTCTGCTTCTCAAACTGATACAAACCACAGCTCCTCTAACATCCAATGCTATTCAGTTAAGAGCGAGAAACGTGTGAGCTTCGTGAACAATGTAGCTTCCTTTGAGCTGAAAAGTGAGTGCGTTTACCTGAAACGAAGTCTTGCTTGTAGGAAGACACAGAGCCTGGCATTTAACTCCGTTTCTGAAGGGAAACACACAGCACAGTTCTCATCCATGAAACACACTCTTCTTTAGAGCAAGAAGCACTCTCTTGCTTTCTAGCTTCTCTAATAAGGCGGGAAACGTGAGTGTGCTCAGAACAAAAGAACCGTGTTTCCTACACACAGCGACCATATCCAGTTCAACTCTGCTTCTCAAACTGATACAAACCAAAGGTCCTCTAACATCCAATGCCATTCAGTTCAGAGCGAGAAAGGTGTGAGCTTCGTGAACGATGTAGCTTCCTTTGAGCTGAAAAGTGAGTGCTTTTACCAGAAACGAAGTCTTGCTTGTAGGAAGACACAGATCCTGTCATTTAACTCTGTTTCTGAAGGGAAACACACAGCACATTTCTCAGCCATGAAACACACTCTGCTTTAGAGCAAGAAGCACTCTCTTGCTTTCTAGCTTCTCTAATAAGTCGGGAAACGTGTGTGCTTAGAACAAAAGAATCGTGTTTCCTACACTCACGGACCATATCTAGTTCAACTCTGCTTCTGAAACTGATACAAACCAAAGGTCCTCTAACATCCAATGCCATTCAGTTCAGAGCGAGAAACGTGTGAGCTTCGTGAACGATGTACCTTCCTTTGAGCTGAAAAGTGAGTGCGTTTACCTGAAACGAAGTCTTGCTTGTAGGAAGACACAGAGCCTGGCATTTAACTCCATTTCTGAAGGGAAACACACAGCACAGATCTCATCCATGAAACACACTCTGCTTTAGAGCAAGAAGCACTCTCTTGCTTTCTAGCTTCCCTAATAAGTCGGGAAACGTGTGTGCTTAGAACAAAAGAATCGTTTTTCCTACACTCACGGACCATATCTAGTTCAACTCTGCTTCTGAAACTGATACAAACCAAAGGTCCTCTAACATCCAATGCCATTCAGTTCAGAACGAGAAACGTGTGAGCTTCGTAAACGATGTAGCTTCCTTTGAGCTGAAAAGTGAGTGCTTTTACCAGAAACGAAGTCTTGCTTGTAGGAAGACACAGATCCTGGCATTTAACTCTGTTTCTGAAGGGAAACACACAGCACATTTCTCAGCCATGAAACACACTCTGCTTTAGAGCAAGAAGCACACTCTTGCTTTCTAGAGTCTCTAATAAAGCGGGAAACGTGAGTGTGCTCAGAACTAAAGAACCGTGTTTCCTACACACACGGACCACATCTCGTTCTACTTTGCTTCTGAAACAGATACAAAGCACAGGTCCTCTAACATCCAATGCTTTTCAGTTAAGAGCGAGAAACGTGTGAGCTTCGTTAAAGATGTAGCTTCCTTTGAGCTGAAAAGTGAGTGCGTTTACCTGAAACGAAGTCTTGCTTGTAGGAAGACACAGAGCCTGGCATTTAACTCCGTTTCTGAAGGGAAACACACAGCACAGTTCTCATCCATGAAACACACTCTGCTTTAGAGCAAGAAGCACTCTCTTGCTTTCTCAAGTCTCTAATAAGGCGGGAAACGTGAGTGTGCTCAGAACAAAAGAACCGTGTTTCCTACACACAGAGACCATATCCAGTTCAACTCTTCTTCTGAAACTGATGCAAACCACTGGTCCTCTAACATCCAATGCTATTAAGTTAAGAGCGAGAAACGTGTGAGCTTCGTGAACGATGTAGCTTCCTTTGAGAGGAAAAGTGAGTGTGTTTACCTGAAACGAAGTCTTGCTTGTAGGAAGACACAGAGCCTGTCATTGAACTCCGTTTCTGAAGGGAAAAACACAGCACAGTTCTCATCCATGAAACACACTCTGCTTTAGAGCAAGAAGCACTCCCTTGCTTTCTCAAGTCTGTAATAAAGCAGGAAACGTGAGTGTGCTTAGAAGAAAAGAACCGTGTTTCCTACACACCCGGACGATATCTAGTTCAACTCTGCTTCTGAAACTGATACACCACAGGTCCTCTAACATCCAATGCTTTTCAGTTAAGAGCGAGAAACGTGTGAGCTTCGTTAAAGATGTAGCTTCTTTTGAGCTGAAAAGTGAGTGCGTTTACATGAAACGAAGTCTTGCTTGTAGGAAGACACAGAGCCTGGCATTTAACTCCGATTCTGAGGGAAACACACAGCACAGTTCTCATCCATGAAACACACTCTGCTTTAGAGCCAGAAGCACTCCCTTGCTTATCAAGTCTGTAATAAAGCAGGAAACGTGAGTGTGCTTAGAAGAAAAGAACCGTGTTTCCTACAAACACGGACCATATCTAGTTCAACTCTGCTTCTGAAACTGATACAAAGAACAGGTCCTCTAACATCCAATGCTTTTCAGTTAAGAGCGAGAAACGTGTGAGCTTCGTGAATGATGTAGCTTCCTTTGAGCTGAAAAGTGAGTGCTTTTACCTGAAACGTAGTCTTGATGTAAGAAGACACAGAGCCTGGCATTTAACTCCGTTTCTGAAGGGAAACAAACAGCACAGTTCTCATCCATGAAAGACACTCTGCTATAGAGCAAAAAGCACTCCCTTGCTTTCTCAAGTCTGTAATAAAGCAGGAAACGTGAGTGTGCTTAGAAGAAAAGAACCGTGTTTCCTACACACAAGGACGATATCTAGTTCAACTCTGCTTCTGAAACTGATACACCACAGCTCCTCTAACATCCATTGCTTTTCAGTTAAGAGCGAGAAACGTGTGAGCTTCATTAAAGATGTAGCTTCCTTTGAGCTGAAAAGTGAGTGCGTTTACCTGAAACGAAGTCTTGCTTGTAGGAAGACACAGAGCCTGGCATTTAACTCCGTTTCTGAAGGGAAACACACAGCACAGTTATCATCCATGAAACACACTCTTCTTTAGAGCAAGAAGCACTCTCTTGTAATCTCAAGTCTCTAATAAGGCGGGAAACGTGAGTGTGCTCAGAACAAAAGAACCGTGTTTCCTACACACAGCGACCATATCCAGTTCAACTCTGCTTCTCAAACTGATACAAACCACAGCTCCTCTAACATCCAATGCTATTCAGTTAAGAGCGAGAAACGTGTGAGCTTCGTGAACAATGTAGCTTCCTTTGAGCTGAAAAGTGAGTGCGTTTACCTGAAACGAAGTCTTGCTTGTAGGAAGACACAGAGCCTGGCATTTAACTCCGTTTCTGAAGGGAAACACACAGCACAGTTCTCATCCATGAAACACACTCTTCTTTAGAGCAAGAAGCACTCTCTTGCTTTCTAGCTTCTCTAATAAGGCGGGAAACGTGAGTGTGCTCAGAACAAAAGAACCGTGTTTCCTACACACAGCGACCATATCCAGTTCAACTCTGCTTCTCAAACTGATACAAACCAAAGGTCCTCTAACATCCAATGCCATTCAGTTCAGAGCGAGAAAGGTGTGAGCTTCGTGAACGATGTAGCTTCCTTTGAGCTGAAAAGTGAGTGCTTTTACCAGAAACGAAGTCTTGCTTGTAGGAAGACACAGATCCTGGCATTTAACTCTGTTTCTGAAGGGAAACACACAGCACATTTCTCAGCCATGAAACACACTCTGCTTTAGAGCAAGAAGCACTCTCTTGCTTTCTAGCTTCTCTAATAAGTCGGGAAACGTGTGTGCTTAGAACAAAAGAATCGTGTTTCCTACACTCACGGACCATATCTAGTTCAACTCTGCTTCTGAAACTGATACAAACCAAAGGTCCTCTAACATCCAATGCCATTCAGTTCAGAGCGAGAAACGTGTGAGCTTCGTGAACGATGTACCTTCCTTTGAGCTGAAAAGTGAGTGCGTTTACCTGAAACGAAGTCTTGCTTGTAGGAAGACACAGAGCCTGGCATTTAACTCCATTTCTGAAGGGAAACACACAGCACAGATCTCATCCATGAAACACACTCTACTTTAGAGCAAGAAGCACTCTCTTGCTTTCTAGCTTCCCTAATAAGTCGGGAAACGTGTGTGCTTAGAACAAAAGAATCGTTTTTCCTACACTCACGGACCATATCTAGTTCAACTCTGCTTCTGAAACTGATACAAACCAAAGGTCCTCTAACATCCAATGCTTTTCAGTTAAGAGCGAGAAACGTGTGAGCTTCGTTAAAGATGTAGCTTCCTTTGAGCTGAAAAGTGAGTGCGTTTACCTGAAACGAAGTCTTGCTTGTAGGAAGACACAGAGCCTGGCATTTAACTCCGTTTCTGAAGGGAAACACACAGCACAGTTCTCATCCATGAAACACACTCTGCTTTAGAGCAAGAAGCACTCTCTTGCTTTCTCAAGTCTCTAATAAGGCGGGAAACGTGAGTGTGCTCAGAACAAAAGAACCGTGTTTCCTACACACAGAGACCATATCCAGTTCAACTCTTCTTCTGAAACTGATGCAAACCACTGGTCCTCTAACATCCAATGCTATTAAGTTAAGAGCGAGAAACGTGTGAGCTTCGTGAACGATGTAGCTTCCTTTGAGAGGAAAAGTGAGTGTGTTTACCTGAAACGAAGTCTTGCTTGTAGGAAGACACAGAGCCTGTCATTGAACTCCGTTTCTGAAGGGAAAAACACAGCACAGTTCTCATCCATGAAACACACTCTGCTTTAGAGCAAGAAGCACTCCCTTGCTTTCTCAAGTCTGTAATAAAGCAGGAAACGTGAGTGTGCTTAGAAGAAAAGAACCGTGTTTCCTACACACCCGGACGATATCTAGTTCAACTCTGCTTCTGAAACTGATACACCACAGGTCCTCTAACATCCAATGCTTTTCAGTTAAGAGCGAGAAACGTGTGAGCTTCGTTAAAGATGTAGCTTCTTTTGAGCTGAAAAGTGAGTGCGTTTACATGAAACGAAGTCTTGCTTGTAGGAAGACACAGAGCCTGGCATTTAACTCCGATTCTGAGGGAAACACACAGCACAGTTCTCATCCATGAAACACACTCTGCTTTAGAGCCAGAAGCACTCCCTTGCTTATCAAGTCTGTAATAAAGCAGGAAACGTGAGTGTGCTTAGAAGAAAAGAACCGTGTTTCCTACAAACACGGACCATATCTAGTTCAACTCTGCTTCTGAAACTGATACAAAGAACAGGTCCTCTAACATCCAATGCTTTTCAGTTAAGAGCGAGAAACGTGTGAGCTTCGTGAATGATGTAGCTTCCTTTGAGCTGAAAAGTGAGTGCTTTTACCTGAAACGTAGTCTTGATGTAAGAAGACACAGAGCCTGGCATTTAACTCCGTTTCTGAAGGGAAACAAACAGCACAGTTCTCATCCATGAAAGACACTCTGCTATAGAGCAAAAAGCACTCCCTTGCTTTCTCAAGTCTGTAATAAAGCAGGAAACGTGAGTGTGCTTAGAAGAAAAGAACCGTGTTTCCTACACACAAGGACGATATCTAGTTCAACTCTGCTTCTGAAACTGATACACCACAGCTCCTCTAACATCCATTGCTTTTCAGTTAAGAGCGAGAAACGTGTGAGCTTCATTAAAGATGTAGCTTCCTTTGAGCTGAAAAGTGAGTGCGTTTACCTGAAACGAAGTCTTGCTTGTAGGAAGACACAGAGCCTGGCATTTAACTCCGTTTCTGAAGGGAAACACACAGCACAGTTATCATCCATGAAACACACTCTTCTTTAGAGCAAGAAGCACTCTCTTGTAATCTCAAGTCTCTAATAAGGCGGGAAACGTGAGTGTGCTCAGAACAAAAGAACCGTGTTTCCTACACACAGCGACCATATCCAGTTCAACTCTGCTTCTCAAACTGATACAAACCACAGCTCCTCTAACATCCAATGCTATTCAGTTAAGAGCGAGAAACGTGTGAGCTTCGTGAACAATGTAGCTTCCTTTGAGCTGAAAAGTGAGTGCGTTTACCTGAAACGAAGTCTTGCTTGTAGGAAGACACAGAGCCTGGCATTTAACTCCGTTTCTGAAGGGAAACACACAGCACAGTTCTCATCCATGAAACACACTCTTCTTTAGAGCAAGAAGCACTCTCTTGCTTTCTAGCTTCTCTAATAAGGCGGGAAACGTGAGTGTGCTCAGAACAAAAGAACCGTGTTTCCTACACACAGCGACCATATCCAGTTCAACTCTGCTTCTCAAACTGATACAAACCAAAGGTCCTCTAACATCCAATGCCATTCAGTTCAGAGCGAGAAAGGTGTGAGCTTCGTGAACGATGTAGCTTCCTTTGAGCTGAAAAGTGAGTGCTTTTACCAGAAACGAAGTCTTGCTTGTAGGAAGACACAGATCCTGGCATTTAACTCTGTTTCTGAAGGGAAACACACAGCACATTTCTCAGCCATGAAACACACTCTGCTTTAGAGCAAGAAGCACTCTCTTGCTTTCTAGCTTCTCTAATAAGTCGGGAAACGTGTGTGCTTAGAACAAAAGAATCGTGTTTCCTACACTCACGGACCATATCTAGTTCAACTCTGCTTCTGAAACTGATACAAACCAAAGGTCCTCTAACATCCAATGCCATTCAGTTCAGAGCGAGAAACGTGTGAGCTTCGTGAACGATGTACCTTCCTTTGAGCTGAAAAGTGAGTGCGTTTACCTGAAACGAAGTCTTGCTTGTAGGAAGACACAGAGCCTGGCATTTAACTCCATTTCTGAAGGGAAACACACAGCACAGATCTCATCCATGAAACACACTCTACTTTAGAGCAAGAAGCACTCTCTTGCTTTCTAGCTTCCCTAATAAGTCGGGAAACGTGTGTGCTTAGAACAAAAGAATCGTTTTTCCTACACTCACGGACCATATCTAGTTCAACTCTGCTTCTGAAACTGATACAAACCAAAGGTCCTCTAACATCCAATGCTTTTCAGTTAAGAGCGAGAAACGTGTGAGCTTCGTTAAAGATGTAGCTTCCTTTGAGCTGAAAAGTGAGTGCGTTTACCTGAAACGAAGTCTTGCTTGTAGGAAGACACAGAGCCTGGCATTTAACTCCGTTTCTGAAGGGAAACACACAGCACAGTTCTCATCCATGAAACACACTCTGCTTTAGAGCAAGAAGCACTCTCTTGCTTTCTCAAGTCTCTAATAAGGCGGGAAACTTGAGTGTGCTCAGAACAAAAGAACCGTGTTTCCTACACACAGAGACCATATCCAGTTCAACTCTTCTTCTGAAACTGATGCAAACCACAGGTCCTCTAACATCCAATGCTATTCAGTTAAGAGCGAGGACCGTGTGAGCTTTGTGAATGATGTAGCTTCGTTTGAGCTGAAAAGTGAGTGCTGTTTACCTGAAATGAATTCTTGCTTGTAGGAAGACACAGAGCAGGGCATTTAACTCCGTTTCTGAAGGGAAAGACACAGCACAGTTCTCATCCATGAAACACACTCTGCTTTAGAGCAGGAACCACTCTCTTGCTTCCTCAAGTCTCTAATAAGGCAGGAAACATGAGTGTGCTTAGAAAAAAAGAACCGTGTTTCCTACACACACGGACCATATCTAGTTCAACTCTGCTTCTGAAACTGATACATACCACAGGTCCTCTAACATCCAATGCTTTTCAGTTAAGAGCGAGAAACGTGTGAGCTTCATTAAAGATGTAGCTTCCTTTGAGCTGAAAAGTGAGTCCGATTACCTGAAACGAATTCTTGCTTGTAGGAAGACACAGAGCCTGGCAATTAACTCTGTTTCTGAAGGGAAACACACAGCACAGTTCTCATCCATGAAACACACTCTGCTTTAGAGCAAGAAGCACTCTCTTGCTTTCTCAAGTCTCTAATAAGGCGAGAAACGTGAGTGTGCTCAGAACAAAAGAACCGTGTTTCCTACACACAGGGACCATATCCAGTTCAACTCTGCTTCTGAAACTGATACAAATCACAGGTCCTCTAACATCCAATGCTATTCAGTTAAGAGCGAGAAACGTGTGAGCTTCTTTAAAGATGTAGCTTCTTTTGAGCTGAAAAGTGAGTGCGTTTACCTGAAACGAAGTCTTGCTTGTAGGAAGACACAAAGCCTGGCATTTAACTCCGATTCTGAAGGGAAACACACAGCACAGTTCTCATCAATGAAACACACTCTGCTTTAGAGCCAGAAGCACTCCCTTGCTTATCCAGTCTGTAATAAAGCAGGAAACGTGAGTGTGCTTAGAAGAAAAGAACCGTGTTTCCTACAAACACGGACCATATCTAGTTCAACTCTGCTTCTGAAACTGATACGAACCACAGGTCCTCTAACATCCAATGCTTTTCAGTTAAGAGCGAGAAACATGTGAGCTTCGTGAATGATGTAGCTTCCTTTGAGCTGAAAAGTGAGTGCTTTTACCTGAAACGTAGTCTTGATGTAAGAAGACACAGAGCCTGGCATTTAACTCCGTTTCTGAAGGGAAACAAACAGCACAGTTCTCATCCATGAAACACACTCTGATTTAGAGCAAGAAGCACTCCCTTGCTTTCTCAAGTCTGTAATAAAGCAGGAAACGTGAGTGTGCTTAGAAGAAAAGAACCGTGTTTCCTACACACAAGGACGATATCTAGTTCAACTCTGCTTCTGAAAGTGATACACCACAGGTCCTCTAACATCCATTGCTTTTCAGTTAAGAGCGAGAAACGTGTGAGCTTCATTAAAGATGTAGCTTCCTTTGAGCTGAAAAGTGAGTGCGTTTACCTGAAACGAAGTCTTGCTTGTAGGAAGACACAGAGCCGGGCATTTAACTCCGTTTCTGAAGGGAAACACACAGCACAGTTCTCATCCATGAAACACACTCTTCTTTAGAGCAAGAAGCACTCTCTTGTAATCTCAAGTCTCTAATACTGCGGGAAACGTGAGTGTGCTCAGAACAAAAGAACCGTGTTTCCTACACACAGGGACCATATCCAGTTCAACTCTGCTTCTGAAACTGATACAAACCACAGGTCCTCTAACATCCAATGCTACTCAGTTAAGAGCGAGAAACGTGTGAGCTTCGTGAACAATGTAGCTTCCTTTGAGCTGAAATGTGAGTGCGTTTACCTGAAACGAAGTCTTGCTTGTAGGAAGACACAGAGCCTGGCATTTAACTCCATTTCTGAAGGGAAACACACAGCACAGATCTCATCCATGAAACACACTCTGCTTTAGAGCAAGAAGCACTCTCTTGCTTTCTAGCTTCTCTAATACGTCGGGAAACGTGTGTGCTTAGAACAAAAGAACCGTGTTTCCTACACACACGGACCATATCTAGTTCAACTCTGCTTCTGAAACTGATACAAACCAAAGGTCCTCTAACATCCAATGCCATTCAGTTCAGAGCGAGAAACGTGTGAGCTTCGTGAATAATGTAGCTTCCTTTGAGCTGAAAAGTGAGTGCTTTTACCAGAAACGAAGTCTTGCATGTAGGAAGACACAGATCCTGGCATTTAACTCTGTTTCTGAAGGGAAACACACAGCACATTTCTCAGCCATGAAACACACTCTGCTTTAGAGCAAGAAGCACACTCTTGCTTTCTAGAGTCTCTAATAATGCGGGAAAAGTGAGTGTGCTCAGAACTAAAGAACCGTGTTTCCTACACACACGGAACACATCTGGTTCTACTTTGCTTCTGAAACAGATACAAAGCACAGGTCCTCTAACATCCAATGCTTTTCAGTTCAGAGCGAGAAACGTGTGAGCTTCGTTAAAGATGTAGCTTCCTTTGACTGAAAAGTGAGTGCGTTTACCTGAAACGAAGTCTTGAATGTAGGAAGACACAGAGCCTGGCATTTAACTCCGTTCTGAAGGGAAACACACAGCACAGTTCTCATCCTTGAAACACACTCTGCTTTAGAGCAAGAACCACTCTCTTGCTTCCTCAAGTCTCTAATAAGGCAGGAAACATGAGTGTGCTTAGAAAAAAAGAACCGTGTTTCCTACACACACGGACCATATCTAGTTCAACTCTGCTTCTGAAACTGATACAAACCACAGGTCCTCTAACATCCAATGCTTTTCAGTTAAGAGCGAGAAACGTGTGAGCTTCATTAAAGATGTAGCTTCCTTTGAGCTGAAAAGTGAGTCCGATTACCTGAAACGAAGTCTTGCTTGTAGGAAGACACAGAGCCTGGCAATTAACTCTGTTTCTGAAGGGAAACACACAGCACAGTTCTCATCTATGAAACACACTCTGCTTTAGAGCAAGAAGCACTCCCTTGCTGTCTCAAGTCTGTAATAATGCAGGAAACGTGAGTGTGCTTAGAAGAAAAGAACCGTGTTTCCTACACACACGGACGATATATAGTTCAACTCTGCTTCTGAAACTGACACACCACAGGTCCTCTAACATCCAATGCTTTTCAGTTAAGAGCGAGAAACGTGTGAGCTTCGTTAAAGATGTAGCTTCCTTTGAGCTGAAAAGTGAGTGTGTTTACCAGAAACGAAGTCTTGCTTGTAGCAAGACACAGATCCTGGCATTTAACTCCGTTTCTGAAGGGAAAGACACAGCACAGTCGTCATCCATGAAACACACTCTGCTTTAGAGCCAGAATCACTCCCTTGCTTTCTCAAGTCTGTAATAAAGCAGGAAACGTGAGTGTGCTTAGAAGAAAAGAACCGTGTTTCCTACACAGACGGACGATATCTAGTTCAACTCTGCTTCTGAAACTGATACAAACCACAGGTCCTCTAACATCCAATGCTATTCAGCTAAGAGCGAGAAACATGTGAGCTTCATGAACGATGTAGCTTCCTTTGAGAGGAAAACTGAGTGTGTTTACCTGAAACGAAGTCTTGCTTGTAGGAAGACACAGAGCCTGGCATTTAATTCCGTTTCTGAAGGGAAAAACACAACACAGTTCTCATCCATGAAACACACTCTGATTTAGAGCAATAAGCACTCCCTTGCTGTCTCAAGTCTGTAATAAAGCAGGAAACGTGAGTGTGCTTAGAAGAAAAGAACCGTGTTTCCTACACACACGGACGATATATAGTTCAACTCTGCTTCTGAAACTGACACACCACAGGTCCTCTAACATCCAATGCTTTTCAGTTAAGAGCGAGAAACGTGTGCGCTTTGTTAAAGATGTAGCTTCCTTTGAGCTAAAAGTGAGTGTGTTTACCAGAAACGAAAACTTGCTTGTAGCAAGACACAGAGCCCTGCATTTAACTCCCTTTCTGAAGGGAAACACACAGCACAGTTCTCATCCATGAAACACACTCTGCTTTAGAGCAAGAAGCACTCTCTTGCTTCCTCAAGTCTCTAATAAGGCAGGAAACGTGAGTGTGCTTAGAAATAAAGAACCGTGTTTCCTACACACACGGACCATATCTAGTTCAACTCTGCTTCTGAAACTGATACAAACCACAGGTCCTCTAACATCCAATGCTATTCAGTTAAGAGCGAGAAACGTGTGAGCTTCGTGAACGATGAGGCTTCTTTTGAGCTGAAAAGTGAGTGCTTTTACCTGAAACGAAGTCTTGCTTGTAGGAAGACACAGAGCCTGGCATTTACCTCCGTTTCTGAAGGGAAACACACAGCACAGTTCTCATCCATGAAAGACACTCTTCTTTAGAGCAAGAAGCACTCTCTTGTTATCTCAAGTCTCTAATAAGGCGGGAAACGTGAGTGTGCTCAGAACAAAAGAACCGTGTTTCCTACACACAGGGACCATATCCAGTTCAACTCTGCTTCTGAAACTGATACAAACCACAGGTCCTCTAACATCCAATGCTATTCAGTTAAGAGCGAGAACCGTGTGAGCTTCGTGAACAATGTAACTTCCTTTGAGCTGAAATTGAGTGTGTTTACCTGAAACGAAGTCTTGCTTGTAGGAAGACACAGAGCCTGGCATTTAACTCCGTTTCAGAAGGGAAACACACAGCACAGTTCTCATCCATGAAACACAATCTTCTTTAGAGCAAGAAGCACTCTCTGGCTTTCTCAAGTCTCTAATAAGGCCGGAAATGTGAGTGTGCTCAGAACAAATAACCGTGTTTCCTAAACACACGGACCATATCTAGTTCAACTCTGCTTCTGAAACTGATACAAACCACAAGTCCTCTAACATCCAATGCTTTTCAGTTAAGAGCGAGAAACGTGTGAGCTTCGTGAATGATGTAGCTTCCTTTGAGCTGAAAAGTGAGTGTGTTTACCTGAAACGAAGTCTTGCTTGTAGGAAGACACAGAGCCTGGCATTTAACTCCGATTCTGAAGGGAAACACACAGCACAGTTCTCATCCATTAAACACACTCTGCTTTAGAGCAAGAAGCACTCTCTTGCTTTCTCAAGTCTCTAATAAGGCGGGAAATGTGAGTGTGCTCAGAACAAAAGAAACGTGTTTCCTACACACACGGACCATATCTAGTTCAACTCTGCTTCTAAAACTGATACAAACCACAGGTCCTCTAAAATCCAATGCTATTCAGTTAAGAGCGAGAAGCGTGTGCGCTTCGTTAAAGATGTAGCTTCCTTTGAGCTGAAAAGTGAGTGTGTTTACCAGAAACGAAATCTTGCTTGTAGCAAGACACAGATCCTGGCATTTAACTCCGTTTCTGAAGGGAAAGACACAGCACAGTCCTCATCCATGAAACACACTCTGCTTTAGAGCCAGAATCACTCCCTTGCTTTCTCAAGTCTGTAATAAAGCAGGAAACGTGAGTGTGCTTAGAAGAAAAGAACCGTGTTTCCTACACACAGGGACGATATATAGTTGAACTCTGCTTCTGAAACTGACACACCACAGGTCCTCTAACATCCAATGCTTTTCAGTTAAGAGCGAGAAACGTGTGAGCTTCATTAAAGATGTAGCTTCCTCTGAGCTGAAAAGTGAATGCATTTACCTGAAACGAAGTCTTGCTTGTAGCAAGACACAGAGCCTGGCATTTAACTCTGATTCTGAAGGGAAACACACAGCACAGTTCTCATCCATGAAACACACTCTGCTTTAGAGCCAGAAGCACTCCCTTGCTTATCAAGTCTGTAATAAAGCAGGAAACGTGAGTGTGCTTAGAAGAAAAGAACCGTGTTTCCTACACAGACGGACGATATCTAGTTCAACTCTGCTTCTGAAACTGATATAAACCACAGGTCCTCTAACATCCAATGCTATTCAGCTAAGAGCGAGAAACATGTGAGCTTCATGAACGATGTAACTTCCTTTGAGAGGAAAACTGAGTGTGTTTACCTGAAACGAAGTCTTGCTTGTAGGAAGACACAGAGCCTGGCATTTAATTCCGTTTATGAAGGGAAAAACACAACACAGTTCTCATCCATGAAACACACTCTGCTTTAGAGCAATAAGCACTCCCTTGCTGTCTCAAGCCTGTAATAAAGCAGGAAACGTGAGTGTGCTTAGAAGAAAAGAACCGTGTTTCCTACACACACGGACGATATATAGTTCAACTCTGCTTCTGAAACTGACACACCACAGGTCCTCTAACATCCAATGCTTTTCAGTTAAGAGCGAGAAACGTGTGCGCTTCGTTAAAGATGTAGCTTCCTTTGAGCTGAAAAGTGAGTGTGTTTACCAGAAACGAAATCTTGCTTGTAGCAAGACACAGAGCCTGGCATTTAACTCCGTTTCTGAAGGGAAACACACAGCACAGTTCTCATCCATGAAACACACTCTGCTTTAGAGCAAGAAGCACTCTCTTGCTTTCTCAAATCTCTAATAAGGCGGGAAACGTGAGTGTGCTCAGAACAAAAGAACCGTTTTTCCTACACACAGGGACCATATCGAGTTCAACTCTGCTTCTGAAACTGATACAAACCACAGGTCCTCTAACATCCAATGCTATTGAGTTAAGAGCGAGGACCGTGTGAGCTTTGTGAACGATGTAGCTTCGTTTGAGCTGAAAAGTGAGTGCTGTTTACCTGAAACGAAGTCTTGCTTGTAGGAAGACACAGAGCAGGGCACTTAACTACGTTTCTGAAGGGTAAGACACAGCACAGTTCTCATCCATGAAACACACTCTGTTTTAGAGCAAGAACCACTCTCTTGCTTCCTCAAGTCTCTAATAAGGCAGGAAACGTGAGTGTGCTTAGAAAAAAAGAACCGTGTTTCCTACACACACGGACCATATCTAGTTCAACTCTGCTTCTGAAACTGATACAAACCACAGGTCCTCTAACATCCAATGGTATTCAGTTAAGAGCGAGAAACGTGTGAGCTTCGTGAACGATGAGGCTTCTTTTGAGCTGAAAAGTGAGTGTGTTTACCTGAAACGAAGTCTTGCTTGTAGGAAGACACAGAGCCTGGCATTTAACTCCGTTTCTGAAGGGAAAAACACAGCACAGTTCTCATCCATGAAACACACTCTGCTTTAGAGCAAGAAGCACTCCCTTGCTTTCTCAAGTCTGTAATAAAGCAGGAAACGTGAGTGTGCTTAGAAGAAAAGAACCGTGTTTCCTACACACACGGACCATATCTAGTTCAACTCTGCTTCTGAAACTGATACACCACAGGTCCTCTAACATCCAATGCTTTTCAGTTAAGAGCGAGAAACGTGTGATTTCGTTAAAGATGAAGCTTCCTTTGAGCTGAAAAGTGAATGCGTTTACCTGAAACGAAGTCTTGCTTGTAGGAAGACACAGAGCCTGGCATTTAACTCTGATTCTGAAGGGAAACACACAGCACAGTTCTCATCCATGAAACACACTCTGCTTTAGAGCAAGAAGCACTCTCTTGCTTTCTAGCTTCTCTAATAAGCCGGGAAACGTGTGTGCTTAGAACAAAAGAACCGTGTTTCCTACACACACGGACCATATCTAGTTCAACTCTGCTTCTGAAACTGATACAAACCAAAGGTCCTCTAACATCCAATGCCATTCAGTTCAGAGCGAGAAACGTGTGAGCTTCGTGAACGATGTAGCTTCCTTTGAGCTGAAAAGTGAGTGTGTTTACCTGAAACGAAGTCTTGCTTGTAGGAAGACACAGAGCCTGGCATTTAACTCCGTTTCTGAAGGGAAAAACACAGCACAGTTCTCATCCATGAAACACACTCTGCTTTAGAGCAAGAAGCACTCCCTTGCTTTCTCAAGTCTGTAATAAAGCAGGAAACGTGAGTGTGCTTAGAAGAAAAGAACCGTGTTTCCTACACACACGGACCATATCTAGTTCAACTCTGCTTCTGAAACTGATACACCACAGGTCCTCTAACATCCAATGCTTTTCAGTTAAGAGCGAGAAACGTGTGATTTCGTTAAAGATGAAGCTTCCTTTGAGCTGAAAAGTGAATGCGTTTACCTGAAACGAAGTCTTGCTTGTAGGAAGACACAGAGCCTGGCATTTAACTCTGATTCTGAAGGGAAACACACAGCACAGTTCTCATCCATGAAACACACTCTGCTTTAGAGCAAGAAGCACTCTCTTGCTTTCTAGCTTCTCTAATAAGGCAGGAAACGTGTGTGCTTAGAACAAAAGAACCGTGTTTCCTACACACACGGACCATATCTAGTTCAACTCTGCTTCTGAAACTGATACAAACCAAAGGTCCTCTAACATCCAATGCCATTCAGTTCAGAGCGAGAAACGTGTGAGCTTCGTGAACGATGTAGCTTCCTTTGAGCTGAAAAGTGAGTGCTTTTACCAGAAACGAGGTCTTGCTTGTGGGAAGACACAGATCCTGGCATTTAACTCCGTTTCTGAAGGGAAACACACAGCACATTTCTCAGCCATGAAACACACTCTGCTTTAGAGCAAGAAGCACACTCTTGATTTCTAGAGTCTCTAATAAAGCGGGAAACGTGAGTGTCCTCAGAACTAAAGAACCGTGTTTCCTACACACACGGACCACATCTCGTTCTACTTTGCTTCTGAAACAGATACAAACAACACGTCCTCTAACATCCAATGCTTTTCAGGTCAGAGAGGGAAACATGTGAGCTCCGTGAATGATGTAGCTTCCTTTGAGCTGTAAAGTGAGTGCTTTTACCTGAAACGTAGTCTTGATGTAAGAAGACACAGAGCCTGGCATTTAACTCCGTTTCTGAAGGGAAACACACAGCACAGTTCTCATCCATGAAACACACTCTGCTTTAGAGCAAGAACCACTCTCTTGCTTCCTCAAGTCTCTAATAAGGCAGGAAACGTGAGTGTGCTTAGAACAAAAGAACCGTGTTTCCTACACACGGACCATATCTAGTTCAACTCTGCTTCTGAAACTGATACAAACCACAGGTCCTCTAACATCCAATGCTATTCAGTTAAGAGCGAGAAACGTGTGAGCTTCGTGAACGATGTAGCTTCCTTTGAGCTGAAATTGAGTGTGTTTACCTGAAACGAAGTCTTGCTTGTAGGAAGACACAGAGCCTGGCATTTAACTCCGTTTCTGAAGGGAAACACACAGCACAGTTCTCATCCATTAAACACACTCTGCTTTAGAGCAAGAAGCACTCTCTTGCTTTCTCAAATCTCTAATAAGGCGGGAAATGTGAGTGTGCTCAGAACAATAGAAACGTGTTTCCTACACACACGGACCATATCTAGTTCAACTCTGCTTCTGAAACTGATACAAACCACAGGTCCTCTAAAATCCAATGCTATTCAGTTAAGAGCGAGAAGCGTGTGCGCTTCTTTAAAGATGTAGCTTCCTTTGAGCTGAAAAGTGAGTGCGTTTACCTGAAACGAAGTCTTGCTTGTAGGAAGACACAGAGCCTGGCATTTAACTCCGTTTCTGAAGGGAAACACACAGCACAGTTCTCATCCATGAAACACACTCTGCTTTAGAGCAAGAAGCACTCTCTTGCTTTCTCAAGTCTCTAATAAGGCGGGAAACGTGAGTGTGCTCAGAACAAAAGAACCGTGTTTCCTACACACAGGGACCATATCCAGTTCAACTCTGCTTCTGAAACTGATACAAACCACAGGTCCTCTAACATCCAATGCTATTCAGTTAAGAGCGAGGAACGTGTGAGCTTTGTGAACGATGTAGCTTCGTTTGAGCTGAAAAGTGAGTGCTGTTTACCTGAAACGAAGTCTTGCTTGTAGGAAGACACAGAGCAGGGCATTTAACTCCGTTTCTGAAGGGAAAGACACAGCACAGTTCTAATCCATGAAACACACTCTGTTTTAGAGCAAGAACCACTCTCTTGCTTCCTCAAATCTCTAATAAGGCAGGAAACGTGAGTGTGCTTAGAAAAAAAGAACCGTGTTTCCTACACACACGGACCATATCTAGCTCAAATCTGCTTCTGAAACTGATACAAACCACAGGTCCTCTAACATCCAATGCTATTCAGTTAAGAGCGAGAAACGTGTGAGCTTCGTGAACGATGAGGCTTCTTTTGAGCTGAAAAGTGAGTGTGTTTACCTGAAACGAAGTCTTGCTTGTAGGAAGACACAGAGCCTGGCATTTAACTCCGTTTCTGAAGGGAAAAACACAACACAGTTCTCATCCATGAAACACACTCTGCTTTAGAGCAATAAGCACTCCCTTGCTGTCTCAAGTCTGTAATAAAGCAGGAAACGTGAGTGTGCTTAGAAGAAAAGAACCGTGTTTCCTACAAACACGGACCATATCTAGTTCAACTCTGCTTCTGAAACTGACACACCACAGGTCCTCTAACATCCAATGCTTTTCAGTTAAGAGCGAGAAACGTGTGAGCTTCATTAAAGATGTAGCTTCCTTTTAGCTGAAAAGTGAGTGCATTTACCTGAAACGAAGTCTTGCTTGTAGGAAGACACAGAGCCTGGCATTTAACTCCGTTTCTGAAGGGAAACACACAGCACAGTTCTCATCCATGAAACACACTCTTCTTTAGAGCAAGAAGCACTCTCTTGCTTTCTCAAGTCTCTAATAAGGCCGGAAACGTGAGTGTGCTCAAAACAAATAACCGTGTTTCCTACACACACGGACCATATCTAGTTCAACTCTGCTTCTGAAACTGATACAAACCACAGGTCCTCTAACATCCAATGCTATTCAGTTAAGAGCGAGAAACGTGAGAGCTTCGTGAACGATGTAGCTTCCTTTGAGAGGAAAAGTGAGTGTGTTTACCTGAAACGAAGTCTTGCTTGTAGGAAGACACAGAGCCTGACATTTAACTCCGTTTCTGAAGGGAAAAACACAGCACAGTTCTCATCCATGAAACACACTCTGCTTTAGAGCAAGAAGCACTCCCTTGCTTTCTCAAGTCTGTAATAAAGCAGGAAACGTGAGTGTGCTTAGAAGAAAAGAACCGTGTTTCCTACACACCCGGACGATATCTAGTTCAACTCTGCTTCTGAAACTGATACACCACAGGTCCTCTAACATCCAATGCTTTTCAGTTAAGAGCGAGAAACGTGTGATTTCGTTAAAGATGTAGCTTCCTTTGAGCTGAAAAGTGAATGCGTTTACCTGAAACGAAGTCTTGCTTGTAGCAAGACACAGAGCCTGGCATTTAACTCTGATTCTGAAGGGAAACACACAGCACAGTTCTCATCCATGAAACACACTCTGCTTTAGAGGCAGAAGCACTCCCTTGCTTATCAAGTCTGTAATAAAGCAGGAAACGTGAGTGTGCTTAGAAGAAAAGAACCGTGTTTCCTACACAGACGGACAATATCTAGTTCAACTCTGCTTCTGAAACTGATACAAACCACAGGTCCTCTAACATCCAATGCTATTCAGCTAAGAGCGAGAAACATGTGAGCTTCATGAACGATGTAGCTTCCTTTGAGAGGAAAACTGAGTGTGTTTACCTGAAACGAAGTCTTGCTTGTAGGAAGACACAGAGCCTGGCATTTAATTCCTTTTCTGAAGGGAAAAACACAACACAGTTCTCATACATGAAACACTCTGCTTTAGAGCAATAAGCACTCCCTTGCTGTCTCAAGTCTGGAATAAAGTAGGAAACGTGAGTGTGCTTAGAAGAAAAGAACCGTGTTTCCTACACAGACGGACGATATCCAGTTCAACTCTGCTTCTGAAACTGATACAAACCACAGGTCCTCTAACATCCAATGCTTTTCAGTTAAGAGCGAGAAATGTGTGAGCTTCATTTAAGATGTAGCTTCCTTTGAGCTGAAAAGTGAGTGCGTTTACCTGAAACGAAGTCTTGCTTGTAGGAAGACACAGAGCCTGGCATTTAACTCCGTTTTTGAAGGGAAACACACAGCACAGTTCTCATCCATGAAACACACTCTGCTTTAGAGCAAGAAGCACTCTCTTGCTTTCTCAAGTCTCTAATAAGGCGGGAAACGTGAGTGTGCTCAGAAGAAAAGAACCGTGTTTCCTACACACAGGGACCATATCCAGTTCAACTCTGCTTCTGAAACTGATACAAACCACAGGTCCTCTAACATCCAATGCTATTCAGTTAAGAGCGAGGAACGTGTGAGCTTTGTGAACGATGTAGCTTCGTTTGAGCTGAAAAGTGAGTGCTGTTTATCTGAAACGAAGTCTTGCTTGTAGGAAGACACAGAGCAGGGCATTTAACTCCGTTTCTGAAGGGAAAGACACAGCACAGTTCTCATCCATGAAACACACTCTGCTTTAGAGCAAGAAGCACTCTCTTGCTTTCTCAAGTCTCTAATAAGGCGGGAAACGTGAGTGTGCTCAGAACAAAAGAACCGTGTTTCCTACACACAGGGACCATATCTAGCTCAACTGTGCTTCTGAAACTGATACAAACCACAGGTCCTCTAACATCCAATGCTATTCAGTTAAGAGCGAGAAACGTGTGACCTTCGTGAACGATGAGGCTTCTTTTGAGCTGAAAAGTGAGTGTGTTTACCTGAAACGAAGTCTTGCTTGTAGGAAGACACAGAGCCTGGCATTTAACTCCGTTTCTGAAGGGAAAAACACAACACAGTTCTCATCCATGAAACACACTCTGCTTTAGAGCAATAAGCACTCCCTTGCTGTCTCAAGTCTGTAATAAAGCAGGAAACGTGAGTGTGCTTAGAAGAAAAGAACCGTGTTTCCTACAAACACGGACCATATCTAGTTCAACTCTGCTTCTGAAACTGACACACCACAGGTCCTCTAACATCCAATGCTTTTCAGTTAAGAGCGAGAAACGTGTGAGCTTCATTAAAGATGTAGCTTCCTTTTAGCTGAAAAGTGAGTGCATTTACCTGAAACGAAGTCTTGCTTGTAGGAAGACACAGAGCCTGGCATTTAACTCCGTTTCTGAAGGGAAACACACAGCACAGTTCTCATCCATGAAACACACTCTTCTTTAGAGCAAGAAGCACTCTCTTGCTTTCTCAAGTCTCTAATAAGGCCGGAAACGTGAGTGTGCTCAAAACAAATAACCGTGTTTCCTACACACACGGACCATATCTAGTTCAACTCTGCTTCTGAAACTGATACGAATCACAGGTCCTCTAACATCCAATGCTATTCAGTTAAGAGCGAGGAACGTGAGAGCTTCGTGAACGATGTAGCTTCCTTTGAGAGGAAAAGTGAGTGTGTTTACCTGAAACGAAGTCTTGCTTGTAGGAAGACACAGAGCCTGACATTTAACTCCGTTTCTGAAGGGAAAAACACAGCACAGTTCTCATCCATGAAACACACTCTGCTTTAGAGGCAGAAGCACTCCCTTGCTTATCAAGTCTGTAATAAAGCAGGAAACGTGAGTGTGCTTAGAAGAAAAGAACCGTGTTTCCTACACAGACGGACAATATCTAGTTCAACTCTGCTTCTGAAACTGATACAAACCACAGGTCCTCTAACATCCAATGCTATTCAGCTAAGAGCGAGAAACATGTGAGCTTCATGAACGATGTAGCTTCCTTTGAGAGGAAAACTGAGTGTGTTTACCTGAAACGAAGTCTTGCTTGTAGGAAGACACAGAGCCTGGCATTTAATTCCGTTTCTGAAGGGAAAAACACAACACAGTTCTCATACATGAAACACTCTGCTTTAGAGCAATAAGCACTCCCTTGCTGTCTCAAGTCTGGAATAAAGTAGGAAACGTGAGTGTGCTTAGAAGAAAAGAACCGTGTTTCCTACAAACACGGACGATATATAGTTCAACTCTGCTTCTGAAACTGACACACCACAGGTCCTCTAACATCCAATGCATTTCAGTTAAGAGCGAGAAACGTGTGCGCTTCGTTAAAGATGTAGCTTCCTTTGAGCTGAAAAGTGAGTGTGTTTACCAGAAACGAAATCTTGCTTGTTGCAAGACACAGATCCTGGCATTTAACTCAGTTTCTGAAGGGAAAGACACAGCACAGTCCTCATCCATGAAACACACTCTGCTTTAGAGCCAGAATCACTCCCTTGCTTTCTCAAGTATGTAATAAAGCAGGAAACGTAAGTGTGCTTAGAAGAAAAGAACCGTGTTTCCTACACAGACGGACGATATCCAGTTCAACTCTGCTTCTGAAACTGATACAAACCACAGGTCCTCTAACATCCAATGCTTTTCAGTTAAGAGCGAGAAATGTGTGAGCTTCATTTAAGATGTAGCTTCCTTTGAGCTGAAAAGTGAGTGCGTTTACCTGAAACGAAGTCTTGCTTGTAGGAAGACACAGAGCCTGGCATTTAACTCCGTTTTTGAAGGGAAACACACAGCACAGTTCTCATCCATGAAACACACTCTGCTTTAGAGCAAGAAGCACTCTCTTGCTTTCTCAAGTCTCTAATAAGGCGGGAAACGTGAGTGTGCTCAGAAGAAAAGAACCGTGTTTCCTACACACAGGGACCATATCCAGTTCAACTCTGCTTCTGAAACTGATACAAACCACAGGTCCTCTAACATCCAATGCTATTCAGTTAAGAGCGAGGAACGTGTGAGCTTTGTGAACGATGTAGCTTCGTTTGAGCTGAAAAGTGAGTGCTGTTTACCTGAAACGAAGTCTTGCTTGTAGGAAGACACAGAGCAGGGCATTTAACTCCGTTTCTGAAGGGAAAGACACAGCACAGTTCTCATCCATGAAACACACTGTTTTAGAGCAAGAACCACTCTCTTGCTTCCTCAAGTGTCTAATAAGGCGGGAAACGTGAGTGTGCTTAGAAAAAAAGAACCATGTTTCCTACACACACGGACCATATCTAGCTCAACTCTGCTTCTGAAACTGATACAAACCACAGGTCCTCTAACATCCAATGCTATTCAGTTAAGAGCGAGAAACGTGTGAGCTTCGTGAACGATGAGGCTTCTTTTGAGCTGAAAATTGAGTGCGTTTACCTGAAACGAAGTCTTGCTTGTAGGAAGACACAGATCCTGGCATTTAACTCTGTTTCTGAAGGGAAACACACAGCACAGTTCTCATCCATGAAACACACTCTTCTTTAGAGCAAGAAGCACTCTCTGGCTTTCTCAAGTCTCTATTAAGGCCGGAAACGTGAGTGTGCTCAGAACAAATAACCGTGTTTCCTACAAACATGGACCATATCTAGTTCAACTCTGCTTCTGAAACTGACACACCACAGGTCCTCTAACATCCAATGCTTTTCAGTTAAGAGCGAGAAACGTGTGAGCTTCATTAAAGATGTAGCTTCCTTTTAGCTGAAAAGTGAGTGCATTTACCTGAAACGAAGTCTTGCTTGTAGGAAGACACAGAGCCTGGCATTTAACTCCGTTTCTGAAGGGAAACACACACCACAGTTCTCATCCATGAAACACACTCTTCTTTAGAGCAAGAAGCACTCTCTTGCTTTCTCAAGTCTCTAATAAGGCCGGAAACGTGAGTGTGCTCAAAACAAATAACAGTGTTTCCTACACACACGGACCATATCTAGTTCAACTCTGCTTCTGAAACTGATACGAATCACAGGTCCTCTAACATCCAATGCTATTCAGTTAAGAGCGAGAAACGTGAGAGCTTCGTGAACGATGTAGCTTCCTTTGAGAGGAAAAGTGAGTGTGTTTACCTGAAACGAAGTCTTGCTTGTAGGAAGACACAGAGCCTGACATTTAACTCCGTTTCTGAAGGGAAAAACACAGCACAGTTCTCATCCATGAAACACACTCTGCTTTAGAGCAAGAAGCACTCCCTTGCTTTCTCAAGTCTGTAATAAAGCAGGAAACGTGAGTGTGCTTTGAAGAAAAGAACCATGTTTCCTACAAACACGGACCATATCTAGTTCAACTCTGCTTCTGAAACTGACACACCACAGGTCCTCTAACATCCAATGCTTTTCAGTTAAGAGCGAGAAACGTGTGAGCTTCATTAAAGATGTAGCTTCCTTTTAGCTGAAAAGTGAGTGCATTTACCTGAAACGAAGTCTTGCTTGTAGGAAGACACAGAGCCTGGCATTTAACTCCGTTTCTGAAGGGAAACACACAGCACAGTTCTCATCCATGAAACACACTCTTCTTTATAGCAAGAAGCACTCTCATGCTTTCTCAAGTCTCTAATAAGGCCGGAAACGTGAGTGTGCTCAAAACAAATAACCGTGTTTCCTACACACACGGACCATATCTAGTTCAACTCTGCTTCTGAAACTGATACGAATCACAGGTCCTCTAACATCCAATGCTATTCAGTTAAGAGCGAGAAACGTGAGAGCTTCGTGAACGATGTAGCTTCCTTTGAGAGGAAAAGTGAGTGTGTTTACCTGAAACGAAGTCTTGCTTGTAGGAAGACACAGAGCCTGACATTTAACTCCGTTTCTGAAGGGAAAAACACAGCACAGTTCTCATCCATGAAACACACTCTGCTTTAGAGCAAGAAGCACTCCCTTGCTTTCTCAAGTCTGTAATAAAGCAGGAAACGTGAGTGTGCTTAGAAGAAAAGAACCGTGTTTCCTACACACACGGACGATATCTAGTTCAACTCTGCTTCTGAAACTGATACACCACAGGTCCTCTAACATCCAATGCTTTTCAGTTAAGAGCGAGAAACGTGTGATTTCGTTAAAGATGTAGCTTCCTTTGAGCTGAAAAGTGAATGCGTTTACCTGAAACGAAGTCTTGCTTGTAGCAAGACACAGAGCCTGGCATTTAACTCTGATTCTGAAGGGAAACACACAGCACAGTTCTCATCCATGAAACACACTCTGCTTTAGAGGCAGAAGCACTCCCTTGCTTATCAAGTCTGTAATAAAGCAGGAAACGTGAGTGTGCTTAGAAGAAAAGAACCGTGTTTCCTACACAGACGGACAATATCTAGTTCAACTCTGCTTCTGAAACTGATACAAACCACAGGTCCTCTAACATCCAATGCTATTCAGCTAAGAGCGAGAAACATGTGAGCTTCATGAACGATGTAGCTTCCTTTGAGAGGAAAACTGAGTGTGTTTACCTGAAACGAAGTCTTGCTTGTAGGAAGACACAGAGCCTGGCATTTAATTCCGTTTCTGAAGGGAAAAACACAACACAGTTCTCATACATGAAACACTCTGCTTTAGAGCAATAAGCACTCCCTTGCTGTCTCAAGTCTGGAATAAAGTAGGAAACGTGAGTGTGCTTAGAAGAAAAGAACCGTGTTTCCTACAAACACGGACGATATATAGTTCAACTCTGCTTCTGAAACTGACACACCACAGGTCCTCTAACATCCAATGCATTTCAGTTAAGAGCGAGAAACGTGTGCGCTTCGTTAAAGATGTAGCTTCCTTTGAGCTGAAAAGTGAGTGTGTTTACCAGAAACGAAATCTTGCTTGTTGCAAGACACAGATCCTGGCATTTAACTCAGTTTCTGAAGGGAAAGACACAGCACAGTCCTCATCCATGAAACACACTCTGCTTTAGAGCCAGAATCACTCCCTTGCTTTCTCAAGTATGTAATAAAGCAGGAAACGTGAGTGTGCTTAGAAGAAAAGAACCGTGTTTCCTACACAGACGGACGATATCCAGTTCAACTCTGCTTCTGAAACTGATACAAACCACAGGTCCTCTAACATCCAATGCTTTTCAGTTAAGAGCGAGAAATGTGTGAGCTTCATTTAAGATGTAGCTTCCTTTGAGCTGAAAAGTGAGTGCGTTTACCTGAAACGAAGTCTTGCTTGTAGGAAGACACAGAGCCTGGCATTTAACTCCGTTTTTGAAGGGAAACACACAGCACAGTTCTCATCCATGAAACACACTCTGCTTTAGAGCAAGAAGCACTCTCTTGCATTCTCAAGTCTCTAATAAGGCGGGAAACGTGAGTGTGCTCAGAAGAAAAGAACCGTGTTTCCTACACAGACGGACGATATCCAGTTCAACTCTGCTTCTGAAACTGATACAAACCACAGGTCCTCTAACATCCCATGCTATTCAGTTAAGAGCGAGAAACGTGTGAGCTTCGTGAACGATGAGGCTTCTTTTGAGCTGAAAATTGAGTGCGTTTACCTGAAACGAAGTCTTGCTTGTAGGAAGACACAGATCCTGGCATTTAACTCTGTTTCTGAAGGGAAACACACAGCACAGTTCTCATCCATGAAACACACTCTTCTTTAGAGCAAGAAGCACTCTCTGGCTTTCTCAAGTCTCTATTAAGGCCGGAAACGTGAGTGTGCTCAGAACAAATAACCGTGTTTCCTACAAACATGGACCATATCTAGTTCAACTCTGCTTCTGAAACTGACACACCACAGGTCCTCTAACATCCAATGCTTTTCAGTTAAGAGCGAGAAACGTGTGAGCTTCATTAAAGATGTAGCTTCCTTTTAGCTGAAAAGTGAGTGCATTTACCTGAAACGAAGTCTTGCTTGTAGGAAGACACAGAGCCTGGCATTTAACTCCGTTTCTGAAGGGAAACACACAGCACAGTTCTCATCCATGAAACACAGTCTTCTTTAGAGCAAGAAGCACTCTCTTGCTTTCTCAAGTCTCTAATAAGGCCGGAAACGTGAGTGTGCTCAAAACAAATAACCGTGTTTCCTACACACACGGACCATATCTAGTTCAACTCTGCTTCTGAAACTGATACGAATCACAGGTCCTCTAACATCCAATGCTATTCAGTTAAGAGCGAGAAACGTGAGAGCTTCGTGAACGATGTAGCTTCCTTTGAGAGGAAAAGTGAGTGTGTTTACCTGAAACGAAGTCTTGCTTGTAGGAAGACACAGAGCCTGACATTTAACTCCGTTTCTGAAGGGAAAAACACAGCACAGTTCTCATCCATGAAACACACTCTGCTTTAGAGCAAGAAGCACTCCCTTGCTTTCTCAAGTCTGTAATAAAGCAGGAAACGTGAGTGTGCTTAGAAGAAAAGAACCATGTTTCCTACAAACACGGACCATATCTAGTTCAACTCTGCTTCTGAAACTGACACACCACAGGTCCTCTAACATCCAATGCTTTTCAGTTAAGAGCGAGAAACGTGTGAGCTTCATTAAAGATGTAGCTTCCTTTTAGCTGAAAAGTGAGTGCATTTACCTGAAACGAAGTCTTGCTTGTAGGAAGACACAGAGCCTGGCATTTAACTCCGTTTCTGAAGGGAAACACACAGCACAGTTCTCATCCATGAAACACACTCTTCTTTAGAGCAAGAAGCACTCTCATGCTTTCTCAAGTCTCTAATAAGGCCGGAAACGTGAGTGTGCTCAAAACAAATAACCGTGTTTCCTACACACACGGACCATATCTAGTTCAACTCTGCTTCTGAAACTGATACGAATCACAGGTCCTCTAACATCCAATGCTATTCAGTTAAGAGCGAGAAACGTGAGAGCTTCGTGAACGCTGTAGCTTCCTTTGAGAGGAAAAGTGAGTGTGTTTACCTGAAACGAAGTCTTGCTTGTAGGAAGACACAGAGCCTGACATTTAACTCCGTTTCTGAAGGGAAAAACACAGCACAGTTCTCATCCATGAAACACACTCTGCTTTAGAGCAAGAAGCACTCCCTTGCTTTCTCAAGTCTGTAATAAAGCAGGAAACGTGAGTGTGCTTAGAAGAAAAGAACCGTGTTTCCTACACACACGTACGATATCTAGTTCAACTCTGCTTCTGAAACTGATACACCACAGGTCCTCTAACATCCAATGCTTTTCAGTTAAGAGCGAGAAACGTGTGATTTCGTTAAAGATGTAGCTTCCTTTGAGCTGAAAAGTGAATGCGTTTACCTGAAACGAAGTCTTGCTTGTAGCAAGACACAGAGCCTGGCATTTAACTCTGATTCTGAAGGGAAACACACAGCACAGTTCTCATCCATGAAACACACTCTGCTTTAGAGGCAGAAGCACTCCCTTGCTTATCAAGTCTGTAATAAAGCAGGAAACGTGAGTGTGCTTAGAAGAAAAGAACCGTGTTTCCTACACAGACGGACAATATCTAGTTCAACTCTGCTTCTGAAACTGATACAAACCACAGGTCCTCTAACATCCAATGCTATTCAGCTAAGAGCGAGAAACATGTGAGCTTCATGAACGATGTAGCTTCCTTTGAGAGGAAAACTGAGTGTGTTTACCTGAAACGAAGTCTTGCTTGTAGGAAGACACAGAGCCTGGCATTTAATTCCGTTTCTGAAGGGAAAAACACAACACAGTTCTCATACATGAAACACTCTGCTTTAGAGCAATAAGCACTCCCTTGCTGTCTCAAGTCTGGAATAAAGTAGGAAACGTGAGTGTGCTTAGAAGAAAAGAACCGTGTTTCCTACAAACACGGACGATATATAGTTCAACTCTGCTTCTGAAACTGACACACCACAGGTCCTCTAACATCCAATGCATTTCAGTTAAGAGCGAGAAACGTGTGCGCTTCGTTAAAGATGTAGCTTCCTTTGAGCTGAAAAGTGAGTGTGTTTACCAGAAACGAAATCTTGCTTGTAGCAAGACACAGATCCTGGCATTTAACTCAGTTTCTGAAGGGAAAGACACAGCACAGTCCTCATCCATGAAACACACTCTGCTTTAGAGCCAGAATCACTCCCTTGCTTTCTCAAGTATGTAATAAAGCAGGAAACGTGAGTGTGCTTAGAAGAAACGAACCGTGTTTCCTACACAGACGGACGATATCCAGTTCAACTCTGCTTCTGAAACTGATACAAACCACAGGTCCTCTAACATCCAATGCTTTTCAGTTAAGAGCGAGAAATGTGTGAGCTTCATTTAAGATGTAGCTTCCTTTGAGCTGAAAAGTGAGTGCGTTTACCTGAAACGAAGTTTTGCTTGTAGGAAGACACAGAGCCTGGCATTTAACTCCGTTTTTGAAGGGAAACACACAGCACAGTTCTCATCCATGAAACACACTCTGCTTTAGAGCAAGAAGCACTCTCTTGCTTTCTCAAGTCTCTAATAAGGCGGGAAACGTGAGTGTGCTCAGAAGAAAAGAACCGTGTTTCCTACACACAGGGACCATATCCAGTTCAACTCTGCTTCTGAAACTGATACAAACCACAGGTCCTCTAACATCCAATGCTATTCAGTTAAGAGCGAGGAACGTGTGAGCTTTGTGAACGATGTAGCTTCGTTTGAGCTGAAAAGTGAGTGCTGTTTACCTGAAACGAAGTCTTGCTTGTAGGAAGACACAGAGCAGGGCATTTAACTCCGTTTCTGAAGGGAAAGACACAGCACAGTTCTCATCCATGAAACACACTCTGCTTTAGAGCAAGAAGCACTCTCTTGCTTTCTCAAGTCTCTAATAAGGCGGGAAACGTGAGTGTGCTCAGAAGAAAAGAACCGTGTTTCCTACACACAGGGACCATATCCAGTTCAACTCTGCTTCTGAAACTGATACAAACCACAGGTCCTCTAACATCCAATGCTATTCAGTTAAGAGCGAGGAACGTGTGAGCTTTGTGAACGATGTAGCTTCGTTTGAGCTGAAAAGTGAGTGCTGTTTACCTGAAATGAAGTCTTGCTTGTAGGAAGACACAGAGCAGGGCATTTAACTCCGTTTCTGAAGGGAAAGACACAGCACAGTTCTAATCCATGAAACACACTCTGTTTTAGAGCAAGAACCACTCTCTTGCTTCCTCAAGTCTCTAATAAGGAAGGAAACGTGAGTGTGCTTAGAAAAAAAGAACCGTGTTTCCTACACACACGGACCATATCTAGCTCAACTCTGCTTCTGAAACTGATACAAACCACAGGTCCTCTAACATCCAATGCTATTCAGTTAAGAGCGAGAAACGTGTGAGCTTCGTGAACGATGAGGCTTCTTTTGAGCTGAAAAGTGAGTGTGTTTACCTGAAACGAAGTCTTGCTTGTAGGAAGACACAGAGCCTGGCATTTAACTCCGTTTCTGAAGGGAAAAACACAACACAGTTCTCATCCATGAAACACACTCTGCTTTAGAGCAATAAGCACTCCCTTGCTGTCTCAAGTCTGTAATAAAGCAGGAAACGTGAGTGTGCTTAGAAGAAAAGAACCGTGTTTCCTACAAACACGGACCATATCTAGTTCAACTCTGCTTCTGAAACTGACACACCACAGGTCCTCTAACATCCAATGCTTTTCAGTTAAGAGCGAGAAACGTGTGAGCTTCATTAAAGTTGTAGCTTCCTTTTAGCTGAAAAGTGAGTGCATTTACCTGAAACGAAGTCTTGCTTGTAGGAAGACACAGAGCCTGGCATTTAACTCCGTTTCTGAAGGGAAACACACAGCACAGTTCTCATCCATGAAACACACTCTTCTTTAGAGCAAGAAGCACTCTCTTGCTTTCTCAAGTCTCTAATAAGGCCGGAAACGTGAGTGTGCTCAAAACAAATAACCGTGTTTCCTACACACACGGACCATATCTAGTTCAACTCTGCTTCTGAAACTGATACGAATCACAGGTCCTCTAACATCCAATGCTATTCAGTTAAGAGCGAGAAACGTGAGAGCTTCGTGAACGATGTAGCTTCCTTTGAGAGGAAAAGTGAGTGTGTTTACCTGAAACGAAGTCTTGCTTGTAGGAAGACACAGAGCCTGACATTTAACTCCGTTTCTGAAGGGAAAAACACAGCACAGTTCTCATCCATGAAACACACTCTGCTTTAGAGCAAGAAGCACTCCCTTGCTTTCTCAAGTCTGTAATAAAGCAGGAAACGTGAGTGTGCTTAGAAGAAAAGAACCGTGTTTCCTACACACACGGACGATATCTAGTTCAACTCTGCTTCTGAAACTGATACACCACAGGTCCTCTAACATCCAATGCTTTTCAGTTAAGAGCGAGAAACGTGTGATTTCGTTAAAGATGTAGCTTCCTTTGAGCTGAAAAGTGAATGCGTTTACCTGAAACGAAGTCTTGCTTGTAGCAAGACACAGAGCCTGGCATTTAACTCTGATTCTGAAGGGAAACACACAGCACAGTTCTCATCCATGAAACACACTCTGCTTTAGAGGCAGAAGCACTCCCTTGCTTATCAAGTCTGTAATAAAGCAGGAAACGTGAGTGTGCTTAGAAGAAAAGAACCGTGTTTCCTACACAGACGGACAATATCTAGTTCAACTCTGCTTCTGAAACTGATACAAACCACAGGTCCTCTAACATCCAATGCTATTCAGCTAAGAGCGAGAAACATGTGAGCTTCATGAACGATGTAGCTTCCTTTGAGAGGAAAACTGAGTGTGTTTACCTGAAACGAAGTCTTGCTTGTAGGAAGACACAGAGCCTGGCATTTAATTCCGTTTCTGAAGGGAAAAACACAACACAGTTCTCATACATGAAACACTCTGCTTTAGAGCAATAAGCACTCCCTTGCTGTCTCAAGTCTGGAATAAAGTAGGAAACGTGAGTGTGCTTAGAAGAAAAGAACCGTGTTTCCTACAAACACGGACGATATATAGTTCAACTCTGCTTCTGAAACTGACACACCACAGGTCCTCTAACATCCAATGCATTTCAGTTAAGAGCGAGAAACGTGTGCGCTTCGTTAAAGATGTAGCTTCCTTTGAGCTGAAAAGTGAGTGTGTTTACCAGAAACGAAATCTTGCTTGTAGCAAGACACAGATCCTGGCATTTAACTCAGTTTCTGAAGGGAAAGACACAGCACAGTCCTCATCCATGAAACACACTCTGCTTTAGAGCCAGAATCACTCCCTTGCTTTCTCAAGTATGTAATAAAGCAGGAAACGTGAGTGTGCTTAGAAGAAACGAACCGTGTTTCCTACACAGACGGACGATATCCAGTTCAACTCTGCTTCTGAAACTGATACAAACCACAGGTCCTCTAACATCCAATGCTTTTCAGTTAAGAGCGAGAAATGTGTGAGCTTCATTTAAGATGTAGCTTCCTTTGAGCTGAAAAGTGAGTGCGTTTACCTGAAACGAAGTCTTGCTTGTAGGAAGACACAGAGCCTGGCATTTAACTCCGTTTTTGAAGGGAAACACACAGCACAGTTCTCATCCATGAAACACACTCTGCTTTAGAGCAAGAAGCACTCTCTTGCTTTCTCAAGTCTCTAATAAGGCGGGAAACGTGAGTGTGCTCAGAAGAAAAGAACCGTGTTTCCTACACACAGGGACCATATCCAGTTCAACTCTGCTTCTGAAACTGATACAAACCACAGGTCCTCTAACATCCAATGCTATTCAGTTAAGAGCGAGGAACGTGTGAGCTTTGTGAACGATGTAGCTTCGTTTGAGCTGAAAAGTGAGTGCTGTTTACCTGAAACGAAGTCTTGCTTGTAGGAAGACACAGAGCAGGGCATTTAACTCCGTTTCTGAAGGGAAAGACACAGCACAGTTCTCATCCATGAAACACACTGTTTTAGAGCAAGAACCACTCTCTTGCTTCCTCAAGTGTCTAATAAGGCGGGAAACGTGAGTGTGCTTAGAAAAAAAGAACCATGTTTCCTACACACACGGACCATATCTAGCTCAACTCTGCTTCTGAAACTGATACAAACCACAGGTCCACTAACATCCAATGCTATTCAGTTAAGAGCGAGAAACGTGTGAGCTTCGTGAACGATGAGGCTTCTTTTGAGCTGAAAATTGAGTGCGTTTACCTGAAACGAAGTCTTGCTTGTAGGAAGACACAGATCCTGGCATTTAACTCTGTTTCTGAAGGGAAACACACAGCACAGTTCTCATCCATGAAACACACTCTTCTTTAGAGCAAGAAGCACTCTCTGGCTTTCTCAAGTCTCTATTAAGGCCGGAAACGTGAGTGTGCTCAGAACAAATAACCGTGTTTCCTACAAACATGGACCATATCTAGTTCAACTCTGCTTCTGAAACTGACACACCACAGGTCCTCTAACATCCAATGCTTTTCAGTTAAGAGCGAGAAACGTGTGATTTCGTTAAAGATGTAGCTTCCTTTGAGCTGAAAAGTGAATGCGTTTACCTGAAACGAAGTCTTGCTTGTAGCAAGACACAGAGCCTGGCATTTAACTCTGATTCTGAAGGGAAACACACAGCACAGTTCTCATCCATGAAACACACTCTGCTTTAGAGGCAGAAGCACTCCCTTGCTTATCAAGTCTGTAATAAAGCAGGAAACGTGAGTGTGCTTAGAAGAAAAGAACCGTGTTTCCTACACAGACGGACAATATCTAGTTCAACTCTGCTTCTGAAACTGATACAAACCACAGGTCCTCTAACATCCAATGCTATTCAGCTAAGAGCGAGAAACATGTGAGCTTCATGAACGATGTAGCTTCCTTTGAGAGGAAAACTGAGTGTGTTTACCTGAAACGAAGTCTTGCTTGTAGGAAGACACAGAGCCTGGCATTTAATTCCGTTTCTGAAGGGAAAAACACAACACAGTTCTCATACATGAAACACTCTGCTTTAGAGCAATAAGCACTCCCTTGCTGTCTCAAGTCTGGAATAAAGTAGGAAACGTGAGTGTGCTTAGAAGAAAAGAACCGTGTTTCCTACAAACACGGACGATATATAGTTCAACTCTGCTTCTGAAACTGACACACCACAGGTCCTCTAACATCCAATGCATTTCAGTTAAGAGCGAGAAACGTGTGCGCTTCGTTAAAGATGTAGCTTCCTTTGAGCTGAAAAGTGAGTGTGTTTACCAGAAACGAAATCTTGCTTGTAGCAAGACACAGATCCTGGCATTTAACTCAGTTTCTGAAGGGAAAGACACAGCACAGTCCTCATCCATGAAACACACTCTGCTTTAGAGCCAGAATCACTCCCTTGCTTTCTCAAGTATGTAATAAAGCAGGAAACGTGAGTGTGCTTAGAAGAAACGAACCGTGTTTCCTACACAGACGGACGATATCCAGTTCAACTCTGCTTCTGAAACTGATACAAACCACAGGTCCTCTAACATCCAATGCTTTTCAGTTAAGAGCGAGAAATGTGTGAGCTTCATTTAAGATGTAGCTTCCTTTGAGCTGAAAAGTGAGTGCGTTTACCTGAAACGAAGTCTTGCTTGTAGGAAGACACAGAGCCTGGCATTTAACTCCGTTTTTGAAGGGAAACACACAGCACAGTTCTCATCCATGAAACACACTCTGCTTTAGAGCAAGAAGCACTCTCTTGCTTTCTCAAGTCTCTAATAAGGCGGGAAACGTGAGTGTGCTCAGAAGAAAAGAACCGTGTTTCCTACACACAGGGACCATATCCAGTTCAACTCTGCTTCTGAAACTGATACAAACCACAGGTCCTCTAACATCCAATGCTATTCAGTTAAGAGCGAGGAACGTGTGAGCTTTGTGAACGATGTAGCTTCGTTTGAGCTGAAAAGTGAGTGCTGTTTACCTGAAACGAAGTCTTGCTTGTAGGAAGACACAGAGCAGGGCATTTAACTCCGTTTCTGAAGGGAAAGACACAGCACAGTTCTCATCCATGAAACACACTGTTTTAGAGCAAGAACCACTCTCTTGCTTCCTCAAGTGTCTAATAAGGCGGGAAACGTGAGTGTGCTTAGAAAAAAAGAACCATGTTTCCTACACACACGGACCATATCTAGCTCAACTCTGCTTCTGAAACTGATACAAACCACAGGTCCACTAACATCCAATGCTATTCAGTTAAGAGCGAGAAACGTGTGAGCTTCGTGAACGATGAGGCTTCTTTTGAGCTGAAAATTGAGTGCGTTTACCTGAAACGAAGTCTTGCTTGTAGGAAGACACAGATCCTGGCATTTAACTCTGTTTCTGAAGGGAAACACACAGCACAGTTCTCATCCATGAAACACACTCTTCTTTAGAGCAAGAAGCACTCTCTGGCTTTCTCAAGTCTCTATTAAGGCCGGAAACGTGAGTGTGCTCAGAACAAATAACCGTGTTTCCTACAAACATGGACCATATCTAGTTCAACTCTGCTTCTGAAACTGACACACCACAGGTCCTCTAACATCCAATGCTTTTCAGTTAAGAGCGAGAAACGTGTGATTTCGTTAAAGATGTAGCTTCCTTTGAGCTGAAAAGTGAATGCGTTTACCTGAAACGAAGTCTTGCTTGTAGCAAGACACAGAGCCTGGCATTTAACTCTGATTCTGAAGGGAAACACACAGCACAGTTCTCATCCATGAAACACACTCTGCTTTAGAGGCAGAAGCACTCCCTTGCTTATCAAGTCTGTAATAAAGCAGGAAACGTGAGTGTGCTTAGAAGAAAAGAACCGTGTTTCCTACACAGACGGACAATATCTAGTTCAACTCTGCTTCTGAAACTGATACAAACCACAGGTCCTCTAACATCCAATGCTATTCAGCTAAGAGCGAGAAACATGTGAGCTTCATGAACGATGTAGCTTCCTTTGAGAGGAAAACTGAGTGTGTTTACCTGAAACGAAGTCTTGCTTGTAGGAAGACACAGAGCCTGGCATTTAATTCCGTTTCTGAAGGGAAAAACACAACACAGTTCTCATACATGAAACACTCTGCTTTAGAGCAATAAGCACTCCCTTGCTGTCTCAAGTCTGGAATAAAGTAGGAAACGTGAGTGTGCTTAGAAGAAAAGAACCGTGTTTCCTACAAACACGGACGATATATAGTTCAACTCTGCTTCTGAAACTGACACACCACAGGTCCTCTAACATCCAATGCATTTCAGTTAAGAGCGAGAAACGTGTGCGCTTCGTTAAAGATGTAGCTTCCTTTGAGCTGAAAAGTGAGTGTGTTTACCAGAAACGAAATCTTGCTTGTAGCAAGACACAGATCCTGGCATTTAACTCAGTTTCTGAAGGGAAAGACACAGCACAGTCCTCATCCATGAAACACACTCTGCTTTAGAGCCAGAATCACTCCCTTGCTTTCTCAAGTATGTAATAAAGCAGGAAACGTGAGTGTGCTTAGAAGAAACGAACCGTGTTTCCTACACAGACGGACGATATCCAGTTCAACTCTGCTTCTGAAACTGATACAAACCACAGGTCCTCTAACATCCAATGCTTTTCAGTTAAGAGCGAGAAATGTGTGAGCTTCATTTAAGATGTAGCTTCCTTTGAGCTGAAAAGTGAGTGCGTTTACCTGAAACGAAGTCTTGCTTGTAGGAAGACACAGAGCCTGGCATTTAACTCCGTTTTTGAAGGGAAACACACAGCACAGTTCTCATCCATGAAACACACTCTGCTTTAGAGCAAGAAGCACTCTCTTGCTTTCTCAAGTCTCTAATAAGGCGGGAAACGTGAGTGTGCTCAGAAGAAAAGAACCGTGTTTCCTACACACAGGGACCATATCCAGTTCAACTCTGCTTCTGAAACTGATACAAACCACAGGTCCTCTAACATCCAATGCTATTCAGTTAAGAGCGAGGAACGTGTGAGCTTTGTGAACGATGTAGCTTCGTTTGAGCTGAAAAGTGAGTGCTGTTTACCTGAAACGAAGTCTTGCTTGTAGGAAGACACAGAGCAGGGCATTTAACTCCGTTTCTGAAGGGAAAGACACAGCACAGTTCTCATCCATGAAACACACTGTTTTAGAGCAAGAACCACTCTCTTGCTTCCTCAAGTGTCTAATAAGGCGGGAAACGTGAGTGTGCTTAGAAAAAAAGAACCATGTTTCCTACACACACGGACCATATCTAGCTCAACTCTGCTTCTGAAACTGATACAAACCACAGGTCCACTAACATCCAATGCTATTCAGTTAAGAGCGAGAAACGTGTGAGCTTCGTGAACGATGAGGCTTCTTTTGAGCTGAAAATTGAGTGCGTTTACCTGAAACGAAGTCTTGCTTGTAGGAAGACACAGATCCTGGCATTTAACTCTGTTTCTGAAGGGAAACACACAGCACAGTTCTCATCCATGAAACACACTCTTCTTTAGAGCAAGAAGCACTCTCTGGCTTTCTCAAGTCTCTATTAAGGCCGGAAACGTGAGTGTGCTCAGAACAAATAACCGTGTTTCCTACAAACATGGACCATATCTAGTTCAACTCTGCTTCTGAAACTGACACACCACAGGTCCTCTAACATCCAATGCTATTCAGTTAAGAGCGAGGAACGTGTGAGCTTTGTGAACGATGTAGCTTCGTTTGAGCTGAAAAGTGATTGCTGTTTACCTGAAATGAAGTCTTGCTTGTAGGAAGACACAGAGCAGGGCATTTAACTCCGTTTCTGAAGGGAAAGACACAGCACAGTTCTAATCCATGAAACACACTCTGTTTTAGAGCAAGAACCACTCTCTTGCTTCCTCAAGTCTCTAATAAGGAAGGAAACGTGAGTGTGCTTAGAAAAAAAGAACCGTGTTTCCTACACACACGGACCATATCTAGCTCAACTCTGCTTCTGAAACTGATACAAACCACAGGTCCTCTAACATCCAATGCTATTCAGTTAAGAGCGAGAAACGTGTGAGCTTCGTGAACGATGAGGCTTCTTTTGAGCTGAAAAGTGAGTGTGTTTACCTGAAACGAAGTCTTGCTTGTAGGAAGACACAGAGCCTGGCATTTAACTCCGTTTCTGAAGGGAAAAACACAACACAGTTCTCATCCATGAAACACACTCTGCTTTAGAGCAATAAGCACTCCCTTGCTGTCTCAAGTCTGTAATAAAGCAGGAAACGTGAGTGTGCTTAGAAGAAAAGAACCGTGTTTCCTACAAACACGGACCATATCTAGTTCAACTCTGCTTCTGAAACTGACACACCACCGGTCCTCTAACATCCAATGCTTTTCAGTTAAGAGCGAGAAACGTGTGAGCTTCATTAAAGATGTAGCTTCCTTTTAGCTGAAAAGTGAGTGCATTTACCTGAAACGAAGTCTTGCTTGTAGGAAGACACAGAGCCTGGCATTTAACTCCGTTTCTGAAGGGAAACACACAGCACAGTTCTCATCCATGAAACACACTCTTCTTTAGAGCAAGAAGCACTCTCTTGCTTTCTCAAGTCTCTAATAAGGCCGGAAACGTGAGTGTGCTCAAAACAAATAACCGTGTTTCCTACACACACGGACCATATCTAGTTCAACTCTGCTTCTGAAACTGATACGAATCACAGGTCCTCTAACATCCAATGCTATTCAGTTAAGAGCGAGAAACGTGAGAGCTTCGTGAACGATGTAGCTTCCTTTGAGAGGAAAAGTGAGGGTGTTTACCTGAAACGAAGTCTTGCTTGTAGGAAGACACAGAGCCTGACATTTAACTCCGTTTCTGAAGGGAAAAACACAGCACAGTTCTCATCCATGAAACACACTCTGCTTTAGAGCAAGAAGCACTCCCTTGCTTTCTCAAGTCTGTAATAAAGCAGGAAACGTGAGTGTGCTTAGAAGAAAAGAACCGTGTTTCCTACACACCCGGACGATATCTAGTTCAACTCTGCTTCTGAAACTGATACACCACAGGTCCTCTAACATCCAATGCTTTTCAGTTAAGAGCGAGAAACGTGTGATTTCGTTAAAGATGTAGCTTCCTTTGAGCTGAAAAGTGAATGCGTTTACCTGAAACGAAGTCTTGCTTGTAGCAAGACACAGAGCCTGGCATTTAACTCTGATTCTGAAGGGAAACACACAGCACAGTTCTCATCCATGAAACACACTCTGCTTTAGAGCCAGAAGCACTCCCTTGCTTATCAAGTCTGTAATAAAGCAGGAAACGTGAGTGTGCTTAGAAGAAAAGAACCGTGTTTCCTACACAGACGGACAATATCTAGTTCAACTCTGCTTCTGAAACTGATACAAACCACAGGTCCTCTAACATCCAATGCTATTCAGCTAAGAGCGAGAAACATGTGAGCTTCATGAACGATGTAGCTTCCTTTGAGAGGAAAACTGAGTGTGTTTACCTGAAACGAAGTCTTGCTTGTAGGAAGACACAGAGCCTGGCATTTAATTCCGTTTCTGAAGGGAAAAACACAACACAGTTCTCATACATGAAACACTCTGCTTTAGAGCAATAAGCACTCCCTTGCTGTCTCAAGTCTGGAATAAAGTAGGAAACGTGAGTGTGCTTAGAAGAAAAGAACCGTGTTTCCTACAAACACGGACGATATATAGTTCAACTCTGCTTCTGAAACTGACACACCACAGGTCCTCTAACATCCAATGCATTTCAGTTAAGAGCGAGAAACGTGTGCGCTTCGTTAAAGATGTAGCTTCCTTTGAGCTGAAAAGTGAGTGTGTTTACCAGAAACGAAATCTTGATTGTAGTAAGACACAGATCCTGGCATTTAACTCAGTTTCTGAAGGGAAAGACACAGCACAGTCCTCATCCATGAAACACACTCTGCTTTAGAGCCAGAATCACTCCCTTGCTTTCTCAAGTATGTAATAAAGCAGGAAACGTGAGTGTGCTTAGAAGAAACGAACCCTGTTTCCTACACAGACGGACGATATCCAGTTCAACTCTGCTTCTGAAACTGATACAAACCACAGGTCCTCTAACATCCAATGCTTTTCAGTTAAGAGCGAGAAATGTGTGAGCTTCATTTAAGATGTAGCTTCCTTTGAGCTGAAAAGTGAGTGCGTTTACCTGAAACGAAGTCTTGCTTGTAGGAAGACACAGAGCCTGGCATTTAACTCCGTTTTTGAAGGGAAACACACAGCACAGTTCTCATCCATGAAACACACTCTGCTTTAGAGCAAGAAGCACTCTCTTGCTTTCTCAAGTCTCTAATAAGGCGGGAAACGTGAGTGTGCTCAGAAGAAAAGAACCGTGTTTCCTACACACAGGGACCATATCCAGTTCAACTCTGCTTCTGAAACTGATACAAACCACAGGTCCTCTAACATCCAATGCTATTCAGTTAAGAGCGAGGAACGTGTGAGCTTTGTGAACGATGTAGCTTCGTTTGAGCTGAAAAGTGAGTGCTGTTTACCTGAAACGAAGTCTTGCTTGTAGGAAGACACAGAGCAGGGCATTTAACTCCGTTTCTGAAGGGAAAGACACAGCACAGTTCTCATCCATGAAACACACTCTGCTTTAGAGCAATAAGCACTCCCTTGCTGTCTCAAGTCTGTAATAAAGCAGGAAACGTGAGTGTGCTTAGAAGAAAAGAACCGTGTTTCCTACAAACACGGACCATATCTAGTTCAACTCTGCTTCTGAAACTGACACACCACCGGTCCTCTAACATCCAATGCTTTTCAGTTAAGAGCGAGAAACGTGTGAGCTTCATTAAAGATGTAGCTTCCTTTTAGCTGAAAAGTGAGTGCATTTACCTGAAACGAAGTCTTGCTTGTAGGAAGACACAGAGCCTGGCATTTAACTCCGTTTCTGAAGGGAAACACACAGCACAGTTCTCATCCATGAAACACACTCTTCTTTAGAGCAAGAAGCACTCTCTTGCTTTCTCAAGTCTCTAATAAGGCCGGAAACGTGAGTGTGCTCAAAACAAATAACCGTGTTTCCTACACACACGGACCATATCTAGTTCAACTCTGCTTCTGAAACTGATACGAATCACAGGTCCTCTAACATCCAATGCTATTCAGTTAAGAGCGAGAAACGTGAGAGCTTCGTGAACGATGTAGCTTCCTTTGAGAGGAAAAGTGAGGGTGTTTACCTGAAACGAAGTCTTGCTTGTAGGAAGACACAGAGCCTGACATTTAACTCCGTTTCTGAAGGGAAAAACACAGCACAGTTCTCATCCATGAAACACACTCTGCTTTAGAGCAAGAAGCACTCCCTTGCTTTCTCAAGTCTGTAATAAAGCAGGAAACGTGAGTGTGCTTAGAAGAAAAGAACCGTGTTTCCTACACACCCGGACGATATCTAGTTCAACTCTGCTTCTGAAACTGATACACCACAGGTCCTCTAACATCCAATGCTTTTCAGTTAAGAGCGAGAAACGTGTGATTTCGTTAAAGATGTAGCTTCCTTTGAGCTGAAAAGTGAATGCGTTTACCTGAAACGAAGTCTTGCTTGTAGCAAGACACAGAGCCTGGCATTTAACTCTGATTCTGAAGGGAAACACACAGCACAGTTCTCATCCATGAAACACACTCTGCTTTAGAGCCAGAAGCACTCACTTGCTTATCAAGTCTGTAATAAAGCAGGAAACGTGAGTGTGCTTAGAAGAAAAGAACCGTGTTTCCTACACAGACGGACAATATCTAGTTCAACTCTGCTTCTGAAACTGATACAAACCACAGGTCCTCTAACATCCAATGCTATTCAGCTAAGAGCGAGAAACATGTGAGCTTCATGAACGATGTAGCTTCCTTTGAGAGGAAAACTGAGTGTGTTTACCTGAAACGAAGTCTTGCTTGTAGGAAGACACAGAGCCTGGCATTTAATTCCGTTTCTGAAGGGAAAAACACAACACAGTTCTCATACATGAAACACTCTGCTTTAGAGCAATAAGCACTCCCTTGCTGTCTCAAGTCTGGAATAAAGTAGGAAACGTGAGTGTGCTTAGAAGAAAAGAACCATGTTTCCTACAAACACGGACGATATATAGTTCAACTCTGCTTCTGAAACTGACACACCACAGGTCCTCTAACATCCAATGCATTTCAGTTAAGAGCGAGAAACGTGTGCGCTTCGTTAAAGATGTAGCTTCCTTTGAGCTGAAAAGTGAGTGTGTTTACCAGAAACGAAATCTTGATTGTAGCAAGACACAGATCCTGGCATTTAACTCAGTTTCTGAAGGGAAAGACACAGCACAGTCCTCATCCATGAAACACACTCTGCTTTAGAGCCAGAATCACTCCCTTGCTTTCTCAAGTATGTAATAAAGCAGGAAACGTGAGTGTGCTTAGAAGAAACGAACCCTGTTTCCTACACAGACGGACGATATCCAGTTCAACTCTGCTTCTGAAACTGATACAAACCACAGGTCCTCTAACATCCAATGCTTTTCAGTTAAGAGCGAGAAATGTGTGAGCTTCATTTAAGATGTAGCTTCCTTTGAGCTGAAAAGTGAGTGCGTTTACCTGAAACGAAGTCTTGCTTGTAGGAAGACACAGAGCCTGGCATTTAACTCCGTTTTTGAAGGGAAACACACAGCACAGTTCTCATCCATGAAACACACTCTGCTTTAGAGCAAGAAGCACTCTCTTGCTTTCTCAAGTCTCTAATAAGGCGGGAAACGTGAGTGTGCTCAGAAGAAAAGAACCGTGTTTCCTACACACAGGGACCATATCCAGTTCAACTCTGCTTCTGAAACTGATACAAACCACAGGTCCTCTAACATCCAATGCTATTCAGTTAAGAGCGAGGAACGTGTGAGCTTTGTGAACGATGTAGCTTCGTTTGAGCTGAAAAGTGAGTGCTGTTTACCTGAAACGAAGTCTTGCTTGTAGGAAGACACAGAGCAGGGCATTTAACTCCGTTTCTGAAGGGAAAGACACAGCACAGTTCTCATCCATGAAACACACTGTTTTAGAGCAAGAACCACTCTCTTGCTTCCTCAAGTGTCTAATAAGGCGGGAAACGTGAGTGTGCTTAGAAAAAAAGAACCATGTTTCCTACACACACGGACCATATCTAGCTCAACTCTGCTTCTGAAACTGATACAAACCACAGGTCCTCTAACATCCAATGCTATTCAGTTAAGAGCGAGAAACGTGTGAGCTTCGTGAACGATGAGGCTTCTTTTGAGCTGAAAATTGAGTGCGTTTACCTGAAACGAAGTCTTGCTTGTAGGAAGACACAGATCCTGGCATTTAACTCTGTTTCTGAAGGGAAACACACAGCACAGTTCTCATCCATGAAACACACTCTTCTTTAGAGCAAGAAGCACTCTCTGGCTTTCTCAAGTCTCTATTAAGGCTGGAAACGTGAGTGTGCTCAGAACAAATAACCGTGTTTCCTACAAACATGGACCATATCTAGTTCAACTCTGCTTCTGAAACTGACACACCACAGGTCCTCTAACATCCAATGCTTTTCAGTTAAGAGCGAGAAACGTGTGAGCTTCATTAAAGATGTAGCTTCCTTTTAGCTGAAAAGTGAGTGCATTTACCTGAAACGAAGTCTTGCTTGTAGGAAGACACAGAGCCTGGCATTTAACTCCGTTTCTGAAGGGAAACACACAGCACAGTTCTCATCCATGAAACACACTCTTCTTTAGAGCAAGAAGCACTCTCTTGCTTTCTCAAGTCTCTAATAAGGCCGGAAACGTGAGTGTGCTCAAAACAAATAACCGTGTTTCCTACACACACGGACCATATCTAGTTCAACTCTGCTTCTGAAACTGATACGAATCACAGGTCCTCTAACATCCAATGCTATTCAGTTAAGAGCGAGAAACGTGAGAGCTTCGTGAAAGATGTAGCTTCCTTTGAGAGGAAAAGTGAGTGTGTTTACCTGAAACGAAGTCTTGCTTGTAGGAAGACACAGAGCCTGACATTTAACTCCGTTTCTGAAGGGAAAAACACAGCACAGTTCTCATCCATGAAACACACTCTGCTTTAGAGCAAGAAGCACTCCCTTGCTTTCTCAAGTCTGTAATAAAGCAGGAAACGTGAGTGTGCTTAGAAGAAAAGAACCGTGTTTCCTACACACCCGGACGATATCTAGTTCAACTCTGCTTCTGAAACTGATACACCACAGGTCCTCTAACATCCAATGCTTTTCAGTTAAGAGCGAGAAACGTGTGATTTCGTTAAAGATGTAGCTTCCTTTGAGCTGAAAAGTGAATGCGTTTACCTGAAACGAAGTCTTGCTTGTAGCAAGACACAGAGCCTGGCATTTAACTCTGATTCTGAAGGGAAACACACAGCACAGTTCTCATCCATGAAACACACTCTGCTTTAGAGGCAGAAGCACTCCCTTGCTTATCAAGTCTGTAATAAAGCAGGAAACGTGAGTGTGCTTAGAAGAAAAGAACCGTGTTTCCTACACAGACGGACAATATCTAGTTCAACTCTGCTTCTGAAACTGATACAAACCACAGGTCCTCTAACATCCAATGCTATTCAGCTAAGAGCGAGAAACATGTGAGCTTCATGAACGATGTAGCTTCCTTTGAGAGGAAAACTGAGTGTGTTTACCTGAAACGAAGTCTTGCTTGTAGGAAGACACAGAGCCTGGCATTTAATTCCGTTTCTGAAGGGAAAAACACAACACAGTTCTCATACATGAAACACTCTGCTTTAGAGCAATAAGCACTCCCTTGCTGTCTCAAGTCTGGAATAAAGTAGGAAACGTGAGTGTGCTTAGAAGAAAAGAACCGTGTTTCCTACAAACACGGACGATATATAGTTCAACTCTGCTTCTGAAACTGACACACCACAGGTCCTCTAACATCCAATGCTTTTCAGTTAAGAGCGAGAAATGTGTGAGCTTCATTTAAGATGTAGCTTCCTTTGAGCTGAAAAGTGAGTGCGTTTACCTGAAACGAAGTCTTGCTTGTAGGAAGACACAGAGCCTGGCATTTAACTCCGTTTTTGAAGGGAAACACACAGCACAGTTCTCATCCATGAAACACACTCTGCTTTAGAGCAAGAAGCACTCTCTTGCTTTCTCAAGTCTCTAATAAGGCGAGAAACGTGAGTGTGCTCAGAACAAAAGAACCGTGTTTCCTACACACCCGGACGATATCTAGTTCAACTCTGCTTCTGAAACTGATACACCACAGGTCCTCTAACATCCAATGCTTTTCAGTTAAGAGCGAGAAACGTGTGAGCTTCTTTAAAGAAGTAGCTTCTTTTGAGCTGAAAAGTGAGTGCGTTTACCTAAAACGTAGTCTTGATGTAAGAAGACACAGAGCCTGGCATTTAACTCCGTTTCTGAAGGGAAACAAACAGCACAGTTCTCATCCATGAAACACACTCTGCTTTAGAGCAAGAAGCACTCCCTTGCTTTCTCAAGTCTGTAATAAAGCAGGAAACGTGAGTGTGCTTAGAAGAAAAGAACCGTGTTTCCTACACACAAGGACGATATCTAGTTCAACTCTGCTTCTGAAAGTGATACACCACAGGTCCTCTAACATCCATTGCTTTTCAGTTAAGAGCGAGAAACGTGTGAGCTTCATTAAAGATGTAGCTTCCTTTGAGCTGAAAAGTGAGTGCGTTTACCTGAAACGAAGTCTTGCTTGTAGGAAGACACAGAGCCTGGCATTTAACTCCGTTTTTGAAGGGAAACACACAGCACAGTTCTCATCCATGAAACACACTCTGCTTTAGAGCAAGAAGCACTCTCCTGCTTTCTCAAGTCTCTAATAAGGCGGGAAATGTGAGTGTGCTCAGAAGAAAAGAACCGTGTTTCCTACACACAGGGACGATATCCAGTTCAACTCTGCTTCTGAAACTGATACAAACCACAGGTCCTCTAACATCCAATGCTATTCAGTTAAGAGCGAGGAACGTGTGAGCTTTGTGAACGATGTAGCTTCGTTTGAGCTGAAAAGTGAGTGCTGTTTACCTGAAACGAAGTCTTGCTTGTAGGAAGACACAGATCCTGGCATTTAACTCTGTTTCTGAAGGGAAACACACAGCACAGTTCTCATCCATGAAACACACTCTTCTTTAGAGCAAGAAGCACTCTCTGGCTTTCTCAAGTCTCTATTAAGGCCGGAAACGTGAGTGTGCTCAGAACAAATAACCGTGTTTCCTACAAACATGGACCATATCTAGTTCAACTCTGCTTCTGAAACTGATACAAACCACAGGTCCTCTACCATCCAATGCTTTTCAGTTAAGAGCGAGATACGTGTGAGCTTCGTGAATGATGTAGCTTCCTTTGAGCTGAAAAGTGAGTGCGTTTACCTGAAAAGATGTCTTGCATGTAGGAAGACACAGATCCTGGCATTTAACTCCGTTTCTGAAGGGAAACACACAGCACATTTCTCCGCCATGAAACACTCTCTGCTTTAGAGCAAGAAGCACACTCTTGCTTTCTAGATTCTCTAATAAAGCGGGAAACGTGAGTGTGCTCAGAACTAAAGAACCCTGTTTCCTACACACAGGGCCCATATCCAGTTCAACTCTGCTTCTGAAACTGATACAAATCACAGGTCCTCTAACATCCAATGCTATTCAGTTAAGAGCGAGAAACGTGTGAGCTTCCTGAACGATGTAGCTTCCTTTGAGAGGAAAAGTGAGTGTGTTTACCTGAAACGAAGTCTTGCTTGTAGGAAGACACAGAGCCTGGCATTGAACTCCGTTTCTGAAGGGAAAAACACAGCACAGTTCTCATCCATGAAACACACTCTGCTTTAGAGCAAGAAGCGCTCCCTTGCTGTCTCAAGTCTGTAATAAAGCAGGAAACATGAGTGTGCTTAGAAGAAAAGAACCGTGTTTCCTACACACCCGGACGATATCTAGTTCAACTCTGCTTCTGAAACTGATACACCACAGGTCCTCTAACATCCAATGCTTTTCAGTTAAGAGCGAGAAACGTTTGAGCTTCGTTAAAGATGTAGCTTATTTTGAGCTGAAAAGTGAGTGCGTTTACCTGAAACGAAGTCTTGCTTGTAGGAAGACACAGAGCCTGGCACTTAACTCCGATTCTGAAGGGAAACACACAGCACAGTTCTCATCCATGAAACACACTCTGCTTTAGAGCCAGAAGCACTCCCTTGCTTATCAAGTCTGTAATAAAGCAGGAAACATGAGTGTGCTTAGAAGAAAAGAACCGTGTTTCCTACAAACACAGACCATATCTAGTTCAACTCTGCTTCTGAAACTGATACAAACCACAGGTCCTCTAACAACCAATGCTATTCAGTTAAGAGCGAGAAACATGTGAGCTTCGTGAATGACGTAGCTTCCTTTGAGCTGAAAAGTGAGTGCTTTTACCTGAAACGTAGTCTTGATGTAAGAAGACACAGAGCCTGGCATTTAACTCCGTTTCTGAAGGGAAACAAACAGCACAGTTCTCATCCATGAAACACACTCTGCTTTAGAGCAAGAAGCACTCCCTTGCTTTCTCAAGTCTGTAATAAAGCAGGAAACGTGAGTGTGCTTAGAAGAAAAGAACCGTGTTCCCTACACACAAGGACGATATCTAGTTCAACTCTGCTTCTGAAAGTGATACACCACAGGTCCTCTAACATCCATTGCTTTTCAGTTAAGAGCGAGAAACGTGTGAGCTTCATTAAAGATGTAGCTTCCTTTGAGCTGAAAAGTGAGTGCGTTTACCTGAAACGAAGTCTTGCTTGTAGGAAGACACAGAGCCTGGCATTTAACTCCGTTTCTGAAGGGAAACACACAGCACAGTTATCATCCATGAAACACACTCTTCTTTAGAGCAAGAAGCACTCTCTTGTAATCTCAAGTCTCTAATAAGGCGGGAAACGTGAGTGTGCTCAGAACAAAAGAACCGTGTTTCCTACACACAGCGACCATATCCAGTTCAACTCTGCTTCTCAAACTGATACAAACCACAGGTCCTCTAACATCCAATGCTATTCAGTTAAGAGCGAGAAACGTGTGAGCTTCGTGAACAATGTAGCTTCCTTTGAGCTGAAAAGTGAGTGCGTTTACCTGAAACGAAGTCTTGCATGTAGGAAGACACAGAGCCTGGCATTTAACTCCGTTTCTGAAGGGAAACACACAGCACAGTTCTCATCCATGAAACACACTCTTCTTTAGAGCAAGAAGCACTCTCTTGCTTTCTAGCTTCTCTAATAAGGCGGGAAACGTGAGTGTGCTCAGAACAAAAGAACCGTGTTTCCTACACACAGCGACCATATCCAGTTCAACTCTGCTTCTCAAACTGATACAAACCAAAGGTCCTCTAACATCCAATGCCATTCAGTTCAGAGCGAGAAACGTGTGAGCTTCGTGAACGATGTAGCTTCCTTTGAGCTGAAAAGTGAGTGCTTTTACCAGAAACCAAGTCTTGCTTGTAGGAAGACACAGATCCTGGCATTTAACTCTGTTTCTGAAGGGAAACACACAGCACATTTCTCAGCCATGAAACACACTCTGCTTTAGAGCAAGAAGCACACTCTTCCTTTCTAGAGTCTCTAATAAAGCGGGAAACGTGAGTGTGCTCAGAACTAAAGAAGCGTGTTTTCTACACACACGGACCACATCTCGTTCTACTTTGCTTCTGAAACAGATACAAAGCACAGGTCCTCTAACATCCAATGCTTTTCAGTTAAGAGCGAGAAACGTGTGAGCTTCGTTAAAGATGTAGCTTCCTTTGATCTGAAAAGTGAGTGCGTTTACCTGAAACGAAGTCTTGTTGTAGGAAGACACAGAGCCTGGCATTTAACTGCGTTTCTGAAGGGAAACACATAGCACAGTTCTCATCCATGAAACACACTCTTCTTTAGAGCAAGAAGCACTCTCTTGCTTTCTCAAGTCTCTAATAAGGCGGGAAACGTGAGTGTGCTCAGAACAAAAGAACCGTGTTTCCTACACACAGAGACCATATCCAGATCAACTCTGCTTCTGAAACTGATACAAACCACAGGTCCTCTAACATCCAATGCTATTCAGTTAAGAGCGAGGACCGTGTGAGCTTTGTGAATGATGTAGCTTCGTTTGAGCTGAAAAGTGAGTGCTGTTTACCTGAAATGAATTCTTGCTTGTAGGAAGACACAGAGCAGGGCATTTAACTCCGTTTCTGAAGGGAAAGACACAGCACAGTTCTCATCCATGAAACACACTCTGCTTTAGAGCAAGAACCACTCTCTTGCTTCCTCAAGTCTCTAATAAGGCAGGAAACATGAGTGTGCTTAGAAAAAAAGAACCGTGTTTCCTACACACACGGACCATATCTAGTTCAACTCTGCTTCTGAAACTGATACAAACCACAGGTCCTCTAACATCCAATGCTTTTCAGTTAAGAGCGAGAAACGTGTGAGCTTCATTAAAGATGTAGCTTCCTTTGAGCTGAAAAGTGAGTCCGATTACCTGAAACGAATTCTTGCTTGTAGGAAGACACAGAGCCTGGCAATTAACTCTGTTTCTGAAGGGAAACACACAGCACAGTTCTCATCCATGAAACACACTCTGCTTTAGAGCAAGAAGCACTCTCTTGCTTTCTCAAGTCTCTAATAAGGCGAGAAACGTGAGTGTGCTCAGAACAAAAGAACCGTGTTTCCTACACACAGGGACCATATCCAGTTCAACTCTGCTTCTGAAACTGATACAAATCACAGGTCCTCTAACATCCAATGCTATTCAGTTAAGAGCGAGAAACGTGTGAGCTTCGTGAACGATGTAGCTTCCTTTGAGAGGAAAAGTGAGTGTGTTTACCTGAAACGAAGTCTTGCTTGTAGGAAGACACAGAGCATGGCATTGAACTCCGTTTCTGAAGGGAAAAACACAGCACAGTTCTCATCCATGAAACACACTCTGCTTTAGAGCAAGAAGCACTCCCTTGCTTTCTAAGTCTGTAATAAAGCAGGAAACGTGAGTGTGCTTAGAAGAAAAGAACCGTGTTTCCTACACACCCCGACGATATCTAGTTCAACTCTGCTTCTGAAACTGATACACCACAGGTCCTCTAACATCCAATGCTTTTCAGTTAAGAGCGAGAAACGTGTGAGCTTCTTTAAAGATGTTGCTTCTTTTGAGCTGAAAAGTGAGTGCGTTTACCTGAAACGAAGTCTTGCTTGTAGGAAGACACAAAGCCTGGCATTTAACTCCGATTCTGAAGGGAAACACACAGCACAGTTCTCATCAATGAAACAGACTCTGCTTTAGAGCCAGAAGCACTCCCTTGCTTATCCAGTCTGTAATAAAGCAGGAAACGTGAGTGTGCTTAGAAGAAAAGAACCGTGTTTCCTACAAACACGGACCATATCTAGTTCAACTCTGCTTCTGAAACTGATACGAACCACAGGTCCTCTAACATCCAATGCTTTTCAGTTAAGAGCGAGAAACATGTGAGCTTCGTGAATGATGTAGCTTCCTTTGAGCTGAAAAGTGAGTGCTTTTACCTGAAACGTAGTCTTGATGTAAGAAGACACAGAGCCTGGCATTTAACTCCGTTTCTGAAGGGAAACAAACAGCACAGTTCTCATCCATGAAACACACTCTGCTTTAGAGCAAGAAGCACTCCCTTGCTTTCTCAAGTCTGTAATAAAGCAGGAAACGTGAGTGTGCTTAGAAGAAAAGAACCGTGTTTCCTACACACAAGGACGATATCTAGTTCAACTCTGCTTCTGAAAGTGATACACCACAGGTCCTCTAACATCCATTGCTTTTCAGTTAAGAGCGAGAAACGTGTGAGCTTCATTAAAGATGTAGCTTCCTTTGAGCTGAAAAGTGAGTGCGTTTACCTGAAACGAAGTCTTGCTTGTAGGAAGACACAGAGCCGGGCATTTAACTCCGTTTCTGAAGGGAAACACACAGCACAGTTCTCATCCATGAAACACACTCTTCTTTAGAGCAAGAAGCACTCTCTTGTAATCTCAAGTCTCTAATAAGGCGGGAAACGTGAGTGTGCTCAGAACAAAAGAACCGTGTTTCCTACACACAGGGACCATATCCAGTTCAACTCTGCTTCTGAAAGTGATACAAACCACAGGTCCTCTAACATCCAATGCTACTCAGTTAAGAGCGAGAAACGTGTGAGCTTCGTGAACAATGTAGCTTCCTTTGAGCTGAAATGTGAGTGCGTTTACCTGAAACGAAGTCTTGCTTGTAGGAAGACACAGAGCCTGGCATTTAACTCCATTTCTGAAGGGAAACACACAGCACAGATCTCATCCATGAAACACACTCTGCTTTAGAGCAAGAAGCACTCTCTTGCTTTCTAGCTTCTCTAATAAGTCGGGAAACGTGTGTGCTTAGAACAAAAGAACCGTGTTTCCTACACACACGGACCATATCTAGTTCAACTCTGCTTCTGAAACTGATACAAACCAAAGGTCCTCTAACATCCAATGCCATTCAGTTCAGAGCGAGAAACGTGTGAGCTTCGTGAACGATGTAGCTTCCTTTGAGCTGAAAAGTGAGTGCTTTTACCAGAAACGAAGTCTTGCTTGTAGGAAGACACAGACCCTGGCATTTAACTCTGTTTCTGAAGGGAAACACACAGCACATTTCTCAGCCATGAAACACACTCTGCTTTAGAGCAAGAAGCACACTCTTGCTTTCTAGAGTCTCTAATAATGCGGAAAACGTGAGTGTGCTCAGAACTAAAGAACCGTGTTTCCTACACACACGGACCACATCTGGTTCTACTTTGCTTCTGAAACAGATACAAAGCACAGGTCCTCTAACATCCAATGCTTTTCAGTTCAGAGCGAGAAACGTGTGAGCTTCGTTAAAGATGTAGCTTCCTTTGACTGAAAAGTGAGTGCGTTTACCTGAAACGAAGTCTTGCTTGTAGGAAGACACAGAGCCTGGCATTTAACTCCGTTTCTGAAGGGAAACACACAGCACAGTTCTCATCCTTGAAACACACTCTGCTTTAGAGCAAGAACCACTCTCTTGCTTCCTCAAGTCTCTAATAAGGCAGGAAACATGAGTGTGCTTAGAAAAAAAGAACCGTGTTTCCTACACACACGGACCATATCTAGTTCAACTCTGCTTCTGAAACTGATACAAACCACAGGTCCTCTAACATCCAATGCTTTTCAGTTAAGAGCGAGAAACGTGTGAGCTTCATTAAAGATGTAGCTTCCTTTGAGCTGAAAAGTGAGTCCGATTACCTGAAACGAAGTCTTGCTTGTAGGAAGACACAGAGCCTGGCAATTAACTCTGTTTCTGAAGGGAAACACACAGCACAGTTCTCATCTATGAAACACACTCTGCTTTAGAGCAAGAAGCACTCCCTTGCTGTCTCAAGTCTGTAATAATGCAGGAAACGTGAGTGTGCTTAGAAGAAAAGAACCGTGTTTCCTACACACACGGACGATATATAGTTCAACTCTGCTTCTGAAACTGACACACCACAGGTCCTCTAAAATCCAATGCTTTTCAGTTAAGAGCGAGAAACGTGTGAGCTTCGTTAAAGATGTAGCTTCCTTTGAGCTGAAAAGTGAGTGTGTTTACCAGAAACGAAGTCTTGCTTGTAGCAAGACACAGATCCTGGCATTTAACTCCGTTTCTGAAGGGAAAGACACAGCACAGTCGTCATCCATGAAACACACTCTGCTTTAGAGCCAGAATCACTCCCTTGCTTTCTCAAGTCTGTAATAAAGCAGGAAACGTGAGTGTGCTTACAAGAAACAAACCGTGTTTCCTACACAGACGGACGATATCTAGTTCAACTCTGCTTCTGAAACTGATACAAACCACAGGTCCTCTAACATCCAATGTTTTTCAGTTAAGAGCGAGAAATGTGTGAGCTTCATTAAAGATGTAGCTTCCTTTGAGCTGAAAAGTGAGTGCGTTTACCTGAAACGAAGTCTTGCTTGTAGGAAGACACAGAGCCTGGCATTTAACTCCTTTCTGAAGGGAAACAAACAGCACAGTTCTCATCCATGAAACACACTCTGCTTTAGAGCAAGAAGCACTCTCTTGCTTTCTCAAGTCTCTAATAAGGCGAGAAACGTGAGTGTGCTCAGAACAAAAGAACCGTGTTTCCTACACACAGGGACCATATCCAGTTCAACTCTGCTTCTGAAACCGATACAAATCACAGGTCCTCTAACATCCAATGCTATTCAGTTAAGAGCGAGAAACGTGTGAGCTTCGTGAACGATGTAGCTTCCTTTGAGAGGAAAAGTGAGTGTGTTTACCTGAAACGAAGTCTTGCTTGTAGGAAGACACAGAGCATGGCATTGAACTCCGTTTCTGAAGGGAAAAACACAGCACAGTTCTCATCCATGAAACACACTCTGCTTTAGAGCAAGAAGCACTCTCCTGCTTTCTCAAGTCTCTAATAAGGCGGGAAACGTGAGTGTGCTCAGAAGAAAAGAACCGTGTTTCCTACACACAGGGACCATATCCAGTTCAACTCTGCTTCTGAAACTGATACAAACCACAGGTCCTCTAACATCCAATGCTATTCAGTTAAGAGCGAGGACCGTGTGAGCTTTGTGAATGATGTAGCTTCGTTTGAGCTGAAAAGTGAGTGCTGTTTACCTGAAATGAATTCTTGCTTGTAGGAAGACACAGAGCAGGGCATTTAACTCCGTTTCTGAAGGGAAAGACACAGCACAGTTCTCATCCATGAAACACACTCTGCTTTAGAGCAAGAACCACTCTCTTGCTTCCTCAAGTCTCTAATAAGGCAGGAAACATGAGTGTGCTTAGAAAAAAAGAACCGTGTTTCCTACACACACGGACCATATCTAGTTCAACTCTGCTTCTGAAACTGATACAAACCACAGGTCCTCTAACATCCAATGCTTTTCAGTTAAGAGCGAGAAACGTGTGAGCTTCATTAAAGATGTAGCTTCCTTTGAGCTGAAAAGTGAGTCCGATTACCTGAAACGAATTCTTGCTTGTAGGAAGACACAGAGCCTGGCAATTAACTCTGTTTCTGAAGGGAAACACACAGCACAGTTCTCATCCATGAAACACACTCTGCTTTAGAGCAAGAAGCACTCTCTTGCTTTCTCAAGTCTCTAATAAGGCGAGAAACGTGAGTGTGCTCAGAACAAAAGAACCGTGTTTCCTACACACAGGGACCATATCCAGTTCAACTCTGCTTCTGAAACTGATACAAATCACAGGTCCTCTAACATCCAATGCTATTCAGTTAAGAGCGAGAAACGTGTGAGCTTCGTGAACGATGTAGCTTCCTTTGAGAGGAAAAGTGAGTGTGTTTACCTGAAACGAAGTCTTGCTTGTAGGAAGACACAGAGCATGGCATTGAACTCCGTTTCTGAAGGGAAAAACACAGCACAGTTCTCATCCATGAAACACACTCTGCTTTAGAGCAAGAAGCACTCCCTTGCTTTCTAAGTCTGTAATAAAGCAGGAAACGTGAGTGTGCTTAGAAGAAAAGAACCGTGTTTCCTACACACCCCGACGATATCTAGTTCAACTCTGCTTCTGAAACTGATACACCACAGGTCCTCTAACATCCAATGCTTTTCAGTTAAGAGCGAGAAACGTGTGAGCTTCTTTAAAGATGTAGCTTCTTTTGAGCTGAAAAGTGAGTGCGTTTACCTGAAACGAAGTCTTGCTTGTAGGAAGACACAAAGCCTGGCATTTAACTCCGATTCTGAAGGGAAACACACAGCACAGTTCTCATCAATGAAACAGACTCTGCTTTAGAGCCAGAAGCACTCCCTTGCTTATCCAGTCTGTAATAAAGCAGGAAACGTGAGTGTGCTTAGAAGAAAAGAACCGTGTTTCCTACAAACACGGACCATATCTAGTTCAACTCTGCTTCTGAAACTGATACGAACCACAGGTCCTCTAACATCCAATGCTTTTCAGTTAAGAGCGAGAAACATGTGAGCTTCGTGAATGATGTAGCTTCCTTTGAGCTGAAAAGTGAGTGCTTTTACCTGAAACGTAGTCTTGATGTAAGAAGACACAGAGCCTGGCATTTAACTCCGTTTCTGAAGGGAAACAAACAGCACAGTTCTCATCCATGAAACACACTCTGCTTTAGAGCAAGAAGCACTCCCTTGCTTTCTCAAGTCTGTAATAAAGCAGGAAACGTGAGTGTGCTTAGAAGAAAAGAACCGTGTTTCCTACACACAAGGACGATATCTAGTTCAACTCTGCTTCTGAAAGTGATACACCACAGGTCCTCTAACATCCATTGCTTTTCAGTTAAGAGCGAGAAACGTGTGAGCTTCATTAAAGATGTAGCTTCCTTTGAGCTGAAAAGTGAGTGCGTTTACCTGAAACGAAGTCTTGCTTGTAGGAAGACACAGAGCCGGGCATTTAACTCCGTTTCTGAAGGGAAACACACAGCACAGTTCTCATCCATGAAACACACTCTTCTTTAGAGCAAGAAGCACTCTCTTGTAATCTCAAGTCTCTAATAAGGCGGGAAACGTGAGTGTGCTCAGAACAAAAGAACCGTGTTTCCTACACACAGGGACCATATCCAGTTCAACTCTGCTTCTGAAACTGATACAAACCACAGGTCCTCTAACATCCAATGCTACTCAGTTAAGAGCGAGAAACGTGTGAGCTTCGTGAACAATGTAGCTTCCTTTGAGCTGAAATGTGAGTGCGTTTACCTGAAACGAAGTCTTGCTTGTAGGAAGACACAGAGCCTGGCATTTAACTCCATTTCTGAAGGGAAACACACAGCACAGATCTCATCCATGAAACACACTCTGCTTTAGAGCAAGAAGCACTCTCTTGCTTTCTAGCTTCTCTAATAAGTCGGGAAACGTGTGTGCTTAGAACAAAAGAACCGTGTTTCCTACACACACGGACCATATCTAGTTCAACTCTGCTTCTGAAACTGATACAAACCAAAGGTCCTCTAACATCCAATGCCATTCAGTTCAGAGCGAGAAACGTGTGAGCTTCGTGAACGATGTAGCTTCCTTTGAGCTGAAAAGTGAGTGCTTTTACCAGAAACGAAGTCTTGCTTGTAGGAAGACACAGACCCTGGCATTTAACTCTGTTTCTGAAGGGAAACACACAGCACATTTCTCAGCCATGAAACACACTCTGCTTTAGAGCAAGAAGCACACTCTTGCTTTCTAGAGTCTCTAATAATGCGGAAAACGTGAGTGTGCTCAGAACTAAAGAACCGTGTTTCCTACACACACGGACCACATCTGGTTCTACTTTGCTTCTGAAACAGATACAAAGCACAGGTCCTCTAACATCCAATGCTTTTCAGTTCAGAGCGAGAAACGTGTGAGCTTCGTTAAAGATGTAGCTTCCTTTGACTGAAAAGTGAGTGCGTTTACCTGAAACGAAGTCTTGCTTGTAGGAAGACACAGAGCCTGGCATTTAACTCCGTTTCTGAAGGGAAACACACAGCACAGTTCTCATCCTTGAAACACACTCTGCTTTAGAGCAAGAACCACTCTCTTGCTTCCTCAAGTCTCTAATAAGGCAGGAAACATGAGTGTGCTTAGAAAAAAAGAACCGTGTTTCCTACACACACGGACCATATCTAGTTCAACTCTGCTTCTGAAACTGATACAAACCACAGGTCCTCTAACATCCAATGCTTTTCAGTTAAGAGCGAGAAACGTGTGAGCTTCATTAAAGATGTAGCTTCCTTTGAGCTGAAAAGTGAGTCCGATTACCTGAAACGAAGTCTTGCTTGTAGGAAGACACAGAGCCTGGCAATTAACTCTGTTTCTGAAGGGAAACACACAGCACAGTTCTCATCTATGAAACACACTCTGCTTTAGAGCAAGAAGCACTCCCTTGCTGTCTCAAGTCTGTAATAATGCAGGAAACGTGAGTGTGCTTAGAAGAAAAGAACCGTGTTTCCTACACACACGGACGATATATAGTTCAACTCTGCTTCTGAAACTGACACACCACAGGTCCTCTAAAATCCAATGCTTTTCAGTTAAGAGCGAGAAACGTGTGAGCTTCGTTAAAGATGTAGCTTCCTTTGAGCTGAAAAGTGAGTGTGTTTACCAGAAACGAAGTCTTGCTTGTAGCAAGACACAGATCCTGGCATTTAACTCCGTTTCTGAAGGGAAAGACACAGCACAGTCGTCATCCATGAAACACACTCTGCTTTAGAGCCAGAATCACTCCCTTGCTTTCTCAAGTCTGTAATAAAGCAGGAAACGTGAGTGTGCTTACAAGAAACAAACCGTGTTTCCTACACAGACGGACGATATCTAGTTCAACTCTGCTTCTGAAACTGATACAAACCACAGGTCCTCTAACATCCAATGTTTTTCAGTTAAGAGCGAGAAATGTGTGAGCTTCATTAAAGATGTAGCTTCCTTTGAGCTGAAAAGTGAGTGCGTTTACCTGAAACGAAGTCTTGCTTGTAGGAAGACACAGAGCCTGGCATTTAACTCCTTTCTGAAGGGAAACAAACAGCACAGTTCTCATCCATGAAACACACTCTGCTTTAGAGCAAGAAGCACTCTCTTGCTTTCTCAAGTCTCTAATAAGGCGAGAAACGTGAGTGTGCTCAGAACAAAAGAACCGTGTTTCCTACACACAGGGACCATATCCAGTTCAACTCTGCTTCTGAAACTGATACAAATCACAGGTCCTCTAACATCCAATGCTATTCAGTTAAGAGCGAGAAACGTGTGAGCTTCGTGAACGATGTAGCTTCCTTTGAGAGGAAAAGTGAGTGTGTTTACCTGAAACGAAGTCTTGCTTGTAGGAAGACACAGAGCATGGCATTGAACTCCGTTTCTGAAGGGAAAAACACAGCACAGTTCTCATCCATGAAACACACTCTGCTTTAGAGCAAGAAGCACTCTCCTGCTTTCTCAAGTCTCTAATAAGGCGGGAAACGTGAGTGTGCTCAGAAGAAAAGAACCGTGTTTCCTACACACAGGGACCATATCCAGTTCAACTCTGCTTCTGAAACTGATACAAACCACAGGTCCTCTAACATCCAATGCTATTCAGTTAAGAGCGAGGAACGTGTGAGCTTTGTGAACGATGTAGCTTCGTTTGAGCTGAAAAGTGAGTGCTGTTTACCTGAAACGAAGTCTTGCTTGTAGGAAGACACAGAGCACGGCATTTAACTCCGTTTCTGAAGGGAAAGACACAGCACAGTTCTCATCCATGAAACAAACTCTGTTTTAGAGCAAGAACCACTCTCTTGCTTCCTCAAGTCTCTAATAAGGCGGGAAACGTGAGTGTGCTTAGAAAAAAAGAACCATGTTTCCTACACACACGGACCATATCTAGCTCAACTCTGCTTCTGAAACTGATACAAACCACAGGTCCTCTAACATCCAATGCTATTCAGTTAAGAGCGAGAAACGTGTGAGCTTCGTGAACGATGAGGCTTCTTTTGAGCTGAAAATTGAGTGCGTTTACCTGAAACGAAGTCTTGCTTGTAGGAAGACACAGATCCTGGCATTTAACTCTGTTTCTGAAGGGAAACACACAGCACAGTTCTCATCCATGAAACACACTCTTCTTTAGAGCAAGAAGCACTCTCTGGCTTTCTCAAGTCTCTATTAAGGCCGGAAACGTGAGTGTGCTCAGAACAAATAACCGTGTTTCCTACAAACATGGACCATATCTAGTTCAACTCTGCTTCTGAAACTGATACAAACCACAGGTCCTCTACCATCCAATGCTTTTCAGTTAAGAGCGAGATACGTGTGAGCTTCGTGAATGATGTAGCTTCCTTTGAGCTGAAAAGTGAGTGCGTTTACCTGAAAAGATGTCTTGCATGTAGGAAGACACAGATCCTGGCATTTAACTCCGTTTCTGAAGGGAAACACACAGCACATTTCTCCGCCATGAAACACTCTCTGCTTTAGAGCAAGAAGCACACTCTTGCTTTCTAGATTCTCTAATAAAGCGGGAAACGTGAGTGTGCTCAGAACTAAAGAACCCTGTTTCCTACACACAGGGCCCATATCCAGTTCAACTCTGCTTCTGAAACTGATACAAATCACAGGTCCTCTAACATCCAATGCTATTCAGTTAAGAGCGAGAAACGTGTGAGCTTCCTGAACGATGTAGCTTCCTTTGAGAGGAAAAGTGAGTGTGTTTACCTGAAATGAATTCTTGCTTGTAGGAAGACACAGAGCAGGGCATTTAACTCCGATTCTGAAGGGAAACACACAGCACAGTTCTCATCCATGAAACACACTCTGCTTTAGAGCCAGAAGCACTCCCTTGCTTATCAAGTCTGTAATAAAGCAGGAAACATGAGTGTGCTTAGAAGAAAAGAACCGTGTTTCCTACAAACACAGACCATATCTAGTTCAACTCTGCTTCTGAAACTGATACAAACCACAGGTCCTCTAACAACCAATGCTATTCAGTTAAGAGCGAGAAACATGTGAGCTTCGTGAATGACGTAGCTTCCTTTGAGCTGAAAAGTGAGTGCTTTTACCTGAAACGTAGTCTTGATGTAAGAAAACACAGAGCCTGGCATTTAACTCCCTTTCTGAAGGGAAACAAACAGCACAGTTCTCATCCATGAAACACACTCTGCTTTAGAGCAAGAAGCACTCCCTTGCTTTCTCAAGTCTGTAATAAAGCAGGAAACGTGAGTGTGCTTAGAAGAAAAGAACCGTGTTTCCTACAAACAAGGACGATATCTAGTTCAACTCTGCTTCTGAAACTGATACACCACAGGTCCTCTAACATCCATTGCTTTTCAGTTAAGAGCGAGAAACGTGTGAGCTTCATTAAAGATGTAGCTTCCTTTGAGCTGAAAAGTGAGTGCGTTTACCTGAAACGAAGTCTTGCTTGTAGGAAGACACAGAGCCTGGCATTTAACTCCGTTTCTGAAGGGAAACACACAGCACAGTTCTCATCCATGAAAGACACTCTTCTTTAGAGCAAGAAGCACTCTCTTGTAATCTCAAGTCTCTAATAAGGCGGGAAACGTGAGTGTGCTCAGAACAAAAGAACCGTGTTTCCTACACACAGGGACCATATCCAGTTCAACTCTGCTTCTGAAACTGATACAAACCACAGGTCCTCTAACATCCAATGCTATTCAGTTAAGAGCGAGAAACGTGTGAGCTTCGTGAACAATGTACCTTCCTTTGAGCTGAAAAGTGAGTGCGTTTACCTGAAACGAAGTCTTGCTTGTAGGAAGACACAGAGCCTGGCATTTAACTCCATTTCTGAATGGAAACACACAGCACAGATCTCATCCATGAAACACACTCTGCTTTAGAGCAAGAAGCACTCTCTTGCTTTCTAGCTTCTCTAATAAGTCGGGAAACGTGTGTGCTTAGAACAAAAGAATCGTGTTTCCTACACTCACAGACCATATCTAGTTCAACTCTGCTTCTGAAACTGATACAAACCAAAGGTCCTCTAACATCCAATGCCATTCAGTTCAGAGCGAGAAACGTGTGAGCTTCGTGAACGATGTAGCTTCCTTTGAGCTGAAAAGTGAGTGCTTTTACCAGAAACGAAGTCTTGCTTGTAGGAAGACACAGATCCTGACATTTAACTCTGTTTCTGAAGGGAAACACACAGCACATTTCTCAGCCATGAAACACACTCTGCTTTAGAGCAAGAAGCACACTCTTGCTTTCTAGAGTCTCTAATAAAGCGGGAAACGTGAGTGTCCTCAGAACTAAAGAACCGTGTTTCCTACACACACGGACCACATCTCGTTCTACTTTGCTTCTGAAACAGATACAAAGCACAGGTCCTCTAACATCCAATGCTTTTCAGTTAAGAGCGAGAAACGTGTGAGCTTCGTTAAAGATGTAGCTTCCTTTGATCTGAAAAGTGAGTGCGTTTACCTGAAACGAAGTCTTGTTTGTAGGAAGACACAGAGCCTGGCATTTAACTCCGTTTCTGAGGGGAAACACACAGCACAGTTCTCATCCATGAAACACACTCTGCTTTAGAGCAAGAAGCACTCTCTTGCTTTCTCAAGTCTCTAATAAGGCGGGAAACGTAAGTGTGCTCAGAACAAAAGAACCGTGTTTCCTACACACAGAGACCATATCCAGATCAACTCTGCTTCTGAAACTGATACAAACCACAGGTCCTCTAACATCCAATGCTATTCAGTTAAGAGCGAGGACCGTGTGAGCTTTGTGAATGATGTAGCTTCGTTTGAGCTGAAAAGTGAGTGCTGTTTACCTGAAATGAATTCTTGCTTGTAGGAAGACACAGAGCAGGGCATTTAACTCCGTTTCTGAAGGGAAAGACACAGCACAGTTCTCATCCATGAAACACACTCTGCTTTAGAGCAAGAAGCACTCTCTTGCTTTCTAGCTTCCCTAATAAGTCGGGAAACGTGTGTGCTTAGAACAAAAGAATCGTTTTTCCTACACTCACGGACCATATCTAGTTCAACTCTGCTTCTGAAACTGATACAAACCAAAGGTCCTCTAACATCCAATGCCATTCAGTTCAGAACGAGAAACGTGTGAGCTTCGTGAACGATGTAGCTTCCTTTGAGCTGAAAAGTGAGTGCTTTTACCAGAAACGAAGTCTTGCTTGTAGGAAGACACAGATCCTGGCATTTAACTCTGTTTCTGAAGGGAAACACACAGCACATTTCTCAGCCATGAAACACACTCTGCTTTAGAGCAAGAAGCACACTCTTGCTTTCTAGAGTCTCTAATAAAGCGGGAAACGTGAGTGTGCTCAGAACTAAAGAACCGTGTTTCCTACACACACGGACCACATCTCGTTCTACTTTGCTTCTGAAACAGATACAAAGCACAGGTCCTCTAACATCCAATGCTTTTCAGTTAAGAGCGAGAAACGTGTGAGCTTCGTTAAAGATGTAGCTTCCTTTGAGCTGAAAAGTGAGTGCGTTTACCTGAAACGAAGTCTTGCTTGTAGGAAGACACAGAGCCTGGCATTTAACTCCGTTTCTGAAGGGAAACACACAGCACAGTTCTCATCCATGAAACACACTCTGCTTTAGAGCAAGAAGCACTCTCTTGCTTTCTCAAGTCTCTAATAAGGCGGGAAACGTGAGTGTGCTCAGAACAAAAGAACCGTGTTTCCTACACACAGAGACCATATCCAGTTCAACTCTGCTTCTGAAACTGATACAAACCACAGGTCCTCTAACATCCAATGCTATTCAGTTAAGAGCGAGGACCGTGTGAGCTTTGTGAATGATGTAGCTTCGTTTGAGCTGAAAAGTGATTGCTGTTTACCTGAAATGAATTCTTGCTTGTAGGAAGACACAGAGCAGGGCATTTAACTCCGTTTCTGAAGGGAAAGACACAGCACAGTTCTCATCCTTGAAACACACTCTGCTTTAGAGCAAGAACCACTCTCTTGCTTCCTCAAGTCTCTAATAAGGCAGGAAACATGAGTGTGCTTAGAACAAAAGAACCGTGTTTCCTACACACACGGACCATATCTAGTTCAACTCTGCTTCTGAAACTGATACCAACCACAGGTCCTCTAACATCCAATGCTATTCAGTTAAGAGCGAGAAACGTGTGAGCTTCGTGAACGATGAGGCTTCTTTTGAGCTGAAAAGTGAGTGTGTTTACCTGAAACGAAGTCTTGCTTGTAGGAAGACACAAAGCCTGGCACTTAACTCCGATTCTGAAGGGAAACACACAGCACAGTTCTCATCCATGAAACACACTCTGCTTTAGAGCCAGAAGCACTCCCTTGCTTATCAAGTCTGTAATAAAGCAGGAAACATGAGTGTGCTTAGAAGAAAAGAACCGTGTTTCCTACAAACACAGACCATATCTAGTTCAACTCTGCTTCTGAAACTGATACAAACCACAGGTCCTCTAACAACCAATGCTATTCAGTTAAGAGCGAGAAACATGTGAGCTTCGTGAATGACGTAGCTTCCTTTGAGCTGAAAAGTGAGTGCTTTTACCTGAAACGTAGTCTTGATGTAAGAAGACACAGAGCCTGGCATTTAACTCCGTTTCTGAAGGGAAACAAACAGCACAGTTCTCATCCATGAAACACACTCTGCTTTAGAGCAAGAAGCACTCCCTTGCTTTCTCAAGTCTGTAATAAAGCAGGAAACGTGAGTGTGCTTAGAAGAAAAGAACCGTGTTTCCTACAAACAAGGACGATATCTAGTTCAACTCTGCTTCTGAAACTGATACACCACAGGTCCTCTAACATCCATTGCTTTTCAGTTAAGAGCGAGAAACGTGTGAGCTTCATTAAAGATGTAGCTTCCTTTGAGCTGAAAAGTGAGTGCGTTTACCTGAAACGAAGTCTTGCTTGTAGGAAGACACAGAGCCTGGCATTTAACTCCGTTTCTGAAGGGAAACACACAGCACAGTTCTCATCCATGAAAGACACTCTTCTTTAGAGCAAGAAGCACTCTCTTGTAATCTCAAGTCTCTAATAAGGCGGGAAACGTGAGTGTGCTCAGAACAAAAGAACCGTGTTTCCTACACACAGAGACCATATCCAGTTCAACTCTGCTTCTGAAACTGATACAAACCACAGGTCCTCTAACATCCAATGCAATTCAGTTAAGAGCGAGGACCGTGTGAGCTTTGTGAATGATGTAGCTTCGTTTGAGCTGAAAAGTGAGTGCTGTTTACCTGAAATGAATTCTTGCTTGTAGGAAGACACAGAGCAGGGCATTTAACTCCGTTTCTGAAGGGAAAGACACAGCACAGTTCTCATCCATGAAACACACTCTGCTTTAGAGCAAGAACCACTCTCTTGCTTCCTCAAGTCTCTAATAAGGCAGGAAACATGAGTGTGCTTAGAACAAAAGAACCGTGTTTCCTACACACACGGACCATATCTAGTTCAACTCTGCTTCTGAATCTGATACCAACCACAGGTCCTCTAACATCCAATGCTATTCAGTTAAGAGCGAGAAACGTGTGAGCTTCGTGAACGATGAGGCTTCTTTTGAGCTGAAAAGTGAGTGTGTTTACCTGAAACGAAGTCTTGCTTGTAGGAAGACACAGAGCCTGGCATTTAAATCCGTTTCTGAAGGGAAAAACACAGCACAGTTCTCACCCATGAAACACACTCTGCTTTAGAGCAAGAAGCACTCCCTTGCTTTCTCAAGTCTGTAATAAAGCAGGAATAGTGAGTGTGCTTTGAAGAAAAGAACCGTGTTTCCTACACACCCGGACGATATCTAGTTCAACTCTGCTTCTGAAACTGATACACCACAGGTCCTCTAACATCCAATGCTTTTCAGTTAAGAGAGAGAAACGTGTGAGCTTCATTAAAGATGTAGCTTCCTTTGAGCTGAAATGTGAGTGCGTTTACCTGAAACGAAGTCTTGCTTGTAGGAAGACACAGAGCCTGGCAATTAACTCCGATTCTGAAGGGAAACACACAGCACAGTTCTCATCCATGAAACACACTCTGCTTTAGAGCAAGAAGCACTCTCTTGCTTTCTCAAGTCTCTAATAAGGCGAGAAACGTGAGTGTGCTCAGAACAAAAGAACCGTGTTTCCTACACACAGGGACCATATCCAGTTCAACTCTGCTTCTGAAACTGATACAAATCACAGGTCCTCTAACATCCAATGCTATTAAGTTAAGAGCGAGAAACGTGTGAGCTTCGTGAACGATGTAGCTTCCTTTGAGAGGAAAAGTGAGTGTGTTTACCTGAAACGAAGTCTTGCTTGTAGGAAGACACAGAGCCTGTCATTGAACTCCGTTTCTGAAGGGAAAAACACAGCACAGTTCTCATCCATGAAACACACTCTGCTTTAGAGCAAGAAGCACTCCCTTGCTTTCTCAAGTCTGTAATAAAGCAGGAAACGTGAGTGTGCTTAGAAGAAAAGAACCGTGTTTCCTACACACCCGGACGATATCTAGTTCAACTCTGCTTCTGAAACTGATACACCACAGGTCCTCTAACATCCAATGCTTTTCAGTTAAGAGCGAGAAACGTGTGAGCTTCGTTAAAGATGTAGCTTCTTTTGAGCTGAAAAGTGAGTGCGTTTACATGAAACGAAGTCTTGCTTGTAGGAAGACACAGAGCCTGGCATTTAACTCCGATTATGAGGGAAACACACAGCACAGTTCTCATCCATGAAACACACTCTGCTTTAGAGCCAGAAGCACTCCCTTGCTTTCTAGCTTCTCTAATAAGGCGGGAAACGTGAGTGTGCTCAGAACAAAAGAACCGTGTTTCCTACACACAGCGACCATATCCAGTTCAACTCTGCTTCTCAAACTGATACAAACCAAAGGTCCTCTAACATCCAATGCCATTCAGTTCAGAGCGAGAAAGGTGTGAGCTTCGTGAACGATGTAGCTTCCTTTGAGCTGAAAAGTGAGTGCTTTTACCAGAAACGAAGTCTTGCTTGTAGGAAGACACAGATCCTGGCATTTAACTCTGTTTCTGAAGGGAAACACACAGCACATTTCTCAGCCATGAAACACACTCTGCTTTAGAGCAAGAAGCACTCTCTTGCTTTCTAGCTTCCCTAATAAGTCGGGAAACGTGTGTGCTTAGAACAAAAGAACCGTGTTTCCTACAAACACGGACCATATCTAGTTCAACTCTGCTTCTGAAACTGATACGAACCACAGGTCCTCTAACATCCAATGCTTTTCAGTTAAGAGCGAGAAACATGTGAGCTTCGTGAATGATGTAGCTTCCTTTGAGCTGAAAAGTGAGTGCTTTTACCTGAAACGTAGTCTTGATGTAAGAAGACACAGAGCCTGGCATTTAACTCCGTTTCTGAATGGAAACAAACAGCACAGTTCTCATCCATGAAACACACTCTGCTTTAGAGCAAGAAGCACTCCCTTGCTTTCTCAAGTCTGTAATAAAGCAGGAAACGTGAGTGTGCTTAGAAGAAAAGAACCGTGTTTCCTACACACAAGGACGATATCTAGTTCAACTCTGCTTCTGAAAGTGATACACCACAGGTCCTCTAACATCCATTGCTTTTCAGTTAAGAGCGAGAAACGTGTGAGCTTCATTAAAGATGTAGCTTCCTTTGAGCTGAAAAGTGAGTGCGTTTACCTGAAACGAAGTCTTGCTTGTAGGAAGACACAGAGCCGGGCATTTAACTCCGTTTCTGAAGGGAAACACACAGCACAGTTCTCATCCATGAAACACACTCTTCTTTAGAGCAAGAAGCACTCTCTTGTAATCTCAAGTCTCTAATAAGGCGGGAAACGTGAGTGTGCTCAGAACAAAAGAACCGTGTTTCCTACACACAGGGACCATATCCAGTTCAACTCTGCTTCTGAAACTGATACAAACCACAGGTCCTCTAACATCCAATGCTACTCAGTTAAGAGCGAGAAACGTGTGAGCTTCGTGAACAATGTAGCTTCCTTTGAGCTGAAATGTGAGTGCGTTTACCTGAAACGAAGTCTTGCTTGTAGGAAGACACAGAGCCTGGCATTTAACTCCATTTCTGAAGGGAAACACACAGCACAGATCTCATCCATGAAACACACTCTGCTTTAGAGCAAGAAGCACTCTCTTGCTTTCTAGCTTCTCTAATAAGTCGGGAAACGTGTGTGCTTAGAACAAAAGAACCGTGTTTCCTACACACACGGACCATATCTAGTTCAACTCTGCTTCTGAAACTGATACAAACCAAAGGTCCTCTAACATCCAATGCCATTCAGTTCAGAGCGAGAAACGTGTGAGCTTCGTGAACAATGTAGCTTCCTTTGAGCTGAAAAGTGAGTGCTTTTACCAGAAACGAAGTCTTGCTTGTAGGAAGACACAGATCCTGGCATTTAACTCTGTTTCTGAAGGGAAACACACAGCACATTTCTCAGCCATGAAACACACTCTGCTTTAGAGCAAGAAGCACACTCTTGCTTTCTAGAGTCTCTAATAATGCGGAAAACGTGAGTGTGCTCAGAACTAAAGAACCGTGTTTCCTACACACACGGACCACATCTGGTTCTACTTTGCTTCTGAAACAGATACAAAGCACAGGTCCTCTAACATCCAATGCTTTTCAGTTCAGAGCGAGAAACGTGTGAGCTTCGTTAAAGATGTAGCTTCCTTTGACTGAAAAGTGAGTGTGTTTACCTGAAACGAAGTCTTGCTTGTAGGAAGACACAGAGCCTGGCATTTAACTCCGTTTCTGAAGGGAAAGACACAGCACAGTTCTCATCCTTGAAACACACTCTGCTTTAGAGCAAGTACCACTCTCTTGCTTCCTCAAGTCTCTAATAAGGCAGGAAACATGAGTGTGCTTAGAAAAAAAGAACCGTGTTTCCTACACACACGGACCATATCTAGTTCAACTCTGCTTCTGAAACTGATACAAACCACAGGTCCTCTAACATCCAATGCTTTTCAGTTAAGAGCAAGAAACGTGTGAGCTTCATTAAAGATGTAGCTTCCTTTGAGCTGAAAAGTGAGTCCGATTACCTGAAACGAAGTCTTGCTTGTAGGAAGACACAGAGCCTGGCAATTAACTCTGTTTCTGAAGGGAAACACACAGCACAGTTCTCATCTATGAAACACACTCTGCTTTAGAGCAAGAAGCACTCCCTTGCTGTCTCAAGTCTGTAATAATGCAGGAAACGTGAGTGTGCTTAGAAGAAAAGAACCGTGTTTCCTACACACACGGACGATATATAGTTCAACTCTGCTTCTGAAACTGACACACCACAGGTCCTCTAACATCCAATGCTTTTCAGTTAAGAGCGAGAAACGTGTGAGCTTCGTTAAAGATGTAGCTTCCTTTGAGCTGAAAAGTGAGTGTGTATACCAGAAACGAAGTCTTGCTTGTAGCAAGACACAGATCCTGGCATTTAACTCCGTTACTGAAGGGAAAGACACAGCACAGTCGTCATCCATGAAACACACTCTGCTTTAGAGCCAGAATCACTCCCTTGCTTTCTCAAGTCTGTAATAAAGCAGGAAACGTGAGTGTGCTTACAAGAAACAAACCGTGTTTCCTACACAGACGGACGATATCTAGTTCAACTCTGCTTCTGAAACTGATACAAACCACAGGTCCTCTAACATCCAATGCTTTTCAGTTAAGAGCGAGAAATGTGTGAGCTTCATTAAAGATGTAGCTTCCTTTGAGCTGAAAAGTGAGTGCGTTTACCTGAAACGAAGTCTTGCTTGTAGGAAGACACAGAGCCTGGCATTTAACTCCTTTCTGAAGGGAAACAAACAGCACAGTTCTCATCCATGAAACACACTCTGCTATAGAGCAAGAAGCACTCTCTTGCTTTCTCAAGTCTCTAATAAGGCGAGAAACGTGAGTGTGCTCAGAACAAAAGAACCGTGTTTCCTACACACAGGGACCATATCCAGTTCAACTCAGCTTCTGAAACTGATACAAATCACAGGTCCTCTAACATCCAATGCTATTCAGTTAAGAGCGAGAAACGTGTGAGCTTCGTGAACGATGTAGCTTCCTTTGAGAGGAAAAGTGAGTGTGTTTACCTGAAACGAAGTCTTGCTTGTAGGAAGACACAGAGCATGGCATTGAACTCCGTTTCTGAAGGGAAAAACACAGCACAGTTCTCATCCATGAAACACACTCTGCTTTAGAGCAAGAAGCACTCCCTTGCTTTCTCAAGTCTGTAATAAAGCAGGAAACGTGAGTGTGCTCAGAACTAAAGAACCGTGTTTCCTACACACACGGACCACATCTCGTTCTACTTTGCTTCTGAAACAGATACAAAGCACAGGTCCTCTAACATCCAATGCTTTTCAGTTAAGAGCGAGAAACGTGTGAGCTTCGTTAAAGATGTAGCTTCCTTTGAGCTGAAAAGTGAGTGCGTTTACCTGAAACGAAGTCTTGCTTGTAGGAAGACACAGAGCCTGGCATTTAACTCCGTTTCTGAAGGGAAACACACAGCACAGTTCTCATCCATGAAACACACTCTGCTTTAGAGCAAGAAGCACTCTCTTGCTTTCTCAAGTCTCTAATAAGGCGGGAAACGTGAGTGTGCTCAGAACAAAAGAACCGTGTTTCCTACACACAGAGACCATATCCAGTTCAACTCTGCTTCTGAAACTGATACAAATCACAGGTCCTCTAACATCCAATGCTATTAAGTTAAGAGCGAGAAACGTGTGAGCTTCGTGAACGATGTAGCTTCCTTTGAGAGGAAAAGTGAGTGTGTTTACCTGAAACGAAGTCTTGCTTGTAGGAAGACACAGAGCCTGTCATTGAACTCCGTTTCTGAAGGGAAAAACACAGCACAGTTCTCATCCATGAAACACACTCTGCTTTAGAGCAAGAAGCACTCCCTTGCTTTCTCAAGTCTGTAATAAAGCAGGAAACGTGAGTGTGCTTAGAAGAAAAGAACCGTGTTTCCTACACACCCGGACGATATCTAGTTCAACTCTGCTTCTGAAACTGATACACCACAGGTCCTCTAACATCCAATGCTTTTCAGTTAAGAGCGAGAAACGTGTGAGCTTCGTTAAAGATGTAGCTTCTTTTGAGCTGAAAAGTGAGTGCGTTTACATGTAACGAAGTCTTGCTTGTAGGAAGACACAGAGCCTGGCATTTAACTCCGATTCTGAGGGAAACACACAGCACAGTTCTCATCCATAAAACACACTCTGCTTTAGAGCCAGAAGCACTCCCTTGCTTATCAAGTCTGTAATAAAGCAGGAAACGTGAGTGTGCTTAGAAGAAAAGAACCGTGTTTCCTACACACAAGGACGATATCTAGTTCAACTCTGCTTCTGAAACTGATACACCACAGGTCCTCTAACATCCATTGCTTTTCAGTTAAGAGCGAGAAACGTGTGAGCTTCATTAAAGATGTAGCTTCCTTTGAGCTGAAAAGTGAGTGCGTTTACCTGAAACGAAGTCTTGCTTGTAGGAAGACACAGAGCCTGGCATTTAACTGCGTTTCTGAAGGGAAACACACAGCACAGTTATCATCCATGAAACACACTCTTCTTTAGAGCAAGAAGCACTCTCTTGTAATCTCAAGTCTCTAATAAGGCGGGAAACGTGAGTGTGCTCAGAACAAAAGAACCGTGTTTCCTACACACAGCGACCATATCCAGTTCAACTCTGCTTCTCAAACTGATACAAACCACAGGTCCTCTAACATCCAATGCTATTCAGTTAAGAGCGAGAAACGTGTGAGCTTCGTGAACAATGTAGCTTCCTTTGAGCTGAAAAGTGAGTGCGTTTACCTGAAACGAAGTCTTGCATGTAGGAAGACACAGAGCCTGGCATTTAACTCCGTTTCTGAAGGGAAACACACAGCACAGTTCTCATCCATGAAACACACTCTTCTTTAGAGCAAGAAGCACTCTCTTGCTTTCTAGCTTCTCTAATAAGGCGGGAAACGTGAGTGTGCTCAGAACAAAAGAACCGTGTTTCCTACACACAGCGACCATATCCAGTTCAACTCTGCTTCTCAAACTGATACAAACCAAAGGTCCTCTAACATCCAATGCCATTCATTTCAGAGCGAGAAAGGTGTGAGCTTCGTGAACGATGTAGCTTCCTTTGAGCTGAAAAGTGAGTGCTTTTACCAGAAACGAAGTCTTGCTTGTAGGAAGACACAGATCCTGGCATTTAACTCTGTTTCTGAAGGGAAACACACAGCACATTTCTCAGCCATGAAACACACTCTGCTTTAGAGCAAGAAGCACACTCTTGCTTTCTAGAGTCTCTAATAAAGCGGGAAACGTGAGTGTGCTCAGAACTAAAGAAGCGTGTTTTCTACACACACGGACCACATCTCGTTCTACTTTGCTTCTGAAACAGATACAAAGCACAGGTCCTCTAACATCCAATGCTTTTCAGTTAAGAGCGAGAAACGTGTGAGCTTCGTTAAAGATGTAGCTTCCTTTGATCTGAAAAGTGAGTGCGTTTACCTGAAACGAAGTCTTGTTTGTAGGAAGACACAGAGCCTGGCATTTAACTGAGTTTCTGAAGGGAAACACATAGCACAGTTCTCATCCATGAAACACACTCTTCTTTAGAGCAAGAAGCACTCTCTTGCTTTCTCAAGTCTCTAATAAGGCAGGAAACGTGAGTGTGCTCAGAACAAAAGAACCGTGTTTCCTACACACAGAGACCATATCCAGATCAACTCTGCTTCTGAAACTGATACAAACCACAGGTCCTCTAACATCCAATGCTATTCAGTTAAGAGCGAGGACCATGTGAGCTTTGTGAATGATGTAGCTTCGTTTGAGCTGAAAAGTGAGTGCTGTTTACCTGAAATGAAGTCTTGCTTGTAGGAAGACACAGAGCAGGGCATTTAACTCCGTTTCTGAAGGGAAAGACACAGCACAGTTCTCATCCATGAAACACACTCTGCTTTAGAGCAAGAACCACTCTCTTGCTTCCTCAAGTCTCTAATAAGGCAGGAAACATGAGTGTGCTTAGAAAAAAAGAACCGTGTTTCCTACACACACGGACCATATCTAGTTCAACTCTGCTTCTGAAACTGATACAAACCACAGGTCCTCTAACATCCAATGCTTTTCAGTTAAGAGCGAGAAATGTGTGAGCTTCATTAAAGATGTAGCTTCCTTTGAGCTGAAAAGTGAGTCCGATTACCTGAAACGAATTCTTGCTTGTAGGAAGACACAGAGCCTGGCAATTAACTCTGTTTCTGAAGGGAAACACACAGCACAGTTCTCATCCATGAAACACACTCTGCTTTAGAGCAAGAAGCACTCTCTTGCTTTCTCAAGTCTCTAATAAGGCGAGAAACGTGAGTGTGCTCAGAACAAAAGAACCGTGTTTCCTACACACAGGGACCATATCCAGTTCAACTCTGCTTCTGAAACTGATACAAATCACAGGTCCTCTAACATCCAATGCTATTCAGTTAAGAGCGAAAAACGTGTGAGCTTCGTGAACGATGTAGCTTCCTTTGAGAGGAAAAGTGAGTGTGTTTACCTGAAACGAAGTCTTGCTTGTAGGAAGACACAGAGCATGGCATTGAACTCCGTTTCTGAAGGGAAAAACACAGCACAGTTCTCATCCATGAAACACACTCTGCTTTAGAGCAAGAAGCACTCCCTTGCTTTCTAAGTCTGTAATAAAGCAGGAAACGTGAGTGTGCTTAGAAGAAAAGAACCGTGTTTCCTACACACCCGGACGATATCTAGTTCAACTCTGCTTCTGAAACTGATACACCACAGGTCCTCTAACATCCAATGCTTTTCAGTTAAGAGCGAGAAACGTGTGAGCTTCTTTAAAGATGTAGCTTCTTTTGAGCTGAAAAGTGAGTGCGTTTACCTGAAACGAAGTCTTGCTTGTAGGAAGACACAAAGCCTGGCATTTAACTCCGATTCTGAAGGGAAACACACAGCACAGTTCTCATCAATGAAACACACTCTGCTTTAGAGCCAGAAGCACTCCCTTGCTTATCCAGTCTGTAATAAAGCAGGAAACGTGAGTGTGCTTAGAAGAAAAGAACCGTGTTTCCTACAAACACGGACCATATCTAGTTCAACTCTGCTTCTGAAACTGATACGAACCACAGGTCCTCTAACATCCAATGCTTTTCAGTTAAGAGCGAGAAACATGTGAGCTTCGTGAATGATGTAGCTTCCTTTGAGCTGAAAAGTGAGTGCTTTTACCTGAAACGTAGTCTTGATGTAAGAAGACACAGAGCCTGGCATTTAACTCCGTTTCTGAAGGGAAACAAACAGCACAGTTCTCATCCATGAAACACACTCTGCTTTAGAGCAAGAAGCACTCCCTTGCTTTCTCAAGTCTGTAATAAAGCAGGAAACGTGAGTGTGCTTAGAAGAAAAGAACCGTGTTTCCTACACACAAGGACGATATCTAGTTCAACTCTGCTTCTGAAAGTGATACACCACAGGTCCTCTAACATCCATTGCTTTTCAGTTAAGAGCGAGAAACGTGTGAGCTTCATTAAAGATGTAGCTTCCTTTGAGCTGAAAAGTGAGTGCGTTTACCTGAAACGAAGTCTTGCTTGTAGGAAGACACAGAGCCGGGCATTTAACTCCGTTTCTGAAGGGAAACACACAGCACAGTTCTCATCCATGAAACACACTCTTCTTTAGAGCAAGAAGCACTCTCTTGTAATCTCAAGTCTCTAATAAGGCGGGAAACGTGAGTGTGCTCAGAACAAAAGAACCGTGTTTCCTACACACAGGGACCATATCCAGTTCAACTCTGCTTCTGAAACTGATACAAACCACAGGTCCTCTAACATCCAATGCTACTCAGTTAAGAGCGAGAAACGTGTGAGCTTCGTGAACAATGTAGCTTCCTTTGAGCTGAAATGTGAGTGCGTTTACCTGAAACGAAGTCTTGCTTGTAGGAAGACACAGAGCCTGGCATTTAACTCCATTTCTGAAGGGAAACACACAGCACAGATCTCATCCATGAAACACACTCTGCTTTAGAGCAAGAAGCACTCTCTTGCTTTCTAGCTTCTCTAATAAGTCGGGAAACGTGTGTGCTTAGAACAAAAGAACCGTGTTTCCTACACACACGGACCATATCTAGTTCAACTCTGCTTCTGAAACTGATACAAACCAAAGGTCCTCTAACATCCAATGCCATTCAGTTCAGAGCGAGAAACGTGTGAGCTTCGTGAACAATGTAGCTTCCTTTGAGCTGAAAAGTGAGTGCTTTTACCAGAAACGAAGTCTTGCTTGTAGGAAGACACAGATCCTGGCATTTAACTCTGTTTCTGAAGGGAAACACACAGCACATTTCTCAGCCATGAAACACACTCTGCTTTAGAGCAAGAAGCACACTCTTGCTTTCTAGAGTCTCTAATAATGCGGAAAACGTGAGTGTGCTCAGAACTAAAGAACCGTGTTTCCTACACACACGGACCACATCTGGTTCTACTTTGCTTCTGAAACAGATACAAAGCACAGGTCCTCTAACATCCAATGCTTTTCAGTTCAGAGCGAGAAACGTGTGAGCTTCGTTAAAGATGTAGCTTCCTTTGACTGAAAAGTGAGTGCGTTTACCTGAAACGAAGTCTTGCTTGTAGGAAGACACAGAGCCTGGCATTTAACTCCGTTTCTGAAGGGAAAGACACAGCACAGTTCTCATCCTTGAAACACACTCTGCTTTAGAGCAAGAACCACTCTCTTGCTTCCTCAAGTCTCTAATAAGGCAGGAAACATGAGTGTGCTTAGAAAAAAAGAACCGTGTTTCCTACACACACGGACCATATCTAGTTCAACTCTGCTTCTGAAACTGATACAAACCACAGGTCCTCTAACATCCAATGCTTTTCAGTTAAGAGCAAGAAACGTGTGAGCTTCATTAAAGATGTAGCTTCCTTTGAGCTGAAAAGTGAGTCCGATTACCTGAAACGAAGTCTTGCTTGTAGGAAGACACAGAGCCTGGCAATTAACTCTGTTTCTGAAGGGAAACACACAGCACAGTTCTCATCTATGAAACACACTCTGCTTTAGAGCAAGAAGCACTCCCTTGCTGTCTCAAGTCTGTAATAATGCAGGAAACGTGAGTGTGCTTAGAAGAAAAGAACCGTGTTTCCTACACACACGGACGATATATAGTTCAACTCTGCTTCTGAAACTGACACACCACAGGTCCTCTAACATCCAATGCTTTTCAGTTAAGAGCGAGAAACGTGTGAGCTTCGTTAAAGATGTAGCTTCCTTTGAGCTGAAAAGTGAGTGTGTTTACCAGAAACGAAGTCTTGCTTGTAGCAAGACACAGATCCTGGCATTTAACTCCGTTACTGAAGGGAAAGACACAGCACAGTCGTCATCCATGAAACACACTCTGCTTTAGAGCCAGAATCACTCCCTTGCTTTCTCAAGTCTGTAATAAAGCAGGAAACGTGAGTGTGCTTACAAGAAACAAACCGTGTTTCCTACACAGACGGACGATATCTAGTTCAACTCTGCTTCTGAAACTGATACAAACCACAGGTCCTCTAACATCCAATGCTTTTCAGTTAAGAGCGAGAAATGTGTGAGCTTCATTAAAGATGTAGCTTCCTTTGAGCTGAAAAGTGAGTGCGTTTACCTGAAACGAAGTCTTGCTTGTAGGAAGACACAGAGCCTGGCATTTAACTCCTTTCTGAAGGGAAACAAACAGCACAGTTCTCATCCATGAAACACACTCTGCTTTAGAGCAAGAAGCACTCTCTTGCTTTCTCAAGTCTCTAATAAGGCGAGAAACGTGAGTGTGCTCAGAACAAAAGAACCGTGTTTCCTACACACAGGGACCATATCCAGTTCAACTCAGCTTCTGAAACTGATACAAATCACAGGTCCTCTAACATCCAATGCTATTCAGTTAAGAGCGAGAAACGTGTGAGCTTCGTGAACGATGTAGCTTCCTTTGAGAGGAAAAGTGAGTGTGTTTACCTGAAACGAAGTCTTGCTTGTAGGAAGACACAGAGCATGGCATTGAACTCCGTTTCTGAAGGGAAAAACACAGCACAGTTCTCATCCATGAAACACACTCTGCTTTAGAGCAAGAAGCACTCCCTTGCTTTCTCAAGTCTGTAATAAAGCAGGAAACGTGAGTGTGCTTAGAAGAAAAGAACCGTGTTTCCTACACACCCGGACGATATCCAGTTCAACTCTGCTTCTGAAACTGATACAAATCACAGGTCCTCTAACATCCAATGCTATTCAGTTAAGAGCGAGAAACGTGTGAGCTTCGTGAACGATGTAGCTTCCTTTGAGAGGAAAAGTGAGTGTGTTTACCTGAAACGATGTCTTGCTTGTAGGAAGACACAGAGCCTGTCATTGAACTCCGTTTCTGAAGGGAAAAACACAGCACAGTTCTCATCCATGAAACACACTCTGCTTTAGAGCAAGAAGCACTCCCTTGCTTTCTCAAGTCTGTAATAAAGCAGGAAACGTGAGTGTGCTTAGAAGAAAAGAACCGTGTTTCCTACACACCCGGACTATATCTAGTTCAACTCTGCTTCTGAAACTGATACACCACAGGTCCTCTAACATCCAATGCTTTTCAGTTAAGAGCGAGAAACGTGTGAGCTTCGTTAAAGATGTAGCTTCTTTTGAGCTGAAAAGTGAGTGCGTTTACATGAAACGAAGTCTTGCTTGTAGGAAGACACAGAGCCTGGCATTTAACTCCGATTCTGAGGGAAACACACAGCACAGTTCTCATCCATGAAACACACTCTGCTTTAGAGCCAGAAGCACTCCCTTGCTTTCTAGCTTCTCTAATAAGGCGGGAAACGTGAGTGTGCTCAGAACAAAAGAACCGTGTTTCCTACACACAGCGACCATATCCAGTTCAACTCTGCTTCTCAAACTGATACAAACCAAAGGTCCTCTAACATCCAATGCCATTCAGTTCAGAGCGAGAAAGGTGTGAGCTTCGTGAACGATGTAGCTTCCTTTGAGCTGAAAAGTGAGTGCTTTTACCAGAAACGAAGTCTTGCTTGTAGGAAGACACAGATCCTGGCATTTAACTCTGTTTCTGAAGGGAAACACACAGCACATTTCTCAGCCATGAAACACACTCTGCTTTAGAGCAAGAAGCACACTCTTGCTTTCTAGAGTCTCTAATAAAGCGGGAAACGTGAGTGTCCTCAGAACTAAAGAACCGTGTTTCCTACACACACGGACCACATCTCGTTCTACTTTGCTTCTGAAACAGATACAAAGCACAGGTCCTCTAACATCCAATGCTTTTCAGTTAAGAGCGAGAAACGTGTGAGCTTCGTTAAAGATGTAGCTTCCTTTGATCTGAAAAGTGAGTGCGTTTACCTGAAATGAAGTCTTGTTTGTAGGAAGACACAGAGCCTGGCATTTAACTCCGTTTCTGAGGGGAAACACACAGCACAGTTCTCATCCATGAAACACACTCTGCTTTAGAGCAAGAAGCACTCTCTTGCTTTCTCAAGTCTCTAATAAGGCGGGAAACGTAAGTGTGCTCAGAACAAAAGAACCGTGTTTCCTACACACAGAGACCATATCCAGATCAACTCTGCTTATGAAACTGATATAAACCACAGGTCCTCTAACATCCAATGCTATTCAGTTAAGAGCGAGGACCGTGTGAGCTTTGTGAATGATTTAGCTTTGTTTGAGCTGAAAAGTGAGTGCTGTTTACCTGAAATGAATTCTTGCTTGTAGGAAGACACAGAGCAGGGCATTTAACTCCGTTTCTGAAGGGAAAGACACAGCACAGTTCTCATCCATGAAACACACTCTGCTTTAGAGCAAGAAGCACTCTCTTGCTTTCTAGCTTCCCTAATAAGTCGGGAAACGTGTGTGCTTAGAACAAAAGAATCGTTTTTCCTACACTCACGGACCATATCTAGTTCAACTCTGCTTCTGAAACTGATACAAACCAAAGGTCCTCTAACATCCAATGCCATTCAGTTCAGAACGAGAAACGTGTGAGCTTCGTGAACGATGTAGCTTCCTTTGAGCTGAAAAGTGAGTGCTTTTACCAGAAACGAAGTCTTGCTTGTAGGAAGACACAGATCCTGGCATTTAACTCTGTTTCTGAAGGGAAACACACAGCACATTTCTCAGCCATGAAACACACTCTGCTTTAGAGCAAGAAGCACACTCTTGCTTTCTAGAGTCTCTAATAGAGCGGGAAACGTGAGTGTGCTCAGAACTAAAGAACCGTGTTTCCTACACACGGACCACATCTCGTTCTACTTTGCTTCTGAAACAGATACAAAGCACAGGTCCTGTAACATCCAATGCTTTTCAGTTAAGAGCGAGAAACGTGTGAGCTTCGTTAAAGATGTAGCTTCCTTTGAGCTGAAAAGTGAGTGCGTTTACCTGAAACGAAGTCTTGCTTGTAGGAAGACACAGAGCCTGGCATTTAACTCCGTTTCTGAAGGGAAACACACAGCACAGTTCTCATCCATGAAACACACTCTGCTTTAGAGCAAGAAGCACTCTCTTGCTTTCTCAAGTCTCTAATAAGGCGGGAAACGTGAGTGTGCTCAGAACAAAAGAACCGTGTTTCCTACACACAGAGACCATATCCAGTTCAACTCTGCTTCTGAAACTGATACAAACCACAGGACCTCTAACATCCAATGCTATTCAGTTAAGAGCGAGGACCGTGTGAGCTTTGTGAATGATGTAGCTTCGTTTGAGCTGAAAAGTGATTGCTGTTTACCTGAAATGAATTCTTGCTTGTAGGAAGACACAGAGCAGGGCATTTAACTCCGTTTCTGAAGGGAAAGACACAGCACAGTTCTCATCCATGAAACACACTCTGCTTTAGAGCAAGAACCACTCTCTTGCTTCCTCAAGTCTCTAATAAGGCAGGAAACATGAGTGTGCTTAGAACAAAAGAACCGTGTTTCCTACACACACGGACCATATCTAGTTCAACTCTGCTTCTGAAACTGATACACCACAGGTCCTCTAACATCCAATGCTTTTCAGTTAAGAGAGAGAAACGTGTGAGCTTCATTAAAGATGTAGCTTCCTTTGAGCTGAAAAGTGAGTGCGTTTACCTGAAACGAAGTCTTGCTTGTAGGAAGACACAGAGCCTGGCAATTAACTCCGATTCTGAAGGGAAACACACAGCACAGTTCTCATCCATGAAACACACTCTGCTTTAGAGCAAGAAGCACTCTCTTGCTTTCTCAAGTCTCTAATAAGGCGAGAAACGTGAGTGTGCTCAGAACAAAAGAACCGTGTTTCCTACACACAGGGACCATATCCAGTTCAACTCTGCTTCTGAAACTGATACAAATCACAGGTCCTCTAACATCCAATGCTATTAAGTTAAGAGCGAGAAACGTGTGAGCTTCGTGAACGATGTAGCTTCCTTTGAGAGGAAAAGTGAGTGTGTTTACCTGAAACGAAGTCTTGCTTGTAGGAAGACACAGAGCCTGTCATTGAACTCCGTTTCTGAAGGGAAAAACACAGCACAGTTCTCATCCATGAAACACACTCTGCTTTAGAGCAAGAAGCACTCCCTTGCTTTCTCAAGTCTGTAATAAAGCAGGAAACGTGAGTGTGCTTAGAAGAAAAGAACCGTGTTTCCTACACACCCGGACGATATCTAGTTCAACTCTGCTTCTGAAACTGATACACCACAGGTCCTCTAACATCCAATGCTTTTCAGTTAAGAGCGAGAAACGTGTGAGCTTCGTTAAAGATGTAGCTTCTTTTGAGCTGAAAAGTGAGTGCGTTTACATGAAACGAAGTCTTGCTTGTAGGAAGACACAGAGCCTGGCATTTAACTCCGATTCTGAGGGAAACACACAGCACAGTTCTCATCCATGAAACACACTCTGCTTTAGAGCCAGAAGCACTCCCTTGCTTATCAAGTCTGTAATAAAGCAGGAAACGTGAGTGTGCTTAGAAGAAAAGAACCGTGTTTCCTACACACAAGGACGATATCTAGTTCAACTCTGCTTCTGAAACTGATACACCACAGGTCCTCTAACATCCATTGCTTTTCAGTTAAGAGCGAGAAACGTGTGAGCTTCATTAAAGATGTAGCTTCCTTTGAGCTGAAAAGTGAGTGCGTTTACCTGAAACGAAGTCTTGCTTGTAGGAAGACACAGAGCCTGGCATTTAACTGCGTTTCTGAAGGGAAACACACAGCACAGTTATCATCCATGAAACACACTCTTCTTTAGAGCAAGAAGCACTCTCTTGTAATCTCAAGTCTCTAATAAGGCGGGAAACGTGAGTGTGCTCAGAACAAAAGAACCGTGTTTCCTACACACAGCGACCATATCCAGTTCAACTCTGCTTCTCAAACTGATACAAACCACAGGTCCTCTAACATCCAATGCTATTCAGTTAAGAGCGAGAAACGTGTGAGCTTCGTGAACAATGTAGCTTCCTTTGAGCTGAAAAGTGAGTGCGTTTACCTGAAACAAAGTCTTGCATGTAGGAAGACACAGAGCCTGGCATTTAACTCCGTTTCTGAAGGGAAACACACAGCACAGTTCTCATCCATGAAACACACTCTTCTTTAGAGCAAGAAGCACTCTCTTGCTTTCTAGCTTCTCTAATAAGGCGGGAAACGTGAGTGTGCTCAGAACAAAAGAACCGTGTTTCCTACACACAGCGACCATATCCAGTTCAACTCTGCTTCTCAAACTGATACAAACCAAAGGTCCTCTAACATCCAATGCCATTCATTTCAGAGCGAGAAAGGTGTGAGCTTCGTGAACGATGTAGCTTCCTTTGAGCTGAAAAGTGAGTGCTTTTACCAGAAACGAAGTCTTGCTTGTAGGAAGACACAGATCCTGGCATTTAACTCTGTTTCTGAAGGGAAACACACAGCACATTTCTCAGCCATGAAACACACTCTGCTTTAGAGCAAGAAGCACACTCTTGCTTTCTAGAGTCTCTAATAAAGCGGGAAACGTGAGTGTGCTCAGAACTAAAGAAGCGTGTTTTCTACACACACGGACCACATCTCGTTCTACTTTGCTTCTGAAACAGATACAAAGCACAGGTCCTCTAACATCCAATGCTTTTCAGTTAAGAGCGAGAAACGTGTGAGCTTCGTTAAAGATGTAGCTTCCTTTGATCTGAAAAGTGAGTGCGTTTACCTGAAACGAAGTCTTGTTTGTAGGAAGACACAGAGCCTGGCATTTAACTGCGTTTCTGAAGGGAAACACATAGCACAGTTCTCATCCATGAAACACACTCTTCTTTAGAGCAAGAAGCACTCTCTTGCTTTCTCAAGTCTCTAATAAGGCGGGAAACGTGAGTGTGCTCAGAACAAAAGAACCGTGTTTCCTACACACAGAGACCATATCCAGATCAACTCTGCTTCTGAAACTGATACAAACCACAGGTCCTCTAACATCCAATGCTATTCAGTTAAGAGCGAGGACCATGTGAGCTTTGTGAATGATGTAGCTTCGTTTGAGCTGAAAAGTGAGTGCTGTTTACCTGAAATGAATTCTTGCTTGTAGGAAGACACAGAGCAGGGCATTTAACTCCGTTTCTGAAGGGAAAGACACAGCACAGTTCTCATCCATGAAACACACTCTGCTTTAGAGCAAGAACCACTCTCTTGCTTCCTCAAGTCTCTAATAAGGCAGGAAACATGAGTGTGCTTAGAAAAAAAGAACCGTGTTTCCTACACACACGGACCATATCTAGTTCAACTCTGCTTCTGAAACTGATACAAACCACAGGTCCTCTAACATCCAATGCTTTTCAGTTAAGAGCGAGAAACGTGTGAGCTTCATTAAAGATGTAGCTTCCTTTGAGCTGAAAAGTGAGTCCGATTACCTGAAACGAATTCTTGCTTGTAGGAAGACACAGAGCCTGGCAATTAACTCTGTTTCTGAAGGGAAACACACAGCACAGTTCTCATCCATGAAACACACTCTGCTTTAGAGCAAGAAGCACTCTCTTGCTTTCTCAAGTCTCTAATAAGGCGAGAAACGTGAGTGTGCTCAGAACAAAAGAACCGTGTTTCCTACACACAGGGACCATATCCAGTTCAACTCTGCTTCTGAAACTGATACAAATCACAGGTCCTCTAACATCCAATGCTATTCAGTTAAGAGCGAGAAACGTGTGAGCTTCGTGAACGATGTAGCTTCCTTTGAGAGGAAAAGTGAGTGTGTTTACCTGAAACGAAGTCTTGCTTGTAGGAAGACACAGAGCATGGCATTGAACTCCGTTTCTGAAGGGAAAAACACAGCACAGTTCTCATCCATGAAACACACTCTGCTTTAGAGCAAGAAGCACTCCCTTGCTTTCTAAGTCTGTAATAAAGCAGGAAACGTGAGTGTGCTTAGAAGAAAAGAACCGTGTTTCCTACACACCCGGACGATATCTAGTTCAACTCTGCTTCTGAAACTGATACACCACAGGTCCTCTAACATCCAATGCTTTTCAGTTAAGAGCGAGAAACGTGTGAGCTTCTTTAAAGATGTAGCTTCTTTTGAGCTGAAAAGTGAGTGCGTTTACCTGAAACGAAGTCTTGCTTGTAGGAAGACACAAAGCCTGGCATTTAACTCCGATTCTGAAGGGAAACACACAGCACAGTTCTCATCAATGAAACACACTCTGCTTTAGAGCCAGAAGCACTCCCTTGCTTATCCAGTCTGTAATAAAGCAGGAAACGTGAGTGTGCTTAGAAGAAAAGAACCGTGTTTCCTACAAACACGGACCATATCTAGTTCAACTCTGCTTCTGAAACTGATACGAACCACAGGTCCTCTAACATCCAATGCTTTTCAGTTAAGAGCGAGAAACTTGTGAGCTTCGTGAATGATGTAGCTTCCTTTGAGCTGAAAAGTGAGTGCTTTTACCTGAAACGTAGTCTTGATGTAAGAAGACACAGAGCCTGGCATTTAACTCCGTTTCTGAAGGGAAACAAACAGCACAGTTCTCATCCATGAAACACACTCTGCTTTAGAGCAAGAAGCACTCCCTTGCTTTCTCAAGTCTGTAATAAAGCAGGAAACGTGAGTGTGCTTAGAAGAAAAGAACCGTGTTTCCTACACACAAGGACGATATCTAGTTCAACTCTGCTTCTGAAAGTGATACACCACAGGTCCTCTAACATCCATTGCTTTTCAGTTAAGAGCGAGAAACGTGTGAGCTTCATTAAAGATGTAGCTTCCTTTGAGCTGAAAAGTGAGTGCGTTTACCTGAAACGAAGTCTTGCTTGTAGGAAGACACAGAGCCGGGCATTTAACTCCGTTTCTGAAGGGAAACACACAGCACAGTTCTCATCCATGAAACACACTCTTCTTTAGAGCAAGAAGCACTCTCTTGTAATCTCAAGTCTCTAATAAGGCGGGAAACGTGAGTGTGCTCAGAACAAAAGAACCGTGTTTCCTACACACAGGGACCATATCCAGTTCAACTCTGCTTCTGAAACTGATACAAACCACAGGTCCTCTAACATCCAATGCTACTCAGTTAAGAGCGAGAAACGTGTGAGCTTCGTGAACAATGTAGCTTCCTTTGAGCTGAAATGTGAGTGCGTTTACCTGAAACGAAGTCTTGCTTGTAGGAAGACACAGAGCCTGGCATTTAACTCCATTTCTGAAGGGAAACACACAGCACAGATCTCATCCATGAAACACACTCTGCTTTAGAGCAAGAAGCACTCTCTTGCTTTCTAGCTTCTCTAATAAGTCGGGAAACGTGTGTGCTTAGAACAAAATAACCGTGTTTCCTACACACACGGACCATATCTAGTTCAACTCTGCTTCTGAAACTGATACAAACCAAAGGTCCTCTAACATCCAATGCCATTCAGTTCAGAGCGAGAAACGTGTGAGCTTCGTGAACAATGTAGCTTCCTTTGAGCTGAAAAGTGAGTGCTTTTACCAGAAACGAAGTCTTGCTTGTAGGAAGACACAGATCCTGGCATTTAACTCTGTTTCTGAAGGGAAACACACAGCACATTTCTCAGCCATGAAACACACTCTGCTTTAGAGCAAGAAGCACACTCTTGCTTTCTAGAGTCTCTAATAATGCGGAAAACGTGAGTGTGCTCAGAACTAAAGAACCGTGTTTCCTACACACACGAACCACATCTGGTTCTACTTTGCTTCTGAAACAGATACAAAGCACAGGTCCTCTAACATCCAATGCTTTTCAGTTCAGAGCGAGAAACGTGTGAGCTTCGTTAAAGATGTAGCTTCCTTTGACTGAAAAGTGAGTGCGTTTACCTGAAACGAAGTCTTGCTTGTAGGAAGACACAGAGCCTGGCATTTAACTCCGTTTCTGAAGGGAAAGACACAGCACAGTTCTCATCCTTGAAACACACTCTGCTTTAGAGCAAGAACCACTCTCTTGCTTCCTCAAGTCTCTAATAAGGCAGGAAACATGAGTGTGCTTAGAAAAAAAGAACCGTGTTTCCTACACACACGGACCATATCTAGTTCAACTCTGCTTCTGAAACTGATACAAACCACAGGTCCTCTAACATCCAATGCTTTTCAGTTAAGAGCGAGAAACGTGTGAGCTTCATTAAAGATGTAGCTTCCTTTGAGCTGAAAAGTGAGTCCGATTACCTGAAACGAAGTCTTGCTTGTAGGAAGACACAGAGCCTGGCAATTAACTCTGTTTCTGAAGGGAAACACACAGCACAGTTCTCATCTATGAAACACACTCTGCTTTAGAGCAAGAAGCACTCCCTTGCTGTCTCAAGTCTGTAATAATGCAGGAAACGTGAGTGTGCTTAGAAGAAAAGAACCGTGTTTCCTACACACACGGACGATATATAGTTCAACTCTGCTTCTGAAACTGACACACCACAGGTCCTCTAACATCCAATGCTTTTCAGTTAAGAGCGAGAAAAGTGTGAGCTTCGTTAAAGATGTAGCTTCCTTTGAGCTGAAAAGTGAGTGTGTTTACCAGAAACGAAGTCTTGCTTGTAGCAAGACACAGATCCTGGCATTTAACTCCGTTTCTGTAGGGAAAGACACAGCAGAGTCGTCATCCATGAAACACACTCTGCTTTAGAGCCAGAATCACTCCCTTGCTTTCTCAAGTCTGTAATAAAGCAGGAAACGTGAGTGTGCTTACAAGAAACAAACCGTGTTTCCTACACAGACGGACGATATCTAGTTCAACTCTGCTTCTGAAACTGATACAAACCACAGGTCCTCTAACATCCAATGCTTTTCAGTTAAGAGCGAGAAATGTGTGAGCTTCATTAAAGATGTAGCTTCCTTTGAGCTGAAAAGTGAGTGCGTTTACCTGAAACGAAGTCTTGCTTGTAGGAAGACACAGAGCCTGGCATTTAACTGCGTTTCTGAAGGGAAACAAACAGCACAGTTCTCATCCATGAAACACACTCTGCTTTAGAGCAAGAAGCACTCTCTTGCTTTCTCAAGTCTCTAATAAGGCGAGAAACGTGAGTGTGCTCAGAACAAAAGAACCGTGTTTCCTACACACAGGGACCATATCCAGTTCAACTCAGCTTCTGAAACTGATACAAATCACAGGTCCTCTAACATCCAATGCTATTCAGTTAAGAGCGAGAAACGTGTGAGCTTCGTGAACGATGTAGCTTCCTTTGAGAGGAAAAGTGAGTGTGTTTACCTGAAACGAAGTCTTGCTTGTAGGAAGACACAGAGCATGGCATTGAACTCCGTTTCTGAAGGGAAAAACACAGCACAGTTCTCATCCATGAAACACACTCTGCTTTAGAGCAAGAAGCACTCCCTTGCTTTCTAAGTCTGTAATAAAGCAGGAAACGTGAGTGTGCTTAGAAGAAAAGAACCGTGTTTCCTACACACCCGGACGATATCTAGTTCAACTCTGCTTCTGAAACTGATACACCACAGGTCCTCTAACATCCAATGCTTTTCAGTTAAGAGCGAGAAACGTGTGAGCTTCTTTAAAGAAGTAGCTTCTTTTGAGCTGAAAAGTGAGTGCGTTTACCTGAAACGTAGTCTTGATGTAAGAAGACACAGAGCCTGGCATTTAACTCCGTTTCTGAAGGGAAACAAACAGCACAGTTCTCATCCATGAAACACACTCTGCTTTAGAGCAAGAAGCACTCCCTTGCTTTCTCAAGTCTGTAATAAAGCAGGAAACGTGAGTGTGCTTAGAAGAAAAGAACCGTGTTTCCTACACACAAGGACGATATCTAGTTCAACTCTGCTTCTGAAAGTGATACACCACAGGTCCTCTAACATCCATTGCTTTTCAGTTAAGAGCGAGAAACGTGTGAGCTTCATTAAAGATGTAGCTTCCTTTGAGCTGAAAAGTGAGTGCGTTTACCTGAAACGAAGTCTTGCTTGTAGGAAGACACAGAGCCTGGCATTTAACTCCGTTTCTGAAGGGAAACACACAGCACAGTTCTCATCCATGAAACACACTCTTCTTTAGAGCAAGAAGCACTCTCTTGTAATCTCAAGTCTCTAATAAGGCGGGAAACGTGAGTGTGCTCAGAACAAAAGAACCGTGTTTCCTACACACAGGGACCATATCCAGTTCAACTCTGCTTCTGAAACTGATACAAACCACAGGTCCTCTAACATCCAATGCTACTCAGTTAAGAGCGAGAAACGTGTGAGCTTCGTGAACAATGTAGCTTCCTTTGAGCTGAAAAGTGAGTGCGTTTACCTGAAACGAAGTCTTGCTTGTAGGAAGACACAGAGCCTGGCATTTAACTCCATTTCTGAAGGGAAACACACAGCACAGATCTCATCCATGAAACACACTCTGCTTTAGAGCAAGAAGCACACTCTTGCTTTCTAGAGTCTCTAATAATGCGGAAAACGTGAGTGTGCTCAGAACTAAAGAACCGTGTTTCCTACACACACGGACCACATCTGGTTCTACTTTGCTTCTGAAACAGATACAAAGCACAGGTCCTCTAACATCCAATGCTTTTCAGTTCAGAGCGAGAAACGTGTGAGCTTCGTGAACGATGTGGCTTCCTTTGAGATGAAAAGTGAGTGCGTTTACCTGAAACGAAGTCTTGATGGTGGGAAGACACAGAGCCTGGCATTTATCTCCATTTCTGAAGGGAAACGCACAGCACAGATCTCATCCATGAAATACACTGTGCTTTAGAGCAAGAAGCACTCTTTTGCTTTCTAGCTCCTGTAATAAGGCGGGAAACATGTGTGCTTGAACAAAAGAACCGTGTTTCCTACACACACGGACCATATCTAGTTCAACACTGCTTCTGAAACTTATATATACCAATGGTCCTCTAACATCCAATGCTTTTCAGTTAAGAGAGGGAAACGTGTGAGCTCCGTGAATGATGTAGCTTCCTTTGAGCTGAAAAGTGAGGGCTTTTACCTGAAACGTAGTCTTGATGTAAGAAGACCCAGAGCCTGGCATTTAACTCCGTTACTGAAGGGAAACACACAGCACAGTTCTCATCCATGAAACACACTCTGCTTTAGAGCAAGAAGCAGGCTATTGCTTTCTCAAGTCTCTAATAAGGCAGGAAACGTGTGTGTGCTTAGAAGAAAAGAACCGTGTTTCCTACACACACGGACCATTTCTCATTCAACACTGCTTCTGAAACTGATACAAACCACAGGACCTCTAACATCGAATGCTTTTCATTTAAGAGCGAGAAACGAGTGAGCTTCGTGAACAATGTAGCTTCCTTTGAGCTTAAAAGAGAGTGTGTTTACCTGAAAGAAGTCTTGCTTGTAGGAAGACACAGATCCTGGCATTTAACTCCGTTTCTGAAGGGAAACACACAGCACATTTCTCAGCCATGAAACACTCTCTGCTTTAGAGCAAGAAGCACACTCTTGCTTTCTAGAGTCTCTAATAAAGCGGGAAACGTGAGTGTGCTCAGAACTAAAGAACCCTGTTTCCTACACAGACGGACGATATCTGGTTCAACTCTGCTTCTGAAACTGATACAAACAACAGGACCTCTAACATCCAATGCTTTTCAGTTCAGAGAGGGAAACGTGTGAGCTCCGTGAATGATGTAGCTTCCTTTGAGCTGAAAAGTGAGTGCTTTTACCTGAAACGTAGTCTTGATGTAAGAAGACACAGAGCCAGGCATTTAACTCCGTTTCTGAAGGGAAACAAACAGCACAGTTCTCATCCATGAAACACACTCTACTTTAGAGCAAGAAGCACTCCCTTGCTTTCTCAAGTCTGTAATAAAGCAGGAAACGTGAGTGTGCTTAGAAGAAAAGAACCGTGTTTCCTAGACACAAGGACGATATCTAGTTCAACTCTGCTTCTGAAACTGATACATCACAGGTCCTCTAACATCCATTGCTTTTCAGTTAAGAGCGAGAAACGTGTGAGCTTCGTTAAAGATGTAGCTTCCTTTGAGCTGAAAAGTGAGTGCGTTTACCTGAAACGAAGTCTTGCTTGTAGGAAGACACAGAGCCTGGCATTTAACTCCATTTCTGAAGGTAAACACACAGCACAGTTCTCATCCATGAAAGACACTCTTCTTTAGAGCAAGAAGCACTCTCTTGTTATCTCAAGTCTCTAATAAGGCGGGAAACGTGAGTGTGCTCAGAACAAAAGAACCGTGTTTCCTACACACACGGACCATATCCAGTTCAACTCTGCTTCTGAAACCGATACAAACCACAGGTCCTCTAACATCCAATGCTATTCAGTTCAGAGAGGGAAACGTGTGAGCTCCGTGAATGATGTAGCTTCCTTTGAGCTGAAAAGTGAGTGCTATTACCTGAAACGTAGTCTTGATGTAAGAAGACACAGAGCCTGGCATTTAACTCCGTTTCTGAAGGGAAACAAACAGCACAGTTCTCATCCATGAAACACACTCTGCTTTAGAGCAAGAAGCACGCTCTTGCTTTCTAGCTTCTCTAATAAGGCGGGAAACGTGTGTGCTTAGAACAAAAGAACCGTGTTTCCTACACACACGGACCATATCTAGTTCAACTCTGCTTCTGAAACTGATACACCACAGGTCCTCTAACATCCAATGCCATTCAGTTCAGAGCGAGAAACGTGTGAGCTTCGTCAACAATGTAGATTCCTTTGAGCTGAAAAGTGAGTGCGTTTACCTGAAACGAAGTCTTGCTTGTAGGAAGACACAGAGCTTGGCATTTACCTCCGATTCTGAAGGGAAACACACAGCACATTTCTCAGCCATGAAACACACTCTGCTTTAGAGCAAGAAGCACACTCCTGCTTTCTAGAGTCTCTAATAAAGCGGGAAACGTGAGTGTGCTTAGAACAAAAGAACCGTGTTTCCTACACAGACGGACGATATCTAGTTCAACTCTGCTTCCGAAACTGATACAAACCACAGGTCCTCTAACATCCAATGCTATTCAGTTAAGAGCGAGAAACGTGTGAGCTTCGTGAACGATGTAGCTTCCTTTAAGCTGAAATTGAGTGTGTTTACCTGAAACGAAGTCTTGCTTGTAGGAAGACACAGAGCCTGGCATTTAACTCCGTTTCTGAAGGGAAACACACAGCACAGTTCTCATCCATGAAACACACTCTTCTTTAGAGCAAGAAGCACTCTCTGGCTTTCTCAAGTCTCTAATAAGGCCGGAAATGTGAGTGTGCTCAGAACAAATAACCGTGTTTCCTACACACACGGACAATATCTAGTTCAACTCTGCTTCTGAAACTGATACAAACCACAAGTCCTCTAACATCCAATGCTTTTCAGTTAAGAGCGAGAAACGTGTGAGCTTCGTGAATGATGTAGCTTCCTTTGAGATGAAAAGTCAGTGCGTTTACCTGAAACGAAGTCTTGCTTGTAGGAAGACACAGAGCCTGGCATTTAACTCCGATTCTGAAGGGAAACATACAGCACAGTTCTCATCCATTAAACACACTCTTCTTTAGAGCAAGAAGCACTCTCTTGCTTTCTCAAGTCTCTAATAAGGCCGGAAACGTGAGTGTGCTCAAAACAAATAACCGTGTTTCCTACACACACGGACCATATCTAGTTCAACTCTGCTTCTGAAACTGATACAAACCACAGGTCCTCTAACATCCAATGCTATTCAGTTCAGAGAGGGAAACGTGTGAGCTCCGTGAATGATGTAGCTTCCTTTGAGCTGAAAAGTGAGTGCTTTTACCTGAAATGTAGTCTTGATGTAAGAAGACACAGAGCCTGGCATTTAACTCCGTTTCTGAAGGGAAACCAACAGCACAGTTCTCATCCATGAAACACACTCTCCTTTAGAGCAAGAAGCACGCTCTTGCTTTCTAGCTTCTCTAATAAGGCGGGAAACGTGTGTGCTTAGAACAAAAGAACCGTGTTTCCTACACACACGGACCATATCTAGTTCAACTCTGCTTCTGAAACTGATACACCACAGGTCCTCTAACATCCAATGCCATTCAGTTCAGAGCGAGAAACGTGTGAGCTTCGTGAACAATGTAGATTCCTTTGAGCTGAAAAGTGAGTGCGTTTACCTGAAACGAAGTCTTGCTTGTAGGAAGACACAGAGCTTGGCATTTACCTCCGATTCTGAAGGGAAACACACAGCACAGATCTCATCCATGAAACACACTCTGCTTTAGAGCAAGAAGCACTCTAATGCTTTCTAGCTTCTCTAATAAGGCGGGAAACGTGTGTGCTTAGAACAAAAGAACCGTGTTTCCTACACACACGGACCATATCTAGTTCAACTCTGCTTCTGAAACTGATTCAAACCAAAGGTCCTCTAACATCCAATGCCATTCAGTTCAGAGCGAGAAACGTGTGAGCTTCGTGAACGATGTAGCTTCCTTTGAGCTGAAAAGGGAGTGCTTTTACCAGAAACGAAGTCTTGCTTGTAGGAAGACAAAGATCCTGGCATTTAACTCCGTTTCTGAAGGGAAACACACAGCACATTTCTCAGCCATGAAACACACTCTGCTTTAGAGCAAGAAGCACACTCTTGCTTTCTAGAGTCTCTAATAAAGCGGGAAACGTGAGTGTGCTTAGAACAAAAGAACCGTGTTTCCTACACAGACGGACGATATCTAGTTCAACTCTGCTTCTGAAACTGATACAAACCACAGGTCCTCTAACATCCAATGCTATTCAGTTAAGAGCGAGAAACGTGTGAGCTTAGTGAACGATGTAGCTTCCTTTAAGCTGAAATTGAGTGTGTTTACCTGAAACGAAGTCTTGCTTGTAGTAAGACACAGAGCCTGGCATTTAACTCCATTTCTGAAGGTAAACACACAGCACAGTTCTCATCCATGAAACACACTCTTCTTTAGAGCAAGAAGCACTCTCTGGCTTTCTCAAGTCTCTAATAAGGCCGGAAATGTGAGTGTGCTCAGAACAAATAACCGTGTTTCCTACACACACGGACAATATCTAGTTCAACTCTGCTTCTGAAAGTGATACAAACCACAAGTCCTCTAACATCCAATGCTTTTCAGTTAAGAGCGAGAAACGTGTGAGCTTCGTGAACAATGTACCTTCCTTTGAGATGAAAAGTGAGTGCGTTTACCTGAAACGAAGTCTTGCTTGTAGGAAGACACAGAGCCTGGCATTTAACTCCGATTCTGAAGGGAAACACACAGCACAGTTCTCATCCATTAAACACACTCTGCTTTAGAGCAAGAAGCACTCTCTTGCTTTCTCAAGTCTCTAATAAGGCGGGAAATGTGAGTGTGCTCAGAACAAAAGAAACGTGTTTCCTACACACACGGACCATATCTAGTTCAACTCTGCTTCTGAAACTGATACAAACCACAGGTCCTCTAACATCCAATGCTATTCAGTTAAGAGCGAGAAACGTGTGAGCTTTGTGAACGATGTAGCTTCCTTTGAGATGAAAAGTGAGTGCGTTTACCTGAAACGATGTCTTGATGGTGGGAAGACACAGAGCCTGGCATTTAACTCCATTTCTGAAGGGAAACGCACAGCACAGATCTCATCCATGAAATACACTGTGCTTTAGAGCAAGAAGCACTCTTTTGCTTTCTAGCTCCTGTAATAAGGCGGGAAACGTGTGTTCTTAGAACAAAAGAACCGTGTTTCCTACACACACGGACCATATCTAGTTCAACACTGCTTCTGAAACTTATATATACCAATGGTCCTCTAACATCCAATGCTTTTCAGTTAAGAGAGGGAAACGTGTGAGCTCCGTGAATGATGTAGCTTCCTTTGAGCTGAAAAGTGAGTGCTTTTACCTGATACGTAGTCTTGATGTAAGAAGGCACAGAGCCTGGCATTTAACTCCGTTACTGAAGGGAAACACACAGCACAGTTCTAATCCATGAAACACACTCTGCTTTAGAGCAAGAAGCACACTCTTGCTTTCTATAGTCTCTAATTAAGCGGAAAACGTGAGTGTGCTCAGAACTAAAGAACCGTGTTTCCTACACACACGGACCATTTCTCATTCAACACTGCTTCTGAAACTGATACAAACCACAAGACCTCTAACATCGAATGCTTTTCATTTAAGAGCGAGAAACGAGTGAGCTTCGTGAACAATGTAGCTTCCTTTGAGCTTAAAAGAGAGTGTGTTTACCTGAAAGAAGTCTTGCTTGTAGGAAGACACAGATCCTGGCATTTAACTCCGTTTCTGAAGGGAAACACACAGCACATTTCTCAGCCATGAAACACTCTCTGCTTTAGAGCAAAGAGCACACTCTTGCTTTCTAGAGTCTCTAATAAACCGGGAAACGTGAGTGTGCTCAGAACTAAAGAACCCTGTTTCATACACAGACGGACGATATCTAGTTCAACTCTGCTTCTGAAACTGATACAAACAACAGGACCTCTAACATCCAATGCTTTTCAGTTCAGAGAGGGAAACGTGTGAGCTCCGTGAATGATGTAGCTTCCTTTGAGCTGAAAAGTGAGTGCTTTTACCTGAAACGTAGTCTTGATGTAAGAAGACACAGAGCCTGGCATTTAACTCCGTTTCTGAAGGGAAACAAACAGCACAGTTCTCATCCATGAAACACACTCTGCTTTAGAGCAAGAAGCACTCCCTTGCTTTCTCAAGTCTGTAATAAAGCAGGAAACGTGAGTGTGCTTAGAAGAAAAGAACCGTGTTTCCTACACACACGGACGATATCTAGTTCAACTCTGCTTCTGAAAATGATACACCACAGGTCCTCTAACATCCATTGCTTTTCAGTTAAGAGCGAGAAACGTGTGAGCTTCGTTAAAGATGTAGCTTCCTTTGAGCTGAAAAGTGAGTGCATTTACCTGAAACGAAGTCTTGCTTGTAGGAAGACACAGAGCCTGGCATTTAACTCCGTTTCTGAAGGGAAACACACAGCACAGTTCTCATCCATGAAACACACTCTTCTTTAGAGCAAGAAGCACTCTCTGGCTTTCTCAAGTCTCTAATAAGGCCGGAAATGTGAGTGTGCTCAGAACAAATAACCGTGTTTCCTACACACATGGACCATATCTAGTTCACCTCTGCTTCTGAAACGGATACAAACCACAGGTCCTCTAACATCCAATGCTTTTCAGTTAAGAGCGAGAAACGTGTGAGCTTCGTGAATGATGTAGCTTCCTTTGAGCTGAAAAGTGACTGCGTTTACCTGAAACGAAGTCTTGCTTGTAGGAAGACACAGAGCCTGGCAATTATCTCCGAATCTGAAGGGAAACACACAGCACAGTTCTCATCCATGAAACACACTCTGCTTTAGAGCAAGAAGCACTCTCTTGCGTTCTCATGTCTCTAATAAAGCGGGAAACGTGAGTGTGCTCAGAACAAAGGAACCGTGTTTCCTACACACAGGGACCATATCCAGTTCAACTCTGTTTCTGAAACTGATACAAACCACAGGTCCTCTAACATCCAATGCTCTTCAGTTAAGAGCGAGGAACGTGTGAGCTTCGTGAACGATGTAGCTTCGTTTGAGCTGAATAGTGAGTGCTGTTTACCTGAAACGAAGTCTTACTTGTAGGAAGACACAGAGCCGAGCATTTAACTCCATTTCTGAAGGGAAAGACACCGCACAGTTCTCATCCATGAAACACACTCTGCTTTATAGCAAGAACCACTCTCTTGCTTCCTCAAGTCTCTAATAAGGCAGGACCGTGTGTGTGCTTAGAACAAAAGAACCGTGTTTCCTACACACACGGACCATATCTAGTTCAACTCTGCTTCTGAAACTGATACAAACCACAGGTCCTCTACCATCCAATGCTATGCAGTTAAGAGCGAGAAACGTGTGAGCTTTGTGAATGATGTAGCTTCCTTTGAGCTGAAAAGTGAGTGTGTTTACCTGAAACGAAGTCTTGCTTGTAGGAAGACACAGAGCCTGGCATTTAACTCCGTTTCTGAAGGGAAACACACAGCACAGTTCTCATCCATGAAACACACTCTTCTTTAGAGCAAGAGGCACTCTCTTGCTTTCTCAAGTCTCTAATAAGGCCGGAAACGTGAGTGTGCTCAGAAGATATAACCGTGTTACCTACACACAAGGACCATATCTAGTTCATCTCTGCTTCTGAAACTGATACAAACAACAGGTCCTCTATCATCCAATGCTTTTCAGTTAAGAGCGAGAAACGTGTGAGCTTTGTGAAAGATGTACCTTCCTTTGAGCTGAAAAGTGAGTGCGTTTACCTGAAACGAAGTCTTGCTTGTAGGAAGACACAGAGCCTGGCATTTAACTCCATTTCTGAAGGGAAACACACAGCACAGATATAATCCATGAAACACACTCTGCTTTAGAGCAAGAAGCACTCTCTTGCTTTCTAGAGTCTCTAATAAAGCGGGAAACGTATGTGTGCTCAGAACAAAAGAACCGTGTTTCCTACACACACGGACCACATCTCGTTCTACTTTGCTTCTGAAACAGATACAATCAACAGGTCCTCTAACATCCAATGCTTTTCAGTTCAGAGAGGGAAACATGTGAGCTCCGTGAATGATGTAGCTTCCTTTGAGGTGAAAAGTGAGTGCTTTTACCTGAAACGTAGTCTTGCTTGTAGGAAGACACAGAGCCTGGCATTTAACTCCGTTTCTGAAGGGAAATACACAGCACAGTTCTCATCCATGAAACACACTCTGCTTTAGAGCAAGAACCACTCTCTTGCTTCCTCAAGTCTCTAATAAGGCAGGAAACGTGAGTGTGCTTAGAACAAAACAACAATGTTTTCCTACACACAGGGACCATATCCAGTTCATTCTGCTTCTGAAACTGATACAAACCACAGGTCCTCTAACATCCAATGCTTTTCAGTTAAGAGCGAGAAACCTGTGAGTTTCGTGAATGAAGTAGCTTCCTTTCAGCTGAAAAGAGAGTGCGTTTACCTGGAACGAAGTCTTGCTTGTAGGAAGACACAGAGCTTGGCTATTAACTCCGATTCTGAAGAGAAACACATAGCACAGTTCTCATCCATGAAAGACACTCTGCTTTAGAGCAAGAAGCACTCTCTTGCTTTCTCAAGTCTCTAACAAGGCGGGAAACGTGAGTGAGCTCAGAATAAAAGAACCGTGTTTCCTACACACAGGGACCATATCCAGTTCAACTCTGCTTCTGAAACTGATACAAACCACAGGTCCTCTAACATCCAATGCTATTCAGTTAAGAGCGAGGCACGTGTGAGCTTCCTGAATGCTGTTGCTTCGTTTGAGCTGAAAAGTGAGTGCTGTTTACCTGAAACGAAGTCTTGCTTGTAGGAAGACACAGAGCCGGGCATTTAACTCCGTTTCTGAAGGGAAAGACACAGCACAGTTCTCATCCATGAAACAATCTCTGCTTTAGAGCAAGAACCACTCTCTTGCTTCCTTAAGTCTCTAATAAGGCAGGAAACGTGAGTGTGCTTAGAACAAAAGAACCGTGTTTCCTACACACACGGACCATATCTAGTTCAACTCTGCTTCTGAAACTGATGCAAACCACCGGTCCTCTAACATCCAATGCTATTCATTTAAGAGCGAGAAACGTGTGAGCTTCGTGAACGATGTAGCTTCCTTTGAGCTGAAAAGTGAGTGTGTTTACCTAAAACGATGTCTTGCTTGTAGGAAGACACAGAGCCTGTCATTTAACTCCGTTTCTGAAGAGAAACACACAGCACAGTTCTCATCCATGAAACACACTCTTCTTTAGAGCAAGAAGCACTCTCTTGCTTTCTTAAGTCTCCAATAAGGCCGGAAACGTGAGTGTGCTGAGAACAAATAACCGTGTTTCCTACACACACGGACCATATCTAGTTCAACTCTGCTTCTGAAACTGATACAAACCACAGGTCCTCTAACATCCAATGCTTTTCAGTTATGAGCGAGGAACGTGTGAGCTTCGTGAATGATGTAGCTTCCTTTGAGCTGAAAAGTGAGTGCTGTTTACCTGAAACGAAGTCTTGCTTGTAGGAAGACACAGAGCCTGGCAATTAACTCCGATTCTGAAGGGAAACACACAGCACAGTTCTCATCCATGAAACACACTCTGCTTTAGAGCAAGAAGCACTCCCTTGCTTTCTCAAGTCTGTAATAAAGCAGGAAACGTGAGTGTGCTTAGAAGAAAAGAACCGTGTTTCCTACACACACGGACGATATCTAGTTCAACTCTGCTTCTGAAAATGATACACCACAGGTCCTCTAACATCCAATGCTTTTCAGTTAAGAGCGAGAAACGTGTGAGGTTCGTTAAAGATGTAGCTTCCTTTGAGCTGAAAAGTGAGTGCGTTTACCTGAAACGAAGTCTTGCTTGTAGGAAGACACAGAGCCTGGCAATTAACTCCGATTCTGAAGGGAAACACACAGCACAGTTCTCATCAATGAAACACACTCTGCTTTAGAGCAAGAAGCACTCCCTTGCTTTCTCAAGTCTGTAATAAAGCAGGAAACGTGAGTGTGCTTAGAAGAAAAGAACCGTGTTTCCTACACACACAGACGATATCTAGTTCAACTCTGCTTCTGAAAATGATACACCACAGGTCCTCTAACATCCAATGCTTTTCAGTTAAGAGCGAGAAACGTGTGAGGTTCGTTAAAGTTGTAGCTTCCTTTGAGCTGAAAAGTGAGTGCGTTTACCTGAAACGAAGTCTTGCTTGTAGGAAGACACAGATCCTGGCAATTAACTCCGATTCTGAAGGGAAACACACAGCACAGTTCTCATCCATGAAACACACTCTGCTTTAGAGCAAGAAGCACTCTCTTGCTTCCTTAAGTCTCTAATAAGGCAGGAAACCTGAGTGTGCTTGGAACAAAAGAACCGTGTTTCCTACACACACGGACCATATCTAGTTCAACTCTGCTTCTGAAACTGATACACCACAGGTCCTCTAACATCCAATGCTTTTCAGTTAAGAGCGAGAAACGTGTGAGCTTCGTTAAAGATGTAGCTTCCTTTGAGCTGAAAAGTGAGTGCGTTTACCTGAAACGAAGTCTTGCTTGTAGGAAGACACAGAGCCTGGCAATTAACTCCGATTCTGAAGGGAAACACACAGCACAGTTCTCATCCATGAAACACACTCTTCTTTAGAGCAAGAAGCACTCTCTGGCTTTCTCAGTCTCTAATAAGGCGGGAAACGTGAGTGTGCTCAGAACAAAAGAACCGTGTTTCCTACACACAGGGACCATATCCAGTTCAACTCTGTTTCTGAAACTGATACAAACCACAGGTCCTCTAACATCCAATGCTATTCAGTTAAGAGCGAGGAACGTGTGAGCTTCGTGAACGATGTAGCTTCGTTTGACCTGAAAAGTGAGTGCTGTTTACCTGAAACGAAGTCATGCTTGTAGGAAGACACAGATCATGGCATTTAACTCCGTTTCTGAAGGGAAAGACACAGCACAGTTCTCATCCATGAAACACACTCTGCTTTAGAGCAAGAACCACTCTCTTGCTTCCTCAAGTCTCTAATAAGGCAGGAAACGTGAGTGTGCTTAGAATAAATAAACCGTGTTTCCTACACACACGGACCATATCTAGTTCAACTCTGCTTATGAAACTGATACAAACCACAGGTCCTCTAACATCCAATGCTATTCAGTTAAGAGCGAGAAACGTGTGAGCTTCGTTAAAGATGTAGCTTCCTTTGAGCTGAAAAGTGAGTGCGTTTACCTGAAACGAAGTCTTGCTTGTAGGAAGACACAGAGCCTGGCATTTAACTCTGTTTCTGAAGGGAAACACACAGCACAGTTCTCATCCATGAAACATACTCTTCTTTAGAGCAAGAAGCACTCCCTTGCTTTCTCAAGTCTGTAATAAAGCAGGAAACGTGAGTGTGCTTAGAAGAAAAGAACCGTGTTTCCTACACACACGGACGATATCTAGTTCAACTCTGCTTCTGAAAATGATACACCACAGGTCCTCTAACATCCAATGCTTTTCAGTTAAGAGCGAGAAACGTGTGAGGTTCGTTAAAGATGTAGCTTCCTTTGAGCTGAAAAGTGAGTGCGTTTACCTGAAACGAAGTCTTGCTTGTAGGAAGACACAGAGCCTGGCAATTAACTCCGATTCTGAAGGGAAACACACAGCACAGTTCTCATCCATGAAACACACTCTGCTTTAGAGCAAGAAGCACTCTCTTGCTTCCTTAAGTCTCTAATAAGGCAGGAAACCTGAGTGTGCTTGGAACAAAAGAACCGTGTTTCCTACACACACGGACCATATCTAGTTCAACTCTGCTTCTGAAACTGATACAAACCACAGGTCCTCTAACATCCAATGCTTTTCAGTTAAGAGCGAGTAACGTGTGAGCATCGTGAATGATGTAGCTTCCTTTGAGCTGAAAAGTGAGTGCGTTTACCTGAAACGAAGTCTTGCTTGTAGGAAGACACAGAGCCTGGCAATTAACTCCGATTCTGAAGGGAAACACACAGCACAGTTCTCATCCATGAAACACACTCTGCTTTAGAGCAAGAAGCACTCCCTTGCTTTCTCAAGTCTGTAATAAAGCAGGAAACGTGAGTGTGCTTAGAAGAAAAGAACCGTGTTTCCTACACACACGGACGATATCTAGTTCAACTCTGCTTCTGAAACTGATACACCACAGGTCCTCTAACATCCAATGCTTTTCAGTTAAGAGCGAGAAACGTGTGAGCTTCGTTAAAGATGTAGCTTCCTTTGAGCTGAAAAGTGAGTGTGTTTACCTGAAACGAAGTCTTGCTTGTAGGAAGACACAGATCCTGGCAATTAACTCCGATTCTGAAGGGAAACACACAGCACAGTTCTCATCCATGAAACACACTCTGCTTTAGAGCAAGAAGCACTCTCTTGCTTCCTTAAGTCTCTAATAAGGCAGGAAACCTGAGTGTGCTTGGAACAAAAGAACCGTGTTTCCTACACACACGGACCATATCTAGTTCAACTCTGCTTCTGAAACTGATACACCACAGGTCCTCTAACATCCAATGCTTTTCAGTTAAGAGCGAGAAACGTGTGAGCTTCGTTAAAGATGTAGCTTCCTTTGAGCTGAAAAGTGAGTGCGTTTACCTGAAACGAAGTCTTGCTTGTAGGAAGACACAGAGCCTGGCAATTAACTCCGATTCTGAAGGGAAACACACAGCACAGTTCTCATCCATGAAACACACTCTTCTTTAGAGCAAGAAGCACTCTCTGGCTTTCTCAGTCTCTAATAAGGCGGGAAACGTGAGTGTGCTCAGAACAAAAGAACCGTGTTTCCTACACACAGGGACCATATCCAGTTCAACTCTGTTTCTGAAACTGATACAAACCACAGGTCCTCTAACATCCAATGCTATTCAGTTAAGAGCGAGGAACGTGTGAGCTTCGTGAACGATGTAGCTTCGTTTGACCTGAAAAGTGAGTGCTGTTTACCTGAAACGAAGTCATGCTTGTAGGAAGACACAGATCATGGCATTTAACTCCGTTTCTGAAGGGAAAGACACAGCACAGTTCTCATCCATGAAACACACTCTGCTTTAGAGCAAGAACCACTCTCTTGCTTCCTCAAGTCTCTAATAAGGCAGGAAACGTGAGTGTGCTTAGAATAAATAAACCGTGTTTCCTACACACACGGACCATATCTAGTTCAACTCTGCTTCTGAAACTGATGCAAACCACCGGTCCTCTAACATCCAATGCTATTCATTTAAGAGCGAGAAACGTGTGAGCTTCGTGAACGATGTAGCTTCCTTTGAGCTGAAAAGTGAGTGTGTTTACCTAAAACGATGTCTTGCTTGTAGGAAGACACAGAGCCTGTCATTTAACTCCGTTTCTGAAGAGAAACACACAGCACAGTTCTCATCCATGAAACACACTCTTCTTTAGAGCAAGAAGCACTCTCTTGCTTTCTTAAGTCTCCAATAAGGCCGGAAACGTGAGTGTGCTGAGAACAAATAACCGTGTTTCCTACACACACGGACCATATCTAGTTCAACTCTGCTTCTGAAACTGATACAAACCACAGGTCCTCTAACATAAAATGCTTTTCAGTTAAGAGCGAGGAACGTGTGAGCTTCGTGAACGATGTAGCTTCGTTTGACCTGAAAAGTGAGTGCTGTTTACCTGAAACGAAGTCATGCTTGTAGGAAGACACAGATCCTGGCATTTGACTCCGTTTCTGAAGGGAAAGACACAGCACAGTTCTCATCCATGAAACACACTCTGCTTTAGAGCAAGAACCACTCTCTTGCTTCCTCAAGTCTCTAATAAGGCAGGAAACGTGTGTGTGCTTAGAATAAAAGAACCGTGTTTCCTACACACACGGACCATATCTAGTTCAACTCTGCTTATGAAACTGATACAAACCACAGGTCCTCTAACATCCAATGCTATTCAGTTAAGAGCGAGAAACGTGTGAGCTTCGTTAAAGATGTAGCTTCCTTTGAGATGAAAAGTGAGTGCGTTTACCTGAAACGAATTCTTGCTGGTAGGAAGACACAGAGCCTGGCATTTAACTCTGTTTCTGAAGGGAAACACACAGCACAGTTCTCATCCATGAAACATACTCTTCTTTAGAGCAAGAAGCACTCTCTTGCTTTCTCAAGTCTCCGATAAGGCCGGAAACGTGAGTGTGCTCAGAACAAATAACCGTGTTTCCTACACACACGGACCATATCTAGTTCAACTCTGCTTATGAAACTGATACAAACCACAGGTCCTCTAACATCCAATGCTTTTCAGTTAAGAGCGAGGAACGTGTGAGCTTCGTGAATGATGTAGCTTCCTTTGAGCTGAAAAGTGAGTGCGTTTACCTGAAACGAAGGCTTGCTTGTAGGAAGACACAGAGCCTGGCAATTAACTCCGATTCTGAAGGGAAACACACAGCACAGTTCTCATCCATGAAACACACTCTGCTTTAGAGCAAGAAGCACTCTCTTGCTTCCTTAAGTCTCTAATAAGGCAGGAAACGTGAGGGTGCTTAGAAGAAAAGAACCGTGTTTCCTACACACACGGACCATATCTAGTTCAACTCTGCTTCTGAAACTGATACAAACCACAGGTCCTCTAACATCCAATAAAATTCAGTTAAGAGCGAAGAAACGTGTGAGCTTCTTGAACGATGTTGCTTCGTTTGAGCTGAAAAGTGAGTGCTGTTTACCTGAAACGAAGTCTTGCTTGTAGGAAGACACAGAGCCCGGCATTTAACTCCGTTTCTGAACGGAAAGACACAGCACAGTTCGCATCCATGAAACACACTCTGCTTTAGAGCAAGAACCACTCTCTTGCTTCCTCAAGTCTCTAATAAGGCAGGAAACGTGAGTGTGCTTAGAACAAAAGAACCGTGTTTCCTACACACACGGACCATATCTAGTTCAACTCTGCTTCTGAAACTGATACACCACAGGTCCTCTAACATCCAATGCTTTTCAGTTAAGAGCGAGAAACGTGTGAGCTTCGTTAAAGATGTAGCTTCCTTTGAGCTGAAAAGTGAGTGCGTTTACCTGAAACGAAGTCTTGCTTGTAGGAAGACACAGAGCCTGGCAATTAACTCCGATTCTGAAGGGAAACACACAGCACAGTTCTCATCCATGAAACACACTCTTCTTTAGAGCAAGAAGCACTCTCTGGCTTTCTCAGTCTCTAATAAGGCGGGAAACGTGAGTGTGCTCAGAACAAAAGAACCGTGTTTCCTACACACAGGGACCATATCCAGTTCAACTCTGTTTCTGAAACTGATACAAACCACAGGTCCTCTAACATCCAATGCTATTCAGTTAAGAGCGAGGAACGTGTGAGCTTCGTGAACGATGTAGCTTCGTTTGACCTGAAAAGTGAGTGCTGTTTACCTGAAACGAAGTCATGCTTGTAGGAAGACACAGATCATGGCATTTAACTCCGTTTCTGAAGGGAAAGACACAGCACAGTTCTCATCCATGAAACACACTCTGCTTTAGAGCAAGAACCACTCTCTTGCTTCCTCAAGTCTCTAATAAGGCAGGAAACGTGAGTGTGCTTAGAATAAATAAACCGTGTTTCCTACACACACGGACCATATCTAGTTCAACTCTGCTTATGAAACTGATACAAACCACAGGTCCTCTAACATCCAATGCTATTCAGTTAAGAGCGAGAAACGTGTGAGCTTCGTTAAAGATGTAGCTTCCTTTGAGCTGAAAAGTGAGTGCGTTTACCTGAAACGAAGTCTTGCTTGTAGGAAGACACAGAGCCTGGCATTTAACTCTGTTTCTGAAGGGAAACACACAGCACAGTTCTCATCCATGAAACATACTCTTCTTTAGAGCAAGAAGCACTCCCTTGCTTTCTCAAGTCTGTAATAAAGCAGGAAACGTGAGTGTGCTTAGAAGAAAAGAACCGTGTTTCCTACACACACGGACGATATCTAGTTCAACTCTGCTTCTGAAAATGATACACCACAGGTCCTCTAACATCCAATGCTTTTCAGTTAAGAGCGAGAAACGTGTGAGGTTCGTTAAAGATGTAGCTTCCTTTGAGCTGAAAAGTGAGTGCGTTTACCTGAAACGAAGTCTTGCTTGTAGGAAGACACAGAGCCTGGCAATTAACTCCGATTCTGAAGGGAAACACACAGCACAGTTCTCATCCATGAAACACACTCTGCTTTAGAGCAAGAAGCACTCTCTTGCTTCCTTAAGTCTCTAATAAGGCAGGAAACCTGAGTGTGCTTGGAACAAAAGAACCGTGTTTCCTACACACACGGACCATATCTAGTTCAACTCTGCTTCTGAAACTGATACAAACCACAGGTCCTCTAACATCCAATGCTTTTCAGTTAAGAGCGAGTAACGTGTGAGCATCGTGAATGATGTAGCTTCCTTTGAGCTGAAAAGTGAGTGCGTTTACCTGAAACGAAGTCTTGCTTGTAGGAAGACACAGAGCCTGGCAATTAACTCCGATTCTGAAGGGAAACACACAGCACAGTTCTCATCCATGAAACACACTCTGCTTTAGAGCAAGAAGCACTCCCTTGCTTTCTCAAGTCTGTAATAAAGCAGGAAACGTGAGTGTGCTTAGAAGAAAAGAACCGTGTTTCCTACACACACGGACGATATCTAGTTCAACTCTGCTTCTGAAACTGATACACCACAGGTCCTCTAACATCCAATGCTTTTCAGTTAAGAGCGAGAAACGTGTGAGCTTCGTTAAAGATGTAGCTTCCTTTGAGCTGAAAAGTGAGTGTGTTTACCTGAAACGAAGTCTTGCTTGTAGGAAGACACAGAGCCTGGCAATTAACTCCGATTCTGAAGGGAAACACACAGCACAGTTCTCATCCATGAAACACACTCTGCTTTAGAGCAAGAAGCACTCTCTTGCTTCCTTAAGTCTCTAATAAGGCAGGAAACCTGAGTGTGCTTGGAACAAAAGAACCGTGTTTCCTACACACACGGACCATATCTAGTTCAACTCTGCTTCTGAAACTGATACACCACAGGTCCTCTAACATCCAATGCTTTTCAGTTAAGAGCGAGAAACGTGTGAGCTTCGTTAAAGATGTAGCTTCCTTTGAGCTGAAAAGTGAGTGCGTTTACCTGAAACGAAGTCTTGCTTGTAGGAAGACACAGAGCCTGGCAATTAACTCCGATTCTGAAGGGAAACACACAGCACAGTTCTCATCCATGAAACACACTCTGCTTTAGAGCAAGAAGCACTCCCTTGCTTTCTCAAGTCTGTAATAAAGCAGGAAACGTGAGTGTGCTTAGAAGAAAAGAACCGTGTTTCCTACACACACGGACGATATCTAGTTCAACTCTGCTTCTGAAACTGATACACCACAGGTCCTCTAACATCCAATGCTTTTCAGTTAAGAGCGAGAAACGTGTGAGCTTCGTTAAAGATGTAGCTTCCTTTGAGCTGAAAAGTGAGTGTGTTTACCTGAAACGAAGTCTTGCTTGTAGGAAGACACAGAGCCTGGCAATTAACTCCGATTCTGAAGGGAAACACACAGCACAGTTCTCATCCATGAAACACACTCTGCTTTAGAGCAAGAAGCACTCTCTTGCTTCCTTAAGTCTCTAATAAGGCAGGAAACCTGAGTGTGCTTGGAACAAAAGAACCGTGTTTCCTACACACACGGACCATATCTAGTTCAACTCTGCTTCTGAAACTGATACACCACAGGTCCTCTAACATCCAATGCTTTTCAGTTAAGAGCGAGAAACGTGTGAGCTTCGTTAAAGATGTAGCTTCCTTTGAGCTGAAAAGTGAGTGCGTTTACCTGAAACGAAGTCTTGCTTGTAGGAAGACACAGAGCCTGGCAATTAACTCCGATTCTGAAGGGAAACACACAGCACAGTTCTCATCCATGAAACACACTCTTCTTTAGAGCAAGAAGCACTCTCTGGCTTTCTCAGTCTCTAATAAGGCGGGAAACGTGAGTGTGCTCAGAACAAAAGAACCGTGTTTCCTACACACAGGGACCATATCCAGTTCAACTCTGTTTCTGAAACTGATACAAACCACAGGTCCTCTAACATCCAATGCTATTCAGTTAAGAGCGAGGAACGTGTGAGCTTCGTGAACGATGTAGCTTCGTTTGACCTGAAAAGTGAGTGCTGTTTACCTGAAACGAAGTCATGCTTGTAGGAAGACACAGATCATGGCATTTAACTCCGTTTCTGAAGGGAAAGACACAGCACAGTTCTCATCCATGAAACACACTCTGCTTTAGAGCAAGAACCACTCTCTTGCTTCCTCAAGTCTCTAATAAGGCAGGAAACGTGAGTGTGCTTAGAATAAATAAACCGTGTTTCCTACACACACGGACCATATCTAGTTCAACTCTGCTTCTGAAACTGATGCAAACCACCGGTCCTCTAACATCCAATGCTATTCATTTAAGAGCGAGAAACGTGTGAGCTTCGTGAACGATGTAGCTTCCTTTGAGCTGAAAAGTGAGTGTGTTTACCTAAAACGATGTCTTGCTTGTAGGAAGACACAGAGCCTGTCATTTAACTCCGTTTCTGAAGAGAAACACACAGCACAGTTCTCATCCATGAAACACACTCTTCTTTAGAGCAAGAAGCACTCTCTTGCTTTCTTAAGTCTCCAATAAGGCCGGAAACGTGAGTGTGCTGAGAACAAATAACCGTGTTTCCTACACACACGGACCATATCTAGTTCAACTCTGCTTCTGAAACTGATACAAACCACAGGTCCTCTAACATCCAATGCTTTTCAGTTATGAGCGAGGAACGTGTGAGCTTCGTGAATGATGTAGCTTCCTTTGAGCTGAAAAGTGAGTGCTGTTTACCTGAAACGAAGTCTTGCTTGTAGGAAGACACAGAGCCTGGCAATTAACTCCGATTCTGAAGGGAAACACACAGCACAGTTCTCATCCATGAAACACACTCTGCTTTAGAGCAAGAAGCACTCCCTTGCTTTCTCAAGTCTGTAATAAAGCAGGAAACGTGAGTGTGCTTAGAAGAAAAGAACCGTGTTTCCTACACACACGGACGATATCTAGTTCAACTCTGCTTCTGAAAATGATACACCACAGGTCCTCTAACATCCAATGCTTTTCAGTTAAGAGCGAGAAACGTGTGAGCTTCGTTAAAGATGTAGCTTCCTTTGATCTGAAAAGTGAGTGCGTTTACCTGAAACGAAGTCTTGCTTGTAGGAAGACACAGAGCCTGGCAATTAACTCCGATTCTGAAGGGAAACACACAGCACAGTTCTCATCCATGAAACACACTCTGCTTTAGAGCAAGAAGCACTCCCTTGCTTTCTCAAGTCTGTAATAAAGCAGGAAACGTGAGTGTGCTTAGAAGAAAAGAACCGTGTTTCCTACACACACGGACGATATCTAGTTCAACTCTGCTTCTGAAAATGATACACCACAGGTCCTCTAACATCCAATGCTTTTCAGTTAAGAGCGAGAAACGTGTTAGGTTCGTTAAAGTTGTAGCTTCCTTTGAGCTGAAAAGTGAGTGCGTTTACCTGAAACGAAGTCTTGCTTGTAGGAAGACACAGAGCCTGGCAATTAACTCCGATTCTGAAGGGAAACACACAGCACAGTTCTCATCCATGAAACACACTCTGCTTTAGAGCAAGAAGCACTCTCTTGCTTCCTTAAGTCTCTAATAAGGCAGGAAACCTGAGTGTGCTTGGAACAAAAGAACCGTGTTTCCTACACACACGGACCATATCTAGTTCAACTCTGCTTCTGAAACTGATACACCACAGGTCCTCTAACATCCAATGCTTTTCAGTTAAGAGCGAGAAACGTGTGAGCTTCGTTAAAGATGTAGCTTCCTTTGAGCTGAAAAGTGAGTGCGTTTACCTGAAACGAAGTCTTGCTTGTAGGAAGACACAGAGCCTGGCAATTAACTCCGATTCTGAAGGGAAACACACAGCACAGTTCTCATCCATGAAACACACTCTTCTTTAGAGCAAGAAGCACTCTCTGGCTTTCTCAGTCTCTAATAAGGCGGGAAACGTGAGTGTGCTCAGAACAAAAGAACCGTGTTTCCTACACACAGGGACCATATCCAGTTCAACTCTGTTTCTGAAACTGATACAAACCACAGGTCCTCTAACATCCAATGCTATTCAGTTAAGAGCGAGGAACGTGTGAGCTTCGTGAACGATGTAGCTTCGTTTGACCTGAAAAGTGAGTGCTGTTTACCTGAAACGAAGTCATGCTTGTAGGAAGACACAGATCATGGCATTTAACTCCGTTTCTGAAGGGAAAGACACAGCACAGTTCTCATCCATGAAACACACTCTGCTTTAGAGCAAGAACCACTCTCTTGCTTCCTCAAGTCTCTAATAAGGCAGGAAACGTGAGTGTGCTTAGAATAAATAAACCGTGTTTCCTACACACACGGACCATATCTAGTTCAACTCTGCTTATGAAACTGATACAAACCACAGGTCCTCTAACATCCAATGCTATTCAGTTAAGAGCGAGAAACGTGTGAGCTTCGTTAAAGATGTAGCTTCCTTTGAGCTGAAAAGTGAGTGCGTTTACCTGAAACGAAGTCTTGCTTGTAGGAAGACACAGAGCCTGGCATTTAACTCTGTTTCTGAAGGGAAACACACAGCACAGTTCTCATCCATGAAACATACTCTTCTTTAGAGCAAGAAGCACTCCCTTGCTTTCTCAAGTCTGTAATAAAGCAGGAAACGTGAGTGTGCTTAGAAGAAAAGAACCGTGTTTCCTACACACACGGACGATATCTAGTTCAACTCTGCTTCTGAAAATGATACACCACAGGTCCTCTAACATCCAATGCTTTTCAGTTAAGAGCGAGAAACGTGTGAGGTTCGTTAAAGATGTAGCTTCCTTTGAGCTGAAAAGTGAGTGCGTTTACCTGAAACGAAGTCTTGCTTGTAGGAAGACACAGAGCCTGGCAATTAACTCCGATTCTGAAGGGAAACACACAGCACAGTTCTCATCCATGAAACACACTCTGCTTTAGAGCAAGAAGCACTCTCTTGCTTCCTTAAGTCTCTAATAAGGCAGGAAACCTGAGTGTGCTTGGAACAAAAGAACCGTGTTTCCTACACACACGGACCATATCTAGTTCAACTCTGCTTCTGAAACTGATACAAACCACAGGTCCTCTAACATCCAATGCTTTTCAGTTAAGAGCGAGTAACGTGTGAGCATCGTGAATGATGTAGCTTCCTTTGAGCTGAAAAGTGAGTGCGTTTACCTGAAACGAAGTCTTGCTTGTAGGAAGACACAGAGCCTGGCAATTAACTCTGATTCTGAAGGGAAACACACAGCACAGTTCTCATCCATGAAACACACTCTGCTTTAGAGCAAGAAGCACTCCCTTGCTTTCTCAAGTCTGTAATAAAGCAGGAAACGTGAGTGTGCTTAGAAGAAAAGAACCGTGTTTCCTACACACACGGACGATATCTAGTTCAACTCTGCTTCTGAAACTGATACACCACAGGTCCTCTAACATCCAATGCTTTTCAGTTAAGAGCGAGAAACGTGTGAGCTTCGTTAAAGATGTAGCTTCCTTTGAGCTGAAAAGTGAGTGTGTTTACCTGAAACGAAGTCTTGCTTGTAGGAAGACACAGAGCCTGGCAATTAACTCCGATTCTGAAGGGAAACACACAGCACAGTTCTCATCCATGAAACACACTCTGCTTTAGAGCAAGAAGCACTCTCTTGCTTCCTTAAGTCTCTAATAAGGCAGGAAACCTGAGTGTGCTTGGAACAAAAGAACCGTGTTTCCTACACACACGGACCATATCTAGTTCAACTCTGCTTCTGAAACTGATACACCACAGGTCCTCTAACATCCAATGCTTTTCAGTTAAGAGCGAGAAACGTGTGAGCTTCGTTAAAGATGTAGCTTCCTTTGAGCTGAAAAGTGAGTGCGTTTACCTGAAACGAAGTCTTGCTTGTAGGAAGACACAGAGCCTGGCAATTAACTCCGATTCTGAAGGGAAACACACAGCACAGTTCTCATCCATGAAACACACTCTGCTTTAGAGCAAGAAGCACTCCCTTGCTTTCTCAAGTCTGTAATAAAGCAGGAAACGTGAGTGTGCTTAGAAGAAAAGAACCGTGTTTCCTACACACACGGACGATATCTAGTTCAACTCTGCTTCTGAAACTGATACACCACAGGTCCTCTAACATCCAATGCTTTTCAGTTAAGAGCGAGAAACGTGTGAGCTTCGTTAAAGATGTAGCTTCCTTTGAGCTGAAAAGTGAGTGTGTTTACCTGAAACGAAGTCTTGCTTGTAGGAAGACACAGAGCCTGGCAATTAACTCCGATTCTGAAGGGAAACACACAGCACAGTTCTCATCCATGAAACACACTCTTCTTTAGAGCAAGAAGCACTCTCTGGCTTTCTCAGTCTCTAATAAGGCGGGAAACGTGAGTGTGCTCAGAACAAAAGAACCGTGTTTCCTACACACAGGGACCATATCCAGTTCAACTCTGTTTCTGAAACTGATACAAACCACAGGTCCTCTAACATCCAATGCTATTCAGTTAAGAGCGAGGAACGTGTGAGCTTCGTGAACGATGTAGCTTCGTTTGACCTGAAAAGTGAGTGCTGTTTACCTGAAACGAAGTCATGCTTGTAGGAAGACACAGATCATGGCATTTAACTCCGTTTCTGAAGGGAAAGACACAGCACAGTTCTCATCCATGAAACACACTCTGCTTTAGAGCAAGAACCACTCTCTTGCTTCCTCAAGTCTCTAATAAGGCAGGAAACGTGAGTGTGCTTAGAATAAATAAACCGTGTTTCCTACACACACGGACGATATCTAGTTCAACTCTGCTTATGAAACTGATACAAACCACAGGTCCTCTAACATCCAATGCTATTCAGTTAAGAGCGAGAAACGTGTGAGCTTCGTTAAAGATGTAGCTTCCTTTGAGCTGAAAAGTGAGTGCGTTTACCTGAAACGAAGTCTTGCTTGTAGGAAGACACAGAGCCTGGCATTTAACTCTGTTTCTGAAGGGAAACACACAGCACAGTTCTCATCTATGAAACATACTCTTCTTTAGAGCAAGAAGCACTCCCTTGCTTTCTCAAGTCTGTAATAAAGCAGGAAACGTGAGTGTGCTTAGAAGAAAAGAACCGTGTTTCCTACACACACGGACCATATCTAGTTCAACTCTGCTTCTGAAACTGATACACCACAGGTCCTCTAACATCCAATGCTTTTCAGTTAAGAGCGAGAAACGTGTGAGGTTCGTTAAAGATGTAGCTTCCTTTGAGCTGAAAAGTGAGTGCGTTTACCTGAAACGAAGTCTTGCTTGTAGGAAGACACAGAGCCTGGCAATTAACTCCGATTCTGAAGGGAAACACACAGCACAGTTCTCATCCATGAAACACACTCTGCTTTAGAGCAAGAAGCACTCTCTTGCTTCCTTAAGTCTCTAATAAGGCAGGAAACCTGAGTGTGCTTGGAACAAAAGAACCGTGTTTCCTACACACACGGACCATATCTAGTTCAACTCTGCTTCTGAAACTGATACAAACCACAGGTCCTCTAACATCCAATGCTTTTCAGTTAAGAGCGAGTAACGTGTGAGCATCGTGAATGATGTAGCTTCCTTTGAGCTGAAAAGTGAGTGCGTTTACCTGAAACGAAGTCTTGCTTGTAGGAAGACACAGAGCCTGGCAATTAACTCCGATTCTGAAGGGAAACACACAGCACAGTTCTCATCCATGAAACACACTCTGCTTTAGAGCAAGAAGCACTCCCTTGCTTTCTCAAGTCTGTAATAAAGCAGGAAACGTGAGTGTGCTTAGAAGAAAAGAACCGTGTTTCCTACACACACGGACGATATCTAGTTCAACTCTGCTTCTGAAACTGATACACCACAGGTCCTCTAACATCCAATGCTTTTCAGTTAAGAGCGAGAAACGTGTGAGCTTCGTTAAAGATGTAGCTTCCTTTGAGCTGAAAAGTGAGTGTGTTTACCTGAAACGAAGTCTTGCTTGTAGGAAGACACAGAGCCTGGCAATTAACTCCGATTCTGAAGGGAAACACAGAGCACAGTTCTCATCCATGAAACACACTCTTCTTTAGAGCAACAAGCACTCTCTGGCTTTCTCAGTCTCTAATAAGGCGGGAAACGTGAGTGTGCTCAGAACAAAAGAACCGTGTTTCCTACACACAGGGACCATATCCAGTTCAACCCTGTTTCTGAAACTGATACAAACCACAGGTCCTCTAACATCCAATGCTATTCAGTTAATAGCGAGGAACGTGTGAGCTTCGTGAACGATGTAGCTTCGTTTGACCTGAAAAGTGAGTGCTGTTTACCTGAAACGAAGTCATGCTTGTAGGAAGACACAGATCCTGGCATTTAACTCCGTTTCTGAAGGGAAAGACACAGCACAGTTCTCATCCATGAAACACACTCTGCTTTAGAGCAAGAACCACTCTCTTGCTTCCTCAAGTCTCTAATAAGGCAGGAAACGTGAGTGTGCTTAGAATAAATGAACCGTGTTTCCTACACACACGGACCATATCTAGTTCAACTCTGCTTATGAAACTGATACAAACCACAGGTCCTCTAACATCCAATGCTATTCAGTTAAGAGCGAGAAACGTGTGAGCTTCGTTAAAGATGTAGCTTCCTTTGAGCTGAAAAGTGAGTGCATTTACCTGAAACGAAGTCTTGCTTGTAGGAAGACACAGAGCCTGGCAATTAACTCCGATTCTGAAGGGAAACACACAGCACAGTTCTCATCCATGAAACATACTCTTCTTTAGAGCAAGAAGCACTCCCTTGCTTTCTCAAGTCTGTAATAAAGCAGGAAACGTGAGTGTGCTTAGAAGAAAAGAACCGTGTTTCCTACACACACGGACGATATCTAGTTCAACTCTGCTTCTGAAAATGATACACCACAGGTCCTCTAACATCCAATGCTTTTCAGTTAAGAGCGAGAAACGTGTGAGGTTCGTTAAAGTTGTAGCTTCCTTTGAGCTGAAAAGTGAGTGCGTTTACCTGAAACGAAGTCTTGCTTGTAGGAAGACACAGAGCCTGGCAATTAACTCCGATTCTGAAGGGAAACACACAGCACAGTTCTCATCCATGAAACACACTCTGCTTTAGAGCAAGAAGCACTCCCTTGCTTTCTCAAGTCTGTAATAAAGCAGGAAACGTGAGTGTGCTTAGAAGAAAAGAACCGTGTTTCCTACACACACGGACGATATCTAGTTCAACTCTGCTTCTGAAACTGATACACCACAGGTCCTCTAACATCCAATGCTTTTCAGTTAAGAGCGAGAAACGTGTGAGCTTCGTTAAAGATGTAGCTTCCTTTGAGCTGAAAAGTGAGTGTGTTTACCTGAAACGAAGTCTTGCTTGTAGGAAGACACAGAGCCTGGCAATTAACTCCGATTCTGAAGGGAAACACACAGCACAGTTCTCATCCATGAAACACACTCTTCTTTAGAGCAAGAAGCACTCTCTGGCTTTCTCAGTCTCTAATAAGGCGGGAAACGTGAGTGTGCTCAGAACAAAAGAACCGTGTTTCCTACACACAGGGACCATATCCAGTTCAACTCTGTTTCTGAAACTGATACAAACCACAGGTCCTCTAACATCCAATGCTATTCAGTTAAGAGCGAGGAACGTGTGAGCTTCGTGAACGATGTAGCTTCGTTTGACCTGAAAAGTGAGTGCTGTTTACCTGAAACGAAGTCATGCTTGTAGGAAGACACAGATCATGGCATTTAACTCCGTTTCTGAAGGGAAAGACACAGCACAGTTCTCATCCATGAAACACACTCTGCTTTAGAGCAAGAACCACTCTCTTGCTTCCTCAAGTCTCTAATAAGGCAGGAAACGTGAGTGTGCTTAGAATAAATAAACCGTGTTTCCTACACACACGGACGATATCTAGTTCAACTCTGCTTATGAAACTGATACAAACCACAGGTCCTCTAACATCCAATGCTATTCAGTTAAGAGCGAGAAACGTGTGAGCTTCGTTAAAGATGTAGCTTCCTTTGAGCTGAAAAGTGAGTGCGTTTACCTGAAACGAAGTCTTGCTTGTAGGAAGACACAGAGCCTGGCATTTAACTCTGTTTCTGAAGGGAAACACACAGCACAGTTCTCATCCATGAAACATACTCTTCTTTAGAGCAAGAAGCACTCCCTTGCTTTCTCAAGTCTGTAATAAAGCAGGAAACGTGAGTGTGCTTAGAAGAAAAGAACCGTGTTTCCTACACACACGGACCATATCTAGTTCAACTCTGCTTCTGAAACTGATACACCACAGGTCCTCTAACATCCAATGCTTTTCAGTTAAGAGCGAGAAACGTGTGAGGTTCGTTAAAGATGTAGCTTCCTTTGAGCTGAAAAGTGAGTGCGTTTACCTGAAACGAAGTCTTGCTTGTAGGAAGACACAGAGCCTGGCAATTAACTCCGATTCTGAAGGGAAACACACAGCACAGTTCTCATCCATGAAACACACTCTGCTTTAGAGCAAGAAGCACTCTCTTGCTTCCTTAAGTCTCTAATAAGGCAGGAAACCTGAGTGTGCTTGGAACAAAAGAACCGTGTTTCCTACACACACGGACCATATCTAGTTCAACTCTGCTTCTGAAACTGATACAAACCACAGGTCCTCTAACATCCAATGCTTTTCAGTTAAGAGCGAGTAACGTGTGAGCATCGTGAATGATGTAGCTTCCTTTGAGCTGAAAAGTGAGTGCGTTTACCTGAAACGAAGTCTTGCTTGTAGGAAGACACAGAGCCTGGCAATTAACTCCGATTCTGAAGGGAAACACACAGCACAGTTCTCATCCATGAAACACACTCTGCTTTAGAGCAAGAAGCACTCCCTTGCTTTCTCAAGTCTGTAATAAAGCAGGAAACGTGAGTGTGCTTAGAAGAAAAGAACCGTGTTTCCTACACACACGGACGATATCTAGTTCAACTCTGCTTCTGAAACTGATACACCACAGGTCCTCTAACATCCAATGCTTTTCAGTTAAGAGCGAGAAACGTGTGAGCTTCGTTAAAGATGTAGCTTCCTTTGAGCTGAAAAGTGAGTGTGTTTACCTGAAACGAAGTCTTGCTTGTAGGAAGACACAGAGCCTGGCAATTAACTCCGATTCTGAAGGGAAACACAGAGCACAGTTCTCATCCATGAAACACACTCTTCTTTAGAGCAACAAGCACTCTCTGGCTTTCTCAGTCTCTAATAAGGCGGGAAACGTGAGTGTGCTCAGAACAAAAGAACCGTGTTTCCTACACACAGGGACCATATCCAGTTCAACCCTGTTTCTGAAACTGATACAAACCACAGGTCCTCTAACATCCAATGCTATTCAGTTAATAGCGAGGAACGTGTGAGCTTCGTGAACGATGTAGCTTCGTTTGACCTGAAAAGTGAGTGCTGTTTACCTGAAACGAAGTCATGCTTGTAGGAAGACACAGATCCTGGCATTTAACTCCGTTTCTGAAGGGAAAGACACAGCACAGTTCTCATCCATGAAACACACTCTGCTTTAGAGCAAGAACCACTCTCTTGCTTCCTCAAGTCTCTAATAAGGCAGGAAACGTGAGTGTGCTTAGAATAAATGAACCGTGTTTCCTACACACACGGACCATATCTAGTTCAACTCTGCTTATGAAACTGATACAAACCACAGGTCCTCTAACATCCAATGCTATTCAGTTAAGAGCGAGAAACGTGTGAGCTTCGTTAAAGATGTAGCTTCCTTTGAGCTGAAAAGTGAGTGCATTTACCTGAAACGAAGTCTTGCTTGTAGGAAGACACAGAGCCTGGCAATTAACTCCGATTCTGAAGGGAAACACACAGCACAGTTCTCATCCATGAAACATACTCTTCTTTAGAGCAAGAAGCACTCCCTTGCTTTCTCAAGTCTGTAATAAAGCAGGAAACGTGAGTGTGCTTAGAAGAAAAGAACCGTGTTTCCTACACACACGGACGATATCTAGTTCAACTCTGCTTCTGAAAATGATACACCACAGGTCCTCTAACATCCAATGCTTTTCAGTTAAGAGCGAGAAACGTGTGAGGTTCGTTAAAGTTGTAGCTTCCTTTGAGCTGAAAAGTGAGTGCGTTTACCTGAAACGAAGTCTTGCTTGTAGGAAGACACAGAGCCTGGCAATTAACTCCGATTCTGAAGGGAAACACACAGCACAGTTCTCATCCATGAAACACACTCTGCTTTAGAGCAAGAAGCACTCTCTTGCTTCCTTAAGTCTCTAATAAGGCAGGAAACCTGAGTGTGCTTGGAACAAAAGAACCGTGTTTCCTACACACACGGACCATATCTAGTTCAACTCTGCTTCTGAAACTGATACACCACAGGTCCTCTAACATCCAATGCTTTTCAGTTAAGAGCGAGAAACGTGTGAGCTTCGTTAAAGATGTAGCTTCCTTTGAGCTGAAAAGTGAGTGCGTTTACCTGAAACGAAGTCTTGCTTGTAGGAAGACACAGAGCCTGGCAATTAACTCCGATTCTGAAGGGAAACACACAGCACAGTTCTCATCCATGAAACACACTCTTCTTTAGAGCAACAAGCACTCTCTGGCTTTCTCAGTCTCTAATAAGGCGGGAAACGTGAGTGTGCTCAGAACAAAAGAACCGTGTTTCCTACACACAGGGACCATATCCAGTTCAACTCTGTTTCTGAAACTGATACAAACCACAGGTCCTCTAACATCCAATGCTATTCAGTTAAGAGCGAGGAACGTGTGAGCTTCGTGAACGATGTAGCTTCGTTTGACCTGAAAAGTGAGTGCTGTTTACCTGAAACGAAGTCATGCTTGTAGGAAGACACAGATCCTGGCATTTAACTCCGTTTCTGAAGGGAAAGACACAGCACAGTTCTCATCCATGAAACACACTCTGCTTTAGAGCAAGAACCACTCTCTTGCTTCCTCAAGTCTCTAATAAGGCAGGAAACGTGAGTGTGCTTAGAATAAATAAACCGTGTTTCCTACACACACGGACCATATCTAGTTCAACTCTGCTTATGAAACTGATACAAACCACTGGTCCTCTAACATCCAATGCTATTCAGTTAAGAGGGAGAAACGTGTGAGCTTCGTTAAAGATGTAGCTTCCTTTGAGCTGAAAAGTGAGTGCGTTTACCTGAAACGAAGTCTTGCTTGTAGGAAGACACAGAGCCTGGCATTTAACTCTGTTTCTGAAGGGAAACACACAGCACAGTTCTCATCCATGAAACATACTCTTCTTTAGAGCAAGAAGCACTCCCTTGCTTTCTCAAGTCTGTAATAAAGCAGGAAACGTGAGTGTGCTTAGAAGAAAAGAACCGTGTTTCCTACACACACGGACGATATCTAGTTCAACTCTGCTTCTGAAACTGATACACCACAGGTCCTCTAACATCCAATGCTTTTCAGTTAAGAGCGAGAAACGTGTGAGGTTCGTTAAAGATGTAGCTTCCTTTGAGCTGAAAAGTGAGTGCGTTTACCTGAAACGAAGTCTTGCTTGTAGGAAGTCACAGAGCCTGGCAATTAACTCCGATTCTGAAGGGAAACACACAGCACAGCTCTCATCCATGAAACACACTCTGCTTTAGAGCAAGAAGCACTCTCTTGCTTCCTTAAGTCTCTAATAAGGCAGGAAACCTGAGTGTGCTTGGAACAAAAGAACCGTGTTTCCTACACACACGGACCATATCTAGTTCAACTCTGCTTCTGAAACTGATACAAACCACAGGTCCTCTAACATCCAATGCTTTTCAGTTAAGAGCGAGTAACGTGTGAGCATCGTGAATGATGTAGCTTCCTTTGAGCTGAAAAGTGAGTGCGTTTACCTGAAACGAAGTCTTGCTTGTAGGAAGACACAGAGCCTGGCAATTAACTCCGATTCTGAAGGGAAACACACAGCACAGTTCTCATCCATGAAACACACTCTCCTTTAGAGCAAGAAGCACTCCCTTGCTTTCTCAAGTCTGTAATAAAGCAGGAAACGTGAGTGTGCTTAGAAGAAAAGAACCGTGTTTCCTACACACACGGACGATATCTAGTTCAACTCTGCTTCTGAAACTGATACACCACAGGTCCTCTAACATCCAATGCTTTTCAGTTAAGAGCGAGAAACGTGTGAGCTTCGTTAAAGATGTAGCTTCCTTTGAGCTGAAAAGTGAGTGTGTTTACCTGAAACGAATTCTTGCTTGTAGGAAGACACAGAGCCTGGCAATTAACTCCGATTCTGAAGGGAAACACACAGCACAGTTCTCATCCATGAAACACACTCTTCTTTAGAGCAACAAGCACTCTCTGGCTTTCTCAGTCTCTAATAAGGCGGGAAACGTGAGTGTGCTCAGAACAAAAGAACCGTGTTTCCTACACACACGGACCATATCTAGTTCAACTCTGCTTCTGAAACTGATACAAACCACAGGTCCTCTAACATCCAATGCTTTTCAGTTATGAGCGAGGAACGTGTGAGCTTCGTGAATGATGTAGCTTCCTTTGAGCTGAAAAGTGAGTGCTGTTTACCTGAAACAAAGTCTTGCTTGTAGGAAGACACAGAGCCTGGCAATTAACTCCGATTCTGAAGGGAAACACACAGCACAGTTCTCATCCATGAAACACACTCTGCTTTAGAGCAAGAAGCACTCCCTTGCTTTCTCAAGTCTGTAATAAAGCAGGAAACGTGAGTGTGCTTAGAAGAAAAGAACCGTGTTTCCTACACACACGGACGATATCTAGTTCAACTCTGCTTCTGAAAATGATACACCACAGGTCCTCTAACATCCAATGCTTTTCAGTTAAGAGCGAGAAACGTGTGAGCTTCGTTAAAGATGTAGCTTCCTTTGATCTGAAAAGTGAGTGCGTTTACCTGAAACGAAGTCTTGCTTGTAGGAAGACACAGAGCCTGGCAATTAACTCCGATTCTGAAGGGAAACACACAGCACAGTTCTCATCCATGAAACACACTCTGCTTTAGAGCAAGAAGCACTCCCTTGCTTTCTCAAGTCTGTAATAAAGCAGGAAACGTGAGTGTGCTTAGAAGAAAAAAACCGTGTTTCCTACAAACACGGACGATATCTAGTTCAACTCTGCTTCTGAAAATGATACACCACAGGTCCTCTAACATCCAATGCTTTTCAGTTAAGAGCGAGAAACGTGTTAGGTTCGTTAAAGTTGTAGCTTCCTTTGAGCTGAAAAGTGAGTGCGTTTACCTGAAACGAAGTCTTGCTTGTAGGAAGACACAGAGCCTGGCAATTAACTCCGATTCTGAAGGGAAACACACAGCACAGTTCTCATCCATGAAACACACTCTGCTTTAGAGCAAGAAGCACTCTCTTGCTTCCTTAAGTCTCTAATAAGGCAGGAAACCTGAGTGTGCTTGGAACAAAAGAACCGTGTTTCCTACACACACGGACCATATCTAGTTCAACTCTGCTTCTGAAACTGATACACCACAGGTCCTCTAACATCCAATGCTTTTCAGTTAAGAGCGAGAAACGTGTGAGCTTCGTTAAAGATGTAGCTTCCTTTGAGCTGAAAAGTGAGTGCGTTTACCTGAAACGAAGTCTTGCTTGTAGGAAGACACAGAGCCTGGCAATTAACTCCGATTCTGAAGGGAAACACACAGCACAGTTCTCATCCATGAAACACACTCTTCTTTAGAGCAAGAAGCACTCTCTGGCTTTCTCAGTCTCTAATAAGGCGGGAAACGTGAGTGTGCTCAGAACAAAAGAACCGTGTTTCCTACACACAGGGACCATATCCAGTTCAACTCTGTTTCTGAAACTGATACAAACCACAGGTCCTCTAACATCCAATGCTATTCAGTTAAGAGCGAGGAACGTGTGAGCTTCGTGAACGATGTAGCTTCGTTTGACCTGAAAAGTGAGTGCTGTTTACCTGAAACGAAGTCATGCTTGTAGGAAGACACAGATCATGGCATTTAACTCCGTTTCTGAAGGGAAAGACACAGCACAGTTCTCATCCATGAAACACACTCTGCTTTAGAGCAAGAACCACTCTCTTGCTTCCTCAAGTCTCTAATAAGGCAGGAAACGTGAGTGTGCTTAGAATAAATAAACCGTGTTTCCTACACACACGGACCATATCTAGTTCAACTCTGCTTATGAAACTGATACAAACCACAGGTCCTCTAACATCCAATGCTATTCAGTTAAGAGCGAGAAACGTGTGAGCTTCGTTAAAGATGTAGCTTCCTTTGAGCTGAAAAGTGAGTGCGTTTACCTGAAACGAAGTCTTGCTTGTAGGAAGACACAGAGCCTGGCATTTAACTCTGTTTCTGAAGGGAAACACACAGCACAGTTCTCATCCATGAAACATACTCTTCTTTAGAGCAAGAAGCACTCCCTTGCTTTCTCAAGTCTGTAATAAAGCAGGAAACGTGAGTGTGCTTAGAAGAAAAGAACCGTGTTTCCTACACACACGGACGATATCTAGTTCAACTCTGCTTCTGAAACTGATACACCACAGGTCCTCTAACATCCAATGCTTTTCAGTTAAGAGCGAGAAACGTGTGAGGTTCGTTAAAGATGTAGCTTCCTTTGAGCTGAAAAGTGAGTGCGTTTACCTGAAACGAAGTCTTGCTTGTAGGAAGACACAGAGCCTGGCAATTAACTCCGATTCTGAAGGGAAACACACAGCACAGTTCTCATCCATGAAACACACTCTGCTTTAGAGCAAGAAGCACTCTCTTGCTTCCTTAAGTCTCTAATAAGGCAGGAAACCTGAGTGTGCTTGGAACAAAAGAACCGTGTTTCCTACACACACGGACCATATCTAGTTCAACTCTGCTTCTGAAACTGATACAAACCACAGGTCCTCTAACATCCAATGCTTTTCAGTTAAGAGCGAGTAACGTGTGAGCATCGTGAATGATGTAGCTTCCTTTGAGCTGAAAAGTGAGTGCGTTTACCTGAAACGAAGTCTTGCTTGTAGGAAGACACAGAGCCTGGCAATTAACTCTGATTCTGAAGGGAAACACACAGCACAGTTCTCATCCATGAAACACACTCTGCTTTAGAGCAAGAAGCACTCCCTTGCTTTCTCAAGTCTGTAATAAAGCAGGAAACGTGAGTGTGCTTAGAAGAAAAGAACCGTGTTTCCTACACACACGGACGATATCTAGTTCAACTCTGCTTCTGAAACTGATACACCACAGGTCCTCTAACATCCAATGCTTTTCAGTTAAGAGCGAGAAACGTGTGAGCTTCGTTAAAGATGTAGCTTCCTTTGAGCTGAAAAGTGAGTGTGTTTACCTGAAACGAAGTCTTGCTTGTAGGAAGACACAGAGCCTGGCAATTAACTCCGATTCTGAAGGGAAACACACAGCACAGTTCTCATCCATGAAACACACTCTGCTTTAGAGCAAGAAGCACTCTCTTGCTTCCTTAAGTCTCTAATAAGGCAGGAAACCTGAGTGTGCTTGGAACAAAAGAACCGTGTTTCCTACACACACGGACCATATCTAGTTCAACTCTGCTTCTGAAACTGATACACCACAGGTCCTCTAACATCCAATGCTTTTCAGTTAAGAGCGAGAAACGTGTGAGCTTCGTTAAAGATGTAGCTTCCTTTGAGCTGAAAAGTGAGTGCGTTTACCTGAAACGAAGTCTTGCTTGTAGTAAGACACAGAGCCTGGCAATTAACTCCGATTCTGAAGGGAAACACACAGCACAGTTCTCATCCATGAAACACACTCTGCTTTAGAGCAAGAAGCACTCCCTTGCTTTCTCAAGTCTGTAATAAAGCAGGAAACGTGAGTGTGCTTAGAAGAAAAGAACCGTGTTTCCTACACACACGGACGATATCTAGTTCAACTCTGCTTCTGAAACTGATACACCACAGGTCCTCTAACATCCAATGCTTTTCAGTTAAGAGCGAGAAACGTGTGAGCTTCGTTAAAGATGTAGCTTCCTTTGAGCTGAAAAGTGAGTGTGTTTACCTGAAACGAAGTCTTGCTTGTAGGAAGACACAGAGCCTGGCAATTAACTCCGATTCTGAAGGGAAACACACAGCACAGTTCTCATCCATGAAACACACTCTTCTTTAGAGCAAGAAGCACTCTCTGGCTTTCTCAGTCTCTAATAAGGCGGGAAACGTGAGTGTGCTCAGAACAAAAGAACCGTGTTTCCTACACACAGGGACCATATCCAGTTCAACTCTGTTTCTGAAACTGATACAAACCACAGGTCCTCTAACATCCAATGCTATTCAGTTAAGAGCGAGGAACGTGTGAGCTTCGTGAACGATGTAGCTTCGTTTGACCTGAAAAGTGAGTGCTGTTTACCTGAAACGAAGTCATGCTTGTAGGAAGACACAGATCATGGCATTTAACTCCGTTTCTGAAGGGAAAGACACAGCACAGTTCTCATCCATGAAACACACTCTGCTTTAGAGCAAGAACCACTCTCTTGCTTCCTCAAGTCTCTAATAAGGCAGGAAACGTGAGTGTGCTTAGAATAAATAAACCGTGTTTCCTACACACACGGACGATATCTAGTTCAACTCTGCTTATGAAACTGATACAAACCACAGGTCCTCTAACATCCAATGCTATTCAGTTAAGAGCGAGAAACGTGTGAGCTTCGTTAAAGATGTAGCTTCCTTTGAGCTGAAAAGTGAGTGCGTTTACCTGAAACGAAGTCTTGCTTGTAGGAAGACACAGAGCCTGGCATTTAACTCTGTTTCTGAAGGGAAACACACAGCACAGTTCTCATCCATGAAACATACTCTTCTTTAGAGCAAGAAGCACTCCCTTGCTTTCTCAAGTCTGTAATAAAGCAGGAAACGTGAGTGTGCTTAGAAGAAAAGAACCGTGTTTCCTACACACACGGACGATATCTAGTTCAACTCTGCTTCTGAAACTGATACACCACAGGTCCTCTAACATCCAATGCTTTTCAGTTAAGAGCGAGAAACGTGTGAGGTTCGTTAAAGATGTAGCTTCCTTTGAGCTGAAAAGTGAGTGCGTTTACCTGAAACGAAGTCTTGCTTGTAGGAAGACACAGAGCCTGGCAATTAACTCCGATTCTGAAGGGAAACACACAGCACAGTTCTCATCCATGAAACACACTCTGCTTTAGAGCAAGAAGCACTCTCTTGCTTCCTTAAGTCTCTAATAAGGCAGGAAACCTGAGTGTGCTTGGAACAAAAGAACCGTGTTTCCTACACACACGGACCATATCTAGTTCAACTCTGCTTCTGAAACTGATACAAACCACAGGTCCTCTAACATCCAATGCTTTTCAGTTAAGAGCGAGTAACGTGTGAGCATCGTGAATGATGTAGCTTCCTTTGAGCTGAAAAGTGAGTGCGTTTACCTGAAACGAAGTCTTGCTTGTAGGAAGACACAGAGCCTGGCAATTAACTCCGATTCTGAAGGGAAACACACAGCACAGTTCTCATCCATGAAACACACTCTGCTTTAGAGCAAGAAGCACTCCCTTGCTTTCTCAAGTCTGTAATAAAGCAGGAAACGTGAGTGTGCTTAGAAGAAAAGAACCGTGTTTCCTACACACACGGACGATATCTAGTTCAACTCTGCTTCTGAAACTGATACACCACAGGTCCTCTAACATCCAATGCTTTTCAGTTAAGAGCGAGAAACGTGTGAGCTTCGTTAAAGATGTAGCTTCCTTTGAGCTGAAAAGTGAGTGTGTTTACCTGAAACGAAGTCTTGCTTGTAGGAAGACACAGAGCCTGGCAATTAACTCCGATTCTGAAGGGAAACACAGAGCACAGTTCTCATCCATGAAACACACTCTTCTTTAGAGCAACAAGCACTCTCTGGCTTTCTCAGTCTCTAATAAGGCGGGAAACGTGAGTGTGCTCAGAACAAAAGAACCGTGTTTCCTACACACAGGGACCATATCCAGTTCAACCCTGTTTCTGAAACTGATACAAACCACAGGTCCTCTAACATCCAATGCTATTCAGTTAATAGCGAGGAACGTGTGAGCTTCGTGAACGATGTAGCTTCGTTTGACCTGAAAAGTGAGTGCTGTTTACCTGAAACGAAGTCATGCTTGTAGGAAGACACAGATCCTGGCATTTAACTCCGTTTCTGAAGGGAAAGACACAGCACAGTTCTCATCCATGAAACACACTCTGCTTTAGAGCAAGAACCACTCTCTTGCTTCCTCAAGTCTCTAATAAGGCAGGAAACGTGAGTGTGCTTAGAATAAATGAACCGTGTTTCCTACACACACGGACCATATCTAGTTCAACTCTGCTTATGAAACTGATACAAACCACAGGTCCTCTAACATCCAATGCTATTCAGTTAAGAGCGAGAAACGTGTGAGCTTCGTTAAAGATGTAGCTTCCTTTGAGCTGAAAAGTGAGTGCATTTACCTGAAACGAAGTCTTGCTTGTAGGAAGACACAGAGCCTGGCAATTAACTCCGATTCTGAAGGGAAACACACAGCACAGTTCTCATCCATGAAACATACTCTTCTTTAGAGCAAGAAGCACTCCCTTGCTTTCTCAAGTCTGTAATAAAGCAGGAAACGTGAGTGTGCTTAGAAGAAAAGAACCGTGTTTCCTACACACCCGGACGATATCTAGTTCAACTCTGCTTCTGAAAATGATACACCACAGGTCCTCTAACATCCAATGCTTTTCAGTTAAGAGCGAGAAACGTGTGAGGTTCGTTAAAGTTGTAGCTTCCTTTGAGCTGAAAAGTGAGTGCGTTTACCTGAAACGAAGTCTTGCTTGTAGGAAGACACAGAGCCTGGCAATTAACTCCGATTCTGAAGGGAAACACACAGCACAGCTCTCATCCATGAAACACACTCTGCTTTAGAGCAAGAAGCACTCTCTTGCTTCCTTAAGTCTCTAATAAGGCAGGAAACCTGAGTGTGCTTGGAACAAAAGAACCGTGTTTCCTACACACACGGACCATATCTAGTTCAACTCTGCTTCTGAAACTGATACACCACAGGTCCTCTAACATCCAATGCTTTTCAGTTAAGAGCGAGAAACGTGTGAGCTTCGTTAAAGATGTAGCTTCCTTTGAGCTGAAAAGTGAGTGCGTTTACCTGAAACGAAGTCTTGCTTGTAGGAAGACACAGAGCCTGGCAATTAACTCCGATTCTGAAGGGAAACACACAGCACAGTTCTCATCCATGAAACACACTCTTCTTTAGAGCAACAAGCACTCTCTGGCTTTCTCAGTCTCTAATAAGGCGGGAAACGTGAGTGTGCTCAGAACAAAAGAACCGTGTTTCCTACACACAGGGACCATATCCAGTTCAACTCTGTTTCTGAAACTGATACAAACCACAGGTCCTCTAACATCCAATGCTATTCAGTTAAGAGCGAGGAACGTGTGAGCTTCGTGAACGATGTAGCTTCGTTTGACCTGAAAAGTGAGTGCTGTTTACCTGAAACGAAGTCATGCTTGTAGGAAGACACAGATCCTGGCATTTAACTCCGTTTCTGAAGGGAAAGACACAGCACAGTTCTCATCCATGAAACACACTCTGCTTTAGAGCAAGAACCACTCTCTTGCTTCCTCAAGTCTCTAATAAGGCAGGAAACGTGAGTGTGCTTAGAATAAATAAACCGTGTTTCCTACACACACGGACCATATCTAGTTCAACTCTGCTTATGAAACTGATACAAACCACTGGTCCTCTAACATCCAATGCTATTCAGTTAAGAGGGAGAAACGTGTGAGCTTCGTTAAAGATGTAGCTTCCTTTGAGCTGAAAAGTGAGTGCGTTTACCTGAAACGAAGTCTTGCTTGTAGGAAGACACAGAGCCTGGCATTTAACTCTGTTTCTGAAGGGAAACACACAGCACAGTTCTCATCCATGAAACATACTCTTCTTTAGAGCAAGAAGCACTCCCTTGCTTTCTCAAGTCTGTAATAAAGCAGGAAACGTGAGTGTGCTTAGAAGAAAAGAACCATGTTTCCTACACACACGGACGATATCTAGTTCAACTCTGCTTCTGAAACTGATACACCACAGGTCCTCTAACATCCAATGCTTTTCAGTTAAGAGCGAGAAACGTGTGAGGTTCGTTAAAGATGTAGCTTCCTTTGAGCTGAAAAGTGAGTGCGTTTACCTGAAACGAAGTCTTGCTTGTAGGAAGACACAGAGCCTGGCAATTAACTCCGATTCTGAAGGGAAACACACAGCACAGCTCTCATCCATGAAACACACTCTGCTTTAGAGCAAGAAGCACTCTCTTGCTTCCTTAAGTCTCTAATAAGGCAGGAAACCTGAGTGTGCTTGGAACAAAAGAACCGTGTTTCCTACACACACGGACCATATCTAGTTCAACTCTGCTTCTGAAACTGATACAAACCACAGGTCCTCTAACATCCAATGCTTTTCAGTTAAGAGCGAGTAACGTGTGAGCATCGTGAATGATGTAGCTTCCTTTGAGCTGAAAAGTGAGTGCGTTTACCTGAAACGAAGTCTTGCTTGTAGGAAGACACAGAGCCTGGCAATTAACTCCGATTCTGAAGGGAAACACACAGCACAGTTCTCATCCATGAAACACACTCTTCTTTAGAGCAACAAGCACTCTCTGGCTTTCTCAGTCTCTAATAAGGCGGGAAACGTGAGTGTGCTCAGAACAAAAGAACCGTGTTTCCTACACACAGGGACCATATCCAGTTCAACCCTGTTTCTGAAACTGATACAAACCACAGGTCCTCTAACATCCAATGCTATTCAGTTAATAGCGAGGAACGTGTGAGCTTCGTGAACGATGTAGCTTCGTTTGACCTGAAAAGTGAGTGCTGTTTACCTGAAACGAAGTCATGCTTGTAGGAAGACACAGATCCTGGCATTTAACTCCGTTTCTGAAGGGAAAGACACAGCACAGTTCTCATCCATGAAACACACTCTGCTTTAGAGCAAGAACCACTCTCTTGCTTCCTCAAGTCTCTAATAAGGCAGGAAACGTGAGTGTGCTTAGAATAAATGAACCGTGTTTCCTACACACACGGACCATATCTAGTTCAACTCTGCTTATGAAACTGATACAAACCACAGGTCCTCTAACATCCAATGCTATTCAGTTAAGAGCGAGAAACGTGTGAGCTTCGTTAAAGATGTAGCTTCTTTGAGCTGAAAAGTGAGTGCGTTTACCTGAAACGAAGTCTTGCTTGTAGGAAGACACAGAGCCTGGCATTTAACTCTGTTTCTGAAGGGAAACACACAGCACAGTTCTCATCCATGAAACATACTCTTCTTTAGAGCAAGAAGCACTCTCTTGCTTTCTCAAGTCTCCGATAAGGCCGGTAATGTGAGTGTGGTCAGAACAAATAACCGTGTTTCCTACACACACGGACCATATCTAGTTCAACTCTGCTTATGAAACTGATACAAACCACAGGTCCTCTAACATCCAGTGCTTTTCAGTTAAGAGCGAGGAACGTGTGAGCTTCGTGAATGATGTAGCTTCCTTTGAACTGAAGAGTGAGTGCGTTTACCTGAAACGATCTCTTGCTTGTAGGAAGACACAGAGCCTGGCAATTAACTCCGATTCTGAAGGGAAACACACAGCACAGTTCTCATCCATGAAACACACTCTGCTTTAGAGCAAGAAGCACTCTCTTGCTTCCTTAAGTCTCTAATAAGGCAGGAAACGTGAGTGTGCTTAGAACAAAAGAACTGTGTTTCCTACACACACGGACCATATCTAGTTCAACTCTGCTTCTGAAACTGATACAAACCACAGGTCCTCTAACATCCAATGCTATTCAGTTAAGAGCGAGAAACGTGTGAGCATCATGAATGATGTAGCTTCCTTTGAGCTGAAAAGTGAGTGCGTTTACCTGAAACGAAGTCTTGCTTGTAGGAAGACACAGAGCCTGGCAATTAACTCCGATTCTGAAAGGAAACACACGGCACAGTTCTCATCCATGAAACATACTCTTCTTTAGAGCAAGAAGCCCTCTCTTGCTTTCTCAAGTCTCCGATAAGGCCGGAAACGTGAGTGTGCTCAGAACAAATAACCGTGTTTCCTACACACACGGACCATATCTAGTTCAACTCTGCTTCTGAAACTGATACAAACCACAGGTCCTCTAACATCCAATGCTTTTCAGTTAAGAGCGAGTAACGTGTGAGCATCGTGAATGATGTAGCTTCCTTTGAGCTGAAAAGTGAGTGCGTTTACCTGAAACGAAGTCTTGCTTGTAGGAAGACACAGAGCCTGGCAATTACCTCCGATTCTGAAGGGAAACACACAGCACAGTTCTCATCCATGAAACACACTCTGCTTTAGAGCAAGAAGCACTCCCTTGCTTTCTCAAGTCTGTAATAAAGCAGGAAACGTGAGTGTGCTTAGAAGAAAAGAACCGTGTTTCCTACACACACGGACGATATCTAGTTCAACTCTGCTTCTGAAACTGATACACCACAGGTCCTCTAACATCCAATGCTTTTCAGTTAAGAGCGAGAAACATGTGAGCTTCGTTAAAGATGTAGCTTCCTTTGAGCTGAAAAGTGAGTGTGTTTACCTGAAACGAAGTCTTGCTTGTAGGAAGACACAGAGCCTGGCAATTAACTCCGATTCTGAAGGGAAACACACAGCACAGTTCTCATCCATGAAACACACTCCTCTTTAGAGCAACAAGCACTCTCTGGCTTTCTCAGTCTCTAATAAGGGGGGAAACGTGAGTGTGCTCAGAACAAAAGAACCGTGTTTCCTACACACAGGGACCATATCCAGTTCAACCCTGTTTCTGAAACTGATACAAACCACAGGTCCTCTAACATCCAATGCTATTCAGTTAAGAGCGAGGAACGTGTGAGCTTCGTGAACGATGTAGCTTCGTTTGACCTGAAAAGTGAGTACTGTTTACCTGAAACGAAGTCATGCTTGTAGGAAGACACAGATCCTGGCATTTAACTCCGTTTCTGAAGGGAAAGACACAGCACAGTTCTCATCCATGAAACACACTCTGCTTTAGAGCAAGAACCACTCTCTTACTTCCTCAAGTCTCTAATAAGGCAGGAAACGTGAGTGTGCTTAGAATAAATGAACCGTGTTTCCTACACACACGGACCATATCTAGTTCAACTCTGCTTATGAAACTGATACAAACCACAGGTCCTCTAACATCCAATGCTATTCAGTTAAGAGCGAGAAACGTGTGAGCTTCGTTAAAGATGTAGCTTCCTTTGAGCTGAAAAGTGAGTGCGTTTACCTGAAACGAAGTCTTGCTTGTAGGAAGACACAGAGCCTGGCATTTAACTCTGTTTCTGAAGGGAAACACACAGCACAGTTCTCATCCATGAAACATACTCTTCTTTAGAGCAAGAAGCACTCTCTTGCTTTCTCAAGTCTCCGATAAGGCCGGTAACGTGAGTGTGGTCAGAACAAATAACCGTGTTTCCTACACACGGACCATATCTAGTTCAACTCTGCTTATGAAACTGATACAAACCACAGGTCCTCTAACATCCAGTGCTTTTCAGTTAAGAGCGAGGAACGTGTGAGCTTCGTGAATGATGTAGCTTCCTTTGAGCTGAAAAGTGAGTGCGTTTACCTGAAACGATCTCTTGCTTGTAGGAAGACACAGAGCCTGGCAATTAACTCCGATTCTGAAGGGAAACACACAGCACAGTTCTCATCCATGAAACACACTCTGCTTTAGAGCAAGAAGCACTCTCTTGCTTCCTTAAGTCTCTAATAAGGCAGGAAACGTGAGTGTGCTTAGAACAAAAGAACCGTGTTTCCTACACACACGGACCATATCTAGTTCAACTCTGCTTCTGAAACTGATACAAACCACAGGTCCTCTAACATCCAATGCTATTCAGTTAAGAGCGAGAAACGTGTGAGCATCGTGAATGATGTAGCTTCCTTTGAGCTGAAAAGTGAGTGCGTTTACCTGAAACGAAGTCTTGCTTGTAGGAAGACACAGAGCCTGGCAATTAACTCCGATTCTGAAAGGAAACACACGGCACAGTTCTCATCCATGAAACATACTCTTCTTTAGAGCAAGAAGCCCTCTCTTGCTTTCTCAAGTCTCCGATAAGGCCGGAAACGTGAGTGTGCTCAGAACAAATAACCGTGTTTCCTACACACACGGACCATATCTAGTTCAACTCTGCTTCTGAAACTGATACAAACCACAGGTCCTCTAACATCCAATGCTTTTCAGTTAAGAGCGAGTAACGTGTGAGCATCGTGAATGATGTAGCTTCCTTTGAGCTGAAAAGTGAGTGCGTTTACCTGAAACGAAGTCTTGCTTGTAGGAAGACACAGAGCCTGGCAATTAACTCCGATTCTGAAAGGAAACACACGGCACAGTTCTCATCCATGAAACATACTCTTCTTTAGAGCAAGAAGCCCTCTCTTGCTTTCTCAAGTCTCCGAAAAGGCCGGAAACGTAGGTGCTCAGAACAAATAACCATGTTTCCTACACACACGGACCATATTTAGTTCAACTCCGCTTATGAAACTGATACAAACCACAGGTCCTCTAACATCCAATGCTTTTCAGTTAAGAGCGAGGAACGTGTGAGCTTCGTGAATGATGTAGCTTCCTTTGAGCTGAAAAGTGAGTGCATTTACCTGAAACGAAGTCTTGCTTGTAGGAAGACACAGAGCCTGGCAATTAACTCCGATTCTGAAGGGAAACACACAGCACAGTTCTCATCCATGAAACACACTCTGCTTTAGAGCAAGAAGCACACTCTTGCTTCCTTAAGTCTCTAATAAGGCAGGAAACGTGAGTGTGCTTAGAACAAAATAACCGTGTTTCCTACACACACGGACCATATCTAGTTCAACTCTGCTTCTGAAACTGATACAAACCACAGGTCCTCTAACATCCAATGCTTTTCAGTTAAGAGCGAGAAACGTGTGAGCATTGTGAATGATGTAGCTTCCTTTGAGCTGAAAAGTGAGTGCGTTTACCTGAAACGAAGTCTTGCTTGTAGGAAGACACAGAGCCTGGCAATTAACTCTGTTTCTGAAGGGAAACACACAGCACAGTTCTCATCCATGAAACATACTCTTCTTTATAGCAAGAAGCACTCTCTTGCTTTCTCAAGTCTCTGATAAGGCCGGAAACGTGAGTGTGCTCAGAACAAATAACCGTGTTTCCTACACACACGGACCATATCTAGTTCAACTCTGCTTATGAAACTGATACAAACCACAGGTCCTCTAACATCCAATGCTTTTCAGTTATGAGCGAGGAACGTGTGAGCTTCATGAATGATGTAGCTTACTTTGAGCTGAAAAGTGAGTGCTGTTTACCTGAAACGAAGTCTTGCTTGTAGGAAGACACAGAGCCTGGCAATTAACTCCGATTCTGAAGGGAAACACACAGCACAGTTCTCATCCATGAAACACACTCTGCTTTAGAGCAAGAAGCACTCCTTTGCTTTCTCAAGTCTGTAATAAAGCAGGAAACGTGAGTGTGCTTAGAAGAAAAGAACCGTGTTTCCTACACACACGGACGATATCTAGTTCAACTCTGCTTCTGAAACTGATACACCACAGGTCCTCTAACATCCAATGCTTTTCAGTTAAGAGCGAGAAACGTGTGAGGTTCGTTAAAGATGTAGCTTCCTTTGAGCTGAAAAGTGAGTGCGTTTACCTGAAACGAAGTCTTGCTTGTAGGAAGACACAGAGCCTGGCAATTAACTCCGATTCTGAAGGGAAACACACAGCACAGTTCTCATCCATGAAACATACTCTGCTTTAGAGCAAGAAGCACTCTCTTGCTTCCTTAAGTCTCTAATAAGGCAGGAAACCTGAGTGTGCTTGGAACAAAAGAACCGTGTTTCCTACACACACGGACCATATCTAGTTCAACTCTGCTTCTGAAACTGATACAAACCACAGGTCCTCTAACATCCAATGCTTTTCAGTTAAGAGCGAGTAACGTGTGAGCATCGTGAATGATGTAGCTTCCTTTGAGCTGAAAAGTGAGTGCGTTTACCTGAAACGAAGTCTTGCTTGTAGGAAGACACAGAGCCTGGCAATTAACTCCGATTCTGAAGGGAAACACACAGCACAGTTCTCATCGATGAAACACACTCTGATTTAGAGCAAGAAGCACTCCCTTGCTTTCTCAAGTCTGTAATAAAGCAGGAAACGTGAGTGTGCTTAGAAGAAAAGAACCGTGTTTCCTACACAGATGGACGATATCTAGTTCAACTCTGCTTCTGAAACGGATACACCACAGGACCTCTAACATCCAATGATTTTTAGTTAAGAGCAAGAAACGTGTGAGCTTCATTAAAGATGTAGCCTCCTTGAGCTGAAAAGTGAGTGCGTTTACCTGAAACGAAGTCTTGCTTGTAGGAAGACACAGAGCCTGGAAATTAACTCCGATTCTGAAGGGAAACACACAGCACAGTTCTCATCCATGAAACACACTCTGCTTTAGAGCAAGAAGCACTCTCTTGCTTTCTCAAGTCTCTAATAAAGCGGGAAACGTGAGTGTGCTCAGAACAAAAGAACCGTGTTTCATACACACATGGACCATATCTAGTTCAACTCTGCTTCTGAAACTGATACAAACCACAGGTCCTCTAACATCCAATGCTTTTCAGTTAAGAGCGAGGAACGTGTGAGCTTTGTGAATGATGTAGCTTCCTTTGAGCTGAAAAGTGAGTGTGTTTACCTGAAACGAAGTCTTGCTTGTAGGAAGACACAGAGCCTGCTATTTACCTCCGATTCTGAAGGGAAACACACAGCACAGTTCTCATCCATTAAACACACTCTGCTTTAGAGCAAGAAGCACTCTCTTGCTTTCTCAAGTCTCTAATATGGCGGGAAATGTGAGTGTGCTCAGAACAAAAGAAACGTGTTTCCTACACACACGGACCATATCTAGTTCAACTCTGCTTCTGAAACTGATACAAACCACAGGTCCTCTAACATCCAATGCTATTCAGTTAAGAGCGAGAAACGTGTGAGCTTCGTGAACGATGTAGCTTCCTTTGAGATGAAAAGTGAGTGCGTTTACCTGAAACGAAGTCTTGCTTGTAGGAAGACACAGAGCCTGGCATTATCTCCATTTCTGAAGGGAAACACACAGCACAGATCTCATCCATGAAACTCACTGTGCTTTAGAGCAAGAAGCACTCTTTTGCTTTCTAGCTCCTCTAATAAGGCGGGAAACGTGTGTGCTTAGAACAAAAGAACCGTGTTTCCTACACACACGGAACATATCTAGTTCAACTCTGCTTCTGATACTGATACAAACCACAGGTCCTCTAACATCCAATGCTTTTCAGTTAAGAGCGAGAAACATGTGAGCTTCGTGAATGATGTATCATCCTTTGAGCTGAAAAGTGAGTGCGTTTACCTGAAACGAAGTCTTGCTTGTAGGAAGACACAGAGCCTGGCAATTAACTCCAATTCTGAAGGGAAACACACAGCACAGTTCTCATCCATGAAACACACTCTGCTTTAGAGCAAGAAGCACTCTCTTGCTTCCTCAAGTCTTTAATAAGGGAGGAAACTTGAGTGTGCTTAGAACAAATGAACTGTGTTTCCTACACACACGGATCATTTCTCATTCAACACTGCTTCTGAAACTGATACAAACCACAGGTCTTCTAACATCCAATAAAATTCAGTTAAGAGCGAAGTAACGTGTGAGCTTCTTGAACGATGTTGCTTCGTTTGAGCTGAAAAGTGAGTGCTGTTTACCTGAAACGAAGTCTTGCTTGTAGGAAGACACAGAGCCGGGCATTTAACTCCGTTTCTGAAGGGAAAGACACAGCACAGTTGGCATCCATGAAACACACTCTGCTTTAGAGCAAGAACCACTCTCTTGCTTTCTCAAGTCTCTAATAAGGCAGGAAACGTGAGTGTGCTTAGAACAAAAGAACCGTGTTTCCTACACACACGGACCATATCTAGTTCAACTCTGCTTCTGAAACTGATACACCACAGGTCCTCTAACATCCAATGCTTTTCAGTTAATAGCGGGTACCGTGTGAGCTTCCTTAAAGATGTAGCTTCCTATGAGCTGAAAAGTGAGTGCGTTTACCTGAAACGAAGTCTTGCTTGTAGGAAGACACAGAGCCTGGCAATTAACTCCGATTCTGAAGGGATACACACAGCACAGTTCTCATCCATGAAACACACTCTTCTTTAGAGCAAGAAGCACGCTCTTGCTTTCTCAAGTCTCTAAAAGGCGGGAAACATGAGTGTGCTCAGAACAAAAGAACCGTGTTTCCTACACACACGGACCATTTCTCATTCAACACTGCTTCTGAAACTGATACAAACCACAGGACCTCTAACATACAATGCTTTTCAGTTAAGAGCCATAAACGAGTGAGCTTCGTGAACAATGTAGCTTCGTTTAGGCTGAAAAGAGAGTGCGTTTACCTGAAACGAAGTGTTGCTTGTAGGAAGACACAGAGCCTGGCATTTAACTCCATTTCAGAATGGAAACACACAGCACAGATCTCATCCATGAAACACACTCTGCTTTAGAGCAAGAAGCACTCTCTTGCTTTCTAGCTTCTCTAATAAGGCGGGAAAAGTGTGTGCTTAGAACAAAGAACCGTGTTTCCTACACACACGGACCATATCTAGTTCAACTCTGCTTCTGAAACTGATACAAACCACAGGTCCTCTAACATCCAATGCTATTCAGTTAAGAGCGAGGAACGTGTGAGCTTCCTGAACGCTGTTGCTTCGTTTGAGCTGAAAAGTGAGTGCTGTTTACCTGAAACGAAGTCTTGCTTGTAGGAAGACACAGAGCCGGGCATTTAACTCCGTTTCTGAAGGGAAAGACACAGCACAGTTCTCATCCATGAAACAAACTCTGCTTTAGAGCAAGAACCACTCTCTTGCTTCCTTAAGTCTCTAATAAGGCAGGAAACGTGAGTGTGCTTAGAACAAAAGAACCGTGTTTCCTACACACACGGACCATATCTAGTTCAACTCTGCTTCTGAAACTGATGCAAACCACCGGTCCTCTAACATCCAATGCTATTCATTTAAGAGCGAGAAACGTGTGAGCTTCGTGAACGATATAGCTTCCTTTGAGCTGAAAAGTGAGTGTGTTTACCTAAAACGAAGTCTTGCTTGTAGGAAGACACAGAGCCTGTCATTTAACTCCGTTTCTGAAGAGAAACACACAGCACAGTTCTCATCCATGAAACACACTCTTCTTTAGAGCAAGAAGCACTCTCTTGCTTTCTTAAGTCTCCAATAAGGCCGGAAACGTGAGTGTGCTGAGAACAAATAATCGTGTTTCCTACACACACTGACCATATCTAGTTCAACTCTGCTTCTGAAACTGACACAAACCACAGGTCCTCTAACATCCAATGCTTTTCAGTTAAGAGCGAGAAACGTGTGAGCTTCGTTAAAGATGTAGCTTCCTTTGAGCTGAAAAGTGAGTGCATTTACCTGAAACGAAGTCTTGCTTGTAGGAAGACACAGAGCCTGGCAATTAACTCCGATTCTGAAGGGAAACACACAGCACAGTTCTCATCCATGAAACATACTCTTCTTTAGAGCAAGAAGCACTCCCTTGCTTTCTCAAGTCTGTAATAAAGCAGGAAACGTGAGTGTGCTTAGAAGAAAAGAACCGTGTTTCCTACACACACGGACGATATCTAGTTCAACTCTGCTTCTGAAAATGATACACCACAGGTCCTCTAACATCCAATGCTTTTCAGTTAAGAGCGAGAAACGTGTGAGGTTCGTTAAAGTTGTAGCTTCCTTTGAGCTGAAAAGTGAGTGCGTTTACCTGAAACGAAGTCTTGCTTGTAGGAAGACACAGAGCCTGGCAATTAACTCCGATTCTGAAGGGAAACACACAGCACAGTTCTCATCCATGAAACACACTCTGCTTTAGAGCAAGAAGCACTCTCTTGCTTCCTTAAGTCTCTAATAAGGCAGGAAACCTGAGTGTGCTTGGAACAAAAGAACCGTGTTTCCTACACACACGGACCATATCTAGTTCAACTCTGCTTCTGAAACTGATACACCACAGGTCCTCTAACATCCAATGCTTTTCAGTTAAGAGCGAGAAACGTGTGAGCTTCGTTAAAGATGTAGCTTCCTTTGAGCTGAAAAGTGAGTGCGTTTACCTGAAACGAAGTCTTGCTTGTAGGAAGACACAGAGCCTGGCAATTAACTCCGATTCTGAAGGGAAACACACAGCACAGTTCTCATCCATGAAACACACTCTTCTTTAGAGCAACAAGCACTCTCTGGCTTTCTCAGTCTCTAATAAGGCGGGAAACGTGAGTGTGCTCAGAACAAAAGAACCGTGTTTCCTACACACAGGGACCATATCCAGTTCAACTCTGTTTCTGAAACTGATACAAACCACAGGTCCTCTAACATCCAATGCTATTCAGTTAAGAGCGAGGAACGTGTGAGCTTCGTGAACGATGTAGCTTCGTTTGACCTGAAAAGTGAGTGCTGTTTACCTGAAACGAAGTCATGCTTGTAGGAAGACACAGATCCTGGCATTTAACTCCGTTTCTGAAGGGAAAGACACAGCACAGTTCTCATCCATGAAACACACTCTGCTTTAGAGCAAGAACCACTCTCTTGCTTCCTCAAGTCTCTAATAAGGCAGGAAACGTGAGTGTGCTTAGAATAAATAAACCGTGTTTCCTACACACACGGACCATATCTAGTTCAACTCTGCTTATGAAACTGATACAAACCACTGGTCCTCTAACATCCAATGCTATTCAGTTAAGAGGGAGAAACGTGTGAGCTTCGTTAAAGATGTAGCTTCCTTTGAGCTGAAAAGTGAGTGCGTTTACCTGAAACGAAGTCTTGCTTGTAGGAAGACACAGAGCCTGGCATTTAACTCTGTTTCTGAAGGGAAACACACAGCACAGTTCTCATCCATGAAACATACTCTTCTTTAGAGCAAGAAGCACTCCCTTGCTTTCTCAAGTCTGTAATAAAGCAGGAAACGTGAGTGTGCTTAGAAGAAAAGAACCGTGTTTCCTACACACACGGACGATATCTAGTTCAACTCTGCTTCTGAAACTGATACACCACAGGTCCTCTAACATCCAATGCTTTTCAGTTAAGAGCGAGAAACGTGTGAGGTTCGTTAAAGATGTAGCTTCCTTTGAGCTGAAAAGTGAGTGCGTTTACCTGAAACGAAGTCTTGCTTGTAGGAAGTCACAGAGCCTGGCAATTAACTCCGATTCTGAAGGGAAACACACAGCACAGCTCTCATCCATGAAACACACTCTGCTTTAGAGCAAGAAGCACTCTCTTGCTTCCTTAAGTCTCTAATAAGGCAGGAAACCTGAGTGTGCTTGGAACAAAAGAACCGTGTTTCCTACACACACGGACCATATCTAGTTCAACTCTGCTTCTGAAACTGATACAAACCACAGGTCCTCTAACATCCAATGCTTTTCAGTTAAGAGCGAGTAACGTGTGAGCATCGTGAATGATGTAGCTTCCTTTGAGCTGAAAAGTGAGTGCGTTTACCTGAAACGAAGTCTTGCTTGTAGGAAGACACAGAGCCTGGCAATTAACTCCGATTCTGAAGGGAAACACACAGCACAGTTCTCATCCATGAAACACACTCTCCTTTAGAGCAAGAAGCACTCCCTTGCTTTCTCAAGTCTGTAATAAAGCAGGAAACGTGAGTGTGCTTAGAAGAAAAGAACCGTGTTTCCTACACACACGGACGATATCTAGTTCAACTCTGCTTCTGAAACTGATACACCACAGGTCCTCTAACATCCAATGCTTTTCAGTTAAGAGCGAGAAACGTGTGAGCTTCGTTAAAGATGTAGCTTCCTTTGAGCTGAAAAGTGAGTGTGTTTACCTGAAACGAATTCTTGCTTGTAGGAAGACACAGAGCCTGGCAATTAACTCCGATTCTGAAGGGAAACACACAGCACAGTTCTCATCCATGAAACACACTCTTCTTTAGAGCAACAAGCACTCTCTGGCTTTCTCAGTCTCTAATAAGGCGGGAAACGTGAGTGTGCTCAGAACAAAAGAACCGTGTTTCCTACACACACGGACCATATCTAGTTCAACTCTGCTTCTGAAACTGATACAAACCACAGGTCCTCTAACATCCAATGCTTTTCAGTTATGAGCGAGGAACGTGTGAGCTTCGTGAATGATGTAGCTTCCTTTGAGCTGAAAAGTGAGTGCTGTTTACCTGAAACAAAGTCTTGCTTGTAGGAAGACACAGAGCCTGGCAATTAACTCCGATTCTGAAGGGAAACACACAGCACAGTTCTCATCCATGAAACACACTCTGCTTTAGAGCAAGAAGCACTCCCTTGCTTTCTCAAGTCTGTAATAAAGCAGGAAACGTGAGTGTGCTTAGAAGAAAAGAACCGTGTTTCCTACACACACGGACGATATCTAGTTCAACTCTGCTTCTGAAAATGATACACCACAGGTCCTCTAACATCCAATGCTTTTCAGTTAAGAGCGAGAAACGTGTGAGCTTCGTTAAAGATGTAGCTTCCTTTGATCTGAAAAGTGAGTGCGTTTACCTGAAACGAAGTCTTGCTTGTAGGAAGACACAGAGCCTGGCAATTAACTCCGATTCTGAAGGGAAACACACAGCACAGTTCTCATCCATGAAACACACTCTGCTTTAGAGCAAGAAGCACTCCCTTGCTTTCTCAAGTCTGTAATAAAGCAGGAAACGTGAGTGTGCTTAGAAGAAAAAAACCGTGTTTCCTACAAACACGGACGATATCTAGTTCAACTCTGCTTCTGAAAATGATACACCACAGGTCCTCTAACATCCAATGCTTTTCAGTTAAGAGCGAGAAACGTGTTAGGTTCGTTAAAGTTGTAGCTTCCTTTGAGCTGAAAAGTGAGTGCGTTTACCTGAAACGAAGTCTTGCTTGTAGGAAGACACAGAGCCTGGCAATTAACTCCGATTCTGAAGGGAAACACACAGCACAGTTCTCATCCATGAAACACACTCTGCTTTAGAGCAAGAAGCACTCTCTTGCTTCCTTAAGTCTCTAATAAGGCAGGAAACCTGAGTGTGCTTGGAACAAAAGAACCGTGTTTCCTACACACACGGACCATATCTAGTTCAACTCTGCTTCTGAAACTGATACACCACAGGTCCTCTAACATCCAATGCTTTTCAGTTAAGAGCGAGAAACGTGTGAGCTTCGTTAAAGATGTAGCTTCCTTTGAGCTGAAAAGTGAGTGCGTTTACCTGAAACGAAGTCTTGCTTGTAGGAAGACACAGAGCCTGGCAATTAACTCCGATTCTGAAGGGAAACACACAGCACAGTTCTCATCCATGAAACACACTCTTCTTTAGAGCAAGAAGCACTCTCTGGCTTTCTCAGTCTCTAATAAGGCGGGAAACGTGAGTGTGCTCAGAACAAAAGAACCGTGTTTCCTACACACAGGGACCATATCCAGTTCAACTCTGTTTCTGAAACTGATACAAACCACAGGTCCTCTAACATCCAATGCTATTCAGTTAAGAGCGAGGAACGTGTGAGCTTCGTGAACGATGTAGCTTCGTTTGACCTGAAAAGTGAGTGCTGTTTACCTGAAACGAAGTCATGCTTGTAGGAAGACACAGATCATGGCATTTAACTCCGTTTCTGAAGGGAAAGACACAGCACAGTTCTCATCCATGAAACACACTCTGCTTTAGAGCAAGAACCACTCTCTTGCTTCCTCAAGTCTCTAATAAGGCAGGAAACGTGAGTGTGCTTAGAATAAATAAACCGTGTTTCCTACACACACGGACCATATCTAGTTCAACTCTGCTTATGAAACTGATACAAACCACAGGTCCTCTAACATCCAATGCTATTCAGTTAAGAGCGAGAAACGTGTGAGCTTCGTTAAAGATGTAGCTTCCTTTGAGCTGAAAAGTGAGTGCGTTTACCTGAAACGAAGTCTTGCTTGTAGGAAGACACAGAGCCTGGCATTTAACTCTGTTTCTGAAGGGAAACACACAGCACAGTTCTCATCCATGAAACATACTCTTCTTTAGAGCAAGAAGCACTCCCTTGCTTTCTCAAGTCTGTAATAAAGCAGGAAACGTGAGTGTGCTTAGAAGAAAAGAACCGTGTTTCCTACACACACGGACGATATCTAGTTCAACTCTGCTTCTGAAACTGATACACCACAGGTCCTCTAACATCCAATGCTTTTCAGTTAAGAGCGAGAAACGTGTGAGGTTCGTTAAAGATGTAGCTTCCTTTGAGCTGAAAAGTGAGTGCGTTTACCTGAAACGAAGTCTTGCTTGTAGGAAGACACAGAGCCTGGCAATTAACTCCGATTCTGAAGGGAAACACACAGCACAGTTCTCATCCATGAAACACACTCTGCTTTAGAGCAAGAAGCACTCTCTTGCTTCCTTAAGTCTCTAATAAGGCAGGAAACCTGAGTGTGCTTGGAACAAAAGAACCGTGTTTCCTACACACACGGACCATATCTAGTTCAACTCTGCTTCTGAAACTGATACAAACCACAGGTCCTCTAACATCCAATGCTTTTCAGTTAAGAGCGAGTAACGTGTGAGCATCGTGAATGATGTAGCTTCCTTTGAGCTGAAAAGTGAGTGCGTTTACCTGAAACGAAGTCTTGCTTGTAGGAAGACACAGAGCCTGGCAATTAACTCTGATTCTGAAGGGAAACACACAGCACAGTTCTCATCCATGAAACACACTCTGCTTTAGAGCAAGAAGCACTCCCTTGCTTTCTCAAGTCTGTAATAAAGCAGGAAACGTGAGTGTGCTTAGAAGAAAAGAACCGTGTTTCCTACACACACGGACGATATCTAGTTCAACTCTGCTTCTGAAACTGATACACCACAGGTCCTCTAACATCCAATGCTTTTCAGTTAAGAGCGAGAAACGTGTGAGCTTCGTTAAAGATGTAGCTTCCTTTGAGCTGAAAAGTGAGTGTGTTTACCTGAAACGAAGTCTTGCTTGTAGGAAGACACAGAGCCTGGCAATTAACTCCGATTCTGAAGGGAAACACACAGCACAGTTCTCATCCATGAAACACACTCTGCTTTAGAGCAAGAAGCACTCTCTTGCTTCCTTAAGTCTCTAATAAGGCAGGAAACCTGAGTGTGCTTGGAACAAAAGAACCGTGTTTCCTACACACACGGACCATATCTAGTTCAACTCTGCTTCTGAAACTGATACACCACAGGTCCTCTAACATCCAATGCTTTTCAGTTAAGAGCGAGAAACGTGTGAGCTTCGTTAAAGATGTAGCTTCCTTTGAGCTGAAAAGTGAGTGCGTTTACCTGAAACGAAGTCTTGCTTGTAGTAAGACACAGAGCCTGGCAATTAACTCCGATTCTGAAGGGAAACACACAGCACAGTTCTCATCCATGAAACACACTCTGCTTTAGAGCAAGAAGCACTCCCTTGCTTTCTCAAGTCTGTAATAAAGCAGGAAACGTGAGTGTGCTTAGAAGAAAAGAACCGTGTTTCCTACACACACGGACGATATCTAGTTCAACTCTGCTTCTGAAACTGATACACCACAGGTCCTCTAACATCCAATGCTTTTCAGTTAAGAGCGAGAAACGTGTGAGCTTCGTTAAAGATGTAGCTTCCTTTGAGCTGAAAAGTGAGTGTGTTTACCTGAAACGAAGTCTTGCTTGTAGGAAGACACAGAGCCTGGCAATTAACTCCGATTCTGAAGGGAAACACACAGCACAGTTCTCATCCATGAAACACACTCTTCTTTAGAGCAAGAAGCACTCTCTGGCTTTCTCAGTCTCTAATAAGGCGGGAAACGTGAGTGTGCTCAGAACAAAAGAACCGTGTTTCCTACACACAGGGACCATATCCAGTTCAACTCTGTTTCTGAAACTGATACAAACCACAGGTCCTCTAACATCCAATGCTATTCAGTTAAGAGCGAGGAACGTGTGAGCTTCGTGAACGATGTAGCTTCGTTTGACCTGAAAAGTGAGTGCTGTTTACCTGAAACGAAGTCATGCTTGTAGGAAGACACAGATCATGGCATTTAACTCCGTTTCTGAAGGGAAAGACACAGCACAGTTCTCATCCATGAAACACACTCTGCTTTAGAGCAAGAACCACTCTCTTGCTTCCTCAAGTCTCTAATAAGGCAGGAAACGTGAGTGTGCTTAGAATAAATAAACCGTGTTTCCTACACACACGGACGATATCTAGTTCAACTCTGCTTATGAAACTGATACAAACCACAGGTCCTCTAACATCCAATGCTATTCAGTTAAGAGCGAGAAACGTGTGAGCTTCGTTAAAGATGTAGCTTCCTTTGAGCTGAAAAGTGAGTGCGTTTACCTGAAACGAAGTCTTGCTTGTAGGAAGACACAGAGCCTGGCATTTAACTCTGTTTCTGAAGGGAAACACACAGCACAGTTCTCATCCATGAAACATACTCTTCTTTAGAGCAAGAAGCACTCCCTTGCTTTCTCAAGTCTGTAATAAAGCAGGAAACGTGAGTGTGCTTAGAAGAAAAGAACCGTGTTTCCTACACACACGGACGATATCTAGTTCAACTCTGCTTCTGAAACTGATACACCACAGGTCCTCTAACATCCAATGCTTTTCAGTTAAGAGCGAGAAACGTGTGAGGTTCGTTAAAGATGTAGCTTCCTTTGAGCTGAAAAGTGAGTGCGTTTACCTGAAACGAAGTCTTGCTTGTAGGAAGACACAGAGCCTGGCAATTAACTCCGATTCTGAAGGGAAACACACAGCACAGTTCTCATCCATGAAACACACTCTGCTTTAGAGCAAGAAGCACTCTCTTGCTTCCTTAAGTCTCTAATAAGGCAGGAAACCTGAGTGTGCTTGGAACAAAAGAACCGTGTTTCCTACACACACGGACCATATCTAGTTCAACTCTGCTTCTGAAACTGATACAAACCACAGGTCCTCTAACATCCAATGCTTTTCAGTTAAGAGCGAGTAACGTGTGAGCATCGTGAATGATGTAGCTTCCTTTGAGCTGAAAAGTGAGTGCGTTTACCTGAAACGAAGTCTTGCTTGTAGGAAGACACAGAGCCTGGCAATTAACTCCGATTCTGAAGGGAAACACACAGCACAGTTCTCATCCATGAAACACACTCTGCTTTAGAGCAAGAAGCACTCCCTTGCTTTCTCAAGTCTGTAATAAAGCAGGAAACGTGAGTGTGCTTAGAAGAAAAGAACCGTGTTTCCTACACACACGGACGATATCTAGTTCAACTCTGCTTCTGAAACTGATACACCACAGGTCCTCTAACATCCAATGCTTTTCAGTTAAGAGCGAGAAACGTGTGAGCTTCGTTAAAGATGTAGCTTCCTTTGAGCTGAAAAGTGAGTGTGTTTACCTGAAACGAAGTCTTGCTTGTAGGAAGACACAGAGCCTGGCAATTAACTCCGATTCTGAAGGGAAACACAGAGCACAGTTCTCATCCATGAAACACACTCTTCTTTAGAGCAACAAGCACTCTCTGGCTTTCTCAGTCTCTAATAAGGCGGGAAACGTGAGTGTGCTCAGAACAAAAGAACCGTGTTTCCTACACACAGGGACCATATCCAGTTCAACCCTGTTTCTGAAACTGATACAAACCACAGGTCCTCTAACATCCAATGCTATTCAGTTAATAGCGAGGAACGTGTGAGCTTCGTGAACGATGTAGCTTCGTTTGACCTGAAAAGTGAGTGCTGTTTACCTGAAACGAAGTCATGCTTGTAGGAAGACACAGATCCTGGCATTTAACTCCGTTTCTGAAGGGAAAGACACAGCACAGTTCTCATCCATGAAACACACTCTGCTTTAGAGCAAGAACCACTCTCTTGCTTCCTCAAGTCTCTAATAAGGCAGGAAACGTGAGTGTGCTTAGAATAAATGAACCGTGTTTCCTACACACACGGACCATATCTAGTTCAACTCTGCTTATGAAACTGATACAAACCACAGGTCCTCTAACATCCAATGCTATTCAGTTAAGAGCGAGAAACGTGTGAGCTTCGTTAAAGATGTAGCTTCTTTGAGCTGAAAAGTGAGTGCGTTTACCTGAAACGAAGTCTTGCTTGTAGGAAGACACAGAGCCTGGCATTTAACTCTGTTTCTGAAGGGAAACACACAGCACAGTTCTCATCCATGAAACATACTCTTCTTTAGAGCAAGAAGCACTCTCTTGCTTTCTCAAGTCTCCGATAAGGCCGGTAATGTGAGTGTGGTCAGAACAAATAACCGTGTTTCCTACACACACGGACCATATCTAGTTCAACTCTGCTTATGAAACTGATACAAACCACAGGTCCTCTAACATCCAGTGCTTTTCAGTTAAGAGCGAGGAACGTGTGAGCTTCGTGAATGATGTAGCTTCCTTTGAACTGAAGAGTGAGTGCGTTTACCTGAAACGATCTCTTGCTTGTAGGAAGACACAGAGCCTGGCAATTAACTCCGATTCTGAAGGGAAACACACAGCACAGTTCTCATCCATGAAACACACTCTGCTTTAGAGCAAGAAGCACTCTCTTGCTTCCTTAAGTCTCTAATAAGGCAGGAAACGTGAGTGTGCTTAGAACAAAAGAACTGTGTTTCCTACACACACGGACCATATCTAGTTCAACTCTGCTTCTGAAACTGATACAAACCACAGGTCCTCTAACATCCAATGCTATTCAGTTAAGAGCGAGAAACGTGTGAGCATCATGAATGATGTAGCTTCCTTTGAGCTGAAAAGTGAGTGCGTTTACCTGAAACGAAGTCTTGCTTGTAGGAAGACACAGAGCCTGGCAATTAACTCCGATTCTGAAAGGAAACACACGGCACAGTTCTCATCCATGAAACATACTCTTCTTTAGAGCAAGAAGCCCTCTCTTGCTTTCTCAAGTCTCCGATAAGGCCGGAAACGTGAGTGTGCTCAGAACAAATAACCGTGTTTCCTACACACACGGACCATATCTAGTTCAACTCTGCTTCTGAAACTGATACAAACCACAGGTCCTCTAACATCCAATGCTTTTCAGTTAAGAGCGAGTAACGTGTGAGCATCGTGAATGATGTAGCTTCCTTTGAGCTGAAAAGTGAGTGCGTTTACCTGAAACGAAGTCTTGCTTGTAGGAAGACACAGAGCCTGGCAATTACCTCCGATTCTGAAGGGAAACACACAGCACAGTTCTCATCCATGAAACACACTCTGCTTTAGAGCAAGAAGCACTCCCTTGCTTTCTCAAGTCTGTAATAAAGCAGGAAACGTGAGTGTGCTTAGAAGAAAAGAACCGTGTTTCCTACACACACGGACGATATCTAGTTCAACTCTGCTTCTGAAACTGATACACCACAGGTCCTCTAACATCCAATGCTTTTCAGTTAAGAGCGAGAAACATGTGAGCTTCGTTAAAGATGTAGCTTCCTTTGAGCTGAAAAGTGAGTGTGTTTACCTGAAACGAAGTCTTGCTTGTAGGAAGACACAGAGCCTGGCAATTAACTCCGATTCTGAAGGGAAACACACAGCACAGTTCTCATCCATGAAACACACTCCTCTTTAGAGCAACAAGCACTCTCTGGCTTTCTCAGTCTCTAATAAGGGGGGAAACGTGAGTGTGCTCAGAACAAAAGAACCGTGTTTCCTACACACAGGGACCATATCCAGTTCAACCCTGTTTCTGAAACTGATACAAACCACAGGTCCTCTAACATCCAATGCTATTCAGTTAAGAGCGAGGAACGTGTGAGCTTCGTGAACGATGTAGCTTCGTTTGACCTGAAAAGTGAGTACTGTTTACCTGAAACGAAGTCATGCTTGTAGGAAGACACAGATCCTGGCATTTAACTCCGTTTCTGAAGGGAAAGACACAGCACAGTTCTCATCCATGAAACACACTCTGCTTTAGAGCAAGAACCACTCTCTTACTTCCTCAAGTCTCTAATAAGGCAGGAAACGTGAGTGTGCTTAGAATAAATGAACCGTGTTTCCTACACACACGGACCATATCTAGTTCAACTCTGCTTATGAAACTGATACAAACCACAGGTCCTCTAACATCCAATGCTATTCAGTTAAGAGCGAGAAACGTGTGAGCTTCGTTAAAGATGTAGCTTCCTTTGAGCTGAAAAGTGAGTGCGTTTACCTGAAACGAAGTCTTGCTTGTAGGAAGACACAGAGCCTGGCATTTAACTCTGTTTCTGAAGGGAAACACACAGCACAGTTCTCATCCATGAAACATACTCTTCTTTAGAGCAAGAAGCACTCTCTTGCTTTCTCAAGTCTCCGATAAGGCCGGTAACGTGAGTGTGGTCAGAACAAATAACCGTGTTTCCTACACACGGACCATATCTAGTTCAACTCTGCTTATGAAACTGATACAAACCACAGGTCCTCTAACATCCAGTGCTTTTCAGTTAAGAGCGAGGAACGTGTGAGCTTCGTGAATGATGTAGCTTCCTTTGAGCTGAAAAGTGAGTGCGTTTACCTGAAACGATCTCTTGCTTGTAGGAAGACACAGAGCCTGGCAATTAACTCCGATTCTGAAGGGAAACACACAGCACAGTTCTCATCCATGAAACACACTCTGCTTTAGAGCAAGAAGCACTCTCTTGCTTCCTTAAGTCTCTAATAAGGCAGGAAACGTGAGTGTGCTTAGAACAAAAGAACCGTGTTTCCTACACACACGGACCATATCTAGTTCAACTCTGCTTCTGAAACTGATACAAACCACAGGTCCTCTAACATCCAATGCTATTCAGTTAAGAGCGAGAAACGTGTGAGCATCGTGAATGATGTAGCTTCCTTTGAGCTGAAAAGTGAGTGCGTTTACCTGAAACGAAGTCTTGCTTGTAGGAAGACACAGAGCCTGGCAATTAACTCCGATTCTGAAAGGAAACACACGGCACAGTTCTCATCCATGAAACATACTCTTCTTTAGAGCAAGAAGCCCTCTCTTGCTTTCTCAAGTCTCCGATAAGGCCGGAAACGTGAGTGTGCTCAGAACAAATAACCGTGTTTCCTACACACACGGACCATATCTAGTTCAACTCTGCTTCTGAAACTGATACAAACCACAGGTCCTCTAACATCCAATGCTTTTCAGTTAAGAGCGAGTAACGTGTGAGCATCGTGAATGATGTAGCTTCCTTTGAGCTGAAAAGTGAGTGCGTTTACCTGAAACGAAGTCTTGCTTGTAGGAAGACACAGAGCCTGGCAATTAACTCCGATTCTGAAAGGAAACACACGGCACAGTTCTCATCCATGAAACATACTCTTCTTTAGAGCAAGAAGCCCTCTCTTGCTTTCTCAAGTCTCCGAAAAGGCCGGAAACGTAGGTGCTCAGAACAAATAACCATGTTTCCTACACACACGGACCATATTTAGTTCAACTCCGCTTATGAAACTGATACAAACCACAGGTCCTCTAACATCCAATGCTTTTCAGTTAAGAGCGAGGAACGTGTGAGCTTCGTGAATGATGTAGCTTCCTTTGAGCTGAAAAGTGAGTGCATTTACCTGAAACGAAGTCTTGCTTGTAGGAAGACACAGAGCCTGGCAATTAACTCCGATTCTGAAGGGAAACACACAGCACAGTTCTCATCCATGAAACACACTCTGCTTTAGAGCAAGAAGCACACTCTTGCTTCCTTAAGTCTCTAATAAGGCAGGAAACGTGAGTGTGCTTAGAACAAAATAACCGTGTTTCCTACACACACGGACCATATCTAGTTCAACTCTGCTTCTGAAACTGATACAAACCACAGGTCCTCTAACATCCAATGCTTTTCAGTTAAGAGCGAGAAACGTGTGAGCATTGTGAATGATGTAGCTTCCTTTGAGCTGAAAAGTGAGTGCGTTTACCTGAAACGAAGTCTTGCTTGTAGGAAGACACAGAGCCTGGCAATTAACTCTGTTTCTGAAGGGAAACACACAGCACAGTTCTCATCCATGAAACATACTCTTCTTTATAGCAAGAAGCACTCTCTTGCTTTCTCAAGTCTCTGATAAGGCCGGAAACGTGAGTGTGCTCAGAACAAATAACCGTGTTTCCTACACACACGGACCATATCTAGTTCAACTCTGCTTATGAAACTGATACAAACCACAGGTCCTCTAACATCCAATGCTTTTCAGTTATGAGCGAGGAACGTGTGAGCTTCATGAATGATGTAGCTTACTTTGAGCTGAAAAGTGAGTGCTGTTTACCTGAAACGAAGTCTTGCTTGTAGGAAGACACAGAGCCTGGCAATTAACTCCGATTCTGAAGGGAAACACACAGCACAGTTCTCATCCATGAAACACACTCTGCTTTAGAGCAAGAAGCACTCCTTTGCTTTCTCAAGTCTGTAATAAAGCAGGAAACGTGAGTGTGCTTAGAAGAAAAGAACCGTGTTTCCTACACACACGGACGATATCTAGTTCAACTCTGCTTCTGAAACTGATACACCACAGGTCCTCTAACATCCAATGCTTTTCAGTTAAGAGCGAGAAACGTGTGAGGTTCGTTAAAGATGTAGCTTCCTTTGAGCTGAAAAGTGAGTGCGTTTACCTGAAACGAAGTCTTGCTTGTAGGAAGACACAGAGCCTGGCAATTAACTCCGATTCTGAAGGGAAACACACAGCACAGTTCTCATCCATGAAACATACTCTGCTTTAGAGCAAGAAGCACTCTCTTGCTTCCTTAAGTCTCTAATAAGGCAGGAAACCTGAGTGTGCTTGGAACAAAAGAACCGTGTTTCCTACACACACGGACCATATCTAGTTCAACTCTGCTTCTGAAACTGATACAAACCACAGGTCCTCTAACATCCAATGCTTTTCAGTTAAGAGCGAGTAACGTGTGAGCATCGTGAATGATGTAGCTTCCTTTGAGCTGAAAAGTGAGTGCGTTTACCTGAAACGAAGTCTTGCTTGTAGGAAGACACAGAGCCTGGCAATTAACTCCGATTCTGAAGGGAAACACACAGCACAGTTCTCATCGATGAAACACACTCTGATTTAGAGCAAGAAGCACTCCCTTGCTTTCTCAAGTCTGTAATAAAGCAGGAAACGTGAGTGTGCTTAGAAGAAAAGAACCGTGTTTCCTACACAGATGGACGATATCTAGTTCAACTCTGCTTCTGAAACGGATACACCACAGGACCTCTAACATCCAATGATTTTTAGTTAAGAGCAAGAAACGTGTGAGCTTCATTAAAGATGTAGCCTCCTTGAGCTGAAAAGTGAGTGCGTTTACCTGAAACGAAGTCTTGCTTGTAGGAAGACACAGAGCCTGGAAATTAACTCCGATTCTGAAGGGAAACACACAGCACAGTTCTCATCCATGAAACACACTCTGCTTTAGAGCAAGAAGCACTCTCTTGCTTTCTCAAGTCTCTAATAAAGCGGGAAACGTGAGTGTGCTCAGAACAAAAGAACCGTGTTTCATACACACATGGACCATATCTAGTTCAACTCTGCTTCTGAAACTGATACAAACCACAGGTCCTCTAACATCCAATGCTTTTCAGTTAAGAGCGAGGAACGTGTGAGCTTTGTGAATGATGTAGCTTCCTTTGAGCTGAAAAGTGAGTGTGTTTACCTGAAACGAAGTCTTGCTTGTAGGAAGACACAGAGCCTGCTATTTACCTCCGATTCTGAAGGGAAACACACAGCACAGTTCTCATCCATTAAACACACTCTGCTTTAGAGCAAGAAGCACTCTCTTGCTTTCTCAAGTCTCTAATATGGCGGGAAATGTGAGTGTGCTCAGAACAAAAGAAACGTGTTTCCTACACACACGGACCATATCTAGTTCAACTCTGCTTCTGAAACTGATACAAACCACAGGTCCTCTAACATCCAATGCTATTCAGTTAAGAGCGAGAAACGTGTGAGCTTCGTGAACGATGTAGCTTCCTTTGAGATGAAAAGTGAGTGCGTTTACCTGAAACGAAGTCTTGCTTGTAGGAAGACACAGAGCCTGGCATTATCTCCATTTCTGAAGGGAAACACACAGCACAGATCTCATCCATGAAACTCACTGTGCTTTAGAGCAAGAAGCACTCTTTTGCTTTCTAGCTCCTCTAATAAGGCGGGAAACGTGTGTGCTTAGAACAAAAGAACCGTGTTTCCTACACACACGGAACATATCTAGTTCAACTCTGCTTCTGATACTGATACAAACCACAGGTCCTCTAACATCCAATGCTTTTCAGTTAAGAGCGAGAAACATGTGAGCTTCGTGAATGATGTATCATCCTTTGAGCTGAAAAGTGAGTGCGTTTACCTGAAACGAAGTCTTGCTTGTAGGAAGACACAGAGCCTGGCAATTAACTCCAATTCTGAAGGGAAACACACAGCACAGTTCTCATCCATGAAACACACTCTGCTTTAGAGCAAGAAGCACTCTCTTGCTTCCTCAAGTCTTTAATAAGGGAGGAAACTTGAGTGTGCTTAGAACAAATGAACTGTGTTTCCTACACACACGGATCATTTCTCATTCAACACTGCTTCTGAAACTGATACAAACCACAGGTCTTCTAACATCCAATAAAATTCAGTTAAGAGCGAAGTAACGTGTGAGCTTCTTGAACGATGTTGCTTCGTTTGAGCTGAAAAGTGAGTGCTGTTTACCTGAAACGAAGTCTTGCTTGTAGGAAGACACAGAGCCGGGCATTTAACTCCGTTTCTGAAGGGAAAGACACAGCACAGTTGGCATCCATGAAACACACTCTGCTTTAGAGCAAGAACCACTCTCTTGCTTTCTCAAGTCTCTAATAAGGCAGGAAACGTGAGTGTGCTTAGAACAAAAGAACCGTGTTTCCTACACACACGGACCATATCTAGTTCAACTCTGCTTCTGAAACTGATACACCACAGGTCCTCTAACATCCAATGCTTTTCAGTTAATAGCGGGTACCGTGTGAGCTTCCTTAAAGATGTAGCTTCCTATGAGCTGAAAAGTGAGTGCGTTTACCTGAAACGAAGTCTTGCTTGTAGGAAGACACAGAGCCTGGCAATTAACTCCGATTCTGAAGGGATACACACAGCACAGTTCTCATCCATGAAACACACTCTTCTTTAGAGCAAGAAGCACGCTCTTGCTTTCTCAAGTCTCTAAAAGGCGGGAAACATGAGTGTGCTCAGAACAAAAGAACCGTGTTTCCTACACACACGGACCATTTCTCATTCAACACTGCTTCTGAAACTGATACAAACCACAGGACCTCTAACATACAATGCTTTTCAGTTAAGAGCCATAAACGAGTGAGCTTCGTGAACAATGTAGCTTCGTTTAGGCTGAAAAGAGAGTGCGTTTACCTGAAACGAAGTGTTGCTTGTAGGAAGACACAGAGCCTGGCATTTAACTCCATTTCAGAATGGAAACACACAGCACAGATCTCATCCATGAAACACACTCTGCTTTAGAGCAAGAAGCACTCTCTTGCTTTCTAGCTTCTCTAATAAGGCGGGAAAAGTGTGTGCTTAGAACAAAGAACCGTGTTTCCTACACACACGGACCATATCTAGTTCAACTCTGCTTCTGAAACTGATACAAACCACAGGTCCTCTAACATCCAATGCTATTCAGTTAAGAGCGAGGAACGTGTGAGCTTCCTGAACGCTGTTGCTTCGTTTGAGCTGAAAAGTGAGTGCTGTTTACCTGAAACGAAGTCTTGCTTGTAGGAAGACACAGAGCCGGGCATTTAACTCCGTTTCTGAAGGGAAAGACACAGCACAGTTCTCATCCATGAAACAAACTCTGCTTTAGAGCAAGAACCACTCTCTTGCTTCCTTAAGTCTCTAATAAGGCAGGAAACGTGAGTGTGCTTAGAACAAAAGAACCGTGTTTCCTACACACACGGACCATATCTAGTTCAACTCTGCTTCTGAAACTGATGCAAACCACCGGTCCTCTAACATCCAATGCTATTCATTTAAGAGCGAGAAACGTGTGAGCTTCGTGAACGATATAGCTTCCTTTGAGCTGAAAAGTGAGTGTGTTTACCTAAAACGAAGTCTTGCTTGTAGGAAGACACAGAGCCTGTCATTTAACTCCGTTTCTGAAGAGAAACACACAGCACAGTTCTCATCCATGAAACACACTCTTCTTTAGAGCAAGAAGCACTCTCTTGCTTTCTTAAGTCTCCAATAAGGCCGGAAACGTGAGTGTGCTGAGAACAAATAATCGTGTTTCCTACACACACTGACCATATCTAGTTCAACTCTGCTTCTGAAACTGACACAAACCACAGGTCCTCTAACATCCAATGCTTTTCAGTTATGAGCGAGGAACCTGTGAGCTTCGTGAATGATGTAGCTTCCTTTGAGCTGAAAAGTGAGTGCTGTTTACCTGAAACGAAGTCTTGCTTGTAGGAAGACACAGAGCCTGGCAATTAACTCCGATTCTGAAGGGAAACACACAGCACAGTTCTCATCCATGAAACACACTCTGCTTTAGAGCAAGAAGCACTCCCTTGCTTTCTCAAGTCTGTAATAAAGCAGGAAACGTGAGTGTGCTTAGAAGAAAAGAACCGTGTTTCCTACACACACGGACGATATCTAGTTCAACTCTGCTTCTGAAAATGATACACCACAGGTCCTCTAACATCCAATGCTTTTCAGTTAAGAACGAGAAACGTGTGAGGTTCGTTAAAGATGTAGCTCCTTTGAGCTGAAAAGTGAGTGCGTTTACCTGAAACGAAGTCTTCCTTGTAGGAAGACACAGAGCCTGGCAATTAACACCGATTCTGAAGGGAAACACACAGCACAGTTCTCATCCATGAAACACACTCTGCTTTAGAGCAAGAAGCACTCTCTTGCTTCCTTAAGTCTCTAATAAGGCAGGAAACCTGAGTGTGCTTGGAACAAAAGAACCGTGTTTCCTACACACACGGACCATATCTAGTTCAACTCTGCTTCTGAAACTGATACACCACAGGTCCTCTAACATCCAATGCTTTTCAGTTAAGAGCTAGAAACGTGTGAGCTTCGTTAAAGATGTAGCTTCCTTTGAGCTGAAAAGTGAGTGCGTTTACCTGAAACGAAGTCTTGCTTGTAGGAAGACACAGAGCCTGGCAATTAACTCCGATTCTGAAGGGAAACACACAGCACAGTTCTCATCCATGAAACACACTCTTCTTTAGAGCAACAAGCACTCTCTGGCTTTCTCAGTCTCTAATAAGGCGGGAAACGTGAGTGTGCTCAGAACAAAAGAACCGTATTTCCTACACACAGGGACCATATCCAGTTCAACTCTGTTTCTGAAACTGATACAAACCACAGGTCCTCTAACATCCAATGCTATTCAGTTAAGAGCGAGGAACGTGTGAGCTTCGTGAACGATGTAGCTTCGTTTGACCTGAAAAGTGAGTGCTGTTTACCTGAAACAAAGTCATGCTTGTAGGAAGACACAGATCCTGGCATTTAACTCCGTTTCTGAAGGGAAAGACACAGCACAGTTCTCATCCATGAAACACACTCTGCTTTAGAGCAAGAACCACTCTCTTGCTTCCTCAAGTCTCTAATAAGGCAGGAAACGTGAGTGTGCTTAGAATAAATAAACCGTGTTTCCTACACACACGGACCATATCTAGTTCAACTCTGCTTATGAAACTGATACAAACCACAGGTCCTCTAACATCCAATGCTATTCAGTTAAGAGCGAGAAACGTGTGAGCTTCGTTAAAGATGTAGCTTCCTTTGAGCTGAAAAGTGAGTGCGTTTACCTGAAACGAAGTCTTGCTTGTAGGAAGACACAGAGCCTGGCATTTAACTCTGTTTCTGAAGGGAAACACACAGCACAGTTCTCATCCATGAAACATACTCTTCTTTAGAGCAAGAAGCACTCCCTTGCTTTCTCAAGTCTGTAATAAAGCAGGAAACGTGAGTGTGCTTAGAAGAAAAGAACCGTGTTTCCTACACACACGGACGATATCTAGTTCAACTCTGCTTCTGAAACTGATACACCACAGGTCCTCTAACATACAATGCTTTTCAGTTAAGAGCGAGAAACGTGTGAGGTTCGTTAAAGATGTAGCTTCCTTTGAGCTGAAAAGTGAGTGCGTTTACCTGAAACGAAGTCTTGCTTGTAGGAAGACACAGAGCCTGGCAATTAACTCCGATTCTGAAGGGAAACACACAGCACAGATCTCATCCATGAAACTCACTGTGCTTTAGAGCAAGAAGCACTCTTTTGCTTTCTAGCTCCTCTAATAAGGCGGGAAACGTGTGTGCTTAGAACAAAAGAACCGTGTTTCCTACACACACGGAACATATCTAGTTCAACTCTGCTTCTGAAACTGATACAAACCACAGGTCCTCTAACATCCAATGCTTTTCAGTTAAGAGCGAGAAACATGTGAGCTTCGTGAATGATGTATCATCCTTTGAGCTGAAAAGTGAGTGCGTTTACCTGAAACGAAGTCTTGCTTGTTGGAAGACACAGAGCCTGGCAATTAACTCCGATTCTGAAGGGAAACACACAGCACAGTTCTCATCCATGAAACACACTCTGCTTTAGAGCAAGAAGCACTCTCTTGCTTCCTCAAGTCTCTAATAAGGGAGGAAACTTGAGTGTGCTTAGAACAAATGAACTGTGTTTCCTACACACACGGATCATTTCTCATTCAACACTGCTTCTGAAACTGATACAAACCACAGGTCCTCTAACATCCAATGCTTTTCAGTTAAGAGCGAGTAAAGTGTGAGCATCGTGAATGATGTAGCTTCCTTTGAGCTGAAAAGTGAGTGCGTTTACCTGAAACGAAGTCTTGCTTGTAGGAAGACACAGAGCCTGGCAATTACCTCCGATCTGAAGGGAAACACACAGCACAGTTCTCATCCATGAAACACACTCTGCTTTAGAGCAAGAAGCACTCCCTTGCTTTCTCAAGTCTGTAATAAAGCAGGAAACGTGAGTGTGCTTAGAAGAAAAGAACCGTGTTTCCTACACACACGGACGATATCTAGTTCAACTCTGCTTCTGAAACTGATACACCACAGGTCCTCTAACATCCAATGCTTTTCAGTTAAGAGCGAGAAACGTGTGAGCTTCGTTAAAGATGTAGCTTCCTTTGAGCTGAAAAGTGAGTGTGTTTACCTGAAACGAAGTCTTGCTTGTAGGAAGACACAGAGCCTGGCAATTAACTCCGATTCTGAAGGGAAACACACAGCACAGTTCTCATCCATGAAACACACTCTTCTTTAGAGCAACAAGCACTCTCTGGCTTTCTCAGTCTCTAATAAGGCGGGAAACGTGAGTGTTCTCAGAACAAAAGAACCGTGTTTCCTACACACAGGGACCATATCCAGTTCAACCCTGTTTCTGAAACTGATACAAACCACAGGTCCTCTAACATCCAATGCTATTCAGTTAAGAGCGAGGAACGTGTGAGCTTCATGAACGATGTAGCTTCGTTTGACCTGAAAAGTGAGTGCTGTTTACCTGAAACGAAGTCATGCTTGTAGGAAGACACAGAGCCTGGCATTTAACTCCGTTTCTGAAGGGAAAGACACAGCACAGTTCTCATCCATGAAACACACTCTGCTTTAGAGCAAGAACCACTCTCTTGCTTCCTCATGTCTCTAATATGGCAGGAAACGTGAGTGTGCTTAGAATAAATGAACCGTGTTTCCTACACACACGGACCATATCTAGTTCAACTCTGCTTATGAAACTGATACAAACCACAGGTCCTCTAACATCCAATGCTATTCAGTTAAGAGCGAGAAACGTGTGAGCTTCGTTAAAGATGTAGCTTCCTTTGAGCTGAAAAGTGAGTGCGTTTACCTGAAACTAAGTCTTGCTTGTAGGAAGACACAGAGCCTGGCATTTAACTCTGTTTCTGAAGGGAAACACACAGCACAGTTCTCATCCATGAAACATACTCTTCTTTAGAGCAAGAAGCACTCTCTTGCTTTCTCAAGTCTCCGATAAGGCCGGTAACGTGAGTGTGGTCAGAACAAATAACCGTGTTTCCTACACACACGGACCATATCTAGTTCAACTCTGCTTATGAAACTGATACAAACCACAGGTCCTCTAACATCCAGTGCTTTTCAGTTAAGAGCGAGGAACGTGTGAGCTTCGTGAATGATGTAGCTTCCTTTGAGCTGAAAAGTGAGTGCGTTTACCTGAAAGGATCTCTTGCTTGTAGGAAGACACAGAGCCTGGCAATTAACTCCGATTCTGAAGGGAAACACACAGCACAGTTCTCATCCATGAAACACACTCTGCTTTAGAGCAAGAAGCACTCTCTTGCTTCCTTAAGTCTCTAATAAGGCAGGAAACGTGAGTGTGCTTAGAACAAAAGAACCGTGTTTCCTACACACACGGACCATATCTAGTTCAACTCTGCTTCTGAAACTGATACAAACCACAGGTCCTCTAACATCCAATGCTATTCAGTTAAGAGCGAGAAACGTGTGAGCATCGTGAATGATGTAGCTTCCTTTGAGCTGAAAAGTGAGTGCGTTTACCTGAAACGAAGTCTTGCTTGTAGGAAGACACAGAGCCTGGCAATTAACTCCGATTCTGAAAGGAAACACACGGCACAGTTCTCATCCATGAAACATACTCTTCTTTAGAGCAAGAAGCCCTCTCTTGCTTTCTCAAGTCTCCGAAAAGGCCGGAAACGTGAGTGTGCTCAGAACAAATAACCGTGTTTCCTACACACACGGAAAATATTTAGTTCAACTCCGCTTATGAAACTGATACAAACCACAGGTCCTCTAACATCCAATGCTTTTCAGTTAAGAGCGAGGAACGTGTGAGCTTCGTGAATGATGTAGCTTCCTTTGAGCTGAAAAGTGAGTGCATTTACCTGAAACGAAGTCTTGCTTGTAGGAAGACACAGAGCTTGGCAATTAACTCCGATTCTGAAGGGAAACACACAGCACAGATCTCATCCATAAACTCACTGTGCTTTAGAGCAAGAAGCACTCTTTTGCTTTCTAGCTCCTCTAATAAGGCGGGAAACGTGTGTGCTTAGAACAAAAGAACCGTGTTTCCTACACACACGGAACATATCTAGTTCAACTCTGCTTCTGAAACTGATACAAACCACAGGTCCTCTAACATCCAATGCTTTTCAGTTAAGAGCGAGAAACATGTGAGCTTCGTGAATGATGTATCATCCTTTGAGCTGAAAAGTGAGTGCGTTTACCTGAAACGAAGTCTTGCTTGTAGGAAGACACAGAGCCTGGCAATTAACTCTGTTTCTGAAGGGAAACACACAGCACAGTTCTCATCCATGAAACATACTCTTCTTTAGAGCAAGAAGCACTCCCTTGCTTTCTCAAGTCTGTAATAAAGCAGGAAACGTGAGTGTGCTTAGAAGAAAAGAACCGTGTTTCCTACACACACGGACGATATCTAGTTCAACTCTGCTTCTGAAACTGATACACCACAGGTCCTCTAACATACAATGCTTTTCAGTTAAGAGCGAGAAACGTGTGAGGTTCGTTAAAGATGTAGCTTCCTTTGAGCTGAAAAGTGAGTGCGTTTACCTGAAACGAAGTCTTGCTTGTAGGAAGACACAGAGCCTGGCAATTAACTCCGATTCTGAAGGGAAACACACAGCACAGTTCTCATCCATGAAACACACTCTGCTTTAGAGCAAGAAGCACTCTCTTGCTTTCTCAAGTCTCTAATAAAGCGGGAAACGTGAGTGTGCTCAGAACAAAAGAACCGTGTTTCCTACACACATGGACCATATCTAGTTCAACTCTGCTTCTGAAACTGATACAAACCACAGGTCCTCTAACATCCAATGCTTTTCAGTTAAGAGCGAGGAACGTGTGAGCTTTGTGAATGATGTAGCTTCCTTTGAGCTGAAAAGTGAGTGTGTTTACCTGAAACGAAGTCTTGCTTGTAGGAAGACACAGAGCCTGGCATTTAACTCCGATTCTGAAGGGAAACACACAGCACAGTTCTCATCCATTAAACACACTCTGCTTTAGAGCAAGAAGCACTCTCTTGCTTTCTCAAGTCTCTAATATGGCGGGAAATGTGAGTGTGCTCAGAACAAAAGAAACGTGTTTCCTACACACACGGACCATATCTAGTTCAACTCTGCTTCTGAAACTGATACAAACCACAGGTCCTCTAACATCCAATGCTATTCAGTTAAGAGCGAGAAACGTGTGAGCTTCGTGAACGATGTAGCTTCCTTTGAGATGAAAAGTGAGTGCGTTTACCTGAAACTAAGTCTTGCTTGTAGGAAGACACAGAGCCTGGCATTATCTCCATTTCTGAAGGGAAACACACAGCACAGATCTCATCCATGAAACTCACTGTGCTTTAGAGCAAGAAGCACTCTTTTGCTTTCTAGCTCCTCTAATAAGGCGGGAAACGTGTGTGCTTAGAACAAAAGAACCGTGTTTCCTACACACACGGAACATATCTAGTTCAACTCTGCTTCTGAAACTGATACAAACCACAGGTCCTCTAACATCCAATGCTTTTCAGTTAAGAGCGAGAAACATGTGAGCTTCGTGAATGATGTATCATCCTTTGAGCTGAAAAGTGAGTGCGTTTACCTGAAACGAAGTCTTGCTTGTTGGAAGACACAGAGCCTGGCAATTAACTCCGATTCTGAAGGGAAACACACAGCACAGTTCTCATCCATGAAACACACTCTGCTTTAGAGCAAGAAGCACTCTCTTGCTTCCTCAAGTCTCTAATAAGGGAGGAAACTTGAGTGTGCTTAGAACAAATGAACTGTGTTTCCTACACACACGGATCATTTCTCATTCAACACTGCTTCTGAAACTGATACAAACCACAGGTCCTCTAACATCCAATGCTTTTCAGTTAAGAGCGAGTAAAGTGTGAGCATCGTGAATGATGTAGCTTCCTTTGAGCTGAAAAGTGAGTGCGTTTACCTGAAACGAAGTCTTGCTTGTAGGAAGACACAGAGCCTGGCAATTACCTCCGATCTGAAGGGAAACACACAGCACAGTTCTCATCCATGAAACACACTCTGCTTTAGAGCAAGAAGCACTCCCTTGCTTTCTCAAGTCTGTAATAAAGCAGGAAACGTGAGTGTGCTTAGAAGAAAAGAACCGTGTTTCCTACACACACGGACGATATCTAGTTCAACTCTGCTTCTGAAACTGATACACCACAGGTCCTCTAACATCCAATGCTTTTCAGTTAAGAGCGAGAAACGTGTGAGCTTCGTTAAAGATGTAGCTTCCTTTGAGCTGAAAAGTGAGTGTGTTTACCTGAAACGAAGTCTTGCTTGTAGGAAGACACAGAGCCTGGCAATTAACTCCGATTCTGAAGGGAAACACACAGCACAGTTCTCATCCATGAAACACACTCTTCTTTAGAGCAACAAGCACTCTCTGGCTTTCTCAGTCTCTAATAAGGCGGGAAACGTGAGTGTTCTCAGAACAAAAGAACCGTGTTTCCTACACACAGGGACCATATCCAGTTCAACCCTGTTTCTGAAACTGATACAAACCACAGGTCCTCTAACATCCAATGCTATTCAGTTAAGAGCGAGGAACGTGTGAGCTTCGTGAACGATGTAGCTTCGTTTGACCTGAAAAGTGAGTGCTGTTTACCTGAAACGAAGTCATGCTTGTAGGAAGACACAGAGCCTGGCATTTAACTCCGTTTCTGAAGGGAAAGACACAGCACAGTTCTCATCCATGAAACACACTCTGCTTTAGAGCAAGAACCACTCTCTTGCTTCCTCATGTCTCTAATATGGCAGGAAACGTGAGTGTGCTTAGAATAAATGAACCGTGTTTCCTACACACACGGACCATATCTAGTTCAACTCTGCTTATGAAACTGATACAAACCACAGGTCCTCTAACATCCAATGCTATTCAGTTAAGAGCGAGAAACGTGTGAGCTTCGTTAAAGATGTAGCTTCCTTTGAGCTGAAAAGTGAGTGCGTTTACCTGAAACTAAGTCTTGCTTGTAGGAAGACACAGAGCCTGGCATTTAACTCTGTTTCTGAAGGGAAACACACAGCACAGTTCTCATCCATGAAACATACTCTTCTTTAGAGCAAGAAGCACTCTCTTGCTTTCTCAAGTCTCCGATAAGGCCGGTAACGTGAGTGTGGTCAGAACAAATAACCGTGTTTCCTACACACACGGACCATATCTAGTTCAACTCTGCTTATGAAACTGATACAAACCACAGGTCCTCTAACATCCAGTGCTTTTCAGTTAAGAGCGAGGAACGTGTGAGCTTCGTGAATGATGTAGCTTCCTTTGAGCTGAAAAGTGAGTGCGTTTACCTGAAAGGATCTCTTGCTTGTAGGAAGACACAGAGCCTGGCAATTAACTCCGATTCTGAAGGGAAACACACAGCACAGTTCTCATCCATGAAACACACTCTGCTTTAGAGCAAGAAGCACTCTCTTGCTTCCTTAAGTCTCTAATAAGGCAGGAAACGTGAGTGTGCTTAGAACAAAAGAACCGTGTTTCCTACACACACGGACCATATCTAGTTCAACTCTGCTTCTGAAACTGATACAAACCACAGGTCCTCTAACATCCAATGCTATTCAGTTAAGAGCGAGAAACGTGTGAGCATCGTGAATGATGTAGCTTCCTTTGAGCTGAAAAGTGAGTGCGTTTACCTGAAACGAAGTCTTGCTTGTAGGAAGACACAGAGCCTGGCAATTAACTCCGATTCTGAAAGGAAACACACGGCACAGTTCTCATCCATGAAACATACTCTTCTTTAGAGCAAGAAGCCCTCTCTTGCTTTCTCAAGTCTCCGAAAAGGCCGGAAACGTGAGTGTGCTCAGAACAAATAACCGTGTTTCCTACACACACGGAAAATATTTAGTTCAACTCCGCTTATGAAACTGATACAAACCACAGGTCCTCTAACATCCAATGCTTTTCAGTTAAGAGCGAGGAACGTGTGAGCTTCGTGAATGATGTAGCTTCCTTTGAGCTGAAAAGTGAGTGCATTTACCTGAAACGAAGTCTTGCTTGTAGGAAGACACAGAGCTTGGCAATTACCTCCGATTCTGAAGGGAAACACACAGCACAGATCTCATCCATAAACTCACTGTGCTTTAGAGCAAGAAGCACTCTTTTGCTTTCTAGCTCCTCTAATAAGGCGGGAAACGTGTGTGCTTAGAACAAAAGAACCGTGTTTCCTACACACACGGAACATATCTAGTTCAACTCTGCTTCTGAAACTGATACAAACCACAGGTCCTCTAACATCCAATGCTTTTCAGTTAAGAGCGAGAAACATGTGAGCTTCGTGAATGATGTATCATCCTTTGAGCTGAAAAGTGAGTGCGTTTACCTGAAACGAAGTCTTGCTTGTAGGAAGACACAGAGCCTGGCAATTAACTCCGATTCTGAAGGGAAACACACAGCACAGTTCTCATCCATGAAACACACTCTGCTTTAGAGCAAGAAGCACTCTCTTGCTTCCTCAAGTCTCTAATAAGGGAGGAAACTTGAGTGTGCTTAGAACAAATGAACTGTGTTTCCTACACACACGGATCATTTCTCATTCAACACTGCTTCTGAAACTGATACAAACCACAGGTCCTCTAACATCCAATAAAATTCAGTTAAGAGCGAAGTAACGTGTGAGCTTCTTGAACAATGTTGCTTCCTTTGAGCTGAAAAGTGAGTGCTGTTTACCTGAAACGAAGTCTTGCTTGTAGGAAGACACAGAGCCGGGCATTTAACTCCGTTTCTGAAGGGAAAGACACAGCACAGTTCGCATCCATGAAACACACTCTGCTTTAGAGCAAGAACCACTCTCTTGCTTCCTCAAGTCTCTAATAAGGCAGGAAACGTGAGTGTGCTTAGAACAAAAGAACCGTGTTTCCTACACACAAGGACCATATCTAGTTCAACTGTGCTTCTGAAACTGATACACCACAGGTCCTCTAACATCCAATGCTTTTCAGTTAATACCTGGTACCGTGTGAGCTTCCTTAAAGATGTAGCTTCCTATGAGCTGAAAAGTGAGTGCGTTTACCTGAAACGAAGTCTTGCTTGTAGGAAGACACAGAGCCTGGCAATTAACTCCGATTCTGAAGGGAAAGACACAGCACAGTTCTCATCCATGAAACACACTCTGCTTTAGAGCAAGAACCACTCTCTTGCTTCCTCATGTCTCTAATATGGCAGGAAACGTGAGTGTGCTTAGAATAAATGAACCGTGTTTCCTACACACACGGACCATATCTAGTTCAACTCTGCTTATGAAACTGATACAAACCACAGGTCCTCTAACATCCAATGCTATTCAGTTAAGAGCGAGAAACGTGTGAGCTTCGTTAAAGATGTAGCTTCCTTTGAGCTGAAAAGTGAGTGCGTTTACCTGAAACGAAGTCTTGCTTGTAGGAAGACACAGAGCCTGGCATTTAACTCTGTTTCTGAAGGGAAACACACAGCACAGTTCTCATCCATGAAACATACTCTTCTTTAGAGCAAGAAGCACTCTCTTGCTTTCTCAAGTCTCCGATAAGGCCGGTAACGTGAGTGTGGTCAGAACAAATAACCGTGTTTCCTACACACACGGACCATATCTAGTTCAACTCTGCTTATGAAACTGATACAAACCACAGGTCCTCTAACATCCAGTGCTTTTCAGTTAAGAGCGAGGAACGTGTGAGCTTCGTGAATGATGTAGCTTCCTTTGAGCTGAAAAGTGAGTGCGTTTACCTGAAAGGATCTCTTGCTTGTAGGAAGACACAGAGCCTGGCAATTAACTCCGATTCTGAAGGGAAACACACAGCACAGTTCTCATCCATGAAACACACTCTGCTTTAGAGCAAGAAGCACTCTCTTGCTTCCTTAAGTCTCTAATAAGGCAGGAAACGTGAGTGTGCTTAGAACAAAAGAACCGTGTTTCCTACACACACGGACCATATCTAGTTCAACTCTGCTTCTGAAACTGATACAAACCACAGGTCCTCTAACATCCAATGCTATTCAGTTAAGAGCGAGAAACGTGTGAGCATCGTGAATGATGTAGCTTCCTTTGAGCTGAAAAGTGAGTGCGTTTACCTGAAATGAAGTCTTGCTTGTAGGAAGACACAGAGCCTGGCAATTAACTCCGATTCTGAAAGGAAACACACGGCACAGTTCTCATCCATGAAACATACTCTTCTTTAGAGCAAGAAGCCCTCTCTTGCTTTCTCAAGTCTCCGAAAAGGCCGGAAACGTGAGTGTGCTCAGAACAAATAACCGTGTTTCCTACACACACGGAAAATATTTAGTTCAACTCCGCTTATGAAACTGATACAAACCACAGGTCCTCTAACATCCAATGCTTTTCAGTTAAGAGCGAGGAACGTGTGAGCTTCGTGAATGATGTAGCTTCCTTTGAGCTGAAAAGTGAGTGCATTTACCTGAAACGAAGTCTTGCTTGTAGGAAGACACAGAGCTTGGCAATTAACTCCGATTCTGAAGGGAAACACACAGCACAGATCTCATCCATAAACTCACTGTGCTTTAGAGCAAGAAGCACTCTTTTGCTTTCTAGCTCCTCTAATAAGGCGGGAAACGTGTGTGCTTAGAACAAAAGAACCGTGTTTCCTACACACACGGAACATATCTAGTTCAACTCTGCTTCTGAAACTGATACAAACCACAGGTCCTCTAACATCCAATGCTTTTCAGTTAAGAGCGAGAAACATGTGAGCTTCGTGAATGATGTATCATCCTTTGAGCTGAAAAGTGAGTGCGTTTACCTGAAACGAAGTCTTGCTTGTAGGAAGACACAGAGCCTGGCAATTAACTCCGATTCTGAAGGGAAACACACAGCACAGTTCTCATCCATGAAACACACTCTGCTTTAGAGCAAGAAGCACTCTCTTGCTTCCTCAAGTCTCTAATAAGGGAGGAAACTTGAGTGTGCTTAGAACAAATGAACTGTGTTTCCTACACACACGGATCATTTCTCATTCAACACTGCTTCTGAAACTGATACAAACCACAGGTCCTCTAACATCCAATAAAATTCAGTTAAGAGCGAAGTAACGTGTGAGCTTCTTGAACAATGTTGCTTCCTTTGAGCTGAAAAGTGAGTGCTGTTTACCTGAAACGAAGTCTTGCTTGTAGGAAGACACAGAGCCGGGCATTTAACTCCGTTTCTGAAGGGAAAGACACAGCACAGTTCGCATCCATGAAACACACTCTGCTTTAGAGCAAGAACCACTCTCTTGCTTCCTCAAGTCTCTAATAAGGCAGGAAACGTGAGTGTGCTTAGAACAAAAGAACCGTGTTTCCTACACACAAGGACCATATCTAGTTCAACTGTGCTTCTGAAACTGATACACCACAGGTCCTCTAACATCCAATGCTTTTCAGTTAATACCTGGTACCGTGTGAGCTTCCTTAAAGATGTAGCTTCCTATGAGCTGAAAAGTGAGTGCGTTTACCTGAAACGAAGTCTTGCTTGTAGGAAGACACAGAGCCTGGCAATTAACTCCGATTCTGAAGGGAAACACACAGCACAGTTCTCATCCATGAAACACACTCTTCTTTAGAGCAAGAAGCACGCTCTTGCTTTCTCAAGTCTCTAATAAGGCGGGAAACGTAAGTGTGCTCAGAACAAAAGAACCGTGTTTCCTACACACACGGACCATTTCTCATTCAACACTGCTTCTGAAACTGATACAAACCACAGGACCTCTAATATACAATGCTTTTCAGTTAAGAGCCATAAACGAGTGAGCTTCGTGAACAATGTAGCTTCGTTTAGGCTGAAAAGAGAGTGCGTTTACCTGAAACGAAGTGTTGCTTGTAGGAAGACACAGAGCCTGGCATTTAACTCCATTTCAGAATGGAAACACACAGCACAGATCTCATCCATGAAACACACTCTGCTTTAGAGCAAGAAGCACTCTCTTGCTTTCTAGCTTCTCTAATAAGGCGGGAAACGTGAGTGCTTAGAACAAGGAACCGTGTTTCCTACACACACGGACCATATCTAGATCAACTCTGCTTCTGAAACTGATACAAACAAAAGGTCCTCTTACATCCAATGCTATTCAGTTCAGAGCGAGAAACGTGTGAGCTTCGTGAATGATGTATCTTCCTTTGAGCTGAAAAGTGAGTGCTTTTACCAGAAACGAAATCTTGCTTGCAGGAAGACACAGAGCCTGGCATTTAACTCCGTTTCTGAAGGGAAACACACAGCACATTTCTCAGCCATGAAACACACTCTGCTTTAGAGCAAGAAGCACACTCTTGCTTTCTAGAGTCTCTAATAAAGCGGGAAACGTGAGTGTGCTCAGAACTAAAGAACCGTGTTTCCTACACACACGGACCACATCTCGTTCTACTTGGCTTCTGAATCAGATACAAACAAAAGGTCCTCTAACATCCAATGCTTTTCAGTTCAGAGAGGGATAGTGTGAGCTCCGTGAATGATGTAGCTTCCTTTGAGATGAAAATTGAGTGCTTTTACCTGAAACGTAGTCTTGATGTAAGAAGACACAGAGCCTGGCATTTAACTCTATTTCTGAAGGGAAACACACAGCACAGTTCTCATCGATGAAACACACTCTGCTTTAGAGCAAGAAGCACTCCCTTGCTTTCTCAAGTCTGTAAGAAAGCAGGAAACGTGAGTGTGCTTAGAAAAAGAACCGTGTTTCCTACACAGATGGACGATATCTAGTTCAACTCTGCTTCTGTAACTGATACACCACAGGTCCTCTAACATCCAATGCTTTTCAGTTAAGAGCGAGAAACGTGTGAGCTTCATTAAAGATGTAGCTTCCTTTGAGCTGAAAAGTGAGTGCGTTTAACTGAAACGAATTCTTGCTTGTAGGAAGACACAGAGCCTGGAAATTAACTCTGATTCTGAAGGGAAACACACAGCACAGTTCTCATCCATGAAACACACTCTGCTTTATAGCAAGAACCACTCTCTTGCTTCCTCATGTCTCTAATAAAGCGGGAAACGTGAGTGTGCTCAGAACACAGGAACCGTGTTTCCTACACACAGGGACCATATCCAGTTCAACTCTGTTTCTGAAACTGATACAAACCACAGGTCCTCTAACATCCAATGCTTTTCAGTTAAGAGCGAGGAACGTGTGAGCTTTGTGAATGATGTAGCTTCCTTTGAGCTGAAAAGTGAGTGTGTTTACCTGAAACGAAGTCTTGCTTGTAGGAAGACACAGAGCCTGGCATTTAACTCCGATTCTTTAGGGAAACACACAGCACAGTTCTCATCCATTAAACACACTCTGCTTTAGAGCAAGAAGCACTCTCTTGCTTTCTCAAGCCTCTAATATGGCGGGAAATGTGAGTGTGCTCAGAACAAAAGAAACGTGTTTCCTACACACACGGACCATATCTAGTTCAACTCTGCTTCTGAAACTGATACAAACCACAGGTCCTCTAACATCCAATGCTATTCAGTTAAGAGCGAGAAACGTGTGAGCTTCGTGAACGATGTAGCTTCCTTTGAGATGAAAAGTGAGTGCGTTTACCTGAAACTAAGTCTTGCTTGTAGGAAGACACAGAGCCTGGCATTATCTCCATTTCTGAAGGGAAACACACAGCACAGATCTCATCCATAAACTCACTGTGCTTTAGAGCAAGAAGCACTCTTTTGCTTTCTAGCTCCTCTAATAAGGCGGGAAACGTGTGTGCTTAGAACAAAAGAACCGTGTTTCCTACACACACGGAACATATCTAGTTCAACTCTGCTTCTGAAACTGATACAAACCACAGGTCCTCTAACATCCAATGCTTTTCAGTTAAGAGCGAGAAACATGTGAGTTTCGTGAATGATGTATCATCCTTTGAGCTGAAAAGTGAGTGCGTTTACCTGAAACGAAGTCTTGCTTGTAGGAAGACACAGAGCCTGGCAATTAACTCCGATTCTGAAGGGAAACACACAGCACAGTTCTCATCCATGAAACACACTCTGCTTTAGAGCAAGAAGCACTCTCTTGCTTCCTCAAGTCTCTAATAAGGGAGGAAACTTGAGTGTGCTTAGAACAAATGAACTGTGTTTCCTACACACACGGATCATTTCTCATGCAACACTGCTTCTGAAACTGATACAAACCACAGGTCCTCTAACATCCAATAAAATTCAGTTAAGAGCGAAGTAACGTGTGAGCTTCTTGAACGATGTTGCTTCCTTTGAGCTGAAAAGTGAGTGCTGTTTACCTGAAACGAAGTCTTGCTTGTAGGAAGACACAGAGCCGGGCATTTAACTCCGTTTCTGAAGGGAAAGACACAGCACAGTTCGCATCCATGAAACACACTCTGCTTTAGAGCAAGAACCACTCTCTTGCTTCCTCAAGTCTCTAATAAGGCAGGAAACGTGAGTGTGCTTAGAACAAAAGAACCGTGTTTCCTACACACAAGGACCATATCTAGTTCAACTGTGCTTCTGAAACTGATACACCACAGGTCCTCTAACATCCAATGCTTTTCAGTTAATACCTGGTACCGTGTGAGCTTCCTTAAAGATGTAGCTTCCTATGAGCTGAAAAGTGAGTGCGTTTACCTGAAACGAAGTCTTGCTTGTAGGAAGACACAGAGCCTGGCAATTAACTCCGATTCTGAAGGGAAACACACAGCACAGTTCTCATCCATGAAACACACTCTGCTTTAGAGCAAGAAGCACTCTCTTGCTTCCTCAAGTCTCTAATAAGGGAGGAAACTTGAGTGTGCTTAGAACAAATGAACTGTGTTTCCTACACACACGGATCATTTCTCATTCAACACTGCTTCTGAAACTGATACAAACCACAGGACCTCTAATATACAATGCTTTTCAGTTAAGAGCCATAAACGAGTGAGCTTCGTGAACAATGTAGCTTCGTTTAGGCTGAAAAGAGAGTGCGTTTACCTGAAACGAAGTGTTGCTTGTAGGAAGACACAGAGCCTGGCATTTAACTCCATTTCAGAATGGAAACACACAGCACAGATCTCATCCATGAAACACACTCTGCTTTAGAGCAAGAAGCACTCTCTTGCTTTCTAGCTTCTCTAATAAGGCGGGAAACGTGAGTGCTTAGAACAAGGAACCGTGTTTCCTACACACACGGACCATATCTAGATCAACTCTGCTTCTGAAACTGATACAAACAAAAGGTCCTCTTACATCCAATGCTATTCAGTTCAGAGCGAGAAACGTGTGAGCTTCGTGAATGATGTATCTTCCTTTGAGCTGAAAAGTGAGTGCTTTTACCAGAAACGAAATCTTGCTTGCAGGAAGACACAGAGCCTGGCATTTAACTCCGTTTCTGAAGGGAAACACACAGCACATTTCTCAGCCATGAAACACACTCTGCTTTAGAGCAAGAAGCACACTCTTGCTTTCTAGAGTCTCTAATAAAGCGGGAAACGTGAGTGTGCTCAGAACTAAAGAACCGTGTTTCCTACACACACGGACCACATCTCGTTCTACTTGGCTTCTGAATCAGATACAAACAAAAGGTCCTCTAACATCCAATGCTTTTCAGTTCAGAGAGGGATAGTGTGAGCTCCGTGAATGATGTAGCTTCCTTTGAGATGAAAATTGAGTGCTTTTACCTGAAACGTAGTCTTGATGTAAGAAGACACAGAGCCTGGCATTTAACTCTATTTCTGAAGGGAAACACACAGCACAGTTCTCATCGATGAAACACACTCTGCTTTAGAGCAAGAAGCACTCCCTTGCTTTCTCAAGTCTGTAAGAAAGCAGGAAACGTGAGTGTGCTTAGAAAAAGAACCGTGTTTCCTACACAGATGGACGATATCTAGTTCAACTCTGCTTCTGTAACTGATACACCACAGGTCCTCTAACATCCAATGCTTTTCAGTTAAGAGCGAGAAACGTGTGAGCTTCATTAAAGATGTAGCTTCCTTTGAGCTGAAAAGTGAGTGCGTTTAACTGAAACGAATTCTTGCTTGTAGGAAGACACAGAGCCTGGAAATTAACTCTGATTCTGAAGGGAAACACACAGCACAGTTCTCATCCATGAAACACACTCTGCTTTATAGCAAGAACCACTCTCTTGCTTCCTCATGTCTCTAATAAAGCGGGAAACGTGAGTGTGCTCAGAACACAGGAACCGTGTTTCCTACACACAGGGACCATATCCAGTTCAACTCTGTTTCTGAAACTGATACAAACCACAGGTCCTCTAACATCCAATGCTCTTCAGTTAAGAGCAAGAAACGTGTGAGCTTCGTTAAAGATGTAGCTTCCTTTGAGCTGAAAAGTGAGTGCGTTTACCTGAAACGAAGTCTTGCTTGTAGGAAGACACAGAGCCTGGCAATTAACTCCGATTCTGAAGGGAAACACACAGCACAGTTCTCATCCATGAAACACACTCTGCTTTAGAGCAAGAAGCACTCTCTTGCTTCCTCAAGTCTCTAATAAGGGAGGAAACGTGAGTGTGCTTAGAACAAATGAACTGTGTTTCCTACACACACGGATCATTTCTCATTCAACACTGCTTCTGAAACTGATACAAACCACAGGTCCTCTAACATCCAATAAAATTCAGTTAAGAGCGAAGAAACGTGTGAGCTTCTTGAACGATGTTGCTTCGTTTGAGCTGAAAAGTGAGTGCTGTTTACCTGAAACGAAGTCTTTCTTGTAGGAAGACACAGAGCCGGGCATTTAACTCCGTTTCTGAAGGGAAAGACACAGCACAGTTCGCATCCATGAAACACACTCTGCTTTAGAGCAAGAACCACTCTCTTGCTTCCTCAAGTCTCTAATAAGGCAGGAAACGTGAGTGTGCTTAGAACAAAAGAACCGTGTTTCCTACACACAAGGACCATATCTAGTTCAACTGTGCTTCTGAAACTGATACACCACAGGTCCTCTAACATCCAATGCTTTTCAGTTAATACCTGGTACCGTGTGAGCTTCCTTAAAGATGTAGCTTCCTATGAGCTGAAAAGTGAGTGCGTTTACCTGAAACGAAGTCTTGCTTGTAGGAAGACACAGAGCCTGGCAATTAACTCCGATTCTGAAGGGAAACACACAGCACAGTTCTCATCCATGAAACACACTCTGCTTTAGAGCAAGAAGCACTCTCTTGCTTTCTCAAGTCTCTAATAAGGCGGGAAACGTGAGTGTGCTCAGAACAAAAGAACCGTGTTTCCTGCACACACGAACCATTTCTCATTCAACACTGCTTCTGAAACTGATACAAACCACAGGACCTCTATCATACAATGCTTTTCAGTTAAGAGCCATAAACGAGTGAGCTTCGTGAACAATGTAGCTTCGTTTAGGCTGAAAAGAGAGTGCGTTTACCTGAAACGAAGTGTTGCTTGTAGGAAGACACAGAGCCTGGCATTTAACTCCATTTCAGAATGGAAACACACAGCACAGATCTCATCCATGAAACACACTCTGCTTTAGAGCAAGAAGCACTCTCTTGCTTTCTAGCTTCTCAATAAGGCGGGAAACGTGTGTGCTTAGAACAAAGAACCGTGTTTCCTACACACACGGACCATATCTAGATCAACTCTGCTTCTGAAACTGATACAAACAAAAGGTCCTCTTACATCCAATGCTATTCAGTTCAGAGCGAGAAACGTGTGAGCTTCGTGAATGATGTATCTTCCTTTGAGCTGAAAAGTGAGTGCTTTTACCAGAAACGAAATCTTGCTTGCAGGAAGACACAGAGCCTGGCATTTAACTCCGTTTCTGAAGGGAAACACACAGCACATTTCTCAGCCATGAAACACACTCTGCTTTAGAGCAAGAAGCACACTCTTGCTTTCTAGAGTCTCTAATAAAGCGGGAAACGTGAGTGTGCTCAGAACTAAAGAACCGTGTTTCCTACACACACGGACCACATCTCGTTCTACTTGGCTTCTGAATCAGATACAAACAAAAGGTCCTCTAACATCCAATGCTTTTCAGTTCAGAGAGGGAAAGTGTGAGCTCCGTGAATGATGTAGCTTCCTTTGAGATGAAAATTGAGTGCTTTTACCTGAAACGTAGTCTTGATGTAAGAAGACACAGAGCCTGGCATTTAACTCTGTTTCTGAAGGGAAACACACAGCACAGTTCTCATTGATGAAACACACTCTGCTTTAGAGCAAGAAGCACTCCCTTGCTTTCTCAAGTCTGTAAGAAAGCAGGAAACGTGAGTGTGCTTAGAAAAAGAACCGTGTTTCCTACACAGATGGACGATATCTAGTTCAACTCTGCTTCTGTAACTGATACACCACAGGTCCTCTAACATCCAATGCTTTTCAGTTAAGAGCGAGAAACGTGTGAGCTTCATTAAAGATGTAGCTTCCTTTGAGCTGAAAAGTGAGTGCGTTTAACTGAAACGAATTCTTGCTTGTAGGAAGACACAGAGCCTGGAAATTAACTCCGATTCTGAAGGGAAACACACAGCACAGTTCTCATCCATGAAACACACTCTGCTTTATAGCAAGAACCACTCTCTTGCTTCCTCAAGTCTCTAATAAGGCAGGAAACGTGTGTGTGCTTAGAACAAAGGAACCGTGTTTCCTACACACAGGGACCATATCCAGTTCAACTCTGTTTCTGAAACTGATACAAACCACAGGTCCTCTAACATCCAATGCTCTTCAGTTAAGAGCGAGAAACGTGTGAGCTTCGTTAAAGATGTAACTTCCTTTGAGCTGAAAAGTGAGTGCGTTTACCTGAAACGAAGTCTTGCTTGTAGGAAGACACAGAGCCGGGCATTTCACTCCGATTCTGAAGGGAAACACACAGCACAGTTCTCATCCATGAAACACACTCTTCTTTAGAGCAAGAAGCACGCTCTTGCTTTCTCAAGTCTCTAATAAGGCGGGAAACGTGAGTGTGCTCAGAACAAAAGAACCGTGTTTCCTACACACACGGACCATTTCTCATTCAACACTGCTTCTGAAACTGATACAAACCACAGGACCTCTAACATACAATGCTTTTCAGTTAAGAGCCATAAACGAGTGAGCTTCGTGAACATTGTAGCATCGTTTAGGCTGAAAAGTGAGTGCGTTTACCTGAAACGAAGTCTTGCTTGTAGGAAGACACAGAGCCGGGCATTTAACTCCATTTCTGAAGGGAAAGACACCGCACAGTTCTCATCCATGAAACACACTCTGCTTTATAGCAAGAACCACTCTCTTGCTTCCTCAAGTCTCTAATAAGGCAGGACCGTGTGTGTGCTTAGAACAAAAGAACCGTGTTTCCTACACACACGGACCATATCTAGTTCAACTCTGCTTCTGAAACTGATACAAACAACAGGTCCTCTATCATCCAATGCTTTTCAGTTAAGAGCGAGAAACGTGTGAGCTTCGTTAAAGATGTAGCTTCCTTTGAGCTGAAAAGTGAGTGCGTTTACCTGAAACGAAGTCTTGCTTGTAGGAAGACACAGAGCCTGGCATTTAACTCCATTTCTGAAGGGAAACACACAGCACAGATCTCATCCATGAAACACACTCTGCTTTAGAGCAAGAAGCACTCTCTTGCTTTCTAGAGTCTCTAATAAAGCGGGAAACGTAGGTGTGCTCAGAACTAAAGAACCGTGTTTCCTACACACACGGACCACATCTCGTTCTACTTTGCTTCTGAAACAGATATAATCAACAGGTCCTCTAACATCCAATGCTTTTCAGTTCAGAGAGGGAAACATGTGAGCTCCGTGAATGATGTAGCTTCCTTTGAGCTGAAAAGTGAGTGCTTTTACCTGAAACGTAGTCTTGCTTGTAGGAAGACACAGAGCCTGGCATTTAACTCCGTTTCTGAAGGGAAAGACACAGCACAGTTCTCATCCATGAAACACACTCTGCTTTAGAGCAAGAACCACTCTCTTGCTTCCTCATGTCTCTAATATGGCAGGAAACGTGAGTGTGCTTAGAATAAATGAACCGTGTTTCCTACACACACGGACCATATCTAGTTCAACTCTGCTTATGAAACTGATACAAACCACAGGTCCTCTAACATCCAATGCTATTCAGTTAAGAGCGAGAAACGTGTGAGCTTCGTTAAAGATGTAGCTTCCTTTGAGCTGAAAAGTGAGTGCGTTTACCTGAAACGAAGTCTTGCTTGTAGGAAGACACAGAGCCTGGCATTTAACTCTGTTTCTGAAGGGAAACACACAGCACAGTTCTCATCCATGAAACATACTCTTCTTTAGAGCAAGAAGCACTCTCTTGCTTTCTCAAGTCTCCGATAAGGCCGGTAACGTGAGTGTGGTCAGAACAAATAACCGTGTTTCCTACACACACGGACCATATCTAGTTCAACTCTGCTTATGAAACTGATACAAACCACAGGTCCTCTAACATCCAGTGCTTTTCAGTTAAGAGCGAGGAACGTGTGAGCTTCGTGAATGATGTAGCTTCCTTTGAGCTGAAAAGTGAGTGCGTTTACCTGAAACGATCTCTTGCTTGTAGGAAGACACAGAGCCTGGCAATTAACTCCGATTCTGAAGGGAAACACACAGCACAGTTCTCATCCATGAAACACACTCTGCTTTAGAGCAAGAAGCACTCTCTTGCTTCCTTAAGTCTCTAATAAGGCAGGAAACGTGAGTGTGCTTGGAACAAAAGAACCGTGTTTCCTACACACACGGACCATATCTAGTTCAACTCTGCTTCTGAAACTGATACAAACCACAGGTCCTCTAACATCCAATGCTTTTCAGTTAAGAGCGAGAAACGTGTGAGCATTGTGAATGATGTAGCTTCCTTTGAGCTGAAAAGTGAGTGCGTTTACCTGAAACGAAGTCTTGCTTGTAGGAAGACACAGAGCCTGGCAATTAACTCTGTTTCTGAAGGGAAACACACAGCACAGTTCTCATCCATGAAACATACTCTTCTTTATAGCAAGAAGCACTCTCTTGCTTTCTCAAGTCTCTGATAAGGCCGGAAACGTGAGTGTGCTCAGAACAAATAACCGTGTTTCCTACACACACGGACCATATCTAGTTCAACTCTGCTTATGAAACTGATACAAACCACAGGTCCTCTAACATCCAATGCTTTTCAGTTATGAGCGAGGAACGTGTGAGCTTCGTGAATGATGTAGCTTCCTTTGAGCTGAAAAGTGAGTGCTGTTTACCTGAAACGAAGTCTTGCTTGTAGGAAGACACAGAGCCTGGCAATTAACTCCGATTCTGAAGGGAAACACACAGCACAGTTCTCATCCATGAAACACACTCTGCTTTAGAGCAAGAAGCACTCCTTTGCTTTCTCAAGTGTGTAATAAAGCAGGAAACGTGAGTGTGCTTAGAAGAAAAGAACCGTGTTTCCTACACAGACGGACGATATCTAGTTCAACTCTGCTTCTGAAATGGATACACCACAGGACCTCTAACATCCAATGATTTTTAGTTAAGAGCAAGAAACGTGTGAGCTTCATTAAAGATGTAGCCTCCTATGAGCTGAAAAGTGAGTGCGTTTACCTGAAACGAAGTCTTGCTTGTAGGAAGACACAGAGCCTGGAAATTAACTCCGATTCTGAAGGGAAACACACAGCACAGTTCTCATCCATGAAACACACTCTGCTTTAGAGCAAGAAGCACTCTCTTGCTTTCTCAAGTCTCTAATAAAGCGGGAAACGTGAGTGTGCTCAGAACAAAAGAACCGTGTTTCCTACACACATGGACCATATCTAGTTCAACTCTGCTTCTGAAACTGATACAAACCACAGGTCCTCTAACATCCAATGCTTTTCAGTTAAGAGCGAGGAACGTGTGAGCTTTGTGAATGATGTAGCTTCCTTTGAGCTGAAAAGTGAGTGTGTTTACCTGAAACGAAGTCTTGCTTGTAGGAAGACACAGAGCCTGGCATTTAACTCCGATTCTGAAGGGAAACACACAGCACAGTTCTCATCCATTAAACACACTCTGCTTTAGAGCAAGAAGCACTCTCTTGCTTTCTCAAGTCTCTAATATGGCGGGAAATGTGAGTGTGCTCAGAACAAAAGAAACGTGTTTCCTACACACACGGACCATATCTAGTTCAACTCTGCTTCTGAAACTGATACAAACCACAGGTCCTCTAACATCCAATGCTATTCAGTTAAGAGCGAGAAACGTGTGAGCTTTGTGAACGATGTAGCTTCCTTTGAGATGAAAAGTGAGTGCGTTTACCTGAAACTAAGTCTTGCTTGTAGGAAGACACAGAGCCTGGCATTATCTCCATTTCTGAAGGGAAACACACAGCACAGATCTCTTCCATGAAACTCACTGTGCTTTAGAGCAAGAAGCACTCTTTTGCTTTCTAGCTCCTCTAATAAGGCGGGAAACGTGTGTGCTTAGAACAAAAGAACCGTGTTTCCTACACACACGGAACATATCTAGTTCAACTCTGCTTCTGAAACTGATACACCACAGGTCCTCTAACATCCAATGCTTTTCAGTTAAGAGCGAGAAACATGTGAGCTTCGTTAAAGATGTAGCTTCCTTTGAGCTGAAAAGTGAGTGCGTTTACCTGAAACGAAGTCTTGCTTGTAGGAAGACTCAGAGACTGGCAATTAACTCCGATTCTGAAGGGAAACACACAGCACAGTTCTCATGCATGAAACACACTCTTCTTTAGAGCAAGAAGCACTCTCTGGCTTTCTCAAGTCTCTAATAAGGCAGGAAACGTGAGTGTGCTTAGAACAAAAGAACCGTGTTTCCTACACACACGGACCATATCTAGTTCAACTCTGCTTCTGAAACTGATACAAACCACAGGTCCTCTAACATCCAATGCTTTTCAGTTAAGAGCGAGAAACGTGTGAGCATCGTGAATGATGTAGCTTCCTTTGAGCTGAAAAGTGAGTGCGTTTACCTGAGACGAAGTCTTGCTTGTAGGAAGACACAGAGCCTGGCAATTAACTCCGATTCTGAAGGGAAACACACAGCACAGTTCTCATCCATGAAACATACTCTTCTTTAGAGCAAGAAACCCTCTCTTGCTTTCTCAAGTCTCCGATAAGGCCGGAAACGTGAGTGTGCTCAGAACAAATAACCGTGTTTCCTACACACACGGACCATATTTAGTTCAACTCCGCATATGAAACTGATACAAACCACAGGTCCTCTAACATCCAATGCTTTTCAGTTAAGAGCGAGGAACGTGTGAGCTTCGTGAATGATGTAGCTTCCTTTGAGCTGAAAAGTGAGTGCGTTTACCTGAAACGAAGTCTTGCTTGTAGGAAGACACAGAGCCTGGCAATTAACTCCGAATCTGAAGGGAAACACACAGCACAGTTCTCATCCATGAAACACACTCTGCTTTAGAGCAAGAAGCACTCCCTTGCTTTCTCAAGTCTGTAATAAACAGGAAACGTGAGTGTGCTTAGAAGAAAAGAACCGTAATTCCTACACACACGGACGATATCTAGTTCAACTCTGCTTCTGAAACTGATACACCACAGGTCCTCTAACATCCAATGCTTTTCAGTTAAGAGCGAGAAACGTGTGAGGTTCGTTAAAGATGTAGCTTCCTTTGAGCTGAAAAGTGAGTGCGTTTACCTGAAACGAAGTCTTGCTTGTAGGAAGACACAGAGCCTGGCAATTAACTCCGATTCTGAAGGGAAACACACAGCACAGTTCTCATCCATGAAACACACTCAGCTTTAGAGCAAGAAGCACTCTCTTGCTTCCTTAAGTCTCTAATAAGGCAGGAAACCTGAGTGTGCTTGGAACAAAAGAACCGTGTTTCCTACACACACGGACCATATCTAGTTCATCTGCTTCTGAAACTGATACAAACCACAGGTCCTCTAACATCCAATGCTTTTCAGTTAAGAGCGAGTAACGTGTGAGCATCGTGAATGATGTAGCTTCCTTTGAGCTGAAAAGTGAGTGCGTTTACCTGAAACGAAGTCTTGCTTGTAGGAAGACACAGAGCCTGGCAATTAACTCCGATTCTGAAGGGAAAGACACAGCACAGTTCTCATCCATGAAACACACTCTGCTTTAGAGCAAGAAGCACTCCCTTGCTTTCTCAAGTCTGTAATAAAGCAGGAAACGTGAGTGTGCTTAGAAGAAAAGAACCGTGTTTCCTACACACACGGACGATATCTTGTTCAACTCTGCTTCTGAAACTGATACACCACAGGTCCTCTAACATCCAATGCTTTTCAGTTAAGAGCGAGAAACGTGTGAGGTTCGTTAAAGATGTAGCTTCCTTTGAGCTGAAAAGTGAGTGTGTTTACCTGAAACGAAGTCTTGCTTGTAGGAAGACACAGAGCCTGGCAATTAACTCCGATTCTGAAGGGAAACACACAGCACAGTTCTCATCCATGAAACACACTCTTCTTTAGAGCAACAAGCACTCTCTTGCTTCCTAAAGTCTCTAATAAGGCGGGAAATGTGAGTGTGCTCAGAACAAAAGAACCGTGTTTCCTACACACAGGGACCATATCCAGTTCAACTCTGTTTCTGAAACTGATACAAACCACAGGTCCTCTAACATCCAATGCTATTCAGTTAAGAGCGAGGAACGTGTGAGCTTCGTGAACGATGTAGCTTCGTTTGACCTGAAAAGTGAGTGCTGTTTACCTGAAACGAAGTCATGCTTGTAGGAAGACACAGAGCCTGGCATTTGACTCCGTTTCTGAAGGGAAAGACACAGCACAGTTCTCATCCATGAAACACACTCTGCTTTATAGCAAGAACCACTCTCTTGCTTCCTCAAGTCTCTAATAAGGCAGGAAACGTGAGTGTACTCAGAATAAAAGAACCGTGTTTCCTACACACACGGACCATATCTAGTTCAACGCTGCTTATGAAACTGATACAAACCACAGGTCCTCTAACATCCAATGCTTTTCAGTTAAGAGCGAGGAACGTGTGAGCTTCGTGAATGATGTAGCTTCCTTTGAGCTGAAAAGTGAGTGCGTTTACCTGAAACGAAGTCTTGCTTGTAGGAAGACACAGAGCCTGGCAATTAACTCCGATTCTGAAGGGAAACACACAGCACAGTTCTCATCCATGAAACACACTCTGCTTTAGAGCAAGAAGCACTCCCTTGCTTTCTTAAGTCTGTAATAAAGCAGGAAACGTGAGTGTGCTTAGAAGAAAAGAACCGTATTTCCTACACACACGGACGATATCTAGTTCAACTCTGCTTCTGAAACTGATACACCACAGGTCCTCTAACATCCAATGCTTTTCAGTTAAGAGCGAGAAACGTGTGAGGTTCGTTAAAGATGTAGCTTCCTTTGAGCTGAAAAGTGAGTGCGTTTACCTGAAACGAAGTCTTGCTTGTAGGAAGACACAGAGCCTGGCAATTAACTCCGATTCTGAAGGGAAACACACAGCACAGTTCTCATACATGAAACACACTCTGCTTTAGAGCAAGAAGCACTCTCTTGCTTCCTTAAGTCTCTAATAAGGCAGGAAACCTGAGTGTGCTTGGAACAAAAGAACCGTGTTTCCTACACACACGGACCATATCTAGTTCAACTCTGCTTCTGAAACTGATACAAACCACAGGTCCTCTAACATCCAATGCTTTTCAGTTAAGAGCGAGTAACGTGTGAGCATCTTGAATGATGTAGCTTCCTTTGAGCTGAAAAGTGAGTGCGTTTACCTGAAACGAAGTCTTGCTTGTAGGAAGACACAGAGCCTGGCAATTAACTCCGATTCTGAAGGGAAAGACACAGCACAGTTCTAATCCATGAAACACACTCTGCTTTAGAGCAAGAAGCACTCCCTTGCTTTCTCAAGTCTGTAATAAAGCAGGAAACGTGAGTGTGCTTAGAAGAAAAGAACCGTGTTTCCTACACACAGGGACCATATCCAGTTCAACTCTGTTTCTGAAACTGATACAAACCACAGGTCCTCTAATATCCAATGCTATTCAGTTAAGAGCGAGGAACGTGTGAGCTTCGTGAACGATGTAGCTTCGTTTGACCTGAAAAGTGAGTGCTGTTTACCTGAAACGAAGTCATGCTTGTAGGAAGACACAGATCCTGGCATTTGACTCCGTTTCTGAAGGGAAAGACACAGCACAGTTCTCATCCATGAAACACACTCTGCTTTATAGCAAGAACCACTCTCTTGCTTCCTCAAGTCTCTAATAAGGCAGGAAACGTGAGTGTGCTTAGAATAAAAGAACCGTGTTTCCTACACACATGGACCATATCTAGTTCAACGCTGCTTATGAAACTGATACAAACCACAGGTCCTCTAACATCCAATGCTATTCAGTTAAGAGCGAGAAACGTGTGAGCTTCGTTAAAGATGTAGCTTCCTTTGAGCTGAAAAGTGAGTGCGTTTACCTGAAACGAAGTCTTGCTTGTAGGAAGACACAGAGCCTGGCATTTAACTCTGTTTCTGAAGGGAAACACACAGCACAGTTCTCATCCATGAAACATACTCTTCTTTAGAGCAAGAAGCACTCTCTTGCTTTCTCAAGTCTCCGATAAGGCCGGAAACGTGAGTGTGCTCAGAACAAATAACCGTGTTTCCTACACACACGGACCATATCTAGTTCAACTCTGCTTATGAAACTGATACAAACCACAGGTCCTCTAACATCCAATGCTTTTCAGTTAAGAGCAAGGAACGTGTGAGCTTCGTGAATGATGTAGCTTCCTTTGAGCTGAAAAGTGAGTGCATTTACCTGAAACGAAGTCTTGCTTGTAGGAGGACACAGAGCCTGGCAATTAACTCCGATTCTGAAGGGAAACACACAGCACAGTTCTCATCCATGAAACACACTCTGCTTTAGAGCAAGAAGCACTCCCTTGCTTTCTCAAGTCTGTAATAAAGCAGGAAACGTGAGTGTGCTTAGAAGAAAAGAACCGTGTTTCCTACACACAGGGACGATATCTAGTTCAACTCTGCTTCTGAAACTGATACACCACAGGTCCTCTAACATCCAATGCTTTTCAGTTAAGAGCGAGAAACGTGTGAGGTTCGTTAAAGATGTAGCTTCCTTTGAGCTGAAAAGTGAGTGCATTTACCTGAAACGAAGTCTTGCTTGTAGGAAGACACAGAGCCTGGCAATTAACTTCGATTCTGAAGGGAAACACACAGCACAGTTCTCATCCATGAAACACACTCTGCTTTAGAGCAAGAAGCACTCTCTTGCTTCCTTAAGTCTCTAATAAGGCAGGAAACCTGAGTGTGCTTGGAACAAAAGAACCGTGTTTCCTACACACACGGACCATATCTAGTTCAACTCTGCTTCTGAAACTGATACAAACCACAGGTCCTCTAACATCCAATGCTTTTCAGTTAAGAGCGAGTAACGTGTGAGCTTTGTGAATGATGTAGCTTCCTTTGAGCTGAAAAGTGAGTGCTGTTTACCTGAATCGAAGTCTTGCTTGTAGGAAGACACAGAGCCTGGCAATTATCTCCGATTCTGAAGGGAAACACACAGCACAGTTCTCATCCATGAAACACACTCTGCTTTAGAGCAAGAAGCACTCCCTTGCTTTCTCAAGTCTGTAATAAAGCAGGAAACGTGAGTGTGCTTAGAAGCAAAGAACCGTGTTTCCTACACACACGGACCATATCTAGTTCAACTCTGCTTCTGAAACTGATACACCACAGGTCCTCTAACATCCAATGCTTTTCAGTTAAGAGCGAGAAACATGTGAGCTTCGTTAAAGATGTAGCTTCCTTTGAGCTGAAAAGTGAGTGCGTTTACCTGAAACGAAGTCTTGCTTGTAGGAAGACTCAGAGACTGGCAATTAACTCCGATTTTGAAGGGAAACACACAGCACAGTTCTCATGCATGAAACACACTCTTCTTTAGAGCAAGAAGCACTCTCTGGCTTTCTCAAGTCTCTAATAAGGCAGGAAACGTGAGTGTGCTTAGAACAAAAGAACCGTGTTTCCTACACACACGGACCATATCTAGTTCAACTCTGCTTCTGAAACTGATACAAACCACAGGTCCTCTAACATCCAATGCTTTTCAGTTAAGAGCGAGAAACGTGTGAGCATCGTGAATGATGTAGCTTCCTTTGAGCTGAAAAGTGAGTGCGTTTACCTGAAACGAAGTCTTGCTTGTAGGAAGACACAGAGCCTGGCAATTAACTCCGATTCTGAAGGAAAACACACAGCACAGTTCTCATCCATGAAACATACTCTTCTTTAGAGCAAGAAGCCCTCTCTTGCTTTCTCAAGTCTCCGATAATGCCGGAAACGTGAGTGTGCTCAGAACAAATAACCGTGTTTCCTACACACACGGACCATATTTAGTTCAACTCCGCTTATGAAACTGATACAAACCACAGGTCCTCTAACATCCAATGCTTTTCAGTTAAGAGCGAGGAACGTGTGAGCTTCGTGAATGATGTAGCTTCCTTTGAGCTGAAAAGTGAGTGCGTTTACCTGAAACGAAGTCTTGCTTGTAGGAAGACACAGATCCTGGCATTTGACTCCGTTTCTGAAGGGAAAGACACAGCACAGTTCTCATCCATGAAACACACTCTGCTTTATAGCAAGAACCACTCTCTTGCTTCCTCAAGTCTCTAATAAGGCAGGAAACGTGAGTGTGCTTAGAATAAAAGAACCGTGTTTCCTACACACATGGACCATATCTAGTTCAACGCTGCTTATGAAACTGATACAAACCACAGGTCCTCTAACATCCAATGCTATTCAGTTAAGAGCGAGAAACGTGTGAGCTTCGTTAAAGATGTAGCTTCCTTTGAGCTGAAAAGTGAGTGCGTTTACCTGAAACGAAGTCTTGCTTGTAGGAAGACACAGAGCCTGGCATTTAACTCTGTTTCTGAAGGGAAACACACAGCACAGTTCTCATCCATGAAACATACTCTTCTTTAGAGCAAGAAGCACTCTCTTGCTTTCTCAAGTCTCCGATAAGGCCGGAAACGTGAGTGTGCTCAGAACAAATAACCGTGTTTCCTACACACACGGACCATATCTAGTTCAACTCTGCTTATGAAACTGATACAAACCACAGGTCCTCTAACATCCAATGCTTTTCAGTTAAGAGCAAGGAACGTGTGAGCTTCGTGAATGATGTAGCTTCCTTTGAGCTGAAAAGTGAGTGCATTTACCTGAAACGAAGTCTTGCTTGTAGGAGGACACAGAGCCTGGCAATTAACTCCGATTCTGAAGGGAAACACACAGCACAGTTCTCATCCATGAAACACACTCTGCTTTAGAGCAAGAAGCACTCCCTTGCTTTCTCAAGTCTATAATAAAGCAGGAAACGTGAGTGTGCTTAGAAGAAAAGAACCGTGTTTCCTACACACAGGGACGATATCTAGTTCAACTCTGCTTCTGAAACTGATACACCACAGGTCCTCTAACATCCAATGCTTTTCAGTTAAGAGCGAGAAACGTGTGAGGTTCGTTAAAGATGTAGCTTCCTTTGAGCTGAAAAGTGAGTGCATTTACCTGAAACGAAGTCTTGCTTGTAGGAAGACACAGAGCCTGGCAATTAACTTCGATTCTGAAGGGAAACACACAGCACAGTTCTCATCCATGAAACACACTCTGCTTTAGAGCAAGAAGCACTCTCTTGCTTCCTTAAGTCTCTAATAAGGCAGGAAACCTGAGTGTGCTTGGAACAAAAGAACCGTGTTTCCTACACACACGGACCATATCTAGTTCAACTCTGCTTCTGAAACTGATACAAACCACAGGTCCTCTAACATCCAATGCTTTTCAGTTAAGAGCGAGTAACGTGTGAGCTTTGTGAATGATGTAGCTTCCTTTGAGCTGAAAAGTGAGTGCTGTTTACCTGAATCGAAGTCTTGCTTGTAGGAAGACACAGAGCCTGGCAATTAACTCCGATTCTGAAGGGAAACACACAGCACAGTTCTCATCCATGAAACACACTCTGCTTTAGAGCAAGAAGCACTCCCTTGCTTTCTCAAGTCTGTAATAAAGCAGGAAACGTGAGTGTGCTTAGAAGCAAAGAACCGTGTTTCCTACACACACGGACCATATCTAGTTCAACTCTGCTTCTGAAACTGATACACCACAGGTCCTCTAACATCCAATGCTTTTCAGTTAAGAGCGAGAAACATGTGAGCTTCGTTAAAGATGTAGCTTCCTTTGAGCTGAAAAGTGAGTGCGTTTACCTGAAACGAAGTCTTGCTTGTAGGAAGACTCAGAGACTGGCAATTAACTCCGATTTTGAAGGGAAACACACAGCACAGTTCTCATGCATGAAACACACTCTTCTTTAGAGCAAGAAGCACTCTCTGGCTTTCTCAAGTCTCTAATAAGGCAGGAAACGTGAGTGTGCTTAGAACAAAAGAACCGTGTTTCCTACACACATGGACCATATCTAGTTCAACTCTGCTTCTGAAACTGATACAAACCACAGGTCCTCTAACATCCAATGCTTTTCAGTTAAGAGCGAGAAACGTGTGAGCATCGTGAATGATGTAGCTTCCTTTGAGCTGAAAAGTGAGTGCGTTTACCTGAAACGAAGTCTTGCTTGTAGGAAGACACAGAGCCTGGCAATTAACTCCGATTCTGAAGGAAAACACACAGCACAGTTCTCATCCATGAAACATACTCTTCTTTAGAGCAAGAAGCCCTCTCTTGCTTTCTCAAGTCTCCGATAATGCCGGAAACGTGAGTGTGCTCAGAACAAATAACCGTGTTTCCTACACACACGGACCATATTTAGTTCAACTCCGCTTATGAAACTGATACAAACCACAGGTCCTCTAACATCCAATGCTTTTCAGTTAAGAGCGAGGAACGTGTGAGCTTCGTGAATGATGTAGCTTCCTTTGAGCTGAAAAGTGAGTGCGTTTACCTGAAACGAAGTCTTGCTTGTAGGAAGACACAGAGCCTGGCAATTAACTCCGATTCTGAAGGGAAACACACAGCACAGTTCTCATCCATGAAACACACTCTGCTTTAGAGCAAGAAGCACTCTCTTGCTTCCTTAAGTCTCTAATAAGGCAGGAAACCTGAGTGTGCTTGGAACAAAAGAACCGTGTTTCCTACACACACGGACCATATCTAGTTCAACTCTGCTTCTGAAACTGATACAAACCACAGGTCCTCTAACATCCAATGCTTTTCAGTTAAGAGCGAGAAACGTGTGAGCTTTGTGAATGATGTAGCTTCCTTTGAGCTGAAAAGTGAGTGCGTTTACCTGAAACGAAGTCTTGCTTGTAGGAAGACACAGAGCCTGGCAATTAACTCCGATTCTGAAGGGAAACACACAGCACAGTTCTCATCCATGAAACACACTCTGCTTTAGAGCAAGAAGCACTCCCTTGCTTTCTCAAGTCTGTAATAAAGCAGGAAACGTGAGTGTGCTTAGAAGCAAAGAACCGTGTTTCCTACACACACGGACGATATCTAGTTCAACTCTGCTTCTGAAACTGATACACCACAGGTCCTCTAACATCCAATGCTTTTCAGTTAAGAGCGAGAAACGTGTGAGCTTCGTTAAAGATGTAGCTTCCTTTGAGCTGAAAAGTGAGTGTGTTTACCTGAAACGAAGTCTTGCTTGTAGGAAGACTCAGAGCCTGGCAATTAACTCCGATTCTGAAGGGAAACACACAGCACAGTTCTCATCCATGAAACATACTCTTCTTTAGAGCAAGAAGCACTCTCTTCCTTTCTCAAGTCTCCGATAAGGCCGGAAACGTGAGTGTGCTCAGAAAAAATAACCGTGTTTCCTACACACACGGACCATATCTAGTTCAACTCTGCTTATGAAACTGATACAAACCACAGGTCCTCTAACATCCAATGCTTTTCAGTTAAGAGCGAGGAACGTGTGAGCTTCGTGAATGATGTAGCTTCCTTTGAGCTGAAAAGTGAGTGCGTTTACCTGAAACGAAGTCTTGCTTGTAGGAAGACACAGAGCCTGGCAATTACTCCGATTCTGAAGGGAAACACACAGCACAGTTCTCATCCATGAAACACACTCTGCTTTAGAGCAAGAAGCACTCTCTTGCTTCCTTAAGTCTCTAATAAGGCAGGAAACGTGAGTGTGCTTAGAAGCAAAGAACCGTGTTTCCTACACACACGGACCATATCTAGTTCAACTCTGCTTCGGAAACTGATACACCACAGGTCCTCTAACATCCAATGCTTTTCAGTTAAGAGCGAGAAACATGTGAGCTTCGTTAAAGATGTAGCTTCCTTTGAGCTGAAAAGTGAGTGCGTTTACCTGAAACGAAGTCTTGCTTGTAGGAAGACTCAGAGACTGGCAATTAACTCCGATTTTGAAGGGAAACACACAGCACAGTTCTCATGCATGAAACACACTCTTCTTTAGAGCAAGAAGCACTCTCTGGCTTTCTCAAGTCTCTAATAAGGCAGGAAACGTGAGTGTGCTTAGAACAAAAGAACCCTGTTTCCTACACACACGGACCATATCTAGTTCAACTCTGCTTCTGAAACTGATACAAACCACAGGTCCTCTAACATCCAATGCTTTTCAGTTAAGAGCGAGAAACGTGTGAGCATCGTGAATGATGTAGCTTCCTTTGAGCTGAAAAGTGAGTGCGTTTACCTGAAACGAAGTCTTGCTTGTAGGAAGACACAGAGCCTGGCAATTAACTCCGATTCTGAAGGAAAACACACAGCACAGTTCTCATCCATGAAACATACTCTTCTTTAGAGCAAGAAGCCCTCTCTTGCTTTCTCAAGTCTCCGATAAGGCCGGAAACGTGAGTGTGCTCAGAACAAATAACCGTGTTTCCTACACACACGGACCATATTTAGTTCAACTCCGCTTATGAAACTGATACAAACCACAGGTCCTCTAACATCCAATGCTTTTCAGTTAAGAGCGAGAAACGTGTGAGCTTCGTGAATGATGTAGCTTCCTTTGAGCTGAAAAGTGAGTGCATTTACCTGAAACGAAGTCTCGCTTGTAGGAGGACACAGAGCCTGGCAATTAACTCCGATTCTGAAGGGAAACACACAGCACAGTTCTCATCCATGAAACACACTCTGCTTTAGAGCAAGAAGCACTCCCTTGCTTTCTCAAGTCTGTAATAAAGCAGGAAACGTGAGTGTGCTTAGAAGAAAAGAACCGTGTTTCCTACACACAGGGACGATATCTAGTTCAACTCTGCTTCTGAAACTGATACACCACAGGTCCTCTAACATCCAATGCTTTTCAGTTAAGAGCGAGAAACGTGTGAGGTTCGTTAAAGATGTAGCTTCCTTTGAGCTGAAAAGTGAGTGCATTTACCTGAAACGAAGTCTTGCTTGTAGGAAGACACAGAGCCTGGCAATTAACTCCGATTCTGAAGGGAAACACACAGCACAGTTCTCATCCATGAAACACACTCTGCTTTAGAGCAAGAAGCACTCTCTTGCTTCCTTAAGTCTCTAATAAGGCAGGAAACCTGAGTGTGCTTGGAACAAAAGAACCGTGTTTCCTACACACACGGACCATATCTAGTTCAACTCTGCTTCTGAAACTGATACACCACAGGTCCTCTAACATCCAATGCTTTTCAGTTAAGAGCGAGAAACATGTGAGCTTCGTTAAAGATGTAGCTTCCTTTGAGCTGAAAAGTGAGTGCGTTTACCTGAAACGAAGTCTTGCTTGTAGGAAGACTCAGAGCCTGGCAATTAACTCCGATTCTGAAGGGAAACACACAGCACAGTTCTCATCCATGAAACATACTCTTCTTTAGAGCAAGAAGCACTCTCTTGCTTTCTCAAGTCTCCGATAAGGCCGGAAACGTGAGTGTGCTCAGAAAAAATAACCGTGTTTCCTACACACACGGACCATATCTAGTTCAACTCTGCTTCTGAAACTGATACAAACCACAGGTCCTCTAACATCCAATGCTTTTCAGTTAAGAGCGAGAAACGTGTGAGCTTTGTGAATGATGTAGCTTCCTTTGAGCTGAAAAGTGAGTGCGTTTACCTGAAACGAAGTCTTGCTTGTAGGAAGACACAGAGCCTGGCAATTAACTCCGATTCTGAAGGGAAACACACAGCACAGTTCTCATCCATGAAACACACTCTGCTTTAGAGCAAGAAGCACTCCCTTGCTTTCTCAAGTCTGTAATAAAGCAGGAAACGTGAGTGTGCTTAGAAGCAAAGAACCGTGTTTCCTACACACACGGACGATATCTAGTTCAACTCTGCTTCTGAAACTGATACACCACAGGTCCTCTAACATCCAATGCTTTTCAGTTAAGAGCGAGAAACGTGTGAGCTTCGTTAAAGATGTAGCTTCCTTTGAGCTGAAAAGTGAGTGTGTTTACCTGAAACGAAGTCTTGCTTGTAGGAAGACTCAGAGCCTGGCAATTAACTCCGATTCTGAAGGGAAACACACAGCACAGTTCTCATCCATGAAACATACTCTTCTTTAGAGCAAGAAGCACTCTCTTCCTTTCTCAAGTCTCCGATAAGGCCGGAAACGTGAGTGTGCTCAGAAAAAATAACCGTGTTTCCTACACACACGGACCATATCTAGTTCAACTCTGCTTATGAAACTGATACAAACCACAGGTCCTCTAACATCCAATGCTTTTCAGTTAAGAGCGAGGAACGTGTGAGCTTCGTGAATGATGTAGCTTCCTTTGAGCTGAAAAGTGAGTGCGTTTACCTGAAACGAAGTCTTGCTTGTAGGAAGACACAGAGCCTGGCAATTACTCCGATTCTGAAGGGAAACACACAGCACAGTTCTCATCCATGAAACACACTCTGCTTTAGAGCAAGAAGCACTCTCTTGCTTCCTTAAGTCTCTAATAAGGCAGGAAACGTGAGTGTGCTTAGAAGCAAAGAACCGTGTTTCCTACACACACGGACCATATCTAGTTCAACTCTGCTTCGGAAACTGATACACCACAGGTCCTCTAACATCCAATGCTTTTCAGTTAAGAGCGAGAAACATGTGAGCTTCGTTAAAGATGTAGCTTCCTTTGAGCTGAAAAGTGAGTGCGTTTACCTGAAACGAAGTCTTGCTTGTAGGAAGACTCAGAGACTGGCAATTAACTCCGATTTTGAAGGGAAACACACAGCACAGTTCTCATGCATGAAACACACTCTTCTTTAGAGCAAGAAGCACTCTCTGGCTTTCTCAAGTCTCTAATAAGGCAGGAAACGTGAGTGTGCTTAGAACAAAAGAACCCTGTTTCCTACACACACGGACCATATCTAGTTCAACTCTGCTTCTGAAACTGATACAAACCACAGGTCCTCTAACATCCAATGCTTTTCAGTTAAGAGCGAGAAACGTGTGAGCATCGTGAATGATGTAGCTTCCTTTGAGCTGAAAAGTGAGTGCGTTTACCTGAAACGAAGTCTTGCTTGTAGGAAGACACAGAGCCTGGCAATTAACTCCGATTCTGAAGGAAAACACACAGCACAGTTCTCATCCATGAAACATACTCTTCTTTAGAGCAAGAAGCCCTCTCTTGCTTTCTCAAGTCTCCGATAAGGCCGGAAACGTGAGTGTGCTCAGAACAAATAACCGTGTTTCCTACACACACGGACCATATTTAGTTCAACTCCGCTTATGAAACTGATACAAACCACAGGTCCTCTAACATCCAATGCTTTTCAGTTAAGAGCGAGAAACGTGTGAGCTTCGTGAATGATGTAGCTTCCTTTGAGCTGAAAAGTGAGTGCATTTACCTGAAACGAAGTCTCGCTTGTAGGAGGACACAGAGCCTGGCAATTAACTCCGATTCTGAAGGGAAACACACAGCACAGTTCTCATCCATGAAACACACTCTGCTTTAGAGCAAGAAGCACTCCCTTGCTTTCTCAAGTCTGTAATAAAGCAGGAAACGTGAGTGTGCTTAGAAGAAAAGAACCGTGTTTCCTACACACAGGGACGATATCTAGTTCAACTCTGCTTCTGAAACTGATACACCACAGGTCCTCTAACATCCAATGCTTTTCAGTTAAGAGCGAGAAACGTGTGAGGTTCGTTAAAGATGTAGCTTCCTTTGAGCTGAAAAGTGAGTGCATTTACCTGAAACGAAGTCTTGCTTGTAGGAAGACACAGAGCCTGGCAATTAACTCCGATTCTGAAGGGAAACACACAGCACAGTTCTCATCCATGAAACACACTCTGCTTTAGAGCAAGAAGCACTCTCTTGCTTCCTTAAGTCTCTAATAAGGCAGGAAACCTGAGTGTGCTTGGAACAAAAGAACCGTGTTTCCTACACACACGGACCATATCTAGTTCAACTCTGCTTCTGAAACTGATACAAACCACAGGTCCTCTAACATCCAATGCTTTTCAGTTAAGAGCGAGTAACGTGTGAGCTTTGTGAATGATGTAGCTTCCTTTGAGCTGAAAAGTGAGTGCTGTTTACCTGAATCGAAGTCTTGCTTGTAGGAAGACACAGAGCCTGGCAATTATCTCCGATTCTGAAGGGAAACACACAGCACAGTTCTCATCCATGAAACACACTCTGCTTTAGAGCAAGAAGCACTCCCTTGCTTTCTCAAGTCTGTAATAAAGCAGGAAACGTGAGTGTGCTTAGAAGCAAAGAACCGTGTTTCCTACAGACACGGACCATATCTAGTTCAACTCTGCTTCTGAAACTGATACACCACAGGTCCTCTAACATCCAATGCTTTTCAGTTAAGAGCGAGAAACATGTGAGCTTCGTTAAAGATGTAGCTTCCTTTGAGCTGAAAAGTGAGTGCGTTTACCTGAAACGAAGTCTTGCTTGTAGGAAGACACAGAGCCTGGCAATTAACTCCGATTCTGAAGGGAAACACACAGCACAGTTCTCATCCATGAAACACACTCTGCTTTAGAGCAAGAAGCACTCCCTTGCTTTCTCAAGTCTGTAATAAAGCAGGAAACGTGAGTGTGCTTAGAAGCAAAGAACCGTGTTTCCTACACACACGGAAGATATCTAGTTCAACTCTGCTTCTGAAACTGATACACCACAGGTCCTCTAACATCCAATGCTTTTCAGTTAAGAGCGAGAAACGTGTGAGCTTCGTTAAAGATGTAGCTTCCTTTGAGCTGAAAAGTGAGTGTGTTTACCTGAAACGAAGTCTTGCTTGTAGGAAGACTCAGAGCCTGGCAATTAACTCCGATTCTGAAGGGAAACACACAGCACAGTTCTCATCCATGAAACATACTCTTCTTTAGAGCAAGAAGCACTCTCTTGCTTTCTCAAGTCTCCGATAAGGCCGGAAACGTGAGTGTGCTCAGAAAAAATAACCGTGTTTCCTACACACACGGACCATATCTAGTTCAACTCTGCTTATGAAACTGATACAAACCACAGGTCCTCTAACATCCAATGCTTTTCAGTTAAGAGCGAGGAACGTGTGAGCTTCGTGAATGATGTAGCTTCCTTTGAGCTGAAAAGTGAGTGCGTTTACCTGAAACGAAGTCTTGCTTGTAGGAAGACACAGAGCCTGGCAATTACTCCGATTCTGAAGGGAAACACACAGCACAGTTCTCATCCATGAAACACACTCTGCTTTAGAGCAAGAAGCACTCTCTTGCTTCCTTAAGTCTCTAATAAGGCAGGAAACGTGAGTGTGCTTAGAAGCAAAGAACCGTGTTTCCTACACACACGGACCATATCTAGTTCAACTCTGCTTCTGAAACTGATACACCACAGGTCCTCTAACATCCAATGCTTTTCAGTTAAGAGCAAGAAACATGTGAGCTTCGTTAAAGATGTAGCTTCCTTTGAGCTGAAAAGTGAGTGCGTTTACCTGAAACGAAGTCTTGCTTGTAGGAAGACTCAGAGACTGGCAATTAACTCCGATTTTGAAGGGAAACACACAGCACAGTTCTCATGCATGAAACACACTCTTCTTTAGAGCAAGAAGCACTCTCTGGCTTTCTCAAGTCTCTAATAAGGCAGGAAACGTGAGTGTGCTTAGAACAAAAGAACCGTGTTTCCTACACACACGGACCATATCTAGTTCAACTCTGCTTCTGAAACTGATACAAACCACAGGTCCTCTAACATCCAATGCTTTTCAGTTAAGAGCGAGAAACGTGTGAGCATCGTGAATGATGTAGCTTCCTTTGAGCTGAAAAGTGAGTGCGTTTACCTGAAACGAAGTCTTGCTTGTAGGAAGACACAGAGCCTGGCAATTAACTCCGATTCTGAAGGAAAACACACAGCACAGTTCTCATCCATGAAACATACTCTTCTTTAGAGCAAGAAGCCCTCTCTTGCTTTCTCAAGTCTCCGATAAGGCCGGAAACGTGAGTGTGCTCAGAACAAATAACCGTGTTTCCTACACACACGGACCATATTTAGTTCAACTCCGCTTATGAAACTGATACAAACCACAGGTCCTCTAACATCCAATGCTTTTCAGTTAAGAGCGAGAAACGTGTGAGCTTCGTGAATGATGTAGCTTCCTTTGAGCTGAAAAGTGAGTGCATTTACCTGAAACGAAGTCTCGCTTGTAGGAGGACACAGAGCCTGGCAATTAACTCCGATTCTGAAGGGAAACACACAGCACAGTTCTCATCCATGAAACACACTCTGCTTTAGAGCAAGAAGCACTCCCTTGCTTTCTCAAGTCTGTAATAAAGCAGGAAACGTGAGTGTGCTTAGAAGAAAAGAACCGTGTTTCCTACACACAGGGACGATATCTAGTTCAACTCTGCTTCTGAAACTGATACACCACAGGTCCTCTAACATCCAATGCTTTTCAGTTAAGAGCGAGAAACGTGTGAGGTTCGTTAAAGATGTAGCTTCCTTTGAGCTGAAAAGTGAGTGCATTTACCTGAAACGAAGTCTTGCTTGTAGGAAGACACAGAGCCTGGCAATTAACTCCGATTCTGAAGGGAAACACACAGCACAGTTCTCATCCATGAAACACACTCTGCTTTAGAGCAAGAAGCACTCTCTTGCTTCCTTAAGTCTCTAATAAGGCAGGAAACCTGAGTGTGCTTGGAACAAAAGAACCGTGTTTCCTACACACACGGACCATATCTAGTTCAACTCTGCTTCTGAAACTGATACAAACCACAGGTCCTCTAACATCCAATGCTTTTCAGTTAAGAGCGAGTAACGTGTGAGCTTTGTGAATGATGTAGCTTCCTTTGAGCTGAAAAGTGAGTGCTGTTTACCTGAATCGAAGTCTTGCTTGTAGGAAGACACAGAGCCTGGCAATTATCTCCGATTCTGAAGGGAAACACACAGCACAGTTCTCATCCATGAAACACACTCTGCTTTAGAGCAAGAAGCACTCCCTTGCTTTCTCAAGTCTGTAATAAAGCAGGAAACGTGAGTGTGCTTAGAAGCAAAGAACCGTGTTTCCTACACACACGGACCATATCTAGTTCAACTCTGCTTCTGAAACTGATACAAACCACAGGTCCTCTAACATCCAATCCTTTTCAGTTAAGAGCGAGAAACGTGTGAGCTTCGTGAATGATGTAGCTTCCTTTGAGCTGAAAAGTGAGTGCGTTTACCTGAAACGAAGTCTTGCTTGTAGGAAGACACAGAGCCTGGCAATTAACTCCGATTCTGAAGGAAAACACACAGCACAGTTCTCATCCATGAAACATACTCTTCTTTAGAGCAAGAAGCCCTCTCTTGCTTTCTCAAGTCTCCGATAATGCCGGAAACGTGAGTGTGCTCAGAACAAATAACCGTGTTTCCTACACACACGGACCATATTTAGTTCAACTCCGCTTATGAAACTGATACAAACCACAGGTCCTCTAACATCCAATGCTTTTCAGTTAAGAGCGAGGAACGTGTGAGCTTCGTGAATGATGTAGCTTCCTTTGAGCTGAAAAGTGAGTGCGTTTACCTGAAACGAAGTCTTGCTTGTAGGAAGACACAGAGCCTGGCAATTAACTCCGATTCTGAAGGGAAACACACAGCACAGTTCTCTTCCATGAAACACACTCTTCTTTAGAGCAAGAAGCACTCTCTGGCTTTCTCAAGTCTCTAATAAGGCAGGAAACGTGAGTGTGCTCAGAACAAAAGGACCGTGTTTCCTACACACAGGGACCATATCCAGTTTAACTCTGCTTCTGAAACTGATACAAAACACAGGTCCTCTAACATCCAATGCTATTCAGTTAAGAGCGAGAAACGTGTGAGCTTCGTTAAAGATGTAGCTTCCTTTGAGCTGAAAAGTGAGTGCGTTTACCTGAAACGAAGTCTTGCTTGTAGGAAGACACAGAGCCTGGCATTTAACTCTGTTTCGGAAGCGAAACACACAGCACAGTTCTCATCCATGAAACATGCTCTTCTTTAGAGCAAGAAGCACTCTCTTGCTTTCTCAAGTCTCCGATAAGGCCGGAAACGTGAGTGTGCTCAGAACAAATAACCGTGTTTCCTACACACACGGACCATATCTAGTTCAACTCTGCTTATGAAACTGATACAAACCACAGGTCCTCTAACATCCAATGCTTTTCAGTTAAGAGCGAGGAACGTGTGAGCTTCGTGAATGATGTAGCTTCCTTTGAGCTGAAAAGTGAGTGCGTTTACCTGAAACGAAATCTTGCTTGTAGGAAGACACAGAGCCTGGCAATTACTCCGATTCTGAAAAGAAACACACATCACAGTTCTCATCCATGAAACACACTCTGCTTTAGAGCAAGAAGCACTCTCTTGCTTCCTTAAGTCTCTAATAAGGCAGAAAACGTGAGTGTGCTTAGAAGCAAAGAACCGTGTTTCCTACACACACGGACCATATCTAGTTCAACTCTGCTTCTGAAACTGATACACCACAGGTCCTCTAACATCCAATGGTTTTCAGTTAAGAGCGAGAAACGTGTGAGCTTCGTTAAAGATGTAGCTCCCTTTGAGCTGAAAGTGAGTGCGTTTACCTGAAACAAAGTCTTGCTTGTAGGAAGACACAGAGCCTGGCAATTAACTCCGATTCTGAAGGGAAACACACAGCACAGTTCTCATCTATGAAACACACTCTTCCTTAGAGCAAGAAGCACTCTCTGGCTTTCTCAAGTCTCTAACAAGGCGGGAAACGTGAGTGTGCTCAGAACAAAAGAACCGTGTTTCCTACACACATGGACCATATCCAGTTTAACTCTGCTTCTGAAACTGATACAAACCACAGGTCCTCTAACATCCAATGCTATTCAGTTAAGAGCGAGGAACGTGTGAGCTTCGTGAACGATGTAGCTTCGTTTGACCTGAAAAGTGAGTGCTGTTTACCTGAAACGAAGTCATGCTTGTAGGAAGACACAGAGCCTGGCAATTAACTCCGATTCTGAAGGGAAACACACAGCACAGTTCTCATCCATGAAACACACTCTGCTTTAGAGCAAGAAGCACTCCCTTGCTTTCTCAAGTCTGTAATAAAGCAGGAAACGTGAGTGTGCTTAGAAGCAAAGAACCGTGTTTCCTACACACACGGACCATATCTAGTTCAACTCTGCTTTTGAAACTGATACACCACAGGTCCTCTAACATCCAATGCTTTTCAGTTAAGAGCGAGAAACATGTGAGCTTCGTTAAAGATGTAGCTCCCTTTGAGCTGAAAAGTGAGTGCTTTTACCTGAAACGAAGTCTTGCTTGTAGGAAGACTCAGAGACTGGCAATTAACTCCGATTCTGAAGGGAAACACACAGCACAGTTCTCATGCATGAAACACACTCTTCTTTAGAGCAAGAAGCACTCTCTGGCTTTCTCAAGTCTCTAATAAGGCAGGAAACGTGAGTGTGCTTAGAACAAAAGAACCGTGTTTCCTACACACACGGACCATATCTAGTTCAACTCCGCTTCTGAAACTGATACAAAACACAGGTCCTCTAACATCCAATGATTTTCAGTTAAGAGCGAGAAACGTGTGAGCATCGTGAATGATGTAGCTTCCTTTGAGCTGAAAAGTGAGTGCGTTTACCTGAAACGAAGTCTTGCTGGTAGGAAGACACAGAGCCTGGCAATTAACTCCGATTCTGAAGGGAAACACACAGCACAGTTCTCATCCATGAAGCATACTCTTCTTTAGAGCAAGAAGCCCTCTCTTGCTTTCTCAAGTCTCCGATAAGGCCGGAAACGTGAGTGTGCTCAGAACATATAACCGTGTTTCCTACACACACGGACCATATTTAGTTCAACTCCGCTTATGAAACTGATACAAACCACAGGTCCTCTAACATCCAATGCTTTTCAGTTAAGAGCGAGGAACGTGTGAGCTTCGTGAATGATGTAGCTTCCTTTGAGCTGAAAAGTGAGTGCGTTTACCTGAAACGAAGTCTTGCTTGTAGGAAGACACAGAGCCTGGCAATTAACTGCGATTCTGAAGGGAAACACACAGCACAGTTCTCATCCATGAAACACACTCTGCTTTAGAGCAAGAAGCACTCTCTTGCTTCCTTAAGTCTCTAATAAGGCAGGAAACCTGAGTGTGCTTGGAACAAAAGAACCGTGTTTCCTACACACACGGACCATATCTAGTTCAACTCTGCTTCTGAAACTGATACAAACCACAGGTCCTCTAACATCCAATGCTTTTCAGTTAAGAGCGAGAAACGTGTGAGCTTTGTGAATGATGTAGCTTCCTTTGAGCTGAAAAGTGAGTGCGTTTACCTGAAACGAAGTCTTGCTTGTAGGAAGACACAGAGCCTGGCAATTAACTCCGATTCTGAAGGGAAAGACACAGCACAGTTCTCATCCATGAAACACACTCTTCTTTAGAGCAAGAAGCACTCTCTGGCTTTCTCAAGTTTCTAATAAGGCAGGAAACGTGAGTGTGCTCAGAACAAAAGAACCGTGTTTCCTACACACAGGGACCATATCCAGTTTAACTCTGCTTCTGAAACTGATACAAACCACAGGTCCTCTAACATCCAATGCTATTCAGTTAAGAGCGAGGAACGTGTGAGCTTCGTGAACGATGTAGCTTCGTTTGACCTGAAAAGTGAGTGCTGTTTACCTGAAACGAAGTCATGCTTGTAGGAAGACACAGATCCTGGCATTTGACTCCGTTTCTGAAGGGAAAGACACAGCACAGTTCTCATCCATGAAACACACTCTGCTTTAGAGCAAGAACCACTCTCTTGCTTCCTCAAGTCTCTAATAAGGCAGGAAACGTGTGTGTGCTTAGAATAAAAGAACCGTGTTTCCTACACACACGGACCATATCTAGTTCAACTCTGCTTATGAAACTGATACAAACCACAGGTCCTCTAACATCCAATGCTATTCAGTTAAGAGCGAGAAACGTGTGAGCTTCGTTAAAGATGTAGCTTCCTTTGAGATGAAAAGTGAGTGCGTTTACCTGAAACGAAGTCTTGCTGGTAGGAAGACACAGAGCCTGGCATTTAACTCTGTTTCTGAAGGGAAACACACAGCACAGTTCTCATCCATGAAACATACTCTTCTTTAGAGCAAGAAGCACTCTCTTGCTTTCTCAAGTCTCCGATAAGGCCGGAAACGTGAGTGTGCTCAGAACAAATAACCGTGTTTCCTACACACACGGACCATATCTAGTTCAACTCTGCTTATGAAACTGATACAAACCACAGGTCCTCTAACATCCAATGCTTTTCAGTTAAGAGCGAGGAACGTGTGAGCTTCGTGAATGATGTAGCTTCCTTTGAGCTGAAAAGTGAGTGCGTTTACCTGAAACGAAGGCTTGCTTGTAGGAAGACACAGAGCCTGGCAATTAACTCCGATTCTGAAGGGAAACACACAGCACAGTTCTCATCCATGAAACACACTCTGCTTTAGAGCAAGAAGCACTCTCTTGCTTCCTTAAGTCTCTAATAAGGCAGGAAACGTGAGGGTGCTTAGAAGAAAAGAACCGTGTTTCCTACACACACGGACCATATCTAGTTCAACTCTGCTTCTGAAACTGATACACCACAGGTCCTCTAACATCCAATGCTTTTCAGTTAAGAGCGAGAAACGTGTGAGCTTCGTTAAAGATGTAGCTTCCTTTGAGCTGAAAAGTGAGTGCGTTTACCTGAAACAAAGTCTTGCTTGTAGGAAGACACAGAGCCTGGCTTTTAACTCCGATTCTGAAGGGAAACACACAGCACAGTTCTCATCCATGAAACACACTCTTCCTTAGAGCAAGAAGCACTCTCTGGCTTTCTCTAGTCTCTAATAAGGCAGGAAACGTGATGTGCTAAGAACAAAAGGACCGTGTTTCCTACACACAGGGACCATATCCAGTTTAACTCTGCTTCTGAAACTGATACAAAACACAGGTCCTCTAACATCCAATGCTATTCAGTTAAGAGCGAGAAACGTGTGAGCTTCGTTAAAGATGTAGCTTCCTTTGAGCTGAAAAGTGAGTGCGTTTACCTGAAACGAAGTCTTGCTTGTAGGAAGACACAGAGCCTGGCATTTAACTCTGTTTCGGAAGCGAAACACACAGCACAGTTCTCATCCATGAAACATACTCTTCTTTAGAGCAAGAAGCACTCTCTTGCTTTCTCAAGTCTCCGATAAGGCCGGAAACGTGAGTGTGCTCAGAACAAATAACCGTGTTTCCTACACACACGGACCATATCTAGTTCAACTCTGCTTATGAAACTGATACAAACCACAGGTCCTCTAACATCCAATGCTTTTCAGTTAAGAGCGAGGAACGTGTGAGCTTCGTGAATGATGTAGCTTCCTTTGAGCTGAAAAGTGAGTGCGTTTACCTGAAACGAAATCTTGCTTGTAGGAAGACACAGAGCCTGGCAATTACTCCGATTCTGAAAAGAAACACACATCACAGTTCTCATCCATGAAACACACTCTGCTTTAGAGCAAGAAGCACTCTCTTGCTTCCTTAAGTCTCTAATAAGGCAGAAAACGTGAGTGTGCTTAGAAGCAAAGAACCGTGTTTCCTACACACACGGACCATATCTAGTTCAACTCTGCTTCTGAAACTGATACACCACAGGTCCTCTAACATCCAATGGTTTTCAGTTAAGAGCGAGAAACGTGTGAGCTTCGTTAAAGATGTAGCTCCCTTTGAGCTGAAAGTGAGTGCGTTTACCTGAAACAAAGTCTTGCTTGTAGGAAGACACAGAGCCTGGCAATTAACTCCGATTCTGAAGGGAAACACACAGCACAGTTCTCATCTATGAAACACACTCTTCCTTAGAGCAACAAGCACTCTCTGGCTTTCTCAAGTCTCTAACAAGGCGGGAAACGTGAGTGTGCTCAGAACAAAAGAACCGTGTTTCCTACACACATGGACCATATCCAGTTTAACTCTGCTTCTGAAACTGATACAAACCACAGGTCCTCTAACATCCAATGCTATTCAGTTAAGAGCGAGGAACGTGTGAGCTTCGTGAACGATGTAGCTTCGTTTGACCTGAAAAGTGAGTGCTGTTTACCTGAAACGAAGTCATGCTTGTAGGAAGACACAGAGCCTGGCAATTAACTCCGATTCTGAAGGGAAACACACAGCACAGTTCTCATCCATGAAACACACTCTGCTTTAGAGCAAGAAGCACTCCCTTGCTTTCTCAAGTCTGTAATAAAGCAGGAAACGTGAGTGTGCTTAGAAGCAAAGAACCGTGTTTCCTACACACACGGACCATATCTAGTTCAACTCTGCTTTTGAAACTGATACACCACAGGTCCTCTAACATCCAATGCTTTTCAGTTAAGAGCGAGAAACATGTGAGCTTCGTTAAAGATGTAGCTCCCTTTGAGCTGAAAAGTGAGTGCTTTTACCTGAAACGAAGTCTTGCTTGTAGGAAGACTCAGAGACTGGCAATTAACTCCGATTCTGAAGGGAAACACACAGCACAGTTCTCATGCATGAAACACACTCTTCTTTAGAGCAAGAAGCACTCTCTGGCTTTCTCAAGTCTCTAATAAGGCAGGAAACGTGAGTGTGCTTAGAACAAAAGAACCGTGTTTCCTACACACACGGACCATATCTAGTTCAACTCCGCTTCTGAAACTGATACAAACCACAGGTCCTCTAACATCCAATGCTTTTCAGTTAAGAGCGAGAAACGTGTGAGCATCGTGAATGATGTAGCTTCCTTTGAGCTGAAAAGTGAGTGCGTTTACCTGAAACGAAGTCTTGCTGGTAGGAAGACACAGAGCCTGGCAATTAACTCCGATTCTGAAGGGAAACACACAGCACAGTTCTCATCCATGAAGCATACTCTTCTTTAGAGCAAGAAGCCCTCTCTTGCTTTCTCAAGTCTCCGATAAGGCCGGAAACGTGAGTGTGCTCAGAACATATAACCGTGTTTCCTACACACACGGACCATATTTAGTTCAACTCCGCTTATGAAACTGATACAAACCACAGGTCCTCTAACATCCAATGCTTTTCAGTTAAGAGCGAGGAACGTGTGAGCTTCGTGAATGATGTAGCTTCCTTTGAGCTGAAAAGTGAGTGCGTTTACCTGAAACGAAGTCTTGCTTGTAGGAAGACACAGAGCCTGGCAATTAACTGCGATTCTGAAGGGAAACACACAGCACAGTTCTCATCCATGAAACACACTCTGCTTTAGAGCAAGAAGCACTCTCTTGCTTCCTTAAGTCTCTAATAAGGCAGGAAACCTGAGTGTGCTTGGAACAAAAGAACCGTGTTTCCTACACACACGGACCATATCTAGTTCAACTCTGCTTCTGAAACTGATACAAACCACAGGTCCTCTAACATCCAATGCTTTTCAGTTAAGAGCGAGAAACGTGTGAGCTTTGTGAATGATGTAGCTTCCTTTGAGCTGAAAAGTGAGTGCGTTTACCTGAAACGAAGTCTTGCTTGTAGGAAGACACAGAGCCTGGCAATTAACTCCGATTCTGAAGGGAAAGACACAGCACAGTTCTCATCCATGAAACACACTCTTCTTTAGAGCAAGAAGCACTCTCTGGCTTTCTCAAGTTTCTAATAAGGCAGGAAACGTGAGTGTGCTCAGAACAAAAGAACCGTGTTTCCTACACACAGGGACCATATCCAGTTTAACTCTGCTTCTGAAACTGATACAAACCACAGGTCCTCTAACATCCAATGCTATTCAGTTAAGAGCGAGGAACGTGTGAGCTTCGTGAACGATGTAGCTTCGTTTGACCTGAAAAGTGAGTGCTGTTTACCTGAAACGAAGTCATGCTTGTAGGAAGACACAGATCCTGGCATTTGACTCCGTTTCTGAAGGGAAAGACACAGCACAGTTCTCATCCATGAAACACACTCTGCTTTAGAGCAAGAACCACTCTCTTGCTTCCTCAAGTCTCTAATAAGGCAGGAAACGTGTGTGTGCTTAGAATAAAAGAACCGTGTTTCCTACACACACGGACCATATCTAGTTCAACTCTGCTTATGAAACTGATACAAACCACAGGTCCTCTAACATCCAATGCTATTCAGTTAAGAGCGAGAAACGTGTGAGCTTCGTTAAAGATGTAGCTTCCTTTGAGATGAAAAGTGAGTGCGTTTACCTGAAACGAAGTCTTGCTGGTAGGAAGACACAGAGCCTGGCATTTAACTCTGTTTCTGAAGGGAAACACACAGCACAGTTCTCATCCATGAAACATACTCTTCTTTAGAGCAAGAAGCACTCTCTTGCTTTCTCAAGTCTCCGATAAGGCCGGAAACGTGAGTGTGCTCAGAACAAATAACCGTGTTTCCTACACACACGGACCATATCTAGTTCAACTCTGCTTCTGAAACTGATACAAACCACAGGTCCTCTAACATCCAATGCTTTTCAGTTAAGAGCGAGGAACGTGTGAGCTTCGTGAATGATGTAGCTTCCTTTGAGCTGAAAAGTGAGTGCGTTTACCTGAAACGAAGGCTTGCTTGTAGGAAGACACAGAGCCTGGCAATTAACTCCGATTCTGAAGGGAAACACACAGCACAGTTCTCATCCATGAAACACACTCTGCTTTAGAGCAAGAAGCACTCTCTTGCTTCCTTAAGTCTCTAATAAGGCAGGAAACGTGAGGGTGCTTAGAAGAAAAGAACCGTGTTTCCTACACACACGGACCATATCTAGTTCAACTCTGCTTCTGAAACTGATACACCACAGGTCCTCTAACATCCAATGCTTTTCAGTTAAGAGCGAGAAACGTGTGAGCTTCGTTAAAGATGTAGCTTCCTTTGAGCTGAAAAGTGAGTGCGTTTACCTGAAACAAAGTCTTGCTTGTAGGAAGACACAGAGCCTGGCTTTTAACTCCGATTCTGAAGGGAAACACACAGCACAGTTCTCATCCATGAAACACACTCTTCCTTAGAGCAAGAAGCACTCTCTGGCTTTCTCTAGTCTCTAATAAGGCGGGAAACGTGAGTATGCTCAGAACAAAAGAACCGTGTTTCCTACACACAGGGACCATATCCAGTTTAACTCTGCTTCTGAAACTGATACAAACCACAGGTCCTCTAACATCCAATGCTATTCAGTTAAGAGCGAGGAACGTGTGAGCTTCGTGAACGATGTAGCTTCGTTTGACCTGAAAAGTGAGTGCTGTTTACCTGAAACGAAGTCATGCTTGTAGGAAGACACAGATCCTGGCATTTGACTCCGTTTCTGATGGGAAAGACACAGCACAGTTCTCATCCATGAAACACACTCTGCTTTAGAGCAAGAAGCACTCTCTTGCTTCCTTAAGTCTCTAATAAGGCAGGAAACGTGAGTGTGCTTAGAACAAAAGAACCGTGTTTCCTACACACACGGACCATATCTAGTTCAACTCTGCTTCTGAAACTGATACAAACCACAGGTCCTCTAACATCCAATGCTTTTCAGTTAAGAGCGAGAAACGTGTGAGCATCGTGAATGATGTAGCTTCCTTTGAGCTGAAAAGTGAGTGCGTTTACCTGAAACGAAGTCTTGCTTGTAGGAAGACACAGAGCCTTGCAATTAACTCCGATTCTGAAGGGAAACACACAGCACAGTTCTCATCCATGAAACACACTCTGCTTTAGAGCAAGAAGCACTCTCTTGCTTCCTTAAGTCTCTAATAAGGCAGGAAACGTGAGTGTGCTTAGAACAAAAGAACCGTGTTTCCTACACACACGGACCATATCTAGTTCAACTCTGCTTCTGAAACTGATACAAACCACAGGTCCTCTAACATCCAATGCTTTTCAGTTAAGAGCGAGAAACGTGTGAGCTTTGTGAATGATGTAGCTTCCTTTGAGCTGAAAAGTGAGTGCGTTTACCTGAAACGAAGTCTTGCTTGTAGGAAGACACAGAGCCTGGCAATTAACTCCGATTCTGAAGGGAAACACACAGCACAGTTCTCATCCATGAAACACACTCTGCTTTAGAGCAAGAAGCACTCCCTTGCTTTCTCAAGTCTGTAATAAAGCAGGAAACGTGAGTGTGCTTAGAAGCAAAGAACCGTGTTTCCTACACACACGGACCATATCTAGTTCAACTCTGCTTTTGAAACTGATACACCACAGGTCCTCTAACATCCAATGCTTTTCAGTTAAGAGCGAGAAACATGTGAGCTTCGTTAAAGATGTAGCTCCCTTTGAGCTGAAAAGTGAGTGCTTTTACCTGAAACGAAGTCTTGCTTGTAGGAAGACTCAGAGACTGGCAATTAACTCCGATTCTGAAGGGAAACACACAGCACAGTTCTCATGCATGAAACACACTCTTCTTTAGAGCAAGAAGCACTCTCTGGCTTTCTCAAGTCTCTAATAAGGCAGGAAACGTGAGTGTGCTTAGAACAAAAGAACCGTGTTTCCTACACACACGGACCATATCTAGTTCAACTCCGCTTCTGAAACTGATACAAACCACAGGTCCTCTAACATCCAATGCTTTTCAGTTAAGAGCGAGAAACGTGTGAGCATCGTGAATGATGTAGCTTCCTTTGAGCTGAAAAGTGAGTGCGTTTACCTGAAACGAAGTCTTGGTGGTAGGAAGACACAGAGCCTGGCAATTAACTCCGATTCTGAAGGGAAACACACAGCACAGTTCTCATCCATGAAGCATACTCTTCTTTAGAGCAAGAAGCCCTCTCTTGCTTTCTCAAGTCTCCGATAAGGCCGGAAACGTGAGTGTGCTCAGAACATATAACCGTGTTTCCTACACACACGGACCATATTTAGTTCAACTCCGCTTATGAAACTGATACAAACCACAGGTCCTCTAACATCCAATGCTTTTCAGTTAAGAGCGAGGAACGTGTGAGCTTCGTGAATGATGTAGCTTCCTTTGAGCTGAAAAGTGAGTGCGTTTACCTGAAACGAAGTCTTGCTTGTAGGAAGACACAGAGCCTGGCAATTAACTGCGATTCTGAAGGGAAACACACAGCACAGTTCTCATCCATGAAACACACTCTGCTTTAGAGCAAGAAGCACTCTCTTGCTTCCTTAAGTCTCTAATAAGGCAGGAAACCTGAGTGTGCTTGGAACAAAAGAACCGTGTTTCCTACACACACGGACCATATCTAGTTCAACTCTGCTTCTGAAACTGATACAAACCACAGGTCCTCTAACATCCAATGCTTTTCAGTTAAGAGCGAGAAACGTGTGAGCTTTGTGAATGATGTAGCTTCCTTTGAGCTGAAAAGTGAGTGCGTTTACCTGAAACGAAGTCTTGCTTGTAGGAAGACACAGAGCCTGGCAATTAACTCCGATTCTGAAGGGAAAGACACAGCACAGTTCTCATCCATGAAACACACTCTTCTTTAGAGCAAGAAGCACTCTCTGGCTTTCTCAAGTTTCTAATAAGGCAGGAAACGTGAGTGTGCTCAGAACAAAAGAACCGTGTTTCCTACACACAGGGACCATATCCAGTTTAACTCTGCTTCTGAAACTGATACAAACCACAGGTCCTCTAACATCCAATGCTATTCAGTTAAGAGCGAGGAACGTGTGAGCTTCGTGAACGATGTAGCTTCGTTTGACCTGAAAAGTGAGTGCTGTTTACCTGAAACGAAGTCATGCTTGTAGGAAGACACAGATCCTGGCATTTGACTCCGTTTCTGAAGGGAAAGACACAGCACAGTTCTCATCCATGAAACACACTCTGCTTTAGAGCAAGAACCACTCTCTTGCTTCCTCAAGTCTCTAATAAGGCAGGAAACGTGTGTGTGCTTAGAATAAAAGAACCGTGTTTCCTACACACACGGACCATATCTAGTTCAACTCTGCTTATGAAACTGATACAAACCACAGGTCCTCTAACATCCAATGCTATTCAGTTAAGAGCGAGAAACGTGTGAGCATCGTTAAAGATGTAGCTTCCTTTGAGATGAAAAGTGAGTGCGTTTACCTGAAACGAAGTCTTGCTGGTAGGAAGACACAGAGCCTGGCATTTAACTCTGTTTCTGAAGGGAAACACACAGCACAGTTCTCATCCATGAAACATACTCTTCTTTAGAGCAAGAAGCACTCTCTTGCTTTCTCAAGTCTCCGATAAGGCCGGAAACGTGAGTGTGCTCAGAACAAATAACCGTGTTTCCTACACACACGGACCATATCTAGTTCAACTCTGCTTATGAAACTGATACAAACCACAGGTCCTCTAACATCCAATGCTTTTCAGTTAAGAGCGAGGAACGTGTGAGCTTCGTGAATGATGTAGCTTCCTTTGAGCTGAAAAGTGAGTGCGTTTACCTGAAACGAAGGCTTGCTTGTAGGAAGACACAGAGCCTGGCAATTAACTCCGATTCTGAAGGGAAACACACAGCACAGTTCTCATCCATGAAACACACTCTGCTTTAGAGCAAGAAGCACTCTCTTGCTTCCTTAAGTCTCTAATAAGGCAGGAAACGTGAGGGTGCTTAGAAGAAAAGAACCGTGTTTCCTACACACACGGACCATATCTAGTTCAACTCTGCTTCTGAAACTGATACACCACAGGTCCTCTAACATCCAATGCTTTTCAGTTAAGAGCGAGAAACGTGTGAGCTTCGTTAAAGATGTAGCTTCCTTTGAGCTGAAAAGTGAGTGCGTTTACCTGAAACAAAGTCTTGCTTGTAGGAAGACACAGAGCCTGGCAATTAACTCCGATTCTGAAGGGAAACACACAGCACAGTTCTCATCCATGAAACACACTCTTCCTTAGAGCAAGAAGCACTCTCTGGCTTTCTCTAGTCTCTAATAAGGCGGGAAACGTGAGTATGCTCAGAACAAAAGAACCGTGTTTCCTACACACAGGGACCATATCCAGTTTAACTCTGCTTCTGAAACTGATACAAACCACAGGTCCTCTAACATCCAATGCTATTCAGTTAAGAGCGAGGAACGTGTGAGCTTCGTGAACGATGTAGCTTCGTTTGACCTGAAAAGTGAGTGCTGTTTACCTGAAACGAAGTCATGCTTGTAGGAAGACACAGATCCTGGCATTTGACTCCGTTTCTGATGGGAAAGACACAGCACAGTTCTCATCCATGAAACACACTCTGCTTTAGAGCAAGAACCACTCTCTTGCTTCCTTAAGTCTCTAATAAGGCAGGAAACGTGAGTGTGCTTAGAACAAAAGAACCGTGTTTCCTACACACACGGACCATATCTAGTTCAACTCTGCTTCTGAAACTGATACAAACCACAGGTCCTCTAACATCCAATGCTTTTCAGTTAAGAGCGAGAAACGTGTGAGCATCGTGAATGATGTAGCTTCCTTTGAGCTGAAAAGTGAGTGCGTTTACCTGAAACGAAGTCTTGCTTGTAGGAAGACACAGAGCCTGGCAATTAACTCCGATTCTGAAGGGAAACACACAGCACAGTTCTCATCCATGAAACACACTCTGCTTTAGAGCAAGAAGCACTCTCTTGCTTCCTTAAGTCTCTAATAAGGCAGGAAACGTGAGTGTGCTTAGAACAAAAGAACCGTGTTTCCTACACACACGGACCATATCTAGTTCAACTCTGTTTCTGAAACTGATACAAACCACAGGTCCTCTAACATCCAATGCTTTTCAGTTAAGAGCGAGAAACGTGTGAGCTTTGTGAATGATGTAGCTTCCTTTGAGCTGAAAAGTGAGTGCGTTTACCTGAAACGAAGTCTTGCTTGTAGGAAGACACAGAGCCTGGCAATTAACTCCGATTCTGAAGGGAAACACACAGCACAGTTCTCATCCATGAAACACACTCTGCTTTAGAGCAAGAAGCACTCCCTTGCTTTCTCAAGTCTGTAATAAAGCAGGAAACGTGAGTGTGCTTAGAAGCAAAGAACCGTGTTTCCTACACACACGGACCATATCTAGTTCAACTCTGCTTCTGAAACTGATACACCACAGGTCCTCTAACATCCAATGCTTTTCAGTTAAGAGCGAGAAACGTGTGAGCTTCGTTAAAGATGTAGCTTCCTTTGAGCTGAAAAGTGAGTGCATTTACCTGAAACGAAGTCTTGCTTGTAGGAAGACTCAGAGCCTGGCAATTAACTCCGATTCTGAAGGGAAACACACAGCACAGTTCTCATCCATGAAACACACTCTTCTTTAGAGCAAGAAGCACTCTCTTGCTTCCTCAAGTCTCTAATAAGGCAGGAAACGTGAGTGTGCTTAGAATAAAAGAACCGTGTTTCCTACACACACGGACCATATCTAGTTCAACTCTGCTTCTGAAACTGATACAAACCACAGGTCCTCTATCATCCAATGCTATTCAGTTAAGAGCGAGAAACGTGTGAGCTTCGTTAAAGATGTAGCTTCCTTTGAGATGAAAAGTGAGTGCGTTTACCTGAAACGAAGTCTTTCTGTTAGGAAGACACAGAGCCTGGCATTTAACTCTGTTTCTGAAGGGAAACACACAGCACAGTTCTCATCCATGAAACATACTCTTCTTTAGAGCAAGAAGCAATCTCTTGCTTTCTCAAGTCTCCAATAAGGCCGGAAACGTGAGTGTGCTCAGAACAAATAACCGTGTTTCCTACACACACGGACCATATCTAGTTCAACTCTGCTTATGAAACTGATACAAACCACAGGTCCTCTAACATCCAATGCTTTTCAGTTAAGAGCGAGAAACGTGTGAGCATCGTGAATGATGTAGCTTCCTTTGAGCTGAAAAGTGAGTGCGTTTACCTGAAACGAAGTCTTGCTTGTAGGAAGACACAGAGCCTGGCAATTAACTCCGATTCTGAAGGGAAACACACAGCACAGTTCTCATCCATGAAACACACTCTGCTTTAGAGCAAGAAGCACTCTCTGGCTTTCTCAAGTCTCTAATAAGGCGGGAAACATGAGTGTGCTCAGAACAAAAGAACCGTGTTTCCTACACACAGGGACCATATCCAGTTTAACTCTGCTTCTGAAACTGATACAAACCACAGGTCCTCTAACATCCAATGCTATTCAGTTAAGAGCGAGGAACGTGTGAGCTTCGTGAATGATGTAGCTTCCTTTGAGCTGAAAAGTGAGTGCGTTTACCTGAAACGAAGTCTTGGTTGTAGGAAGACACAGAGCCTGGCAATTAACTCCGATTCTGAAGTGAAACACACAGCACAGTTCTCATCCATGAAACACACTCTGCTTTAGAGCAAGAAGCACTCCCTTGCTTTCTCAAGTCTGTAATAAAGCAGGAAACGTGAGTGTGCTTAGAAGCAAAGAACCGTGTTTCCTACACACACGGACCATATCTAGTTCAACTCTGCTTCTGAAACTGATACACCACAGGTCCTCTAACATCCAATGCTTTTCAGTTAAGAGCGAGAAACGTGTGAGCTTCGTTAAAGATGTAGCTTCCTTTGAGCTGAAAAGTGAGTGCATTTACCTGAAACGAAGTCTTGCTTGTAGGAAGACTCAGAGCCTGGCAATTAACTCCGATTCTGAAGGGAAACACACAGCACAGTTCTCATCCATGAAACACACTCTTCTTTAGAGCAAGAAGCACTCTCTTGCTTCCTCAAGTCTCTAATAAGGCAGGAAACGTGAGTGTGCTTAGAATAAAAGAACCGTGTTTCCTACACACACGGACCATATCTAGTTCAACTCTGCTTCTGAAACTGATACAAACCACAGGTCCTCTAACATCCAATGCTATTCAGTTAAGAGCGAGAAACGTGTGAGCTTCGTTAAAGATGTAGCTTCCTTTGAGATGAAAAGTGAGTGCGTTTACCTGAAACGAAGTCTTTCTGTTAGGAAGACACAGAGCCTGGCATTTAACTCTGTTTCTGAAGGGAAACACACAGCACAGTTCTCATCCATGAAACATACTCTTCTTTAGAGCAAGAAGCAATCTCTTGCTTTCTCAAGTCTCCAATAAGGCCGGAAACGTGAGTGTGCTCAGAACAAATAACCGTGTTTCCTACACACACGGACCATATCTAGTTCAACTCTGCTTATGAAACTGATACAAACCACAGGTCCTCTAACATCCAATGCTTTTCAGTTAAGAGCGAGAAACGTGTGAGCATCGTGAATGATGTAGCTTCCTTTGAGCTGAAAAGTGAGTGCGTTTACCTGAAACGAAGTCTTGCTTGTAGGAAGACACAGAGCCTGGCAATTAACTCCGATTCTGAAGGGAAACACACAGCACAGTTCTCATCCATGAAACACACTCTGCTTTAGAGCAAGAAGCACTCTCTGGCTTTCTCAAGTCTCTAATAAGGCGGGAAACATGAGTGTGCTCAGAACAAAAGAACCGTGTTTCCTACACACAGGGACCATATCCAGTTTAACTCTGCTTCTGAAACTGATACAAACCACAGGTCCTCTAACATCCAATGCTATTCAGTTAAGAGCGAGGAACGTGTGAGCTTCGTGAATGATGTAGCTTCCTTTGAGCTGAAAAGTGAGTGCGTTTACCTGAAACGAAGTCTTGGTTGTAGGAAGACACAGAGCCTGGCAATTAACTCCGATTCTGAAGTGAAACACACAGCACAGTTCTCATCCATGAAACACACTCTGCTTTAGAGCAAGAAGCACTCTCTGGCTTTCTCAGTCTCTAATAGGGCGGGAAACGTGAGTGTGCTCAGAACAAAAGAACCTTGTTTCCTACACACAGGGACCATATCCAGTTCAACTCTGTTTCTGAAACTGATACAAACCACAGGTCCTCTAACATCCAATGCTATTCACTTAAGAGCGAGGAACGTGTGAGCTTCGTGAACGATGTAGCTTCATTTGACCTGAAAAGTGAGTGCTGTTTACCTGAAACGAAGTCATGCTTGTAGGAAGACACAGATCCTGGCATTTAACTCTGTTTCTGAAGGGAAAGACACAGCACAGTTCTCATCCATGAAACACACTCTGCTTTAGAGCAAGAACCACTCTCTTGCTTCCTCAAGTCTCTAATAAGGCAGGAAACGTGAGTGTGCTTAGAATAAATGAACCGTGTTTCCTACACACACGGACCATATCTAGTTCAACTCTGCTTATGAAACTGATACAAACCACAGGTCCTCTAACATCCAATGCTATTCAGTTAAGAGCGAGAAACGTGTGAGCTTCGTTAAAGATGTAGCTTCCTTTGAGCTGAAAAGTGAGTGCGTTTACCTGAAACGAAGTCTTGCTTGTAGGAAGACACAGAGCCTGGCATTTAACTCTGTTTCTGAAGGGAAACACACAGCACAGTTCTCATCCATGAAACATACTCTTCTTTAGAGCAAGAAGCACTCTCTTGCTTTCTCAAGTCTCCGATAAGGCCGGAAACGTGAGTGTGCTCAGAACAAATAACCGTGTTTCCTACACACACGGACCATATCTAGTTCAACTCTGCTTATGAAACTGATACAAACCACAGGTCCTCTAACATCCAATGCTTTTCAGTTAAGAGCGAGAAACGTGTGAGCATCGTGAATGATGTAGCTTCCTTTGAGCTGAAAAGTGAGTGCGTTTACCTGAAACGAAGTCTTGCTTGTAGGAAGACACAGAGCCTGGCAATTAACTCCGATTCTGAAGGGAAACACACAGCACAGTTCTCATCCATGAAACACACTCTGCTTTAGAGCAAGAAGCACTCCCTTGCTTTCTCAAGTCTGTAATAAAGCAGGAAACGTGAGTGTGCTTAGAAGAAAAGAACCGAGTTTCCTACACACACGGACCATATCTAGTTCAACTCTGCTTCTGAAACTGATACACCACAGGTCCTCTAACATCCAATGCTTTTCAGTTAAGAGCGAGAAACGTGTGAGCTTCATTAAAGATGTAGCTTCCTTTGAGCTGAAAAGTGAGTGCGTTTACCTGAAACGAAGTCTTGCTTGGAGGAAGACACAGAGCCTGGCAATTAACTCCGATTCTGAAGGGAAACACACAGCACAGTTCTCATCCATGAAACACACTCTTCCTTAGAGCAAGAAGCACTCTCTGGCTTTCTCAAGTCTCTAATAAGGCGGGAAACGTCAGTGTGCTCAGAACAAAAGAACCGTGTTTCCTACACACAGGGAACATATCCAGTTTAACTCTGCTTCTGAAACTGATACAAACCACAGGTCCTCTAACATCCAATGCTATTCAGTTAAGAGCGAGGAACGTGTGAGCTTGGGAACGATGTAGCTTCGTTTGACCTGAAAAGTGGGTGCTGTTTAACTGAAACGAAGTCATGCTTGTAGGAAGACACAGATCCTGGCATTTGACTCCGTTTCTAAAGGGAAAGACACAGCACAGTTCTCATCCATGAAACACACTCTGCTTTAGAGCAAGAACCACTCTCTTGCTTCCTCAAGTCTCTAATAAGGCAGGAAACGTGAGTGTGCTTAGAAAAAAAGAACGGTGTTTCCTACACACACGGACCATAACTAGTTCAACTCTGCTTCTGAAACTGATACAAACCACAGGTCCTCTAACATCCAATGCTATTCAGTTAAGAGCGAGAAACGTGTGAGCTTCGTTAAAGATGTAGCTTCCTTTGAGCTGAAAAGTGAGTGCGTTTACCTGAAACGAAGTCTTTCTGTTAGGAAGACACAGAGCCTGGCATTTAACTCTGTTTCTGAAGGGAAACACACAGCACAGTTCTCATCCATGAAACATACTCTTCTTTAGAGCAAGAAGCAATCTCTTGCTTTCTCAAGTCTCCAATAAGGCCGGAAACTTGAGTTTGCTCAGAACAAATAACCGTGTTTCCTACACACACGGACCATATCTAGTTCAACTCTGCTTATGAAACTGATACAAACCACAGGTCCTCTAACATCCAATGCTTTTCAGTTAAGAGCGAGAAACGTGTGAGCATCGTGAATGATGTAGCTTCCTTTGAGCTGAAAAGTGAGTGCGTTTACCTGAAACGAAGTCTTGCTTGTAGGAAGACACAGAGCCTGGCAATTAACTCCGATTCTGAAGGGAAACACACAGCACAGTTCTCATCCATGAAACACACTCTTCTTTAGAGCAAGAAGCACTCTCTGGCTTTCTCAAGTCTCTAATAAGGCGGGAAACATGAGTGTGCTCAGAACAAAAGAACCGTGTTTCCTACACACAGGGACCATATCCAGTTTAACTCTGCTTCTGAAACTGATACAAACCACAGGTCCTCTAACATCCAATGCTATTCAGTTAAGAGCGAGGAACGTGTGAGCTTCGTGAATGATGTAGCTTCCTTTGAGCTGAAAAGTGAGTGCGTTTACCTGAAACGAAGTCTTGGTTGTAGGAAGACACAGAGCCTGGCAATTAACTCCGATTCTGAAGTGAAACACACAGCACAGTTCTCATCCATGAAACACACTCTGCTTTAGAGCAAGAAGCACTCTCTGGCTTTCTCAGTCTCTAATAGGGCGGGAAACGTGAGTGTGCTCAGAACAAAAGAACCTTGTTTCCTACACACAGGGACCATATCCAGTTCAACTCTGTTTCTGAAACTGATACAAACCACAGGTCCTCTAACATCCAATGCTATTCACTTAAGAGCGAGGAACGTGTGAGCTTCGTGAACGATGTAGCTTCATTTGACCTGAAAAGTGAGTGCTGTTTACCTGAAACGAAGTCATGCTTGTAGGAAGACACAGATCCTGGCATTTAACTCTGTTTCTGAAGGGAAAGACACAGCACAGTTCTCATCCATGAAACACACTCTGCTTTAGAGCAAGAACCACTCTCTTGCTTCCTCAAGTCTCTAATAAGGCAGGAAACGTGAGTGTGCTTAGAATAAATGAACCGTGTTTCCTACACACACGGACCATATCTAGTTCAACTCTGCTTATGAAACTGATACAAACCACAGGTCCTCTAACATCCAATGCTATTCAGTTAAGAGCGAGAAACGTGTGAGCTTCGTTAAAGATGTAGCTTCCTTTGAGCTGAAAAGTGAGTGCGTTTACCTGAAACGAAGTCTTGCTTGTAGGAAGACACAGAGCCTGGCATTTAACTCTGTTTCTGAAGGGAAACACACAGCACAGTTCTCATCCATGAAACATACTCTTCTTTAGAGCAAGAAGCACTCTCTTGCTTTCTCAAGTCTCCGATAAGGCCGGAAACGTGAGTGTGCTCAGAACAAATAACCGTGTTTCCTACACACACGGACCATATCTAGTTCAACTCTGCTTATGAAACTGATACAAACCACAGGTCCTCTAACATCCAATGCTTTTCAGTTAAGAGCGAGGAACGTGTGAGCTTCGTGAATGATGTAGCTTCCTTTGAGCTGAAAAGTGAGTGCGTTTACCTGAAACGAAGGCTTGCTTGTAGGAAGACACAGAGCCTGGCAATTAACTGCGATTCTGAAGGGAAACACACAGCACAGTTCTCATCCATGAAACACACTCTGCTTTAGAGCAAGAAGCACTCTCTTGCTTCCTTAAGTCTCTAATAAGGCAGGAAACGTGAGTGTGCTTAGAACAAAAGAACCGTGTTTCCTACACACACGGACCATATCTAGTTCAACTCTGCTTCTGAAACTGATACAAACCACAGGTCCTCTAACATCCAATGCTTTTCAGTTAAGAGCGAGAAACGTGTGAGCATCGTGAATGATGTAGCTTCCTTTGAGCTGAAAAGTGAGTGCGTTTACCTGAAACGAATTCTTGCTTGTAGGAAGACACAGAGCCTGGCAATTAACTCCGATTCTGAAGGGAAACACACAGCACAGTTCTCATCCATGAAACACACTCTGCTTTAGAGCAAGAAGCACTCCCTTGCTTTCTCAAGTCTGTAATAAAGCAGGAAACGTGAGTGTGCTTAGAAGAAAAGAACCGAGTTTCCTACACACACGGACCATATCTAGTTCAACTCTGCTTCTGAAACTGATACACCACAGGTCCTCTAACATCCAATGCTTTTCAGTTAAAAGCGAGAAACGTGTGAGCTTCGTTAAAGATGTAGCTTCCTTTGACCTGAAAAGTGGGTGCTGTTTAACTGAAACGAAGTCATGCTTGTAGGAAGACACAGATCCTGGCATTTGACTCCGTTTCTGAAGGGAAAGACAGAGCACAGTTCTCATCCATGAAACACACTCTGCTTTAGAGCAAGAACCACTCTCTTGCTTCCTCAAGTCTCTAATAAGGCAGGAAACGTGAGTGTGCTTAGAATAAAAGAACGGTGTTTCCTACACACACGGACCATAACTAGTTCAACTCTGCTTCTGAAACTGATACAAACCACAGGTCCTCTAACATCCAATGCTATTCAGTTAAGAGCGAGAAACGTGTGAGCTTCGTTAAAGATGTAGCTTCCTTTGAGCTGAAAAGTGAGTGCGTTTACCTGAAACGAAGTCTTGCTTGTAGGAAGACACAGAGCCTGGCATTTAACTCTGTTTCTGAAGGGAAACACACAGCACAGTTCTCATCCATGAAACATACTCTTCTTTAGAGCAAGAAGCACTCTCTTGCTTTCTCAAGTCTCCGATAAGGCCGGAAACGTGAGTGTGCTCAGAACAAATAACCGTGTTTCCTACACACACGGACCATATCTAGTTCAACTCTGCTTATGAAACTGATACAAACCACAGGTCCTCTAACATCCAATGCTTTTCATTTAAGAGCGAGGAACGTGTGAGCTTCGTGAATGATGTAGCTTCCTTTGAGCTGAAAAGTGAGTGCGTTTACCTGAAACGAAGTCTTGCTTGTAGGAAGACACAGAGCCTGGCAATTAACTCCGATTCTGAAGGGAAACACACAGCACAGTTCTCATCCATGAAACACACTCTTCTTTAGAGCAAGAAGCACTCTCTGGCTTTCTCAAGTCTCTAATAAGGCGGGAAACATGAGTGTGCTCAGAACAAAAGAACCGTGTTTCCTACACACAGGGACCATATCCAGTTTAACTCTGCTTCTGAAACTGATACAAACCACAGGTCCTCTAACATCCAATGCTATTCAATTAAGAGCGAGGAACGTGTGAGCTTCGTGAATGATGTAGCTTCCTTTGAGCTGAAAAGTGAGTGCGTTTACCTGAAACGAAGTCTTGCTTGTAGGAAGACACAGAGCCTGGCAATTAACTCCGATTCTGAAGTGAAACACACAGCACAGTTCTCATCCATGAAACACACTCTGCTTTAGAGCAAGAAGCACTCCCTTGCTTTCTCAAGTCTGTAATAAAGCAGGAAACGTGAGTGTGCTTAGAAGAAAAGAACCGAGTTTCCTACACACACGGACCATATCTAGTTCAACTCTGCTTCTGAAACTGATACACCACAGGTCCTCTAACATCCAATGCTTTTCAGTTAAGAGCGAGAAACGTGTGAGCTTCATTAAAGATGTAGCTTCCTTTGAGCTGAAAAGTGAGTGCGTTTACCTGAAACGAAGTCTTGCTTGGAGGAAGACACAGAGCCTGGCAATTAACTCCGATTCTGAAGGGAAACACACAGCACAGTTCTCATCCATGAAACACACTCTTCCTTAGAGCAAGAAGCACTCTCTGGATTTCTCAAGTCTCTAATAAGGCGGGAAACGTCAGTGTGCTCAGAACAAAAGAACGGTGTTTCCTACACACACGGACCATAACTAGTTCAACTCTGCTTCTGAAACTGATACAAACCACAGGTCCTCTAACATCCAATGCTATTCAGTTAAGAGCGAGAAACGTGTGAGCTTCGTTAAAGATGTAGCTTCCTTTGAGCTGAAAAGTGAGTGCGTTTACCTGAAACGAAGTCTTGCTTGTAGGAAGACACAGAGCCTGGCATTTAACTCTGTTTCTGAAGGGAAACACACAGCACAGTTCTCATCCATGAAACATACTCTTCTTTAGAGCAAGAAGCACTCTCTTGCTTTCTCAAGTCTCCGATAAGGCCGGAAACGTGAGTGTGCTCAGAACAAATAACCGTGTTTCCTACACACACGGACCATATCTAGTTCAACTCTGCTTCTGAAACTGATACAAACCACAGGTCCTCTAACATCCAATGCTTTTCATTTAAGAGCGAGGAACGTGTGAGCTTCGTGAATGATGTAGCTTCCTTTGAGCTGAAAAGTGAGTGCGTTTACCTGAAAAGAAGTCTTGCTTGTAGGAAGACACAGAGCCTGGCAATTAACTCCGATTCTGAAGTGAAACACACAGCACAGTTCTCATCCATGAAACACACTCTGCTTTAGAGCAAGAAGCACTCTCTTGCTTCCTTAAGTCTCTAATAAGGCAGGAAACGTGAGTGTGCTTAGAACAAAAGAACCGTGTTTCCTACACACACGGACCATATCTAGTTCAACTCTGCTTCTGAAACTGATACAAACCACAGGTCCTCTAACATCCAATGCTTTTCAGTTAAGAGCGAGAAACGTGTGAGCATCGTGAATGATGTAGCTTCCTTTGAGCTGAAAAGTGAGTGCGTTTACCTGAAAGGAAGTCTTGCTTGTAGGAAGACACAGAGCCTGGCAATTAACTCCGATTCTGAAGGGAAACACACAGCACAGTTCTCATCCATGAAACACACTCTGCTTTAGAGCAAGAAGCACTCCCTTGCTTTCTCAAGTCTGTAATAAAGCAGGAAACGTGAGTGTGCTTAGAAGAAAAGAACCGTGTTTCCTACACACAGGGACCATATCTAGTTCAACTCTGCTTCTGAAACTGATACACCACAGGTCCTCTAACATCCAATGCTTTTCAGTTAAGAGCGAGAAACGTGTGAGCTTCGTTAAAGATGTAGCTTCCTTTGAGCTGAAAAGTGAGGGCGTTTACCTGAAACGAAGTCTTGCTTGTAGGAAGACACAGAGCCTGGCAATTAACTCCGATTCTGAAGGGAAACACACAGCACAGTTCTCATCCATGAAACACACTCTTCTTTAGAGCAAGAAGCACTCTCTGGCTTTCTCAAGTCTCTAATAAGGCGGGAAACGTGAGTGTGCTCAGAACAAAAGAACCGTGTTTCCTACACACAGGGACCATATCCAGTTTAACTCTGCTTCTGAAACTGATACAAACCACAGGTCCTCTAACATCCAATGCTATTCAGTTAAGAGCGAGGAACGTGTGAGCTTCTTTAAAGATGTAGCTTCCTTTGAGCTGAAAAGTGAGTGCGTTTACATGAAACGAAGTCTTGCTTGTAGGAAGACACAGAGCCTGGCAATTAACTCCGATTCTGAAGGGAAACACACAGCACAGTTCTCATCCAGGAAACACACTCTTCTTTAGAGCAAGAAGCACTCTCTGGCTTTCTCAAGTCTCTAATAATGCGGGAAACGTGAGTGTGCTCAGAACAAAAGAACCGTGTTTCCTACACACAGGGACAATATCCAGTTCAACTCTGCTTCTGAAACTGATACAAACCACAGGTCCTCTAACATCCAATGCTTTTCATTTAAGAGCGAGAAATGTGTGAGCTTCGTTAAAGACGTAGCTTCCTTTGAGCTGAAAAGTGAGTGCGTTTACCTGAAACGAAGTCTTGCTTGGAGGAAGACACAGAGCCTGGCAATTAACTCCGATTCTGAAGGGAAACACACAGCACAGTTCTCATCCATGAAACACACTCTTCCTTAGAGCAAGAAGCACTCTCTGGATTTCTCAAGTCTCTAATAAGGCGGGAAACGTCAGTGTGCTCAGAACAAAAGAACGGTGTTTCCTACACACACGGACCATAACTAGTTCAACTCTGCTTCTGAAACTGATACAAACCACAGGTCCTCTAACATCCAATGCTATTCAGTTAAGAGCGAGAAACGTGTGAGCTTCGTTAAAGATGTAGCTTCCTTTGAGCTGAAAAGTGAGTGCGTTTACCTGAAACGAAGTCTTGCTTGTAGGAAGACACAGAGCCTGGCATTTAACTCTGTTTCTGAAGGGAAACACACAGCACAGTTCTCATCCATGAAACATACTCTTCTTTAGAGCAAGAAGCACTCTCTTGCTTTCTCAAGTCTCCGATAAGGCCGGAAACGTGAGTGTGCTCAGAACAAATAACCGTGTTTCCTACACACACGGACCATATCTAGTTCAACTCTGCTTATGAAACTGATACAAACCACAGGTCCTCTAACATCCAATGCTTTTCATTTAAGAGCGAGGAACGTGTGAGCTTCGTGAATGATGTAGCTTCCTTTGAGCTGAAAAGTGAGTGCGTTTACCTGAAAAGAAGTCTTGCTTGTAGGAAGACACAGAGCCTGGCAATTAACTCCGATTCTGAAGTGAAACACACAGCACAGTTCTATCCATGAAACACACTCTGCTTTAGAGCAAGAAGCACTCTCTTGCTTCCTTAAGTCTCTAATAAGGCAGGAAACGTGAGTGTGCTTAGAACAAAAGAACCGTGTTTCCTACACACACGGACCATATCTAGTTCAACTCTGCTTCTGAAACTGATATACGACAGGTCCTCTAACATCCAATGCTTTTCAGTTAAGAGTGAGAAAAGTGTGAGCTTCGTTAAAGATGTAGCTTCCTTTGAGCTGAAAAGTGAGTGCGTTTACCTGAAACGAAGTCTTGCTTGTAGGAAGACACAGAGCCTGGCAATTAACTCCGATTCTGAAGGGAAACACACAGCACAGTTCTCATCCATGAAACACACTCTGCTTTAGAGCAAGAAGCACTCTCTTGCTTCCTTAAGTCTCTAATAAGGCAGGAAACGTGAGTGTGCTTAGAACAAAAGAACCGTGTTTCCTACACACATGGACCATATCTAGTTCAACTTTGCTTCTGAAACTGATACAAACCACAGGTCCTCTAACATCCAATGCTTTTCAGTTAAGAGCGAGAACGTGTGAGCATCGTGAATGATGTATCTTCCTTTGAGCTGAAAAGTGAGTGCGTTTACCTGAAACGAAGTCTTGATTGTAGGAAGACACAGAGCCTGGCAATTAACTCCGATTCTGAAGGGAAACACACAGCACAGTTCTCATCCATGAAACACACTCTGCTTTAGAGCAAGAAGCACTCCCTTGCTTTCTCAAGTCTGTAATAAAGCAGGAAACGTGAGTGTGCTTAGAAGAAAAGAACCGTGTTTCCTACACACACGGACGATATCTAGTTCAACTCTGCTTCTGAAACTGATACACCACAGGTCCTCTAACATCCAATGCTTTTCAGTTAAGAGCGAGAAACGTGTGAGCTTCGTTAAAGATGTAGCTTCCTTTGAGCTGAAAAGTGAGTGCGTTTACCTGAAACGAAGTCTTGTTTGTAGGAAGACACAGAGCCTGGCAATTAACTCCGATTCTGAAGGGAAACACACAGCACAGTTCTCATCCATGAAACACACTCTTCTTTAGAGCAAGAAGCAGTCTCTGGCTTTCTCAAGTCTGTAATAAGGCGGGAAACGTGAGTGTGCTCAGAACAAAAGAACCGTGTTTCCTACACACAGGGACCATATCCCGTTCAACTCTGCTTCTGAAACTGATACAAACCACTGGTCCTCTAACATCCAATGCTATTCAGTTAAGAGCGAGGAACGTGTGAGCTTGGGAACGATGTAGCTTCGTTTGACCTGAAAAGTGGGTGCTGTTTAACTGAAACGAAGTCATGCATGTAGGAAGACACAGATCCTGGCATTTGACTCCGTTTCTGAAGGGAAAGACACAGCACAGTTCTCATCCATGAAACACACTCTGCTTTAGAGCAAGAACCACTCTCTTGCTTCCTCAAGTCTCTAATAAGGCAGGAAACGTGAGTGTGCTTAGAATAAAAGAACGGTGTTTCCTACACACACGGACCATAACTAGTTCAACTCTGCTTCTGAAACTGATACAAACCACAGGTCCTCTAACATCCAATGCTATTCAGTTAAGAGCGAGAAACGTGTGAGCTTCGTTAAAGATGTAGCTTCCTTTGAGCTGAAAAGTGAGTGCGTTTACCTGAAACGAAGTCTTGCTTGTAGGAAGACACAGAGCCTGGCATTTAACTCTGTTTCTGAAGGGAAACACACAGCACAGTTCTCATCCATGAAACATACTCTTCTTTAGAGCAAGAAGCACTCTCTTGCTTTCTCAAGTCTCCGATAAGGCCTGAAACGTGAGTGTGCTCAAAACAAATAACCGTGTTTCCTACACACACGGACCATATCTAGTTCAACTCTGCTTATGAAACTGATACAAACCACAGGTCCTCTAACATCCAATGCTTTTCAGTTAAGAGCGAGAAACGTGTGAGCATCGTGAATGATGTAGCTTCCTTTGAGCTGAAAAGTGAGTGCGTTTACCTGAAACGAAGTCTTGCTTGTAGGAAGACACAGAGCCTGACAATTAACTCCGATTCTGAAGGGAAACACACAGCACAGTTCTCATCCATGAAACACACTCTGCTTTAGAGCAAGAAGCACTCCCTTGCTTTCTCAAGTCTGTAATAAAGCAGGAAACGTGAGTGTGCTTAGAAGAAAAGAACCGAGTTTCCTACACACACGGACCATATCTAGTTCAACTCTGCTTCTGAAACTGATACACCACAGGTCCTCTAACATCCAATGCTTTTCAGTTAAGAGCGAGAAACGTGTGAGCTTCGTTAAAGATGTAGCTTCCTTTGAGCTGAAAAGTGAGTGCGTTTACCTGAAATGAAGTCTTGCTTGGAGGAAGACACAGAGCCTGGCAATTAACTCCGATTCTGAAGGGAAACACACAGCACAGTTCTCATCCATGAAACACACTCTTCCTTAGAGCAAGAAGCACTCTCTTGCTTCCTTAAGTCTCTAATAAGGCGGGAAACGTGAGTGTGCTCAGAACAAAAGAACCGTGTTTCCTACACACAGGGACCATATCCAGTTTAACTCTGCTTCTGAAACTGATACAAACCACAGGTCCTCTAACATCCAATGCTATTCAGTTAAGAGCGAGGAACGTGTGAGCTTGGGAACGATGTAGCTTCGTTTGACCTGAAAAGTGGGAGCTGTTTAACTGAAACGAAGTCATGCTTGTAGGAAGACACAGATCCTGGCATTTGACTCCGTTTCTGAAGGGAAAGACACAGCACAGTTCTCATCCATGAAACACACTCTGCTTTAGAGCAAGAACCACTCTCTTGCTTCCTCAAGTCTCTAATAAGGCAAGAAACGTGAGTGTGCTTAGAATAAAAGAACGGTGTTTCCTACACACACGGACCATAACTAGTTCAACTCTGCTTCTGAAACTGATACAAACCACAGGTCCTCTAACATCCAATGCTATTCAGTTAAGAGCGAGAAACGTGTGAGCTTCGTTAAAGATGTAGCTTCCTTTGAGCTGAAAAGTGAGTGCGTTTACCTGAAACTAAGTCTTGCTTGTAGGAAGACACAGAGCCTGGCATTTAACTCTGTTTCTGAAGGGAAACACACAGCACAGTTCTCATCCATGAAACATACTCTTCTTTAGAGCAAGAAGCACTCTCTTGCTTTCTCAAGTCTCCGATAAGGCCGGAAACGTGAGTGTGCTCAGAACAAATAACCGTGTTTCCTACACACACGGACCATATCTAGTTCAACTCTGCTTATGAAACTGATACAAACCACAGGTCCTCTAACATCCAATGCTTTTCATTTAAGAGCGAGGAACGTGTGAGCTTCGTGAATGATGTAGCTTCCTTTGAGCTGAAAAGTGAGTGCGTTTACCTGAAAAGAAGTCTTGCTTGTAGGAAGACACAGAGCCTGGCAATTAACTCCGATTCTGAAGTGAAACACACAGCACAGTTCTCATCCATGAAACACACTCTGCTTTAGAGCAAGAAGCACTCTCTTGCTTCCTTAAGTCTCTAATAAGGCAGGAAACGTGAGTGTGCTTAGAACAAAAGAACCGTGTTTCCTACACACACGGACCATATCTAGTTCAACTCTGCTTCTGAAACTGATACAAACCACAGGTCCTCTAACATGCAATGCTTTTCAATTAAGAGCGAGAAACGTGTGAGCATCGTGAATGATGTAGCTTCCTTTGAGCAGAAAAGTGAGTGCGTTTACCTGAAACGAAGTCTTGCTTGTAGGAAGACACAGATCCTAGCATTTAACTCCGTTTCTGAAGGGAAAGACACAGCACAGTTCTCATCCATGAAACACACTCTGCTTTAGAGCAAGAAGCACTCCCTTGCTTTCTCAAGTCTGTAATAAAGCAGGAAACGTGAGTGTGCTTAGAAGAAAAGAACCGTGTTTCCTACACACAGGGACCATATCTAGTTCAACTCTGCTTCTGAAACTGATACACCACAGGTCCTCTAACATCCAATGCTTTTCAGTTAAGAGCGAGAAACGTGTGAGCTTCGTTAAAGATGTAGCTTCCTTTGAGCTGAAAAGTGAGGGCGTTTACCTGAAACGAAGTCTTGCTTGTAGGAAGACACAGAGCCTGGCAATTAACTCCGATTCTGAAGGGAAACACACAGCACAGTTCTCATCCATGAAACACACTCTGCTTTAGAGCAAGAAGCACTCTCTTGCTTCCTTAAGTCTCTAATAAGGCAGGAAACGTGATTGTGCTTAGAACAAAAGAACCGTGTTTCCTACACACACGGACCATATCTAGTTCAACTCTGCTTCTGAAACTGATACAAACCACAGGTACTCTAACATCCAATGCTTTTCAGTTAAGAGCGAGAAACGTGTGAGCATCGTGAATGATGTAGCTTCCTTTGAGCTGAAAAGTGAGTGCGTTTACCTGAAACGAAGTCTTGCTTGTAGGAAGACACAGAGCCTGGCAATTAACTCCGATTCTGAAGGGAAACACACAGCACAGTTCTCATCCATGAAACACACTCTGCTTTAGAGCAAGAAGCACTCCCTTGCTTTCTCAAGTCTGTAATAAAGCAGTTTACGTGAGTGTGCTTAGAAGAAAAGAACCCTATTTCCTCCACACACGGACGATATCTAGTTCAACTCTGCTTCTGAAACTGATACACGACAGGTCCTCTAACATCCAATGCTTTTCAGTTAAGAGTGAGAAACGTGTGAGCTTCGTTAAAGATGTAGCTTCCTTTGAGCTGAAAAGTGAGTGCGTTTACCTGAAACGAATTCTTGCTTGTAGGAAGACACAGAATCTGGCATTTAACTCCGTTTCTGAAGGGAAAGACACAGCACAGTTCTCATCCATGAAACACACTCTGCTTTAGAGCAAGAACCACTCTCTTGCTTCCTCAAGTCTCTAATAAGGCAGGAAACGTGAGTGTGCTTAGAATAAAAGAACCATGTTTCCTACACACACGGACCATATCTAGTTCAACTCTGCTTATGAAACTGATACAAACCACAAGTCCTCTAACATCCAATGGTATTTATTTAAGAGCGATTAACGTGTGAGCTTCGTTAAAGATGTAGCTTCCTTTGAGCTGAAAAGTGAGTGCGTTTACCTGAAACGAAGTCTTGCTTGTAGGAAGACACAGAGCCTGGCATTTAACTCCGATTCTGAAGTGAAACACACAGCACAGTTCTCATCCATGAAACACACTCTGCTTTAGAGCAAGAAGCACTCTCTTGCTTCCTTAAGTCTCTAATAAGGCAGGAAACGTGAGTGTGCTTAGAACAAAAGAACCGTGTTTCCTACACACACGGACCATATCTAGTTCAACTCTGCTTCTGAAACTGATACAAACCACAGGTCCTCTAACATGCAATGCTTTTCAATTAAGAGCGAGAAACGTGTGAGCATCGTGAATGATGTAGCTTCCTTTGAGCTGAAAAGTGAGTGCGTTTACCTGAAACGAAGTCTTGCTTGTAGGAAGACACAGAGCCTGTCAATTAACTCCGATTCTGAAGGGAAACACACAGCACAGTTCTCATCCATGAAACACACTCTGCTTTAGAGCAAGAAGCACTCCCTTGCTTTCTCAAGTCTGTAATAAAGCAGGAAACGTGAGTGTGCTTAGAAGAAAAGAACCGTGTTTCCTACACACAGGGACCATATCTAGTTCAACTCTGCTTCTGAAACTGATACACCACAGGTCCTCTAACATCCAATGCTTTTCAGTTAAGAGCGAGAAACGTGTGAGCTTCGTTAAAGATGTAGCTTCCTTTGAGCTGAAAAGTGAGGGCGTTTACCTGAAACGAAGTCTTGCTTGTAGGAAGACACAGAGCCTGGCAATTAACTCCGATTCTGAAGGGAAACACACAGCACAGTTCTCATCCATGAAACACACTCTGCTTTAGAGCAAGAAGCACTCTCTTGCTTCCTTAAGTCTCTAATAAGGCAGGAAACGTGATTGTGCTTAGAACAAAAGAACCGTGTTTCCTACACACACGGACCATATCTAGTTCAACTCTGCTTCTGAAACTGATACAAACCACAGGTCCTCTAACATCCAATGCTTTTCAGTTAAGAGCGAGAAACGTGTGAGCATCGTGAATGATGTAGCTTCCTTTGAGCTGAAAAGTGAGTGCGTTTACCTGAAACGAAGTCTTGCTTGTAGGAAGACACAGAGCCTGGCAATTAACTCCGATTCTGAAGGGAAACACACAGCACAGTTCTCATCCATGAAACACACTCTGCTTTAGAGCAAGAAGCACTCCCTTGCTTTCTCAAGTCTGTAATAAAGCAGGAAACGTGAGTGTGCTTAGAAGAAAAGAACCCTATTTCCTCCACACACGGACGATATCTAGTTCAACTCTGCTTCTGAAACTGATACACGACAGGTCCTCTAACATCCAATGCTTTTCAGTTAAGAGTGAGAAACGTGTGAGCTTCGTTAAAGATGTAGCTTCCTTTGAGCTGAAAAGTGAGTGCGTTTACCTGAAACGAAGTCTTGCTTGTAGGAAGACACAGAGCCTGGCAATTAACTCCGATTCTGAAGGGAAACACACAGCACAGTTCTCATCCATGAAACACACTCTGCTTTAGAGCAAGAAGCACTCTCTTGCTTCCTTAAGTCTCTAATAAGGCAGGAAACATGAGTGTGCTTAGAACAAAAGAACCGTGTTTCCTACACACATGGACCATATCTAGTTCAACTTTGCTTCTGAAACTGATACACACCACAGGTCCTCTAACATCCAATGCTTTTCAGTTAAGAGCGAGAACGTGTGAGCATCGTGAATGATGTATCTTCCTTTGAGCTGAAAAGTGAGTGCGTTTACCTGAAACGAAGTCTTGATTGTAGGAAGACACAGAGCCTGGCAATTAACTCCGATTCTGAAGGGAAACACACAGCACAGTTCTCATCCATGGAACACACTCTGCTTTAGAGCAAGAAGCACTCCCTTGCTTTCTCAAGTCTGTAATAAAGCAGGAAACGTGTGTGTGCTTAGAAGAAAAGAACCGTGTTTCCTACACACACAGACGATATCTAGTTCAACTCTGCTTCTGAAACTGATACACAACAGGTCCTCTAACATCCAATGCTTTTCAGTTAAGAGCGAGAAACGTGTGATCTTCGTTAAAGATGTAGCTTCCTTTGAGCTGAAAAGTGAGTGCGTTTACCTGAAACGAAGTCTTGCTTGTAGGAAGACACAGAGCCTGGGAAATAACTCCGATTCTGAAGGGAAACACACAGCACAGTTCTCATCCATGAAACACACTCTTCTTTAGAGCAAGAAGCACTCTCTGGCTTTCTCAAGTCTCTAATAAGGCGGGAAACGTGAGTGTGCTCAGAACAAAAGAACCGTGTTTCCTACACACAGGGACCATATCCAGTTCAACTCTGCTTCTGAAACTGATACAAACCACAGGTCCTCTAACATCCAATGCTATTCAGTTAAGAGCGAGGAACGTGTGAACTTCGTGAACGATGTAGCTTCCTTTGAGCTGAAAAGTGAGTGCTGTTTACCTGAAACTAAGTCATGCTTGTAGGAAGACACAGATCCTGGCATTTAACTCCATTTCTGAAGGGAAAGACACAGCACAGTTCTCATCCATGAAACACACTCTGCTTTAGAGCAAGAAGCACTCTCTTGCTTCCTTAAGTCTCTAATAAGGCAGGAAACATGAGTGTGCTTAGAACAAAAGAACCGTGTTTCCTACACACACGGACCATATCTAGTTCAACTCTGCTTCTGAAACTGATACAAACCACAGGTCCTCTAACATCCAATGCTTTTCAGTTAAGAGCGAGAAACGTGTGAGCTTCGTGAATGATGTAGCTTCCTTTGAGCTGAAAAGTGAGTGCTTTTACCTGAAACGAAGTCTTGCTTGTAGGAAGACACAGAGTCTGGCAATTAACTCCGATTCTGAAGTGAAACACACAGCACAGTTCTCATCCATGAAACACACTCTGCTTTAGAGCAAGAAGCACTCCCTTGCTTTCTCAAGTCTGTAATAAAGGAGGTTACCTGTGTGTGCTTAGAAGAAAAGAACCCTGTTTCCTCCACACACGGACGATATCTAGTTCAACTCTGCTTCTGAATCTGATACACCACAGGTCCTCTAACATCCAATGCTTTTCAGTTAAGAGCGAGAAACGTGTGAGCTTCGTTAAAGATGTAGCTTCCTTTGAGCTGAAAAGTGAGTGCGTTTACCTGAAACGAAGTCTTGCTTGTAGGAAGACACAGAGCCTGGCAATTAACTCCGATTCTGAAGGGAAACACACAGCACAGTTCTCATCCATGAAACACACTCTGCTTTAGAGCAAGAAGCACTCTCTTGCTTCCTTAAGTCTCTAATAAGGCAGGAAACGTGAGTGTGCTTAGAACAAAAGAACCGTGTTTCCTACACACACGGACCATATCTAGTTCAACTCTGCTTCTGAAACTGATACAAACCACAGGTCCTCTAACATGCAATGCTTTTCAATTAAGAGCGAGAAACGTGTGAGCATCGTGAATGATGTAGCTTCCTTTGAGCTGAAAAGTGAGTGCGTTTACCTGAAACGAAGTCTTGCTTGTAGGAAGACACAGAGCCTGTCAATTAACTCCGATTCTGAAGGGAAACACACAGCACAGTTCTCATCCATGAAACACACTCTGCTTTAGAGCAAGAAGCACTCCCTTGCTTTCTCAAGTCTGTAATAAAGCAGGAAACGTGAGTGTGCTTAGAAGAAAAGAACCGTGTTTCCTACACACAGGGACCATATCTAGTTCAACTCTGCTTCTGAAACTGATACACCACAGGTCCTCTAACATCCAATGCTTTTCAGTTAAGAGCGAGAAACGTGTGAGCTTCGTTAAAGATGTAGCTTCCTTTGAGCTGAAAAGTGAGGGCGTTTACCTGAAACGAAGTCTTGCTTGTAGGAAGACACAGAGCCTGGCAATTAACGCCGATTCTGAAGGGAAACACACAGCACAGTTCTCATCCATGAAACACACTCTGCTTTAGAGCAAGAAGCACTCTCTTGCTTCCTTAAGTCTCTAATAAGGCAGGAAACGTGATTGTGCTTAGAACAAAAGAACCGTGTTTCCTACACACACGGACCATATCTAGTTCAACTCTGCTTCTGAAACTGATACAAACCACAGGTCCTCTAACATCCAATGCTTTTCAGTTAAGAGCGAGAAACGTGTGAGCATCGTGAATGATGTAGCTTCCTTTGAGCTGAAAAGTGAGTGCGTTTACCTGAAACGAAGTCTTGCTTGTAGGAAGACACAGAGCCTGGCAATTAACTCCGATTCTGAAGGGAAACACACAGCACAGTTCTCATCCATGAAACACACTCTGCTTTAGAGCAAGAAGCACTCCCTTGCTTTCTCAAGTCTGTAATAAAGCAGTTTACGTGAGTGTGCTTAGAAGAAAAGAACCCTATTTCCTCCACACACGGACGATATCTAGTTCAACTCTGCTTCTGAAACTGATACACGACAGGTCCTCTAACATCCAATGCTTTTCAGTTAAGAGTGAGAAACGTGTGAGCTTCGTTAAAGATGTAGCTTCCTTTGAGCTGAAAAGTGAGTGCGTTTACCTGAAACGAAGTCTTGCTTGTAGGAAGACACAGAGCCTGGCAATTAACTCCGATTCTGAAGGGAAACACACAGCACAGTTCTCATCCATGAAACACACTCTGCTTTAGAGCAAGAAGCACTCTCTTGCTTCCTTAAGTCTCTAATAAGGCAGGAAACATGAGTGTGCTTAGAACAAAAGAACCGTGTTTCCTACACACATGGACCATATCTAGTTCAACTTTGCTTCTGAAACTGATACAAACCACAGGTCCTCTAACATCCAATGCTTTTCAGTTAAGAGCGAGAACGTGTGAGCATCGTGAATGATGTATCTTCCTTTGAGCTGAAAAGTGAGTGCGTTTACCTGAAACGAAGTCTTGATTGTAGGAAGACACAGAGCCTGGCAATTAACTCCGATTCTGAAGGGAAACACACAGCACAGTTCTCATCCATGGAACACACTCTGCTTTAGAGCAAGAAGCACTCCCTTGCTTTCTCAAGTCTGTAATAAAGCAGGAAACGTGTGTGTGCTTAGAAGAAAAGAACCGTGTTTCCTACACACACAGACGATATCTAGTTCAACTCTGCTTCTGAAACTGATACACAACAGGTCCTCTAACATCCAATGCTTTTCAGTTAAGAGCGAGAAACGTGTGATCTTCGTTAAAGATGTAGCTTCCTTTGAGCTGAAAAGTGAGTGCGTTTACCTGAAACGAAGTCTTGCTTGTAGGAAGACACAGAGCCTGGGAAATAACTCCGATTCTGAAGGGAAACACACAGCACAGTTCTCATCCATGAAACACACTCTTCTTTAGAGCAAGAAGCACTCTCTGGCTTTCTCAAGTCTCTAATAAGGCGGGAAACGTGAGTGTGCTCAGAACAAAAGAACCGTGTTTCCTACACACAGGGACCATATCCAGTTCAACTCTGCTTCTGAAACTGATACAAACCACAGGTCCTCTAACATCCAATGCTATTCAGTTAAGAGCGAGGAACGTGTGAACTTCGTGAACGATGTAGCTTCCTTTGAGCTGAAAAGTGAGTGCTGTTTACCTGAAACTAAGTCATGCTTGTAGGAAGACACAGATCCTGGCATTTAACTCCATTTCTGAAGGGAAAGACACAGCACAGTTCTCATCCATGAAACACACTCTGCTTTAGAGCAAGAAGCACTCTCTTGCTTCCTTAAGTCTCTAATAAGGCAGGAAACATGAGTGTGCTTAGAACAAAAGAACCGTGTTTCCTACACACACGGACCATATCTAGTTCAACTCTGCTTCTGAAACTGATACAAACCACAGGTCCTCTAACATCCAATGCTTTTCAGTTAAGAGCGAGAAACGTGTGAGCTTCGTGAATGATGTAGCTTCCTTTGAGCTGAAAAGTGAGTGCTTTTACCTGAAACGAAGTCTTGCTTGTAGGAAGACACAGAGTCTGGCAATTAACTCCGATTCTGAAGTGAAACACACAGCACAGTTCTCATCCATGAAACACACTCTGCTTTAGAGCAAGAAGCACTCCCTTGCTTTCTCAAGTCTGTAATAAAGGAGGTTACCTGTGTGTGCTTAGAAGAAAAGAACCCTGTTTCCTCCACACACGGACGATATCTAGTTCAACTCTGCTTCTGAATCTGATACACCACAGGTCCTCTAACATCCAATGCTTTTCAGTTAAGAGCGAGAAACGTGTGAGCTTCGTTAAAGATGTAGCTTCCTTTGAGCTGAAAAGTGAGTGCGTTTACCTGAAACGAAGTCTTGCTTGTAGGAAGACACAGATCCTGGCATTTAACTCCGTTTCTGAAGGGAAAGACTCAGCACAGTTCTCATCCATGAAACACACTCTTCTTTAGAGCAAGAAGCACTCTCTGGCTTTCTCAAGTCTCTAATAAGGCGGGTAACGTGAGTGTGCTCAGAACAAAAGAACCGTGTTTCCTACACACAGGGACCATATCCAGTTCAACTCTGCTTCTGAAACTGATACAAACCACAGGTCCTCTAACATCCAATGCTATTCAGTTAAGAGCGAGGAACGTGTGAGCTTCGTGAACGATGTAGCTTCGTTTGACCTGAAAAGTGAGTGCTGTTTACCTGAAACGATGTCATGCTTGTAGGAAGACACAGATCCTGGCATTTAACTCCGTTTCTGAAGGGAAAGACACAGCACAGTTCTCATCCATGAAACACACTCTGCTTTAGAGCAATAACCACTCTCTTGCTTCCTCAAGTCTCTAATAAGGCAGGAAACGTGAGTGTGCTTAGAATAAAAGAACCGTGTTTCCTACACACACGGACCATATCTAGTTCAACTCTGCTTATGAAACTGATTCAAACCACAGGTCCTCTAACATGCAATGCTTTTCAGTTAAGAGCGAGAAACGTGTGAGCTTCGTGAATGATGTAGCTTTCTTTGAGCTGAAAAGTGAGTGCGTTTACCTGAAACGAAGTCTTGCTTGTAGGAAGACACAGAGTCTGGCAATTAACTCCGATTCTGAAGTGAAACACACAGCACAGTTCTCATCCATGAAACACACTCTGCTTTAGAGCAAGAAGCACTCCCTTGCTTTCTCAAGTCTGTAATAAAGCAGGAAACGTGAGTGTGCTTACAAGAAAAGAACCGTGTTTCCTACACACGGACGATATCTAGTTCAACTCTGCTTCTGAAACTGATACACCACAGGTCCTCTAACATCCAATGCTTTTCAGTTAAGAGCGAGAAACGTGTGAGCTTCATTAAAGATGTAGCTTCCTTTGAGCTGAAAAGTGAGTGCGTTTACCTGAAACGAAGTCTTGCTTGTAGGAAGACACAGAGCCTGGCAATTAACTCCGATTCTGAAGGGAAACACACAGCACAGTTCTCATCCATGAAACACACTCTTCTTTAGAGCAAGAAGCACTCTCTGGCTTTCTCAAGTCTCTAATAAGGCGGGAAACGTGAGTGTTCTCAGAACAAAAGAACCGTGTTTCCTACACACAGGGACCATATCCAGTTCAACTCTGTTTCTGAAACTGATACAAACCACAGGTCCTCTAACATCCAATGCTCTTCAGTAAAGAGCGAGGAACTTCTGAGCTTCGTGAACGATGTAGCTTCGTTTGACCTGAAAAGTGAGTGCTGTTTACCGGAAAGGAAGTCATGCTTGTAGGAAGACACAGATCCTGGCATTTAACTCCGTTTCTGAAGGGAAAGACACAGCACAGTTCTATCCATGAAACACACTCTGCTTTAGAGCAAGAACCACTCTCTTGCTTCCTCAAATCTCTAATAAGGCAGGAAACCTGAGTGTGCTTAGAATAAAAGAACCGTGTTTCCTACACACACGGACCATATCTAGTTCAACTCTGCTTATGAAACTGATACAAACCACAGGTCCTCTAACATCCAATGCTCTTCAGTTAAGAGCGAGAAACGTGTGAGCTTCGTTAAAGATGTAGCTTCCTTTGAGCTGAAAAGTGAGTGCATTTACCTGAAACGAAGTCTTGCTTGTAGGAAGATACAGAGCCTGGCATTTAACTCTGTTTCTGAAGGGAAACACACAGCACAGTTCTCATCCATGAAACATACTCTTCTTTAGAGCAAGAAGCACTCTCTGGCTTTCTCAAGTCTCTAATAAGGCGGGAAACGTGAGTGTGCTCAGAACAAAAGAACCGTGTTTCCTACACACAGGGACCATATCCAGTTCAACTCTGCTTCTGAAACTGATACAAACCACAGGTCCTCTAACATCCAATGCTTTTCAGTTAAGAGCGAGAAACGTGTGAGCTTCGTTAAAGATGTAGCTTCCTTTGAGCTGAAAAGTGAGTGCGTTTACCTGAAACGAAGTCTTGCTTGTAGGAAGACACAGAGCCTGGCAATTAACTCCGATTCTGAAGGGAAACACACAGCACAGTTCTCATCCATGAAACACACTATGCTTTAGAGCAAGAAGCACTCTCTTGCTTCCTTAAGTCTCTAATAAGGCAGGAAACGTGAGTGTGCTTAGAACAAAAGAACTGTGTTTCCTACACACACGGACCATATCTAGTTCAACTCTGCTTCTGAAACTGATACAAACCACAGGTCCTCTAACATCCAATGCTTTTCAGTTAAGAGCGAGAACGTGTGAGCATCGTGAATGATGTATCTTCCTTTGAGCTGAAAAGTGAGTGCGTTTACCTGAAACAAAGTCTTGATTGTAGGAAGACACAGAGCCTGGCAATTAACTCCGATTCTGAAGGGAAACACACAGCACAGTTCTCATCCATGAAACACACTCTGCTTTAGAGCAAGAAGCACTCCCTTGCTTTCTCAAGTCTGTAATAAAGCAGGAAACGTGAGTGTGCTTAGAAGAAAAGAACCGTGTTTCCTACACACACGGACCATATCTAGTTCAACTCTGCTTCTGAAACTGATACACCACAGGTCCTCTAACATCCAATGCTATTCAGTTAAGAGCGAGAAACGTGTGAGCTTCGTTAAAGATGTAGCTTCCTTTGAGCTGAAAAGTGAGTGCGTTTACCTGAAACGAAGTCTTGCTTGTAGGAAGACACAGAGCCTGGCATTTAACTCCGTTTCTGAAGGGAAACACACAGCACAGTTCTCATCCATGAAACACACTCTTCTTTAGAGCAAGAAGCACTCTCTGGCTTTCTCAAGTCTCTAATAAGGCGGGAAACGTGAGTGTTCTCAGAACAAAAGAACCGTGTTTCCTACACACAGTGACCATATCCAGTTCAACTCTGTTTCTGAAACTGATACAAACCACAGGTCCTCTAACATCCAATGCTCTTCAGTAAAGAGCGAGGAACTTCTGAGCTTCGTGAACGATGTAGCTTCGTTTGACCTGAAAAGTGAGTGCTGTTTACCGGAAACGAAGTCATGCTTGTAGGAAGACACAGATCCTGGCATTTAACTCCGTTTCTGAACGGAAAGACACAGCACAGTTCTATCCATGAAACACACTCTGCTTTAGAGCAAGAACCACTCTCTTGCTTCCTCAAATCTCTAATAAGGCAGGAAACCTGAGTGTGCTTAGAATAAAAGAACCGTGTTTCCTACACACACGGACCATATCTAGTTCAACTCTGCTTCTGAATCTGATACACCACAGGTCCTCTAACATCCAATGCTTTTCAGTTAAGAGCGAGAAACGTGTGAGCTTCGTTAAAGATGTAGCTTCCTTTGAGCTGAAAAGTGAGTGCTGTTTACCTGAAACGAAGTCTTGCTTGTAGGAAGACACAGAGCCTGGCAATTAACTCCGATTCTGAAGGGAAACACACAGCACAGTTCTCATCCATGAAACACACTCTGCTTTAGAGCAAGAAGCACTCTCTTGCTTACTTAAGTCTCTAATAAGGCAGGAAACGTGAGTGTGCTTAGAACAAAAGAACCGTGTTTCCTACACACACGGACCATATCTAGTTCAACTCTGCTTCTGAAACTGATACAAACCACAGGTCCTCTAACATCCAATGCTTTTCAGTTAAGAGCGAGAACGTGTGAGCATCGTGAATGATGTATCTTCCTTTGAGCTGAAAAGTGAGTGCGTTTACCTGAAACAAAGTCTTGATTGTAGGAAGACACAGAGCCTGGCAATTAACTCCGATTCTGAAGGGAAACACACAGCACAGTTCTCATCCATGAAACACACTCTGCTTTAGAGCAAGAAGCACTCCCTTGCTTTCTCAAGTCTGTAATAAAGCAGGAAACGTGAGTGTGCTTACAAGAAAAGAACCGTGTTTCCTACACACGGACGATATCTAGTTCAACTCTGCTTCTGAAACTGATACACCACAGGTCCTCTAACATCCAATGCTTTTCAGTTAAGAGCGAGAAACGTGTGATCTTCATTAAAGATGTAGCTTCTTTGAGCTGAAAAGTGAGTGCGTTTACCTGAAACGAAGTCTTGCTTGTAGGAAGACACAGAGCCTGGCAATTAACTCCGATTCTGAAGGGAAACACACAGCACAGTTCTCATCCATGAAACACACTCTTCTTTAGAGCAAGAAGCACTCTCTGGCTTTCTCAAGTCTCTAATAAGGCGGGAAACGTGAGTGTGCTCAGAACAAAAGAACCGTGTTTCCTACACACAGGGACCATATCCAGTTCAACTCTGTTTCTGAAACTGATACAAACCACAGGTCCTCTAACATCCAATGCTCTTCAGTAAAGAGCGAGGAACTTCTGAGCTTCGTGAACGATGTAGCTTCGTTTGACCTGAAAAGTGAGTGCTGTTTACCGGAAAGGAAGTCATGCTTGTAGGAAGACACAGATCCTGGCATTTAACTCCGTTTCTGAAGGGAAAGACACAGCACAGTTCTATCCATGAAACACACTCTGCTTTAGAGCAAGAACCACTCTCTTGCTTCCTCAAATCTCTAATAAGGCAGGAAACCTGAGTGTGCTTAGAATAAAAGAACCGTGTTTCCTACACACACGGACCATATCTAGTTCAACTCTGCTTCTGAATCTGATACACCACAGGTCCTCTAACATCCAATGCTTTTCAGTTAAGAGCGAGAAACGTGTGAGCTTCGTTAAAGATGTAGCTTCCTTTGAGCTGAAAAGTGATTGCGTTTACCTGAAACGAAGTCTTGCTTGTAGGAAGACACAGAGCCTGGCAATTAACTCCGATTCTGAAGGGAAACACACAGCACAGTTCTCATCCATGAAACACACTCTGCTTTAGAGCAAGAAGCACTCTCTTGCTTACTTAAGTCTCTAATAAGGCAGGAAACGTGAGTGTGCTTAGAACAAAAGAACCGTGTTTCCTACACACACGGACCATATCTAGTTCAACTCTGCTTCTGAAACTGATACACCACAGGTCCTCTAACATCCAATGCTATTCAGTTAAGAGCGAGAAACGTGTGAGCTTCGTTAAAGATGTAGCTTCCTTTGAGCTGAAAAGTGAGTGCGTTTACCTGAAACGAAGTCTTGCTTGTAGGAAGACACAGAGCCTGGCATTTAACTCCGTTTCTGAAGGGAAACACACAGCACAGTTCTCATCCATGAAACACACTCTTCTTTAGAGCAAGAAGCACTCTCTTGCTTTCTCAAGTCTCTAATAAGGAAGGAAACGTGAGTGTGCTGAGAACAAATAACCGTGTTTCCTACACACACGGACCATATCTAGTTCAACTCTGCTTCTGAAACTGATTCAAACCACAGATCCTCTAACATCCAATGCTTTTCAGTTAAGAGCGAGAAACGTGTGAGCTTCGTGAATGATGTAGCTTCCTTTGAGCTGAAAAGTGCGTGCGTTTACCTGAAACGAAGTCTTGCTTGTAGGAAGACACAGAGTCTGGCAATTAACTCCGATTCTGAAGGGAAACACACAGCACAGTTCTCATCCATGAAACACACTCTGCTTTAGAGCAAGAAGCACTCCCTTGCTTTCTCAAGTCTGTAATAAAGCAGGAAACGTGAGTGTGCTTACAAGAAAAGAACCGTGTTTCCTACACACGGACGATATCTAGTTCAACTCTGCTTCTGAAACTGATACACCACAGGTCCTCTAACATCCAATGCTTTTCAGTTAAGAGCGAGAAACGTGTGATCTTCATTAAAGATGTAGCTTCTTTGAGCTGAAAAGTGAGTGCGTTTACCTGAAACGAAGTCTTGCTTGTAGGAAGACACAGAGCCTGGCAATTAACTCCGATTCTGAAGGGAAACACACAGCACAGTTCTCATCCATGAAACACACTCTGCTTTAGAGCAAGAAGCACTCTCTGGCTTTCTCAAGTCTCTAATAAGGCGGGAAACGTGAGTGTGCTCAGAACAAAAGAACCGTGTTTCCTACACACAGGGACCATATCCAGTTCAACTCTGTTTCTGAAACTGATACAAACCACAGGTCCTCTAACATCCAATGCTCTTCAGTAAAGAGCGAGGAACTTCTGAGCTTCGTGAACGATGTAGCTTCGTTTGACCTGAAAAGTGAGTGCTGTTTACCGGAAACGAAGTCATGCTTGTAGGAAGACACAGATCCTGGCATTTAACTCCGTTTCTGAAGGGAAAGACACAGCACAGTTCTATCCATGAAACACACTCTGCTTTAGAGCAAGAACCACTCTCTTGCTTCCTCAAATCTCTAATAAGGCAGGAAACCTGAGTGTGCTTAGAATAAAAGAACCGTGTTTCCTACACACACGGACCATATCTAGTTCAACTCTGCTTATGAAACTGATACAAACCACAGGTCCTCTAACATCCAATGCTATTCAGTTAAGAGCGAGAAAAGTGTGAGCTTCGTTAAAGATGTAGCTTCCTTTGAGCTGAAAAGTGAGTGCGTTTACCTGAAACGAAGTCTTGCTTGTAGGAAGATACAGAGCCTGGCATTTAACTCTGTTTCTGAAGGGAAACACACAGCACAGTTCTCATCCATGAAACATACTCTTCTTTAGAGCAAGAAGCACTCTCTTTCTTTCTCAAGTCTCCAATAAGGCCGGAAACGTGAGTGTGCTCAGAACAAATAACCGTGTTTCCTACACACACGGACCATATCTAGTTCAACTCTGCTTCTGAAACTGATACAAACCACAGGTCCTCTAACATCCAATGCTTTTCAGTTAAGAGTGAGGAACGTGTGAGCTTTGTGAATGATGTAGCTTCCTTTGAGCTGAAAAGTGAGTGCTGTTTACCTGAAACGAAGGCTTGCTTGTAGGAAGACACAGAGCCTGGCAATTAACTCCGATTCTGAAGGGAAACACACAGCACAGTTCTCATCCATGAAACACACTCTGCTTTAGAGCAAGAAGCAATCTCTTGCTTCCTTAAGTCTCTAATAAGGCAGGAAACGTGAGTGTGCTTAGAACAAAAGAACCGTGTTTCCTACACACACGGACCATATCTAGTTCAACTCTGCTTCTGAAACTGATACAAACCACAGGTCCTCTAACATCCAATGCTTTTCAGTTAAGAGCGAGAAACTTGTGAGCATCGTGAATGATGTAGCTTCTTTTGAGCTGAAAAGTGAGTGCGTTTACCTGAAACGAAGTCTTGCTTGTAGGAAGACACAGAGCCTGGCAATTAACTCCGATTCTGAAGGGAAACACACAGCACAGTTCTCATCCATGAAACACACTCTGCTTTAGAACAAGAAGCACTCTCTTGCTTCCTAAAGTCTCTAATAAGGCAGGAAACGTGAGTGTGCTTAGAATAAAAGAACCGTGTTTCCTACACACACGGACCATATCTAGTTCAACTCTGCTTATGAAACTGATACAAACCACAGGTCCTCTAACATCCAATGCTATTCAGTAAAGAGCGAGAAACGTGTGAGCTTCGTTAAAGATGTAGCTTCCTTTGAGCTGAAAAGTGAGTGCGTTTACCTGAAACGAAGTCTTGCTTGTAGGAAGACACAGAGCCTGGCAATTAACTCCGATTCTGAAGGGAAACACACAGCACAGTTCTCATCCATGAAACACACTCTGCTTTAGAGCAAGAAGCACTCTCTTGCTTCCTTAAGTCTCTAATAAGGCAGGAAACGTGAGTGTGCTTAGAATAAAAGAACCGTGTTTCCTACACACACGGACCATATCTAGTTCAACTCTGCTTCTGAAACTGATACAAACCACAGGTCCTCTAACATCCAATGCTTTTCAGTTAAGAGAGGGAAACGTGTGAGCATCGTGAATGATGTATCTTCCTTTGAGCTGAAAAGTGAGTGCGTTTACCTGAAACGAAGTCTTGATTGTAGGAAGACACAGAGCCTGGCAATTAACACCGATTCTGAAGGGAAACACACAGCACAGTTCTCATCCATGAAACACACTCTGCTTTAGAGCAAGAAGCACTCTCTTGCTTCCTTAAGTCTCTAATAAGGCAGGAAACGTGAGTGTGCTTAGAACAAAAGAACCGTGTTTCCTACACACGGACCATATCTAGTTCAACTCTGCTTCTGAAACTGATACAAACCACAGGTCATCTAACATCCAATGCTTTTCAGTTAAGAGCGAGAAACGTGTGAGCTTCGTGAATGATGTAGCTTCCTTTGAGCTGAAAAGTGAGTGCGTTTACCTGAAACGAAGTCTTGCTTGTAGGAAGACACAGAGCCTGGCAATTAACTCCGATTCTGAAGGGAAACACACAGCACAGTTCTCATCCATGAAACACACTCTGCTTTAGAGCAAGAAGCACTCCCTTGCTTTCTCAAGTCTGTAATAAAGCAGGTTACGTGAGTGTGCTTAGAAGAAAAGAACCCTGTTTCCTCCACACACGTATGATATCTAGTTCAACTCTGCTTCTGAATCTGATACAAAACAGGTCCTCTAACATCCAATGCTTTTCAGTTAAGAGCGAGAAACCTGTGAGCTTCATTAAAGATGTAGCTTCTTTGAGCTGAAAAGTGAGTGCGTTTACCTGAAACGAAGTCTTGCTTGTAGGAAGACACAGAGCCTGGCAATTAACTCCGATTCTGAAGGGAAACACACAGCACAGTTCTCATCCATGAAACACACTCTTCTTTAGAGCAAGAAGCACTCTCTGGCTTTCTCAAGTCTCTAATAAGGCGGGAAACGTGAGTGTGCTCAGAACAAAAGAACCGTGTTTCCTACACACAGGGACCATATCCAGTTCAACTCTGTTTCTGAAACTGATACAAACCACAGGTCCTCTAACATCCAATGCTCTTCAGTAAAGAGCGAGGAACTTCTGAGCTTCGTGAACGATGTAGCTTCGTTTGACCTGAAAAGTGAGTGCTGTTTACCGGAAACGAAGTCATGCTTGTAGGAAGACACAGATCCTGGCATTTAACTCCGTTTCTGAAGGGAAAGACACAGCACAGTTCTATCCATGAAACACACTCTGCTTTAGAGCAAGAACCACTCTCTTGCTTCCTCAAATCTCTAATAAGGCAGGAAACCTGAGTGTGCTTAGAATAAAAGAACCGTGTTTCCTACACACACGGACCATATCTAGTTCAACACTGCTTATGAAACTGATACAAACCACAGGTCCTCTAACATCCAATGCTATTCAGTTAAGAGCGAGAAAAGTGTGAGCTTCGTTAAAGATGTAGCTTCCTTTGAGCTGAAAAGTGAGTGCGTTTACCTGAAACGAAGTCTTGCTTGTAGGAAGATACAGAGCCTGGCATTTAACTCTGTTTCTGAAGGGAAACACACAGCACAGTTCTCATCCATGAAACATACTCTTCTTTAGAGCAAGAAGCACTCTCTTTCTTTCTCAAGTCTCCAATAAGGCCGGAAACGTGAGTGTGCTCAGAACAAATAACCGTGTTTCCTACACACACGGACCATATCTAGTTCAACTCTGCTTCTGAAACTGTTACAAACCACAGGTCCTCTAACATCCAATGCTTTTCAGTTAAGAGTGAGGAACGTGTGAGCTTCGTGAATGATGTAGCTTCCTTTGAGCTGAAAAGTGAGTGCTGTTTACCTGAAACGAAGGCTTGCTTGTAGGAAGACACAGAGCCTGGCAATTAACTCCGATTCTGAAGGGAAACACACAGCACAGTTCTCATCCATGAAACACACTCTGCTTTAGAGCAAGAAGCAATCTCTTGCTTCCTTAAGTCTCTATTAAGGCAGGAAACGTGAGTGTGCTTAGAACAAAAGAACCGTGTTTCCTACACACACGGACCATATCTAGTTCAACTCTGCTTCTGAAACTGATACAAACCACAGGTCCTCTAACATCCAATGCTTTTCAGTTAAGAGCGAGAACGTGTGAGCATCGTGAATGATGTATCTTCCTTTGAGCTGAAAAGTGAGTGCGTTTACCTGAAACGAAGTCTTGATTGTAGGAAGACACAGAGCCTGGCATTTAACTCCGTTTCTGAAGGGAAAGACACAGACAGTTCTCATCCATGAAACACACTCTGCTTTAGAGCAAGAAGCACTCTCTTGCTTCCTTAAGTCTCTAATAAGGCAGGAAACGTGAGTGTGCTTAGAATAAAGAACCGTGTTTCCTACACACACGGACCATATCTAGTTCAACTCTGCTTCTGAAACTGATACACCACAGGTCCTCTAACATCCAATGCTTTTCAGTTAAGAGCGAGAAACGTGTGAGCTTCATTAAAGATGTAGCTTCCTTTGAGCTGAAAAGTGAGTGCGTTTACCTGAAACGAAGTCTTGCTTGTAGGAAGACACAGAGCCTGGCAATTAACTCCGATTCTGAAGGGAAACACACAGCACAGTTCTCATCCATGAAACACACTCATCTTTAGAGCAAGAAGCACTCTCTGGCTTTCTCAAGTCTCTAATAAGGCGGGAAACGTGTGTGTGCTCAGAACAAAAGAACCGTGTTTCCTACACACAGGGACCATATCCAGTTCAACTCTGTTTCTGAAACTGATACAAACCACAGGTCCTCTAACATCCAATGCTCTTCAGTTAAGAGCGAGGAACGTGTGAGCTTCGTGAACGATGTAGCTTCGTTTGACCTGAAAAGTGAGTGCTGTTTACCTGAAAGGAAGTCATGCTTGTAGGAAGACACAGATCCTGGCATTTAACTCTGTTTCTGAAGGGAAAGACACAGCACAGTTCTCATCCATGAAACACACTCTGCTTTAGAGCAAGAACCACTCTCTTGCTTCCTCAAATCTCTAATAAGGCAGGAAACGTGAGTGTGCTTAGAATAAAAGAACCGTGTTTCCTACACACACGGACCATATCTAGTTCAACTCTGCTTATGAAACTGATACAAACCACAGGTCCTCTAACATCCAATGCTCTACAGTTAAGAGCGAGGAACGTGTGAGCTTCGTGAACGATGTAGCTTCGTTTGAGCTGAAAAGTGAGTGCTATTTACCTAAAACGAAGTCTTGCTTGTAGGAAGACACAGAGCCGGGCATTTAACTCCGTTTCTGAAGGGAAAGACACAGCACAGTTCTCATCCATGAAACACACTCTGCTTTAGAGCAAGAACCACTCTCTTGCTTTCTCAAGTCTCCGAGAAGGCCGGAAACGTGAGTGTGCTGAGAACAAATAACCGTGTTTCCTACACACACGGACCATATCTAGTTCAACTCTGCTTCTGAAACTGATACAAACCACAAGTCCTCTAACATCCAATGCTTTTCAGTTAAGAGCGAGAAACGTGTGAGCATCGTGAATGACGTAGCTTCCTTTGAGCTGAAAAGTGAGTGCATTTACCTGAAACGAAGTCTTGCTTGTAGGAAGACACAGAGCCTGGCAATTAACTCCGATTCTGAAGGGAAACACACAGCACAGTTCTCATCCATGAAACACACTCTGCTTTAGAGCAAGAAGCACTTCCTTGCTTTCTCAAGTCTGTAATAAAGCAGGAAACGTGAGTGTGCTTAGAAGAAAAGAACCGTGTTTCCTACACACACGGACGATATCTAGTTCAACTCTGCTTCTGAAACTGATACACCACAGGTCCTCTAACATCCAATGCTTTTCAGTTAAGAGCGAGAAACGTGTGAGCTTCGTTAAAGATGTAGCTTCCTTTGAGCTGAAAAGTGAGTGCGTTTACCTGAAACGAAGTCTTGCTTGTAAGAAGACACAGAGCCTGGCAATTAACTCCATACTGAAGAGAAACACACAGCACAGTTCTCATCCATGAAACACACTCTTCTTTAGAGCAAGAAGCACTCTCTGGCTTTCTCAAGTCTCTAATAAGGCGGGAAATGTGAGTGTGCTCAGAACAAAAGAACCGTGTTTCCTACACACAGGGACCATATCCAGTTCAACTCTGCTTCTGAAACTGATACAAACCACAGGTCCTCTAACATCCAATGCTCTTCAGTTAAGAGCGAGGAATGTGTGAGCTTCGTGAACGATGTAGCTTCGTTTGACCTGAAAAGTGAGTGCTGTTTACCGGAAACGAAGTCATGCTTGTAGGAAGACACAGATCCTGGCATTTAACTCCGTTTCTGAAGGGAAAGACACAGCACAGTTCTATCCATGAAACACACTCTGCTTTAGAGCAAGAACCACTCTCTTGCTTCCTCAAATCTCTAATAAGGCAGGAAACATGAGTGTGCTTAGAATAAAAGAACCGTGTTTCCTACACACACGGACCATATCTAGTTCAACTCTGCTTATGAAACTGATACAAACCACAGGTCCTCTAACATCCAATGCTATTCAGTTAAGAGCGAGAAAAGTGTGAGCTTCGTTAAAGATGTAGCTTCCTTTGAGCTGAAAAGTGAGTGCGTTTACCTGAAACGAAGTCTTGCTTGTAGGAAGATACAGAGCCTGGCATTTAACTCTGTTTCTGAAGGGAAACACACAGCACAGTTCTCATCCATGAAACATACTCTTCTTTAGAGCAAGAAGCACTCTCTTTCTTTCTCAAGTCTCCAATAAGGCCGGAAACGTGAGTGTGCTCAGAACAAATAACCGTGTTTCCTACACACACGGACCATATCTAGTTCAACTCTGCTTCTGAAACTGATACAAACCACAGGTCCTCTAACATCCAATGCTTTTCAGTTAAGAGTGAGGAACGTGTGAGCTTTGTGAATGATGTAGCTTCCTTTGAGCTGAAAAGTGAGTGCTGTTTACCTGAAACGAAGGCTTGCTTGTAGGAAGACACAGAGCCTGGCAATTAACTCCGATTCTGAAGGGAAACACACAGCACAGTTCTCATCCATGAAACACACTCTGCTTTAGAGCAAGAAGCAATCTCTTGCTTCCTTAAGTCTCTAATAAGGCAGGAAACGTGAGTGTGCTTAGAACAAAAGAACCGTGTTTCCTACACACACGGACCATATCTAGTTCAACTCTGCTTCTGAAACTGATACAAACCACAGGTCCTCTAACATCCAATGCTTTTCAGTTAAGAGCGAGAAACTTGTGAGCATCGTGAATGATGTAGCTTCTTTTGAGCTGAAAAGTGAGTGCGTTTACCTGAAAGGAAGTCTTGCTTGTAGGAAGACACAGAGCCTGGCAATTAACTCCGATTCTGAAGGGAAACACACAGCACAGTTCTCATCCATGAAACACACTCTGCTTTAGAGCAAGAAGCACTCTCTTGCTTCCTAAAATCTCTAATAAGGCAGGAAACGTGAGTGTGCTTAGAATAAAAGAACCGTGTTTCCTACACACACGGACCATATCTAGTTCAACTCTGCTTATGAAACTGATACAAACCACAGGTCCTCTAACATCCAATGCTATTCAGTAAAGAGCGAGAAACGTGTGAGCTTCGTTAAAGATGTAGCTTCCTTTGAGCTGAAAAGTGAGTGCGTTTACCTGAAACGAAGTCTTGCTTGTAGGAAGACACAGAGCCTGGCAATTAACTCCGATTCTGAAGGGAAACACACAGCACAGTTCTCATCCATGAAACACACTCTGCTTTAGAGCAAGAAGCACTCTCTTGCTTCCTTAAGTCTCTAATAAGGCAGGAAACGTGAGTGTGCTTAGAATAAAAGAACCGTGTTTCCTACACACACGGACCATATCTAGTTCAACTCTGCTTCTGAAACTGATACAAACCACAGGTCCTCTAACATCCAATGCTTTTCAGTTAAGAGAGGGAAACGTGTGAGCATCGTGAATGATGTATCTTCCTTTGAGCTGAAAAGTGAGTGCGTTTACCTGAAACGAAGTCTTGATTGTAGGAAGACACAGAGCCTGGCAATTAACACCGATTCTGAAGGGAAACACACAGCACAGTTCTCATCCATGAAACACACTCTGCTTTAGAGCAAGAAGCACTCTCTTGCTTCCTTAAGTCTCTAATAAGGCAGGAAACGTGAGTGTGCTTAGAACAAAAGAACCGTGTTTCCTACACACACGGACCATATCTAGTTCAACTCTGCTTCTGAAACTGATACAAACCACAGGTCATCTAACATCCAATGCTTTTCAGTTAAGAGCGAGAAACGTGTGAGCTTCGTGAATGATGTAGCTTCCTTTGAGCTGAAAAGTGAGTGCGTTTACCTGAAACGAAGTCTTGCTTGTAGGAAGACACAGAGCCTGGCAATTAACTCCGATTCTGAAGGGAAACACACAGCACAGTTCTCATCCATGAAACACACTCTGCTTTAGAGCAAGAAGCACTCCCTTGCTTTCTCAAGTCTGTAATAAAGCAGGTTACGTGAGTGTGCTTAGAAGAAAAGAACCCTGTTTCCTCCACACACGTATGATATCTAGTTCAACTCTGCTTCTGAATCTGATACACCACAGGTCCTCTAACATCCAATGCTTTTCAGTTAAGAGCGAGAAACGTGTGAGCTTCATTAAAGATGTCGCTTCTTTGAGCTGAAAAGTGAGTGCGTTTACCTGAAACGAAGTCTTGCTTGTAGGAAGACACAGAGCCTGGCAATTAACTCCGATTCTGAAGGGAAACACACAGCACAGTTCTCATCCATGAAACACACTCTTCTTTAGAGCAAGAAGCACTCTCTGGCTTTCTCAAGTCTCTAATAAGGCGGGAAACGTGAGTGTGCTCAGAACAAAAGAACCGTGTTTCCTACACACAGGGACCATATCCAGTTCAACTCTGTTTCTGAAACTGATACAAACCACAGGTCCTCTAACATCCAATGCTCTTCAGTAAAGAGCGAGGAACTTCTGAGCTTCGTGAACGATGTAGCTTCGTTTGACCTGAAAAGTGAGTGCTGTTTACCGGAAACGAAGTCATGCTTGTAGGAAGACACAGATCCTGGCATTTAACTCCGTTTCTGAAGGGAAAGACACAGCACAGTTCTATCCATGAAACACACTCTGCTTTAGAGCAAGAACCACTCTCTTGCTTCCTCAAATCTCTAATAAGGCAGGAAACCTGAGTGTGCTTAGAATAAAAGAACCGTGTTTCCTACACACACGGACCATATCTAGTTCAACACTGCTTATGAAACTGATACAAACCACAGGTCCTCTAACATCCAATGCTATTCAGTTAAGAGCGAGAAAAGTGTGAGCTTCGTTAAAGATGTAGCTTCCTTTGAGCTGAAAAGTGAGTGCGTTTACCTGAAACGAAGTCTTGCTTGTAGGAAGATACAGAACCTGGCATTTAACTCTGTTTCTGAAGGGAAACACACAGCACAGTTCTCATCCATGAAACATACTCTTCTTTAGAGCAAGAAGCACTCTCTTTCTTTCTCAAGTCTCCAATAAGGCCGGAAACGTGAGTGTGCTCAGAAAAAATAACCGTGTTTCCTACACACACGGACCATATCTAGTTCAACTCTGCTTCTGAAACTGTTACAAACCACAGGTCCTCTAACATCCAATGCTTTTCAGTTAAGAGTGAGGAACGTGTGAGCTTCGTGAATGATGTAGCTTCCTTTGAGCTGAAAAGTGAGTGCTGTTTACCTGAAACGAAGGCTTGCTTGTAGGAAGACACAGAGCCTGGCAATTAACTCCGATTCTGAAGGGAAACACACAGCACAGTTCTCATCCATGAAACACACTCTGCTTTAGAGCAAGAAGCAATCTCTTGCTTCCTTAAGTCTCTAATAAGGCAGGAAACGTGAGTGTGCTTAGAACAAAAGAACCGTGTTTGCTACACACACGGACCATATCTAGTTCAACTCTGCTTCTGAAACTGATACAAACCACAGTTCCTCTAACATCCAATGCTTTTCAGTTAAGAGCGAGAACGTGTGAGCATCGTGAATGATGTATCTTCCTTTGAGCTGAAAAGTGAGTGCGTTTACCTGAAACGAAGTCTTGATTGTAGGAAGACACAGAGCCTGGCATTTAACTCCGTTTCTGAAGGGAAAGACACAGACAGTTCTCATCCATGAAACACACTCTGCTTTAGAGCAAGAAGCACTCTCTTGCTTCCTTAAGTCTCTAATAAGGCAGGAAACGTGAGTGTGCTTAGAATAAAGAACCGTGTTTCCTACACACACGGACCATATCTAGTTCAACTCTGCTTCTGAAACTGATACACCACAGGTCCTCTAACATCCAATGCTTTTCAGTTAAGAGCGAGAAACGTGTGAGCTTCATTAAAGATGTAGCTTCCTATGAGCTGAAAAGTGAGTGCGTTTACCTGAAACGAAGTCTTGCTTGTAGGAAGACACAGAGCCTGGCAATTAACTCCGATTCTGAAGGGAAACACACAGCACAGTTCTCATCCATGAAACACACTCTTCTTTAGAGCAAGAAGCACTCTCTGGCTTTCTCAAGTCTCTAATAAGGCGGGAAACGTGAGTGTGCTCAGAACAAAAGAACCGTGTTTCCTACACACAGGGACCATATCCAGTTCAACTCTGTTTCTGAAACTGATACAAACCACAGGTCCTCTAACATCCAATGCTCTTCAGTTAAGAGCGAGGAACGTGTGAGCTTCGTGAACGATGTAGCTTCGTTTGACCTGAAAAGTGAGTGCTGTTTACCTGAAAGGAAGTCATGCTTGTAGGAAGACACAGATCCTGGCATTTAACTCTGTTTCTGAAGGGAAAGACACAGCACAGTTCTCATCCATGAAACACACTCTGCTTTAGAGCAAGAACCACTCTCTTGCTTCCTCAAATCTCTAATAAGGCAGGAAACGTGAGTGTGCTTAGAATAAAAGAACCGTGTTTCCTACACACACGGACCATATCTAGTTCAACTCTGCTTATGAAACTGATACAAACCACAGGTCCTCTAAAATCCAATGCTCTACAGTTAAGAGCGAGGAACGTGTGAGCTTCGTGAACGATGTAGCTTCGTTTGAGCTGAAAAGTGAGTGCTATTTACCTAAAACGAAGTCTTGCTTGTAGGAAGACACAGAGCCGGGCATTTAACTCCGTTTCTGAAGGGAAAGACACAGCACAGTTCTCATCCATGAAACACACTCTGCTTTAGAGCAAGAACCACTCTCTTGCTTTCTCAAGTCTCCGAGAAGGCCGGAAACGTGAGTGTGCTGAGAACAAATAACCGTGTTTCCTACACACACGGACCATATCTAGTTCAACTCTGCTTCTGAAACTGATACAAACCACAAGTCCTCTAACATCCAATGCTTTTCAGTTAAGAGCGAGAAACGTGTGAGCATCGTGAATGACGTAGCTTCCTTTGAGCTGAAAAGTGAGTGCATTTACCTGAAACGAAGTCTTGCTTGTAGGAAGACACAGAGCCTGGCAATTAACTCCGATTCTGAAGGGAAACACACAGCACAGTTCTCATCCATGAAACACACTCTGCTTTAGAGCAAGAAGCACTCCCTTGCTTTCTCAAGTCTGTAATAAAGCAGGAAACGTGAGTGTGCTTAGAAGAAAAGAACCGTGTTTCCTACACACACGGACGATATCTAGTTCAACTCTGCTTCTGAAACTGATACACCACAGGTCCTCTAACATCCAATGCTTTTCAGTTAAGAGCGAGAAACGTGTGAGCTTCGTTAAAGATGTAGCTTCCTTTGAGCTGAAAAGTGAGTGCGTTTACCTGAAACGAAGTCTTGCTTGTAAGAAGACACAGAGCCTGGCAATTAACTCCATACTGAAGGGAAACACACAGCACAGTTCTCATCCATGAAACACACTCTTCTTTAGAGCAAGAAGCACTCTCTGGCTTTCTCAAGTCTCTAATAAGGCGGGAAATGTGAGTGTGCTCAGAACAAAAGAACCGTGTTTCCTACACACAGGGACCATATCCAGTTCAACTCTGCTTCTGAAACTGATACAAACCACAGGTCCTCTAACATCCAATGCTCTTCAGTTAAGAGCGAGGAATGTGTGAGCTTCGTGAACCATGTAGCTTCGTTTGACCTGAAAAGTGAGTGCTGTTTACCTGAAACGAAGTCATGCTTGTAGGAAGACACAGATCCTGGCATTTAACTCCGTTTCTGAAGGGAAAGACACAGCACAGTTCTCATCCATGAAACACACTCTGCTTTAGAGCAAGAACCACTCTCTTGCTTCCTCAAGTCTCTAATAAGGCAGGAAACGTGAGTGTGCTTAGAATAAAAGAACGGTGTTTCCTACACACACGGACCATATCTAGTTCAACTCTGCTTCTGAAACTGATACAAACCACAGGTCCTCTAACATCCAATGCTATTCAGTTAAGAGCGAGAAACGTGTGAGCTTCGTTAAAGATGTAGCTTCCTTTGAGCTGAAAAGTGAGTGCGTTTACCTGAAACGAAGTCTTGCTTGTAGGAAGACACAGAGCCTGGCATTTAACTCTGTTTCTGAAGGGAAACACACAGCACAGTTCTCATCCATGAAACATACTCTTCTTTAGAGCAAGAAGCACTCTCTTGCTTTCTCAAGTCTCCGATAAGGCTGGAAACGTGATGTGCTCAGAACAAATAACCGTGTTTCCTACACACACGGACCATATCTAGTTCAACTCTGCTTATGAAACTGATACAAACCACAGGTCCTCTAACATCCAATGCTTTTCAGTTAAGAGCGAGGAACGTGTGAGCTTCGTGAATGATGTAGCTTCCTTTGAGCTGAAAAGAGAGTGCTGTTTACCTGAAACGAAGTCTTGCTTGTAGGAAGACACAGAGCCTGGCAATTAACTCCGATTCTGAAGGGAAACACACAGCACAGTTCTCATCCATGAAACATACTCTGCTTTAGAGCAAGAAGCACTCTCTTGCTTTCTCAAGTCTCCGATAAGGCCGGAAACGTGAGTGTGCTGAGAACAAATAACCGTGTTTCCTACACACACGGACCATATCTAGTTCAACTCTGCTTCTGAAACTGATACAAACCACAGGTCCTCTAACATCCAATGCTCTTCAGTTAAGAGCGAGGAACGTGTGAGCTTCGTGAATGATGTAGCTTCCTTTGAGCTGAAAAGTGAGTGCTGTTTACCTGAAACGAAGTCTTGCTTGTAGGAAGACACAGAGCCTGGCAATTAACTCCGATTCTGAAGGGAAACACACAGCACAGTTCTCATCCATGAAACACACTCTGCTTTAGAGCAAGAAGCACTCCCTTGCTTTCTCAAGTCTGTAATAAAGCAGGAAACGTGAGTGTGCTTAGAAGTAAAGAACCGTGTTTCCTACACACACGGACGATATCTAGTTCAACTCTGCTTCTGAAACTGATACACCATAGGTCCTCTAACATCCAATGCTTTTCAGTTAAGAGGGAGAAACGTGTGAGCTTCGTTAAAGATGTAGCTTCCTTTGAGCTGAAAAGTGAGTGCGTTTACCTGAAACGAAGTCTTGCTTGTAAGAAGACAGAGAGCCTGGCAATTTACTCCGATTCTCAAGGGAAACACACAGCACAGTTCTCATCCATGAAACACACTCTTCTTTAGAGCAAGAAGCACTCTCTGGCTTTCTCAAGTCTCTAATAAGGCGGGAAACGTGAGTGTGCTCAGAACAAAAGAACCGTGTTTCCTACACACAGGGACCATATCCAGTTCAACTCTGCTTCTGAAACTGATACAAACCACAGGTCCTCTAACATCCAATGCTCTTCAGTTAAGAGCGAGGAACGTGTGAGCTTCGTGAACGATGTAGCTTCGTTTGACCTGAAAAGTGAGTGCTGTTTACCTGAAAAGAAGTCATGCTTGTAGGAAGACACAGATCCTGGCATTTAACTCCGTTTCTGAAGGGAAAGACACAGCACAGTTCTCATCCATGAAACACACTCTGCTTTAGAGCAAGAACCACTCTCTTGCTTCCTCAAGTCTCTAATAAGGCAGGAAACGTGAGTGTGCTTAGAATAAAAGAACGGTGTTTCCTACACACACGGACCATATCTAGTTCAACTCTGCTTCTGAAACTGATACAAACCACAGGTCCTCTAACATCCAATGCTTTTCAGTTAAGAGCGAGGAACGTGTGAGCTTCGTGAATGATGTAGCTTCCTTTGAGCTGAAAAGTGAGTGCTGTTTACCTGAAACGAAGTCTTGCTTGTAGGAAGACACAGAGCCTGGCAATTAACTCCGATTCTGAAGGGAAACACACAGCACAGTTCTCATCCATGAAACACACTCTGCTTTAGAGCAAGAAGCACTCCCTTGTTTTCTCAAGTCTGTAATAAAGCAGGAAACGTGAGTGTGCTTAGAAGAAAAGAACCGTGTTTCCTACACACATGGACGATATCTAGTTCAACTCTGCTTCTGAAACTGATACAAACCACAGGTCCTCTAACATCCAATGCTTTTCAGTTAAGAGCGAGGAACGTGTGAGCTTCCTGAATGCTGTTGCTACGTTTGAGCTGAAAAGTGAGTGCTGTTTACCTAAAACGAAGTCTTGCTTGTAGGAAGACACAGAGCCGGGCATTTAACTCCGTTTCTGAAGGGAAAGACACAGCACAGTTCTCATCCATGAAACACACTCTGCTTTAGAGCAAGAACCACTCTCTTGCTTCCTCAAGTTTCTAATAAGGCAGGAAACGTGAGTGTGCTTAGAATAAAAGAACCGTGTTTCCTACACACACGGACCATATCTAGTTCAACTCTGCTTCAGAAACTGACACAAACCACAGGTCCTCTAACATCCAATGCTATTCAGTTAAGAGCGAGAAACCTGTGAGCTTCGTGAATGATGTAGCTTCCTTTGAGCTGAAAAGTGAGTGTGTTTACCTAAAACGAAGTCTTGCTTGTAGGAAGACACAGAGCCTGGCATTTAACTCCGTTTCTGAAGGGAAACACACAGCACAGTTCTCATCCATGAAACACACTCTTCTTTAGAGCAAGAAGCACTCTCTTGCTTTCTCAAGTCTCCGATAAGGCTGGAAACGTGATGTGCTCAGAACAAATAACCGTGTTTCCTACACACATGGACCATATCTAGTTCAACTCTGCTTATGAAACTGATACAAACCACAGGTCCTCTAACATCCAATCCTTTTCAGTTAAGAGCGAGGAACATGTGAGCTTTGTGAATGATGTAGCTTCCTTTGAGCTGAAAAGTGAGTGCTGTTTACCTGAAACGAAGTCTTGCTTGTAGGAAGACACAGAGCCTGGCAATTAACTCCGATTCTGAAGGGAAACACACAGCACAGTTCTCATCCATGAAACACACTCTGCTTTAGAGCAAGAAGCACTCCCTTGCTTTCTCAAGTCTGTAATAAAGCAGGAAACGTGAGTGTGCTTAGAAGAAAAGAACCGTGTTTCCTACACACACGGACGATATCTAGTTCAACTCTGCTTCTGAAACTGATACACCATAGGTCCTCTAACATCCAATGCTTTTCAGTTAAGAGGGAGAAACGTGTGAGCTTCGTTAAAGATGTAGCTTCCTTTGAGCTGAAAAGTGAGTGCGTTTACCTGAAACGAAGTCTTGCTTGTAAGAAGACACAGAGCCTGGCAATTAACTCCGATACTGAAGGGAAACACACAGCACAGTTCTCATCCATGAAACACACTCTTCTTTAGAGCAAGAAGCACTCTCTGGCTTTCTCAAGTCTCTAATAAGGCAGGAAACGTGAGTGTGCTCAGAACAAAAGAACCGTGTTTCCTACACACAGGGACCATATCCAGTTCAACTCTGCTTCTGAAACTGATACAAACCACAGGTCCTCTAACATCCAATGCTCTTCAGTTAAGAGCGAGGAACGTGTGAGCTTCGTGAACGATGTAGCTTCGTTTGACCTGAAAAGTGAGTGCTGTTTACCTGAAAAGAAGTCATGCTTGTAGGAAGACACAGATCCTGGCATTTAACTCCGTTTCTGAAGGGAAAGACACAGCACAGTTCTCATCCATGAAACACACTCTGCTTTAGAGCAAGAAGCACTCCCTTGCTTTCGAAAGTCTGTAATAAAGCAGGAAACGTGAGTGTTCTTAGAAGAAAAGAACTGTGTTTCCTACACACACGGACGATATCTAGTTCAACTCTGCTTCTGAAACTGATACACCATAGGTCCTCTAACATCCAATGCTTTTCAGTTAAGAGCTAGAAACGTGTGAGCTTCGTTAAAGATGTAGCTTCCTTTGAGCTGAAAAGTGAGTGCGTTTACCTGAAACGAAGTCTTGCTTGTAAGAAGACACAGAGCCTGGCAATTAACTCCGATACTGAAGGGAAACACACAGCACAGTTCTCATCCATGAAACACACTCTTCTTTAGAGCAAGAAGCACTCTCTTGCTTTCTCAAGTCTCCGATAAGGCTGGAAACGTGATGTGCTCAGAACAAATAACCGTGTTTCCTACACACACGGACCATATCTAGTTCAACTCTGCTTATGAAACTGATACAAACCACAGGTCCTCTAACATCCAATGCTTTTCAGTTAAGAGCGAGGAACGTGTGAGCTTCGTGAATGATGTTGCTTCCTTTGAGCTGAAAAGTGAGTGCTGTTTACCTGAAACGAAGTCTTGCTTGTAGGAAGACACAGAGCCTGGCAATTAACTCCGATTCTGAAGGGAAACACACAGCACAGTTCTCATCCATGAAACACACTCTGCTTTAGAGCAAGAAGCACTCCCTTGTTTTCTCAAGTCTGTAATAAAGCAGGAAACGTGAGTGTGCTTAGAAGAAAAGAACCGTGTTTCCTACACACATGGACGATATCTAGTTCAACTCTGCTTCTGAAACTGATACAAACAACAGGTCCTCTAACATCCAATGCTTTTCAGTTAAGAGCGAGGAACGTGTGAGCTTCGTGAATGCTGTTGCTTCCTTTGAGCTGAAAAGTGAGTGCTGTTTACCTAAAACGAAGTCTTGCTTGTAGGAAGACACAGAGCCGGGCATTTAACTCCGTTTCTGAAGGGAAAGACACAGCACAGTTCTCATCCATGAAACACACTCTGCTTTAGAGCAAGAACCACTCTCTTGCTTCCTCAAGTCTCTAATAAGGCAGGAAACGTGAGTGTGCTTAGAACAAAAGAACCGTGTTTCCTACACACACGGACCATATCTAGTTCAACTCTGCTTCAGAAACTGACACAAACCACAGGTCCTCTAACATCCAATGCTATTCAGTTAAGAGCGAGAAACCTGTGAGCTTCGTGAACGATGTAGCTTCCTTTGAGCTGAAAAGTGAGTGCTGTTTACCTGAAACGAAGTCTTGCTTGTAGGAAGACACAGAGCCTGGCAATTAACTCCGATTCTCAAGGGAAACACACAGCACAGTTCTCATCCATGAAACACACTCTGCTTTAGAGCAAGAAACACTCCCTTGTTTTCTCAAGTCTGTAATAAAGCAGGAAACGTGATTGTGCTTAGAAGAAAAGAACCGTGTTTCCTACACACATGGACGATATCTAGTTCAACTCTGCTTCTGAAACTGATACAAACCACAGGTCCTCTAACATCCAATGCTTTTCAGTTAAGAGCGAGGAACGTGTGAGCTTCCTGAATGCTGTTGCTTCGTTTGAGCTGAAAAGTGAGTGCTGTTTACCTAAAACGAAGTCTTGCTTGTAGGAAGACACAGAGCCGGGCATTTAACTCCGTTTCTGAAGGGAAAGACACAGCACAGTTCTCATCCATGAAACACACTCTGCTTTAGAGCAAGAACCACTCTCTTGCTTCCTCAAGTCTCTAATAAGGCAGGAAACGTGAGTGTGCTTAGAATAAAAGAACCGTGTTTCCTACACACACGGACCATATCTAGTTCAACTCTGCTTCAGAAACTGACACAAACCACAGGTCCTCTAACATCCAATGCTATTCAGTTAAGAGCGAGAAACCCGTGAGCTTCGTGAACGATGTAGCTTCCTTTGAGCTGAAAAGTGAGTGTGTTTACCTAAAACGAAGTCTTGCTTGTAGGAAGACACAGAGCCTGGCATTTAACTCCGTTTCTGAAGGGAAACACACAGCACAGTTCTCATCCATGAAACACACTCTTCTTTAGAGCAAGAAGCACTCTCTTGCTTTCTCAAGTCTACCGATAAGGCCGGAAACGTGAGTGTGCTGAGAACAAATAACCGTGTTTCCTACACACACGGACCATATCTAGTTCAACTCTGCTTCTGAAACTGATACAAACCACAGGTCCTCTAACATCCAAAGCTTTTCAGTTAAGAGCGAGGAACGTGTGAGCTTCGTGAATGATGTAGCTTCCTTTGAGCTGAAAAGTGAGTGCTGTTTACCTGAAACGAAGTCTTGCTTGTAGGAAGACACAGAGCCTGGAAATTAACTCCGATTCTGAAGGGAAACACACAGCACAGTTCTCATCCATGAAACACACTCTGCTTTAGAGCAAGAAGCACTCCCTTGCTTTCGAAAGTCTGTAATAAAGCAGGAAACGTGAGTGTTCTTAGAAGAAAAGAACTGTGTTTCCTACACACACGGACGATATCTAGTTCAACTCTGCTTCTGAAACTGATACACCATAGGTCCTCTAACATCCAATGCTTTTCAGTTAAGAGCGAGAAACGTGTGAGCTTCGTTAAAGATGTAGCTTCCTTTGAGCTGAAAAGTGAGTGCGTTTACCTGAAACGAAGTCTTGCTTGTAAGAAGACACAGAGCCTGGCAATTAACTCCGATACTGAAGGGAAACACACAGCACAGTTCTCATCCATGAAACACACTCTTCTTTAGAGCAAGAAGCACTCTCTTGCTTTCTCAAGTCTCCGATAAGGCTGGAAACGTGATGTGCTAAGAACAAATAACCGTGTTTCCTACACACACGGACCATATCTAGTTCAACTCTGCTTATGAAACTGATACAAACCACAGGTCCTCTAACATCCAATGCTTTTCAGTTAAGAGCGAGGAACGTGTGAGCTTCGTGAATGATGTAGCTTCCTTTGAGCTGAAAAGTGAGTGCTGTTTACCTGAAACGAAGTCTTGCTTGTAGGAAGACACAGAGCCTGGCAATTAACTCCGATTCTGAAGGGAAACACACAGCACAGTTCTCATCCATGAAACACACTCTGCTTTAGAGCAAGAAGCACTCCCTTGTTTTCTCAAGTCTGTAATAAAGCAGGAAACGTGAGTGTGCTTAGAACAAAAGAACCGTGTTTCCTACACACACGGACCATATCTAGTTCAACTCTGCTTCAGAAACTGACACAAACCACAGGTCCTCTAACATCCAATGCTATTCAGTTAAGAGCGAGAAACCTGTGAGCTTCGTGAACGATGTAGCTTCCTTTGAGCTGAAAAGTGAGTGTGTTTACCTAAAACGAAGTCTTGCTTGTAGGAAGACACAGAGCCTCGCATTTAACTCCGTTTCTGAAGGGAAACACACAGCACAGTTCTCATCCATGAAACACACTCTTCTTTAGAGCAAGAAGCACTCTCTTGCTTTCTCAAGTCTCCAATAAGGCCGGAAACGTGAGTGTGCTGAGAACAAATAACCGTGTTTCCTACACACACGGACCATATCTAGTTCAACTCTGCTTCTGAAACTGATACAAACCACAGGTCCTCTAACATCCAATGCTTTTCAGTTAAGAGCGAGTAACGTGTGAGCTTCGTGAATGATGTAGCTTCCTTTGAGCTGAAAAGTGAGTGCGTTTACCTGAAACGAAGTCTTCCTTGTAGGAAGACACAGAGCCTGGCAATTAACTCCGATTCTGAAGGGAAACACACAGCACAGTTCTCATCCATGAAACACACTCTGCTTTAGAGCAAAAAGCACTCCCTTGCTTTCTCAAGTCTGTAATAAATCAGGAAACGTGACTGTGCTTAGAAGAAAAGAACTGTGTTTCCTACACACACGGACGATATCTAGTTCTACTCTGCTTCTGAAACTGATACACCACAGGTCCTCTAACATCCAATGCTTTTCAGTTAAGAGCGAGAAACGTGTGAGCTTCGTTAAAGATGTAGCTTCCTTTGAGCTGAAAAGTGAGTGCGTTTACCTGAAACGAAGTCTTGCTTGTAGGAAGACACAGAGCCTGTCAATTAACTCCGATTCTGAAGGGAAATACACAGCACAGTTCTCATCCATGAAACACACTCTGCTTTAGAGCAAGAAGCACTCTCTTGCTTCCTTAAGTCTCTAATAAGGCGGGAAACGTGAGTGTGCTCAGAACAAAAGAACCGTGTTTCCTACACACAGGGACCATATCCAGTTCAACTCTGCTTCTGAAACTGATACAAACCACAGGTCCTCTAACATCCAATGCTCTTCAGTTAAGAGCGAGGAACGTGTGAGCTTCGTGAATGATGTAGCTTCCTTTGAGCTGAAAAGTGAGTGCTGTTTACCTGAAACGAAGTCTTGCTTGTAGGAAGACACAGAGCCTGGCAATTAACTCCGATTCTGAAGGGAAACACACAACACAGTTCTCATCCATGAAACACACTCTGCTTTAGAGCAAGAAGCACTCCCTTGCTTTCTCAAGTCTGTAATAAAGCAGGAAACGTGAGTGTGCTTAGAAGAAAAGAACCGTGTTTCCTACACACACGGACGATATCTAGTTCAACTCTGCTTCTGAAACTGATACACCATAGGTCCTCTAACATCCAATGCTTTTCAGTTAAGAGGGAGAAACGTGTGAGCTTCGTTAAAGATGTAGCTTCCTTTGAGCTGAAAAGTGAGTGCGTTTACCTGAAAGGAAGTCTTGCTTGTAAGAAGACACAGAGCCTGGCAATTAACTCCGATACTGAAGGGAAACACACAGCACAGTTCTCATCCATGAAACACACTCTTCTTTAGAGCAAGAAGCACTCTCTGGCTTTCTCAAGTCTCTAATAAGGCAGGAAACGTGAGTGTGCTTAGAATAAAAGAACGGTGTTTCCTACACACACGGACCATATCTAGTTCAACTCTGCTTCTGAAACTGATACAAACCACAGGTCCTCTAACATCCAATGCTTTTCAGTTAAGAGCGAGGAACGTGTGAGCTTCGTGAATGATGTAGCTTCCTTTGAGCTGAAAAGTGAGTGCTGTTTACCTGAAACGAAGTCTTGCTTGTAGGAAGACACAGAGCCTGGCAATTAACTCCGATTCTGAAGGGAAACACACAGCACAGTTCTCATCCATGAAACACACTCTGCTTTAGAGCAAGAAGCACTCCCTTGTTTTCTCAAGTCTGTAATAAAGCAGGAAACGTGAGTGTGCTTAGAAGAAAAGAACCGTGTTTCCTACACACATGGACGATATCTAGTTCAACTCTGCTTCTGAAACTGATACAAACCACAGGTCCTCTAACATCCAATGCTTTTCAGTTAAGAGCGAGGAACGTGTGAGCTTCCTGAATGCTGTTGCTTCGTTTGAGCTGAAAAGTGAGTGCTGTTTACCTAAAACGAAGTCTTGCTTGTAGGAAGACACAGAGCCGGGCATTTAACTCCGTTTCTGAAGGGAAAGACACAGCACAGTTCTCATCCATGAAACACACTCTGCTTTAGAGCAAGAACCACTCTCTTGCTTCCTCAAGTCTCTAATAAGGCAGGAAACGTGAGTGTGCTTAGAATAAAAGAACCGTGTTTCCTACACACACGGACCATATCTAGTTCAACTCTGCTTCAGAAACTGACACAAACCACAGGTCCTCTAACATCCAATGCTATTCAGTTAAGAGCGAGAAACCCGTGAGCTTCGTGAACGATGTAGCTTCCTTTGAGCTGAAAAGTGAGTGTGTTTACCTAAAACGAAGTCTTGCTTGTAGGAAGACACAGAGCCTGGCATTTAACTCTGATTCTGAAGGGAAACACACAGCACAGTTCTCATCCATGAAACACACTCTTCTTTAGAGCAAGAAGCACTCTCTTGCTTTCTCAAGTCTCCGATAAGGCCGGAAACGTGAGTGTGCTGAGAACAAATAACCGTGTTTCCTACACACACGGACCATATCTAGTTCAACTCTGCTTCTGAAACTGATACAAACCACAGGTCCTCTAACATCCAATGCTTTTCAGTTAAGAGCGAGAAACGTGTGAGCATCGTGAATGATGTAGCTTCTTTTGAGCTGAAAAGTGAGTGCGTTTACCTGAAACGAAGTCTTGCTTGTAGGAAGACACAGAGCCTGGCAATTAACTCCGATTCTGAAGGGAAACACACAGCACAGTTCTCATCCATGAAACACACTCTGCTTTAGAGCAAGAAGCACTCTCTTGCTTCCTAAAGTCTCTAATAAGGCAGGAAACGTGAGTGTGCTTAGAACAAAAGAACCGTGTTTCCTACACACACGGATCATATCTAGTTCAACTCTGCTTCTGAAACTGATACAAACCACAGGTCCTCTAACATCCAATGCTATTCAGTTAAGAGCGAGGAACTTGTGAGCTTTGTGAACGATGTAGCTTGCTTTGAGCTGAAAAGTGAGTGCTGTTTACCTGAAACGAAGTCATGCTTGCAGGAAGACACAGATCCTGGCATTTAACTCCGTTTCTGAAGGGAAAGGCACAGCACAGTTCTCATCCATGAAACACACTCTGCTTTAGAGCAAGAACCACTCTCTTCCTTCCTCAAGTCTCTAATAAGGCAGGAAACGTGAGTGTGCTTAGAATAAAAGAACCGTGTTTCCTACACACACGGACCATATCTAGTTCAACTCTGCTTATGAAACTGATACAAACCACAGGTCCTCTAACATCCAATGCTATTCAGTAAAGAGCGAGAAACGTGTGAGCTTCCTTAAAGATGTAGCTTCCTTTGAGCTGAAAAGTGAGTGTGTTTACCTGAAACGAAGTCTTGCTTGTAGGAAGACACAGAGCCTGGCATTTAACTCTGTTTCTGAAGGGAAACACACAGCACAGTTCTCATCCATGAAACACACTCTGCTTTAGAGCAAGAACCACTCTCTTGCTTCCTCAAGTCTCTAATAAGGCAGGAAACGTGAGTGTGCTTAGAATAAAAGAACCGTGTTTCCTACACACACGGACCATATCTAGTTCAACTCTGCTTCTGAAACTGATACAAACCACAGGTCCTCTAACATCCAATGCTATTCAGTTAAGAGCGAGGAACGTGTGAGCTTCGTGAATGATGTAGCTTCCTTTGAGCTGAAAAGTGAGAGTGTTTACCTAAAACGATGTCTTGCTTGTAGGAAGACACAGAGCCTGGCATTTAACTCCGTTTCTGAAGGGAAACACACAGCACAGTTCTCATCCATGAAACACACTCTTCTTTAGAGCAAGAAGCACTCTCTTGCTTTCTCAAGTCTCCGATAAGGCCGGAAATGTGAGTGTGCTGAGAACAAATAACTGTGTTTCCTACACACACGGACCATATCTAGTTCAACTCTGCTTCTGAAACTGATTCAAACCACAGGTCCTCTAACATCCAATGCTATTCAGTTAAGAGCGAGAAACCTGTGAGCTTCGTGAATGATGTAGCTTCCTTTGAGCTGAAAAGTGAGTGTGTTTACCTAAAACGAAGTCTTGCTTGTAGGAAGACACAGAGCCTGGCATTTAACTCCGTTTCTGAAGGGAAACACACAGCACAGTTCTCATCCATGAAACACACTCTTCTTTAGAGCAAGAAGCACTCTCTTGCTTTCTCAAGTCTCCGATAAGGCTGGAAACGTGATGTGCTCAGAACAAATAACCGTGTTTCCTACACACATGGACCATATCTAGTTCAACTCTGCTTATGAAACTGATACAAACCACAGGTCCTCTAACATCCAATCCTTTTCAGTTAAGAGCGAGGAACATGTGAGCTTTGTGAATGATGTAGCTTCCTTTGAGCTGAAAAGTGAGTGCTGTTTACCTGAAACGAAGTCTTGCTTGTAGGAAGACACAGAGCCTGGCAATTAACTCCGATTCTGAAGGGAAACACACAGCACAGTTCTCATCCATGAAACACACTCTGCTTTAGAGCAAGAAGCACTCCCTTGTTTTCTCAAGTCTGTAATAAAGCAGGAAACGTGAGTGTGCTTAGAAGAAAAGAACCGTGTTTCCTACACACACGGACGATATCTAGTTCAACTCTGCTTCTGAAACTGATACACCATAGGTCCTCTAACATCCAATGCTTTTCAGTTAAGAGGGAGAAACGTGTGAGCTTCGTTAAAGATGTAGCTTCCTTTGAGCTGAAAAGTGAGTGCGTTTACCTGAAACGAAGTCTTGCTTGTAAGAAGACACAGAGCCTGGCAATTAACTCCGATACTGAAGGGAAACACACAGCACAGTTCTCATCCATGAAACACACTCTTCTTTAGAGCAAGAAGCACTCTCTGGCTTTCTCAAGTCTCTAATAAGGCAGGAAACGTGAGTGTGCTCAGAACAAAAGAACCGTGTTTCCTACACACAGGGACCATATCCAGTTCAACTCTGCTTCTGAAACTGATACAAACCACAGGTCCTCTAACATCCAATGCTCTTCAGTTAAGAGCGAGGAACGTGTGAGCTTCGTGAACGATGTAGCTTCGTTTGACCTGAAAAGTTAGTGCTGTTTACCTGAAAAGAAGTCATGCTTGTAGGAAGACACAGATCCTGGCATTTAACTCCGTTTCTGAAGGGAAAGACACAGCACAGTTCTCATCCATGAAACACACTCTGCTTTAGAGCAAGAAGCACTCCCTTGCTTTCGAAAGTCTGTAATAAAGCAGGAAACGTGAGTGTTCTTAGAAGAAAAGAACTGTGTTTCCTACACACACGGACGATATCTAGTTCAACTCTGCTTCTGAAACTGATACACCATAGGTCCTCTAACATCCAATGCTTTTCAGTTAAGAGCTAGAAACGTGTGAGCTTCGTTAAAGATGTAGCTTCCTTTGAGCTGAAAAGTGAGTGCGTTTACCTGAAACGAAGTCTTGCTTGTAAGAAGACACAGAGCCTGGCAATTAACTCCGATACTGAAGGGAAACACACAGCACAGTTCTCATCCATGAAACACACTCTTCTTTAGAGCAAGAAGCACTCTCTTGCTTTCTCAAGTCTCCGATAAGGCTGGAAACGTGATGTGCTCAGAACAAATAACCGTGTTTCCTACACACACGGACCATATCTAGTTCAACTCTGCTTATGAAACTGATACAAACCACAGGTCCTCTAACATCCAATGCTTTTCAGTTAAGAGCGAGGAACGTGTGAGCTTCGTGAATGATGTAGCTTCCTTTGAGCTGAAAAGTGAGTGCTGTTTACCTGAAACGAAGTCTTGCTTGTAGGAAGACACAGAGCCTGGCAATTAACTCCGATTCTGAAGGGAAACACACAGCACAGTTCTCATCCATGAAACACACTCTGCGTTAGAGCAAGAAGCACTCCCTTGTTTTCTCAAGTCTGTAATAAAGCAGGAAACGTGAGTGTGCTTAGAAGAAAAGAACCGTGTTTCCTACACACATGGACGATATCTAGTTCAACTCTGCTTCTGAAACTGATACAAACCACAGGTCCTCTAACATCCAATGCTTTTCAGTTAAGAGCGAGGAACGTGTGAGCTTCGTGAATGCTGTTGCTTCCTTTGAGCTGAAAAGTGAGTGCTGTTTACCTAAAACGAAGTCTTGCTTGTAGGAAGACACAGAGCCGGGCATTTAACTCCGTTTCTGAAGGGAAAGACACAGCACAGTTCTCATCCATGAAACACACTCTGCTTTAGAGCAAGAACCACTCTCTTGCTTCCTCAAGTCTCTAATAAGGCAGGAAACGTGAGTGTGCTTAGAACAAAAGAACCGTGTTTCCTACACACACGGACCATATCTAGTTCAACTCTGCTTCAGAAACTGACACAAACCACAGGTCCTCTAACATCCAATGCTATTCAGTTAAGAGCGAGAAACCTGTGAGCTTCGTGAACGATGTAGCTTCCTTTGAGCTGAAAAGTGAGTGCTGTTTACCTGAAACGAAGTCTTGCTTGTAGGAAGACACAGAGCCTGGCAATTAACTCCGATTCTCAAGGGAAACACACAGCACAGTTCTCATCCATGAAACACACTCTGCTTTAGAGCAAGAAGCACTCCCTTGTTTTCTCAAGTCTGTAATAAAGCAGGAAACGTGATTGTGCTTAGAAGAAAAGAACCGTGTTTCCTACACACATGGACGATATCTAGTTCAACTCTGCTTCTGAAACTGATACAAACCACAGGTCCTCTAACATCCAATGCTTTTCAGTTAAGAGCGAGGAACGTGTGAGCTTCCTGAATGCTGTTGCTTCGTTTGAGCTGAAAAGTGAGTGCTGTTTACCTAAAACGAAGTCTTGCTTGTAGGAAGACACAGAGCCGGGCATTTAACTCCGTTTCTGAAGGGAAAGACACAGCACAGTTCTCATCCATGAAACACACTCTGCTTTAGAGCAAGAACCACTCTCTTGCTTCCTCAAGTCTCTAATAAGGCAGGAAACGTGAGTGTGCTTAGAATAAAAGAACCGTGTTTCCTACACACACGGACCATATCTAGTTCAACTCTGCTTCAGAAACTGACACAAACCACAGGTCCTCTAACATCCAATGCTATTCAGTTAAGAGCGAGAAACCCGTGAGCTTCGTGAACGATGTAGCTTCCTTTGAGCTGAAAAGTGAGTGTGTTTACCTAAAACGAAGTCTTGCTTGTAGGAAGACACAGAGCCTGGCATTTAACTCCGTTTCTGAAGGGAAACACACAGCACAGTTCTCATCAATGAAACACACTCTTCTTTAGAGCAAGAAGCACTCTCTTGCTTTCTCAAGTCTACCGATAAGGCCGGAAACGTGAGTGTGCTGAGAACAAATAACCGTGTTTCCTACACACACGGACCATATCTAGTTCAACTCTGCTTCTGAAACTGATACAAACCACAGGTCCTCTAACATCCAAAGCTTTTCAGTTAAGAGCGAGGAACGTGTGAGCTTCGTGAATGATGTAGCTTCCTTTGAGCTGAAAAGTGAGTGCTGTTTACCTGAAACGAAGTCTTGCTTGTAGGAAGACACAGAGCCTGGAAATTAACTCCGATTCTGAAGGGAAACACACAGCACAGTTCTCATCCATGAAACACACTCTGCTTTAGAGCAAGAAGCACTCCCTTGCTTTCGAAAGTCTGTAATAAAGCAGGAAACGTGAGTGTTCTTAGAAGAAAAGAACTGTGTTTCCTACACACACGGACGATATCTAGTTCAACTCTGCTTCTGAAACTGATACACCATAGGTCCTCTAACATCCAATGCTTTTCAGTTAAGAGCGAGAAACGTGTGAGCTTCGTTAAAGATGTAGCTTCCTTTGAGCTGAAAAGTGAGTGCGTTTACCTGAAACGAAGTCTTGCTTGTAAGAAGACACAGAGCCTGGCAATTAACTCCGATACTGAAGGGAAACACACAGCACAGTTCTCATCCATGAAACACACTCTTCTTTAGAGCAAGAAGCACTCTCTTGCTTTCTCAAGTCTCCGATAAGGCTGGAAACGTGATGTGCTAAGAACAAATAACCGTGTTTCCTACACACACGGACCATATCTAGTTCAACTCTGCTTATGAAACTGATACAAACCACAGGTCCTCTAACATCCAATGCTTTTCAGTTAAGAGCGAGGAACGTGTGAGCTTCGTGAATGATGTAGCTTCCTTTGAGCTGAAAAGTGAGTGCTGTTTACCTGAAACGAAGTCTTGCTTGTAGGAAGACACAGAGCCTGGCAATTAACTCCGATTCTGAAGGGAAACACACAGCACAGTTCTCATCCATGAAACACACTCTGCTTTAGAGCAAGAAGCACTCCCTTGTTTTCTCAAGTCTGTAATAAAGCAGGAAACGTGAGTGTGCTTAGAACAAAAGAACCGTGTTTCCTACACACACGGACCATATCTAGTTCAACTCTGCTTCAGAAACTGACACAAACCACAGGTCCTCTAACATCCAATGCTTTTCAGTTAAGAGCGAGGAACGTGTGAGCTTCGTGAATGCTGTTGCTTCCTTTGAGCTGAAAAGTGAGTGCTGTTTACCTAAAACGAAGTCTTGCTTGTAGGAAGACACAGAGCCGGGCATTTAACTCCGTTTCTGAAGGGAAAGACACAGCACAGTTCTCATCCATGAAACACACTCTGCTTTAGAGCAAGAACCACTCTCTTGCTTCCTCAAGTCTCTAATAAGGCAGGAAACGTGAGTGTGCTTAGAACAAAAGAACCGTGTTTCCTACACACACGGACCATATCTAGTTCAACTCTGCTTCAGAAACTGACACAAACCACAGGTCCTCTAACATCCAATGCTATTCAGTTAAGAGCGAGAAACCTGTGAGCTTCGTGAACGATGTAGCTTCCTTTGAGCTGAAAAGTGAGTGCTGTTTACCTGAAACGAAGTCTTGCTTGTAGGAAGACACAGAGCCTGGCAATTAACTCCGATTCTCAAGGGAAACACACAGCACAGTTCTCATCCATGAAACACACTCTGCTTTAGAGCAAGAAGCACTCCCTTGTTTTCTCAAGTCTGTAATAAAGCAGGAAACGTGATTGTGCTTAGAAGAAAAGAACCGTGTTTCCTACACACATGGACGATATCTAGTTCAACTCTGCTTCTGAAACTGATACAAACCACAGGTCCTCTAACATCCAATGCTTTTCAGTTAAGAGCGAGGAACGTGTGAGCTTCCTGAATGCTGTTGCTTCGTTTGAGCTGAAAAGTGAGTGCTGTTTACCTAAAACGAAGTCTTGCTTGTAGGAAGACACAGAGCCGGGCATTTAACTCCGTTTCTGAAGGGAAAGACACAGCACAGTTCTCATCCATGAAACACACTCTGCTTTAGAGCAAGAACCACTCTCTTGCTTCCTCAAGTCTCTAATAAGGCAGGAAACGTGAGTGTGCTTAGAATAAAAGAACCGTGTTTCCTACACACACGGACCATATCTAGTTCAACTCTGCTTCAGAAACTGACACAAACCACAGGTCCTCTAACATCCAATGCTATTCAGTTAAGAGCGAGAAACCCGTGAGCTTCGTGAACGATGTAGCTTCCTTTGAGCTGAAAAGTGAGTGTGTTTACCTAAAACGAAGTCTTGCTTGTAGGAAGACACAGAGCCTGGCATTTAACTCCGTTTCTGAAGGGAAACACACAGCACAGTTCTCATCAATGAAACACACTCTTCTTTAGAGCAAGAAGCACTCTCTTGCTTTCTCAAGTCTACCGATAAGGCCGGAAACGTGAGTGTGCTGAGAACAAATAACCGTGTTTCCTACACACACGGACCATATCTAGTTCAACTCTGCTTCTGAAACTGATACAAACCACAGGTCCTCTAACATCCAAAGCTTTTCAGTTAAGAGCGAGGAACGTGTGAGCTTCGTGAATGATGTAGCTTCCTTTGAGCTGAAAAGTGAGTGCTGTTTACCTGAAACGAAGTCTTGCTTGTAGGAAGACACAGAGCCTGGAAATTAACTCCGATTCTGAAGGGAAACACACAGCACAGTTCTCATCCATGAAACACACTCTGCTTTAGAGCAAGAAGCACTCCCTTGCTTTCGAAAGTCTGTAATAAAGCAGGAAACGTGAGTGTTCTTAGAAGAAAAGAACTGTGTTTCCTACACACACGGACGATATCTAGTTCAACTCTGCTTCTGAAACTGATACACCATAGGTCCTCTAACATCCAATGCTTTTCAGTTAAGAGCGAGAAACGTGTGAGCTTCGTTAAAGATGTAGCTTCCTTTGAGCTGAAAAGTGAGTGCGTTTACCTGAAACGAAGTCTTGCTTGTAAGAAGACACAGAGCCTGGCAATTAACTCCGATACTGAAGGGAAACACACAGCACAGTTCTCATCCATGAAACACACTCTTCTTTAGAGCAAGAAGCACTCTCTTGCTTTCTCAAGTCTCCGATAAGGCTGGAAACGTGATGTGCTAAGAACAAATAACCGTGTTTCCTACACACACGGACCATATCTAGTTCAACTCTGCTTATGAAACTGATACAAACCACAGGTCCTCTAACATCCAATGCTTTTCAGTTAAGAGCGAGGAACGTGTGAGCTTCGTGAATGATGTAGCTTCCTTTGAGCTGAAAAGTGAGTGCTGTTTACCTGAAACGAAGTCTTGCTTGTAGGAAGACACAGAGCCTGGCAATTAACTCCGATTCTGAAGGGAAACACACAGCACAGTTCTCATCCATGAAACACACTCTGCTTTAGAGCAAGAAGCACTCCCTTGTTTTCTCAAGTCTGTAATAAAGCAGGAAACGTGAGTGTGCTTAGAACAAAAGAACCGTGTTTCCTACACACACGGACCATATCTAGTTCAACTCTGCTTCAGAAACTGACACAAACCACAGGTCCTCTAACATCCAATGCTATTCAGTTAAGAGCGAGAAACCTGTGAGCTTCGTGAACGATGTAGCTTCCTTTGAGCTGAAAAGTGAGTGTGTTTACCTAAAACGAAGTCTTGCTTGTAGGAAGACACAGAGCCTCGCATTTAACTCCGTTTCTGAAGGGAAACACACAGCACAGTTCTCATCCATGAAACACACTCTTCTTTAGAGCAAGAAGCACTCTCTTGCTTTCTCAAGTCTCCAATAAGGCCGGAAACGTGAGTGTGCTGAGAACAAATAACCGTGTTTCCTACACACACGGACCATATCTAGTTCAACTCTGCTTCTGAAACTGATACAAACCACAGGTCCTCTAACATCCAATGCTTTTCAGTTAAGAGCGAGAAACGTGTGAGCTTCGTGAATGATGTAGCTTCCTTTGAGCTGAAAAGTGAGTGCGTTTACCTGAAACGAAGTCTTCCTTGTAGGAAGACACAGAGCCTGGCAATTAACTCCGATTCTGAAGGGAAACACACAGCACAGTTCTCATCCATGAAACACACTCTGCTTTAGAGCAAAAAGCACTCCCTTGCTTTCTCAAGTCTGTAATAAATCAGGAAACGTGACTGTGCTTAGAAGAAAAGAACTGTGTTTCCTACACACACGGACGATATCTAGTTCTACTCTGCTTCTGAAACTGATACACCACAGGTCCTCTAACATCCAATGCTTTTCAGTTAAGAGCGAGAAACGTGTGAGCTTCGTTAAAGATGTAGCTTCCTTTGAGCTGAAAAGTGAGTGCGTTTACCTGAAACGAAGTCTTGCTTGTAGGAAGACACAGAGCCTGTCAATTAACTCCGATTCTGAAGGGAAATACACAGCACAGTTCTCATCCATGAAACACACTCTGCTTTAGAGCAAGAAGCACTCTCTTGCTTCCTTAAGTCTCTAATAAGGCGGGAAACGTGAGTGTGCTCAGAACAAAAGAACCGTGTTTCCTACACACAGGGACCATATCCAGTTCAACTCTGCTTCTGAAACTGATACAAACCACAGGTCCTCTAACATCCAATGCTCTTCAGTTAAGAGCGAGGAACGTGTGAGCTTCGTGAATGATGTAGCTTCCTTTGAGCTGAAAAGTGAGTGCTGTTTACCTGAAACGAAGTCTTGCTTGTAGGAAGACACAGAGCCTGGAAATTAACTCCGATTCTGAAGGGAAACACACAGCACAGTTCTCATCCATGAAACACACTCTGCTTTAGAGCAAGAAGCACTCCCTTGCTTTCGAAAGTCTGTAATAAAGCAGGAAACGTGAGTGTTCTTAGAAGAAAAGAACTGTGTTTCCTACACACACGGACGATATCTAGTTCAACTCTGCTTCTGAAACTGATACACCATAGGTCCTCTAACATCCAATGCTTTTCAGTTAAGAGCGAGAAACGTGTGAGCTTCGTTAAAGATGTAGCTTCCTTTGAGCTGAAAAGTGAGTGCGTTTACCTGAAACGAAGTCTTGCTTGTAAGAAGACACAGAGCCTGGCAATTAACTCCGATACTGAAGGGAAACACACAGCACAGTTCTCATCCATGAAACACACTCTTCTTTAGAGCAAGAAGCACTCTCTTGCTTTCTCAAGTCTCCGATAAGGCTGGAAACGTGATGTGCTAAGAACAAATAACCGTGTTTCCTACACACACGGACCATATCTAGTTCAACTCTGCTTATGAAACTGATACAAACCACAGGTCCTCTAACATCCAATGCTTTTCAGTTAAGAGCGAGGAACGTGTGAGCTTCGTGAATGATGTAGCTTCCTTTGAGCTGAAAAGTGAGTGCTGTTTACCTGAAACGAAGTCTTGCTTGTAGGAAGACACAGAGCCTGGCAATTAACTCCGATTCTGAAGGGAAACACACAGCACAGTTCTCATCCATGAAACACACTCTGCTTTAGAGCAAGAAGCACTCCCTTGTTTTCTCAAGTCTGTAATAAAGCAGGAAACGTGAGTGTGCTTAGAACAAAAGAACCGTGTTTCCTACACACACGGACCATATCTAGTTCAACTCTGCTTCAGAAACTGACACAAACCACAGGTCCTCTAACATCCAATGCTATTCAGTTAAGAGCGAGAAACCTGTGAGCTTCGTGAACGATGTAGCTTCCTTTGAGCTGAAAAGTGAGTGTGTTTACCTAAAACGAAGTCTTGCTTGTAGGAAGACACAGAGCCTCGCATTTAACTCCGTTTCTGAAGGGAAACACACAGCACAGTTCTCATCCATGAAACACACTCTTCTTTAGAGCAAGAAGCACTCTCTTGCTTTCTCAAGTCTCCAATAAGGCCGGAAACGTGAGTGTGCTGAGAACAAATAACCGTGTTTCCTACACACACGGACCATATCTAGTTCAACTCTGCTTCTGAAACTGATACAAACCACAGGTCCTCTAACATCCAATGCTTTTCAGTTAAGAGCGAGAAACGTGTGAGCTTCGTGAATGATGTAGCTTCCTTTGAGCTGAAAAGTGAGTGCGTTTACCTGAAACGAAGTCTTCCTTGTAGGAAGACACAGAGCCTGGCAATTAACTCCGATTCTGAAGGGAAACACACAGCACAGTTCTCATCCATGAAACACACTCTGCTTTAGAGCAAAAAGCACTCCCTTGCTTTCTCAAGTCTGTAATAAATCAGGAAACGTGACTGTGCTTAGAAGAAAAGAACTGTGTTTCCTACACACACGGACGATATCTAGTTCTACTCTGCTTCTGAAACTGATACACCACAGGTCCTCTAACATCCAATGCTTTTCAGTTAAGAGCGAGAAACGTGTGAGCTTCGTTAAAGATGTACCTTCCTTTGAGCTGAAAAGTGAGTGCGTTTACCTGAAACGAAGTCTTGCTTGTAGGAAGACACAGAGCCTGTCAATTAACTCCGATTCTGAAGGGAAATACACAGCACAGTTCTCATCCATGAAACACACTCTGCTTTAGAGCAAGAAGCACTCTCTTGCTTCCTTAAGTCTCTAATAAGGCGGGAAACGTGAGTGTGCTCAGAACAAAAGAACCGTGTTTCCTACACACAGGGACCATATCCAGTTCAACTCTGCTTCTGAAACTGATACAAACCACAGGTCCTCTAACATCCAATGCTCTTCAGTTAAGAGCGAGGAACGTGTGAGCTTCGTGAATGATGTAGCTTCCTTTGAGCTGAAAAGTGAGTGCTGTTTACCTGAAACGAAGTCTTGCTTGTAGGAAGACACAGAGCCTGGCAATTAACTCCGATTCTGAAGGGAAACACACAACACAGTTCTCATCCATGAAACACACTCTGCTTTAGAGCAAGAAGCACTCCCTTGCTTTCTCAAGTCTGTAATAAAGCAGGAAACGTGAGTGTGCTTAGAAGAAAAGAACCGTGTTTCCTACACACACGGACGATATCTAGTTCAACTCTGCTTCTGAAACTGATACACCATAGGTCCTCTAACATCCAATGCTTTTCAGTTAAGAGGGAGAAACGTGTGAGCTTCGTTAAAGATGTAGCTTCCTTTGAGCTGAAAAGTGAGTGCGTTTACCTGAAAGGAAGTCTTGCTTGTAAGAAGACACAGAGCCTGGCAATTAACTCCGATACTGAAGGGAAACACACAGCACAGTTCTCATCCATGAAACACACTCTTCTTTAGAGCAAGAAGCACTCTCTGGCTTTCTCAAGTCTCTAATAAGGCAGGAAACGTGAGTGTGCTTAGAATAAAAGAACGGTGTTTCCTACACACACGGACCATATCTAGTTCAACTCTGCTTCTGAAACTGATACAAACCACAGGTCCTCTAACATCCAATGCTTTTCAGTTAAGAGCGAGGAACGTGTGAGCTTCGTGAATGATGTAGCTTCCTTTGAGCTGAAAAGTGAGTGCTGTTTACCTGAAACGAAGTCTTGCTTGTAGGAAGACACAGAGCCTGGCAATTAACTCCGATTCTGAAGGGAAACACACAGCACAGTTCTCATCCATGAAACACACTCTGCTTTAGAGCAAGAAGCACTCCCTTGTTTTCTCAAGTCTGTAATAAAGCAGGAAACGTGAGTGTGCTTAGAATAAAAGAACCGTGTTTCCTACACACACGGACCATATCTAGTTCAACTCTGCTTCAGAAACTGACACAAACCACAGGTCCTCTAACATCCAATGCTATTCAGTTAAGAGCGAGAAACCCGTGAGCTTCGTGAACGATGTAGCTTCCTTTGAGCTGAAAAGTGAGTGTGTTTACCTAAAACGAAGTCTTGCTTGTAGGAAGACACAGAGCCTGGCATTTAACTCCGTTTCTGAAGGGAAACACACAGCACAGTTCTCATCCATGAAACACACTCTTCTTTAGAGCAAGAAGCACTCTCTTGCTTTCTCAAGTCTACCGATAAGGCCGGAAACGTGAGTGTGCTGAGAACAAATAACCGTGTTTCCTACACACACGGACCATATCTAGTTCAACTCTGCTTCTGAAACTGATACAAACCACAGGTCCTCTAACATCCAATGCTATTCAGTTAAGAGCGAGAAACGTGTGAGCTTCCTTAAAGATGTAGCTTCCTTTGAGCTGAAAAGTGAGTGTGTTTACCTGAAACGAAGTCTTGCTTGTAGGAAGACACAGAGCCTGGCATTTAACTCTGTTTCTGAAGGGAAACACACAGCACAGTTCTCATCCATGAAACACACTCTGCTTTAGAGCAAGAACCACTCTCTTGCTTCCTCAAGTCTCTAATAAGGCAGGAAACGTGAGTGTGCTTAGAATAAAAGAACCGTGTTTCCTACACACACGGACCATATCTAGTTCAACTCTGCTTCTGAAACTGATACAAACCACAGGTCCTCTAACATCCAATGCTTTTCAGTTAAGAGCAGGAAACGTGTGAGCTTCGTTAAACATGTAGCTTCCTTTGAGCTGAAAAGTGAGTGCGTTTACCTGAAACGAAGTCTTGTTTGTAGGAAGACACAGAGCCTGGCAATTAACTCCGATACTGAAGGGAAACACTCAGCACAGTTCTCTTCCATGAAACACACTCTTCTTTAGAGCAAGAAGCACTCTCTGGCTTTCTCAAGTCTCTAATAAGGCGGGAAACGTGAGTGTGCTCAGAACAAAAGAACCGTGTTTCCTACACACAGGGACCATATCCAGTTCAACTCTGCTTCTGAAACTGATACAAACCACAGGTCCTCTAACATCCAATGCTCTTCAGTAAAGAGCGAGGAACGTGTGAGCTTCGTGAACGATGTAGCTTCGTTTGACCTGAAAAGTGAGTGCTGTTTACCTGAAACGAAGTCATGCTTGTAGGAAGACACAGATCCTGGCATTTAACTCCGTTTCTGAAGGGAAAGACACAGCACAGTTCTCATCCATGAAACACACTCTGCTTTAGAGCAAGAACCACTCTCTTGCTTCCTCAAGTCTCTAATAAGGCAGGAAACGTGAGTGTGCTTAGAATAAAAGATCGGTGTTTCCTACACACACGGACCATATCTAGTTCAACTCTCCTTCTGAAACTGATACAAACCACAGGTCCTCTAACATCCAATGCTATTCAGTTAAGAGCGAGAAACGTGTGAGCTTCGTTAAAGATGTAGCTTCCTTTGAGCTGAAAAGTGAGTGCGTTTACCTGAAACGAAGTCTTGCTTGTAGGAAGACACAGAGCCTGGCATTTAACTCTGTTTCTGAAGGGAAACACACAGCACAGTTCTCATCCATGAAACATACTCTTCTTTAGAGCAAGAAGCACTCTCTTGCTTTCTCAAGTCTCCGATAAGGCTGGAAACGTGATGTGCTCAGAACAAATAACCGTATTTCCTACACACACGGACCATATCTAGTTCAACTCTGTTTCTGAAACTGATACAAACCACAGGTCCTCTAACATCCAATGCTTTTCAGTTAAGAGCGAGGAACGTGTGAGCTTCGTGAATGATGTAGCTTCCTTTGAGCTGAAAAGTGAGTGCTGTTTACCTGAAACGAAGGCTTGCTTGTAGGAAGACACAGAGCCTGGCAATTAACTCCGATTCTGAAGGGAAACACACAGCACAGTTCTCATCCATGAAACACACTCTGCTTTAGAGCAAGAAGCAATCTCTTGCTTCCTTAAGTCTCTAATAAGGCAGGAAACGTGAGTGTGCTTAGAACAAAAGAACTGTGTTTCCTACACACACGGACCATATCTAGTTCAACTCTGCTTCTGAAACTGATACAAACCACAGGTCCTCTAACATCCAATGCTTTTCAGTTAAGAGCGAGAAACGTGTGAGCATCGTGAATGATGTAGCTTCTTTTGAGCTGAAAAGTGAGTGCGTTTCCCTGAAACGAAGTCTTGCTTGTAGGAAGACACAGAGCCTGGCAATTAACTCCGATTCTGAAGGGAAACACACAGCACAGTTCTCATCCATGAAACACACTCTGCTTTAGAGCAAGAAGCACTCTCTTGCTTCCTAAAGTCTCTAATAAGGCAGGAAACGTGAGTGTGCTTAGAACAAAAGAACCGTGTTTCGTACACACACGGATCATATCTAGTTCAACTCTGCTTCTGAAACTGATACAAACCACAGGTCCTCTAACATCCAATGCTATTCAGTTAAGAGCGAGGAACTTGTGAGCTTTGTGAACGATGTAGCTTCCTTTGAGCTGAAAAGTGAGTGCTGTTTACCTGAAACGAAGTCATGCTTGTAGGAAGACACAGATCCTGGCATTTAACTCCGTTTCTGAAGGGAAAGACACAGCACAGTTCTCATCCATGAAACACACTCTGCTTTAGAGCAAGAACCACTCTCTTCCTTCCTCAAGTCTCTAATAAGGCAGGAAACGTGAGTGTGCTTAGAATAAAAGAACCGTGTTTCCTACACACACGGACCATATCTAGTTCAACTCTGCTTATGAAACTGATACAAACCACAGGTCCTCTATCATCCAATGCTATTCAGTTAAGAGCGAGAAACGTGTGAGCTTCCTTAAAGATGTAGCTTCCTTTGAGCTGAAAAGTGAGTGTGTTTACCTGAAACGAAGTCTTGCTTGTAGGAAGACACAGAGCCTGGCATTTAACTCTGTTTCTGAAGGGAAACACACAGCACAGTTCTCATCCATGAAACATACTCTTCTTTAGAGCAAGAAGCACTCTCTTGCTTTCTCAAGTCTCCTATAAGGCCGGAAACGTGAGTGTGCTCAGAACAAATAACCGTGTTTCCTACACACACGGACCATATCTAGTTCAACTCTGTTTCTGAAACTGATACAAACCACAGGTCCTCTAACATCCAATGCTTTTCAGTTAAGAGCGAGGAACGTGTGAGCTTCGTGAATGATGTAGCTTCCTTTGAGCTGAAAAGTGAGTGTGTTTACCTGAAAAGAAGGCTTGCTTGTAGGAAGACACAGAGCCTGGCAATTAACTCCGATTCTGAAGGGAAACACACAGCACAGTTCTCATCCATGAAACACACTCTGCTTTAGAGCAAGAAGCAATCTCTTGCTTCCTTAAGTCTCTAATAAGGCAGGAAACGTGAGTGTGCTTAGAACAAAAGAACTGTGTTTCCTACACACACGGACCATATCTAGTTCAACTCTGCTTCTGAAACTGATACAAACCACAGGTCCTCTAACATCCAATGCTTTTCAGTTAAGAGCGAGAAACGTGTGAGCATCGTGAATGATGTAGCTTCTTTTGAGCTGAAAAGTGAGTGCGTTTACCTGAAACGAAGTCTTGCTTGTAGGAAGACACAGAGCCTGGCAATTAACTCCGATTCTGAAGGGAAACACACAGCACAGTTCTCATCCATGAAACACACTCTGCTTTAGAGCAAGAAGCACTCTCTTGCTCCCTAAAGTCTCTAATAAGGCAGGAAACGTGAGTGTGCTTAGAACAAAAGAACCGTGTTTCCTACACACACGGATCATATCTAGTTCAACTCTGCTTCTGAAACTGATACAAACCACAGGTCCTCTAACATCCAATGCTATTCAGTTAAGAGCGAGGAACTTGTGAGCTTTGTGAACGATGTAGCTTCCTTTGAGCTGAAAAGTGAGTGCTGTTTACCTGAAACGAAGTCATGCTTGTAGGAAGACACAGATCCTGGCATTTAACTCCGTTTCTGAAGGGAAAGACACAGCACAGTTCTCATCCATGAAACACACTCTGCTTTAGAGCAAGAACCACTCTCTTGCTTCCTCAAGTCTCTAATAAGGCAGGAAACGTGAGTGTGCTTAGAATAAAAGAACCGTGTTTCCTACACACACGGACCATATCTAGTTCAACTCTGCTTCTGAAACTGATACAAACCACAGGTCCTCTAACATCCAATGCTATTCAGTTAAGAGCGAGAAACGTGTGAGCTTCGTTAAAGATGTAGCTTCCTTTGAGCTGAAAAGTGAGTGCGTTTACCTGAAACGAAGTCTTGCTTGTAGGAAGACACAGAGCCTGGCATTTAACTCTGTTTCTGAAGGGAAACACACAGCACAGTTCTCATCCATGAAACATACTCTTCTTTAGAGCAAGAAGCACTCTCTTGCTTTCTCAAGTCTCCGATAAGGCTGGAAACGTGATGTGCTCAGAACAAATAACCGTGTTTCCTACACACACGGACCATATCTAGTTCAACTCTGCTTATGAAACTGATACAAACCACAGGTCCTCTAACATGCAATGCTTTTCAGTTAAGAGCGAGGAACGTGTGAGCTTCGTGAATGATGTAGCTTCCTTTGAGCTGAAAAGTGAGTGCTGTTTACCTGAAACGAAGTCTTGCTTGTAGGAAGACACAGAGCCTGGCAATTAACTCCGATTCTGAAGGGAAACACACAGCACAGTTCTCATCCATGAAACACACTCTGCTTTAGAGCAAGAAGCACTCCCTTGTTTTCTCAAGTCTGTAATAAAGCAGGAAACGTGAGTGTGCTTAGAAGAAAAGAACCGTGTTTCCTACACACATGGACGATATCTAGTTCAACTCTGCTTCTGAAACTGATACAAACCACAGGTCCTCTAACATCCAATGCTTTTCAGTTAAGAGCGAGGAACATGTGAGCTTCGTGAACGCTGTTGCTTCCTTTGAGCTGAAAAGTGAGTGCTGTTTACCTAAAGCGAAGTCTTGCTTGTAGGAAGACACAGAGCCGGGCATTTAACTCTGTTTCTGAAGGGAAAGACACAGCACAGTTCTCATCCATGAAACACACTCTGCTTTAGAGCAAGAACCACTCTCTTGCTTCCTCGAGTCTCTAATAAGGCAGGAAACGTGAGTGTGCTTAGAACAAAAGCACCGTGTTTCCTACACACACGGACCATATCTAGTTCAACTCTGCTTCAGAAACTGACACAAAGCACAGGTCCTCTAACATCCAATGCTATTCAGTTAAGAGCGAGAAACGTGTGAGCTTCGTTAAAGATGTAGCTTCCTTTGAGCTGAAAAGTGAGTGTGTTTACCTAAAACGAAGTCTTGCTTGTAGGAAGACACAGAGCCTGGCATTTAACTCCGTTTCTGAAGGGAAACACACAGCACAGTTCTCATCCATGAAACACACTCTTCTTTAGAGCAAGAAGAACTCTCTTGCTTTCTCAAGTCTCCGATAAGGCCAGAAACGTGAGTGTGCTGAGAACAAATAACCGTATTTCCTACACACACGGACCATATCTAGTTCAACTCTGCTTCTGAAACTGATACAAACCACAGGTCCTCTAACATCCAATGCTTTTCAGTTAAGAGCGAGAATCGTGTGAGCATCGTGAATGACGTAGCTTCCTTTGAGCTGAAAAGTGAGTGCGTTTACCTGAAACGAAGTCTTGCTTGTAGGAAGACACAGAGCCTGGCAATTAACTCCGATTCTGAAGGGAAACACACAGCACAGTTCTCATCCATGAAACACACTCTGCTTTAGAGCAAGAAGCACTCCCTTGCTTTCTCAAGTCTGTAATAAAGCAGGAAACGTGAGTGTGCTTAGAAGAAAAGAACCGTGTTTCCTACACACGGACGATATCTAGTTCAACTCTGCTTCTGAAACTGATACACCACAGGTCCTCTAACATCCCATGCTTTTCAGTTAAGAGCGAGAAACGTGTGAGCTTCGTTAAAGATGTAGCTTCCTTTGAGCTGAAAAGTGAGTGCGTTTACCTGAAACGAAGTCTTGCTTGTAAGAAGACACAGAGCCTGGCAATTAACTCCATACTGAAGGGAAACACACAGCACAGATCTCATCCATGAAACACACTCTTCTTTAGAGCAAGAAGCACTCTCTGGCTTTCTCAAGTCTCTAATAAGGCGGGAAACGTGAGTGTGCTCAGAACAAAAGAACCGTGTTTCCTACACACAGGGACCATATCCAGTTCAACTCTGCTTCTGAAACTGATACAAACCACAGGTCCTCTAACATCCAATGCTCTTCAGTTAAGAGCGAGGAACGTGTGAGCTTCGTGAACGATGTAGCTTCCTTTGACCTGAAAAGTGAGTGCTGTTTACCTGAAACGAAGTCATGCTTGTAGGAAGAAACAGATCCTGGCATTTAACTCCGTTTCAGAAGGGAAAGACACAGCACAGTTCTCATCCATGAAACACACTCTGCTTTAGAGCAAGAACCACTCTCTTGCTTCCTCAAGTCTCTAATAAGGCAGGAAACGTGAGTGTGCTTAGAATAAAAGAACCGTGTTTCCTACACACACGGACCATATCTAGTTCAACTCTGCTTCTGAAACTGATACAAACCACAGGTCCTCTAACATCCAATGCTATTCAGTTAAGAGCGAGAAACGTGTGAGCTTCGTTAAAGATGTAGCTTCCTTTGAGCTGAAAAGTGAGTGCGTTTACCTGAAACGAAGTCTTGCTTGTAGGAAGACACAGAGCCTGGCATTTAACTCTGTTTCTGAAGGGAAACACACAGCACAGTTCTCATCCATGAAACATACTCTTCTTTAGAGCAAGAAGCACTCTCTTGCTTTCTCAAGTCTCCGATAAGGCTGGAAACGTGATGTGCTCAGAACAAATAACCGTGTTTCCTACACACACGGACCATATCTAGTTCAACTCTGCTTATGAAACTGATACAAACCACAGGTCCTCTAACATCCAATGCTTTTCAGTTAAGAGCGAGGAACGTGTGAGCTTCGTGAATGATGTAGCTTCCTTTGAGCTGAAAAGTGAGTGCTGTTTACCTGAAACGAAGTCTTGCTTGTAGGAAGACACAGAGCCTGGCAATTAACTCCGATTCTGAAGGGAAACACACAGCACAGTTCTCATCCATGAAACACACTCTGCTTTAGAGCAAGAAGCACTCCCTTGTTTTCTCAAGTCTGTAATAAAGCAGGAAACGTGAGTGTGCTCAGAACAAAAGAACCGTGTTTCCTACACACATGGACGATATCTAGTTCAACTCTGCTTCTGAAACTGATACAAACCACAGGTCCTCTAACATCCAATGCTTTTTAGTTAAGAGCGAGGAACGTGTGAGCTTCGTGAACGCTGTTGCTTTGTTTGAGCTGAAAAGTGAGTGCTGTTTACCTAAAACGAAGTCTTGCTTGTAGGAAGACACAGAGCCGGGCATTTAACTCCGTTTCTGAAGGGAAAGACACAGCACAGTTCTCATCCATGAAACACACTCTGCTTTAGAGCAAGAACCACTCTCTTGCTTCCTCAAGTCTCTAATAAGGCAGGAAACGTGAGTGTGCTTAGAACAAAAGAACTGTGTTTCCTACACACACGGACCATATCTAGTTCAACTCTGCTTCAGAAACTGACACAAACCACAGGTCCTCTAACATCCAATGCTATTCAGTTAAGAGCGAGAAACCTGTGAGCTTCGTTAAAGATGTAGCTTCCTTTGAGCTGAAAAGTGAGTGTGTTTACCTGAAACGAAGTATTGCTTGTAGGAAGACACAGATCCTGGCATTTAACTCTGTTTCTGAAGGGAAAGACACAGCACAGTTCTCATCCATGAAACACACTCTGCTTTAGAGCAAGAACCACTCTCTTGCTTCCTCAAGTCTCTAATAAGGCAGGAAACGTGAGTGTGCTTAGTACAAAAGAACCGTGTTTCCTACACACACGGACCATATCTAGTTCAACTCTGCTTCAGAAACTGACACAAACCACAGGTCCTCTAACATCCAATGCTATTCAGTTAAGAGCGAGAAACCTGTGAGCTTCGTGAACGATGTAGCTTCCTTTGAGCTGAAAAGTGAGTGCTGTTTACCTGAAACGAAGTCTTGCTTGTAGGAAGACACAGAGCCTGGCAATTAACTCCGATTCTCAAGGGAAACACACAGCACAGTTCTCATCCATGAAACACACTCTGCTTTAGAGCAAGAAGCACTCCCTTGTTTTCTCAAGTCTGTAATAAAGCAGGAAACGTGATTGTGCTTAGAAGAAAAGAACCGTGTTTCCTACACACATGGACGATATCTAGTTCAACTCTGCTTCTGAAACTGATACAAACCACAGGTCCTCTAACATCCAATGCTTTTCAGTTAAGAGCGAGGAACGTGTGAGCTTCCTGAATGCTGTTGCTTCGTTTGAGCTGAAAAGTGAGTGCTGTTTACCTAAAACGAAGTCTTGCTTGTAGGAAGACACAGAGCCGGGCATTTAACTCCGTTTCTGAAGGGAAAGACACAGCACAGTTCTCATCCATGAAACACACTCTGCTTTAGAGCAAGAACCACTCTCTTGCTTCCTCAAGTCTCTAATAAGGCAGGAAACGTGAGTGTGCTTAGAATAAAAGAACCGTGTTTCCTACACACACGGACCATATCTAGTTCAACTCTGCTTCAGAAACTGACACAAACCACAGGTCCTCTAACATCCAATGCTATTCAGTTAAGAGCGAGAAACCCGTGAGCTTCGTGAACGATGTAGCTTCCTTTGAGCTGAAAAGTGAGTGTGTTTGCCTAAAACGAAGTCTTGCTTGTAGGAAGACACAGAGCCTGGCATTTAACTCCGTTTCTGAAGGGAAACACACAGCACAGTTCTCATCCATGAAACACACTCTTCTTTAGAGCAAGAAGCACTCTCTTGCTTTCTCAAGTCTACCGATAAGGCCGGAAACGTGAGTGTGCTGAGAACAAATAACCGTGTTTCCTACACACACGGACCATATCTAGTTCAACTCTGCTTCTGAAACTGATACAAACCACAGGTCCTCTAACATCCAAAGCTTTTCAGTTAAGAGCGAGGAACGTGTGAGCTTCGTGAATGATGTAGCTTCCTTTGAGCTGAAAAGTGAGTGCTGTTTACCTGAAACGAAGTCTTGCTTGTAGGAAGACACAGAGCCTGGAAATTAACTCCGATTCTGAAGGGAAACACACAGCACAGTTCTCATCCATGAAACACACTCTGCTTTAGAGCAAGAAGCACTCCCTTGCTTTCGAAAGTCTGTAATAAAGCAGGAAACATGAGTGTTCTTAGAAGAAAAGAACTGTGTTTCCTACACACACGGACGATATCTAGTTCAACTCTGCTTCTGAAACTGATACACCATAGGTCCTCTAACATCCAATGCTTTTCAGTTAAGAGCGAGAAACGTGTGAGCTTCGTTAAAGATGTAGCTTCCTTTGAGCTGAAAAGTGAGTGCGTTTACCTGAAACGAAGTCTTGCTTGTAAGAAGACACAGAGCCTGGCAATTAACTCCGATACTGAAGGGAAACACACAGCACAGTTCTCATCCATGAAACACACTCTTCTTTAGAGCAAGAAGCACTCTCTTGCTTTCTCAAGTCTCCGATAAGGCTGGAAACGTGATGTGCTAAGAACAAATAACCGTGTTTCCTACACACACGGACCATATCTAGTTCAACTCTGCTTATGAAACTGATACAAACCACAGGTCCTCTAACATCCAATGCTTTTCAGTTAAGAGCGAGGAACGTGTGAGCTTCGTGAATGATGTAGCTTCCTTTGAGCTGAAAAGTGAGTGCTGTTTACCTGAAACGAAGTCTTGCTTGTAGGAAGACACAGAGCCTGGCAATTAACTCCGATTCTGAAGGGAAACACACAGCACAGTTCTCATCCATGAAACACACTCTGCTTTAGAGCAAGAAGCACTCCCTTGTTTTCTCAAGTCTGTAATAAAGCAGGAAACGTGAGTGTGCTTAGAACAAAAGAACCGTGTTTCCTACACACACGGACCATATCTAGTTCAACTCTGCTTCAGAAACTGACACAAACCACAGGTCCTCTAACATCCAATGCTATTCAGTTAAGAGCGAGAAACCTGTGAGCTTCGTGAACGATGTAGCTTCCTTTGAGCTGAAAAGTGAGTGTGTTTACCTAAAACGAAGTCTTGCTTGTAGGAAGACACAGAGCCTCGCATTTAACTCCGTTTCTGAAGGGAAACACACAGCACAGTTCTCATCCATGAAACACACTCTTCTTTAGAGCAAGAAGCACTCTCTTGCTTTCTCAAGTCTCCAATAAGGCCGGAAACGTGAGTGTGCTGAGAACAAATAACCGTGTTTCCTACACACACGGACCATATCTAGTTCAACTCTGCTTCTGAAACTGATACAAACCACAGGTCCTCTAACATCCAATGCTTTTCAGTTAAGAGCGAGAAACGTGTGAGCTTCGTGAATGATGTAGCTTCCTTTGAGCTGAAAAGTGAGTGCGTTTACCTGAAACGAAGTCTTCCTTGTAGGAAGACACAGAGCCTGGCAATTAACTCCGATTCTGAAGGGAAACACACAGCACAGTTCTCATCCATGAAACACACTCTGCTTTAGAGCAAAAAGCACTCCCTTGCTTTCTCAAGTCTGTAATAAATCAGGAAACGTGACTGTGCTTAGAAGAAAAGAACTGTGTTTCCTACACACACGGACGATATCTAGTTCTACTCTGCTTCTGAAACTGATACACCACAGGTCCTCTAACATCCAATGCTTTTCAGTTAAGAGCGAGAAACGTGTGAGCTTCGTTAAAGATGTAGCTTCCTTTGAGCTGAAAAGTGAGTGCGTTTACCTGAAACGAAGTCTTGCTTGTAGGAAGACACAGAGCCTGTCAATTAACTCCGATTCTGAAGGGAAATACACAGCACAGTTCTCATCCATGAAACACACTCTGCTTTAGAGCAAGAAGCACTCTCTTGCTTCCTTAAGTCTCTAATAAGGCGGGAAACGTGAGTGTGCTCAGAACAAAAGAACCGTGTTTCCTACACACAGGGACCATATCCAGTTCAACTCTGCTTCTGAAACTGATACAAACCACAGGTCCTCTAACATCCAATGCTCTTCAGTTAAGAGCGAGGAACGTGTGAGCTTCGTGAATGATGTAGCTTCCTTTGAGCTGAAAAGTGAGTGCTGTTTACCTGAAACGAAGTCTTGCTTGTAGGAAGACACAGAGCCTGGCAATTAACTCCGATTCTGAAGGGAAACACACAACACAGTTCTCATCCATGAAACACACTCTGCTTTAGAGCAAGAAGCACTCCCTTGCTTTCTCAAGTCTGTAATAAAGCAGGAAACGTGAGTGTGCTTAGAAGAAAAGAACCGTGTTTCCTACACACACGGACGATATCTAGTTCAACTCTGCTTCTGAAACTGATACACCATAGGTCCTCTAACATCCAATGCTTTTCAGTTAAGAGGGAGAAACGTGTGAGCTTCGTTAAAGATGTAGCTTCCTTTGAGCTGAAAAGTGAGTGCGTTTACCTGAAAGGAAGTCTTGCTTGTAAGAAGACACAGAGCCTGGCAATTAACTCCGATACTGAAGGGAAACACACAGCACAGTTCTCATCCATGAAACACACTCTTCTTTAGAGCAAGAAGCACTCTCTGGCTTTCTCAAGTCTCCGATAAGGCTGGAAACGTGATGTGCTCAGAACAAATAACCGTATTTCCTACACACACGGACCATATCTAGTTCAACTCTGTTTCTGAAACTGATACAAACCACAGGTCCTCTAACATCCAATGCTTTTCAGTTAAGAGCGAGGAACGTGTGAGCTTCGTGAATGATGTAGCTTCCTTTGAGCTGAAAAGTGAGTGCTGTTTACCTGAAACGAAGGCTTGCTTGTAGGAAGACACAGAGCCTGGCAATTAACTCCGATTCTGAAGGGAAACACACAGCACAGTTCTCATCCATGAAACACACTCTGCTTTAGAGCAAGAAGCAATCTCTTGCTTCCTTAAGTCTCTAATAAGGCAGGAAACGTGAGTGTGCTTAGAACAAAAGAACTGTGTTTCCTACACACACGGACCATATCTAGTTCAACTCTGCTTCTGAAACTGATACAAACCACAGGTCCTCTAACATCCAATGCTTTTCAGTTAAGAGCGAGAAACGTGTGAGCATCGTGAATGATGTAGCTTCTTTTGAGCTGAAAAGTGAGTGCGTTTCCCTGAAACGAAGTCTTGCTTGTAGGAAGACACAGAGCCTGGCAATTAACTCCGATTCTGAAGGGAAACACACAGCACAGTTCTCATCCATGAAACACACTCTGCTTTAGAGCAAGAAGCACTCTCTTGCTTCCTAAAGTCTCTAATAAGGCAGGAAACGTGAGTGTGCTTAGAACAAAAGAACCGTGTTTCGTACACACACGGATCATATCTAGTTCAACTCTGCTTCTGAAACTGATACAAACCACAGGTCCTCTAACATCCAATGCTATTCAGTTAAGAGCGAGGAACTTGTGAGCTTTGTGAACGATGTAGCTTCCTTTGAGCTGAAAAGTGAGTGCTGTTTACCTGAAACGAAGTCATGCTTGTAGGAAGACACAGATCCTGGCATTTAACTCCGTTTCTGAAGGGAAAGACACAGCACAGTTCTCATCCATGAAACACACTCTGCTTTAGAGCAAGAACCACTCTCTTCCTTCCTCAAGTCTCTAATAAGGCAGGAAACGTGAGTGTGCTTAGAATAAAAGAACCGTGTTTCCTACACACACGGACCATATCTAGTTCAACTCTGCTTATGAAACTGATACAAACCACAGGTCCTCTATCATCCAATGCTATTCAGTTAAGAGCGAGAAACGTGTGAGCTTCCTTAAAGATGTAGCTTCCTTTGAGCTGAAAAGTGAGTGTGTTTACCTGAAACGAAGTCTTGCTTGTAGGAAGACACAGAGCCTGGCATTTAACTCTGTTTCTGAAGGGAAACACACAGCACAGTTCTCATCCATGAAACATACTCTTCTTTAGAGCAAGAAGCACTCTCTTGCTTTCTCAAGTCTCCGATAAGGCCGGAAACGTGAGTGTGCTCAGAACAAATAACCGTGTTTCCTACACACACGGACCATATCTAGTTCAACTCTGTTTCTGAAACTGATACAAACCACAGGTCCTCTAACATCCAATGCTTTTCAGTTAAGAGCGAGGAACGTGTGAGCTTCGTGAATGATGTAGCTTCCTTTGAGCTGAAAAGTGAGTGTGTTTACCTGAAAAGAAGGCTTGCTTGTAGGAAGACACAGAGCCTGGCAATTAACTCCGATTCTGAAGGGAAACACACAGCACAGTTCTCATCCATGAAACACACTCTGCTTTAGAGCAAGAAGCAATCTCTTGCTTCCTTAAGTCTCTAATAAGGCAGGAAACGTGAGTGTGCTTAGAACAAAAGAACTGTGTTTCCTACACACACGGACCATATCTAGTTCAACTCTGCTTCTGAAACTGATACAAACCACAGGTCCTCTAACATCCAATGCTTTTCAGTTAAGAGCGAGAAACGTGTGAGCATCGTGAATGATGTAGCTTCTTTTGAGCTGAAAAGTGAGTGCGTTTACCTGAAACGAAGTCTTGCTTGTAGGAAGACACAGAGCCGGGCATTTAACTCTGTTTCTGAAGGGAAAGACACAGCACAGTTCTCATCCATGAAACACACTCTGCTTTAGAGCAAGAACCACTCTCTTGCTTCCTCGAGTCTCTAATAAGGCAGGAAACGTGAGTGTGCTTAGAACAAAAGCACCGTGTTTCCTACACACACGGACCATATCTAGTTCAACTCTGCTTCAGAAACTGACACAAAGCACAGGTCCTCTAACATCCAATGCTATTCAGTTAAGAGCGAGAAACGTGTGAGCTTCGTTAAAGATGTAGCTTCCTTTGAGCTGAAAAGTGAGTGTGTTTACCTAAAACGAAGTCTTGCTTGTAGGAAGACACAGAGCCTGGCATTTAACTCCGTTTCTGAAGGGAAACACACAGCACAGTTCTCATCCATGAAACACACTCTTCTTTAGAGCAAGAAGAACTCTCTTGCTTTCTCAAGTCTCCGATAAGGCCAGAAACGTGAGTGTGCTGAGAACAAATAACCGTATTTCCTACACACACGGACCATATCTAGTTCAACTCTGCTTCTGAAACTGATACAAACCACAGGTCCTCTAACATCCAATGCTTTTCAGTTAAGAGCGAGAATCGTGTGAGCATCGTGAATGACGTAGCTTCCTTTGAGCTGAAAAGTGAGTGCGTTTACCTGAAACGAAGTCTTGCTTGTAGGAAGACACAGAGCCTGGCAATTAACTCCGATTCTGAAGGGAAACACACAGCACAGTTCTCATCCATGAAACACACTCTGCTTTAGAGCAAGAAGCACTCCCTTGCTTTCTCAAGTCTGTAATAAAGCAGGAAACGTGAGTGTGCTTAGAAGAAAAGAACCGTGTTTCCTACACACGGACGATATCTAGTTCAACTCTGCTTCTGAAACTGATACACCACAGGTCCTCTAACATCCCATGCTTTTCAGTTAAGAGCGAGAAACGTGTGAGCTTCGTTAAAGATGTAGCTTCCTTTGAGCTGAAAAGTGAGTGCGTTTACCTGAAACGAAGTCTTGCTTGTAAGAAGACACAGAGCCTGGCAATTAACTCCATACTGAAGGGAAACACACAGCACAGATCTCATCCATGAAACACACTCTTCTTTAGAGCAAGAAGCACTCTCTGGCTTTCTCAAGTCTCTAATAAGGCGGGAAACGTGAGTGTGCTCAGAACAAAAGAACCGTGTTTCTTACACACAGGGACCATATCCAGTTCAACTCTGCTTCTGAAACTGATACAAACCACAGGTCCTCTAACATCCAATGCTCTTCAGTTAAGAGCGAGGAACGTGTGAGCTTCGTGAACGATGTAGCTTCCTTTGACCTGAAAAGTGAGTGCTGTTTACCTGAAACGAAGTCATGCTTGTAGGAAGAAACAGATCCTGGCATTTAACTCCGTTTCAGAAGGGAAAGACACAGCACAGTTCTCATCCATGAAACACACTCTGCTTTAGAGCAAGAACCACTCTCTTGCTTCCTCAAGTCTCTAATAAGGCAGGAAACGTGAGTGTGCTTAGAATAAAAGAACCGTGTTTCCTACACACACGGACCATATCTAGTTCAACTCTGCTTCTGAAACTGATACAAACCACAGGTCCTCTAACATCCAATGCTATTCAGTTAAGAGCGAGAAACGTGTGAGCTTCGTTAAAGATGTAGCTTCCTTTGAGCTGAAAAGTGAGTGCGTTTACCTGAAACGAAGTCTTGCTTGTAGGAAGACACAGAGCCTGGCATTTAACTCTGTTTCTGAAGGGAAACACACAGCACAGTTCTCATCCATGAAACATACTCTTCTTTAGAGCAAGAAGCACTCTCTTGCTTTCTCAAGTCTCCGATAAGGCTGGAAACGTGATGTGCTCAGAACAAATAACCGTGTTTCCTACACACACGGACCATATCTAGTTCAACTCTGCTTATGAAACTGATACAAACCACAGGTCCTCTAACATCCAATGCTTTTCAGTTAAGAGCGAGGAACGTGTGAGCTTCGTGAATGATGTAGCTTCCTTTGAGCTGAAAAGTGAGTGCTGTTTACCTGAAACGAAGTCTTGCTTGTAGGAAGACACAGAGCCTGGCAATTAACTCCGATTCTGAAGGGAAACACACAGCACAGTTCTCATCCATGAAACACACTCTGCTTTAGAGCAAGAAGCACTCCCTTGTTTTCTCAAGTCTGTAATAAAGCAGGAAACGTGAGTGTGCTCAGAACAAAAGAACCGTGTTTCCTACACACATGGACGATATCTAGTTCAACTCTGCTTCTGAAACTGATACAAACCACAGGTCCTCTAACATCCAATGCTTTTTAGTTAAGAGCGAGGAACGTGTGAGCTTCGTGAACGCTGTTGCTTTGTTTGAGCTGAAAAGTGAGTGCTGTTTACCTAAAACGAAGTCTTGCTTGTAGGAAGACACAGAGCCGGGCATTTAACTCCGTTTCTGAAGGGAAAGACACAGCACAGTTCTCATCCATGAAACACACTCTGCTTTAGAGCAAGAACCACTCTCTTGCTTCCTCAAGTCTCTAATAAGGCAGGAAACGTGAGTGTGCTTAGAACAAAAGAACTGTGTTTCCTACACACACGGACCATATCTAGTTCAACTCTGCTTCAGAAACTGACACAAACCACAGGTCCTCTAACATCCAATGCTATTCAGTTAAGAGCGAGAAACCTGTGAGCTTCGTTAAAGATGTAGCTTCCTTTGAGCTGAAAAGTGAGTGTGTTTACCTGAAACGAAGTATTGCTTGTAGGAAGACACAGATCCTGGCATTTAACTCTGTTTCTGAAGGGAAAGACACAGCACAGTTCTCATCCATGAAACACACTCTGCTTTAGAGCAAGAACCACTCTCTTGCTTCCTCAAATCTCTAATAAGGCAGGAAACCTGAGTGTGCTTAGAATAAAAGAACCGTGTTTCCTACACACACGGACCATATCTAGTTCAACTCTGCGTATGAAACTGATACAAACCACAGGTCCTCTAACATCCAATGCTATTCAGTTAAGAGCGAGAAACGTGTGAGCTTCGTTAAAGATGTAGCTTCCTTTGAGCTGAAAAGTGAGTGCGTTTACCTGAAACGAAGTCTTGCTTGTAGGAAGATACAGAGCCTGGCATTTAACTCTGTTTCTGAAGGGAAACACACAGCACAGTTCTCATCCATGAAACATACTCTTCTTTAGAGCAAGAAGCACTCTCTTGCTTTCTCAAGTCTCCGATAAGGCCGGAAACGTTAGTGTGCTCAGAACAAATAACCGTGTTTCCTACACACACGGACCATATCTAGTTCAACTCTGTTTCTGAAACTGATACAAACCACAGGTCCTCTAACATCCAATGCTTTTCAGTTAAGAGCGAGGAACGTGTGAGCTTCGTGAATGATGTAGCTTCCTTTGAGCTGAAAAGTGAGTGCTGTTTACCTGAAACGAAGGCTTGCTTGTAGGAAGACACAGAGCCTGGCAATTAACTCCGATTCTGAAGGGAAACACACAGCACAGTTCTCATCCATGAAACACACTCTGCTTTAGAGCAAGAAGCAATCTCTTGCTTCCTTAAGTCTCTAATAAGGCAGGAAACATGAGTGTGCTTAGAACAAAAGAACCGTGTTTCCTACACACACGGATCATATCTAGTTCAACTCTGCTTCTGAAACTGATACAAACCACAGGTCCTCTAACATCCAATGCTATTCAGTTAAGAGCGAGGAACTTGTGAGCTTTGTGAACGATGTAGCTTCCTTTGAGCTGAAAAGTGAGTGCTGTTTACCTGAAACGAAGTAATGCTTGTAGGAAGACACAGATCCTGGCATTTAACTCCGTTTCTGAAGGGAAAGACACAGCACAGTTCTCATCCATGAAACACACTCTGCTTTAGAGCAAGAACCACTCTCTTCCTTCCTCAAGTCTCTAATAAGGCAGGAAACGTGAGTATGCTTAGAATAAAAGAACCGTGTTTCCTACACACACGGACCATATCTAGTTCAACTCTGCTTATGAAACTGATACAAACCACAGGTCCTCTAACATCCAATGCTATTCAGTTAAGAGCGATAAACGTGTGAGCTTCCTTAAAGATGTAGCTTCCTTTGAGCTGAAAAGTGAGTGTGTTTACCTGAAACGAAGTCTTGCTTGTAGGAAGACACAGAGCCTGGCATTTAACTCTGTTTCTGAAGGGAAACACACAGCACAGTTCTCATCCATGATTCACACTCTGCTTTAGAGCAAGAACCACTCTCTTGCTTCCTCAAGTCTCTAAAAAGGCAGGAAACGTGAGTGTGCTTAGAATAAAAGAACCGTGTTTCCTACACACACGGACCATATCTAGTTCAACTCTGCTTCTGAAACTGATACAAACCACAGGTCCTCTAACATCCAATGCTATTCAGTTAAGAGCGAGAAACGTGTGAGCTTCGTGAATGATGTAGCTTCCTTTGAGCTGAAAAGTGAGTGTGTTTACCTAAAACGATGTCTTGCTTGTAGGAAGACACAGAGCCTGGCATTTAACTCCGTTTCTGAAGGGAAACACACAGCACAGTTCTCATCCATGAAACACACTCTTCCTTAGAGCAAGAAGCACTCTCTTGCTTTCTCAAGTCTCCGATAAGGCCGGAAATGTGAGTGTGCTGAGAACAAATAACTGTGTTTCCTACACACACGGACCATATCTAGTTCAACTCTGATTCTGAAACTGATACAAACCACAGGTCCTCTAACATCCAATGCTTTTCAGTTAAGAGCGAGGAACGTGTGAGCTTCGTGAATGATGTAGCTTCCTTTGAGCTGAAAAGTGAGTGCTGTTTACCTGAAACGAAGTCTTGCTTGTAGGAAGACACAGAGCCTGGCAATTAACTCCGATTCTGAAGGGAAACACACAGCACAGTTCTCATCCATGAAACACACTCTGCTTTAGAGCAAGAACAACTCTCTTCCTTCCTCAAGTCTCTAATAAGGCAGGAAACGTGAGTGTGCTTAGAATAAAAGAACGGTGTTTCCTACACACACGGACCATATCTAGTTCAACTCTGCTTCTGAAACTGATACAAACCACAGGTCCTCTAACATCCAATGCTATTCAGTTAAGAGCGAGAAACGTGTGAGCTTCGTTAAAGATGTAGCTTCCTTTGAGCTGAAAAGTGAGTGCGTTTACCTGAAACGAAGTCTTGCTTGTAGGAAGACACAGAGCCTGGCATTTAACTCTGTTTCTGAAGGGAAACACACAGCACAGTTCTCATCCATGAAACATACTCTTCTTTAGAGCAAGAAGCACTCTCTTGCTTTCTCAAGTCTCCGATAAGGCTGGAAACGTGATGTGCTCAGAACAAATAACCGTGTTTCCTACACACACGGACCATATCTAGTTCAACTCTGCTTATGAAACTGATACAAACCACAGGTCCTCTAACATCCAATGCTTTTCAGTTAAGAGCGAGGAACGTGTGAGCTTCGTGAATGATGTAGCTTCCTTTGAGCTGAAAAGTGAGTGCTGTTTACCTGAAACGAAGTCTTGCTTGTAGGAAGACACAGAGCCTGGCAATTAACTCCGATTCTGAAGGGAAACACACAGCACAGTTCTCATCCATGAAACACACTCTGCTTTAGAGCAAGAAGCACTCCCTTGTTTTCTCAAGTCTGTAATAAAGCAGGAAACGTGAGTGTGCTTAGAAGAAAAGAACCGTGTTTCCTACACACATGGACGATATCTAGTTCAACTCTGCTTCTGAAACTGATACAAACCACAGGTCCTCTAACATCCAATGCTTTTCAGTTAAGAGCGAGGAACGTGTGAGCTTCGTGAACGCTGTTGCTTCCTTTGAGCTGAAAAGTGAGTGCTGTTTACCTAAAGCGAAGTCTTGCTTGTAGGAAGACACAGAGCCGGGCATTTAACTCCGTTTCTGAAGGGAAAGACACAGCACAGTTCTCATCCATGAAACACACTCTGCTTTAGAGCAAGAAACACTCTCTTGCTTCCTCAAGTCTCTAATAAGGCAGGAAACGTGAGTGTGCTTAGAACAAAAGCACCGTGTTTCCTACGCACACGGACCATATCTAGTTCAACTCTGCTTAAGAAACTGACACAAACCACAGGTCCTCTAAAATCCAATGCTATTCAGTTAAGAGCGAGAAACGTGTGAGCTTCGTGAACGATGTAGCTTCCTTTGAGCTGAAAAGTGAGTGTGTTTACCTAAAACGAAGTCTTGCTTGTAGGAAGACACAGAGCCTGGCATTTAACTCCGTTTCTGAAGGGAAACACACAGCACAGTTCTCATCCATGAAACATACTCTTCTTTAGAGCAAGAAGCACTCTCTTGCTTTCTCAAGTCTCCGATAAGGCTGGAAACGTGATGTGCTCAGAACAAATAACCGTGTGTCCTACACACACGGACCATATCTAGTTCAACTCTGCTTCAGAAACTGACACAAACCACAGGTCCTCTAACATCCAATGCTATTCAGTTAAGAGCGAGAAACGTGTGAGCTTCGTGAACGATGTAGCTTCCTTTGAGCTGAAAAGTGAGTGTGTTTACCTGAAACGAAGTCTTGCTTGTAGGAAGACACAGAGCCTGGCATTTAACTCCGTTTCTGAAGGGAAACACACAGCACAGTTCTCATCCATGAAACACACTCTTCTTTAGAGCAAGAAGAACTCTCTTGCTTTCTCAAGTCTCCGATAAGGCCGGAAACGTGAGTGTGCTGAGAACAAATAACCGTGTTTCCTACACACACGGACCATATCTAGTTCAACTCTGCTTCTGAAACTGATACAAACCACAGGTCCTCTAACATCCAATGCTCTTCAGTTAAGAGCGAGGAACGTGTGAGCTTCGTGAACGATGTAGCTTCCTTTGACCTGAAAAGTGAGTGCTGTTTACCTGAAACGAAGTCATGCTTGTAGGAAGACACAGATCCTGGCATTTAACTCCGTTTCTGAAGGGAAAGACACAGCACAGTTCTCATCCATGAAACACACTCTGCTTTAGAGCAAGAACCACTCTCTTGCTTCCTCAAGTCTCTAATAAGGCAGGAAACGTGAGTGTGCTTAGAATAAAAGAACGGTGTTTCCTACACACACGGACCATATCTAGTTCAACTCTGCTTCTGAAATTGATACAAACCACAGGTCCTCTAACATCCAATGCTATTCAGTTAAGAGCGAGAAACGCGTGAGCTTCGTTAAAGATGTAGCTTCCTTTGAGCTGAAAAGTGAGTGCGTTTACCTGAAACGAAGTCTTGCTTGTAGGAAGACACAGAGCCTGACATTTAACTCTGTTTCTGAAGGGAAACACACAGCACAGTTCTCATCCATGAAACATACTCTTCTTTAGAGCAAGAAGCACTCTCTTGCTTTCTCAAGTCTCCGATAAGGCTGGAAACGTGAGTGTGCTCAGAACAAAAGAACCGTGTTTCCTACACACAGGGACCATATCCAGTTCAACTCTGCTTCTGAAACTGATACAAACCACAGGTCCTCTAACATCCAATGCTCTTCAGTTAAGAGCGAGGAACGTGTGAGCTTCGTGAATGACGTAGCTTCGTTTGACCTGAAAAGTGAGTGCTGTTTACCTGAAACGAAGTCATGCTTGTAGGAAGACACAGATCCTGGCATTTAACTCCGTTTCTGAAGGGAAAGACACAGCACAGTTCTCATCCATGAAACACACTCTGCTTTAGAGCAAGAACCACTCTCTTGCTTCCTCAAGTCTCTAATAAGGCAGGAAACGTGAGTGTGCTTAGAATAAAAGAACGGTGTTTCCTACACACACGGACCATATCTAGTTCAACTCTGCTTCTGAAACTGATACAAACCACAGGTCCTCTAACATCCAATGCTATTCAGTTAAGAGCGAGAAACGTGTGAGCTTCGTTAAAGATGTAGCTTCCTTTGAGCTGAAAAGTGAGTGCGTTTACCTGAAACGAAGTCTTGCTTGTAGGAAGACACAGAGCCTGGCATTTAACTCTGTTTCTGAAGGGAAACACACAGCACAGTTCTCATCCATGAAACACACTCTTCTTTAGAGCAAGAAGCACTCTCTTGCTTTCTCAAGTCTCCGATAAGGCTGGAAACGTGATGTGCTCAGAACAAATAACTGTGTTTCCTACACACACGGACCATATCTAGTTCAACTCTGCTTATGAAACTGATACAAACCACAGGTCCTCTAACATCCAATGCTTTTCAGCTAAGAGCAAGGAACGTGTGAGCTTCGTGAATGATGTAGCTTCCTTTGAGCTGAAAAGTGAGTGCTGTTTACCTGAAACGAAGTCTTGCTTGTAGGAAGACACAGAGCCTGGCAATTAACTCCGATTCTGAAGGGAAACACACAGCACAGTTCTCATCCATGAAACACACTCTGCTTTAGAGCAAGAAGCACTCCCTTGTTTTCTCAAGTCTGTAATAAAGCAGGAAACGTGAGTGTGCTTAGAAGAAAAGAACCGTGTTTCCTACACACATGGACGATATCTAGTTCAACTCTGCTTCTGAAACTGATACAAACCACAGGTCCTCTAACATCCAATGCTTTTCAGTTAAGAGCGAGGAACGTGTGAGCTTCGTGAACGCTGTTGCTTCGTTTGAGCTGAAAAGTGAGTGCTGTTTACCTAAAACGAAGTCTTGCTTGTAGGAAGACACAGAGGCGGGCATTTAACTCCATTTCTGAAGGGAAAGACACAGCACAGTTCTCATCCATGAAACACACTCTGCTTTAGAGCAAGAACCACTCTCTTGCTTCCTCAAGTCTCTAATAAGGCAGGAAACGTGAGTGTGCTTAGAACAAAAGCACCGTGTTTCCTACACACACGGACCATATCTAGTTCAACTCTGCTTCAGAAACTGACACAAACCACAGGTCCTCTAACATCCAATGCTATTCAGTTAAGAGCGAGAAACCTGTGAGCTTCGTGAACGATGTAGCTTCCTTTGAGCTGAAAAGTGAGTGTGTTTACCTAAAACGAAGTCTTGCTTGTAGGAAGACACAGAGCCTGGCATTTAACTCCGTTTCTGAAGGGAAACACACAGCACAGTTCTCATCCATGAAACACACTCTTCTTTAGAGCAAGAAGCACTCTCTTGCTTTCTCAAGTCTCCGATAAGGCCGGAAACGTGAGTGTGCTGAGAACAAATAACCGTGTTTCCTACACACACGGACCATATCTAGTTCAACTCTGCTTCTGAAACTGATACAAACCACAGGTCCTCTAACATCCAATGCTTTTCAGTTAAGAGCGAGAAACGTGTGAGCTTCGCGAATGATGTAGCTTCCTTTGAGCTGAAAAGTGAGTGTGTTTACCTGAAACGAAGTCTTCCTTGTAGGAAGACACAGAGCCTGGCAATTAACTCCGATTCTGAAGGGAAACACACAGCACAGTTCTCATCCATGAAACACACTCTGCTTTAGAGCAAGAAGCACTCCCTTGCTTTCTCAAGTCTGTAATAAATCAGGAAACGTGAGTGTGCTTAGAAGAAAAGAACTGTGTTTCCTACACACACGGACGATATCTAGTTCTACTCTGCTTCTGAAACTGATACACCACAGGTCCTCTAACATCCAATGCTTTTCAGTTAAGAGCGAGAAACGTGTGAGCTTCGTTAAAGATGTAGCTTCCTTTGAGCTGAAAAGTGAGTGCGTTTACCTGAAACGAAGTCTTGCTTGTAGGAAGACACAGAGCCTGGCAATTAACTCCGATTCTGAAGGGAAACACACAGCACAGTTCTCATCCATGAAACACACTCTGCTTTAGAGCAAGAAGCACTCTCTTGCTTCCTTAAGTCTCTAATAAGGCAGGAAACGTGAGTGTGCTTAGAACAAAAGAACCGTGTTTCCTACACACACGGACCATATCTAGTTCAACTCTGCTTCTGAAACTGATACAAACCACAGGTCCTCTAACATCCAATGCTTTTCAGTTAAGAGCGAGAAACGTGTGAGCATCATGAATGATGTAGCTTCCTTTGTGCTGAAAAGTGAGTGCGTTTACCTGAAACGAAGTCTTGCTTGTAGGAAGACACAGAGCCTGGCAATTAACTCCGATTCTGAAGGGAAACACACAGCACAGTTCTCATCCATGAAACACACTCTTCTTTAGAGCAAGAAGCACTCGCTGGCTTTCTCAAGTCTCTAATAAGGCGGGAAACGTGAGTGTGCTCAGAACAAAAGAACCGTGTTTCCTACACACAGGGACCATATCCAGTTCAACTCTGCTTCTTAAACTGATAAAAACCACAGGTCCTCTAACATCCAATGCTATTCAGTTAAGAGCAAGGAACGTGTGAGCTTCGTGAACGATGTAGCTTCGTTTGACCTGAAAAGTGAGTGCTGTTTACCTGAAACTAAGTCATGCTTGTAGGAAGACACAGATCCTGGCATTTAACTCCGTTTCTGAAGGGAAAGACACAGCACAGTTCTCATCCATGAAACACACTCTGCTTTAGAGCAAGAACCACTCTCTTGCTTCCTCAAGTCTCTAAAAAGGCAGGAAACGTGAGTGTGCTTAGAATAAAAGAACCGTGTTTCCTACACACACGGACCATATCTCGTTCAACTCTGCTTACGAAACTGATACAAACCACAGGTCCTCTAACATCCAATGCTATTCAGTTAAGAGCGAGAAACGTGTGAGCTTCGTTAAAGATGTAGCTTCCTTTGAGCTGAAAAGTGAGTGCGTTTATCTGAAACAAAGTCTTGCTTGTAGGAAGACACAGAGCCTGGCAATTAACTCCGATTCTGAAGGGAAACACACAGCACAGTTCTCATCCATGAAACACACTCTTCTTTAGAGCAAGAAGCACTCTCTTGCCTTCTCAAGTCTCCGATAAGGCCGGAAACGTGAGTGTGCTGAGAACAAATAACCGTGTTTCCTACACACACGGACCATATCTAGTTCAACTCTGCTTCTGAAAGTGATACAAACCACAGGTCCTCTAACATCCAATGCTTTTCAGTTAAGAGCGAGAAACGTGTGAGCTTCGTGAATGATGTAGCTTCCTTTGAGCTGAAAAGTGAGTGCGTTTACCTGAAACGAAGTCTTGCTTGTAGGAAGACACAGAGCCTGGCAATTAACTCCGATTCTGAAGGGAAACACACAGCACAGTTCTCATCCATGAAACACACTCTGCTTTAGAGCAAGAAGCACTCCCTTGCTTTCTCAAGTCTGTAATAAAGCAGGAAACGTGAGTGTGCTTACAAGAAAAGAACCGTGTTTCCTACACACACGGACGATATCTAGTTCAACTCTGCTTCTGAAACTGATACACCACAGGTCCTCTAACATCCAATGCTTTTCAGTTAAGAGCGAGAAACGTGTGAGCTTCGTTAAAGATGTAGCTTCCTTTGAGCTGAAAAGTGAGTGCGTTTACCTGAAACGAAGTCTTGCTTGTAGGAAGACACAGAGCCTGGCAATTAACTCCGATTCTGAAGGGAAACACACAGCACAGTTCTCATCCATGAAACACACTCTGCTTTAGAGCAAGAAGCACTCTCTTGCTTCCTTAAGTCTCTAATAAGGCAGGAAACGTGAGTGTGCTTAGAACAAAAGAACCGTGTTTCCTACACACACAGACCATATCTAGTTCAACTCTGCTTCTGAAACAGATACAAACCACAGGTCCTCTAACATCCAATGCTTTTCAGTTAAGAGCGAGTAACTTGTGAGCTTCGTGAATGGTGTAGCTTCCTTTGAGCTGAAAAGTGAGTGCGTTTACCTGAAACGAAGTCTTGCTTGTAGGAAGACACAGAGCCTGGCAATTAACTCTGATTCTGAAGGGAAACACACAGCACAGTTCTCATCCATGAAACACACTCTGCTTTAGAGCAAGAAGCACTCCCTTGCTTTCTCAAGTCTGTAATAAAGCAAGAAACGTGACTGTGCTTAGAAGAAAAGAACCGTGTTTCCTACACACACGGACGATATCTAGTTCAACTCTGCTTCTGAAACTGATACACCACAGGTCCTCTAACATCCAATGCTTTTCAGTTAAGAGCGAGAAACGTGTGAGCTTCGTTAAAGATGTAGCTTCCTTTGAGCTGAAAAGTGAGTGCGTTTACCTGAAACGAAGTCTTGTTTGTAGGAAGACACAGAGCCTGGCAATTAACTCCGATTCTGAAGGGAAACACACAGCACATTTCTCATCCATGAAACACACTCTGCTTTAGAGCAAGAACCACTCTCTTGCTTCCTTAAGTCTCTAATAAGGCAGGAAACGTGAGTGTGCTTAGAACAAAAGAACCGTGTTTCCTACACACACGGACCATATCTAGTTCAACTCTGCTTCTGAAACTGATACAAACCACAGGTCCTCTAACATCCAATGCTTTTCAGTTAAGAGCGAGAAACGTGTGAGCATCGTGAATGATGTAGCTTCCTTTGAGCTGAAAAGTGAGTGCTGTTTACCTGAAACGAAGTCTTGCTTGTAGGAAGACACAGAGCCTGGCAATTAACTCCGATTCTGAAGGGAAACACACAGCACAGTTCTCATCCATGAAACACACTCTTCTTTAGAGCAAGAAGCACTCTCTGGCTTTCTCAAGTCTCTAATAAGGCGGGAAACGTGAGTGTGCTCAGAACAAAAGAACCGTGTTTCCTACACACAGGGACCATATCCAGTTCAACTCTGCTTCTGAAACTGATACAAACCACAGGTCCTCTAACATCCAATGCTATTCAGTTAAGAGCGAGGAACGTGTGAGCTTCGTGAACGATGTAGCTTCCTTTGACCTGAAAAGTGTGTGCTGTTTACCTGAAACTAAGTCATGCTTGTAGGAAGACACAGATCCTGGCATTTAACTCCGTTTCTGAAGGGAAAGACACAGCACAGTTCTCATCCATGAAACACACTCTGCTTTAGAGCAAGAAGCACTCCCTTGCTTTCTCAAGTCTGTAATAAAGCAGGAAACGTGAGTGTGCTTACAAGAAAAGAACCGTGTTTCCTACACACACGGACGATATCTAGTTCAACTCTGCTTCTGAAACTGATACACCACAGGTCCTCTAACATCCAATGCTTTTCAGTTAAGAGCGAGAAACGTGTGAGCTTCGTTAAAGATGTAGCTTCCTTTGAGCTGAAAAGTGAGTGCGTTTACCTGAAACGAAGTCTTGCTTGTAGGAAGACACAGAGCCTGGCAATTAACTCCGATTCTGAAGGGAAACACACAGCACAGTTCTCATCCATGAAACACACTCTTCTTTAGAGCAAGAAGCACTCTCTGGCTTTCTCAAGTCTCTAATAAGGCGGGAAACGTGAGTGTGCTCAGAACAAAAGAACCGTGTTTCCTACACACAGGGACCATATCCAGTTCAACTCTGCTTCTGAAACTGATACAAACCACAGGTCCTCTAACATCCAATGCTTTTCAGTTAAGAGCGAGAAACGTGTGAGCTTCGTGAATGATGTAGCTTCCTTTGAGCTGAAAAGTGAGTGCTGTTTACCTGAAACGAAGTCTTGCTTGTAGGAAGACACAGAGCGTGGCAATTAACTCCGATTCTGAAGGGAAACACACAGCACAGTTCTCATCCATGAAACACACTCTGCTTTAGAGCAAGAAGCACTCCCTTGCTTTCTCAAGTCTGTAATAAAGCAGGAAACGTGAGTGTGCTTACAAGAAAAGAACCGTGTTTCCTACACACACGGACGATATCTAGTTCAACTCTGCTTCTGAAACTGATACACCACAGGTCCTCTAACATCCAATGCTTTTCAGTTAAGAGTGAGAAACGTGTGAGCTTCGTTAAAGATGTAGCTTCCTTTGAGCTGAAAAGTGAGTGCGTTTACCTGAAACGAAGTCTTGCTTGTAGGAAGACACAGACCCTGGCAATTAACTCCGATTCTGAAGGGAAACACACAGCACAGTTCTCATCCATGAAACACACTCTTCTTTAGAGCAAGAAGCACTCTCTGGCTTTCTCAAGTCTCTAATAAGGCGGGAAACGTGAGTGTGCTCAGAACAAAAGAACCGTGTTTCCTACACACAGGGACCCTATCCAGTTCAACTCTGCTTCTGAAACTGATACAAACCACAGGTACTCTAACATCCAATGCTATTCAGTTAAGAGCGAGGAACGTGTGAGCTTCGTGAACGATGTAGCTTCCTTTGAGCTGAAAAGTGAGTGCTGTTTACCTGAAACGAAGTCATGCTTGTAGGAAGACACAGATCCTGGCATTTAACTCCGTTTCTGAAGGGAAAGACACAGCACAGTTCTCATCCATGAAACACACTCTGCTTTAGAGCAAGAACCACTCTCTTCCTTCCTCAAGTCTCTAATAAGGCAGGAAACGTGAGTGTGCTTAGAATAAAAGAACCGTGTTTCCTACACACACGGACCATATCTAGTTCAACTCTGCTTATGAAACTGATACAAACCACAGGTCCTCTAACATCCAATGCTATTCAGTTAAGAGCGAGAAACGTGTGAGCTTCCTTAAAGATGTAGCTTCCTTTGAGCTGAAAAGTGAGTGTGTTTACCTGAAACGAAGTCTTGCTTGTAGGAAGACACAGAGCCTGGCATTTAACTCTGTTTCTGAAGGGAAACAAACAGCACAGTTCTCATCCATGAAACACACTCTGCTTTAGAGCAAGAACCACTCTCTTGCTTCCTCAAGTCTCTAATAAGGCAGGAAACGTGAGTGTGCTTAGAATAAAAGAACCGTGTTTCCTACACACACGGACCATATCTAGTTCAACTCTGCTTCTGAAACTGATACAAACCACAGGTCCTCTAACATCCAATGCTATTCAGTTAAGAGCGAGAAACGTGTGAGCTTCGTTAAAGATGTAGCTTCCTTTGAGCTGAAAAGTGAGTGCGTTTACCTGAAACGAAGTCTTGCTTGTAGGAAGACACAGAGCCTGGCATTTAACTCTGTTTCTGAAGGGAAACACACAGCACAGTTCTCATCCATGAAACATACTCTTCTTTAGAGCAAGAAGCACTCTCTTGCTTTCTCAAGTCTCCGATAAGGCTGGAAACGTGATGTGCTCAGAACAAATAACCGTGTTTCCTACACACACGGACCATATCTAGTTCAACTCTGCTTATGAAACTGATACAAACCACAGGTCCTCTAACATCCAATGCTTTTCAGTTAAGAGCGAGGAACGTGTGAGCTTCGTGAATGATGTAGCTTCCTTTGAGCTGAAAAGTGAGTGCTGTTTACCTGAAACGAAGTCTTGCTTGTAGGAAGACACAGAGCCTGGCAATTAACTCCGATTCTGAAGGGAAACACACAGCACAGTTCTCATCCATGAAACACACTCTGCTTTAGAGCAAGAAGCACTCCCTTGTTTTCTCAAGTCTGTAATAAAGCAGGAAACGTGAGTGTGCTTAGAAGAAAAGAACCGTGTTTCCTACACACATGGACGATATCTAGTTCAACTCTGCTTCTGAAACTGATATAAACCACAGGTCCTCTAACATCCAATGCTTTTCAGTTAAGAGCGAGGAACGTGTGAGCTTCGTGAACGCTGTTGCTTCCTTTGAGCTGAAAAGTGAGTGCTGTTTACCTAAAGCGAAGTCTTGCTTGTAGGAAGACACAGAGCCGGGCGTTTAACTCTGTTTCTGAAGGGAAAGACACAGCACAGTTCTCATCCATGAAACACACTCTGCTTTAGAGCAAGAACCACTCTCTTGCTTCCTCAAGTCTCTAATAAGGCAGGAAACGTGAGTGTGCTTAGAACAAAAGCACCGTGTTTCCTACACACACGGACCATATCTAGTTCAACTCTGCTTCAGAAACTGACACAAACCACAGGTCCTCTAACATCCAATGCTATTCAGTTAAGAGCGAGAAACGTGTGAGCTTCGTGAACGATGTAGCTTCCTTTGAGCTGAAAAGTGAGTGTGTTTACCTAAAACGAAGTCTTGCTTGTAGGAAGACACAGAGCCTGGCATTTAACTCCGTTTCTGAAGGGAAACACACAGCACAGTTCTCATCCATGAAACACACTCTTCTTTAGAGCAAGAAGAACTCTCTTGCTTTCTCAAGTCTCCGATAAGGCCGGAAACGTGAGTGTGCTGAGAACAAATAACCGTGTTTCCTACACACACGGACCATATCTAGTTCAACTCTGCTTCTGAAACTGATACAAACCACAGGTCCTCTAACATCCAATGCTTTTCAGTTAAGAGCGAGAATCGTGTGAGCATCGTGAATGACGTAGCTTCCTTTGAGCTGAAAAGTGAGTGCGTTTACCTGAAACGAAGTCTTGCTTGTAGGAAGACACAGAGCCTGGCAATTAACTCCGATTCTGAAGGGAAACACACAGCACAGTTCTCATCCATGAAACACACTCTGCTTTAGAGCAAGAAGCACTCCCTTGCTTTCTCAAGTCTGTAATAAAGCAGGAAACGTGAGTGTGCTTAGAAGAAAAGAACCGTGTTTCCTACACACACGGACGATATCTAGTTCAACTCTGCTTCTGAAACTGATACACCACAGGTCCTCTAACATCCCATGCTTTTCAGTTAAGAGCGAGAAACGTGTGAGCTTCGTTAAAGATGTAGCTTCCTTTGAGCTGAAAAGTGAGTGCGTTTACCTGAAACGAAGTCTTGCTTGTAAGAAGACACAGAGCCTGGCAATTAACTCCATACTGAAGGGAAACACACAGCACAGTTCTCATCCATGAAACACACTCTTCTTTAGAGCAAGAAGCACTCTCTGGCTTTCTCAAGTCTCTAATAAGGCGGGAAACGTGAGTGTGCTCAGAACAAAAGAACCGTGTTTCCTACACACAGGGACCATATCCAGTTCAACTCTGCTTCTGAAACTGATACAAACCACAGGTCCTCTAACATCCAATGCTCTTCAGTTAAGAGCGAGGAACGTGTGAGCTTCGTGAACGATGTAGCTTCCTTTGACCTGAAAAGTGAGTGCTGTTTACCTGAAACGAAGTCATGCTTGTAGGAAGACACAGATCCTGGCATTTAACTCTGTTTCTGAAGGGAAACAAACAGCACAGATCTCATCCATGAAACACACTCTGCTTTAGAGCAAGAACCACTCTCTTGCTTCCTCAAGTCTCTAATAAGGCAGGAAACGTGAGTGTGCTTAGAATAAAAGAACCGTGTTTCCTACACACACGGACCATATCTAGTTCAACTCTGCTTCTGAAACTGATACAAACCACAGGTCCTCTAACATCCAATGCTATTCAGTTAAGAGCGAGAAACGTGTGAGCTTCGTTAAAGATGTAGCTTCCTTTGAGCTGAAAAGTGAGTGCGTTTACCTGAAACGAAGTCTTGCTTGTAGGAAGACACAGATCCTGGCATTTAACTCTGTTTCTGAAGGGAAACACACAGCACAGTTCTCATCCATGAAACATACTCTTCTTTAGAGCAAGAAGCACTCTCTTGCTTTCTCAAGTCTCCGATAAGGCTGGAAACGTGATGTGCTCAGAACAAATAACCGTGTTTCCTACACACACGGACCATATCTAGTTCAACTCTGCTTATGAAACTGATACAAACCACAGGTCCTCTAACATCCAATGCTTTTCAGTTAAGAGCGAGGAACGTGTGAGCTTCGTGAATGATGTAGCTTCCTTTGAGCTGAAAAGTGAGTGCTGTTTACCTGAAACGAAGTCTTGCTTGTAGGAAGACACAGAGCCTGGCAATTAACTCCGATTCTGAAGGGAAACACACAGCACAGTTCTCATCCATGAAACACACTCTGCTTTAGAGCAAGAAGCACTCCCTTGTTTTCTCAAGTCTGTAATAAAGCAGGAAACGTGAGTGTGCTTAGAAGAAAAGAACCGTGTTTCCTACACACATGGACGATATCTAGTTCAACTCTGCTTCTGAAACTGATACAAACCACAGGTCCTCTAACATCCAATGCTTTTCAGTTAAGAGCGAGGAACGTGTGAGCTTCGTGAATGCTGTTGCTTCCTTTGAGCTGAAAAGTGAGTGCTGTTTACCTAAAGCGAAGTCTTGCTTGTAGGAAGACACAGAGCCGGGCGTTTAACTCTGTTTCTGAAGGGAAAGACACAGCACAGTTCTCATCCATGAAACACACTCTGCTTTAGAGCAAGAACCACTCTCTTGCTTCCTCAAGTCTCTAATAAGGCAGGAAACGTGAGTGTGCTTAGAACAAAAGCACCGTGTTTCCTACACACACGGACCATATCTAGTTCAACTCTGCTTCAGAAACTGACACAAACCACAGGTCCTCTAACATCCAATGCTATTCAGTTAAGAGCGAGAAACGTGTGAGCTTCGTGAACGATGTAGCTTCCTTTGAGCTGAAAAGTGAGTGTGTTTACCTAAAACGAAGTCTTGCTTGTAGGAAGACACAGAGCCTGGCATTTAACTCCGTTTCTGAAGGGAAACACACAGCACAGTTCTCATCCATGAAACACACTCTTCTTTAGAGCAAGAAGAACTCTCTTGCTTTCTCAAGTCTCCGATAAGGCCGGAAACGTGAGTGTGCTGAGAACAAATAACCGTGTTTCCTACACACACGGACCATATCTAGTTCAACTCTGCTTCTGAAACTGATACAAACCACAGGTCCTCTAACATCCAATGCTTTTCAGTTAAGAGCGAGAATCGTGTGAGCATCGTGAATGACGTAGCTTCCTTTGAGCTGAAAAGTGAGTGCGTTTACCTGAAACGAAGTCTTGCTTGTAGGAAGACACAGAGCCTGGCAATTAACTCCGATTCTGAAGGGAAACACACAGCACAGTTCTCATCCATGAAACACACTCTGCTTTAGAGCAAGAAGCACTCCCTTGCTTTCTCAAGTCTGTAATAAAGCAGGAAACGTGAGTGTGCTTAGAAGAAAAGAACCGTGTTTCCTACACACACGGACGATATCTAGTTCAACTCTGCTTCTGAAACTGATACACCACAGGTCCTCTAACATCCCATGCTTTTCAGTTAAGAGCGAGAAACGTGTGAGCTTCGTTAAAGATGTAGCTTCCTTTGAGCTGAAAAGTGAGTGCGTTTACCTGAAACGAAGTCTTGCTTGTAAGAAGACACAGAGCCTGGCAATTAACTCCATACTGAAGGGAAACACACAGCACAGTTCTCATCCATGAAACACACTCTTCTTTAGAGCAAGAAGCACTCTCTGGCTTTCTCAAGTCTCTAATAAGGCGGGAAACGTGAGTGTGCTCAGAACAAAAGAACCGTGTTTCCTACACACAGGGACCATATCCAGTTCAACTCTGCTTCTGAAACTGATACAAACCACAGGTCCTCTAACATCCAATGCTCTTCAGTTAAGAGCGAGGAACGTGTGAGCTTCGTGAACGATGTAGCTTCCTTTGACCTGAAAAGTGAGTGCTGTTTACCTGAAACGAAGTCATGCTTGTAGGAAGACACAGATCCTGGCATTTAACTCCGTTTCTGAAGGGAAAGACACAGCACAGTTCTCATCCATGAAACACACTCTGCTTTAGAGCAAGAACCACTCTCTTGCTTCCTCAAGTCTCTAATAAGGCAGGAAACGTGAGTGTGCTTAGAATAAAAGATCGGTGTTTCCTACACACACGGACCATATCTAGTTCAACTCTGCTTCTGAAACTGATACAAACCACAGGTCCTCTAACATCCAATGCTATTCAGTTAAGAGCGAGAAACGTGTGAGCTTCGTTAAAGATGTAGCTTCCTTTGAGCTGAAAAGTGAGTGCGTTTACCTGAAACGAAGTCTTGCTTGTAGGAAGACACAGAGCCTGGCATTTAACTCTGTTTCTGAAGGGAAACACACAGCACAGTTCTCATCCATGAAACACACTCTGCTTTAGAGCAAGAAGCACTCTCTTGCTTACTCAAGTCTCCGATAAGGCTGGAAACGTGATGTGCTCAGAACAAATAACCGTGTTTCCTACACACACGGACCATATCTAGTTCAACTCTGCTTCAGAAACTGACACAAACCACAGGTCCTCTAACATCCAATGCTATTCAGTTAAGAGCGAGAAACGTGTGAGCTTCGTGAACGATGTAGCTTCCTTTGAGCTGAAAAGTGAGTGTGTTTACCTGAAACGAAGTCTTGCTTGTAGGAAGACACAGAGCCTGGCAATTAACTCCGATTCTGAAGGGAAACACACAGCACAGTTCTCATCCATGAAACACACTCTTCTTTAGAGCAATAAGCACTCTCTTGCTTTCTCAAGTCTCCGATAAGGCCGGAAACGTGAGTGTGCTGAGAACAAATAACCGTGTTTCCTACACACACGGACCATATCTAGTTCAACTCTGCTTCTGAAACTGATACAAACCACAGGTCCTCTAACATCCAATGCTTTTCAGTTAAGAGCGAGAATCGTGTGAGCATCGTGAATGACGTAGCTTCCTTTGAGCTGAAAAGTGAGTGCGTTTACCTGAAACGAAGTCTTGCTTGTAGGAAGACACAGAGCCTGGCAATTAACTCTGATTCTGAAGGGAAACACACAGCACAGTTCTCATCCATGAAACACACTCTGCTTTAGAGCAAGAACAACTCTCTTGCTTCCTCAAGTCTCTAATAAGGCAGGAAACGTGAGTGTGCTTAGAATAAAAGAACGGTGTTTCCTACACACACGGACCATATCTAGTTCAACTCTGCTTCTGAAACTGATACAAACCACAGGTCCTCTAACATCCAATGCTATTCAGTTAAGAGCGAGAAACGTGTGAGCTTCGTTAAAGATGTAGCTTCCTTTGAGCTGAAAAGTGAGTGCGTTTACCTGAAACGAAGTCTTGCTTGTAGGAAGACACAGAGCCTGGCATTTAACTCTGTTTCTGAAGGGAAACACACAGCACAGTTCTCCTCCATGAAACATACTCTTCTTTAGAGCAAGAAGCACTCTCTTGCTTCCTCAAGTCTCCGATAAGGCTGGAAACGTGATGTGCTCAGAACAAATAACCGTGTTTCCTACACACACGGACCATATCTAGTTCAACTCTGCTTATGAAACTGATACAAACCACAGGTCCTCTAACATCCAATGCTTTTCAGTTAAGAGCGAGGAACGTGTGAGCTTCATGAATGATGTAGCTTCCTTTGAGCTGAAAAGTGAGTGCTGTTTACCTGAAACGAAGTCTTGCTTGTAGGAAGACACAGAGCCTGGCAATTAACTCCGATTCTGAAGGGAAACACACAGCACAGTTCTCATCCATGAAACACACTCTGCTTTAGAGCAAGAAGCACTCCCTTGTTTTCTCAAGTCTGTAATAAAGCAGGAAACGTGAGTGTGCTAAGAAGAAAAGAACCGTGTTTCCTACACACATGGACGATATCTAGTTCAACTCTGCTTCTGAAACTGATACAAACCACAGGTCCTCTAACATCCAATGCTTTTCAGTTAAGAGCGAGGAACGTGTGAGCTTCGTGAACGCTGTTGCTTCCTTTGAGCTGAAAAGTGAGTGCTGTTTACCTAAAGCGAAGTCTTGCTTGTAGGAAGACACAGAGCCGGGCATTTAACTCCGTTTCTGAAGGGAAAGACACAGCACAGTTCTCATCCATGAAACACACTCTGCTTTAGAGCAAGAAACACTCTCTTGCTTCCTCAAGTCTCTAATAAGGCAGGAAACGTGAGTGTGCTTAGAACAAAAGCACCGTGTTTCCTACGCACACGGACCATATCTAGTTCAACTCTGCTTCAGAAACTGACACAAACCACAGGTCCTCTAACATCCAATGCTATTCAGTTAAGAGCGAGAAACGTGTGAGCTTCGTGAACGATGTAGCTTCCTTTGAGCTGAAAAGTGAGTGTGTTTACCTAAAACGAAGTCTTGCTTGTAGGAAGACACAGAGCCTGGCATTTAACTCCGTTTCTGAAGGGAAACACACAGCACAGTTCTCATCCATGAAACATACTCTTCTTTAGAGCAAGAAGCACTCTCTTGCTTTCTCAAGTCTCCGATAAGGCTGGAAACGTGATGTGCTCAGAACAAATAACCGTGTTTCCTACACACACGGACCATATCTAGTTCAACTCTGCTTCAGAAACTGACACAAACCACAGGTCCTCTAACATCCAATGCTATTCAGTTAAGAGCGAGAAACGTGTGAGCTTCGTGAACGATGTAGCTTCCTTTGAGCTGAAAAGTGAGTGTGTTTACCTGAAACGAAGTCTTGCTTGTAGGAAGACACAGAGCCTGGCATTTAACTCCGTTTCTGAAGGGAAAGACACAGCACAGTTCTCATCCATGAAACACACTCTGCTTTAGAGCAAGAACCACTCTCTTGCTTCCTCAAGTCTCTAATAAGGCAGGAAACGTGAGTGTGCTTAGAATAAAAGATCGGTGTTTCCTACACACACGGACCATATCTAGTTCAACTCTGCTTCTGAAACTGATACAAACCACAGGTCCTCTAACATCCAATGCTATTCAGTTAAGAGCGAGAAACGTGTGAGCTTCGTTAAAGATGTAGCTTCCTTTGAGCTGAAAAGTGAGTGCGTTTACCTGAAACGAAGTCTTGCTTGTAGGAAGACACAGAGCCTGGCATTTAACTCTGTTTCTGAAGGGAAACACACAGCACAGTTCTCATCCATGAAACATACTCTTCTTTAGAGCAAGAAGCACTCTCTTGCTTTCTCAAGTCTCCGATAAGGCTGGAAATGTGATGTGCTCAGAACAAATAACCGTGTTTCCTACACACACGGACCATATCTAGTTCAACTCTGCTTATGAAACTGATACAAACCACAGGTCCTCTAACATCCAATGCTTTTCAGTTAAGAGCGAGGAACGTGTGAGCTTCGTGAATGATGTAGCTTCCTTTGAGCTGAAAAGTGAGTGCTGTTTACCTGAAACGAAGTCTTGCTTGTAGGAAGACACAGAGCCTGGCAATTAACTCCGATTCTGAAGGGAAACACACAGCACAGTTCTCATCCATGAAACACACTCTGCTTTAGAGCAAGAAGCACTCCCTTGTTTTCTCAAGTCTGTAATAAAGCAGGAAACGTGAGTGTGCGTAGAAGAAAAGAACCGTGTTTCCTACACACATGGACGATATCTAGTTCATCTCTGCTTCTGAAACTGATACAAACCACAGGTCCTCTAACATCCAATGCTTTTCAGTTAAGAGCGAGGAACGTGTGAGCTTCGTGAACGCTGTTGCTTCCTTTGAGCTGAAAAGTGAGTGCTGTTTACCTAAAGCGAAGTCTTGCTTGTAGGAAGACACAGAGCCGGGCATTTAACTCCGTTTCTGAAGGGAAAGACACAGCACAGTTCTCATCCATGAAACACACTCTGCTTTAGAGCAAGAAACACTCTCTTGCTTCCTCAAGTCTCTAATAAGGCAGGAAACGTGAGTGTGCTTAGAACAAAAGCACCGTGTTTCCTACACACACGGACCATATCTAGTTCAACTCTGCTTCAGAAACTGACACAAACCACAGGTCCTCTAACATCCAATGCTATTCAGTTAAGAGCGAGAAACGTGTGAGCTTCGTGAACGATGTAGCTTCCTTTCAGCTGAAAAGTGAGTGTGTTTACCTAAAACGAAGTCTTGCTTGTAGGAAGACACAGAGCCTGGCATTTAACTCCGTTTCTGAAGGGAAACACACAGCACAGTTCTCATCCATGAAACATACTCTTCTTTAGAGCAAGAAGCACTCTCTTGCTTTCTCAAGTCTCCGATAAGGCTGGAAACGTGATGTGCTCAGAACAAATAACCGTGTTTCCTACACACACGGACCATATCTAGTTCAACTCTGCTTCAGAAACTGACACAAACCACAGGTCCTCTAACATCCAATGCTATTCAGTTAAGAGCGAGAAACGTGTGAGCTTCGTGAACGATGTAGCTTCCTTTGAGCTGAAAAGTGAGTGTGTTTACCTGAAACGAAGTCTTGCTTGTAGGAAGACACAGAGCCTGGCATTTAACTCCGTTTCTGAAGGGAAACACACAGCACAGTTCTCATCCATGAAACACACTCTTCTTTAGAGCAATAAGCACTCTCTTGCTTTCTCAAGTCTCCGATAAGGCCGGAAACGTGAGTGTGCTGAGAACAAATAACCGTGTTTCCTACACACACGGACCATATCTAGTTCAACTCTGCTTCTGAAACTGATACAAACCACAGGTCCTCTAACATCCAATGCTTTTCAGTTAAGAGCGAGAATCGTGTGAGCATCGTGAATGACGTAGCTTCCTTTGAGCTGAAAAGTGAGTGCGTTTACCTGAAACGAAGTCTTGCTTGTAGGAAGACACAGAGCCTGGCAATTAACTCCGATTCTGAAGGGAAACACACTGCACAGTTCTCATCCATGAAACACACTCTGCTTTAGAGCAAGAAGCACTCCCTTGCTTTCTCAAGTCTGTAATAAAGCAGGAAACGTGAGTGTGCTTAGAAGAAAAGAACCGTGTTTCCTACACACACGGACGATATCTAGTTCAACTCTGCTTCTGAAACTGATACACCACAGGTCCTCTAACATCCAATGCTCTTCAGTTAAGAGCGAGGAACGTGTGAGCTTCGTGAACGATGTAGCTTCCTTTGACCTGAAAAGTGAGTGCTGTTTACCTGAAACGAAGTCATGCTTGTAGGAAGACACAGATCCTGGCATTTAACTCCGTTTCTGAAGGGAAAGACACAGCACAGTTCTCATCCATGAAACACACTCTGCTTTAGAGCAAGAACCACTCTCTTGCTTCCTCAAGTCTCTAATAAGGCAGGAAACGTGAGTGTGCTTAGAATAAAAGATCGGTGTTTCCTACACACACGGACCATATCTAGTTCAACTCTGCTTCTGAAACTGATACAAACCACAGGTCCTCTAACATCCAATGCTATTCAGTTAAGAGCGAGAAACGTGTGAGCTTCGTTAAAGATGTAGCTTCCTTTGAGCTGAAAAGTGAGTGCGTTTACCTGAAACGAAGTCTTGCTTGTAGGAAGACACAGAGCCTGGCATTTAACTCTGTTTCTGAAGGGAAACACACAGCACAGTTCTCATCCATGAAACATACTCTTCTTTAGAGCAAGAAGCACTCTCTTGCTTTCTCAAGTCTCCGATAAGGCTGGAAACGTGATGTGCTCAGAACAAATAACCGTGTTTCCTACACACACGGACCATATCTAGTTCAACTCTGCTTATGAAACTGATACAAACCACAGGTCCTCTAACATCCAATGCTTTTCAGTTAAGAGCGAGGAACGTGTGAGCTTCGTGAATGATGTAGCTTCCTTTGAGCTGAAAAGTGAGTGCTGTTTACCTGAAACGAAGTCTTGCTTGTAGGAAGACACAGAGCCTGGCAATTAACTCCGATTCTGAAGGGAAACACACAGCACAGTTCTCATCCATGAAACACACTCTGCTTTAGAGCAAGAAGCACTCCCTTGTTTTCTCAAGTCTGTAATAAAGCAGGAAACGTGAGTGTGCTCAGAACAAAAGAACCGTGTTTCCTACACACATGGACGATATCTAGTTCAACTCTGCTTCTGAAACTGATACAAACCACAGGTCCTCTAACATCCAATGCTTATCAGTTAAATGCGAGAAACGTGTGAGCATCGTGAATGATGTAGCTTCTTTTGAGCTGAAAAGTGAGTGCGTTTACCTGAAACGAAGTCTTGCTTGTAGGAAGACACAGAGCCTGGCAATTAACTCCGATTCTGAAGGGAAACACACAGCACAGTTCTCATCCATGAAACACACTCTGCTTTAGAGCAAGAAGCACTCTCTTGCTTCCTAAAGTCTCTAATAAGGCAGGAAACGTGAGTGTGCTTAGAACAAAAGAACCGTGTTTCCTACACACACGGATCATATCTAGTTCAACTCTGCTTCTGAAACTGATACAAACCACAGGTCCTCTAACATCCAATGCTATTCAGTTAAGAGCGAGGAACTTGTGAGCTTTGTGAACGATGTAGCTTCCTTTGAGCTGAAAAGTGAGTGCTGTTTACCTGAAACGAAGTAATGCTTGTAGGAAGACACAGATCCTGGCATTTAACTCCGTTTCTGAAGGGAAAGACACAGCACAGTTCTCATCCATGAAACACACTCTGCTTTAGAGCAAGAACCACTCTCTTCCTTCCTCAAGTCTCTAATAAGGCAGGAAACGTGAGTATGCTTAGAATAAAAGAACCGTGTTTCCTACACACACGGACCATATCTAGTTCAACTCTGCTTATGAAACTGATACAAACCACAGGTCCTCTAACATCCAATGCTATTCAGTTAAGAGCGAGAAACGTGTGAGCTTCCTTAAAGATGTAGCTTCCTTTGAGCTGAAAAGTGAGTGTGTTTACCTGAAACGAAGTCTTGCTTGTAGGAAGACACAGAGCCTGGCATTTAACTCTGTTTCTGAAGGGAAACACACAGCACAGTTCTCATCCATGATTCACACTCTGCTTTAGAGCAAGAACCACTCTCTTGCTTCCTCAAGTCTCTAAAAAGGCAGGAAACGTGAGTGTGCTTAGAATAAAAGAACCGTGTTTCCTACACACACGGACCATATCTAGTTCAACTCTGCTTCTGAAACTGATACAAACCACAGGTCCTCTAACATCCAATGCTATTCAGTTAAGAGCGAGAAACTTGTGAGCTTCGTGAATGATGTAGCTTCCTTTGAGCTGAAAAGTGAGTGTGTTTACCTAAAACGATGTCTTGCTTGTAGGAAGACACAGAGCCTGGCATTTAACTCCGTTTCTGAAGGGAAACACACAGCACAGTTCTCATCCATGAAACACACTCTTCCTTAGAGCAAGAAGCACTCTCTTGCTTTCTCAAGTCTCCGATAAGGCCGGAAATGTGAGTGTGCTGAGAACAAATAACTGTGTTTCCTACACACACGGACCATATCTAGTTCAACTCTGATTCTGAAACTGATACAAACCACAGGTCCTCTAACATCCAATGCTTTTCAGTTAAGAGCGTGGAACGTGTGAGCTTCGTGAATGATGTAGCTTCCTTTGAGCTGAAAAGTGAGTGCTGTTTACCTGAAACGAAGTCTTGCTTGTAGGAAGACACAGAGCCTGGCAATTAACTCCGATTCTGAAGGGAAACACACAGCACAGTTCTCATCCATGAAACACACTCTGCTTTAGAGCAAGAACAACTCTCTTGCTTCCTCAAGTCTCTAATAAGGCAGGAAACGTGAGTGTGCTTAGAATAAAAGAACGGTGTTTCCTACACACACGGACCATATCTAGTTCAACTCTGCTTCTGAAACTGATACAAACCACAGGTCCTCTAACATCCAATGCTATTCAGTTAAGAGCGAGAAACGTGTGAGCTTCGTTAAAGATGTAGCTTCCTTTGAGCTGAAAAGTGAGTGCGTTTACCTGAAACGAAGTCTTGCTTGTAGGAAGACACAGAGCCTGGCATTTAACTCTGTTTCTGAAGGGAAACACACAGCACAGTTCTCATCCATGAAACATACTCTTCTTTAGAGCAAGAAGCACTCTCTTGCTTTCTCAAGTCTCCGATAAGGCTGGAAACGTGATGTGCTCAGAACAAATAACCGTGTTTCCTACACACACGGACCATATCTAGTTCAACTCTGCTTATGAAACTGATACAAACCACAGGTCCTCTAACATCCAATGCTTTTCAGTTAAGAGCGAGGAACGTGTGAGCTTCGTGAATGATGTAGCTTCCTTTGAGCTGAAAAGTGAGTGCTGTTTACCTGAAACGAAGTCTTGCTTGTAGGAAGACACAGAGCCTGGCAATTAACTCCGATTCTGAAGGGAAACACACAGCACAGTTCTCATCCATGAAACACACTCTGCTTTAGAGCAAGAAGCACTCCCTTGTTTTCTCAAGTCTGTAATAAAGCAGGAAACGTGAGTGTGCTTAGAACAAAAGCACCGTGTTTCCTACGCACACGGACCATATCTAGTTCAACTCTGCTTCAGAAACTGACACAAACCACAGGTCCTCTAACATCCAATGCTATTCAGTTAAGAGCGAGAAACGTGTGAGCTTCGTGAACGATGTAGCTTCCTTTGAGCTGAAAAGTGAGTGTGTTTACCTAAAACGAAGTCTTGCTTGTAGGAAGACACAGAGCCTGGCATTTAACTCCGTTTATGAAGGGAAACACACAGCACAGTTCTCATCCATGAAACATACTCTTCTTTAGAGCAAGAAGCACTCTCTTGCTTTCTCAAGTCTCCGATAAGGCTGGAAACGTGATGTGCTCAGAACAAATAACCGTGTTTCCTACACACACGGACCATATCTAGTTCAACTCTGCTTCAGAAACTGACACAAACCACAGGTCCTCTAACATCCAATGCTATTCAGTTAAGAGCGAGAAACGTGTGAGCTTCGTGAACGATGTAGCTTCCTTTGAGCTGAAAAGTGAGTGTGTTTACCTGAAACGAAGTCTTGCTTGTAGGAAGACACAGAGCCTGGCATTTAACTCCGTTTCTGAAGGGAAACACACAGCACAGTTCTCATCCATGAAACACACTCTTCTTTAGAGCAAGAAGAACTCTCTTGCTTTCTCAAGTCTCCGATAAGGCCGGAAACGTGAGTGTTCTGAGAACAAATAACCGTGTTTCCTACACACACGGACTATATATAGTTCAACTCTGCTTCTGAAACTGATACAAACCACAGGTCCTCTAACATCCAATGCTTTTCAGTTAAGAGCGAGAATCGTGTGAGCATCGTGAATGACGTAGCTTCCTTTGAGCTGAAAAGTGAGTGCGTTTACCTGAAACGAAGTCTTGCTTGTAGGAAGACACAGAGCCTGGCAATTAACTCCGATTCTGAAGGGAAACACACTGCACAGTTCTCATCCATGAAACACACTCTGCTTTAGAGCAAGAAGCACTCCCTTGCTTTCTCAAGTCTGTAATAAAGCAGGAAACGTGAGTGTGCTTAGAAGAAAAGAACCGTGTTTCCTACACACACGGACGATATCTAGTTCAACTCTGCTTCTGAAACTGATACACCACAGGTCCTCTAACATCCAATGCTTTTCAGTTAAGAGCGAGAAACGTGTGAGCTTCGTGAACGATGTAGCTTCCTTTGAGCTGAAAAGTGAGTGTGTTTACCTAAAACGAAGTCTTGCTTGTAGGAAGACACAGAGCCTGGCATTTAACTCCGCTTCTGAAGGGAAACACACAGCACAGTTCTCATCCATGAAACACACTCTTCTTTAGAGCAAGAAGCACTCTCTTGCTTTCTCAAGTCTCCGATAAGGCCGGAAACGTGAGTGTGCTGAGAACAAATAACCGTGTTTCCTACACACACGGACCATATCTAGTTCAACTCTGCTTCTGAAACTGATACAAACCACAAGTCCTCTAACATCCAATGCTTTTCAGTTAAGAGCGAGAAACGTGTGAGCATCGTGAATGACGTAGCTTCCTTTGAGCTGAAAAGTGAGTGCGTTTACCTGAAACGAAGCCTTGCTTGTAGGAAGACAGAGAGCCTGGCAATTAACTCCGATTCTGAAGGGAAACACACAGCACAGTTCTCATCCATGAAACACACTCTGCTTTAGAGCAAGAAGCACTCCCTTGCTTTCTCAAGTCTGTAGTAAAGCAGGAAACGTGAGTGTGCTTAGAAGAAAAGAACCGTGTTTCCTACACACACGGACGATATCTAGTTCAACTCTGCTTCTGAAACTGATACACCACAGGTCCTCTAACATCCAATGCTTTTCAGTTAAGAGCGAGAAACGTGTGAGCTTCGTTAAAGATGTAGCTTCCTTTGAGCTGAAAAGTGAGTGCGTTTACCTGAAACGAAGTCTTGCTTGTAAGAAGACACAGAGCCTGGCAATTAACTCCATACTGAAGGGAAACACACAGCACAGTTCTCATCCATGAAACACACTCTTCTTTAGAGCAAGAAGCACTCTCTGGCTTTCTCAAGTCTCTAATAAGGCGGGAAACGTGAGTGTGCTCAGAACAAAAGAACCGTGTTTCCTACACACAGGGACCATATCCAGTTCAACTCTGCTTCTGAAACTGATACAAACCACAGGTCCTCTAACATCCAATGCTCTTCAGTTAAGAGCGAGGAACGTGTGAGCTTCGTGAACGATGTAGCTTCCTTTGACCTGAAAAGTGAGTGCTGTTTACCTGAAACGAAGTCATGCTTGTAGGAAGACACAGATCCTGGCATTTAACTCCGTTTCTGAAGGGAAAGACACAGCACAGTTCTCATCCATGAAACACACTCTGCTTTAGAGCAAGAACCACTCTCTTGCTTCCTCAAGTCTCTAATAAGGCAGGAAACGTGAGTGTGCTTAGAATAAAAGAACGGTGTTTCCTACACACACGGACCATATCTAGTTCAACTCTGCTTCTGAAACTGATACAAACCACAGGTCCTCTAACATCCAATGCTATTCAGTTAAGAGCGAGAAACGCGTGAGCTTCGTTAAAGATGTAGCTTCCTTTGAGCTGAAAAGTGAGTGCGTTTACCTGAAACGAAGTCTTGCTTGTAGGAAGACACAGAGCCTGGCATTTAACTCTGTTTCTGAAGGGAAACACACAGCACAGTTCTCATCCATGAAACATACTCTTCTTTAGACCAAGAAGCACTCTCTTGCTTTCTCAAGTCTCCGATAAGGCTGGAAACGTGATGTGCTCAGAACAAATAACCGTGTTTCCTACACACACGGACCATATCTAGTTCAACTCTGCTTATGAAACTGATACAAACCACAGGTCCTCTAACATCCAATGCTTTTCAGTTAAGAGCGAGGAACGTGTGAGCTTCGTGAATGATGTAGCTTCCTTTGAGCTGAAAAGTGAGTGCTGTTTACCTGAAACGAAGTCTTGCTTGTAGGAAGACACAGAGCCTGGCAATTAACTCCGATTCTGAAGGGAAACACACAGCACAGTTCTCATCCATGAAACACACTCTGCTTTAGAGCAAGAAGCACTCCCTTGTTTTCTCAAGTCTGTAATAAAGCAGGAAACGTGAGTGTGCTTAGAAGAAAAGAACCGTGTTTCCTACACACATGGACGATATCTAGTTCAACTCTGCTTGTGAAACTGATACAAACCACAGGTCCTCTAACATCCAATGCTTTTCAGTTAAGAGCGAGGAACGTGTGAGCTTCGTGAACGCTGTTGCTTCGTTTGAGCTGAAAAGTGAGTGCTGTTTACCTAAAACGAAGTCTTGCTTGTAGGAAGACACAGAGCCAGGCATTTAACTCTTTTTCTGAAGGGAAAGACACAGCACAGTTCTCATCCATGAAACACACTCTGCTTTAGAGCAAGAACCACTCTCTTGCTTCCTCATGTCTCTAATAAGGCAGGAAACGTGAGTGTGCTTAGAACAAAAGAACCGTGTTTCCTACACACACGGACCATATCTAGTTCAACTCTGCTTCAGAAACTGACACAAACCACAGGTCCTCTAACATCCAATGCTATTCAGTTAAGAGCGAGAAACCTGTGAGCTTCGTGAACGATGTAGCTTCCTTTGAGCTGAAAAGTGAGTGTGTTTACCTAAAACGAAATCTTGCTTGTAGGAAGACACAGAGTCTGGCATTTAACTCCGTTTCTGAAGGGAAACACACAGCACAGTTCTCATCCATGAAACACACTCTTCTTTAGAGCAAGAAGCACTCTCTTGCTTTCTCAAGTCTCCGATAAGGCCGGACACGTGAGTGTGCTGAGAACAAATAACCGTGTTTCCTACACACACGGACCATATCTAGTTCAACTCTGCTTCTGAAACTGATACAAACCACAGGTCCTCTAACATCCAATGCTTTTCAGTTAAGAGCGAGGAACGTGTGAGCTTCGTGAATGATGTAGCTTCCTTTGAGCTGAAAAGTAAGTGCTGTTTACCTGAAAGGAAGTCTTGCTTGTAGGAAGACACAGAGCCTGGCAATTAACTCCGATTCTGAAGGGAAACACACAGCACAGTTCTCATCCATGAAACACACTCTGCTTTAGAGCAAGAAGCACTCCCTTGCTTTCTCAAGTCTGTAATAAAGCAGGAAACGTGAGTGTGCTTAGAAGAAAAGAACCGTGTTTCCTACACACACGGACCATATCTAGTTCAACTCTGCTTCTGAAACTGATACACCACAGGTCCTCTAACATCCAATGCTTTTCAGTTAAGAGCGAGAAACGTGTGAGCTTCGTTAAAGATGTAGCTTCCTTTGAGCTGAAAAGTGAGTGCGTTTACCTGAAACGAAGTCTTGCTTGTAAGAAGACACAGAGCCTGGCAATTAACTCCGATACTGAAGGGAAACACACAGCACAGTTCTCATCCATGAAACACACTCTTCTTTAGAGCAAGAAGCACTCTCTGGCTTTCTCAAGTCTCTAATAAGGCGGGAAACGTGAGTGTGCTCAGAACAAAAGAACCGTGTTTCCTACACACAGGGACCATATCCAGTTCAACTCTGCTTCTAAAACTGATACAAACCACAGGTCCTCTAACATCCAATGCTCTTCAGTTAAGAGCGAGGAACGTGTGAGCTTCGTGAACGCTGTTGCTTCGTTTGAGCTGAAAAGTGAGTGCTGTTTACCTAAAACGAAGTCTTGCTTGTAGGAAGACACAGAGGCGGGCATTTAACTCCATTTCTGAAGGGAAAGACACAGCACAGTTCTCATCCATAAAACACACTCTGCTTTAGAGCAAGAACCACTCTCTTGCTTCCTCAAGTCTCTAATAAGGCAGGAAACGTGAGTGTGCTTAGAACAAAAGCACCGTGTTTCCTACACACACGGACCATATCTAGTTCAACTCTGCTTCAGAAACTGACACAAACCACAGGTCCTCTAACATCCAATGCTATTCAGTTAAGAGCGAGAAACCTGTGAGCTTCGTGAACGATGTAGCTTCCTTTGAGCTGAAAAGTGAGTGTGTTTACCTAAAACGAAGTCTTGCTTGTAGGAAGACACAGAGCCTGGCATTTAACTCCGTTTCTGAAGGGAAACACACAGCACAGTTCTCATCCATGAAACACACTCTTCTTTAGAGCAAGAAGCACTCTCTTGCTTTCTCAAGTCTCCGATAAGGCCGGAAACGTGAGTGTGCTGAGAACAAATAACCGTGTTTCCTACACACACGGACCATATCTAGTTCAACTCTGCTTCTGAAACTGATACAAACCACAGGTCCTCTAACATCCAATGCTTTTCAGTTAAGAGCGAGAAACGTGTGAGCTTCGCGAATGATGTAGCTTCCTTTGAGCTGAAAAGTGAGTGCGTTTACCTGAAACGAAGTCTTCCTTGTAGGAAGACACAGAGCCTGGCAATTAACTCCGATTCTGAAGGGAAACACACAGCACAGTTCTCATCCATGAAACACACTCTGCTTTAGAGCAAGAAGCACTCCCTTGCTTTCCCAAGTCTGTAATAAATCAGGAAACGTGAGTGTGCTTAGAAGAAAAGAACTGTGTTTCCTACACACACGGACGATATCTAGTTCTACTCTGCTTCTGAAACTGATACACCACAGGTCCTCTAACATCCAATGCTTTTCAGTTAAGAGCGAGAAACGTGTGAGCTTCGTTAAAGATGTAGCTTCCTTTGAGCTGAAAAGTGAGTGCGTTTACCTGAAACGAAGTCTTGCTTGTAGGAAGACACAGAGCCTGGCAATTAACTCCGATTCTGAAGGGAAACACACAGCACAGTTCTCATCCATGAAACACACTCTGCTTTAGAGCAAGAAGCACTCTCTTGCTTCCTTAAGTCTCTAATAAGGCAGGAAACGTGAGTGTGCTTAGAACAAAAGAACCGTGTTTCCTACACACACGGACCATATCTAGTTCAACTCTGCTTCTGAAACTGATACAAACCACAGGTCCTCTAACATCCAATGCTTTTCAGTTAAGAGCGAGAAACGTGTGAGCATCATGAATGATGTAGCTTCCTTTGAGCTGAAAAGTGAGTGCGTTTACCTGAAACGAAGTCTTGCTTGTAGGAAGACACAGAGCCTGGCAATTAACTCCGATTCTGAAGGGAAACACACAGCACAGTTCTCATCCATGAAACACACTCTTCTTTAGAGCAAGAAGCACTCTCTGGCTTTCTCAAGTCTCTAATAAGGCGGGAAACGTGAGTGTGCTCAGAACAAAAGAACCGTGTTTCCTACACACAAGGACCATATCCAGTTCAACTCTGCTTCTGAAACTGATAAAAACCACAGGTCCTCTAACATCCAATGCTATTCAGTTAAGAGCGAGGAACGTGTGAGCTTCGTGAACGATGTAGATTCCTTTGACCTGAAAAGTGAGTGCTGTTTACCTGAAACTAAGTCATGCTTGTAGGAAGACACAGATCCTGGCATTTAACTCCGTTTCTGAAGGGAAAGACACAGCACAGTTCTCATCCATGAAACACACTCTGCTTTAGAGCAAGAACCACTCTCTTGCTTCCTCAAGTCTCTAAAAAGGCAGGAAACGTGAGTGTGCTTAGAATAAAAGAACCGTGTTTCCTACACACACGGACCATATCTCGTTCAACTCTGCTTACGAAACTGATACAAACCACAGGTCCTCTAACATCCAATGCTATTCAGTTAAGAGCGAGAAACGTGTGAGCTTCGTTAAAGATGTAGCTTCCTTTGAGCTGAAAAGTGAGTGCGTTTATCTGAAACGAAGTCTTGCTTGTAGGAAGACACAGAGCCTGGCATTTAACTCCGTTTCTGAAGGGAAACACACAGCACAGTTCTCATCCATGAAACACACTCTTCTTTAGAGCAAGAAGCACTCTCTTGCCTTCTCAAGTCTCCGATAAGGCCGGAAACGTGAGTGTGCTGAGAACAAATAACCGTGTTTCCTACACACACGGACCATATCTAGTTCAACTCTGCTTCTGAAACTGATACAAACCACAGGTCCTCTAACATCCAATGCTTTTCAGTTAAGAGCGAGAAACGTGTGAGCTTCGTGAATGATGTAGCTTCCTTTGAGCTGAAAAGTGAGTGCGTTTACCTGAAACGAAGTCTTGCTTGTAGGAAGACACAGAGCCTGGCAATTAACTCCGATTCTGAAGGGAAACACACAGCACAGTTCTCATCCATGAAACACACTCTGCTTTAGAGCAAGAAGCACTCCCTTGCTTTCTCAAGTCTGTAATAAAGCAGGAAACGTGAGTGTGCTTACAAGAAAAGAACCGTGTTTCCTACACACACGGACGATATCTAGTTCAACTCTGCTTCTGAAACTGATACACCACAGGTCCTCTAACATCCAATGCTTTTCAGTTAAGAGCGAGAAACGTGTGAGCTTCGTGAATGGTGTAGCTTCCTTTGAGCTGAAAAGTGAGTGCGTTTACCTGAAACGAAGTCTTGCTTGTAGGAAGACACAGAGCCTGGCAATTAACACTGATTCTGAAGGGAAACACACAGCACAGTTCTCATCCATGAAACACACTCTGCTTTAGAGCAAGAAGCACTCCCTTGCTTTCTCAAGTCTGTAATAAAGCAAGAAACGTGACTGTGCTTAGAAGAAAAGAACCGTGTTTCCTACACACACGGACGATATCTAGTTCAACTCTGCTTCTGAAACTGATACACCACAGGTCCTCTAACATCCAATGCTTTTCAGTTAAGAGCGAGAAACGTGTGAGCTTCGTTAAAGATGTAGCTTCCTTTGAGCTGAAAAGTGAGTGCGTTTACCTGAAACGAAGTCTTGCTTGTAGGAAGACACAGAGCCTGGCATTTAACTCTGTTTCTGAAGGGAAACACACAGCACAGTTCTCATCCATGAAACATACTCTTCTTTAGACCAAGAAGCACTCTCTTGCTTTCTCAAGTCTCCGATAAGGCTGGAAACGTGATGTGCTCAGAACAAATAACCGTGTTTCCTACACACACGGACCATATCTAGTTCAACTCTGCTTATGAAACTGATACAAACCACAGGTCCTCTAACATCCAATGCTTTTCAGTTAAGAGCGAGGAACGTGTGAGCTTCGTGAATGATGTAGCTTCCTTTGAGCTGAAAAGTGAGTGCTGTTTACCTGAAACGAAGTCTTGCTTGTAGGAAGACACAGAGCCTGGCAATTAACTCCGATTCTGAAGGGAAACACACAGCACAGTTCTCATCCATGAAACACACTCTGCTTTAGAGCAAGAAGCACTCCCTTGTTTTCTCAAGTCTGTAATAAAGCAGGAAACGTGAGTGTGCTTAGAAGAAAAGAACCGTGTTTCCTACACACATGGACGATATCTAGTTCAACTCTGCTTGTGAAACTGATACAAACCACAGGTCCTCTAACATCCAATGCTTTTCAGTTAAGAGCGAGGAACGTGTGAGCTTCGTGAACGCTGTTGCTTCGTTTGAGCTGAAAAGTGAGTGCTGTTTACCTAAAACGAAGTCTTGCTTGTAGGAAGACACAGAGCCAGGCATTTAACTCTGTTTCTGAAGGGAAAGACACAGCACAGTTCTCATCCATGAAACACACTCTGCTTTAGAGCAAGAACCACTCTCTTGCTTCCTCATGTCTCTAATAAGGCAGGAAACGTGAGTGTGCTTAGAACAAAAGAACCGTGTTTCCTACACACACGGACCATATCTAGTTCAACTCTGCTTCAGAAACTGACACAAACCACAGGTCCTCTAACATCCAATGCTATTCAGTTAAGAGCGAGAAACCTGTGAGCTTCGTGAACGATGTAGCTTCCTTTGAGCTGAAAAGTGAGTGTGTTTACCTAAAACGAAATCTTGCTTGTAGGAAGACACAGAGTCTGGCATTTAACTCCGTTTCTGAAGGGAAACACACAGCACAGTTCTCATCCATGAAACACACTCTTCTTTAGAGCAAGAAGCACTCTCTTGCTTTCTCAAGTCTCCGATAAGGCCGGACACGTGAGTGTGCTGAGAACAAATAACCGTGTTTCCTACACACACGGACCATATCTAGTTCAACTCTGCTTCTGAAACTGATACAAACCACAGGTCCTCTAACATCCAATGCTTTTCAGTTAAGAGCGAGGAACGTGTGAGCTTCGTGAATGATGTAGCTTCCTTTGAGCTGAAAAGTAAGTGCTGTTTACCTGAAAGGAAGTCTTGCTTGTAGGAAGACACAGAGCCTGGCAATTAACTCCGATTCTGAAGGGAAACACACAGCACAGTTCTCATCCATGAAACACACTCTGCTTTAGAGCAAGAAGCACTCCCTTGCTTTCTCAAGTCTGTAATAAAGCAGGAAACGTGAGTGTGCTTAGAAGAAAAGAACCGTGTTTCCCACACACACGGACCATATCTAGTTCAACTCTGCTTCTGAAACTGATACACCACAGGTCCTCTAACATCCAATGCTTTTCAGTTAAGAGCGAGAAACGTGTGAGCTTCGTTAAAGATGTAGCTTCCTTTGAGCTGAAAAGTGAGTGCGTTTACCTGAAACGAAGTCTTGCTTGTAAGAAGACACAGAGCCTGGCAATTAACTCCGATACTGAAGGGAAACACACAGCACAGTTCTCATCCATGAAACACACTCTTCTTTAGAGCAAGAAGCACTCTCTGGCTTTCTCAAGTCTCTAATAAGGCGGGAAACGTGAGTGTGCTCAGAACAAAAGAACCGTGTTTCCTACACACAGGGACCATATCCAGTTCAACTCTGCTTCTAAAACTGATACAAACCGCAGGTCCTCTAACATCCAATGCTCTTCAGTTAAGAGCGAGGAACGTGTGAGCTTCGTGAACGCTGTTGCTTCGTTTGAGCTGAAAAGTGAGTGCTGTTTACCTAAAACGAAGTCTTGCTTGTAGGAAGACACAGAGGCGGGCATTTAACTCCATTTCTGAAGGGAAAGACACAGCACAGTTCTCATCCATAAAACACACTCTGCTTTAGAGCAAGAACCACTCTCTTGCTTCCTCAAGTCTCTAATAAGGCAGGAAACGTGAGTGTGCTTAGAACAAAAGCACCGTGTTTCCTACACACACGGACCATATCTAGTTCAACTCTGCTTCAGAAACTGACACAAACCACAGGTCCTCTAACATCCAATGCTATTCAGTTAAGAGCGAGAAACCTGTGAGCTTCGTGAACGATGTAGCTTCCTTTGAGCTGAAAAGTGAGTGTGTTTACCTAAAACGAAGTCTTGCTTGTAGGAAGACACAGAGCCTGGCATTTAACTCCGTTTCTGAAGGGAAACACACAGCACAGTTCTCATCCATGAAACACACTCTTCTTTAGAGCAAGAAGCACTCTCTTGCTTTCTCAAGTCTCCGATAAGGCCGGAAACGTGAGTGTGCTGAGAACAAATAACCGTGTTTCCTACACACACGGACCATATCTAGTTCAACTCTGCTTCTGAAACTGATACAAACCACAGGTCCTCTAACATCCAATGCTTTTCAGTTAAGAGCGAGAAACGTGTGAGCTTCGCGAATGATGTAGCTTCCTTTGAGCTGAAAAGTGAGTGCGTTTACCTGAAACGAAGTCTTCCTTGTAGGAAGACACAGAGCCTGGCAATTAACTCCGATTCTGAAGGGAAACACACAGCACAGTTCTCATCCATGAAACACACTCTGCTTTAGAGCAATAAGCACTCCCTTGCTTTCTCAAGTCTGTAATAAATCAGGAAACGTGAGTGTGCTTAGAAGAAAAGAACTGTGTTTCCTACACACACGGACGATATCTAGTTCTACTCTGCTTCTGAAACTGATACACCACAGGTCCTCTAACATCCAATGCTTTTCAGTTAAGAGCGAGAAACGTGTGAGCTTCGTTAAAGATGTAGCTTCCTTTGAGCTGAAAAGTGAGTGCGTTTACCTGAAACGAAGTCTTGCTTGTAGGAAGACACAGAGCCTGGCAATTAACTCCGATTCTGAAGGGAAACACACAGCACAGTTCTCATCCATGAAACACACTCTGCTTTAGAGCAAGAAGCACTCTCTTGCTTCCTTAAGTCTCTAATAAGGCAGGAAACGTGAGTGTGCTTAGAACAAAAGAACCGTGTTTCCTACACACACGGACCATATCTAGTTCAACTCTGCTTCTGAAACTGATACAAACCACAGGTCCTCTAACATCCAATGCTTTTCAGTTAAGAGCGAGAAACGTGTGAGCATCATGAATGATGTAGCTTCCTTTGAGCTGAAAAGTGAGTGCGTTTACCTGAAACGAAGTCTTGCTTGTAGGAAGACACAGAGCCTGGCAATTAACCCCGATTCTGAAGGGAAACACACAGCACAGTTCTCATCCATGAAACACACTCTTCTTTAGAGCAAGAAGCACTCTCTGGCTTTCTCAAGTCTCTAATAAGGCGGGAAACGTGAGTGTGCTCAGAACAAAAGAACCGTGTTTCCTACACACAAGGACCATATCCAGTTCAACTCTGCTTCTGAAACTGATAAAAACCACAGGTCCTCTAACATCCAATGCTATTCAGTTAAGAGCGAGGAACGTGTGAGCTTCGTGAACGATGTAGATTCCTTTGACCTGAAAAGTGAGTGCTGTTTACCTGAAACTAAGTCATGCTTGTAGGAAGACACAGATCCTGGCATTTAACTCCGTTTCTGAAGGGAAAGACACAGCACAGTTCTCATCCATGAAACACACTCTGCTTTAGAGCAAGAACCACTCTCTTGCTTCCTCAAGTCTCTAAAAAGGCAGGAAACGTGAGTGTGCTTAGAATAAAAGAACCGTGTTTCCTACACACACGGACCATATCTCGTTCAACTCTGCTTACGAAACTGATACAAACCACAGGTCCTCTAACATCCAATGCTATTCAGTTAAGAGCGAGAAACGTGTGAGCTTCGTTAAAGATGTAGCTTCCTTTGAGCTGAAAAGTGAGTGCGTTTATCTGAAACGAAGTCTTGCTTGTAGGAAGACACAGAGCCTGGCATTTAACTCCGTTTCTGAAGGGAAACACACAGCACAGTTCTCATCCATGAAACACACTCTTCTTTAGAGCAAGAAGCACTCTCTTGCCTTCTCAAGTCTCCGATAAGGCGGGAAACGTGAGTGTGCTGAGAACAAATAACCGTGTTTCCTACACACACGGACCATATCTAGTTCAACTCTGCTTCTGAAACTGATACAAACCACAGGTCCTCTAACATCCAATGCTTTTCAGTTAAGAGCGAGAAACGTGTGAGCTTCGTGAATGATGTAGCTTCCTTTGAGCTGAAAAGTGAGTGCGTTTACCTGAAACGAAGTCTTGCTTGTAGGAAGACACAGAGCCTGGCAATTAACTCCGATTCTGAAGGGAAACACACAGCACAGTTCTCATCCATGAAACACACTCTGCTTTAGAGCAAGAAGCACTCCCTTGCTTTCTCAATTCTGTAATAAAGCAGGAAACGTGAGTGTGCTTACAAGAAAAGAACCGTGTTTCCTACACACACGGACGATATCTAGTTCAACTCTGCTTCTGAAACTGATACACCACAGGTCCTCTAACATCCAATGCTTTTCAGTTAAGAGCGAGAAACGTGTGAGCTTCGTGAATGGTGTAGCTTCCTTTGAGCTGAAAAGTGAGTGCGTTTACCTGAAACGAAGTCTTGCTTGTAGGAAGACACAGAGCCTGGCAATTAACACTGATTCTGAAGGGAAACACACAGCACAGTTCTCATCCATGAAACACACTCTGCTTTAGAGCAAGAAGCACTCCCTTGCTTTCTCAAGTCTGTAATAAAGCAAGAAACGTGACTGTGCTTAGAAGAAAAGAACCGTGTTTCCTACACACACGGACGATATCTAGTTCAACTCTGCTTCTGAAACTGATACACCACAGGTCCTCTAACATCCAATGCTTTTCAGTTAAGAGCGAGAAACGTGTGAGCTTCGTTAAAGATGTAGCTTCCTTTGAGCTGAAAAGTGAGTGCGTTTACCTGAAACGAAGTCTTGTTTGTAGGAAGACACAGAGCCTGGCAATTAACTCCGATTCTGAAGGGAAACACACAGCACATTTCTCATCCATGAAACACACTCTGCTTTAGAGCAAGAACCACTCTCTTGCTTCCTTAAGTCTCTAATAAGGCAGGAAACGTGAGTGTGCTTAGAACAAAAGAACCGTGTTTCCTACACACACGGACCATATCTAGTTCAACTCTGCTTCTGAAACTGATACAAACCACAGGTCCTCTAACATCCAATGCTTTTCAGTTAAGAGCGAGAAACGTGTGAGCATCGTGAATGATGTAGCTTCCTTTGAGCTGAAAAGTGAGTGCTGTTTACCTGAAACGAAGTCTTGCTTGTAGGAAGACACAGAGCCTGGCAATTAACTCCGATTCTGAAGGGAAACACACAGCACAGTTCTCATCCATGAAACACACTCTTCTTTAGAGCAAGAAGCACTCTCTGGCTTTCTCAAGTCTCTAATAAGGCGGGAAACGTGAGTGTGCTCAGAACAAAAGAACCGTGTTTCCTACACACAGGGACCATATCCAGTTCAACTCTGCTTCTGAAACTGATACAAACCACAGGTCCTCTAACATCCAATGCTATTCAGTTAAGAGCGAGGAACGTGTGAGCTTCGTGAACGATGTAGCTTCCTTTGACCTGAAAAGTGTGTGCTGTTTACCTGAAACTAAGTCATGCTTGTAGGAAGACACAGATCCTGGCATTTAACTCCGTTTCTGAAGGGAAAGACACAGCACAGTTCTCATCCATGAAACACACTCTGCTTTAGAGCAAGAAGCACTCCCTTGCTTTCTCAAGTCTGTAATAAAGCAGGAAACGTGAGTGTGCTTACAAGAAAAGAACCGTGTTTCCTACACACACGGACGATATCAAGTTCAACTCTGCTTCTGAAACTGATACACCACAGGTCCTCTAACATCCAATGCTTTTCAGTTAAGAGCGAGAAACGTGTGAGCTTCGTTAAAGATGTAGCTTCCTTTGAGCTGAAAAGTGAGTGCGTTTACCTGAAACGAAGTCTTGCTTGTAGGAAGACACAGAGCCTGGCAATTAACTCCGATTCTGAAGGGAAACACACAGCACAGTTCTCATCCATGAAACATACTCTTCTTTAGACCAAGAAGCACTCTCTTGCTTTCTCAAGTCTCCGATAAGGCTGGAAACGTGATGTGCTCAGAACAAATAACCGTGTTTCCTACACACACGGACCATATCTAGTTCAACTCTGCTTATGAAACTGATACAAACCACAGGTCCTCTAACATCCAATGCTTTTCAGTTAAGAGCGAGGAACGTGTGAGCTTCGTGAATGATGTAGCTTCCTTTGAGCTGAAAAGTGAGTGCTGTTTACCTGAAACGAAGTCTTGCTTGTAGGAAGACACAGAGCCTGGCAATTAACTCCGATTCTGAAGGGAAACACACAGCACAGTTCTCATCCATGAAACACACTCTGCTTTAGAGCAAGAAGCACTCCCTTGTTTTCTCAAGTCTGTAATAAAGCAGGAAACGTGAGTGTGCTTAGAAGAAAAGAACCGTGTTTCCTACACACATGGACGATATCTAGTTCAACTCTGCTTGTGAAACTGATACAAACCACAGGTCCTCTAACATCCAATGCTTTTCAGTTAAGAGCGAGGAACGTGTGAGCTTCGTGAACGCTGTTGCTTCGTTTGAGCTGAAAAGTGAGTGCTGTTTACCTAAAACGAAGTCTTGCTTGTAGGAAGACACAGAGCCAGGCATTTAACTCTGTTTCTGAAGGGAAAGACACAGCACAGTTCTCATCCATGAAACACACTCTGCTTTAGAGCAAGAACCACTCTCTTGCTTCCTCATGTCTCTAATAAGGCAGGAAACGTGAGTGTGCTTAGAACAAAAGAACCGTGTTTCCTACACACACGGACCATATCTAGTTCAACTCTGCTTCAGAAACTGACACAAACCACAGGTCCTCTAACATCCAATGCTATTCAGTTAAGAGCGAGAAACCTGTGAGCTTCGTGAACGATGTAGCTTCCTTTGAGCTGAAAAGTGAGTGTGTTTACCTAAAACGAAATCTTGCTTGTAGGAAGACACAGAGTCTGGCATTTAACTCCGTTTCTGAAGGGAAACACACAGCACAGTTCTCATCCATGAAACACACTCTTCTTTAGAGCAAGAAGCACTCTCTTGCTTTCTCAAGTCTCCGATAAGGCCGGACACGTGAGTGTGCTGAGAACAAATAACCGTGTTTCCTACACACACGGACCATATCTAGTTCAACTCTGCTTCTGAAACTGATACAAACCACAGGTCCTCTAACATCCAATGCTTTTCAGTTAAGAGCGAGGAACGTTTGAGCTTCGTGAATGATGTAGCTTCCTTTGAGCTGAAAAGTAAGTGCTGTTTACCTGAAAGGAAGTCTTGCTTGTAGGAAGACACAGAGCCTGGCAATTAACTCCGATTCTGAAGGGAAACACACAGCACAGTTCTCATCCATGAAACACACTCTGCTTTAGAGCAAGAAGCACTCCCTTGCTTTCTCAAGTCTGTAATAAAGCAGGAAACGTGAGTGTGCTTAGAAGAAAAGAACCGTGTTTCCTACACACACGGACCATATCTAGTTCAACTCTGCTTCTGAAACTGATACACCACAGGTCCTCTAACATCCAATGCTTTTCAGTTAAGAGCGAGAAACGTGTGAGCTTCGTTAAAGATGTAGCTTCCTTTGAGCTGAAAAGTGAGTGCGTTTACCTGAAACGAAGTCTTGCTTGTAAGAAGACACAGAGCCTGGCAATTAACTCCGATACTGAAGGGAAACACACAGCACAGTTCTCATCCATGAAACACACTCTTCTTTAGAGCAAGAAGCACTCTCTGGCATTCTCAAGTCTCTAATAAGGCGGGAAACGTGAGTGTGCTCAGAACAAAAGAACCGTGTTTCCTACACACAGGGACCATATCCAGTTCAACTCTGCTTCTAAAACTGATACAAACCACAGGTCCTCTAACATCCAATGCTCTTCAGTTAAGAGCGAGGAACGTGTGAGCTTCGTGAACGCTGTTGCTTCGTTTGAGCTGAAAAGTGAGTGCTGTTTACCTAAAACGAAGTCTTGCTTGTAGGAAGACACAGAGGCGGGCATTTAACTCCATTTCTGAAGGGAAAGACACAGCACAGTTCTCATCCATAAAACACACTCTGCTTTAGAGCAAGAACCACTCTCTTGCTTCCTCAAGTCTCTAATAAGGCAGGAAACGTGAGTGTGCTTAGAACAAAAGCACCGTGTTTCCTACACACACGGACCATATCTAGTTCAACTCTGCTTCAGAAACTGACACAAACCACAGGTCCTCTAACATCCAATGCTATTCAGTTAAGAGCGAGAAACCTGTGAGCTTCGTGAACGATGTAGCTTCCTTTGAGCTGAAAAGTGAGTGTGTTTACCTAAAACGAAGTCTTGCTTGTAGGAAGACACAGAGCCTGGCATTTAACTCCGTTTCTGAAGGGAAACACACAGCACAGTTCTCATCCATGAAACACACTCTTCTTTAGAGCAAGAAGCACTCTCTTGCTTTCTCAAGTCTCCGATAAGGCCGGAAACGTGAGTGTGCTGAGAACAAATAACCGTGTTTCCTACACACACGGACCATATCTAGTTCAACTCTGCTTCTGAAACTGATACAAACCACAGGTCCTCTAACATCCAATGCTTTTCAGTTAAGAGCGAGAAACGTGTGAGCTTCGCGAATGATGTAGCTTCCTTTGAGCTGAAAAGTGAGTGCGTTTACCTGAAACGAAGTCTTCCTTGTAGGAAGACACAGAGCCTGGCAATTAACTCCGATTCTGAAGGGAAACACACAGCACAGTTCTCATCCATGAAACACACTCTGCTTTAGAGCAAGAAGCACTCCCTTGCTTTCTCAAGTCTGTAATAAATCAGGAAACGTGAGTGTGCTTAGAAGAAAAGAACTGTGTTTCCTACACACACGGACGATATCTAGTTCTACTCTGCTTCTGAAACTGATACACCACAGGTCCTCTAACATCCAATGCTTTTCAGTTAAGAGCGAGAAACGTGTGAGCTTCGTTAAAGATGTAGCTTCCTTTGAGCTGAAAAGTGAGTGCGTTTACCTGAAACGAAGTCTTGCTTGTAGGAAGACACAGAGCCTGGCAATTAACTCCGATTCTGAAGGGAAACACACAGCACAGTTCTCATCCATGAAACACACTCTGCTTTAGAGCAAGAAGCACTCTCTTGCTTCCTTAAGTCTCTAATAAGGCAGGAAACGTGAGTGTGCTTAGAACAAAAGAACCGTGTTTCCTACACACACGGACCATATCTAGTTCAACTCTGCTTCTGAAACTGATACAAACCACAGGTCCTCTAACATCCAATGCTTTTCAGTTAAGAGCGAGAAACGTGTGAGCATCATGAATGATGTAGCTTCCTTTGAGCTGAAAAGTGAGTGCGTTTACCTGAAACGAAGTCTTGCTTGTAGGAAGACACAGAGCCTGGCAATTAACTCCGATTCTGAAGGGAAACACACAGCACAGTTCTCATCCATGAAACACACTCTTCTTTAGAGCAAGAAGCACTCTCTGGCTTTCTCAAGTCTCTAATAAGGCGGGAAACGTGAGTGTGCTCAGAACAAAAGAACCGTGTTTCCTACACACAAGGACCATATCCAGTTCAACTCTGCTTCTGAAACTGATAAAAACCACAGGTCCTCTAACATCCAATGCTATTCAGTTAAGAGCGAGGAACGTGTGAGCTTCGTGAACGATGTAGCTTCCTTTGACCTGAAAAGTGAGTGCTGTTTACCTGAAACTAAGTCATGCTTGTAGGAAGACACAGATCCTGGCATTTAACTCCGTTTCTGAAGGGAAAGACACAGCACAGTTCTCATCCATGAAACACACTCTGCTTTAGAGCAAGAACCACTCTCTTGCTTCCTCAAGTCTCTAAAAAGGCAGGAAACGTGAGTGTGCTTAGAATAAAAGAACCGTGTTTCCTACACACACGGACCATATCTCGTTCAACTCTGCTTACGAAACTGATACAAACCACAGGTCCTCTAACATCCAATGCTATTCAGTTAAGAGCGAGAAACGTGTGAGCTTCGTTAAAGATGTAGCTTCCTTTGAGCTGAAAAGTGAGTGCGTTTATCTGAAACGAAGTCTTGCTTGTAGGAAGACACAGAGCCTGGCATTTAACTCCGTTTCTGAAGGGAAACACACAGCACAGTTCTCATCCATGAAACACACTCTTCTTTAGAGCAAGAAGCACTCTCTTGCCTTCTCAAGTCTCCGATAAGGCCGGAAACGTGAGTGTGCTGAGAACAAATAACCGTGTTTCCTACACACACGGACCATATCTAGTTCAACTCTGCTTCTGAAACTGATACAAACCACAGGTCCTCTAACATCCAATGCTTTTCAGTTAAGAGCGAGAAACGTGTGAGCTTCGTGAATGATGTAGCTTCCTTTGAGCTGAAAAGTGAGTGCGTTTACCTGAAACGAAGTCTTGCTTGTAGGAAGACACAGAGCCTGGCAATTAACTCCGATTCTGAAGGGAAACACACAGCACAGTTCTCATCCATGAAACACACTCTGCTTTAGAGCAAGAAGCACTCCCTTGCTTTCTCAAGTCTGTAATAAAGCAGGAAACGTGAGTGTGCTTACAAGAAAAGAACCGTGTTTCCTACACACACGGACGATATCTAGTTCAACTCTGCTTCTGAAACTGATACACCACAGGTCCTCTAACATCCAATGCTTTTCAGTTAAGAGCGAGAAACGTGTGAGCTTCGTGAATGGTGTAGCTTCCTTTGAGCTGAAAAGTGAGTGCGTTTACCTGAAACGAAGTCTTGCTTGTAGGAAGACACAGAGCCTGGCAATTAACACTGATTCTGAAGGGAAACACACAGCACAGTTCTCATCCATGAAACACACTCTGCTTTAGAGCAAGAAGCACTCCCTTGCTTTCTCAAGTCTGTAATAAAGCAAGAAACGTGACTGTGCTTAGAAGAAAAGAACCGTGTTTCCTACACACACGGACGATATCTAGTTCAACTCTGCTTCTGAAACTGATACACCACAGGTCCTCTAACATCCAATGCTTTTCAGTTAAGAGCGAGAAACGTGTGAGCTTCGTTAAAGATGTAGCTTCCTTTGAGCTGAAAAGTGAGTGCGTTTACCTGAAACGAAGTCTTGTTTGTAGGAAGACACAGAGCCTGGCAATTAACTCCGATTCTGAAGGGAAACACACAGCACATTTCTCATCCATGAAACACACTCTGCTTTAGAGCAAGAACCACTCTCTTGCTTCCTTAAGTCTCTAATAAGGCAGGAAACGTGAGTGTGCTTAGAACAAAAGAACCGTGTTTCCTACACACACGGACCATATCTAGTTCAACTCTGCTTCTGAAACTGATACAAACCACAGGTCCTCTAACATCCAATGCTTTTCAGTTAAGAGCGAGAAACGTGTGAGCATCGTGAATGATGTAGCTTCCTTTGAGCTGAAAAGTGAGTGCTGTTTACCTGAAACGAAGTCTTGCTTGTAGGAAGACACAGAGCCTGGCAATTAACTCCGATTCTGAAGGGAAACACACAGCACAGTTCTCATCCATGAAACACACTCTTCTTTAGAGCAAGAAGCACTCTCTGGCTTTCTCAAGTCTCTAATAAGGCGGGAAACGTGAGTGTGCTCAGAACAAAAGAACCGTGTTTCCTACACACAGGGACCATATCCAGTTCAACTCTGCTTCTGAAACTGATACAAACCACAGGTCCTCTAACATCCAATGCTATTCAGTTAAGAGCGAGGAACGTGTGAGCTTCGTGAACGATGTAGCTTCCTTTGACCTGAAAAGTGTGTGCTGTTTACCTGAAACTAAGTCATGCTTGTAGGAAGACACAGATCCTGGCATTTAACTCCGTTTCTGAAGGGAAAGACACAGCACAGTTCTCATCCATGAAACACACTCTGCTTTAGAGCAAGAAGCACTCCCTTGCTTTCTCAAGTCTGTAATAAAGCAGGAAACGTGAGTGTGCTTACAAGAAAAGAACCGTGTTTCCTACACACACGGACGATATCAAGTTCAACTCTGCTTCTGAAACTGATACACCACAGGTCCTCTAACATCCAATGCTTTTCAGTTAAGAGCGAGAAACGTGTGAGCTTCGTTAAAGATGTAGCTTCCTTTGAGCTGAAAAGTGAGTGCGTTTACCTGAAACGAAGTCTTGCTTGTAGGAAGACACAGAGCCTGGCAATTAACTCCGATTCTGAAGGGAAACACACAGCACAGTTCTCATCCATGAAACATACTCTTCTTTAGACCAAGAAGCACTCTCTTGCTTTCTCAAGTCTCCGATAAGGCTGGAAACGTGATGTGCTCAGAACAAATAACCGTGTTTCCTACACACACGGACCATATCTAGTTCAACTCTGCTTATGAAACTGATACAAACCACAGGTCCTCTAACATCCAATGCTTTTCAGTTAAGAGCGAGGAACGTGTGAGCTTCGTGAATGATGTAGCTTCCTTTGAGCTGAAAAGTGAGTGCTGTTTACCTGAAACGAAGTCTTGCTTGTAGGAAGACACAGAGCCTGGCAATTAACTCCGATTCTGAAGGGAAACACACAGCACAGTTCTCATCCATGAAACACACTCTGCTTTAGAGCAAGAAGCACTCCCTTGTTTTCTCAAGTCTGTAATAAAGCAGGAAACGTGAGTGTGCTTAGAAGAAAAGAACCGTGTTTCCTACACACATGGACGATATCTAGTTCAACTCTGCTTGTGAAACTGATACAAACCACAGGTCCTCTAACATCCAATGCTTTTCAGTTAAGAGCGAGGAACGTGTGAGCTTCGTGAACGCTGTTGCTTCGTTTGAGCTGAAAAGTGAGTGCTGTTTACCTAAAACGAAGTCTTGCTTGTAGGAAGACACAGAGCCAGGCATTTAACTCTGTTTCTGAAGGGAAAGACACAGCACAGTTCTCATCCATGAAACACACTCTGCTTTAGAGCAAGAACCACTCTCTTGCTTCCTCATGTCTCTAATAAGGCAGGAAACGTGAGTGTGCTTAGAACAAAAGAACCGTGTTTCCTACACACACGGACCATATCTAGTTCAACTCTGCTTCAGAAACTGACACAAACCACAGGTCCTCTAACATCCAATGCTATTCAGTTAAGAGCGAGAAACCTGTGAGCTTCGTGAACGATGTAGCTTCCTTTGAGCTGAAAAGTGAGTGTGTTTACCTAAAACGAAATCTTGCTTGTAGGAAGACACAGAGTCTGGCATTTAACTCCGTTTCTGAAGGGAAACACACAGCACAGTTCTCATCCATGAAACACACTCTTCTTTAGAGCAAGAAGCACTCTCTTGCTTTCTCAAGTCTCCGATAAGGCCGGACACGTGAGTGTGCTGAGAACAAATAACCGTGTTTCCTACACACACGGACCATATCTAGTTCAACTCTGCTTCTGAAACTGATACAAACCACAGGTCCTCTAACATCCAATGCTTTTCAGTTAAGAGCGAGGAACGTTTGAGCTTCGTGAATGATGTAGCTTCCTTTGAGCTGAAAAGTAAGTGCTGTTTACCTGAAAGGAAGTCTTGCTTGTAGGAAGACACAGAGCCTGGCAATTAACTCCGATTCTGAAGGGAAACACACAGCACAGTTCTCATCCATGAAACACACTCTGCTTTAGAGCAAGAAGCACTCCCTTGCTTTCTCAAGTCTGTAATAAAGCAGGAAACGTGAGTGTGCTTAGAAGAAAAGAACCGTGTTTCCTACACACACGGACCATATCTAGTTCAACTCTGCTTCTGAAACTGATACACCACAGGTCCTCTAACATCCAATGCTTTTCAGTTAAGAGCGAGAAACGTGTGAGCTTCGTTAAAGATGTAGCTTCCTTTGAGCTGAAAAGTGAGTGCGTTTACCTGAAACGAAGTCTTGCTTGTAAGAAGACACAGAGCCTGGCAATTAACTCCGATACTGAAGGGAAACACACAGCACAGTTCTCATCCATGAAACACACTCTTCTTTAGAGCAAGAAGCACTCTCTGGCATTCTCAAGTCTCTAATAAGGCGGGAAACGTGAGTGTGCTCAGAACAAAAGAACCGTGTTTCCTACACACAGGGACCATATCCAGTTCAACTCTGCTTCTAAAACTGATACAAACCACAGGTCCTCTAACATCCAATGCTCTTCAGTTAAGAGCGAGGAACGTGTGAGCTTCGTGAACGCTGTTGCTTCGTTTGAGCTGAAAAGTGAGTGCTGTTTACCTAAAACGAAGTCTTGCTTGTAGGAAGACACAGAGGCGGGCATTTAACTCCATTTCTGAAGGGAAAGACACAGCACAGTTCTCATCCATAAAACACACTCTGCTTTAGAGCAAGAACCACTCTCTTGCTTCCTCAAGTCTCTAATAAGGCAGGAAACGTGAGTGTGCTTAGAACAAAAGCACCGTGTTTCCTACACACACGGACCATATCTAGTTCAACTCTGCTTCAGAAACTGACACAAACCACAGGTCCTCTAACATCCAATGCTATTCAGTTAAGAGCGAGAAACCTGTGAGCTTCGTGAACGATGTAGCTTCCTTTGAGCTGAAAAGTGAGTGTGTTTACCTAAAACGAAGTCTTGCTTGTAGGAAGACACAGAGCCTGGCATTTAACTCCGTTTCTGAAGGGAAACACACAGCACAGTTCTCATCCATGAAACACACTCTTCTTTAGAGCAAGAAGCACTCTCTTGCTTTCTCAAGTCTCCGATAAGGCCGGAAACGTGAGTGTGCTGAGAACAAATAACCGTGTTTCCTACACACACGGACCATATCTAGTTCAACTCTGCTTCTGAAACTGATACAAACCACAGGTCCTCTAACATCCAATGCTTTTCAGTTAAGAGCGAGAAACGTGTGAGCTTCGCGAATGATGTAGCTTCCTTTGAGCTGAAAAGTGAGTGCGTTTACCTGAAACGAAGTCTTCCTTGTAGGAAGACACAGAGCCTGGCAATTAACTCCGATTCTGAAGGGAAACACACAGCACAGTTCTCATCCATGAAACACACTCTGCTTTAGAGCAAGAAGCACTCCCTTGCTTTCTCAAGTCTGTAATAAATCAGGAAACGTGAGTGTGCTTAGAAGAAAAGAACTGTGTTTCCTACACACACGGACGATATCTAGTTCTACTCTGCTTCTGAAACTGATACACCACAGGTCCTCTAACATCCAATGCTTTTCAGTTAAGAGCGAGAAACGTGTGAGCTTCGTTAAAGATGTAGCTTCCTTTGAGCTGAAAAGTGAGTGCGTTTACCTGAAACGAAGTCTTGCTTGTAGGAAGACACAGAGCCTGGCAATTAACTCCGATTCTGAAGGGAAACACACAGCACAGTTCTCATCCATGAAACACACTCTGCTTTAGAGCAAGAAGCACTCTCTTGCTTCCTTAAGTCTCTAATAAGGCAGGAAACGTGAGTGTGCTTAGAACAAAAGAACCGTGTTTCCTACACACACGGACCATATCTAGTTCAACTCTGCTTCTGAAACTGATACAAACCACAGGTCCTCTAACATCCAATGCTTTTCAGTTAAGAGCGAGAAACGTGTGAGCATCATGAATGATGTAGCTTCCTTTGAGCTGAAAAGTGAGTGCGTTTACCTGAAACGAAGTCTTGCTTGTAGGAAGACACAGAGCCTGGCAATTAACTCCGATTCTGAAGGGAAACACACAGCACAGTTCTCATCCATGAAACACACTCTTCTTTAGAGCAAGAAGCACTCTCTGGCTTTCTCAAGTCTCTAATAAGGCGGGAAACGTGAGTGTGCTCAGAACAAAAGAACCGTGTTTCCTACACACAAGGACCATATCCAGTTCAACTCTGCTTCTGAAACTGATAAAAACCACAGGTCCTCTAACATCCAATGCTATTCAGTTAAGAGCGAGGAACGTGTGAGCTTCGTGAACGATGTAGCTTCCTTTGACCTGAAAAGTGAGTGCTGTTTACCTGAAACTAAGTCATGCTTGTAGGAAGACACAGATCCTGGCATTTAACTCCGTTTCTGAAGGGAAAGACACAGCACAGTTCTCATCCATGAAACACACTCTGCTTTAGAGCAAGAACCACTCTCTTGCTTCCTCAAGTCTCTAAAAAGGCAGGAAACGTGAGTGTGCTTAGAATAAAAGAACCGTGTTTCCTACACACACGGACCATATCTCGTTCAACTCTGCTTACGAAACTGATACAAACCACAGGTCCTCTAACATCCAATGCTATTCAGTTAAGAGCGAGAAACGTGTGAGCTTCGTTAAAGATGTAGCTTCCTTTGAGCTGAAAAGTGAGTGCGTTTATCTGAAACGAAGTCTTGCTTGTAGGAAGACACAGAGCCTGGCATTTAACTCCGTTTCTGAAGGGAAACACACAGCACAGTTCTCATCCATGAAACACACTCTTCTTTAGAGCAAGAAGCACTCTCTTGCCTTCTCAAGTCTCCGATAAGGCCGGAAACGTGAGTGTGCTGAGAACAAATAACCGTGTTTCCTACACACACGGACCATATCTAGTTCAACTCTGCTTCTGAAACTGATACAAACCACAGGTCCTCTAACATCCAATGCTTTTCAGTTAAGAGCGAGAAACGTGTGAGCTTCGTGAATGATGTAGCTTCCTTTGAGCTGAAAAGTGAGTGCGTTTACCTGAAACGAAGTCTTGCTTGTAGGAAGACACAGAGCCTGGCAATTAACTCCGATTCTGAAGGGAAACACACAGCACAGTTCTCATCCATGAAACACACTCTGCTTTAGAGCAAGAAGCACTCCCTTGCTTTCTCAAGTCTGTAATAAAGCAGGAAACGTGAGTGTGCTTACAAGAAAAGAACCGTGTTTCCTACACACACGGACGATATCTAGTTCAACTCTGCTTCTGAAACTGATACACCACAGGTCCTCTAACATCCAATGCTTTTCAGTTAAGAGCGAGAAACGTGTGAGCTTCGTGAATGGTGTAGCTTCCTTTGAGCTGAAAAGTGAGTGCGTTTACCTGAAACGAAGTCTTGCTTGTAGGAAGACACAGAGCCTGGCAATTAACACTGATTCTGAAGGGAAACACACAGCACAGTTCTCATCCATGAAACACACTCTGCTTTAGAGCAAGAAGCACTCCCTTGCTTTCTCAAGTCTGTAATAAAGCAAGAAACGTGACTGTGCTTAGAAGAAAAGAACCGTGTTTCCTACACACACGGACGATATCTAGTTCAACTCTGCTTCTGAAACTGATACACCACAGGTCCTCTAACATCCAATGCTTTTCAGTTAAGAGCGAGAAACGTGTGAGCTTCGTTAAAGATGTAGCTTCCTTTGAGCTGAAAAGTGAGTGCGTTTACCTGAAACGAAGTCTTGCTTGTAGGAAGACACAGAGCCTGGCAATTAACTCCGATTCTGAAGGGAAACACACAGCACAGTTCTCATCCATGAAACATACTCTTCTTTAGACCAAGAAGCACTCTCTTGCTTTCTCAAGTCTCCGATAAGGCTGGAAACGTGATGTGCTCAGAACAAATAACCGTGTTTCCTACACACACGGACCATATCTAGTTCAACTCTGCTTATGAAACTGATACAAACCACAGGTCCTCTAACATCCAATGCTTTTCAGTTAAGAGCGAGGAACGTGTGAGCTTCGTGAATGATGTAGCTTCCTTTGAGCTGAAAAGTGAGTGCTGTTTACCTGAAACGAAGTCTTGCTTGTAGGAAGACACAGAGCCTGGCAATTAACTCCGATTCTGAAGGGAAACACACAGCACAGTTCTCATCCATGAAACACACTCTGCTTTAGAGCAAGAAGCACTCCCTTGTTTTCTCAAGTCTGTAATAAAGCAGGAAACGTGAGTGTGCTTAGAAGAAAAGAACCGTGTTTCCTACACACATGGACGATATCTAGTTCAACTCTGCTTGTGAAACTGATACAAACCACAGGTCCTCTAACATCCAATGCTTTTCAGTTAAGAGCGAGGAACGTGTGAGCTTCGTGAACGCTGTTGCTTCGTTTGAGCTGAAAAGTGAGTGCTGTTTACCTAAAACGAAGTCTTGCTTGTAGGAAGACACAGAGCCAGGCATTTAACTCTGTTTCTGAAGGGAAAGACACAGCACAGTTCTCATCCATGAAACACACTCTGCTTTAGAGCAAGAACCACTCTCTTGCTTCCTCATGTCTCTAATAAGGCAGGAAACGTGAGTGTGCTTAGAACAAAAGAACCGTGTTTCCTACACACACGGACCATATCTAGTTCAACTCTGCTTCAGAAACTGACACAAACCACAGGTCCTCTAACATCCAATGCTATTCAGTTAAGAGCGAGAAACCTGTGAGCTTCGTGAACGATGTAGCTTCCTTTGAGCTGAAAAGTGAGTGTGTTTACCTAAAACGAAATCTTGCTTGTAGGAAGACACAGAGTCTGGCATTTAACTCCGTTTCTGAAGGGAAACACACAGCACAGTTCTCATCCATGAAACACACTCTTCTTTAGAGCAAGAAGCACTCTCTTGCTTTCTCAAGTCTCCGATAAGGCCGGACACGTGAGTGTGCTGAGAACAAATAACCGTGTTTCCTACACACACGGACCATATCTAGTTCAACTCTGCTTCTGAAACTGATACAAACCACAGGTCCTCTAACATCCAATGCTTTTCAGTTAAGAGCGAGGAACGTGTGAGCTTCGTGAATGATGTAGCTTCCTTTGAGCTGAAAAGTAAGTGCTGTTTACCTGAAAGGAAGTCTTGCTTGTAGGAAGACACAGAGCCTGGCAATTAACTCCGATTCTGAAGGGAAACACACAGCACAGTTCTCATCCATGAAACACACTCTGCTTTAGAGCAAGAAGCACTCCCTTGCTTTCTCAAGTCTGTAATAAAGCAGGAAACGTGAGTGTGCTTAGAAGAAAAGAACCGTGTTTCCTACACACACGGACCATATCTAGTTCAACTCTGCTTCTGAAACTGATACACCACAGGTCCTCTAACATCCAATGCTTTTCAGTTAAGAGCGAGAAACGTGTGAGCTTCGTTAAAGATGTAGCTTCCTTTGAGCTGAAAAGTGAGTGCGTTTACCTGAAACGAAGTCTTGCTTGTAAGAAGACACAGAGCCTGGCAATTAACTCCGATACTGAAGGGAAACACACAGCACAGTTCTCATCCATGAAACACACTCTTCTTTAGAGCAAGAAGCACTCTCTGGCTTTCTCAAGTCTCTAATAAGGCGGGAAACGTGAGTGTGCTCAGAACAAAAGAACCGTGTTTCCTACACACAGGGACCATATCCAGTTCAACTCTGCTTCTAAAACTGATACAAACCACAGGTCCTCTAACATCCAATGCTCTTCAGTTAAGAGCGAGGAACGTGTGAGCTTCGTGAACGCTGTTGCTTCGTTTGAGCTGAAAAGTGAGTGCTGTTTACCTAAAACGAAGTCTTGCTTGTAGGAAGACACAGAGGCGGGCATTTAACTCCATTTCTGAAGGGAAAGACACAGCACAGTTCTCATCCATAAAACACACTCTGCTTTAGAGCAAGAACCACTCTCTTGCTTCCTCAAGTCTCTAATAAGGCAGGAAACGTGAGTGTGCTTAGAACAAAAGCACCGTGTTTCCTACACACACGGACCATATCTAGTTCAACTCTGCTTCAGAAACTGACACAAACCACAGGTCCTCTAACATCCAATGCTATTCAGTTAAGAGCGAGAAACCTGTGAGCTTCGTGAACGATGTAGCTTCCTTTGAGCTGAAAAGTGAGTGTGTTTACCTAAAACGAAGTCTTGCTTGTAGGAAGACACAGAGCCTGGCATTTAACTCCGTTTCTGAAGGGAAACACACAGCACAGTTCTCATCCATGAAACACACTCTTCTTTAGAGCAAGAAGCACTCTCTTGCTTTCTCAAGTCTCCGATAAGGCCGGAAACGTGAGTGTGCTGAGAACAAATAACCGTGTTTCCTACACACACGGACCATATCTAGTTCAACTCTGCTTCTGAAACTGATACAAACCACAGGTCCTCTAACATCCAATGCTTTTCAGTTAAGAGCGAGAAACGTGTGAGCTTCGCGAATGATGTAGCTTCCTTTGAGCTGAAAAGTGAGTGCGTTTACCTGAAACGAAGTCTTCCTTGTAGGAAGACACAGAGCCTGGCAATTAACTCCGATTCTGAAGGGAAACACACAGCACAGTTCTCATCCATGAAACACACTCTGCTTTAGAGCAAGAAGCACTCCCTTGCTTTCTCAAGTCTGTAATAAATCAGGAAACGTGAGTGTGCTTAGAAGAAAAGAACTGTGTTTCCTACACACACGGACGATATCTAGTTCTACTCTGCTTCTGAAACTGATACACCACAGGTCCTCTAACATCCAATGCTTTTCAGTTAAGAGCGAGAAACGTGTGAGCTTCGTTAAAGATGTAGCTTCCTTTGAGCTGAAAAGTGAGTGCGTTTACCTGAAACGAAGTCTTGCTTGTAGGAAGACACAGAGCCTGGCAATTAACTCCGATTCTGAAGGGAAACACACAGCACAGTTCTCATCCATGAAACACACTCTGCTTTAGAGCAAGAAGCACTCTCTTGCTTCCTTAAGTCTCTAATAAGGCAGGAAACGTGAGTGTGCTTAGAACAAAAGAACCGTGTTTCCTACACACACGGACCATATCTAGTTCAACTCTGCTTCTGAAACTGATACAAACCACAGGTCCTCTAACATCCAATGCTTTTCAGTTAAGAGCGAGAAACGTGTGAGCATCATGAATGATGTAGCTTCCTTTGAGCTGAAAAGTGAGTGCGTTTACCTGAAACGAAGTCTTGCTTGTAGGAAGACACAGAGCCTGGCAATTAACTCCGATTCTGAAGGGAAACACACAGCACAGTTCTCATCCATGAAACACACTCTTCTTTAGAGCAAGAAGCACTCTCTGGCTTTCTCAAGTCTCTAATAAGGCGGGAAACGTGAGTGTGCTCAGAACAAAAGAACCGTGTTTCCTACACACACGGACCATATCTAGTTCAACTCTGCTTCAGAAACTGACACAAACCACAGGTCCTCTAACATCCAATGCTATTCAGTTAAGAGCGAGAAACCTGTGAGCTTCGTGAACGATGTAGCTTCCTTTGAGCTGAAAAGTGAGTGTGTTTACCTAAAACGAAATCTTGCTTGTAGGAAGACACAGAGTCTGGCATTTAACTCCGTTTCTGAAGGGAAACACACAGCACAGTTCTCATCCATGAAACACACTCTTCTTTAGAGCAAGAAGCACTCTCTTGCTTTCTCAAGTCTCCGATAAGGCCGGACACGTGAGTGTGCTGAGAACAAATAACCGTGTTTCCTACACACACGGACCATATCTAGTTCAACTCTGCTTCTGAAACTGATACAAACCACAGGTCCTCTAACATCCAATGCTTTTCAGTTAAGAGCGAGGAACGTGTGAGCTTCGTGAATGATGTAGCTTCCTTTGAGCTGAAAAGTAAGTGCTGTTTACCTGAAAGGAAGTCTTGCTTGTAGGAAGACACAGAGCCTGGCAATTAACTCCGATTCTGAAGGGAAACACACAGCACAGTTCTCATCCATGAAACACACTCTGCTTTAGAGCAAGAAGCACTCCCTTGCTTTCTCAAGTCTGTAATAAAGCAGGAAACGTGAGTGTGCTTAGAAGAAAAGAACCGTGTTTCCTACACACACGGACCATATCTAGTTCAACTCTGCTTCTGAAACTGATACACCACAGGTCCTCTAACATCCAATGCTTTTCAGTTAAGAGCGAGAAACGTGTGAGCTTCGTTAAAGATGTAGCTTCCTTTGAGCTGAAAAGTGAGTGCGTTTACCTGAAACGAAGTCTTGCTTGTAAGAAGACACAGAGCCTGGCAATTAACTCCGATACTGAAGGGAAACACACAGCACAGTTCTCATCCATGAAACACACTCTTCTTTAGAGCAAGAAGCACTCTCTGGCTTTCTCAAGTCTCTAATAAGGCGGGAAACGTGAGTGTGCTCAGAACAAAAGAACCGTGTTTCCTACACACAGGGACCATATCCAGTTCAACTCTGCTTCTAAAACTGATACAAACCACAGGTCCTCTAACATCCAATGCTCTTCAGTTAAGAGCGAGGAACGTGTGAGCTTCGTGAACGCTGTTGCTTCGTTTGAGCTGAAAAGTGAGTGCTGTTTACCTAAAACGAAGTCTTGCTTGTAGGAAGACACAGAGGCGGGCATTTAACTCCATTTCTGAAGGGAAAGACACAGCACAGTTCTCATCCATAAAACACACTCTGCTTTAGAGCAAGAACCACTCTCTTGCTTCCTCAAGTCTCTAATAAGGCAGGAAACGTGAGTGTGCTTAGAACAAAAGCACCGTGTTTCCTACACACACGGACCATATCTAGTTCAACTCTGCTTCAGAAACTGACACAAACCACAGGTCCTCTAACATCCAATGCTATTCAGTTAAGAGCGAGAAACCTGTGAGCTTCGTGAACGATGTAGCTTCCTTTGAGCTGAAAAGTGAGTGTGTTTACCTAAAACGAAGTCTTGCTTGTAGGAAGACACAGAGCCTGGCATTTAACTCCGTTTCTGAAGGGAAACACACAGCACAGTTCTCATCCATGAAACACACTCTTCTTTAGAGCAAGAAGCACTCTCTTGCTTTCTCAAGTCTCCGATAAGGCCGGAAACGTGAGTGTGCTGAGAACAAATAACCGTGTTTCCTACACACACGGACCATATCTAGTTCAACTCTGCTTCTGAAACTGATACAAACCACAGGTCCTCTAACATCCAATGCTTTTCAGTTAAGAGCGAGAAACGTGTGAGCTTCGCGAATGATGTAGCTTCCTTTGAGCTGAAAAGTGAGTGCGTTTACCTGAAACGAAGTCTTCCTTGTAGGAAGACACAGAGCCTGGCAATTAACTCCGATTCTGAAGGGAAACACACAGCACAGTTCTCATCCATGAAACACACTCTGCTTTAGAGCAAGAAGCACTCCCTTGCTTTCTCAAGTCTGTAATAAATCAGGAAACGTGAGTGTGCTTAGAAGAAAAGAACTGTGTTTCCTACACACACGGACGATATCTAGTTCTACTCTGCTTCTGAAACTGATACACCACAGGTCCTCTAACATCCAATGCTTTTCAGTTAAGAGCGAGAAACGTGTGAGCTTCGTTAAAGATGTAGCTTCCTTTGAGCTGAAAAGTGAGTGCGTTTACCTGAAACGAAGTCTTGCTTGTAGGAAGACACAGAGCCTGGCAATTAACTCCGATTCTGAAGGGAAACACACAGCACAGTTCTCATCCATGAAACACACTCTGCTTTAGAGCAAGAAGCACTCTCTTGCTTCCTTAAGTCTCTAATAAGGCAGGAAACGTGAGTGTGCTTAGAACAAAAGAACCGTGTTTCCTACACACACGGACCATATCTAGTTCAACTCTGCTTCTGAAACTGATACAAACCACAGGTCCTCTAACATCCAATGCTTTTCAGTTAAGAGCGAGAAACGTGTGAGCATCATGAATGATGTAGCTTCCTTTGAGCTGAAAAGTGAGTGCGTTTACCTGAAACGAAGTCTTGCTTGTAGGAAGACACAGAGCCTGGCAATTAACTCCGATTCTGAAGGGAAACACACAGCACAGTTCTCATCCATGAAACACACTCTTCTTTAGAGCAAGAAGCACTCTCTGGCTTTCTCAAGTCTCTAATAAGGCGGGAAACGTGAGTGTGCTCAGAACAAAAGAACCGTGTTTCCTACACACAAGGACCATATCCAGTTCAACTCTGCTTCTGAAACTGATAAAAACCACAGGTCCTCTAACATCCAATGCTATTCAGTTAAGAGCGAGGAACGTGTGAGCTTCGTGAACGATGTAGCTTCCTTTGACCTGAAAAGTGAGTGCTGTTTACCTGAAACTAAGTCATGCTTGTAGGAAGACACAGATCCTGGCATTTAACTCCGTTTCTGAAGGGAAAGACACAGCACAGTTCTCATCCATGAAACACACTCTGCTTTAGAGCAAGAACCACTCTCTTGCTTCCTCAAGTCTCTAAAAAGGCAGGAAACGTGAGTGTGCTTAGAATAAAAGAACCGTGTTTCCTACACACACGGACCATATCTCGTTCAACTCTGCTTACGAAACTGATACAAACCACAGGTCCTCTAACATCCAATGCTATTCAGTTAAGAGCGAGAAACGTGTGAGCTTCGTTAAAGATGTAGCTTCCTTTGAGCTGAAAAGTGAGTGCGTTTATCTGAAACGAAGTCTTGCTTGTAGGAAGACACAGAGCCTGGCATTTAACTCCGTTTCTGAAGGGAAACACACAGCACAGTTCTCATCCATGAAACACACTCTTCTTTAGAGCAAGAAGCACTCTCTTGCCTTCTCAAGTCTCCGATAAGGCCGGAAACGTGAGTGTGCTGAGAACAAATAACCGTGTTTCCTACACACACGGACCATATCTAGTTCAACTCTGCTTCTGAAACTGATACAAACCACAGGTCCTCTAACATCCAATGCTTTTCAGTTAAGAGCGAGAAACGTGTGAGCTTCGTGAATGATGTAGCTTCCTTTGAGCTGAAAAGTGAGTGCGTTTACCTGAAACGAAGTCTTGCTTGTAGGAAGACACAGAGCCTGGCAATTAACTCCGATTCTGAAGGGAAACACACAGCACAGTTCTCATCCATGAAACACACTCTGCTTTAGAGCAAGAAGCACTCCCTTGCTTTCTCAAGTCTGTAATAAAGCAGGAAACGTGAGTGTGCTTACAAGAAAAGAACCGTGTTTCCTACACACACGGACGATATCTAGTTCAACTCTGCTTCTGAAACTGATACACCACAGGTCCTCTAACATCCAATGCTTTTCAGTTAAGAGCGAGAAACGTGTGAGCTTCGTGAATGGTGTAGCTTCCTTTGAGCTGAAAAGTGAGTGCGTTTACCTGAAACGAAGTCTTGCTTGTAGGAAGACACAGAGCCTGGCAATTAACACTGATTCTGAAGGGAAACACACAGCACAGTTCTCATCCATGAAACACACTCTGCTTTAGAGCAAGAACCACTCTCTTGCTTCCTTAAGTCTCTAATAAGGCAGGAAACGTGAGTGTGCTTAGAACAAAAGAACCGTGTTTCCTACACACACGGACCATATCTAGTTCAACTCTGCTTCTGAAACTGATACAAACCACAGGTCCTCTAACATCCAATGCTTTTCAGTTAAGAGCGAGAAACGTGTGAGCATCGTGAATGATGTAGCTTCCTTTGAGCTGAAAAGTGAGTGCTGTTTACCTGAAACGAAGTCTTGCTTGTAGGAAGACACAGAGCCTGGCAATTAACTCCGATTCTGAAGGGAAACACACAGCACAGTTCTCATCCATGAAACACACTCTTCTTTAGAGCAAGAAGCACTCTCTGGCTTTCTCAAGTCTCTAATAAGGCGGGAAACGTGAGTGTGCTCAGAACAAAAGAACCGTGTTTCCTACACACAGGGACCATATCCAGTTCAACTCTGCTTCTGAAACTGATACAAACCACAGGTCCTCTAACATCCAATGCTATTCAGTTAAGAGCGAGGAACGTGTGAGCTTCGTGAATGATGTAGCTTCCTTTGACCTGAAAAGTGTGTGCTGTTTACCTGAAACTAAGTCATGCTTGTAGGAAGACACAGATCCTGGCATTTAACTCCGTTTCTGAAGGGAAAGACACAGCACAGTTCTCATCCATGAAACACACTCTGCTTTAGAGCAAGAAGCACTCCCTTGCTTTCTCAAGTCTGTAATAAAGCAGGAAACGTGAGTGTGCTTACAAGAAAAGAACCGTGTTTCCTACACACACGGACGATATCAAGTTCAACTCTGCTTCTGAAACTGATACACCACAGGTCCTCTAACATCCAATGCTTTTCAGTTAAGAGCGAGAAACGTGTGAGCTTCGTTAAAGATGTAGCTTCCTTTGAGCTGAAAAGTGAGTGCGTTTACCTGAAACGAAGTCTTGCTTGTAGGAAGACACAGAGCCTGGCAATTAACTCCGATTCTGAAGGGAAACACACAGCACAGTTCTCATCCATGAAACACACTCTTCTTTAGAGCAAGAAGCACTCTCTGGCTTTCTCAAGTCTCTAATAAGGCGGGAAACGTGAGTGTGCTCAGAACAAAAGAACCGTGTTTCCTACACACAGGGACCATATCCAGTTCAACTCTGCTTCTGAAACTGATACAAACCACAGGTCCTCTAACATCCAATGCTCTTCAGTTAAGAGCGAGGAACGTGTGAGCTTCGTTAAAGATGTAGCTTCCTTTGACCTGAAAAGTGAGTGTGTTTACCTGAAACGAAGTCTTGCTTGTAGGAAGACACAGAGCCTGGCATTTAACTCTGTTTCTGAAGGGAAACACACAGCACAGTTCTCATCCATGAAACATACTCTTCTTTAGAGCAAGAAGCACTCTCTTGCTTTCTCAAGTCTCCGATAAGGCTGGAAACGTGATGTGCTCAGAACAAATAACCGTGTTTCCTACACACACGGACCATATCTAGTTCAACTCTGCTTATGAAACTGATACAAACCACAGGTCCTCTAACATCCAATGCTTTTCAGTTAAGAGCGAGGAACGTGTGAGCTTCGTGAATGATGTAGCTTCCTTTGAGCTGAAAAGTGAGTGCTGTTTACCTGAAACGAAGTCTTGCTTGTAGGAAGACACAGAGCCTGGCAATTAACTCCGATTCTGAAGGGAAACACACAGCACAGTTCTCATCCATGAAACACACTCTGCTTTAGAGCAAGAAGCACTCCCTTGTTTTCTCAAGTCTGTAATAAAGCAGGAAACGTGAGTGTGCTTAGAAGAAAAGAACCGTGTTTCCTACACACATGGACGATATCTAGTTCAACTCTGCTTCTGAAACTGATACAAACCACAGGTACTCTAACATCCAATGCTTTTCAGTTAAGAGCGAGGAACGTGTGAGCTTCGTGAACGCTGTTGCTTCCTTTGAGCTGAAAAGTGAGTGCTGTTTACCTAAAGCGAAGTCTTGCTTGTAGGAAGACACAGAGCCGGGCGTTTAACTCTGTTTCTGAAGGGAAAGACACAGCACAGTTCTCATCCATGAAACACACTCTGCTTTAGAGCAAGAACCACTCTCTTGCTTCCTCAAGTCTCTAATAAGGCAGGAAACGTGAGTGTGCTTAGAACAAAAGCACCGTGTTTCCTACACACACGGACCATATCTAGTTCAACTCTGCTTCAGAAACTGACACAAACCACAGGTCCTCTAACATCCAATGCTATTCAGTTAAGAGCGAGAAACGTGTGAGCTTCGTGAACGATGTAGCTTCCTTTGAGCTGAAAAGTGAGTGTGTTTACCTAAAACGAAGTCTTGCTTGTAGGAAGACACAGAGCCTGGCATTTAACTCCGTTTCTGAAGGGAAACACACAGCACAGTTCTCATCCATGAAACACACTCTTCTTTAGAGCAAGAAGAACTCTCTTGCTTTCTCAAGTCTCCGATAAGGCCGGAAACGTGAGTGTGCTGAGAACAAATAACCGTGTTTCCTACACACACGGACCATATCTAGTTCAACTCTGCTTCTGAAACTGATACAAACCACAGGTCCTCTAACATCCAATGCTTTTCAGTTAAGAGCGAGAATCGTGTGAGCATCGTGAATGACGTAGCTTCCTTTGAGCTGAAAAGTGAGTGCGTTTACCTGAAACGAAGTCTTGCTTGTAGGAAGACACAGAGCCTGGCAATTAACTCTGATTCTGAAGGGAAACACACAGCACAGTTCTCATCCATGAAACACACTCTGCTTTAGAGCAAGAAGCACTCCCTTGCTTTCTCAAGTCTGTAATAAAGCAGGAAACGTGAGTGTGCTTAGAAGAAAAGAACCGTGTTTCCTACACACACGGACGATATCTAGTTCAACTCTGCTTCTGAAACTGATACACCACAGGTCCTCTAACATCCCATGCTTTTCAGTTAAGAGCGAGAAACGTGTGAGCTTCGTTAAAGATGTAGCTTCCTTTGAGCTGAAAAGTGAGTGCGTTTACCTGAAACGAAGTCTTGCTTGTAAGAAGACACAGAGCCTGGCAATTAACTCCATACTGAAGGGAAACACACAGCACAGTTCTCATCCATGAAACACACTCTTCTTTAGAGCAAGAAGCACTCTCTGGCTTTCTCAAGTCTCTAATAAGGCGGGAAACGTGAGTGTGCTCTGAACAAAAGAACCGTGTTTCCTACACACAGGGACCATATCCAGTTCAACTCTGCTTCTGAAACTGATACAAACCACAGGTCCTCTAACATCCAATGCTCTTCAGTTAAGAGCGAGGAACGTGTGAGCTTCGTGAACGATGTAGCTTCCTTTGACCTGAAAAGTGAGTGCTGTTTACCTGAAACGAAGTCATGCTTGTAGGAAGACACAGATCCTGGCATTTAACTCCGTTTCTGAAGGGAAAGACACAGCACAGTTCTCATCCATGAAACACACTCTGCTTTAGAGCAAGAACCACTCTCTTGCTTCCTCAAGTCTCTAATAAGGCAGGAAACGTGAGTGTGCTTAGAATAAAAGATCGGTGTTTCCTACACACACGGACCATATCTAGTTCAACTCTGCTTCTGAAACTGATACAAACCACAGGTCCTCTAACATCCAATGCTATTCAGTTAAGAGCGAGAAACGTGTGAGCTTCGTTAAAGATGTAGCTTCCTTTGAGCTGAAAAGTGAGTGCGTTTACCTGAAACGAAGTCTTGCTTGTAGGAAGACACAGAGCCTGGCATTTAACTCTGTTTCTGAAGGGAAACACACAGCACAGTTCTCATCCATGAAACATACTCTTCTTTAGAGCAAGAAGCACTCTCTTGCTTTCTCAAGTCTCCGATAAGGCTGGAAACGTGATGTGCTCAGAACAAATAACCGTGTTTCCTACACACACGGACCATATCTAGTTCAACTCTGCTTATGAAACTGATACAAACCACAGGTCCTCTAACATCCAATGCTTTTCAGTTAAGAGCGAGGAACGTGTGAGCTTCGTGAATGATGTAGCTTCCTTTGAGCTGAAAAGTGAGTGCTGTTTACCTGAAACGAAGTCTTGCTTGTAGGAAGACACAGAGCCTGGCAATTAACTCCGATTCTGAAGGGAAACACACAGCACAGTTCTCATCCATGAAACACACTCTGCTTTAGAGCAAGAAGCACTCCCTTGTTTTCTCAAGTCTGTAATAAAGCAGGAAACGTGAGTGTGCTCAGAACAAAAGAACCGTGTTTCCTACACACATGGACGATATCTAGTTCAACTCTGCTTCTGAAACTGATACAAACCACAGGTCCTCTAACATCCAATGCTTTTTAGTTAAGAGCGAGGAACGTGTGAGCTTCGTGAACGCTGTTGCTTCCTTTGAGCCGAAAAGTGAGTGCTGTTTACCTAAAACGAAGTCTTGCTTGTAGGAAGACACAGAGCCGGGCATTTAACTCCGTTTCTGAAAGGAAAGACACAGCACAGTTCTCATCCATGAAACACACTCTGCTTTAGAGCAAGAACCACTCTCTTGCTTCCTCAAGTCTCTAATAAGGCAGGAAACGTGAGTGTGCTTAGAACAAAAGAACTGTGTTTCCTACACACACGGACCATATCTAGTTCAACTCTGCTTCAGAAACTGACACAAACCACAGGTCCTCTAACATCCAATGCTATTCAGTTAAGAGCGAGAAACCTGTGAGCTTCGTTAAAGATGTAGCTTCCTTTGAGCTGAAAAGTGAGTGCGTTTACCTGAAACGAAGTATTGCTTGTAGGAAGACACAGATCCTGGCATTTAACTCTGTTTCTGAAGGGAAAGACAAAGCACAGTTCTCATCCATGAAACACACTCTGCTTTAGAGCAAGAACCACTCTCTTGCTTCCTCAAATCTCTAATAAGGCAGGAAACCTGAGTGTGCTTAGAATAAAAGAACCGTGTTTCCTACACACACGGATCATATCTAGTTCAACTCTGCGTATGAAACTGATACAAACCACAGGTCCTCTAACATCCAATGCTATTCAGTTAAGAGCGAGAAACGTGTGAGCTTCGTTAAAGATGTAGCTTCCTTTGAGCTGAAAAGTGAGTGCGTTTACCTGAAACGAAGTCTTGCTTGTAGGAAGACACAGAGCCTGGCATTTAACTCTGTTTCTGAAGGGAAACACACAGCACAGTTCTCATCCATGAAACATACTCTTCTTTAGAGCAAGAAGCACTGTCTTGCTTTCTCAAGTCTCCGATAAGTCTGGAAACGTGATGTGCTCAGAACAAATAACCGTGTTTCCTACACACACGGACCATATCTAGTTCAACTCTGCTTATGAAACTGATACAAACCACAGGTCCTCTAACATCCAATGCTTTTCAGTTAAGAGCGAGGAACGTGTGAGCTTCGTGAACGCTGTTGCTTCCTTTGAGCTGAAAAGTGAGTGCTGTTTACCTAAAGCGAAGTCTTGCTTGTAGGAAGACACAGAGCCGGGCGTTTAACTCTGTTTCTGAAGGGAAAGACACAGCACAGTTCTCATCCATGAAACACACTCTGCTTTAGAGCAAGAACCACTCTCTTGCTTCCTCAAGTCTCTAATAAGGCAGGAAACGTGAGTGTGCTTAGAACAAAAGCACCGTGTTTCCTACACACACGGACCATATCTAGTTCAACTCTGCTTCAGAAACTGACACAAACCACAGGTCCTCTAACATCCAATGCTATTCAGTTAAGAGCGAGAAACGTGTGAGCTTCGTGAACGATGTAGCTTCCTTTGAGCTGAAAAGTGATTGCGTTTACCTAAAACGAAGTCTTGCTTGTAGGAAGACACAGAGCCTGGCATTTAACTCCGTTTCTGAAGGGAAACACACAGCACAGTTCTCATCCATGAAACACACTCTTCTTTAGAGCAAGAAGAACTCTCTTGCTTTCTCAAGTCTCCGATAAGGCCGGAAACGTGAGTGTGCTGAGAACAAATAACCGTGTTTCCTACACACACGGACCATATCTAGTTCAACTCTGCTTCTGAAACTGATACAAACCACAGGTCCTCTAACATCCAATGCTTTTCAGTTAAGAGCGAGAATCGTGTGAGCATCGTGAATGACGTAGCTTCCTTTGAGCTGAAAAGTGAGTGCGTTTACCTGAAACGAAGTCTTGCTTGTAGGAAGACACAGAGCCTGGCAATTAACTCCGATTCTGAAGGGAAACACACAGCACAGTTCTCATCCATGAAACACACTCTGCTTTAGAGCAAGAAGCACTCCCTTGCTTTCTCAAGTCTGTAATAAAGCAGGAAACGTGAGTGTGCTTAGAAGAAAAGAACCGTGTTTCCTACACACACGGACGATATCTAGTTCAACTCTGCTTCTGAAACTGATACACCACAGGTCCTCTAACATCCCATGCTTTTCAGTTAAGAGCGAGAAACGTGTGAGCTTCGTTAAAGATGTAGCTTCCTTTGAGCTGAAAAGTGAGTGCGTTTACCTGAAACGAAGTCTTGCTTGTAAGAAGACACAGAGCCTGGCAATTAACTCCATACTGAAGGGAAACACACAGCACAGTTCTCATCCATGAAACACACTCTTCTTTAGAGCAAGAAGCACTCTCTGGCTTTCTCAAGTCTCTAATAAGGCGGGAAACGTGAGTGTGCTCAGAACAAAAGAACCGTGTTTCCTACACACATGGACGATATCTAGTTCAACTCTGCTTCTGAAACTGATACAAACCACAGGTCCTCTAACATCCAATGCTTTTTAGTTAAGAGCGAGGAACGTGTGAGCTTCGTGAACGCTGTTGCTTCCTTTGAGCTGAAAAGTGAGTGCTGTTTACCTAAAACGAAGTCTTGCTTGTAGGAAGACACAGAGCCGGGCATTTAACTCCGTTTCTGAAGGGAAAGACACAGCACAGTTCTCATCCATGAAACACACTCTGCTTTAGAGCAAGAACCACTCTCTTGCTTCCTCAAGTCTCTAATAAGGCAGGAAACGTGAGAATGCTTAGAACAAAAGAACTGTGTTTCCTACACACACGGACCATATCTAGTTCAACTCTGCTTCAGAAACTGACACAAACCACAGGTCCTCTAACATCCAATGCTATTCAGTTAAGAGCGAGAAACCTGTGAGCTTCGTTAAAGATGTAGCTTCCTTTGAGCTGAAAAGTGAGTGCGTTTACCTGAAACGAAGTATTGCTTGTAGGAAGACACAGATCCTGGCATTTAACTCTGTTTCTGAAGGGAAAGACACAGCACAGTTCTCATCCATGAAACACACTCTGCTTTAGAGCAAGAACCACTCTCTTGCTTCCTCAAATCTCTAATAAGGCAGGAAACCTGAGTGTGCTTAGAATAAAAGAACCGTGTTTCCTACACACACGGATCATATCTAGTTCAACTCTGCGTATGAAACTGATACAAACCACAGGTCCTCTAACATCCAATGCTATTCAGTTAAGAGCGAGAAACGTGTGAGCTTCGTTAAAGATGTAGCTTCCTTTGAGCTGAAAAGTGAGTGCGTTTACCTGAAACGAAGTCTTGCTTGTAGGAAGATACAGAGCCTGGCATTTAATTCTGTTTCTGAAGGGAAACACACAGCACAGTTCTCATCCATGAAACATACTCTGCTTTAGAGCAAGAACCACTCTCTTGCTTTCTCAAGTCTCCGATAAGGCCGGAAACGTGAGTGTGCTCAGAACAAAAGAACTGTGTTTCCTACACACACGGACCATATCTAGTTCAACTCTGCTTCTGAAACTGATACAAACCACAGGTCCTCTAACATCCAATGCTTTTCAGTTAAATGCGAGAAACGTGTGAGCATCGTGAATGATGTAGCTTCTTTTGAGCTGAAAAGTGAGTGCGTTTACCTGAAACGAAGTCTTGCTTGTAGGAAGACACAGAGCCTGGCAATTAACTCCGATTCTGAAGGGAAACACACAGCACAGTTCTCATCCATGAAACACACTCTGCTTTAGAGCAAGAAGCACTCTCTTGCTTCCTAAAGTCTCTAATAAGGCAGGAAACGTGAGTGTGCTTAGAACAAAAGAACCGTGTTTCCTACACACACGGATCATATCTAGTTCAACTCTGCTTCTGAAACTGATACAAACCACAGGTCCTCTAACATCCAATGCTATTCAGTTAAGAGCGAGGAACTTGTGAGCTTTGTGAACGATGTAGCTTCCTTTGAGCTGAAAAGTGAGTGCTGTTTACCTGAAACGAAGTAATGCTTGTAGGAAGACACAGATCCTGGCATTTAACTCCGTTTCTGAAGGGAAAGACACAGCACAGTTCTCATCCATGAAACACACTCTGCTTTAGAGCAAGAACCACTCTCTTCCTTCCTCAAGTCTCTAATAAGGCAGGAAACGTGAGTATGCTTAGAATAAAAGAACCGTGTTTCCTACACACACGGACCATATCTAGTTCAACTCTGCTTATGAAACTGATACAAACCACAGGTCCTCTAACATCCAATGCTATTCAGTTAAGAGCGAGAAACGTGTGAGCTTCCTTAAAGATGTAGCTTCCTTTGAGCTGAAAAGTGAGTGTGTTTACCTGAAACGAAGTCTTGCTTGTAGGAAGACACAGAGCCTGGCATTTAACTCTGTTTCTGAAGGGAAACACACAGCACAGTTCTCATCCATGATTCACACTCTGCTTTAGAGCAAGAACCACTCTCTTGCTTCCTCAAGTCTCTAAAAAGGCAGGAAACGTGAGTGTGCTTAGAATAAAAGAACCGTGTTTCCTACACACACGGACCATATCTAGTTCAACTCTGCTTCTGAAACTGATACAAACCACAGGTCCTCTAACATCCAATGCTATTCAGTTAAGAGCGAGAAACGTGTGAGCTTCGTGAATGATGTAGCTTCCTTTGAGCTGAAAAGTGAGTGTGTTTACCTAAAACGATGTCTTGCTTGTAGGAAGACACAGAGCCTGGCATTTAACTCCGTTTCTGAAGGGAAACACACAGCACAGTTCTCATCCATGAAACACACTCTTCCTTAGAGCAAGAAGCACTCTCTTGCTTTCTCAAGTCTCCGATAAGGCCGGAAATGTGAGTGTGCTGAGAACAAATAACTGTGTTTCCTACACACACGGACCATATCTAGTTCAACTCTGATTCTGAAACTGATACAAACCACAGGTCCTCTAACATCCAATGCTTTTCAGTTAAGAGCGAGGAACGTGTGAGCTTCGTGAATGATGTAGCTTCCTTTGAGCTGAAAAGTGAGTGCTGTTTACCTGAAACGAAGTCTTGCTTGTAGGAAGACACAGAGCCTGGCAATTAACTCCGATTCTGAAGGGAAACACACAGCACAGTTCTCATCCATGAAACACACTCTGCTTTAGAGCAAGAACAACTCTCTTACTTCCTCAAGTCTCTAATAAGGCAGGAAACGTGAGTGTGCTTAGAATAAAAGAACGGTGTTTCCTACACACACGGACCATATCTAGTTCAACTCTGCTTCTGAAACTGATACAAACCACAGGTCCTCTAACATCCAATGCTATTCAGTTAAGAGCGAGAAACTTGTGAGCTTCCTTAAAGATGTAGCTTCCTTTGAGCTGAAAAGTGAGTGCGTTTACCTGAAACGAAGTCTTGCTTGTAGGAAGACACAGAGCCTGGCATTTAACTCTGTTTCTGAAGGGAAACACACAGCACAGTTCTCATCCATGAAACATACTCTTCTTTAGAGCAAGAAGCACTCTCTTGCTTTCTCAAGTCTCCGATAAGGCTGGAAACGTGATGTGCTCAGAACAAATAACCGTGTTTCCTACACACACGGACCATATCTAGTTCAACTCTGCTTATGAAACTGATACAAACCACAGGTCCTCTAACATCCAATGCTTTTCAGTTAAGAGCGAGGAACGTGTGAGCTTCGTGAATGATGTAGCTTCCTTTGAGCTGAAAAGTGAGTGCTGTTTACCTGAAACGAAGTCTTGCTTGTAGGAAGACACAGAGCCTGGCAATTAACTCCGATTCTGAAGGGAAACACACAGCACAGTTCTCATCCATGAAACACACTCTGCTTTAGAGCAAGAAGCACTCTCTTGCTTCCTAAAGTCTCTAATAAGGCAGGAAACGTGAGTGTGCTTAGAACAAAAGAACCGTGTTTCCTACACACACGGATCATATCTAGTTCAACTCTGCTTCTGAAACTGATACAAACCACAGGTCCTCTAACATCCAATGCTATTCAGTTAAGAGCGAGGAACTTGTGAGCTTTGTGAACGATGTAGCTTCCTTTGAGCTGAAAAGTGAGTGCTGTTTACCTGAAACGAAGTAATGCTTGTAGGAAGACACAGATCCTGGCATTTAACTCCGTTTCTGAAGGGAAAGACACAGCACAGTTCTCATCCATGAAACACACTCTGCTTTAGAGCAAGAACCACTCTCTTCCTTCCTCAAGTCTCTAATAAGGCAGGAAACGTGAGTATGCTTAGAATAAAAGAACCGTGTTTCCTACACACACGGACCATATCTAGTTCAACTCTGCTTATGAAACTGATACAAACCACAGGTCCTCTAACATCCAATGCTATTCAGTTAAGAGCGAGAAACGTGTGAGCTTCCTTAAAGATGTAGCTTCCTTTGAGCTGAAAAGTGAGTGTGTTTACCTGAAACGAAGTCTTGCTTGTAGGAAGACACAGAGCCTGGCATTTAACTCTGTTTCTGAAGGGAAACACACAGCACAGTTCTCATCCATGATTCACACTCTGCTTTAGAGCAAGAACCACTCTCTTGCTTCCTCAAGTCTCTAAAAAGGCAGGAAACGTGAGTGTGCTTAGAATAAAAGAACCGTGTTTCCTACACACACGGACCATATCTAGTTCAACTCTGCTTCTGAAACTGATACAAACCACAGGTCCTCTAACATCCAATGCTATTCAGTTAAGAGCGAGAAACGTGTGAGCTTCGTGAATGATGTAGCTTCCTTTGAGCTGAAAAGTGAGTGTGTTTACCTAAAACGATGTCTTGCTTGTAGGAAGACACAGAGCCTGGCATTTAACTCCGTTTCTGAAGGGAAACACACAGCACAGTTCTCATCCATGAAACACACTCTTCCTTAGAGCAAGAAGCACTCTCTTGCTTTCTCAAGTCTCCGATAAGGCCGGAAATGTGAGTGTGCTGAGAACAAATAACTGTGTTTCCTACACACACGGACCATATCTAGTTCAACTCTGATTCTGAAACTGATACAAACCACAGGTCCTCTAACATCCAATGCTTTTCAGTTAAGAGCGAGGAACGTGTGAGCTTCGTGAATGATGTAGCTTCCTTTGAGCTGAAAAGTGAGTGCTGTTTACCTGAAACGAAGTCTTGCTTGTAGGAAGACACAGAGCCTGGCAATTAACTCCGATTCTGAAGGGAAACACACAGCACAGTTCTCATCCATGAAACACACTCTGCTTTAGAGCAAGAACAACTCTCTTACTTCCTCAAGTCTCTAATAAGGCAGGAAACGTGAGTGTGCTTAGAATAAAAGAACGGTGTTTCCTACACACACGGACCATATCTAGTTCAACTCTGCTTCTGAAACTGATACAAACCACAGGTCCTCTAACATCCAATGCTATTCAGTTAAGAGCGAGAAACTTGTGAGCTTCCTTAAAGATGTAGCTTCCTTTGAGCTGAAAAGTGAGTGCGTTTACCTGAAACGAAGTCTTGCTTGTAGGAAGACACAGAGCCTGGCATTTAACTCTGTTTCTGAAGGGAAACACACAGCACAGTTCTCATCCATGAAACATACTCTTCTTTAGAGCAAGAAGCACTCTCTTGCTTTCTCAAGTCTCCGATAAGGCTGGAAACGTGATGTGCTCAGAACAAATAACCGTGTTTCCTACACACACGGACCATATCTAGTTCAACTCTGCTTATGAAACTGATACAAACCACAGGTCCTCTAACATCCAATGCTTTTCAGTTAAGAGCGAGGAACGTGTGAGCTTCGTGAATGATGTAGCTTCCTTTGAGCTGAAAAGTGAGTGCTGTTTACCTGAAACGAAGTCTTGCTTGTAGGAAGACACAGAGCCTGGCAATTAACTCCGATTCTGAAGGGAAACACACAGCACAGTTCTCATCCATGAAACACACTCTGCTTTAGAGCAAGAAGCACTCCCTTGTTTTCTCAAGTCTGTAATAAAGCAGGAAACGTGAGTGTGCTTAGAAGAAAAGAACCGTGTTTCCTACACACATGGACGATATCTAGTTCAACTCTGCTTCTGAAACTGATACAAACCACAGGTCCTCTAACATCCAATGCTTTTCAGTTAAGAGCGAGGAACGTGTGAGCTTCGTGAACGCTGTTGCTTCCTTTGAGCTGAAAAGTGAGTGCTGTTTACCTAAAGCGAAGTCTTTCTTGTAGGAAGACACAGAGCCGGGCATTTAACTCCGTTTCTGAAGGGAAAGACACAGCACAGTTCTCATCCATGAAACACACTCTGCTTTAGAGCAAGAACCACTCTCTTGCTTCCTCAAGTCTCTAATAAGGCAGGAAACGTGAGTGTGCTTAGAACAAAAGCACCGTGTTTCCTACACACACGGACCATATCTAGTTCAACTCTGCTTCAGAAACTGACACAAACCACAGGTCCTCTAACATCCAATGCTATTCAGTTAAGAGCGAGAAACGTGTGAGCTTCGTGAACGATGTAGCTTCCTTTGAGCTGAAAAGTGAGTGTGTTTACCTAAAACGAAGTCTTGCTTGTAGGAAGACACAGAGCCTGGCATTTAACTCCGTTTCTGAAGGGAAACACACAGCACAGTTCTCATCCATGAAACATACTCTTCTTTAGAACAAGAAGCACTCTCTTGCTTTCTCAAGTCTCCGATAAGGCTGGAAACGTGATGTGCTCAGAACAAATAACCGTGTTTCCTACACACACGGACCATATCTAGTTCAACTCTGCTTCAGAAACTGACACAAACCACAGGTCCTCTAACATCCAATGCTATTCAGTTAAGAGCGAGAAACGTGTGAGCTTCGTGAACGATGTAGCTTCCTTTGAGCTGAAAAGTGAGTGTGTTTACCTGAAACGAAGTCTTGCTTGTAGGAAGACACAGAGCCTGGCATTTAACTCCGTTTCTGAAGGGAAACACACAGCACAGTTCTCATCCATGAAACACACTCTTCTTTAGAGCAAGAAGAACTCTCTTGCTTTCTCAAGTCTCCGATAAGGCCGGAAACGTGAGTGTGCTGAGAACAAATAACCGTGTTTCCTACACACACGGACCATATCTAGTTCAACTCTGCTTCTGAAACTGATACAAACCACAGGTCCTCTAACATCCAATGCTTTTCAGTTAAGAGCGAGAATCGTGTGAGCATCGTGAATGACGTAGCTTCCTTTGAGCTGAAAAGTGAGTGCGTTTACCTGAAACGAAGTCTTGCTTGTAGGAAGACACAGAGCCTGGCAATTAACTCCGATTCTGAAGGGAAACACACTGCACAGTTCTCATCCATGAAACACACTCTGCTTTAGAGCAAGAAGCACTCCCTTGCTTTCTCAAGTCTGTAATAAAGCAGGAAACGTGAGTGTGCTTAGAAGAAAAGAACCGTGTTTCCTACACACACGGACGATATCTAGTTCAACTCTGCTTCTGAAACTGATACACCACAGGTCCTCTAACATCCAATGCTTTTCAGTTAAGAGCGAGAAACCTGTGAGCTTCGTGAACGATGTAGCTTCCTTTGAGCTGAAAAGTGAGTGTGTTTACCTAAAACGAAGTCTTGCTTGTAGGAAGACACAGAGCCTGGCATTTAACTCCGTTTCTGAAGGGAAACACACAGCACAGTTCTCATCCATGAAACACACTCTTCTTTAGAGCAAGAAGCACTCTCTTGCTTTCTCAAGTCTCCGATAAGGCCGGAAACGTGAGTGTGCTGAGAACAAATAACCGTGTTTCCTACACACACGGACCATATCTAGTTCAACTCTGATTCTGAAACTGATACAAACCACAAGTCCTCTAACATCCAATGCTTTTCAGTTAAGAGCGAGGAACGTGTGAGCTTCGTGAATGATGTAGCTTCCTTTGAGCTGAAAAGTGAGTGCTGTTTACCTGAAACGAAGTCTTGCTTGTAGGAAGACACAGAGCCTGGCAATTAACTCCGATTCTGAAGGGAAACACACAGCACAGTTCTCATCCATGAAACACACTCTGCTTTAGAGCAAGAACAACTCTCTTACTTCCTCAAGTCTCTAATAAGGCAGGAAACGTGAGTGTGCTTAGAATAAAAGAACGGTGTTTCCTACACACACGGACCATATCTAGTTCAACTCTGCTTCTGAAACTGATACAAACCACAGGTCCTCTAACATCCAATGCTATTCAGTTAAGAGCGAGAAACTTGTGAGCTTCCTTAAAGATGTAGCTTCCTTTGAGCTGAAAAGTGAGTGCGTTTACCTGAAACGAAGTCTTGCTTGTAGGAAGACACAGAGCCTGGCATTTAACTCTGTTTCTGAAGGGAAACACACAGCACAGTTCTCATCCATGAAACATACTCTTCTTTAGAGCAAGAGGCACTCTCTTGCTTTCTCAAGTCTCCGATAAGGCTGGAAACGTGATGTGCTCAGAACAAATAACCGTGTTTCCTACACACACGGACCATATCTAGTTCAACTCTGCTTATGAAACTGATACAAACCACAGGTCCTCTAACATCCAATGCTTTTCAGTTAAGAGCGAGGAACGTGTGAGCTTCGTGAATGATGTAGCTTCCTTTGAGCTGAAAAGTGAGTGCTGTTTACCTGAAACGAAGTCTTGCTTGTAGGAAGACACAGAGCCTGGCAATTAACTCCGATTCTGAAGGGAAACACACAGCACAGTTCTCATCCATGAAACACACTCTGCTTTAGAGCAAGAAGCACTCCCTTGTTTTCTCAAGTCTGTAATAAAGCAGGAAACGTGAGTGTGCTTAGAAGAAAAGAACCGTGTTTCCTACACACATGGACGATATCTAGTTCAACTCTGCTTCTGAAACTGATACAAACCACAGGTCCTCTAACATCCAATGCTTTTCAGTTAAGAGCGAGGAACGTGTGAGCTTCGTGAACGCTGTTGCTTCCTTTGAGCTGAAAAGTGAGTGCTGTTTACCTAAAGCGAAGTCTTTCTTGTAGGAAGACACAGAGCCGGGCATTTAACTCCGTTTCTGAAGGGAAAGACACAGCACAGTTCTCATCCATGAAACACACTCTGCTTTAGAGCAAGAACCACTCTCTTGCTTCCTCAAGTCTCTAATAAGGCAGGAAACGTGAGTGTGCTTAGAACAAAAGCACCGTGTTTCCTACACACACGGACCATATCTAGTTCAACTCTGCTTCAGAAACTGACACAAACCACAGGTCCTCTAACATCCAATGCTATTCAGTTAAGAGCGAGAAACGTGTGAGCTTCGTGAACGATGTAGCTTCCTTTGAGCTGAAAAGTGAGTGTGTTTACCTAAAACGAAGTCTTGCTTGTAGGAAGACACAGAGCCTGGCATTTAACTCCGTTTCTGAAGGGAAACACACAGCACAGTTCTCATCCATGAAACATACTCTTCTTTAGAACAAGAAGCACTCTCTTGCTTTCTCAAGTCTCCGATAAGGCTGGAAACGTGATGTGCTCAGAACAAATAACCGTGTTTCCTACACACACGGACCATATCTAGTTCAACTCTGCTTCAGAAACTGACACAAACCACAGGTCCTCTAACATCCAATGCTATTCAGTTAAGAGCGAGAAACGTGTGAGCTTCGTGAACGATGTAGCTTCCTTTGAGCTGAAAAGTGAGTGTGTTTACCTGAAACGAAGTCTTGCTTGTAGGAAGACACAGAGCCTGGCATTTAACTCCGTTTCTGAAGGGAAACACACAGCACAGTTCTCATCCATGAAACACACTCTTCTTTAGAGCAAGAAGAACTCTCTTGCTTTCTCAAGTCTCCGATAAGGCCGGAAACGTGAGTGTGCTGAGAACAAATAACCGTGTTTCCTACACACACGGACCATATCTAGTTCAACTCTGCTTCTGAAACTGATACAAACCACAGGTCCTCTAACATCCAATGCTTTTCAGTTAAGAGCGAGAATCGTGTGAGCATCGTGAATGACGTAGCTTCCTTTGAGCTGAAAAGTGAGTGCGTTTACCTGAAACGAAGTCTTGCTTGTAGGAAGACACAGAGCCTGGCAATTAACTCCGATTCTGAAGGGAAACACACTGCACAGTTCTCATCCATGAAACACACTCTGCTTTAGAGCAAGAAGCACTCCCTTGCTTTCTCAAGTCTGTAATAAAGCAGGAAACGTGAGTGTGCTTAGAAGAAAAGAACCGTGTTTCCTACACACACGGACGATATCTAGTTCAACTCTGCTTCTGAAACTGATACACCACAGGTCCTCTAACATCCAATGCTTTTCAGTTAAGAGCGAGAAACCTGTGAGCTTCGTGAACGATGTAGCTTCCTTTGAGCTGAAAAGTGAGTGTGTTTACCTAAAACGAAGTCTTGCTTGTAGGAAGACACAGAGCCTGGCATTTAACTCCGTTTCTGAAGGGAAACACACAGCACAGTTCTCATCCATGAAACACACTCTTCTTTAGAGCAAGAAGCACTCTCTTGCTTTCTCAAGTCTCCGATAAGGCCGGAAACGTGAGTGTGCTGAGAACAAATAACCGTGTTTCCTACACACACGGACCATATCTAGTTCAACTCTGCTTCTGAAACTGATACAAACCACAAGTCCTCTAACATCCAATGCTTTTCAGTTAAGAGCGAGAAACGTGTGAGCATCGTGAATGACGTAGCTTCCTTTGAGCTGAAAAGTGAGTGCGTTTACCTGAAACGAAGCCTTGCTTGTAGGAAGACAGAGAGCCTGGCAATTAACTCCGATTCTGAAGGGAAACACACAGCACAGTTCTCATCCATGAAACACACTCTGCTTTAGAGCAAGAAGCACTCCCTTGCTTCCTCAAGTCTGTAATAAAGCAGGAAACGTGAGTGTGCTTAGAAGAAAAGAACCGTGTTTCCTACACACACGGACGATATCTAGTTCAACTCTGCTTCTGAAACTGATACACCACAGGTCCTCTAACATCCAATGCTTTTCAGTTAAGAGCGAGAAACGTGTGAGCTTCGTTAAAGATGTAGCTTCCTTTGAGCTGAAAAGTGAGTGCGTTTACCTGAAACGAAGTCTTGCTTGTAAGAAGACACAGAGCCTGGCAATTAACTCCATACTGAAGGGAAACACACAGCACAGTTCTCATCCATGAAACACACTCTTCTTTAGAGCAAGAAGCACTCTCTGGCTTTCTCAAGTCTCTAATAAGGCGGGAAACGTGAGTGTGCTCAGAACAAAAGAACCGTGTTTCCTACACACAGGGACCATATCCAGTTCAACTCTGCTTCTGAAACTGATACAAACCACAGGTCCTCTAACATCCAATGCTCTTCAGTTAAGAGCGAGGAACGTGTGAGCTTCGTGAACGATGTAGCTTCCTTTGACCTGAAAAGTGAGTGCTGTTTACCTGAAACGAAGTCATGCTTGTAGGAAGACACAGATCCTGGCATTTAACTCCGTTTCTGAAGGGAAAGACACAGCACAGTTCTCATCCATGAAACACACTCTGCTTTAGAGCAAGAACCACTCTCTTGCTTCCTCAAGTCTCTAATAAGGCAGGAAACGTGAGTGTGCTTAGAATAAAAGAACAGTGTTTCATACACACACGGACCATATCTAGTTCAACTCTGCTTCTGAAACTGATACAAACCACAGGTCCTCTAACATCCAATGCTATTCAGTTAAGAGCGAGAAACGCGTGAGCTTCGTTAAAGATGTAGCTTCCTTTGAGCTGAAAAGTGAGTGCGTTTACCTGAAACGAAGTCTTGCTTGTAGGAAGACACAGAGCCTGGCATTTAACTCTGTTTCTGAAGGGAAACACACAGCACAGTTCTCATCCATGAAACATACTCTTCTTTAGAGCAAGAAGCACTCTCTGGCTTTCTCAAGTCTCCGATAAGGCTGGAAACGTGATGTGCTCAGAACAAATAACCGTGTTTCCTACACACACGGACCATATCTAGTTCAACTCTGCTTATGAAACTGATACAAACCACAGGTCCTCTAACATCCAATGCTTTTCAGTTAAGAGCGAGGAACGTGTGAGCTTCGTGAATGATGTAGCTTCCTTTGAGCTGAAAAGTGAGTGCTGTTTACCTGAAACGAAGTCTTGCTTGTAGGAAGACAGAGAGCCTGGCAATTAACTCCGATTCTGAAGGGAAACACACAGCACAGTTCTCATCCATGAAACACACTCTGCTTTAGAGCAAGAAGCACTCCCTTGCTTTCTCAAGTCTGTAATAAAGCAGGAAACGTGAGTGTGCTTAGAAGAAAAGAACCGTGTGTCCTACACACACGGACGATATCTAGTTCAACTCTGCTTCTGAAACTGATACAAACCACAGGTCCTCTAACATCCAATGCTTTTCAGTTAAGAGCGAGGAACGTGTGAGCTTCGTGAATGATGTAGCTTCCTTTGAGCTGAAAAGTGAGTGCTGTTTACCTGAAACGAAGTCTTGCTTGTAGGAAGACACAGAGCCTGGCAATTAACTCCGATTCTGAAGGGAAACACACAGCACAGTTCTCATCCATGAAACACACTCTGCTTTAGAGCAAGAAGCACTCCCTTGTTTTCTCAAGTCTGTAATAAAGCAGGAAACGTGAGTGTGCTTAGAAGAAAAGAACCGTGTTTCCTACACACATGGACGATATCTAGTTCAACTCTGCTTGTGAAACTGATACAAACCACAGGTCCTCTAACATCCAATGCTTTTCAGTTAAGAGCGAGGAACGTGTGAGCTTCGTGAACGCTGTTGCTTCGTTTGAGCTGAAAAGTGAGTGCTGTTTACCTAAAACGAAGTCTTGCTTGTAGGAAGACACAGAGCCGGGCATTTAACTCTGTTTCTGAAGGGAAAGACACAGCACAGTTCTCATCCATGAAACACACTCTGCTTTAGAGCAAGAACCACTCTCTTGCTTCCTCAAGTCTCTAATAAGGCAGGAAACGTGAGTGTGCTTAGAACAAAAGAACCGTGTTTCCTACACACACGGACCATATCTAGTTCAACTCTGCTTCAGAAACTGACACAAACCACAGGTCCTCTAACATCCAATGCTATTCAGTTAAGAGCGAGAAACCTGTGAGCTTCGTGAACGATGTAGCTTCCTTTGAGCTGAAAAGTGAGTGTGTTTACCTAAAACGAAATCTTGCTTGTAGGAAGACACAGAGTCTGGCATTTAACTCCGTTTCTGAAGGGAAACACACAGCACAGTTCTCATCCATGAAACACACTCTTCTTTAGAGCAAGAAGCACTCTCTGGCTTTCTCAAGTCTCCGATAAGGCTGGAAACGTGATGTGCTCAGAACAAATAACCGTGTTTCCTACACACACGGACCATATCTAGTTCAACTCTGCTTCTGAAACTGATACAAACCACAGGTCCTCTAACATCCAATGCTTTTCAGTTAAGAGCGAGAATCGTGTGAGCATCGTGAATGACGTAGCTTCCTTTGAGCTGAAAAGTGAGTGCGTTTACCTGAAACGAAGTCTTGCTTGTAGGAAGACACAGAGCCTGGCAATTAACTCCGATTCTGAAGGGAAACACACTGCACAGTTCTCATCCATGAAACACACTCTGCTTTAGAGCAAGAAGCACTCCCTTGCTTTCTCAAGTCTGTAATAAAGCAGGAAACGTGAGTGTGCTTAGAAGAAAAGAACCGTGTTTCCTACACACACGGACGATATCTAGTTCAACTCTGCTTCTGAAACTGATACACCACAGGTCCTCTAACATCCAATGCTTTTCAGTTAAGAGCGAGAAACGTGTGAGCTTCGTGAACGATGTAGCTTCCTTTGAGCTGAAAAGTGAGTGTGTTTACCTAAAACGAAGTCTTGCTTGTAGGAAGACACAGAGCCTGGCATTTAACTCCGTTTCTGAAGGGAAACACACAGCACAGTTCTCATCCATGAAACACACTCTTCTTTAGAGCAAGAAGCACTCTCTTGCTTTCTCAAGTCTCCGATAAGGCCGGAAACGTGAGTGTGCTGAGAACAAATAACCGTGTTTCCTACACACACGGACCATATCTAGTTCAACTCTGCTTCTGAAACTGATACAAACCACAAGTCCTCTAACATCCAATGCTTTTCAGTTAAGTGCGAGAAACGTGTGAGCATCGTGAATGACGTAGCTTCCTTTGAGCTGAAAAGTGAGTGCGTTTACCTGAAACGAAGCCTTGCTTGTAGGAAGACAGAGAGCCTGGCAATTAACTCCGATTCTGAAGGGAAACACACAGCACAGTTCTCATCCATGAAACACACTCTGCTTTAGAGCAAGAAGCACTCCCTTGCTTCCTCAAGTCTGTAATAAAGCAGGAAACGTGAGTGTGCTTAGAAGAAAAGAACCGTGTTTCCTACACACACGGACGATATCTAGTTCAACTCTGCTTCTGAAACTGATACACCACAGGTCCTCTAACATCCAATGCTTTTCAGTTAAGAGCGAGAAACGTGTGAGCTTCGTTAAAGATGTAGCTTCCTTTGAGCTGAAAAGTGAGTGCGTTTACCTGAAACGAAGTCTTGCTTGTAAGAAGACACAGAGCCTGGCAATTAACTCCATACTGAAGGGAAACACACAGCACAGTTCTCATCCATGAAACACACTCTTCTTTAGAGCAAGAAGCACTCTCTGGCTTTCTCAAGTCTCTAATAAGGCGGGAAACGTGAGTGTGCTCAGAACAAAAGAACCGTGTTTCCTACACACAGGGACCATATCCAGTTCAACTCTGCTTCTGAAACTGATACAAACCACAGGTCCTCTAACATCCAATGCTCTTCAGTTAAGAGCGAGGAACGTGTGAGCTTCGTGAACGATGTAGCTTCCTTTGACCTGAAAAGTGAGTGCTGTTTACCTGAAACGAAGTCATGCTTGTAGGAAGACACAGATCCTGGCATTTAACTCCGTTTCTGAAGGGAAAGACACAGCACAGTTCTCATCCATGAAACACACTCTGCTTTAGAGCAAGAACCACTCTCTTGCTTCCTCAAGTCTCTAATAAGGCAGGAAACGTGAGTGTGCTTAGAATAAAAGAACCGTGTTTCCTACACACACGGACCATATCTAGTTCAACTCTGCTTATGAAACTGATACAAACCACAGGTCCTCTAACATCCAATGCTATTCAGTTAAGAGCGAGAAACGCGTGAGCTTCGTTAAAGATGTAGCTTCCTTTGAGCTGAAAAGTGAGTGCGTTTACCTGAAACGAAGTCTTGCTTGTAGGAAGACACAAAGCCTGGCATTTAACTCTGTTTCTGAAGGGAAACACACAGCACAGTTCTCATCCATGAAACATACTCTTCTTTAGAGCAAGAAGCACTCTCTGGCTTTCTCAAGTCTCCGATAAGGCTGGAAACGTGATGTGCTCAGAACAAATAACCGTGTTTCCTACACACACGGACCATATCTAGTTCAACTCTGCTTATGAAAGTGATACAAACCACAGGTCCTCTAACATCCAATGCTTTTCAGTTAAGAGCGAGGAACGTGTGAGCTTCGTGAATGATGTAGCTTCCTTTGAGCTGAAAAGTGAGTGCTGTTTACCTGAAACGAAGTCTTGCTTGTAGGAAGACAGAGAGCCTGGCAATTAACTCCGATTCTGAAGGGAAACACACAGCACAGTTCTCATCCATGAAACACACTCTGCTTTAGAGCAAGAAGCACTCCCTTGCTTTCTCAAGTCTGTAATAAAGCAGGAAACGTGAGTGTGCTTAGAAGAAAAGAACCGTGTGTCCTACACACACGGACGATATCTAGTTCAACTCTGCTTCTGAAACTGATACACCACAGGTCCTCTAACATCCAATGCTTTTCAGTTAAGAGCGAGGAACGTGTGAGCTTCGTGAATGATGTAGCTTCCTTTGAGCTGAAAAGTGAGTGCTGTTTACCTGAAACGAAGTCTTGCTTGTAGGAAGACACAGAGCCTGGCAATTAACTCCGATTCTGAAGGGAAAGACACAGCACAGTTCTCATCCATGAAACACACTCTGCTTTAGAGCAAGAACCACTCTCTTGCTTCCTCAAGTCTCTAATAAGGCAGGAAACGTGAGTGTGCTTAGAACAAAAGAACCGTGTTTCCTACACACACGGACCATATCTAGTTCAACTCTGCTTCAGAAACTGACACAAACCACAGGTCCTCTAACATCCAATGCTATTCAGTTAAGAGCGAGAAACCTGTGAGCTTCGTGAACGATGTAGCTTCCTTTGAGCTGAAAAGTGAGTGTGTTTACCTAAAACGAAATCTTGCTTGTAGGAAGACACAGAGTCTGGCATTTAACTCCGTTTCTTAAGGGAAACACACAGCACAGTTCTCATCCATGAAACACACTCTTCTTTAGAGCAAGAAGCACTCTCTGGCTTTCTCAAGTCTCCGATAAGGCTGGAAACGTGATGTGCTCAGAACAAATAACCGTGTTTCCTACACACACGGACCATATCTAGTTCAACTCTGCTTCTGAAACTGATACAAACCACAGGTCCTCTAACATCCAATGCTTTTCAGTTAAGAGCGAGAATCGTGTGAGCATCGTGAATGACGTAGCTTCCTTTGAGCTGAAAAGTGAGTGCGTTTACCTGAAACGAAGTCTTGCTTGTAGGAAGACACAGAGCCTGGCAATTAACTCCGATTCTGAAGGGAAACACACTGCACAGTTCTCATCCATGAAACACACTCTGCTTTAGAGCAAGAAGCACTCCCTTGCTTTCTCAAGTCTGTAATAAAGCAGGAAACGTGAGTGTGCTTAGAAGAAAAGAACCGTGTTTCCTACACACACGGACGATATCTAGTTCAACTCTGCTTCTGAAACTGATACACCACAGGTCCTCTAACATCCAATGCTTTTCAGTTAAGAGCGAGAAACGTGTGAGCTTCGTGAACGATGTAGCTTCCTTTGAGCTGAAAAGTGAGTGTGTTTACCTAAAACGAAGTCTTGCTTGTAGGAAGACACAGAGCCTGGCATTTAACTCCGTTTCTGAAGGGAAACACACAGCACAGTTCTCATCCATGAAACACACTCTTCTTTAGAGCAAGAAGCACTCTCTTGCTTTCTCAAGTCTCCGATAAGGCCGGAAACGTGAGTGTGCTGAGAACAAATAACCGTGTTTCCTACACACACGGACCATATCTAGTTCAACTCTGCTTCTGAAACTGATACAAACCACAAGTCCTCTAACATCCAATGCTTTTCAGTTAAGAGCGAGAAACGTGTGAGCATCGTGAATGACGTAGCTTCCTTTGAGCTGAAAAGTGAGTGCGTTTACCTGAAACGAAGCCTTGCTTGTAGGAAGACAGAGAGCCTGGCAATTAACTCCGATTCTGAAGGGAAACACACAGCACAGTTCTCATCCATGAAACACACTCTGCTTTAGAGCAAGAAGCACTCCCTTGCTTCCTCAAGTCTGTAATAAAGCAGGAAACGTGAGTGTGCTTAGAAGAAAAGAACCGTGTTTCCTACACACACGGACGATATCTAGTTCAACTCTGCTTCTGAAACTGATACACCACAGGTCCTCTAACATCCAATGCTTTTCAGTTAAGAGTGAGAAACGTGTGAGCTTCGTTAAAGATGTAGCTTCCTTTGAGCTGAAAAGTGAGTGCGTTTACCTGAAACGAAGTCTTGCTTGTAAGAAGACACAGAGCCTGGCAATTAACTCCATACTGAAGGGAAACACACAGCACAGTTCTCATCCATGAAACACACTCTTCTTTAGAGCAAGAAGCACTCTCTGGCTTTCTCAAGTCTCTAATAAGGCGGGAAACGTGAGTGTGCTCAGAACAAAAGAACCGTGTTTCCTACACACAGGGACCATATCCAGTTCAACTCTGCTTCTGAAACTGATACAAACCACAGGTCCTCTAACATCCAATGCTCTTCAGTTAAGAGCGAGGAACGTGTGAGCTTCGTGAACGATGTAGCTTCCTTTGACCTGAAAAGTGAGTGCTGTTTACCTGAAACGAAGTCATGCTTGTAGGAAGACACAGATCCTGGCATTTAACTCCGTTTCTGAAGGGAAAGACACAGCACAGTTCTCATCCATGAAACACACTCTGCTTTAGAGCAAGAACCACTCTCTTGCTTCCTCAAGTCTCTAATAAGGCAGGAAACGTGAGTGTGCTTAGAATAAAAGAACGGTGTTTCATACACACACGGACCATATCTAGTTCAACTCTGCTTCTGAGACTGATACAAACCACAGGTCCTCTAACATCCAATGCTATTCAGTTAAGAGCGAGAAACGCGTGAGCTTCGTTAAAGATGTAGCTTCCTTTGAGCTGAAAAGTGAGTGCGTTTACCTGAAACGAAGTCTTGCTTGTAGGAAGACACAGAGCCTGGCATTTAACTCTGTTTCTGAAGGGAAACACACAGCACAGTTCTCATCCATGAAACATACTCTTCTTTAGAGCAAGAAGCACTCTCTGGCTTTCTCAAGTCTCCGATAAGGCTGGAAACGTGATGTGCTCAGAACAAATAACCGTGTTTCCTACACACACGGACCATATCTAGTTCAACTCTGCTTATGAAACTGATACAAACCACAGGTCCTCTAACATCCAATGCTTTTCAGTTAAGAGCGAGGAACGTGTGAGCTTCGTGAATGATGTAGCTTCCTTTGAGCTGAAAAGTGAGTGCGTTTACCTGAAACGAAGTCTTGCTTGTAGGAAGACAGAGAGCCTGGCAATTAACTCCGATTCTGAAGGGAAACACACAGCACAGTTCTCATCCATGAAACACACTCTGCTTTAGAGCAAGAAGCACTCCCTTGCTTTCTCAAGTCTGTAATAAAGCAGGAAACGTGAGTGTGCTTAGAAGAAAAGAACCGTGTGTCCTACACACACGGACGATATCTAGTTCAACTCTGCTTCTGAAACTGATACACCACAGGTCCTCTAACATCCAATGCTTTTCAGTTAAGAGCGAGGAACGTGTGAGCTTCGTGAATGATGTAGCTTCCTTTGAGCTGAAAAGTGAGTGCTGTTTACCTGAAACGAAGTCTTGCTTGTAGGAAGACACAGAGCCTGGCAATTAACTCCGATTCTGAAGGGAAACACACAGCACAGTTCTCATCCATGAAACACACTCTGCTTTAGAGCAAGAAGCACTCCCTTGTTTTCTCAAGTCTGTAATAAAGCAGGAAACGTGAGTGTGCTTAGAAGAAAAGAACCGTGTTTCCTACACACATGGACGATATCAAGTTCAACTCTGCTTGTGAAACTGATACAAACCACAGGTCCTCTAACATCCAATGCTTTTCAGTTAAGAGCGAGGAACGTGTGAGCTTCGTGAACGCTGTTGCTTCGTTTGAGCTGAAAAGTGAGTGCTGTTTACCTAAAACGAAGTCTTGCTTGTAGGAAGACACAGAGCCGGGCATTTAACTCTGTTTCTGAAGGGAAAGACACAGCACAGTTCTCACCCATGAAACACACTCTGCTTTAGAGCAAGAACCACTCTCTTGCTTCCTCAAGTCTCTAATAAGGCAGGAAACGTGAGTGTGCTTAGAACAAAAGAACCGTGTTTCCTACACACACGGACCATATCTAGTTCAACTCTGCTTCAGAAACTGACACAAACCACAGGTCCTCTAACATCCAATGCTATTCAGTTAAGAGCGAGAAACCTGTGAGCTTCGTGAACGATGTAGCTTCCTTTGAGCTGAAAAGTGAGTGTGTTTACCTAAAACGAAATCTTGCTTGTAGGAAGACACAGAGTCTGGCATTTAACTCCGTTTCTGAAGGGAAACACACAGCACAGTCCTCATCCATGAAACACACTCATCTTTAGAGCAAGAAGCACTCCCTTGCTTTCTCAAGTCTGTAATAAAGCAGGAAACGTGAGTGTGCTTAGAAGAAAAGAACCGTGTTTCCTACACACACGGACCATATCTAGTTCAACTCTGCTTCTGAAACTGATACACCACAGGTCCTCTAACATCCAATGCTTTTCAGTTACGAGCGAGAAACGTGTGAGCTTCGTTAAAGATGTAGCTTCCTTTGAGCTGAAAAGTGAGTGCGTTTACCTGAAACGAAGTCTTGCTTGTAAGAAGACACAGAGCCTGGCAATTAACTCCGATACTGAAGGGAAACACACAGCACAGTTCTCATCCATGAAACACACTCTTCTTTAGAGCAAGAAGCACTCTCTGGCTTTCTCAAGTCTCTAATAAGGCGGGAAACGTGAGTGTGCTCAGAACAAAAGAACCGTGTTTCCTACACACAGGGACCATATCCAGTTCAACTCTGCTTGTGAAACTGATACAAACCACAGGTCCTCTAACATCCAATGCTCTTCAGTTAAGAGCGAGGAACGTGTGAGCTTCGTGAATGACGTAGCTTCGTTTGACCTGAAAAGTGAGTGCTGTTTACCTGAAACGAAGTCATGCTTGTAGGAAGACACAGATCCTGGCATTTAACTCCGTTTCTGAAGGGAAAGACACAGCACAGTTCTCATCCATGAAACACACTCTGCTTTAGAGCAAGAACCACTCTCTTGCTTCCTCAAGTCTCTAATAAGGCAGGAAACGTGAGTGTGCTTAGAATAAAAGAACGGTGTTTCCTACACACACGGACCATATCTAGTTCAACTCTGCTTCTGAAACTGATACAAACCACAGGTCCTCTAACATCCAATGCTATTCAGTTAAGAGCGAGAAACGTGTGAGCTTCGTTAAAGATGTAGCTTCCTTTGAGCTGAAAAGTGAGTGCGTTTACCTGAAACGAAGTCTTGCTTGTAGGAAGACACAGAGCCTGGCATTTAACTCTGTTTCTGAAGGGAAACACACAGCACAGTTCTCATCCATGAAACATACTCTTCTTTAGAGCAAGAAGCACTCTCTTGCTTTCTCAAGTCTCCGATAAGGCTGGAAACGTGATGTGCTCAGAACAAATAACTGTGTTTCCTACACACACGGACCATATCTAGTTCAACTCTGCTTATGAAACTGATACAAACCACAGGTCCTCTAACATCCAATGCTTTTCAGCTAAGAGCAAGGAACGTGTGAGCTTCGTGAATGATGTAGCTTCCTTTGAGCTGAAAAGTGAGTGCTGTTTACCTGAAACGAAGTCTTGCTTGTAGGAAGACACAGAGCCTGGCAATTAACTCCGATTCTGAAGGGAAACACACAGCACAGTTCTCATCCATGAAACACACTCTGCTTTAGAGCAAGAAGCACTCCCTTGTTTTCTCAAGTCTGTAATAAAGCAGGAAACGTGAGTGTGCTTAGAAGAAAAGAACCGTGTTTCCTACACACATGGACGATATCTAGTTCAACTCTGCTTCTGAAACTGATACAAACCACAGGTCCTCTAACATCCAATGCTTTTCAGTTAAGAGCGAGGAACGTGTGAGCTTCGTGAACGCTGTTGCTTCGTTTGAGCTGAAAAGTGAGTGCTGTTTACCTAAAACGAAGTCTTGCTTGTAGGAAGACACAGAGGCGGGCATTTAACTCCATTTCTGAAGGGAAAGACACAGCACAGTTCTCATCCATGAAACACACTCTGCTTTAGAGCAAGAACCACTCTCTTGCTTCCTCAAGTCTCTAATAAGGCAGGAAACGTGAGTGTGCTTAGAACAAAAGCACCGTGTTTCCTACACACACGGACCATATCTAGTTCAACTCTGCTTCAGAAACTGACACAAACCACAGGTCCTCTAACATCCAATGCTATTCAGTTAAGAGCGAGAAACCTGTGAGCTTCGTGAACGATGTAGCTTCCTTTGAGCTGAAAAGTGAGTGTGTTTACCTAAAACGAAGTCTTGCTTGTAGGAAGACACAGAGCCTGGCATTTAACTCCGTTTATGAAGGGAAACACACAGCACAGTTCTCATCCATGAAACACACTCTTCTTTAGAGCAAGAAGCACTCTCTTGCTTTCTCAAGTCTCCGATAAGGCCGGAAACGTGAGTGTGCTGAGAACAAATAACCGTGTTTCCTACACACACGGACCATATCTAGTTCAACTCTGCTTCTGAAACTGATACAAACCACAGGTCCTCTAACATCCAATGCTTTTCAGTTAAGAGCGAGAAACGTGTGAGCTTCGTGAATGATGTAGCTTCCTTTGAGCTGAAAAGTGAGTGCGTTTACCTGAAACGAAGTCTTCCTTGTAGGAAGACACAGAGCGTGGCAATTAACTCCGATTCTGAAGGGAAACACACAGCACAGTTCTCATCCATGAAACACACTCTGCTTTAGAGCAAGAAGCACTCCCTTGCTTTCTCAAGTCTGTAATAAAGCAGGAAACGTGAGTGTGCTTACAAGAAAAGAACCGTGTTTCCTACACACACGGACGATATCTAGTTCAACTCTGCTTCTGAAACTGATACACCACAGGTCCTCTAACATCCAATGCTTTTCAGTTAAGAGCGAGAAACGTGTGAGCTTCGTGAACGCTGTTGCTTCGTTTGAGCTGAAAAGTGAGTGCTGTTTACCTAAAACGAAGTCTTGCTTGTAGGAAGACACAGAGGCGGGCATTTAACTCCGTTTCTGAAGGGAAACACACAGCACAGTTCTCATCCATGAAACACACTCTTCTTTAGAGCAAGAAGCACTCTCTTGCTTTCTCAAGTCTCCGATAAGGCCGGAAACGTGAGTGTGCTGAGAACAAATAACCGTGTTTCCTACACACACGGACCATATCTAGTTCAACTCTGCTTCTGAAACTGATACAAACCACAGGTCCTCTAACATCCAATGCTTTTCAGTTAAGAGCGAGAAACGTGTGAGCTTCGTGAATGATGTAGCTTCCTTTGAGCTGAAAAGTGAGTGCGTTTACCTGAAATGAAGTCTTCCTTGTAGGAAGACACAGAGCCTGGCAATTAACTCCGATTCTGAAGGGAAACACACAGCACAGTTCTCATCCATGAAACACACTCTGCTTTAGAGCAAGAAGCACTCCCTTGCTTTCTCAAGTCTGTAATAAATCAGGAAACGTGACTGTGCTTAGAAGAAAAGAACTGTGTTTCCTACACACACGGACGATATCTAGTTCTACTCTGCTTCTGAAACTGATACACCACAGGTCCTCTAACATCCAATGCTTTTCAGTTAAGAGCAAGAAACGTGTGAGCTTCGTTAAAGATGTAGCTTCCTTTGAGCTGAAAAGTGAGTGCGTTTACCTGAAACGAAGTCTTGCTTGTAGGAAGACACAGAGCCTGGCAATTAACTCCAATTCTGAAGGGAAACACACAGCACAGTTCTCATCCATGAAACACACTCTGCTTTAGAGCAAGAAGCACTCTCTTGCTTCCTTAAGTCTCTAATAAGGCAGGAAACGTGAGTGTGCTTAGAACAAAAGAACCGTGTTTCCTACACACACGGACCATATCTAGTTCAACTCTGCTTCTGAAACTGATACAAACCACAGGTCCTCTAACATCCAATGCTTTTCAGTTAAGAGCGAGAAACGTGTGAGCATCATGAATGATGTAGCTTCCTTTGAGCTGAAAAGTGAGTGCGTTTACCTGAAACGAAGTCTTGCTTGTAGGAAGACACAGAGCCTGGCAATTAACTCCGATTCTGAAGGGAAACACACAGCACAGTTCTCATCCATGAAACACACTCTTCTTTAGAGCAAGAAGCACTCTCTGGCTTTCTCAAGTCTCTAATAAGGCGGGAAACGTGAGTGTGCTCAGAACAAAAGAACCGTGTTTCCTACACACAGGGACCATATCCAGTTCAACTCTGCTTCTGAAACTGATAAAAACCACAGGTCCTCTAACATCCAATGCTATTCAGTTAAGAGCGAGGAACGTGTGAGCTTCGTGAACGATGTAGCTTCCTTTGACCTGAAAAGTGAGTGCTGTTTACCTGAAACTAAGTCATGCTTGTAGGAAGACACAGATCCTGGCATTTAACTCCGTTTCTGAAGGGAAAGACACAGCACAGTTCTCATCCATGAAACACACTCTGCTTTAGAGCAAGAACCACTCTCTTGCTTCCTCAAGTCTCTAAAAAGGCAGGAAACGTGAGTGTGCTTAGAATAAAAGAACCGTGTTTCCTACACACACGGACCATATCTCGTTCAACTCTGCTTACGAAACTGATACAAACCACAGGTCCTCTAACATCCAATGCTATTCAGTTAAGAGCGAGAAACGTGTGAGCTTCGTTAAAGATGTAGCTTCCTTTGAGCTGAAAAGTGATTGCGTTTATCTGAAACGAAGTCTTGCTTGTAGGAAGACACAGAGCCTGGCATTTAACTCCATTTCTGAAGGGAAACACACAGCACAGTTCTCATCCATGAAACACACTCTTCTTTAGAGCAAGAAGCACTCTCTTGCCTTCTCAAGTCTCCGATAAGGCCGGAAACGAGAGTGTGCTGAGAACAAATAACCTTGTTTCCTACACACACGGACCATATCTAGTTCAACTCTGCTTCTGAAAGTGATACAAACCACAGGTCCTCTAACATCCAATGCTTTTCAGTTAAGAGCGAGAAACGTGTGAGCTTCGTGAATGATGTAGCTTCCTTTGAGCTGAAAAGTGAGTGCGTTTACCTGAAACGAAGTCTTGCTTGTAGGAAGACACAGAGCCTGGCAATTAACTCCGATTCTGAAGGGAAACACACAGCACAGTTCTCATCCATGAAACACACTCTGCTTTAGAGCAAGAAGCACTCCCTTGCTTTCTCAAGTCTGTAATAAAGCAGGAAACGTGAGTGTACTTACAAGAAAAGAACCGTGTTTCCTACACACACGGACGATATCTAGTTCAACTCTGCTTCTGAAACTGATACACCACAGGTCCTCTAACATCCAATGCTTTTCAGTTAAGAGCGAGAAACATGTGAGCTTCGTTAAAGATGTAGCTTCCTTTGAGCTGAAAAGTGAGTGCGTTTACCTGAAACGAAGTCTTGCTTGTAGGAAGACACAGAGCCTGGCAATTAACTCCGATTCTGAAGGGAAACACACAGCACAGTTCTCATCCATGAAACACACTCTGCTTTAGAGCAAGAAGCACTCTCTTGCATCCTTAAGTCTCTAATAAGGCAGGAAACGTGAGTGTGCTCAGAACAAAAGAACCGTGTTTCCTACACACAGGGACCATATCCAGTTCAACTCTGCTTCTGAAACTGATAAAAACCACAGGTCCTCTAACATCCAATGCTATTCAGTTAAGAGCGAGGAACGTGTGAGCTTCGTGAACGATGTAGCTTCCTTTGACCTGAAAAGTGAGTGCTGTTTACCTGAAACTAAGTCATGCTTGTAGGAAGACACAGATCCTGGCATTTAACTCCGTTTCTGAAGGGAAAGACACAGCACAGTTCTCATCCATGAAACACACTCTGCTTTAGAGCAAGAACCACTCTCTTGCTTCCTCAAGTCTCTAAAAAGGCAGGAAACGTGAGTGTGCTTAGAATAAAAGAACCGTGTTTCCTACACACACGGACCATATCTCGTTCAACTCTGCTTACGAAACTGATACAAACCACAGGTCCTCTAACATCCAATGCTATTCAGTTAAGAGCGAGAAACGTGTGAGCTTCGTTAAAGATGTAGCTTCCTTTGAGCTGAAAAGTGAGTGCGTTTATCTGAAACGAAGTCTTGCTTGTAGGAAGACACAGAGCCTGGCATTTAACTCCGTTTCTGAAGGGAAACACACAGCACAGTTCTCATCCATGAAACACACTCTGCTTTAGAGCAAGAAGCACTCTCTTGCCTTCTCAAGTCTCCGATAAGGCCGGAAACGTGAGTGTGCTGAGAACAAATAACCGTGTTTCCTACACACACGGACCATATCTAGTTCAACTCTGCTTCTGAAAGTGATACAAACCACAGGTCCTCTAACATCCAATGCTTTTCAGTTAAGAGCGAGAAAAGTGTGAGCTTCGTGAATGATGTAGCTTCCTTTGAGCTGAAAAGTGAGTGCGTTTACCTGAAACGAAGTCTTGCTTGTAGGAAGACACAGAGCCTGGCAATTAACTCCGATTCTGAAGGGAAACACACAGCACAGTTCTCATCCATGAAACACACTCTGCTTTAGAGCAAGAAGCACTCCCTTGCTTTCTCAAGTCTGTAATAAAGCAGGAAACGTGAGTGTGCTTACAAGAAAAGAACCGTGTTTCCTACACACACGGACGATATCTAGTTCAACTCTGCTTCTGAAACTGATACACCACAGGTCCTCTAACATCCAATGCTTTTCAGTTAAGAGCGAGAAACATGTGAGCTTCGTTAAAGATGTAGCTTCCTTTGAGCTGAAAAGTGAGTGCGTTTACCTGAAACGAAGTCTTGCTTGTAGGAAGACACAGAGCCTGGCAATTAACTCCGATTCTGAAGGGAAACACACAGCACAGTTCTCATCCATGAAACACACTCTGCTTTAGAGCAAGAAGCACTCTCTTGCTTCCTTAAGTCTCTAATAAGGCAGGAAACGTGAGTGTGCTTAGAACAAAAGAACCGTGTTTCCTACACACACAGACCATATCTAGTTCAACTCTGCTTCTGAAACAGATACAAACCACAGGTCCTCTAACATCCAATGCTTTTCAGTTAAGAGCGAGTAACGTGTGAGCTTCGTGAATGGTGTAGCTTCCTTTGAGCTGAAAAGTGAGTGCGTTTACCTGAAACGAAGTCTTGCTTGTAGGAAGACACAGAGCCTGGCAATTAACTCTGATTCTGAAGGGAAACACACAGCACAGTTCTCATCCATGAAACACACTCTGCTTTAGAGCAAGAAGCACTCCCTTGCTTTCTCAAGTCTGTAATAAAGCAGGAAACGTGAGTGTGCTTACAAGAAAAGAACCGTGTTTCCTACACACACGGACGATATCTAGTTCAACTCTGCTTCTGAAACTGATACACCACAGGTCCTCTAACATCCAATGCTTTTCAGTTAAGAGCGAGAAACGTGTGAGCTTCGTGAACGCTGTTGCTTCGTTTGAGCTGAAAAGTGAGTGCTGTTTACCTAAAACGAAGTCTTGCTTGTAGGAAGACACAGAGGCGGGCATTTAACTCCATTTCTGAAGGGAAAGACACAGCACAGTTCTCATCCATGAAACACACTCTGCTTTAGAGCAAGAACCACTCTCTTGCTTCCTCAAGTCTCTAATAAGGCAGGAAACGTGAGTGTGCTTAGAACAAAAGCACCGTGTTTCCTACACACACGGACCATATCTAGTTCAACTCTGCTTCAGAAACTGACACAAACCACAGGTCCTCTAACATCCAATGCTTTTCAGTTAAGAGCCAGAAACGTGTGAGCATCATGAATGATGTAGCTTCCTTTGAGCTGAAAAGTGAGTGCGTTTACCTGAAACGAAGTCTTGCTTGTAGGAAGACACAGAGCCTGGCAATTAACTCCGATTCTGAAGGGAAACACACAGCACAGTTCTCATCCATGAAACACACTCTTCTTTAGAGCAAGAAGCACTCTCTTGCCTTCTCAAGTCTCCGATAAGGCCGGAAACGTGAGTGTGCTGAGAACAAATAACCGTGTTTCCTACACACACGGACCATATCTAGTTCAACTCTGCTTCTGAAAGTGATACAAACCACAGGTCCTCTAACATCCAATGCTTTTCAGTTAAGAGCGAGAAACGTGTGAGCTTCGTGAATGATGTAGCTTCCTTTGAGCTGAAAAGTGAGTGCCTTTACCTGAAACGAAGTCTTGCTTGTAGGAAGACACAGAGCCTGGCAATTAACTCCGATTCTGAAGGGAAACACACAGCACAGTTCTCATCCATGAAACACACTCTGCTTTAGAGCAAGAAGCACTCCCTTGCTTTCTCAAGTCTGTAATAAAGCAGGAAACGTGAGTGTGCTTACAAGAAAAGAACCGTGTTTCCTACACACACGGACGATATCTAGTTCAACTCTGCTTCTGAAACTGATACACCACAGGTCCTCTAACATCCAATGCTTTTCAGTTAAGAGCGAGAAACGTGTGAGCTTCGTTAAAGATGTAGCTTCCTTTGAGCTGAAAAGTGAGTGCGTTTACCTGAAACGAAGTCTTGCTTGTAGGAAGACACAGAGCCTGGCAATTAACTCCGATTCTGAAGGGAAACACACAGCACAGTTCTCATCCATGAAACACACTCTGCTTTAGAGCAAGAAGCACTCTCTTGCTTCCTTAAGTCTCTAATAAGGCAGGAAACGTGAGTGTGCTTAGAACAAAAGAACCGTGTTTCCTACACACACGGACCATATCTAGTTCAACTCTGCTTCTGAAACAGATACAAACCACAGGTCCTCTAACATCCAATGCTTTTCAGTTAAGAGCGAGTAACGTGTGAGCTTCGTGAATGGTGTAGCTTCCTTTGAGCTGAAAAGTGAGTGCGTTTACCTGAAACGAAGTCTTGCTTGTAGGAAGACACAGAGCCTGGCAATTAACTCTGATTCTGAAGGGAAACACACAGCACAGTTCTCATCCATGAAACACACTCTGCTTTAGAGCAAGAAGCACTCCCTTGCTTTCTCAAGTCTGTAATAAAGCAAGAAACGTGACTGTGCTTAGAAGAAAAGAACCGTGTTTCCTACACACACGGACGATATCTAGTTCAACTCTGCTTCTGAAACTGATACACCACAGGTCCTCTAACATCCAATGCTTTTCAGTTAAGAGCGAGAAACGTGTGAGCTTCGTTAAAGATGTAGCTTCCTTTGAGCTGAAAAGTGAGTGCGTTTACCTGAAACGAAGTCTTGTTTGTAGGAAGACACAGAGCCTGGCAATTAACTCCGATTCTGAAGGGAAACACACAGCACATTTCTCATCCATGAAACACACTCTGCTTTAGAGCAAGAACCACTCTCTTGCTTCCTTAAGTCTCTAATAAGGCAGGAAACGTGAGTGTGCTTAGAACAAAAGAACCGTGTTTCCTACACACACGGACCATATCTAGTTCAACTCTGCTTCTGAAACTGATACAAACCACAGGTCCTCTAACATCCAATGCTTTTCAGTTAAGAGCGAGAAACGTGTGAGCATCGTGAATGATGTAGCTTCCTTTGAGCTGAAAAGTGAGTGCTGTTTACCTGAAACGAAGTCTTGCTTGTAGGAAGACACAGAGCCTGGCAATTAACTCCGATTCTGAAGGGAAACACACAGCACAGTTCTCATCCATGAAACACACTCTTCTTTAGAGCAAGAAGCACTCTCTGGCTTTCTCAAGTCTCTAATAAGGCGGGAAACGTGAGTGTGCTCAGAACAAAAGAACCGTGTTTCCTACACAAGGGACCATATCCAGTTCAACTCTGCTTCTGAAACTGATACAAACCACAGGTCCTCTAACATCCAATGCTATTCAGTTAAGAGCGAGGAACGTGTGAGCTTCGTGAATGATGTAGCTTCCTTTGAGCTGAAAAGTGAGTGCGTTTACCTGAAACGAAGTCTTCCTTGTAGGAAGACACAGAGCGTGGCAATTAACTCCGATTCTGAAGGGAAACACACAGCACAGTTCTCATCCATGAAACACACTCTGCTTTAGAGCAAGAAGCACTCCCTTGCTTTCTCAAGTCTGTAATAAAGCAGGAAACGTGAGTGTGCTTACAAGAAAAGAACCGTGTTTCCTACACACACGGACGATATCTAGTTCAACTCTGCTTCTGAAACTGATACACCACAGGTCCTCTAACATCCAATGCTTTTCAGTTAAGAGCGAGAAACGTGTGAGCTTCGTGAACGCTGTTGCTTCTTTTGAGCTGAAAAGTGAGGGCTGTTTACCTAAAACGAAGTCTTGCTTGTAGGAAGACACAGAGGCGGGCATTTAACTCCATTTCTGAAGGGAAAGACACAGCACAGTTCTCATCCATGAAACACACTCTGCTTTAGAGCAAGAACCACTCTCTTGCTTCCTCAAGTCTCTAATAAGGCAGGAAACGTGAGTGTGCTTAGAACAAAAGCACCGTGTTTCCTACACACACGGACCATATCTAGTTCAACTCTGCTTCAGAAACTGACACAAACCACAGGTCCTCTAACATCCAATGCTATTCAGTTAAGAGCGAGAAACCTGTGAGCTTCGTGAACGATGTAGCTTCCTTTCAGCTGAAAAGTGAGTGTGTTTACCTAAAACGAAGTCTTGCTTGTAGGAAGACACAGAGCCTGGCATTTAACTCCGTTTCTGAAGGGAAACACACAGCACAGTTCTCATCCATGAAACACACTCTTCTTTAGAGCAAGAAGCACTCTCTTGCTTTCTCAAGTCTCCGATAAGGCCGGAAACGTGAGTGTGCTGAGAACAAATAACCGTGTTTCCTACACACACGGACCATATCTAGTTCAACTCTGCTTCTGAAACTGATACAAACCACAGGTCCTCTAACATCCAATGCTTTTCAGTTAAGAGCGAGAAACGTGTGAGCTTCGTGAATGATGTAGCTTCCTTTGAGCTGAAAAGTGAGTGCGTTTACCTGAAATGAAGTCTTCCTTGTAGGAAGACACAGAGCCTGGCAATTAACTCCGATTCTGAAGGGAAACACACAGCACAGTTCTCATCCATGAAACACACTCTGCTTTAGAGCAAGAAGCACTCCCTTGCTTTCTCAAGTCTGTAATAAATCAGGAAACGTGACTGTGCTTAGAAGAAAAGAACTGTGTTTCCTACACACACGGACGATATCTAGTTCTACTCTGCTTCTGAAACTGATACACCACAGGTCCTCTAACATCCAATGCTTTTCAGTTAAGAGCAAGAAACGTGTGAGCTTCCTTAAAGATGTAGCTTCCTTTGAGCTGAAAAATGAGTGCGTTTATCTGAAACGAAGTCTTGCTTGTAGGAAGACACAGAGCCTGGCAATTAACTCCGATTCTGAAGGGAAACACACAGCACAGTTCTCATCCATGAAACACACTCTGCTTTAGAGCAAGAAGCACTCTCTTGCTTCCTTAAGTCTCTAATAAGGCAGGAAACGTGAGTGTGCTTAGAACAAAAGAACCGTGTTTCCTACACACACGGACCATATCTAATTCAACTCTGCTTCTGAAACTGATACAAACCACAGGTCCTCTAACATCCAATGCTTTTCAGTTAAGAGCGAGAAACGTGTGAGCATCATGAATGATGTAGCTTCCTTTGAGCTGAAAAGTGAGTGCGTTTACCTGAAACGAAGTCTTGCTTGTAGGAAGACACAGAGCCTGGCAATTAACTCCGATTCTGAAGGGAAACACACAGCACAGTTCTCATCCATGAAACACACTCTTCTTTAGAGCAAGAAGCACTCTCTGGCTTTCTCAAGTCTCTAATAAGGCGGGAAACGTGAGTGTGCTCAGAACAAAAGAACCGTGTTTCCTACACACAGGGACCATATCCAGTTCAACTCTGCTTCTGAAACTGATAAAAACCACAGGTCCTCTAACATCCAATGCTATTCAGTTAAGAGCGAGGAACGTGTGAGCTTCGTAAACGATGTAGCTTCCTTTGACCTGAAAAGTGAGTGCTGTTTACCTGAAACTAAGTCATGCTTGTAGGAAGACACAGATCCTGGCATTTAACTCCGTTTCTGAAGGGAAAGACACAGCACAGTTCTCATCCATGAAACACACTCTGCTTTAGAGCAAGAACCACTCTCTTGCTTCCTCAAGTCTCTAAAAAGGCAGGAAACGTGAGTGTGCTTAGAATAAAAGAACCGTGTTTCCTACACACACGGACCATATCTCGTTCAACTCTGCTTACGAAACTGATACAAACCACAGGTCCTCTAACATCCAATGCTATTCAGTTAAGAGCGAGAAACGTGTGAGCTTCGTTAAAGATGTAGCTTCCTTTGAGCTGAAAAGTGAGTGCGTTTATCTGAAACGAAGTCTTGCTTGTAGGAAGACACAGAGCCTGGCATTTAACTCCGTTTCTGAAGGGAAACACACAGCACAGTTCTCATCCATGAAACACACTCTTCTTTAGAGCAAGAAGCACTCTCTTGCCTTCTCAAGTCTCCGATAAGGCCGGAAACGTGAGTGTGCTGAGAACAAATAACCGTGTTTCCTACACACACGGACCATATCTAGTTCAACTCTGCTTCTGAAAGTGATACAAACCACAGGTCCTCTAACATCCAATGCTTTTCAGTTAAGAGCGAGAAACGTGTGAGCTTCGTGAATGATGTAGCTTCCTTTGAGCTGAAAAGTGAGTGCGTTTACCTGAAACGAAGTCTTGCTTGTAGGAAGACACAGAGCCTGGCAATTAACTCCGATTCTGAAGGGAAACACACAGCACAGTTCTCATCCATGAAACACACTCTGCTTTAGAGCAAGAAGCACTCCCTTGCTTTCTCAAGTCTGTAATAAAGCAGGAAACGTGAGTGTGCTTACAAGAAAAGAACCGTGTTTCCTACACACACGGACGATATCTAGTTCAACTCTGCTTCTGAAACTGATACACCACAGGTCCTCTAACATCCAATGCTTTTCAGTTAAGAGCGAGAAACGTGTGAGCTTCGTTAAAGATGTAGCTTCCTTTGAGCTGAAAAGTGAGTGCGTTTACCTGAAACGAAGTCTTGCTTGTAGGAAGACACAGAGCCTGGCAATTAACTCCGATTCTGAAGGGAAACACACAGCACAGTTCTCATCCATGAAACACACTCTGCTTTAGAGCAAGAAGCACTCTCTTGCTTCCTTAAGTCTCTAATAAGGCAGGAAACGTGAGTGTGCTTAGAACAAAAGAACCGTGTTTCCTACACACACAGACCATATCTAGTTCAACTCTGCTTCTGAAACAGATACAAACCACAGGTCCTCTAACATCCAATGCTTTTCAGTTAAGAGCGAGTAACGTGTGAGCTTCGTGAATGGTGTAGCTTCCTTTGAGCTGAAAAGTGAGTGCGTTTACCTGAAACGAAGTCTTGCTTGTAGGAAGACACAGAGCCTGGCAATTAACTCTGATTCTGAAGGGAAACACACAGCACAGTTCTCATCCATGAAACACACTCTGCTTTAGAGCAAGAAGCACTCCCTTGCTTTCTCAAGTCTGTAATAAAGCAGGAAACGTGAGTGTGCTTACAAGAAAAGAACCGTGTTTCCTACACACACGGACGATATCTAGTTCAACTCTGCTTCTGAAACTGATACACCACAGGTCCTCTAACATCCAATGCTTTTCAGTTAAGAGCGAGAAACGTGTGAGCTTCGTGAACGCTGTTGCTTCGTTTGAGCTGAAAAGTGAGTGCTGTTTACCTAAAACGAAGTCTTGCTTGTAGGAAGACACAGAGGCGGGCATTTAACTCCATTTCTGAAGGGAAAGACACAGCACAGTTCTCATCCATGAAACACACTCTGCTTTAGAGCAAGAACCACTCTCTTGCTTCCTCAAGTCTCTAATAAGGCAGGAAACGTGAGTGTGCTTAGAACAAAAGCACCGTGTTTCCTACACACACGGACCATATCTAGTTCAACTCTGCTTCAGAAACTGACACAAACCACAGGTCCTCTAACATCCAATGCTTTTCAGTTAAGAGCCAGAAACGTGTGAGCATCATGAATGATGTAGCTTCCTTTGAGCTGAAAAGTGAGTGCGTTTACCTGAAACGAAGTCTTGCTTGTAGGAAGACACAGAGCCTGGCAATTAACTCCGATTCTGAAGGGAAACACACAGCACAGTTCTCATCCATGAAACACACTCTTCTTTAGAGCAAGAAGCACTCTCTTGCCTTCTCAAGTCTCCGATAAGGCCGGAAACGTGAGTGTGCTGAGAACAAATAACCGTGTTTCCTACACACACGGACCATATCTAGTTCAACTCTGCTTCTGAAAGTGATACAAACCACAGGTCCTCTAACATCCAATGCTTTTCAGTTAAGAGCGAGAAACGTGTGAGCTTCGTGAATGATGTAGCTTCCTTTGAGCTGAAAAGTGAGTGCCTTTACCTGAAACGAAGTCTTGCTTGTAGGAAGACACAGAGCCTGGCAATTAACTCCGATTCTGAAGGGAAACACACAGCACAGTTCTCATCCATGAAACACACTCTGCTTTAGAGCAAGAAGCACTCCCTTGCTTTCTCAAGTCTGTAATAAAGCAGGAAACGTGAGTGTGCTTACAAGAAAAGAACCGTGTTTCCTACACACACGGACGATATCTAGTTCAACTCTGCTTCTGAAACTGATACACCACAGGTCCTCTAACATCCAATGCTTTTCAGTTAAGAGCGAGAAACGTGTGAGCTTCGTTAAAGATGTAGCTTCCTTTGAGCTGAAAAGTGAGTGCGTTTACCTGAAACGAAGTCTTGCTTGTAGGAAGACACAGAGCCTGGCAATTAACTCCGATTCTGAAGGGAAACACACAGCACAGTTCTCATCCATGAAACACACTCTGCTTTAGAGCAAGAAGCACTCTCTTGCTTCCTTAAGTCTCTAATAAGGCAGGAAACGTGAGTGTGCTTAGAACAAAAGAACCGTGTTTCCTACACACACGGACCATATCTAGTTCAACTCTGCTTCTGAAACAGATACAAACCACAGGTCCTCTAACATCCAATGCTTTTCAGTTAAGAGCGAGTAACGTGTGAGCTTCGTGAATGGTGTAGCTTCCTTTGAGCTGAAAAGTGAGTGCGTTTACCTGAAACGAAGTCTTGCTTGTAGGAAGACACAGAGCCTGGCAATTAACTCTGATTCTGAAGGGAAACACACAGCACAGTTCTCATCCATGAAACACACTCTGCTTTAGAGCAAGAAGCACTCCCTTGCTTTCTCAAGTCTGTAATAAAGCAAGAAACGTGACTGTGCTTAGAAGAAAAGAACCGTGTTTCCTACACACACGGACGATATCTAGTTCAACTCTGCTTCTGAAACTGATACACCACAGGTCCTCTAACATCCAATGCTTTTCAGTTAAGAGCGAGAAACGTGTGAGCTTCGTTAAAGATGTAGCTTCCTTTGAGCTGAAAAGTGAGTGCGTTTACCTGAAACGAAGTCTTGTTTGTAGGAAGACACAGAGCCTGGCAATTAACTCCGATTCTGAAGGGAAACACACAGCACATTTCTCATCCATGAAACACACTCTGCTTTAGAGCAAGAACCACTCTCTTGCTTCCTTAAGTCTCTAATAAGGCAGGAAACGTGAGTGTGCTTAGAACAAAAGAACCGTGTTTCCTACACACACGGACCATATCTAGTTCAACTCTGCTTCTGAAACTGATACAAACCACAGGTCCTCTAACATCCAATGCTTTTCAGTTAAGAGCGAGAAACGTGTGAGCATCGTGAATGATGTAGCTTCCTTTGAGCTGAAAAGTGAGTGCTGTTTACCTGAAACGAAGTCTTGCTTGTAGGAAGACACAGAGCCTGGCAATTAACTCCGATTCTGAAGGGAAACACACAGCACAGTTCTCATCCATGAAACACACTCTTCTTTAGAGCAAGAAGCACTCTCTGGCTTTCTCAAGTCTCTAATAAGGCGGGAAACGTGAGTGTGCTCAGAACAAAAGAACCGTGTTTCCTACACAAGGGACCATATCCAGTTCAACTCTGCTTCTGAAACTGATACAAACCACAGGTCCTCTAACATCCAATGCTATTCAGTTAAGAGCGAGGAACGTGTGAGCTTCGTGAATGATGTAGCTTCCTTTGAGCTGAAAAGTGAGTGCGTTTACCTGAAACGAAGTCTTCCTTGTAGGAAGACACAGAGCGTGGCAATTAACTCCGATTCTGAAGGGAAACACACAGCACAGTTCTCATCCATGAAACACACTCTGCTTTAGAGCAAGAAGCACTCCCTTGCTTTCTCAAGTCTGTAATAAAGCAGGAAACGTGAGTGTGCTTACAAGAAAAGAACCGTGTTTCCTACACACACGGACGATATCTAGTTCAACTCTGCTTCTGAAACTGATACACCACAGGTCCTCTAACATCCAATGCTTTTCAGTTAAGAGCGAGAAACGTGTGAGCTTCGTGAACGCTGTTGCTTCTTTTGAGCTGAAAAGTGAGGGCTGTTTACCTAAAACGAAGTCTTGCTTGTAGGAAGACACAGAGGCGGGCATTTAACTCCATTTCTGAAGGGAAAGACACAGCACAGTTCTCATCCATGAAACACACTCTGCTTTAGAGCAAGAACCACTCTCTTGCTTCCTCAAGTCTCTAATAAGGCAGGAAACGTGAGTGTGCTTAGAACAAAAGCACCGTGTTTCCTACACACACGGACCATATCTAGTTCAACTCTGCTTCAGAAACTGACACAAACCACAGGTCCTCTAACATCCAATGCTATTCAGTTAAGAGCGAGAAACCTGTGAGCTTCGTGAACGATGTAGCTTCCTTTCAGCTGAAAAGTGAGTGTGTTTACCTAAAACGAAGTCTTGCTTGTAGGAAGACACAGAGCCTGGCATTTAACTCCGTTTCTGAAGGGAAACACACAGCACAGTTCTCATCCATGAAACACACTCTTCTTTAGAGCAAGAAGCACTCTCTTGCTTTCTCAAGTCTCCGATAAGGCCGGAAACGTGAGTGTGCTGAGAACAAATAACCGTGTTTCCTACACACACGGACCATATCTAGTTCAACTCTGCTTCTGAAACTGATACAAACCACAGGTCCTCTAACATCCAATGCTTTTCAGTTAAGAGCGAGAAACGTGTGAGCTTCGTGAATGATGTAGCTTCCTTTGAGCTGAAAAGTGAGTGCGTTTACCTGAAATGAAGTCTTCCTTGTAGGAAGACACAGAGCCTGGCAATTAACTCCGATTCTGAAGGGAAACACACAGCACAGTTCTCATCCATGAAACACACTCTGCTTTAGAGCAAGAAGCACTCCCTTGCTTTCTCAAGTCTGTAATAAATCAGGAAACGTGACTGTGCTTAGAAGAAAAGAACTGTGTTTCCTACACACACGGACGATATCTAGTTCTACTCTGCTTCTGAAACTGATACACCACAGGTCCTCTAACATCCAATGCTTTTCAGTTAAGAGCAAGAAACGTGTGAGCTTCCTTAAAGATGTAGCTTCCTTTGAGCTGAAAAATGAGTGCGTTTATCTGAAACGAAGTCTTGCTTGTAGGAAGACACAGAGCCTGGCAATTAACTCCGATTCTGAAGGGAAACACACAGCACAGTTCTCATCCATGAAACACACTCTGCTTTAGAGCAAGAAGCACTCTCTTGCTTCCTTAAGTCTCTAATAAGGCAGGAAACGTGAGTGTGCTTAGAACAAAAGAACCGTGTTTCCTACACACACGGACCATATCTAATTCAACTCTGCTTCTGAAACTGATACAAACCACAGGTCCTCTAACATCCAATGCTTTTCAGTTAAGAGCGAGAAACGTGTGAGCATCATGAATGATGTAGCTTCCTTTGAGCTGAAAAGTGAGTGCGTTTACCTGAAACGAAGTCTTGCTTGTAGGAAGACACAGAGCCTGGCAATTAACTCCGATTCTGAAGGGAAACACACAGCACAGTTCTCATCCATGAAACACACTCTTCTTTAGAGCAAGAAGCACTCTCTGGCTTTCTCAAGTCTCTAATAAGGCGGGAAACGTGAGTGTGCTCAGAACAAAAGAACCGTGTTTCCTACACACAGGGACCATATCCAGTTCAACTCTGCTTCTGAAACTGATAAAAACCACAGGTCCTCTAACATCCAATGCTATTCAGTTAAGAGCGAGGAACGTGTGAGCTTCGTAAACGATGTAGCTTCCTTTGACCTGAAAAGTGAGTGCTGTTTACCTGAAACTAAGTCATGCTTGTAGGAAGACACAGATCCTGGCATTTAACTCCGTTTCTGAAGGGAAAGACACAGCACAGTTCTCATCCATGAAACACACTCTGCTTTAGAGCAAGAACCACTCTCTTGCTTCCTCAAGTCTCTAAAAAGGCAGGAAACGTGAGTGTGCTTAGAATAAAAGAACCGTGTTTCCTACACACACGGACCATATCTCGTTCAACTCTGCTTACGAAACTGATACAAACCACAGGTCCTCTAACATCCAATGCTATTCAGTTAAGAGCGAGAAACGTGTGAGCTTCGTTAAAGATGTAGCTTCCTTTGAGCTGAAAAGTGAGTGCGTTTATCTGAAACGAAGTCTTGCTTGTAGGAAGACACAGAGCCTGGCATTTAACTCCGTTTCTGAAGGGAAACACACAGCACAGTTCTCATCCATGAAACACACTCTTCTTTAGAGCAAGAAGCACTCTCTTGCCTTCTCAAGTCTCCGATAAGGCCGGAAACGTGAGTGTGCTGAGAACAAATAACCGTGTTTCCTACACACACGGACCATATCTAGTTCAACTCTGCTTCTGAAAGTGATACAAACCACAGGTCCTCTAACATCCAATGCTTTTCAGTTAAGAGCGAGAAACGTGTGAGCTTCGTGAATGATGTAGCTTCCTTTGAGCTGAAAAGTGAGTGCGTTTACCTGAAACGAAGTCTTGCTTGTAGGAAGACACAGAGCCTGGCAATTAACTCCGATTCTGAAGGGAAACACACAGCACAGTTCTCATCCATGAAACACACTCTGCTTTAGAGCAAGAAGCACTCCCTTGCTTTCTCAAGTCTGTAATAAAGCAGGAAACGTGAGTGTGCTTACAAGAAAAGAACCGTGTTTCCTACACACACGGACGATATCTAGTTCAACTCTGCTTCTGAAACTGATACACCACAGGTCCTCTAACATCCAATGCTTTTCAGTTAAGAGCGAGAAACGTGTGAGCTTCGTTAAAGATGTAGCTTCCTTTGAGCTGAAAAGTGAGTGCGTTTACCTGAAACGAAGTCTTGCTTGTAGGAAGACACAGAGCCTGGCAATTAACTCCGATTCTGAAGGGAAACACACAGCACAGTTCTCATCCATGAAACACACTCTGCTTTAGAGCAAGAAGCACTCTCTTGCTTCCTTAAGTCTCTAATAAGGCAGGAAACGTGAGTGTGCTTAGAACAAAAGAACCGTGTTTCCTACACACACAGACCATATCTAGTTCAACTCTGCTTCTGAAACAGATACAAACCACAGGTCCTCTAACATCCAATGCTTTTCAGTTAAGAGCGAGTAACGTGTGAGCTTCGTTAAAGATGTAGCTTCCTTTGAGCTGAAAAGTGAGTGCGTTTACCTGAAACGAAGTCTTGCTTGTAGGAAGACACAGAGCCTGGCAATTAACTCTGATTCTGAAGGGAAACACACAGCACAGTTCTCATCCATGAAACACACTCTGCTTTAGAGCAAGAAGCACTCCCTTGCTTTCTCAAGTCTGTAATAAAGCAAGAAACGTGACTGTGCTTAGAAGAAAAGAACCGTGTTTCCTACACACACGGACGATATCTAGTTCAACTCTGCTTCTGAAACTGATACACCACAGGTCCTCTAACATCCAATGCTTTTCAGTTAAGAGCGAGAAACGTGTGAGCTTCGTTAAAGATGTAGCTTCCTTTGAGCTGAAAAGTGAGTGCGTTTACCTGAAACGAAGTCTTGTTTGTAGGAAGACACAGAGCCTGGCAATTAACTCCGATTCTGAAGGGAAACACACAGCACATTTCTCATCCATGAAACACACTCTGCTTTAGAGCAAGAACCACTCTCTTGCTTCCTTAAGTCTCTAATAAGGCAGGAAACGTGAGTGTGCTTAGAACAAAAGAACCGTGTTTCCTACACACACGGACCATATCTAGTTCAACTCTGCTTCTGAAACTGATACAAACCACAGGTCCTCTAACATCCAATGCTTTTCAGTTAAGAGCGAGAAACGTGTGAGCATCGTGAATGATGTAGCTTCCTTTGAGCTGAAAAGTGAGTGCTGTTTACCTGAAACGAAGTCTTGCTTGTAGGAAGACACAGAGCCTGGCAATTAACTCCGATTCTGAAGGGAAAGACACAGCACAGTTCTCATCCATGAAACACACTCTTCTTTAGAGCAAGAAGCACTCTCTGGCTTTCTCAAGTCTCTAATAAGGCGGGAAACGTGAGTGTGCTCAGAACAAAAGAACCGTGTTTCCTACACACAGGGACCATATCCAGTTCAACTCTGCTTCTGAAACTGATACAAACCACAGGTCCCCTAACATCCAATGCTATTCAGTTAAGAGCGAGGAACGTGTGAGCTTCGTGAACGATGTAGCTTCCTTTGACCTGAAAAGTGTGTGCTGTTTACCTGAAACTAAGTCATGCTTGTAGGAAGACACAGATCCTAGCATTTAACTCCGTTTCTGAAGGGAAAGACACAGCACAGTTCTCATCCATGAAACACACTCTGCTTTAGAGCAAGAAGCACTCCCTTGCTTTCTCAAGTCTGTAATAAAGCAGGAAACGTGAGTGTGCTTACAAGAAAAGAACCGTGTTTCCTACACACACGGACGATATCTAGTTCAACTCTGCTTCTGAAACTGATACACCACAGGTCCTCTAACATCCAATGCTTTTCAGTTAAGAGCGAGAAACGTGTGAGCTTCGTTGAAGATGTAGCTTCCTTTGAGCTGGAAAGTGAGTGCGTTTACCTGAAACGAAGTCTTGCTTGTAGGAAGACACAGAGCCTGGCAATTAACTCCGATTCTGAAGGGAAACACACAGCACAGTTCTCATCCATGAAACACACTCTTCTTTAGAGCAAGAAGCACTCTCTGGCTTTCTCAAGTCTCTAATAAGGCGGGAAACGTGAGTGTGCTCAGAACAAAAGAACCGTGTTTCCTACACACAGGGACCATATCCAGTTCAACTCTGCTTCTGAAACTGATACAAACCACAGGTCCTCTAACATCCAATGCTCTTCAGTTAAGAGCGAGGAACGTGTGAGCTTCGTGAACGATGTAGCTTCCTTTGACCTGAAAAGTGAGTGCTGTTTACCTGAAACTAAGTCATGCTTGTAGGAAGACACAGATCCTGGCATTTAACTCCGTTTCTGAAGGGAAAGACACAGCACAGTTCTCATCCATGAAACACACTCTGCTTTAGAGCAAGAACCACTCTCTTGCTTCCTCAAGTCTCTAATAAGGCAGGAAACATTAGTGTGCTTAGAATAAAAGAACCGTGTTTCCTACACACACGGACCATATCTAGTTCAACTCTGCTTATGAAACTGATACAAACCACAGGTCCTCTAACATCCAATGCTATTCAGTTAAGAGCGAGAAACGTGTGAGCTTCGTTAAAGATGTAGCTTCCTTTGAGCTGAAAAGTGAGTGCGTTTACCTGAAACGAAGTCTTGCTTGTAGGAAGACACAGAGCGTGGCAATTAACTCCGATTCTGAAGGGAAACACACAGCACAGTTCTCATCCATGAAACACACTCTGCTTTAGAGCAAGAAGCACTCCCTTGCTTTCTCAAGTCTGTAATAAAGCAGGAAACGTGAGTGTGCTTACAAGAAAAGAACCGTGTTTCCTACACACACGGACGATATCTAGTTCAACTCTGCTTCTGAAACTGATACACCACAGGTCCTCTAACATCCAATGCTTTTCAGTTAAGAGCGAGAAACGTGTGAGCTTCGTTAAAGATGTAGCTTCCTTTGAGCTGAAAAGTGAGTGCGTTTACCTGAAACGAAGTCTTGCTTGTAGGAAGACACAGACCCTGGCAATTAACTCCGATTCTGAAGGGAAACACACAGCACAGTTCTCATCCATGAAACACACTCTTCTTTAGAGCAAGAAGCACTCTCTGGCTTTCTCAAGTCTCTAATAAGGCGGGAAACGTGAGTGTGCTCAGAACAAAAGAACCGTGTTTCCTACACACAGGGACCCTATCCAGTTCAACTCTGCTTCTGAAACTGATACAAACCACAGGTCCTCTAACATCCAATGCTATTCAGTTAAGAGCGAGGAACGTGTGAGCTTCGTGAACGATGTAGCTTCCTTTGAGCTGAAAAGTGAGTGCTGTTTACCTGAAACGAAGTCATGCTTGTAGGAAGACACAGATCCTGGCATTTAACTCCGTTTCTGAAGGGAAAGACACAGCACAGTTCTCATCCGTGAAACACACTCTGCTTTAGAGCAAGAACCACTCTCTTGCTTCCTCAAGTCTCTAATAAGGCAGGAAACGTGAGTGTGCTTAGAATAAAAGAACGGTGTTTCCTACACACACGGACCATATCTAGTTCAACTCTGCTTATGATACTGATACAAACCACAGGTCCTCTAACATCCAATGCTTTTCAGTTAAGAGCGAGGAACGTGTGAGCTTCGTGAATGATGTAGCTTCCTTTGAGCTGAAAAGTGAGTGCTGTTTACCTGAAACGAAGTCTTGCTTGTAGGAAGACACAGAGCCTGGCAATTAACTCCGATTCTGAAGGGAAACACACAGCACAGTTCTCATCCATGAAACACACTCTGCTTTAGAGCAAGAAGCACTCCCTTGTTTTCTCAAGTCTGTAATAAAGCAGGAAACGTGAGTGTGCTTAGAAGAAAAGAACCGTGTTTCCTACACACACGGACGATATCTAGTTCAACTCTGCTTCTGAAACAGATACAAACCACAGGTCCTCTAACATCCAATGCTTTTCAGTTAAGAGCGAGTAACGTGTGAGCTTCGTGAATGGTGTAGCTTCCTTTGAGCTGAAAAGTGAGTGCGTTTACCTGAAACGAAGTCTTGCTTGTAGGAAGACACAGAGCCTGGCAATTAACTCTGATTCTGAAGGGAAACACACAGCACAGTTCTCATCCATGAAACACACTCTGCTTTAGAGCAAGAAGCACTCCCTTGCTTTCTCAAGTCTGTAATAAAGCAGGAAACGTGACTGTGCTTAGAAGAAAAGAACCGTGTTTCCTACACACACGGACGATATCTAGTTCAACTCTGCTTCTGAAACTGATACACCACAGGTCCTCTAACATCCAATGCTTTTCAGTTAAGAGCGAGAAACGTGTGAGCTTCGTTAAAGATGTAGCTTCCTTTGAGCTGAAAAGTGAGTGCGTTTACCTGAAACGAAGTCTTGTTTGTAGGAAGACACAGAGCCTGGCAATTAACTCCGATTCTGAAGGGAAACACACAGCACATTTCTCATCCATGAAACACACTCTGCTTTAGAGCAAGAACCACTCTCTTGCTTCCTTAAGTCTCTAATAAGGCAGGAAACGTGAGTGTGCTTAGAACAAAAGAACCGTGTTTCCTACACACACGGACCATATCTAGTTCAACTCTGCTTCTGAAACTGATACAAACCACAGGTCCTCTAACATCCAATGCTTTTCAGTTAAGAGCGAGAAACGTGTGAGCATCGTGAATGATGTAGCTTCCTTTGAGCTGAAAAGTGAGTGCTGTTTACCTGAAACGAAGTCTTGCTTGTAGGAAGACACAGAGCCTGGCAATTAACTCCGATTCTGAAGGGAAACACACAGCACAGTTCTCATCCATGAAACACACTCTTCTTTAGAGCAAGAAGCACTCTCTGGCTTTCTCAAGTCTCTAATAAGGCGGGAAACGTGAGTGTGCTCAGAACAAAAGAACCGTGTTTCCTACACAAGGGACCATATCCAGTTCAACTCTGCTTCTGAAACTGATACAAACCACAGGTCCTCTAACATCCAATGCTTTTCAGTTAAGAGCGAGTAACGTGTGAGCTTCGTGAATGGTGTAGCTTCCTTTGAGCTGAAAAGTGAGTGCGTTTACCTGAAACGAAGTCTTGCTTGTAGGAAGACACAGAGCCTGGCAATTAACTCTGATTCTGAAGGGAAACACACAGCACAGTTCTCATCCATGAAACACACTCTGCTTTAGAGCAAGAAGCACTCCCTTGCTTTCTCAAGTCTGTAATAAAGCAAGAAACGTGACTGTGCTTAGAAGAAAAGAACCGTGTTTCCTACACACACGGACGATATCTAGTTCAACTCTGCTTCTGAAACTGATACACCACAGGTCCTCTAACATCCAATGCTTTTCAGTTAAGAGCGAGAAACGTGTGAGCTTCGTTAAAGATGTAGCTTCCTTTGAGCTGAAAAGTGAGTGCGTTTACCTGAAACGAAGTCTTGTTTGTAGGAAGACACAGAGCCTGGCAATTAACTCCGATTCTGAAGGGAAACACACAGCACATTTCTCATCCATGAAACACACTCTGCTTTAGAGCAAGAACCACTCTCTTGCTTCCTTAAGTCTCTAATAAGGCAGGAAACGTGAGTGTGCTTAGAACAAAAGAACCGTGTTTCCTACACACACGGACCATATCTAGTTCAACTCTGCTTCTGAAACTGATACAAACCACAGGTCCTCTAACATCCAATGCTTTTCAGTTAAGAGCGAGAAACGTGTGAGCATCGTGAATGATGTAGCTTCCTTTGAGCTGAAAAGTGAGTGCTGTTTACCTGAAACGAAGTCTTGCTTGTAGGAAGACACAGAGCCTGGCAATTAACTCCGATTCTGAAGGGAAAGACACAGCACAGTTCTCATCCATGAAACACACTCTTCTTTAGAGCAAGAAGCACTCTCTGGCTTTCTCAAGTCTCTAATAAGGCGGGAAACGTGAGTGTGCTCAGAACAAAAGAACCGTGTTTCCTACACACAGGGACCATATCCAGTTCAACTCTGCTTCTGAAACTGATACAAACCACAGGTCCTCTAACATCCAATGCTATTCAGTTAAGAGCGAGGAACGTGTGAGCTTCGTGAACGATGTAGCTTCCTTTGACCTGAAAAGTGTGTGCTGTTTACCTGAAACTAAGTCATGCTTGTAGGAAGACACAGATCCTAGCATTTAACTCCGTTTCTGAAGGGAAAGACACAGCACAGTTCTCATCCATGAAACACACTCTGCTTTAGAGCAAGAAGCACTCCCTTGCTTTCTCAAGTCTGTAATAAAGCAGGAAACGTGAGTGTGCTTACAAGAAAAGAACCGTGTTTCCTACACACACGGACGATATCTAGTTCAACTCTGCTTCTGAAACTGATACACCACAGGTCCTCTAACATCCAATGCTTTTCAGTTAAGAGCGAGAAACGTGTGAGCTTCGTTGAAGATGTAGCTTCCTTTGAGCTGGAAAGTGAGTGCGTTTACCTGAAACGAAGTCTTGCTTGTAGGAAGACACAGAGCCTGGCAATTAACTCCGATTCTGAAGGGAAACACACAGCACAGTTCTCATCCATGAAACACACTCTTCTTTAGAGCAAGAAGCACTCTCTGGCTTTCTCAAGTCTCTAATAAGGCGGGAAACGTGAGTGTGCTCAGAACAAAAGAACCGTGTTTCCTACACACAGGGACCATATCCAGTTCAACTCTGCTTCTGAAACTGATACAAACCACAGGTCCTCTAACATCCAATGCTCTTCAGTTAAGAGCGAGGAACGTGTGAGCTTCGTGAACGATGTAGCTTCCTTTGACCTGAAAAGTGAGTGCTGTTTACCTGAAACTAAGTCATGCTTGTAGGAAGACACAGATCCTGGCATTTAACTCCGTTTCTGAAGGGAAAGACACAGCACAGTTCTCATCCATGAAACACACTCTGCTTTAGAGCAAGAACCACTCTCTTGCTTCCTCAAGTCTCTAATAAGGCAGGAAACATTAGTGTGCTTAGAATAAAAGAACCGTGTTTCCTACACACACGGACCATATCTAGTTCAACTCTGCTTATGAAACTGATACAAACCACAGGTCCTCTAACATCCAATGCTATTCAGTTAAGAGCGAGAAACGTGTGAGCTTCGTTAAAGATGTAGCTTCCTTTGAGCTGAAAAGTGAGTGCGTTTACCTGAAACGAAGTCTTGCTTGTAGGAAGACACAGAGCGTGGCAATTAACTCCGATTCTGAAGGGAAACACACAGCACAGTTCTCATCCATGAAACACACTCTGCTTTAGAGCAAGAAGCACTCCCTTGCTTTCTCAAGTCTGTAATAAAGCAGGAAACGTGAGTGTGCTTACAAGAAAAGAACCGTGTTTCCTACACACACGGACGATATCTAGTTCAACTCTGCTTCTGAAACTGATACACCACAGGTCCTCTAACATCCAATGCTTTTCAGTTAAGAGCGAGAAACGTGTGAGCTTCGTTAAAGATGTAGCTTCCTTTGAGCTGAAAAGTGAGTGCGTTTACCTGAAACGAAGTCTTGCTTGTAGGAAGACACAGACCCTGGCAATTAACTCCGATTCTGAAGGGAAACACACAGCACAGTTCTCATCCATGAAACACACTCTTCTTTAGAGCAAGAAGCACTCTCTGGCTTTCTCAAGTCTCTAATAAGGCGGGAAACGTGAGTGTGCTCAGAACAAAAGAACCGTGTTTCCTACACACAGGGACCCTATCCAGTTCAACTCTGCTTCTGAAACTGATACAAACCACAGGTCCTCTAACATCCAATGCTATTCAGTTAAGAGCGAGGAACGTGTGAGCTTCGTGAACGATGTAGCTTCCTTTGAGCTGAAAAGTGAGTGCTGTTTACCTGAAACGAAGTCATGCTTGTAGGAAGACACAGATCCTGGCATTTAACTCCGTTTCTGAAGGGAAAGACACAGCACAGTTCTCATCCGTGAAACACACTCTGCTTTAGAGCAAGAACCACTCTCTTGCTTCCTCAAGTCTCTAATAAGGCAGGAAACGTGAGTGTGCTTAGAATAAAAGAACGGTGTTTCCTACACACACGGACCATATCTAGTTCAACTCTGCTTATGATACTGATACAAACCACAGGTCCTCTAACATCCAATGCTTTTCAGTTAAGAGCGAGGAACGTGTGAGCTTCGTGAATGATGTAGCTTCCTTTGAGCTGAAAAGTGAGTGCTGTTTACCTGAAACGAAGTCTTGCTTGTAGGAAGACACAGAGCCTGGCAATTAACTCCGATTCTGAAGGGAAACACACAGCACAGTTCTCATCCATGAAACACACTCTGCTTTAGAGCAAGAAGCACTCCCTTGTTTTCTCAAGTCTGTAATAAAGCAGGAAACGTGAGTGTGCTTAGAAGAAAAGAACCGTGTTTCCTACACACACGGACGATATCTAGTTCAACTCTGCTTCTGAAACAGATACAAACCACAGGTCCTCTAACATCCAATGCTTTTCAGTTAAGAGCGAGTAACGTGTGAGCTTCGTGAATGGTGTAGCTTCCTTTGAGCTGAAAAGTGAGTGCGTTTACCTGAAACGAAGTCTTGCTTGTAGGAAGACACAGAGCCTGGCAATTAACTCTGATTCTGAAGGGAAACACACAGCACAGTTCTCATCCATGAAACACACTCTGCTTTAGAGCAAGAAGCACTCCCTTGCTTTCTCAAGTCTGTAATAAAGCAGGAAACGTGACTGTGCTTAGAAGAAAAGAACCGTGTTTCCTACACACACGGACGATATCTAGTTCAACTCTGCTTCTGAAACTGATACACCACAGGTCCTCTAACATCCAATGCTTTTCAGTTAAGAGCGAGAAACGTGTGAGCTTCGTTAAAGATGTAGCTTCCTTTGAGCTGAAAAGTGAGTGCGTTTACCTGAAACGAAGTCTTGTTTGTAGGAAGACACAGAGCCTGGCAATTAACTCCGATTCTGAAGGGAAACACACAGCACATTTCTCATCCATGAAACACACTCTGCTTTAGAGCAAGAACCACTCTCTTGCTTCCTTAAGTCTCTAATAAGGCAGGAAACGTGAGTGTGCTTAGAACAAAAGAACCGTGTTTCCTACACACACGGACCATATCTAGTTCAACTCTGCTTCTGAAACTGATACAAACCACAGGTCCTCTAACATCCAATGCTTTTCAGTTAAGAGCGAGAAACGTGTGAGCATCGTGAATGATGTAGCTTCCTTTGAGCTGAAAAGTGAGTGCTGTTTACCTGAAACGAAGTCTTGCTTGTAGGAAGACACAGAGCCTGGCAATTAACTCCGATTCTGAAGGGAAACACACAGCACAGTTCTCATCCATGAAACACACTCTTCTTTAGAGCAAGAAGCACTCTCTGGCTTTCTCAAGTCTCTAATAAGGCGGGAAACGTGAGTGTGCTCAGAACAAAAGAACCGTGTTTCCTACACAAGGGACCATATCCAGTTCAACTCTGCTTCTGAAACTGATACAAACCACAGGTCCTCTAACATCCAATGCTTTTCAGTTAAGAGCGAGTAACGTGTGAGCTTCGTGAATGGTGTAGCTTCCTTTGAGCTGAAAAGTGAGTGCGTTTACCTGAAACGAAGTCTTGCTTGTAGGAAGACACAGAGCCTGGCAATTAACTCTGATTCTGAAGGGAAACACACAGCACAGTTCTCATCCATGAAACACACTCTGCTTTAGAGCAAGAAGCACTCCCTTGCTTTCTCAAGTCTGTAATAAAGCAAGAAACGTGACTGTGCTTAGAAGAAAAGAACCGTGTTTCCTACACACACGGACGATATCTAGTTCAACTCTGCTTCTGAAACTGATACACCACAGGTCCTCTAACATCCAATGCTTTTCAGTTAAGAGCGAGAAACGTGTGAGCTTCGTTAAAGATGTAGCTTCCTTTGAGCTGAAAAGTGAGTGCGTTTACCTGAAACGAAGTCTTGTTTGTAGGAAGACACAGAGCCTGGCAATTAACTCCGATTCTGAAGGGAAACACACAGCACATTTCTCATCCATGAAACACACTCTGCTTTAGAGCAAGAACCACTCTCTTGCTTCCTTAAGTCTCTAATAAGGCAGGAAACGTGAGTGTGCTTAGAACAAAAGAACCGTGTTTCCTACACACACGGACCATATCTAGTTCAACTCTGCTTCTGAAACTGATACAAACCACAGGTCCTCTAACATCCAATGCTTTTCAGTTAAGAGCGAGAAACGTGTGAGCATCGTGAATGATGTAGCTTCCTTTGAGCTGAAAAGTGAGTGCTGTTTACCTGAAACGAAGTCTTGCTTGTAGGAAGACACAGAGCCTGGCAATTAACTCCGATTCTGAAGGGAAAGACACAGCACAGTTCTCATCCATGAAACACACTCTTCTTTAGAGCAAGAAGCACTCTCTGGCTTTCTCAAGTCTCTAATAAGGCGGGAAACGTGAGTGTGCTCAGAACAAAAGAACCGTGTTTCCTACACACAGGGACCATATCCAGTTCAACTCTGCTTCTGAAACTGATACAAACCACAGGTCCTCTAACATCCAATGCTATTCAGTTAAGAGCGAGGAACGTGTGAGCTTCGTGAACGATGTAGCTTCCTTTGACCTGAAAAGTGTGTGCTGTTTACCTGAAACTAAGTCATGCTTGTAGGAAGACACAGATCCTAGCATTTAACTCCGTTTCTGAAGGGAAAGACACAGCACAGTTCTCATCCATGAAACACACTCTGCTTTAGAGCAAGAAGCACTCCCTTGCTTTCTCAAGTCTGTAATAAAGCAGGAAACGTGAGTGTGCTTACAAGAAAAGAACCGTGTTTCCTACACACACGGACGATATCTAGTTCAACTCTGCTTCTGAAACTGATACACCACAGGTCCTCTAACATCCAATGCTTTTCAGTTAAGAGCGAGAAACGTGTGAGCTTCGTTGAAGATGTAGCTTCCTTTGAGCTGGAAAGTGAGTGCGTTTACCTGAAACGAAGTCTTGCTTGTAGGAAGACACAGAGCCTGGCAATTAACTCCGATTCTGAAGGGAAACACACAGCACAGTTCTCATCCATGAAACACACTCTTCTTTAGAGCAAGAAGCACTCTCTGGCTTTCTCAAGTCTCTAATAAGGCGGGAAACGTGAGTGTGCTCAGAACAAAAGAACCGTGTTTCCTACACACAGGGACCATATCCAGTTCAACTCTGCTTCTGAAACTGATACAAACCACAGGTCCTCTAACATCCAATGCTCTTCAGTTAAGAGCGAGGAACGTGTGAGCTTCGTGAACGATGTAGCTTCCTTTGACCTGAAAAGTGAGTGCTGTTTACCTGAAACTAAGTCATGCTTGTAGGAAGACACAGATCCTGGCATTTAACTCCGTTTCTGAAGGGAAAGACACAGCACAGTTCTCATCCATGAAACACACTCTGCTTTAGAGCAAGAACCACTCTCTTGCTTCCTCAAGTCTCTAATAAGGCAGGAAACATTAGTGTGCTTAGAATAAAAGAACCGTGTTTCCTACACACACGGACCATATCTAGTTCAACTCTGCTTATGAAACTGATACAAACCACAGGTCCTCTAACATCCAATGCTATTCAGTTAAGAGCGAGAAACGTGTGAGCTTCGTTAAAGATGTAGCTTCCTTTGAGCTGAAAAGTGAGTGCGTTTACCTGAAACGAAGTCTTGCTTGTAGGAAGACACAGAGCGTGGCAATTAACTCCGATTCTGAAGGGAAACACACAGCACAGTTCTCATCCATGAAACACACTCTGCTTTAGAGCAAGAAGCACTCCCTTGCTTTCTCAAGTCTGTAATAAAGCAGGAAACGTGAGTGTGCTTACAAGAAAAGAACCGTGTTTCCTACACACACGGACGATATCTAGTTCAACTCTGCTTCTGAAACTGATACACCACAGGTCCTCTAACATCCAATGCTTTTCAGTTAAGAGCGAGAAACGTGTGAGCTTCGTTAAAGATGTAGCTTCCTTTGAGCTGAAAAGTGAGTGCGTTTACCTGAAACGAAGTCTTGCTTGTAGGAAGACACAGACCCTGGCAATTAACTCCGATTCTGAAGGGAAACACACAGCACAGTTCTCATCCATGAAACACACTCTTCTTTAGAGCAAGAAGCACTCTCTGGCTTTCTCAAGTCTCTAATAAGGCGGGAAACGTGAGTGTGCTCAGAACAAAAGAACCGTGTTTCCTACACACAGGGACCCTATCCAGTTCAACTCTGCTTCTGAAACTGATACAAACCACAGGTCCTCTAACATCCAATGCTATTCAGTTAAGAGCGAGGAACGTGTGAGCTTCGTGAACGATGTAGCTTCCTTTGAGCTGAAAAGTGAGTGCTGTTTACCTGAAACGAAGTCATGCTTGTAGGAAGACACAGATCCTGGCATTTAACTCCGTTTCTGAAGGGAAAGACACAGCACAGTTCTCATCCGTGAAACACACTCTGCTTTAGAGCAAGAACCACTCTCTTGCTTCCTCAAGTCTCTAATAAGGCAGGAAACGTGAGTGTGCTTAGAATAAAAGAACGGTGTTTCCTACACACACGGACCATATCTAGTTCAACTCTGCTTATGATACTGATACAAACCACAGGTCCTCTAACATCCAATGCTTTTCAGTTAAGAGCGAGGAACGTGTGAGCTTCGTGAATGATGTAGCTTCCTTTGAGCTGAAAAGTGAGTGCTGTTTACCTGAAACGAAGTCTTGCTTGTAGGAAGACACAGAGCCTGGCAATTAACTCCGATTCTGAAGGGAAACACACAGCACAGTTCTCATCCATGAAACACACTCTGCTTTAGAGCAAGAAGCACTCCCTTGTTTTCTCAAGTCTGTAATAAAGCAGGAAACGTGAGTGTGCTTAGAAGAAAAGAACCGTGTTTCCTACACACACGGACGATATCTAGTTCAACTCTGCTTCTGAAACAGATACAAACCACAGGTCCTCTAACATCCAATGCTTTTCAGTTAAGAGCGAGTAACGTGTGAGCTTCGTGAATGGTGTAGCTTCCTTTGAGCTGAAAAGTGAGTGCGTTTACCTGAAACGAAGTCTTGCTTGTAGGAAGACACAGAGCCTGGCAATTAACTCTGATTCTGAAGGGAAACACACAGCACAGTTCTCATCCATGAAACACACTCTGCTTTAGAGCAAGAAGCACTCCCTTGCTTTCTCAAGTCTGTAATAAAGCAGGAAACGTGACTGTGCTTAGAAGAAAAGAACCGTGTTTCCTACACACACGGACGATATCTAGTTCAACTCTGCTTCTGAAACTGATACACCACAGGTCCTCTAACATCCAATGCTTTTCAGTTAAGAGCGAGAAACGTGTGAGCTTCGTTAAAGATGTAGCTTCCATTGAGCTGAAAAGTGAGTGCGTTTACCTGAAACGAAGTCTTGTTTGTAGGAAGACACAGAGCCTGGCAATTAACTCCGATTCTGAAGGGAAACACACAGCACATTTCTCATCCATGAAACACACTCTGCTTTAGAGCAAGAACCACTCTCTTGCTTCCTTAAGTCTCTAATAAGGCAGGAAACGTGAGTGTGCTTAGAACAAAAGAACCGTGTTTCCTACACACACGGACCATATCTAGTTCAACTCTGCTTCTGAAACTGATACAAACCACAGGTCCTCTAACATCCAATGCTTTTCAGTTAAGAGCGAGAAACGTGTGAGCATCGTGAATGATGTAGCTTCCTTTGAGCTGAAAAGTGAGTGCTGTTTACCTGAAACGAAGTCTTGCTTGTAGGAAGACACAGAGCCTGGCAATTAACTCCGATTCTGAAGGGAAACACACAGCACAGTTCTCATCCATGAAACACACTCTTCTTTAGAGCAAGAAGCACTCTCTGGCTTTCTCAAGTCTCTAATAAGGCGGGAAACGTGAGTGTGCTCAGAACAAAAGAACCGTGTTTCCTACACAAGGGACCATATCCAGTTCAACTCTGCTTCTGAAACTGATACAAACCACAGGTCCTCTAACATCCAATGCTATTCAGTTAAGAGCGAGGAACGTGTGAGCTTCGTGAATGATGTAGCTTCCTTTGAGCTGAAAAGTGAGTGCGTTTACCTGAAACGAAGTCTTCCTTGTAGGAAGACACAGAGCGTGGCAATTAACTCCGATTCTGAAGGGAAACACACAGCACAGTTCTCATCCATGAAACACACTCTGCTTTAGAGCAAGAAGCACTCCCTTGCTTTCTCAAGTCTGTAATAAAGCAGGAAACGTGAGTGTGCTTACAAGAAAAGAACCGTGTTTCCTACACACACGGACGATATCTAGTTCAACTCTGCTTCTGAAACTGATACACCACAGGTCCTCTAACATCCAATGCTTTTCAGTTAAGAGCGAGAAACGTGTGAGCTTCGTGAACGCTGTTGCTTCGTTTGAGCTGAAAAGTGAGGGCTGTTTACCTAAAACGAAGTCTTGCTTGTAGGAAGACACAGAGGCGGGCATTTAACTCCATTTCTGAAGGGAAAGACACAGCACAGTTCTCATCCATGAAACACACTCTGCTTTAGAGCAAGAACCCCTCTCTTGCTTCCTCAAGTCTCTAATAAGGCAGGAAACGTGAGTGTGCTTAGAACAAAAGCACCGTGTTTCCTACACACACGGACCATATCTAGTTCAACTCTGCTTCAGAAACTGACACAAACCACAGGTCCTCTAACATCCAATGCTATTCAGTTAAGAGCGAGAAACCTGTGAGCTTCGTGAACGATGTAGCTTCCTTTGAGCTGAAAAGTGAGTGCGTTTACCTGAAATGAAGTCTTCCTTGTAGGAAGACACAGAGCCTGGCAATTAACTCCGATTCTGAAGGGAAACACACAGCACAGTTCTCATCCATGAAACACACTCTGCTTTAGAGCAAGAAGCACTCCCTTGCTTTCTCAAGTCTGTAATAAATCAGGAAACGTGACTGTGCTTAGAAGAAAAGAACTGTGTTTCCTACACACACGGACGATATCTAGTTCTACTCTGCTTCTGAAACTGATACACCACAGGTCCTCTAACATCCAATGCTTTTCAGTTAAGAGCAAGAAACGTGTGAGCTTCCTTAAAGATGTAGCTTCCTTTGAGCTGAAAAATGAGTGCGTTTACCTGAAACGAAGTCTTGCTTGTAGGAAGACACAGAGCCTGGCAATTAACTCCGATTCTGAAGGGAAACACACAGCACAGTTCTCATCCATGAAACACACTCTGCTTTAGAGCAAGAAGCACTCTCTTGCTTCCTTAAGTCTCTAATAAGGCAGGAAACGTGAGTGTGCTTAGAACAAAAGAACCGTGTTTCCTACACACACGGACCATATCTAGTTCAACTCTGCTTCTGAAACTGATACAAACCACAGGTCCTCTAACATCCAATGCTTTTCAGTTAAGAGCGAGAAACGTGTGAGCATCATGAATGATGTAGCTTCCTTTGAGCTGAAAAGTGAGTGCGTTTACCTGAAACGAAGTCTTGCTTGTAGGAAGACACAGAGCCTGGCAATTAACTCCGATTCTGAAGGGAAACACACAGCACAGTTCTCATCCATGAAACACACTCTTCTTTAGAGCAAGAAGCACTCTCTGGCTTTCTCAAGTCTCTAATAAGGCGGGAAACGTGAGTGTGCTCAGAACAAAAGAACCGTGTTTCCTACACACAGGGACCATATCCAGTTCAACTCTGCTTCTGAAACTGATAAAAACCACAGGTCCTCTAACATCCAATGCTATTCAGTTAAGAGCGAGGAACGTGTGAGCTTCGTAAACGATGTAGCTTCCTTTGACCTGAAAAGTGAGTGCTGTTTACCTGAAACTAAGTCATGCTTATAGGAAGACACAGATCCTGGCATTTAACTCCGTTTCTGAAGGGAAAGACACAGCACAGTTCTCATCCATGAAACACACTCTGCTTTAGAGCAAGAACCACTCTCTTGCTTCCTCAAGTCTCTAATAAGGCAGGAAACGTGAGTGTGCTTAGAACAAAAGAACCGTGTTTCCTACACACACAGACCATATCTAGTTCAACTCTGCTTCTGAAACAGATACAAACCACAGGTCCTCTAACATCCAATGCTTTTCAGTTAAGAGCGAGTAACGTGTGAGCTTCGTTAAAGATGTAGCTTCCTTTGAGCTGAAAAGTGAGTGCGTTTACCTGAAACGAAGTCTTGCTTGTAGGAAGACACAGAGCCTGGCAATTAACTCTGATTCTGAAGGGAAACACACAGCACAGTTCTCATCCATGAAACACACTCTGCTTTAGAGCAAGAAGCACTCCCTTGCTTTCTCAAGTCTGTAATAAAGCAAGAAACGTGACTGTGCTTAGAAGAAAAGAACCGTGTTTCCTACACACACGGACGATATCTAGTTCAACTCTGCTTCTGAAACTGATACACCACAGGTCCTCTAACATCCAATGCTTTTCAGTTAAGAGCGAGAAACGTGTGAGCTTCGTTAAAGATGTAGCTTCCTTTGAGCTGAAAAGTGAGTGCGTTTACCTGAAACGAAGTCTTGTTTGTAGGAAGACACAGAGCCTGGCAATTAACTCCGATTCTGAAGGGAAACACACAGCACATTTCTCATCCATGAAACACACTCTGCTTTAGAGCAAGAACCACTCTCTTGCTTCCTTAAGTCTCTAATAAGGCAGGAAACGTGAGTGTGCTTAGAACAAAAGAACCGTGTTTCCTACACACACGGACCATATCTAGTTCAACTCTGCTTCTGAAACTGATACAAACCACAGGTCCTCTAACATCCAATGCTTTTCAGTTAAGAGCGAGAAACGTGTGAGCATCGTGAATGATGTAGCTTCCTTTGAGCTGAAAAGTGAGTGCTGTTTACCTGAAACGAAGTCTTGCTTGTAGGAAGACACAGAGCCTGGCAATTAACTCCGATTCTGAAGGGAAACACACAGCACAGTTCTCATCCATGAAACACACTCTTCTTTAGAGCAAGAAGCACTCTCTGGCTTTCTCAAGTCTCTAATAAGGCGGGAAACGTGAGTGTGCTCAGAACAAAAGAACCGTGTTTCCTACACACAGGGACCATATCCAGTTCAACTCTGCTTCTGAAACTGATACAAACCACAGGTCCTCTAACATCCAATGCTATTCAGTTAAGAGCGAGGAACGTGTGAGCTTCGTGAACGATGTAGCTTCCTTTGACCTGAAAAGTGTGTGCTGTTTACCTGAAACTAAGTCATGCTTGTAGGAAGACACAGATCCTGGCATTTAACTCCGTTTCTGAAGGGAAAGACACAGCACAGTTCTCATCCATGAAACACACTCTGCTTTAGAGCAAGAAGCACTCCCTTGCTTTCTCAAGTCTGTAATAAAGCAGGAAACGTGAGTGTGCTTACAAGAAAAGAACCGTGTTTCCTACACACACGGACGATATCTAGTTCAACTCTGCTTCTGAAACTGATACACCACAGGTCCTCTAACATCCAATGCTATTCAGTTAAGAGCGAGGAACGTGTGAGCTTCGTGAACGATGTAGCTTCCTTTGACCTGAAAAGTGTGTGCTGTTTACCTGAAACTAAGTCATGCTTGTAGGAAGACACAGATCCTGGCATTTAACTCCGTTTCTGAAGGGAAAGACACAGCACAGTTCTCATCCATGAAACACACTCTGCTTTAGAGCAAGAAGCACTCCCTTGCTTTCTCAAGTCTGTAATAAAGCAGGAAACGAGAGTGTGCTTACAAGAAAAGAACCGTGTTTCCTACACACACGGACGATATCTAGTTCAACTCTGCTTCTGAAACTGATACACCACAGGTCCTCTAACATCCAATGCTTTTCAGTTAAGAGCGAGAAACGTGTGAGCTTCGTTAAAGATGTAGCTTCCTTTGAGCTGGAAAGTGAGTGCGTTTACCTGAAACGAAGTCTTGCTTGTAGGAAGACACAGAGCCTGGCAATTAACTCCGATTCTGAAGGGAAACACACAGCACAGTTCTCATCCATGAAACACACTCTTCTTTAGAGCAAGAAGCACTCTCTGGCTTTCTCAAGTCTCTAATAAGGCGGGAAACGTGAGTGTGCTCAGAACAAAAGAACCGTGTTTCCTACACACAGGGACCATATCCAGTTCAACTCTGCTTCTGAAACTGATACAAACCACAGGTCCTCTAACATCCAATGCTCTTCAGTTAAGAGCGAGGAACGTGTGAGCTTCGTGAACGATGTAGCTTCCTTTGACCTGAAAAGTGAGTGCTGTTTACCTGAAACTAAGTCATGCTTGTAGGAAGACACAGATCCTGGCATTTAACTCCGTTTCTGAAGGGAAAGACACAGCACAGTTCTCATCCATGAAACACACTCTGCTTTAGAGCAAGAACCACTCTCTTGCTTCCTCAAGTCTCTAATAAGGCAGGAAACATTAGTGTGCTTAGAATAAAAGAACCGTGTTTCCTACACACACGGACCATATCTAGTTCAACTCTGCTTATGAAACTGATACAAACCACAGGTCCTCTAACATCCAATGCTATTCAGTTAAGAGCGAGAAACGTGTGAGCTTCGTTAAAGATGTAGCTTCCTTTGAGCTGAAAAGTGAGTGCGTTTATCTGAAACGAAGTCTTGCTTGTAGGAAGACACAGAGCCTGGCATTTAACTCCGTTTCTGAAGGGAAACACACAGCACAGTTCTCATCCATGAAACACACTCTTCTTTAGAGCAAGAAGCACTCTCTTGCTTTCTCAAGTCTCCGATAAGGCCGGAAACGTGAGTGTGCTGAGAACAAATAACCGTGTTTCCTACACACACGGACCATATCTAGTTCAACTCTGCTTCTGAAAGTGATACAAACCACAGGTCCTCTAACATCCAATGCTTTTCAGTTAAGAGCGAGAAACGTGTGAGCTTCGTGAATGATGTAGCTTCCTTTGAGCTGAAAAGTGAGTTCGTTTACCTGAAACGAAGTCTTGCTTGTAGGAAGACACAGAGCGTGGCAATTAACTCCGATTCTGAAGGGAAACACACAGCACAGTTCTCATCCATGAAACACACTCTGCTTTAGAGCAAGAAGCACTCCCTTGCTTTCTCAAGTCTGTAATAAAGCAGGAAACGTGAGTGTGCTTACAAGAAAAGAACCGTGTTTCCTACACACACGGACGATATCTAGTTCAACTCTGCTTCTGAAACTGATACACCACAGGTCCTCTAACATCCAATGCTTTTCAGTTAAGAGCGAGAAACGTGTGAGCTTCGTTAAAGATGTAGCTTCCTTTGAGCTGAAAAGTGAGTGCGTTTACCTGAAACGAAGTCTTGCTTGTAGGAAGACACAGACCCTGGCAATTAACTCCGATTCTGAAGGGAAACACACAGCACAGTTCTCATCCATGAAACACACTCTTCTTTAGAGCAAGAAGCACTCTCTGGCTTTCTCAAGTCTCTAATAAGGCGGGAAACGTGAGTGTGCTCAGAACAAAAGAACCGTGTTTCCTACACACAGGGACCCTATCCAGTTCAACTCTGCTTCTGAAACTGATACAAACCACAGGTCCTCTAACATCCAATGCTATTCAGTTAAGAGCGAGGAACGTGTGAGCTTCGTGAACGATGTAGCTTCCTTTGAGCTGAAAAGTGAGGGCTGTTTACCTGAAACGAAGTCATGCTTGTAGGAAGACACAGATCCTGGCATTTAACTCCGTTTCTGAAGGGAAAGACACAGCACAGTTCTCATCCGTGAAACACACTCTGCTTTAGAGCAAGAACCACTCTCTTGCTTCCTCAAGTCTCTAATAAGGCAGGAAACGTGAGTGTGCTTAGAATAAAAGAACGGTGTTTCCTACACACACGGACCATATCTAGTTCAACTCTGCTTATGATACTGATACAAACCACAGGTCCTCTAACATCCAATGCTTTTCAGTTAAGAGCGAGGAACGTGTGAGCTTCGTGAATGATGTAGCTTCCTTTGAGCTGAAAAGTGAGTGCTGTTTACCTGAAACGAAGTCTTGCTTGTAGGAAGACACAGAGCCTGGCAATTAACTCCGATTCTGAAGGGAAACACACAGCACAGTTCTCATCCATGAAACACACTCTGCTTTAGAGCAAGAAGCACTCCCTTGTTTTCTCAAGTCTGTAATAAAGCAGGAAACGTGAGTGTGCTTAGAAGAAAAGAACCGTGTTTCCTACACACACGGACGATATCTAGTTCAACTCTGCTTCTGAAACAGATACAAACCACAGGTCCTCTAACATCCAATGCTTTTCAGTTAAGAGCGAGTAACGTGTGAGCTTCGTGAATGGTGTAGCTTCCTTTGAGCTGAAAAGTGAGTGCGTTTACCTGAAACGAAGTCTTGCTTGTAGGAAGACACAGAGCCTGGCAATTAACTCTGATTCTGAAGGGAAACACACAGCACAGTTCTCATCCATGAAACACACTCTTCTTTAGAGCAAGAAGCACTCCCTTGCTTTCTCAAATCTGTAATAAAGCAGGAAACGTGACTGGGCTTAGAAGAAAAGAACCGTGTTTCCTACACACACGGACGATATCTAGTTCAACTCTGCTTCTGAAACTGATACACCACAGGTCCTCTAACATCCAATGCTTTTCAGTTAAGAGCGAGAAACGTGTGAGCTTCGTTAAAGATGTAGCTTCCTTTGAGTTGAAAAGTGAGTGCGTTTACCTGAAACGAAGTCTTGTTTGTAGGAAGACACAGAGCCTGGCAATTAACTCCGATTCTGAAGGGAAACACACAGCACATTTCTCATCCATGAAACACACTCTGCTTTAGAGCAAGAAGCACTCTCTTGCTTCCTTAAGTCTCTAATAAGGCAGGAAACGTGAGTGTGCTTAGAACAAAAGAACCGTGTTTCCTACACACACGGACCATATCTAGTTCAACTCTGCTTCTGAAACTGATACAAACCACAGGTCCTCTAACATCCAATGCTTTTCAGTTAAGAGCGAGAAACGTGTGAGCATCGTGAATGATGTAGCTTCCTTTGAGCTGAAAAGTGAGTGCGTATACCTGAAACGAAGTCTTGCTTGTAGGAAGACACAGAGCCTGGCAATTAACTCCGATTCTGAAGGGAAACACACAGCACAGTTCTCATCCATGAAACACACTCTGCTTTAGAGCAAGAAGCACTCCCTTGCTTTCTCAAGTCTGTAATAAAGCAGGAAACGTGAGTGTGCTTAGAAGAAAAGAACCGTGTTTCCTACACACACGGACCATATCTAGTTGAACTCTGCTTCTGAAACTGATACACCACAGGTCCTCTAACATCCAATGCTTTTCAGTTAAGAGCGAGAAACGTGTGAGCTTCGTTAAAGATGTAGCTTCCTTTGAGCTGAAAAGTGAGGGCGTTTACCTGAAACGAAGTCTTGCTTGTAGGAAGACACAGAGCCTGGCAAATAACTCCGATTCTGAAGGGAAACACACAGCACAGTTCTCATCCATGAAACACACTCTTCTTTAGAGCAAGAAGCACTCTCTGGCTTTCTCAAGTCTCTAATAAGGCGGGAAACGTGAGTGTGCTCAGAACAAAAGAACCGTTTTTCCTACACACAGGGACCATATCCAGTTCAACTCTGCTTCTGAAACTGATACAAACCACAGGTCCTCTAACATCCAATGCTATTCAGTTAAGAGCGAGGAACGTGTGAGCTTCGTGAACGATGTAGCTTCGTTTGACCTGAAAAGTGAGTGCTGTTTACCTGAAACTAAATCATGCTTGTAGGAAGACACAGATCCTGGCATTTAACTCCGTTTCTGAAGGGAAAGACACAGCACAGTTCTCATCCATGAAACACACTCTGCTTTAGAGCAAGAACCACTCTCTTGCTTCCTCAAGTCTCTAATAAGGCAGGAAACCTTAGTGTGCTTAGAATAAAAGAACCGTGTTTCCTACACACACGGACCATATCTAGTTCAACTCTGCTTATGATACTGATACAAACCACAGGTCCTCTAACATCCAATGCTTTTCAGTTAAGAGCGAGGAACGTGTGAGCTTCGTGAATGATGTAGCTTCCTTTGAGCTGAAAAGTGAGTGCTGTTTACCTGAAATGAAGTCTTGCTTGTAGGAAGACACAGAGCCTGGCAATTAACTCCGATTCTGAAGGGAAACACACAGCACAGTTCTCATCCATGAAACACACTCTTCTTTAGAGCAAGAAGCACTCCCTTGTTTTCTCAAGTCTGTAATAAAGCAGGAAACGTGAGTGTGCTTAGAAGAAAAGAACCGTGTTTCCTACACACATGGACGATATCTAGTTCAACTCTGCTTCTGAAACTGATACAAACCACAGGTCCTATAACATCCAATGCTTTTCAGTTAAGAGCGAGGAACGTGTGAGCTTCGTGAACGCTGTTGCTTCCTTTGAGCTGAAAAGTGAGTGCTGTTTACCTAAAACGAAGTCTTGCTTGTAGGAAGACACAGAGCCTGGCATTTAACTCCGTTTCTGAAGGGAAACACACAGCACAGTTCTCATCCATGAAACACACTCTTCTTTAGAGCAAGAAGCACTCTCTGGCTTTCTCAAGTCTCTAATAAGGAGGGAAACGTGAGTGTGCTCAGAACAAAAGAACCGTGTTTCCTACACACAGGGACCATATCCAGTTCAACTCTGCTTCTGAAACTGATACAAACCACATGTCCTCTAACATCCAATGCTATTCAGTTAAGAGCGAGGAACGTGTGAGCTTCGTGAACGATGTAGCTTCCTTTGACCTGAAAAGTGAGTGCTGTTTACCTGAAACTAAGTCATGCTTGTAGGAAGACACAGATCCTGGCATTTAACTCCGTTTCTGAAGGGAAAGACACAGCACAGTTCTCATCCATGAAACACACTCTGCTTTAGAGCAAGAACCACTCTCTTGCTTCCTCAAGTCTCTAATAAGGCAGGAAACATTACTGTGCTTAGAATAAAAGAACCGTGTTTCCTACACACACGGACCATATCTAGTTCAACTCTGCTTATGAAACTGATACAAACCACAGGTCCTCTAACATCCAATGCTATTCAGTTAAGAGCGAGAAACGTGTGAGCTTCGTTAAAGATGTAGCTTCCTTTGAGCTGAAAAGTGAGTGCGTTTATCTGAAACGAAATCTTGCGTGTAGGAAGACACAGAGCCTGGCATTTAACTCCGTTTCTGAAGGGAAACACACAGCACAGTTCTCATCTATGAAACACACTCTTCTTTAGAGCAAGAAGCACTCTCTTGCTTTCTCAAGTCTCCGATAAGGCCGGAAACGTGAGTGTGCTGAGAACAAATAACCGTGTTTCCTACACACACGGACCATATCTAGTTCAACTCTGCTTCTGAAAGTGATACAAACCACAGGTCCTCTAACATCCAATGCTTTTCAGTTAAGAGCGAGAAACGTGTGAGCTTCGTGAATGATGTAGCTTCCTTTGAGCTGAAAAGTGAGTGCTGTTTACCTGAAACGAAGTCTTGCTTGTAGGAAGACACAGAGCCTGGCAATTAACTCCGATTCTGAAGGGAAACACACAGCACAGTTCTCATCCATGAAACACACTCTGCTTTAGAGCAAGAAGCACTCCCTTGCTTTCTCAAGTCTGTAATAAAGCAGGAAACGTGAGTGTGCTTACAAGAAAAGAACCGTGTTTCCTACACACACGGACGATATCTAGTTCAACTCTGCTTCTGAAACTGATACACCACAGGTCCTCTAACATCCAATGCTTTTCAGTTAAGAGCGAGAAACGTGTGAGCTTCATTAAAGATGTAGCTTCCTTTGAGCTGAAAAGTGAGTGCGTTTACCTGAAACAAAGTCTTGCTTGTAGGAAGACACAGAGCCTGGCAATTAACTCCGATTCTGAAGGGAAACACACAGCACAGTTCTCATCCATGAAACACACTCTTCTTTAGAGCAAGAAGCACTCTCTGGCTTTCTCAATTCTCTAATAAGGCGGGAAACGTGAGTGTGCTCAGAACAAAAGAACCGTGTTTCCTACACACAGGGACCATATCCAGTTCAACTCTGCTTCTGAAACTGATACAAACCACAGGTCCTCTAACATCCAATGCTCTTCAGTTAAGAGCGAGGAACGTGTGAGCTTCGTGAACGATGTAGCTTCGTTTGACCTGAAAAGTGAGTGCTGTTTACCTGAAACGAAGTCATGCTTGTAGGAAGACACAGATCCTGGCATTTAACTCCGTTTCTGAAGGGAAAGACACAGCACAGTTCTCATCCATGAAACACACTCTGCTTTAGAGCAAGAACCACTCTCTTGCTTCCTCAAGTCTCTAATAAGGCAGGAAACGTGAGTGTGCTTAGAATAAAAGAACGGTGTTTCCTACACACACGGACCATATCTAGTTCAACTCTGCTTATGATACTGATACAAACCACAGGTCCTCTAACATCCAATGCTTTTCAGTTAAGAGCGAGGAACGTGTGAGCTTCGTGAATGATGTAGCTTCCTTTGAGCTGAAAAGTGAGTGCTGTTTAGCTGAAATGAAGTCTTGCTTGTAGGAAGACACAGAGCCTGGCAATTAACTCCGATTCTGAAGGGAAACACACAGCACAGTTCTCATCCATGAAACACACTCTTCTTTAGAGCAAGAAGCACTCCCTTGTTTTCTCAAGTCTGTAATAAAGCAGGAAACGTGAGTGTGCTTAGAAGAAAAGAACCGTGTTTCCTACACACATGGACGATATCTAGTTCAACTCTGCTTCTGAAACTGATACAAACCACAGGTCCTATAACATCCAATGCTTTTCAGTTAAGAGCGAGGAACGTGTGAGCTTCGTGAACGCTGTTGCTTCCTTTGAGCTGAAAAGTGAGTGCTGTTTACCTAAAACGAAGTCTTGCTTGTAGGAAGACACAGAGCCTGGCATTTAACTCCGTTTCTGAAGGGAAACACACAGCACAGTTCTCATCCATGAAACACACTCTTCTTTAGAGCAAGAAGCACTCTCTTGCTTTCTCAAGTCTCCGCTAAGGCCTAAAACGTGAGTGTGCTGAGAACAAATAACCGTGTTTCCTACACACACGGACCATATCTAGTTCAACTCTGCTTCTGAAACAGATACAAACCACAGGTCCTCTAACATCCAATGCTTTTCAGTTAAGAGCGAGTAACGTGTGAGCTTCGTGAATGGTGTAGCTTCCTTTGAGCTGAAAAGTGAGTGCGTATACCTGAAACGAAGTCTTGCTTGTAGGAAGACACAGAGCCTGGCAATTAACTCCGTTTCTGAAGGGAAAGACACAGCACAGTTCTCATCCATGAAACAAACTCTGCTTTAGAGCAAGAACCACTCTCTTGCTTCCTCAAGTCTCTAATAAGGCAGGAAACGTGAGTGTGCTTAGAACAAAAGAACCTTGTTTCCTACACACACGGATCATATCTAGTTCAACTCTGCTTCAGAAACTGATACAAACCACAGGTCCTCTAACATCCAATGCTATTCAGTTAAGAGCGAGAAACGTGTGAGCTTCGTTAAAGATGTAGCTTCCTTTGAGCTGAAAAGTAGTGCGTTTATCTGAAACGAAGTCTTGCTTGTAGGAAGACACAGAGCCTGGCATTTAACTCCGTTTCTGAAGGGAAACACACAGCACAGTTCTCATCCATGAAACACACTCTTCTTTAGAGCAAGAAGCACTCTCTTGCTTTCTCAAGTCTCCGATAAGGCCGGAAACGTGAGTGTGCTGAGAACAAATAACCGTGTTTCCTACACACACGGACCATGTCTAGTTCAACTCTGCTTCTGAAAGTGATACAAACCACAGGTCCTCTAACATCCAATGCTTTTCAGTTAAGAGCGAGAAACGTGTGAGCTTCGTGAATGATGTAGCTTCCTTTGAGCTGAAAAGTGAGTGCGTTTACCTGAAACGAAGTCTTGCTTGTAGGAAGACACAGAGCCTGGCAATTAACTCCGATTCTGAAGGGAAACACACAGCACAGTTCTCATCCATGAAACACACTCTGCTTTAGAGCAAGAAGCACTCCCTTGCTTTCTCAAGTCTGTAATAAAGCAGGAAACGTGACTGTGCTTAGAAGAAAAGAACCGTGTTTCCTACACACACGGACGATATCTAGTTCAACTCTGCTTCTGAAACTGATACACCACAGGTCCTCTAACATCCAATGCTTTTCAGTTAAGAGCGAGAAACGTGTGAGCTTCGTTAAAGATGTAGCTTCCTTTGAGCTGAAAAGTGAGTGCGTTTATCTGAAACGAAGTCTTGCTTGTAGGAAGACACAGAGCCTGGCATTTAACTCCGTTTCTGAAGGGAAACACACAGCACAGTTCTCATCCATGAAACACACTCTTCTTTAGAGCAAGAAGCACTCTCTTGCTTTCTCAAGTCTCCGATAAGGCCGGAAACGTGAGTGTGCTGAGAACAAATAACCATGATTCCTACACACACGGACCATTTCTAGTTCAACTCTGCTTCTGAAAGTGATACAAACCACAGGTCCTCTAACATCCAATGCTTTTCAGTTAAGAGCGAGAAACGTGTGAGCTTCGTGAATGATGTAGCTTCCTTTGAGCTGAAAAGTGAGTGCGTTTACCTGAAACGAAGTCTTGCTTGTAGGAAGACACAGAGCCTGGCAATTAACTCCGATTCTGAAGGGAAACACACAGCACAGTTCTCATCCATGAAACACACTCTGCTTTAGAGCAAGAAGCACTCCCTTGCTTTCTCAAGTCTGTAATAAAGCAGGGAACGTGAGTGTGCTTACAAGAAAAGAACCGTGTTTCCTACACACACGGACGATATCTAGTTCAACTCTGCTTCTGAAACTGATACACCACAGGTCCTCTAACATCCAATGCTTTTCAGTTAAGAGCGAGAAACGTGTGAGCTTCGTTAAAGATGTAGCTTCCTTTGAGCTGAAAAGTGAGTGCGTTTACCTGAAACGAAGTCTTGCTTGTAGGAAGACACAGAGCCTGGCAATTAACTCCGATTCTGAAGGGAAACACACAGCACAGTTCTCATCCATGAAACACACTCTTCTTTAGAGCAAGAAGCACTCTCTGGCTTTCTCAAGTCTCTAATAAGGCGGGAAACGTGAGTGTGCTCAGAACAAAAGAACCGTGTTTCCTACACACAGGGACCATATCCAGTTCAACTCTGCTTCTGAAACTGATACAAACCACAGGTCCTCTAACATCCAATGCTATTCAGTTAAGAGCGAGAAACTTGTGAGCTTCGTGAACGATGTAGCTTCCTTTGACCTGAAAAGTGAGTGCTATTTACCTGAAACTAAGTCATGCTTGTAGGAAGACACAGATCCTGGCATTTAACTCCGTTTCTGAAGGGAAAGACACAGCACAGTTCTCATCCATGAAACACACTCTGCTTTAGAGCAAGAACCACTCTCTTGCTTCCTCAAGTCTCTAATAAGGCAGGAAACATTACTGTGCTTAGAATAAAAGAACCGTGTTTCCTACACACACGGACCATATCTAGTTCAACTCTGCTTATGAAACTGATACAAACCACAGGTCCTCTAACATCCAATGCTATTCAGTTAAGAGCGAGAAACGTGTGAGCTTCGTTAAAGATGTAACTTCCTTTGAGCTGAAAAGTGAGTACTGTTTACCTGAAACGAAGTCTTGCTTGTAGGAAGACACAGAGCCTGGCATTTAACTCCGTTTCTGAAGGGAAACACACAGCACAGTTCTCATCCATGAAACACACTCTTCTTTAGAGCAAGAAACACTCTCTTGCTTTCTCAAGTCTCCGATAAGGCCGGAAACATGAGTGTGCTGAGAACAAATAACCGTGTTTCCTACACACACGGCCGATATCTAGTTCAACTCTGCTTCTGAAACTGATACACCACAGGTCCTCAAACATCCAATGCTTTTCAGTTAAGAGCGAGAAACGTGTGAGCTTCGTTAAAGATGTAGCTTCCTTTGAGCTGAAAAGTGAGTGCGTTTACCTGAAACAAAGTCTTGCTTGTAGGAAGACACAGAGCCTGGCAATTAACTCCGATTCTGAAGGGAAACACACAGCACAGTTCTCATCCATGAAACACACTCTTCTTTAGAGCAAGAAGCACTCTCTGGCTTTCTCAAGTCTCTAATAAGGCGGGAAACGTGAGTGTGCTCAGAACAAAAGAACCGTGTTTCCTACACACAGGGCCCATATCCAGTTCAACTCTGCTTCTGAAACTGATACAAACCACAGGTCCTCTAACATCCAATGCTCTTCAGTTAAGAGCGAGGAACGTGTGAGCTTCGTGAACGATGTAGCTTCGTTTGACCTGAAAAGTGAGTGCTGTTTACCTGAAACGAAGTCATGCTTGTAGGAAGACACAGATCCTGGCATTTAACTCCGTTTCTGAAGGGAAAGACACAGCACAGTTCTCATCCATGAAACACACTCTGCTTTAGAGCAAGAACCACTCTCTTGCTTCCTCAAGTCTCTAATAAGGCAGGAAACGTGAGTGTGCTTAGAATAAAAGAACGGTGTTTCCTACACACACGGACCATATCTAGTTCAACTCTGCTTATGATACTGATACAAACCACAGGTCCTCTAACATCCAATGCTTTTCAGTTAAGAGCAAGGAACGTGTGAGCTTCGTGAATGATGTAGCTTCCTTTGAGCTGAAAAGTGAGTGCTGTTTACCTGAAACGAAGTCTTGCTTGTAGGAAGACACAGAGCCTGGCAATTAACTCCGATTCTGAAGGGAAACACACAGCACAGTTCTCATCCATGAAACACACTCTTCTTTAGAGCAAGAAGCACTCCCTTGTTTTCTCAAGTCTGTAATAAAGCAGGAAACGTGAGTGTGCTTAGAAGAAAAGAACCGTGTTTCCTACACACATGGACGATATCTAGTTCAACTCTGCTTCTGAAACTGATACAAACCACAGGTCCTATAACATCCAATGCTTTTCAGTTAAGAGCGAGGAACGTGTGAGCTTCGTGAACGCTGTTGCTTCCTTTGAGCTGAAAAGTGAGTGCTGTTTACCTAAAACGAAGTCTTGCTTGTAGGAAGACACAGAGCCTGGCATTTAACTCCGTTTCTGAAGGGAAACACACAGCACAGTTCTCATCCATGAAACACACTCTTCTTTAGAGCAAGAAGCACTCTCTTGCTTTCTCAAGTCTCCGATAAGGCCGGAAACGTGAGTGTGCTGAGAACAAATAACCGTGTTTCCTACACACACGGACCATATCTAGTTCAACTCTGCTTCTGAAAGTGATACAAACCACAGGTCCTCTAACATCCAATGCTTTTCAGTTAAGAGCGAGAAACGTGTGAGCTTCGTGAATGATGTAGCTTCCTTTGAGCTGAAAAGTGAGTGCGTTTACCTGAAACGAAGTCTTGCTTGTAGGAAGACACAGAGCCTGGCAATTAACTCCGATTCTGAAGGGAAACACACAGCACAGTTCTCATCCATGAAACACACTCTGCTTTAGAACAAGAAGCACTCCCTTGCTTTCTCAAGTCTGTAATAAAGCAGGAAACGTGACTGTGCTTAGAAGAAAAGAACCGTGTTTCCTACACACACGGACGATATCTAGTTCAACTCTGCTTCTGAAACTGATACAAACCACAGGTCCTCTAACATCCAATGCTATTCAGTTAAGAGCGAAGAACGTGTGAGCTTCGTGAACGATGTAGCTTCGTTTGAACTGAAAAGTGAGTGCTGTTTACCTGAAACTAAGTCATGCTTGTAGGAAGACACAGATCCTGGCATTTAACTCCGTTTCTGAAGGGAAAGACACAGCACAGTTCTCATCCATGAAACACACTCTGCTTTAGAGCAAGAACCACTCTCTTGCTTCCTCAAGTCTCTAATAAGGCAGGAAACATTAGTGTGCTTAGAATAAAAGAACCGTGTTTCCTACACACACGGACCATATCTAGTTCAACTCTGCTTATGAAACTGATACAAACCACAGGTCCTCTAACATCCAATGCTATTCAGTTAAGAGCGAGAAACGTGTGAGCTTCGTTAAAGATGTAGCTTCCTTTGAGCTGAAAAGTGAGTGCGTTTATCTGAAACGAAGTCTTGCTTGTAGGAAGACACAGAGCCTGGCATTTAACTCCGTTTCTGAAGGGAAACACACAGCACAGTTCTCATCCATGAAACACACTCTTCTTTAGAGCAAGAAGCACTCTCTTGCTTTCTCAAGTCTCCGATAAGGCCGGAAACGTGAGTGTGCTGAGAACAAATAACCGTGTTTCCTACACACACGGACCATATCTAGTTCAACTCTGCTTCTGAAAGTGATACAAACCACAGGTCCTCTAACATCCAATGCTTTTCAGTTAAGAGCGAGAAACGTGTGAGCTTCGTGAATGATGTAGCTTCCTTTGAGCTGAAAAGTGAGTGCGTTTACCTGAAACGAAGTCTTGCTTGTAGGAAGACACAGAGCCTGGCAATTAACTCCGATTCTGAAGGGAAACACACAGCACAGTTCTCATCCATGAAACACACTCTGCTTTAGAGCAAGAAGCACTCCCTTGTTTTCTCAAGTCTGTAATAAAGCAGGAAACGTGAGTGTGCTTACAAGAAAAGAACCGTGTTTCCTACACACACGGACGATATCTAGTTCAACTCTGCTTCTGACACTGATACACCACAGGTCCTCTAACATCCAATGCTTTTCAGTTAAGAGCGAGAAACGTGTGAGCTTCGTTAAAGATGTAGCTTCCTTTGAGCTGAAAAGTGAGTGCGTTTACCTGAAACGAAGTCTTGCTTGTAGGAAGACACAGAGCCTGGCAATTAACTCCGATTCTGAAGGGAAACACACAGCACAGTTCTCATCCATGAAACACACTCTTCTTTAGAGCAAGAAGCACTCTCTGGCTTTCTCAAGTCTCTAATAAGGCGGGAAACGTGAGTGTGCTCAGAACAAAAGAACCGTGTTTCCTACACACAGGGACCATATCCAGTTCAACTCTGCTTCTGAAACTGATACAAACCACAGGTCCTCTAACATCCAATGCTATTCAGTTAAGAGCGAGGAACGTGTGAGCTTCGTGAACGATGTAGCTTCCTTTGACCTGAAAAGTGAGTGCTATTTACCTGAAACTAAGTCATGCTTGTAGGAAGACACAGATCCTGGCATTTAACTCCGTTTCTGAAGGGAAAGACACAGCACAGTTCTCATCCATGAAACACACTCTTCTTTAGAGCAAGAACCACTCTCTTGCTTCCTCAAGTCTCTAATAAGGCAGGAAACATTACTGTGCTTAGAATAAAAGAACCGTGTTTCCTACACACACGGACCATATCTAGTTCAACTCTGCTTATGAAACTGATACAAACCACAGGTCCTCTAACATCCAATGCTATTCAGTTAAGAGCGAGAAACGTGTGAGCTTCGTTAAAGATGTAGCTTCCTTTGAGCTGAAAAGTGAGTGCGTTTATCTGAAACGAAGTCTTGCTTGTAGGAAGACACAGAGCCTGGCATTTAACTCCATTTCTGAAGGGAAACACACAGCACAGTTCTCATCCATGAAACACACTCTTCTTTAGAGCAAGAAGCACTCTCTTGCTTTCTCAAGTCTCCGATAAGGCCGGAAACGTGAGTGTGCTGAGAACAAATAACCGTGTTTCCTACACACACGGACCATATCTAGTTCAACTCTGCTTCTGAAACTGATACACCACAGGTCCTCAAACATCCAATGCTTTTCAGTTAAGAGCGAGAAACGTGTGAGCTTCGTTAAAGATGTAGCTTCCTTTGAGCTGAAAAGTGAGTGCGTTTACCTGACACAAAGTCTTGCTTGTAGGAAGACACAGAGCCTGGCAATTAACTCCGATTCTGAAGGGAAACACACAGCACAGTTCTCATCCATGAAACACACTCTTCTTTAGAGCAAGAAGCACTCTCTGGCTTTCTCAAGTCTCTAATAAGGCGGGAAACGTGAGTGTGCTCAGAACAAAAGAACCGTGTTTCCTACACACAGGGACCATATCCAGTTCAACTCTGCTTCTGAAACTGATACAAACCACAGGTCCTCTAACATCCAATGCTCTTCAGTTAAGAGCGAGGAACGTGTGAGCTTCGTGAACGATGTAGCTTCGTTTGACCTGAGAAGTGAGTGCTGTTTACCTGAAACGAAGTCATGCTTGTAGGAAGACACAGATCCTGGCATTTAACTCCGTTTCTGAAGGGAAAGACACAGCACAGTTCTCATCCATGAAACACACTCTGCTTTAGAGCAAGAACCACTCTCTTGCTTCCTCATGTCTCTAATAAGGCAGGAAACGTGAGTGTGCTTAGAATAAAAGAATGGTGTTTCCTACACACACGGACCATATCTAGTTCAACTCTGCTTATGATACTGATACAAACCACAGGTCCTCTAACATCCAATGCTTTTCAGTTAAGAGCGAGGAACGTGTGAGCTTCGTGAATGATGTAGCTTCCTTTGAGCTGAAAAGTGAGTGCTGTTTACCTGAAACGAAGTCTTGCTTGTAGGAAGACACAGAGCCTGGCAATTAACTCCGATTCTGAAAGGAAACACACAGCACAGTTCTCATCCATGAAACACACTCTTCTTTAGAGCAAGAAGCACTCCCTTGTTTTCTCAAGTCTGTAATAAAGCAGGAAACGTGAGTGTGCTTAGAAGAAAAGAACCGTGTTTCCTACACACATGGACGATATCTAGTTCAACTCTGCTTCTGAAAGTGATACAAACCACAGGTCCTCTAACATCCAATGCTTTTCAGTTAAGAGCGAGGAACGTGTGAGCTTCGTGAACGCTGTTGCTTCCTTTGAGCTGAAAAGTGAGTGCTGTTTACCTAAAACGAAGTCTTGCTTGTAGGAAGACACAGAGCCGGGCAATTAACTCCGTTTCTGAAGGGAAAGACACAGCACAGTTCTCATCCATGAAACAAAGTCTGCTTTAGAGCAAGAACCATTCTCTTGCTTCCTCAAGTCTCTAATAAGGCAGGAAACGTGAGTGTGCTTAGAACAAAAGAACCTTGTTTCCTACACACACGGATCATATCTAGTTCAACTCTGCTTCAGAAACTGATACAAACCACAGGTCCTCTAACATCCAATGCTATTCAGTTAAGAGCGAGAAACGTGTGAGCTTCATTTAAGATGTAGCTTCCTTTGAGCTGAAAAGTGAGTGTGTTTACCTAAAACGAAGTCTTGCTTGTAGGAAGACACAGAGCCTGGCATTTAACTCCGTTTCTGAAGGGAAACACACAGCACAGTTCTCATCCATGAAACACACTCTTCTTTAGAGCAAGAAGCACTCTCTTACTTTCTCAAGTCTCCGATAAGGCCTAAAACGTGAGTGTGCTGAGAACAAATAACCGTGTTTCCTACACACACGGACCATATCTAGTTCAACACTGCTTCTGAAACAGATACAAACCACAGGTCCTCTAACATCCAATGCTTTTCAGTTAAGAGCGAGTAACGTGTGAGCTTCGTGAATGGTGTAGCTTCCTTTGAGCTGAAAAGTGAGTGCGTTTACCTGAAACGAAGTCTTGCTTGTAGGAAGACACAGAGCCTGGCAATTAACTCCGATTCTGAAGGGAAACACACAGCACAGTTCTCATCCATGAAACACACTCTTCTTTAGAGCAAGAAGCACTCTCTGGCTTTCTCAAGTCTCTAATAAGGCGGGAAACGTGAGTGTGCTCAGAACAAAAGAACCGTGTTTCCTACACACAGGGACCATATCCAGTTCAACTCTGCTTCTGAAACTGATACAAACCACAGGTCCTCTAACATCCAATGCTATTCAGTTAAGAGCGAGGAACGTGTGAGCTTCGTGAACGATGTAGCTTCCTTTGACCTGAAAAGTGAGTGCTATTTACCTGAAACTAAGTCATGCTTGTAGGAAGACACAGATCCTGGCATTTAACTCCGTTTCTGAAGGGAAAGACACAGCACAGTTCTCATCCATGAAACACACTCTTCTTTAGAGCAAGAACCACTCTCTTGCTTCCTCAAGTCTCTAATAAGGCAGGAAACATTACTGTGCTTAGAATAAAAGAACCGTGTTTCCTACACACACGGACCATATCTAGTTCAACTCTGCTTATGAAACTGATACAAACCACAGGTCCTCTAACATCCAATGCTATTCAGTTAAGAGCGAGAAACGTGTGAGCTTCGTTAAAGATGTAGCTTCCTTTGAGCTGAAAAGTGAGTGCGTTTATCTGAAACGAAGTCTTGCTTGTAGGAAGACACAGAGCCTGGCATTTAACTCCATTTCTGAAGGGAAACACACAGCACAGTTCTCATCCATGAAACACACTCTTCTTTAGAGCAAGAAGCACTCTCTTGCTTTCTCAAGTCTCCGATAAGGCCGGAAACGTGAGTGTGCTGAGAACAAATAACCGTGTTTCCTACACACACGGACCATATCTAGTTCAACTCTGCTTCTGAAACTGATACACCACAGGTCCTCAAACATCCAATGCTTTTCAGTTAAGAGCGAGAAACGTGTGAGCTTCGTTAAAGATGTAGCTTCCTTTGAGCTGAAAAGTGAGTGCGTTTACCTGACACAAAGTCTTGCTTGTAGGAAGACACAGAGCCTGGCAATTAACTCCGATTCTGAAGGGAAACACACAGCACAGTTCTCATCCATGAAACACACTCTTCTTTAGAGCAAGAAGCACTCTCTGGCTTTCTCAAGTCTCTAATAAGGCGGGAAACGTGAGTGTGCTCAGAACAAAAGAACCGTGTTTCCTACACACAGGGACCATATCCAGTTCAACTCTGCTTCTGAAACTGATACAAACCACAGGTCCTCTAACATCCAATGCTCTTCAGTTAAGAGCGAGGAACGTGTGAGCTTCGTGAACGATGTAGCTTCGTTTGACCTGAGAAGTGAGTGCTGTTTACCTGAAACGAAGTCATGCTTGTAGGAAGACACAGATCCTGGCATTTAACTCCGTTTCTGAAGGGAAAGACACAGCACAGTTCTCATCCATGAAACACACTCTGCTTTAGAGCAAGAACCACTCTCTTGCTTCCTCATGTCTCTAATAAGGCAGGAAACGTGAGTGTGCTTAGAATAAAAGAATGGTGTTTCCTACACACACGGACCATATCTAGTTCAACTCTGCTTATGATACTGATACAAACCACAGGTCCTCTAACATCCAATGCTTTTCAGTTAAGAGCGAGGAACGTGTGAGCTTCGTGAATGATGTAGCTTCCTTTGAGCTGAAAAGTGAGTGCTGTTTACCTGAAACGAAGTCTTGCTTGTAGGAAGACACAGAGCCTGGCAATTAACTCCGATTCTGAAAGGAAACACACAGCACAGTTCTCATCCATGAAACACACTCTTCTTTAGAGCAAGAAGCACTCCCTTGTTTTCTCAAGTCTGTAATAAAGCAGGAAACGTGAGTGTGCTTAGAAGAAAAGAACCGTGTTTCCTACACACATGGACGATATCTAGTTCAACTCTGCTTCTGAAAGTGATACAAACCACAGGTCCTCTAACATCCAATGCTTTTCAGTTAAGAGCGAGGAACGTGTGAGCTTCGTGAACGCTGTTGCTTCCTTTGAGCTGAAAAGTGAGTGCTGTTTACCTAAAACGAAGTCTTGCTTGTAGGAAGACACAGAGCCGGGCAATTAACTCCGTTTCTGAAGGGAAAGACACAGCACAGTTCTCATCCATGAAACAAAGTCTGCTTTAGAGCAAGAACCATTCTCTTGCTTCCTCAAGTCTCTAATAAGGCAGGAAACGTGAGTGTGCTTAGAACAAAAGAACCTTGTTTCCTACACACACGGATCATATCTAGTTCAACTCTGCTTCAGAAACTGATACAAACCACAGGTCCTCTAACATCCAATGCTATTCAGTTAAGAGCGAGAAACGTGTGAGCTTCATTTAAGATGTAGCTTCCTTTGAGCTGAAAAGTGAGTGTGTTTACCTAAAACGAAGTCTTGCTTGTAGGAAGACACAGAGCCTGGCATTTAACTCCGTTTCTGAAGGGAAACACACAGCACAGTTCTCATCCATGAAACACACTCTTCTTTAGAGCAAGAAGCACTCTCTTACTTTCTCAAGTCTCCGATAAGGCCTAAAACGTGAGTGTGCTGAGAACAAATAACCGTGTTTCCTACACACACGGACCATATCTAGTTCAACACTGCTTCTGAAACAGATACAAACCACAGGTCCTCTAACATCCAATGCTTTTCAGTTAAGAGCGAGTAACGTGTGAGCTTCGTGAATGGTGTAGCTTCCTTTGAGCTGAAAAGTGAGTGCGTTTACCTGAAACGAAGTCTTGCTTGTAGGAAGACACAGAGCCTGGCAATTAACTCCGATTCTGAAGGGAAACACACAGCACAGTTCTCATCCATGAAACACACTCTGCTTTAGAGCAAGAAGCACTCCCTTGCTTTCTCAAGTCTGTAATAAAGCAGGAAACGTGACTGTGCTTAGAAGAAAAGAACCGTGTTTCCTACACACACGGACGATATCTAGTTCAACTCTGCTTCTGAAACTGATACACCACAGGTCCTCTAACATCCAATGCTTTTCAGTTAAGAGCGAGAAACGTGTGAGCTTCGTTAAAGATGTAGCTTCCTTTGAGCTGAAAAGTGAGTGCGATTATCTGAAATGAAGTCTTGCTTGTAGGAAGACACAGAGCCTGGCATTTAACTCCGTTTCTGAAGGGAAAAACACAGCACAGTTCTCATCCATGAAACACACTCATCTTTAGAGCAAGAAGCACTCTCTTGCTTTCTCAAGTCTCCGATAAGGCCGGAAACGTGAGTGTGCTGAGAACAAATAACCGTGTTTCCTACACACACGGACCATATCTAGTTCAACTCTGCTTCTGAAAGTGATACAAACCACAGGTCCTCTAACATCCAATGCTTTTCAGTTAAGAGCGAGAAACGTGTGAGCTTCGTGAATGATGTAGCTTCCTTTGAGCTGAAAAGTGAGTGCGTTTACCTGAAACGAAGTCTTGCTTGTAGGAAGACACAGAGCCTGGCAATTAACTCCGATTCTGAAGGGAAACACACAGCACAGTTCTCATCCATGAAACACACTCTGCTTTAGAGCAAGAAGCACTCCCTTGCTTTCTCAAGTCTGTAATAAAGCAGGAAACGTGAGTGTGCTTTCAAGAAAAGAACCGTGTTTCCTACACACACGGACGATATCTAGTTCAACTCTGCTTCTGAAACTGATACACCACAGGTCCTCTAACATCCAATGCTTTTCAGTTAAGAGCGAGAAACGTGTGAGCTTCGTTAAAGATGTAGCTTCCTTTGAGCTGAAAAGTGAGTGCGTTTACCTGAAACGAAGTCTTGCTTGTAGGAAGACACAGAGCCTGGCAATTAACTCCGATTCTGAAGGGAAACACACAGCACAGTTCTCATCCATGAAACACACTCTTCTTTAGAGCAAGAAGCACTCTCTGGCTTTCTCAAGTCTCTAATAAGGCGGGAAACGTGAGTGTGCTCAGAACAAAGAACCGTGTTTCCTACACACAGGGACCATATCCAGTTCAACTCTGCTTCTGAAACTGATACAAACCACAGGTCCTCTAACATCCAATGCTATTCAGTTAAGAGCGAGGAACGTGTGAGCTTCGTGAACGATGTAGCTTCCTTTGACCTGAAAAGTGAGTGCTGTTTACCTGAAACTAAGTCATGCTTGTAGGAAGACACAGATCCTGGCATTTAACTCCGTTTCTGAAGGGAAAGACACAGCACAGTTCTCCTCCATGAAACACACTCTGCTTTAGAGCAAGAACCACTCTCTTGCTTCCTCAAGTCTCTAATAAGGCAGGAAACATTACTGTGCTTAGAATAAAAGAACCGTGTTTCCTACACACACGGACCATATCTAGTTCAACTCTGCTTCAGAAACTGATACAAACCACAGGTCCTCTAACATCCAATGCTATTCAGTTAAGAGCGAGAAACGTGTGAGCTTCGTGAACGATGGAGCTTCCTTTGAGCTGAAAAGTGAGTGTGTTTACCTAAAACGAAGTCTTGCTTGTAGGAAGACACAGAGCCTGGCATTTAACTCCGTTTCTGAAGGGAAACACACAGCACAGTTCTCATCCATGAAACACACTCTTCTTTAGAGCAAGAAGCACTCTCTTGCTTTCTCAAGTCTCCGATAAGGCCTAAAACGTGAGTATGCTGAGAACAAATAACCGTGTTTCCTACACACACGGACCATATCTAGTTCAACTCTGCTTCTGAAACAGATACAAACCACAGGTCCTCTAACATCCAATGCTTTTCAGTTAAGAGCGAGTAACGTGTGAGCTTCGTGAATGGTGTAGCTTCCTTTGAGCTGAAAAGTGAGTGCGTTTACCTGAAACGAAGTCTTGCTTGTAGGAAGACACAGAGCCTGGCATTTAACTCCGATTCTGAAGGGAAACACACAGCACAGTTCTCATCCATGAAACACACTCTGCTTTAGAGCAAGAAGCACTCCCTTGCTTTCTCAAGTCTGTAATAAAGCAGGAAACGTGACTGTGCTTAGAAGAAAAGAACCGTGTTTCCTACACACACGGACGATATCTAGTTCAACTCTGCTTCTGAAACTGATACACCACAGGTCCTCTAACATCCAATGCTTTTCAGTTAAGAGCGAGAAACGTGTGAGCTTCGTTAAAGATGTAGCTTCCTTTGAGCTGAAAAGTGAGTGCGATTATCTGAAATGAAGTCTTGCTTGTAGGAAGACACAGAGCCTGGCATTTAACTCCGTTTCTGAAGGGAAAAACACAGCACAGTTCTCATCCATGAAACACACTCATCTTTAGAGCAAGAAGCACTCTCTTGCTTTCTCAAGTCTCCGATAAGGCCGGAAACGTGAGTGTGCTGAGAACAAATAACCGTGTTTCCTACACACACGGACCATATCTAGTTCAACTCTGCTTCTGAAAGTGATACAAACCACAGGTCCTCTAACATCCAATGCTTTTCAGTTAAGAGCGAGAAACGTGTGAGCTTCGTGAATGATGTAGCTTCCTTTGAGCTGAAAAGTGAGTGCGTTTACCTGAAACGAAGTCTTGCTTGTAGGAAGACACAGAGCCTGGCAATTAACTCCGATTCTGAAGGGAAACACACAGCACAGTTCTCATCCATGAAACACACTCTGCTTTAGAGCAAGAAGCACTCCCTTGCTTTCTCAAGTCTGTAATAAAGCAGGAAACGTGAGTGTGCTTTCAAGAAAAGAACCGTGTTTCCTACACACACGGACGATATCTAGTTCAACTCTGCTTCTGAAACTGATACACCACAGGTCCTCTAACATCCAATGCTTTTCAGTTAAGAGCGAGAAACGTGTGAGCTTCGTTAAAGATGTAGCTTCCTTTGAGCTGAAAAGTGAGTGCGTTTACCTGAAACGAAGTCTTGCTTGTAGGAAGACACAGAGCCTGGCAATTAACTCCGATTCTGAAGGGAAACACACAGCACAGTTCTCATCCATGAAACACACTCTTCTTTAGAGCAAGAAGCACTCTCTGGCTTTCTCAAGTCTCTAATAAGGCGGGAAACGTGAGTGTGCTCAGAACAAAGAACCGTGTTTCCTACACACAGGGACCATATCCAGTTCAACTCTGCTTCTGAAACTGATACAAACCACAGGTCCTCTAACATCCAATGCTATTCAGTTAAGAGCGAGGAACGTGTGAGCTTCGTGAACGATGTAGCTTCCTTTGACCTGAAAAGTGAGTGCTGTTTACCTGAAACTAAGTCATGCTTGTAGGAAGACACAGATCCTGGCATTTAACTCCGTTTCTGAAGGGAAAGACACAGCACAGTTCTCCTCCATGAAACACACTCTGCTTTAGAGCAAGAACCACTCTCTTGCTTCCTCAAGTCTCTAATAAGGCAGGAAACATTACTGTGCTTAGAATAAAAGAACCGTGTTTCCTACACACACGGACCATATCTAGTTCAACTCTGCTTCAGAAACTGATACAAACCACAGGTCCTCTAACATCCAATGCTATTCAGTTAAGAGCGAGAAACGTGTGAGCTTCGTGAACGATGGAGCTTCCTTTGAGCTGAAAAGTGAGTGTGTTTACCTAAAACGAAGTCTTGCTTGTAGGAAGACACAGAGCCTGGCATTTAACTCCGTTTCTGAAGGGAAACACACAGCACAGTTCTCATCCATGAAACACACTCTTCTTTAGAGCAAGAAGCACTCTCTTGCTTTCTCAAGTCTCCGATAAGGCCTAAAACGTGAGTATGCTGAGAACAAATAACCGTGTTTCCTACACACACGGACCATATCTAGTTCAACTCTGCTTCTGAAACAGATACAAACCACAGGTCCTCTAACATCCAATGCTTTTCAGTTAAGAGCGAGTAACGTGTGAGCTTCGTGAATGGTGTAGCTTCCTTTGAGCTGAAAAGTGAGTGCGTTTACCTGAAACGAAGTCTTGCTTGTAGGAAGACACAGAGCCTGGCATTTAACTCCGATTCTGAAGGGAAACACACAGCACAGTTCTCATCCATGAAACACACTCTGCTTTAGAGCAAGAAGCACTCCCTTGCTTTCTCAAGTCTGTAATAAAGCAGGAAACGTGACTGTGCTTAGAAGAAAAGAACCGTGTTTCCTACACACACGGACGATATCTAGTTCAACTCTGCTTCTGAAACTGATACACCACAGGTCCTCTAACATCCAATGCTTTTCAGTTAAGAGCGAGAAACGTGTGAGCTTCGTTAAAGATGTAGCTTCCTTTGAGCTGAAAAGTGAGTGCGTTTATCTGAAACGAAGTCTTGCTTGTAGGAAGACACAGAGCAGGGCATTTAACTCCGTTTCTGAAGGGAAACACACAGCACAGTTCTCATCCATGAAACACACTCTTCTTTAGAGCAAGAAGCACTCTCTTGCTTTCTCAAGTCTCTGATAAGGCCTGAAACGTAAGTGTGCCAAGAACAAATAACCGTGTTTCCTACACACACGGACCATATCTAGTTCAACTCTGCTTCTGAAACAGATACAAACCACAGGTCCTCTAACATCCAATGCTTTTCAGTTAAGAGCGAGTAACGTGTGAGCTTCGTGAATGGTGTAGCTTCCTTTGAGCTGAAAAGTGAGTGCGTTTACCTGAAACGAAGTCTTGCTTGTAGGAAGACACAGAGCCTGGCAATTAACTCCGATTCTGAAGGGAAAGACACAGCACAGTTCTCATCCATGAAACACACTCTGCTTTAGAGCAAGAAGCACTCCCTTGCTTTCTCAAGTCTCCGATAAGGCCGGAAACGTGAGTGTGCTGAGAACAAATAACCGTGTTTCCTACACACACGGACCATATCTAGTTCAACTCTGCTTCTGAAAGTGATACAAACCACAGGTCCTCTAACATCCAATGCTTTTCAGTTAAGAGCGAGAAACGTGTGAGCTTCGTGAATGATGTAGCTTCCTTTGAGCTGAAAAGTGAGTGCGTTTACCTGAAACGAAGTCTTGCTTGTAGGAAGACACAGAGCCTGGCAATTAACTCCGATTCTGAAGGGAAACACACAGCACAGTTCTCATCCATGAAACACACTCTGCTTTAGAGCAAGAAGCACTCCCTTGCTTTCTCAAGTCTGTAATAAAGCAGGAAACGTGAGTGTGCTTTCAAGAAAAGAACCGTGTTTCCTACACACACGGACGATATCTAGTTCAACTCTGCTTCTGAAACTGATACACCACAGGTCCTCTAACATCCAATGCTTTTCAGTTAAGAGCGAGAAACGTGTGAGCTTCGTTAAAGATGTAGCTTCCTTTGAGCTGAAAAGTGAGTGCGTTTACCTGAAACGAAGTCTTGCTTGTAGGAAGACACAGAGCCTGGCAATTAACTCCGATTCTGAAGGGAAACACACAGCACAGTTCTCATCCATGAAACACACTCTTCTTTAGAGCAAGAAGCACTCTCTGGCTTTCTCAAGTCTCTAATAAGGCGGGAAACGTGAGTGTGCTCAGAACAAAGAACCGTGTTTCCTACACACAGGGACCATATCCAGTTCAACTCTGCTTCTGAAACTGATACAAACCACAGGTCCTCTAACATCCAATGCTATTCAGTTAAGAGCGAGGAACGTGTGAGCTTCGTGAACGATGTAGCTTCCTTTGACCTGAAAAGTGAGTGCTGTTTACCTGAAACTAAGTCATGCTTGTAGGAAGACACAGATCCTGGCATTTAACTCCGTTTCTGAAGGGAAAGACACAGCACAGTTCTCCTCCATGAAACACACTCTGCTTTAGAGCAAGAACCACTCTCTTGCTTCCTCAAGTCTCTAATAAGGCAGGAAACATTACTGTGCTTAGAATAAAAGAACCGTGTTTCCTACACACACGGACCATATCTAGTTCAACTCTGCTTCAGAAACTGATACAAACCACAGGTCCTCTAACATCCAATGCTATTCAGTTAAGAGCGAGAAACGTGTGAGCTTCGTGAACGATGGAGCTTCCTTTGAGCTGAAAAGTGAGTGTGTTTACCTAAAACGAAGTCTTGCTTGTAGGAAGACACAGAGCCTGGCATTTAACTCCGTTTCTGAAGGGAAACACACAGCACAGTTCTCATCCATGAAACACACTCTTCTTTAGAGCAAGAAGCACTCTCTTGCTTTCTCAAGTCTCCGATAAGGCCTAAAACGTGAGTATGCTGAGAACAAATAACCGTGTTTCCTACACACACGGACCATATCTAGTTCAACTCTGCTTCTGAAACAGATACAAACCACAGGTCCTCTAACATCCAATGCTTTTCAGTTAAGAGCGAGTAACGTGTGAGCTTCGTGAATGGTGTAGCTTCCTTTGAGCTGAAAAGTGAGTGCGTTTACCTGAAACGAAGTCTTGCTTGTAGGAAGACACAGAGCCTGGCATTTAACTCCGATTCTGAAGGGAAACACACAGCACAGTTCTCATCCATGAAACACACTCTGCTTTAGAGCAAGAAGCACTCCCTTGCTTTCTCAAGTCTGTAATAAAGCAGGAAACGTGACTGTGCTTAGAAGAAAAGAACCGTGTTTCCTACACACACGGACGATATCTAGTTCAACTCTGCTTCTGAAACTGATACACCACAGGTCCTCTAACATCCAATGCTTTTCAGTTAAGAGCGAGAAACGTGTGAGCTTCGTTAAAGATGTAGCTTCCTTTGAGCTGAAAAGTGAGTGCGTTTATCTGAAACGAAGTCTTGCTTGTAGGAAGACACAGAGCCGGGCATTTAACTCCGTTTCTGAAGGGAAACACACAGCACAGTTCTCATCCATGAAACACACTCTTCTTTAGAGCAAGAAGCACTCTCTTGCTTTCTCAAGTCTCTGATAAGGCCTGAAACGTAAGTGTGCCAAGAACAAATAACCGTGTTTCCTACACACACGGACCATATCTAGTTCAACTCTGCTTCTGAAACAGATACAAACCACAGGTCCTCTAACATCCAATGCTTTTCAGTTAAGAGCGAGTAACGTGTGAGCTTCGTGAATGGTGTAGCTTCCTTTGAGCTGAAAAGTGAGTGCGTTTACCTGAAACGAAGTCTTGCTTGTAGGAAGACACAGAGCCTGGCAATTAACTCCGATTCTGAAGGGAAAGACACAGCACAGTTCTCATCCATGAAACACACTCTGCTTTAGAGCAAGAAGCACTCCCTTGCTTTCTCAAGTCTGTAATGAAGCAGGAAACGTGACTGTGCTTAGAAGAAAAGAACCGTGTTTCCTACACACACGGACGATATCTAGTTCAACTCTGCTTCTGAAACTGATACACCACAGGTCCTCTAACATCCAATGCTTTTCAGTTAAGAGCGATAAACGTGTGAGCTTCGTTAAAGATGTAGCTTCCTTTGAGTTGAAAAGTGAGTGCGTTTACCTGAAATGAAGTCTTGTTTGTAGGAAGACACAGAGCCTGGCAATTAACTCCGATTCTGAAGGGAAACACACAGCACATTTCTCATCCATGAAACACACTCTGCTTTAGAGCAAGAAGCACTCTCTTGCTTCCTCAAGTCTCTAATAAGGCAGGAAACGTGAGTGTGCTTAGAACAAAAGAACCGTGTTTCCTACACACACGGACCATATCTAGTTCAACTCTGCTTCTGAAACTGATACAAACCACAGGTCCTCTAACATCCAATGCTTTTCAGTTAAGAGCGAGAAACGTGTGAGCATCGTGAATGATGTAGCTTCCTTTGAGCTGAAAAGTGAGTGCGTTTACCTGAAACGAAGTCTTGCTTGTAGGAAGACACAGAGCCTGGCAATTAACTCCGATTCTGAAGGGAAACACACAGCACAGTTCTCATCCATGAAACACACTCTGCTTTAGAGCAAGAAGCACTCCCTTGCTTTCTCAAGTCTGTAATAAAGCAGGAAACGTGAGTGTGCTTAGAAGAAAAGAACCGTGTTTCCTACACACATGGACCATATCTAGTTCAACTCTGCTTCTGAAACTGATACACCACAGGTCCTCTAACATCCAATGCTTTTCAGTTAAGAGCGAGAAACGTGTGAGCTTCGTTAAAGATGTAGCTTCCTTTGAGCTGAAAAGTGAGTGCGTTTACCTGAAACGAAGTCTTGCTTGTAGGAAGACACAGAGCCTGGCAATTAACTCCGATTCTGAAGGGAAACACACAGCACAGTTCTCATCCATGAAACACACTCTTCTTTAGAGCAAGAAGCACTCTCTGGCTTTCTCAAGTCTCTAATAAGGCGGGAAACGTGAGTGTGCTCAGAACAAAAGAACCGTGTTTCCTACACACAGGGACCATATCCAGTTCAACTCTGCTTCTGAAACTGATACAAACCACAGGTCCTCTAACATCCAATGCTATTCAGTTAAGAGCGAGGAACGTGTGAGCTTCGTGAACGATGTAGCTTCCTTTGACCTGAAAAGTGAGTGCTGTTTACCTGAAACTAAGTCATGCTTGTAGGAAGACACAGATCCTGGCATTTAACTCCGTTTCTGAAGGGAAAGACACAGCACAGTTCTCATCCATGAAACACACTCTGCTTTAGAGCAAGAACCACTCTCTTGCTTCCTCAAGTCTCTAATAAGGCAGGAAACATTACTGTGCTTAGAATAAAAGAACCGTGTTTCCTACACACACGGACCATATCTAGTTCAACTCTGCTTATGAAACTGATACAAACCACAGGTCCTCTAACATCCAATGCTATTCAGTTAAGAGCGAGAAACGTGTGAGCTTCGTTAAAGATGTAGCTTCCTTTGAGCTGAAAAGTGAGTGCGTTTATCTGAAACGAAGTCTTGCTTGTAGGAAGACACAGAGCCTGGCATTTAACTCCGTTTCTGAAGGGAAACACACAGCACAGTTCTCATCCATGAAACACACTCTTCTTTAGAGCAAGAAGCACTCTCTTGCTTTCTCAAGTCTCCGATAAGGCCGGAAACGTGAGTGTGCTGAGAACAAATAACCGTGTTTCCTACACACACGGACCATATCTAGTTCAACTCTGCTTCTGAAAGTGATACAAACCACAGGTCCTCTAACATCCAATGCTTTTCAGTTAAGAGCGAGAAACGTGTGAGCTTCGTGAATGATGTAGCTTCCTTTGAGCTGAAAAGTGAGTGCGTTTACCTGAAACGAAGTCTTGCTTGTAGGAAGACACAGAGCCTGGCAATTAACTCCGATTCTGAAGGGAAACACACAGCACAGTTCTCATCCATGAAACACACTCTGCTTTAGAGCAAGAAGCACTCCCTTGCTTTCTCAAGTCTGTAATAAAGCAGGAAACGTGAGTGTGCTTACAAGAAAAGAACCGTGTTTCCTACACACACGGACGATATCTAGTTCAACTCTGCTTCTGAAACTGATACACCACAGGTCCTCTAACATCCAATGCTTTTCAGTTAAGAGCGAGAAACGTGTGAGCTTCGTTAAAGATGTAGCTTCCTTTGAGCTGAAAAGTGAGTGCGTTTACCTGAAACGATGTCTTGCTTGTAGGAAGACACAGAGCCTGGCAATTAACTCCGATTCTGAAGGGAAACACACAGCACAGTTCTCATCCATGAAACACACTCTTCTTTAGAGCAAGAAGCACTCTCTGGCTTTCTCAAGTCTCTAATAAGGCGGGAAACGTGAGTGTGCTCAGAACAAAAGAACCGTGTTTCCTACACACAGGGACCATATCCAGTTCAACTCTGCTTCTGAAACTGATACAAACCACAGGTCCTCTAACATCCAATGCTATTCAGTTAAGAGCGAGGAACGTGTGAGCTTCGTGAACGATGTAGCTTCCTTTGACCTGAAAAGTGAGTGCTGTTTACCTGAAACTAAGTCATGCTTGTAGGAAGACACAGATCCTGGCATTTAACTCCGTTTCTGAAGGGAAAGACACAGCACAGTTCTCATCCATGAAACACACTCTGCTTTAGAGCAAGAACCACTCTCTTGCTTCCTCAAGTCTCTAATAAGGCAGGAAACATTACTGTGCTTAGAATAAAAGAACCGTGTTTCCTACACACACGGACCATATCTAGTTCAACTCTGCTTATGAAACTGATACAAACCACAGGTCCTCTAACATCCAATGCTATTCAGTTAAGAGCGAGAAACGTGTGAGCTTCGTTAAAGATGTAGCTTCCTTTGAGCTGAAAAGTGAGTGCGTTTATCTGAAACGAAGTCTTGCTTGTAGGAAGACACAGAGCCTGGCATTTAACTCCGTTTCTGAAGGGAAACACACAGCACAGTTCTCATCCATGAAACACACTCTTCTTTAGAGCAAGAAGCACTCTCTTGCTTTCTCAAGTCTCCGATAAGGCCGGAAACGTGAGTGTGCTGAGAACAAATAACCGTGTTTCCTACACACACGGACCATATCTAGTTCAACTCTGCTTCTGAAAGTGATACAAACCACAGGTCCTCTAACATCCAATGCTTTTCAGTTAAGAGCGAGAAACGTGTGAGCTTCGTGAATGATGTAGCTTCCTTTGAGCTGAAAAGTGAGTGCGTTTACCTGAAACGAAGTCTTGCTTGTAGGAAGACACAGAGCCTGGCAATTAACTCCGATTCTGAAGGGAAACACACAGCACAGTTCTCATCCATGAAACACACTCTGCTTTAGAGCAAGAAGCACTCCCTTGCTTTCTCAAGTCTGTAATAAAGCAGGAAACGTGAGTGTGCTTACAAGAAAAGAACCGTGTTTCCTACACACACGGACGATATCTAGTTCAACTCTGCTTCTGAAACTGATACACCACAGGTCCTCTAACATCCAATGCTTTTCAGTTAAGAGCGAGAAACGTGTGAGCTTCGTTAAAGATGTAGCTTCCTTTGAGCTGAAAAGTGAGTGCGTTTACCTGAAACGATGTCTTGCTTGTAGGAAGACACAGAGCCTGGCAATTAACTCCGATTCTGAAGGGAAACACACAGCACAGTTCTCATCCATGAAACACACTCTTCTTTAGAGCAAGAAGCACTCTCTGGCTTTCTCAAGTCTCTAATAAGGCGGGAAACGTGAGTGTGCTCAGAACAAAGAACCGTGTTTCCTACACACAGGGACCATATCCAGTTCAACTCTGCTTCTGAAACTGATACAAACCACAGGTCCTCTAACATCCAATGCTATTCAGTTAAGAGCGAGGAACGTGTGAGCTTCGTGAACGATGTAGCTTCCTTTGACCTGAAAAGTGAGTGCTGTTTACCTGAAACTAAGTCATGCTTGTAGGAAGACACAGATCCTGGCATTTAACTCCGTTTCTGAAGGGAAAGACACAGCACAGTTCTCCTCCATGAAACACACTCTGCTTTAGAGCAAGAACCACTCTCTTGCTTCCTCAAGTCTCTAATAAGGCAGGAAACATTACTGTGCTTAGAATAAAAGAACCGTGTTTCCTACACACACGGACCATATCTAGTTCAACTCTGCTTCAGAAAGTGATACAAACCACAGGTCCTCTAACATCCAATGCTATTCAGTTAAGAGCGAGAAACGTGTGAGCTTCGTGAACGATGGAGCTTCCTTTGAGCTGAAAAGTGAGTGTGTTTACCTAAAACGAAGTCTTGCTTGTAGGAAGACACAGAGCCTGGCATTTAACTCCGTTTCTGAAGGGAAACACACAGCACAGTTCTCATCCATGAAACACACTCTTCTTTAGAGCAAGAAGCACTCTCTTGCTTTCTCAAGTCTCCGATAAGGCCTAAAACGTGAGTGTGCTGAGAACAAATAACCGTGTTTCCTACACACACGGACCATATCTAGTTCAACTCTGCTTCTGAAACAGATACAAACCACAGGTCCTCTAACATCCAATGCTTTTCAGTTAAGAGCGAGTAACGTGTGAGCTTCGTGAATGGTGTAGCTTCCTTTGAGCTGAAAAGTGAGTGCGTTTACCTGAAACGAAGTCTTGCTTGTAGGAAGACACAGAGCCTGGCATTTAACTCCGATTCTGAAGGGAAACACACAGCACAGTTCTCATCCATGAAACACACTCTGCTTTAGAGCAAGAAGCACTCCCTTGCTTTCTCAAGTCTGTAATAAAGCAGGAAACGTGACTGTGCTTAGAAGAAAAGAACCGTGTTTCCTACACACACGGACGATATCTAGTTCAACTCTGCTTCTGAAACTGATACACCACAGGTCCTCTAACATCCAATGCTTTTCAGTTAAGAGCGAGAAACGTGTGAGCTTCGTTAAAGATGTAGCTTCCTTTGAGCTGAAAAGTGAGTGCGTTTATCTGAAACGAAGTCTTGCTTGTAGGAAGACACAGAGCCGGGCATTTAACTCCGTTTCTGAAGGGAAACACACAGCACAGTTCTCATCCATGAAACACACTCTTCTTTAGAGCAAGAAGCACTCTCTTGCTTTCTCAAGTCTCTGATAAGGCCTGAAACGTAAGTGTGCCAAGAACAAATAACCGTGTTTCCTACACACACGGACCATATCTAGTTCAACTCTGCTTCTGAAACAGATACAAACCACAGGTCCTCTAACATCCAATGCTTTTCAGTTAAGAGCGAGTAACGTGTGAGCTTCGTGAATGGTGTAGCTTCCTTTGAGCTGAAAAGTGAGTGCGTTTACCTGAAACGAAGTCTTGCTTGTAGGAAGACACAGAGCCTGGCAATTAACTCCGATTCTGAAGGGAAAGACACAGCACAGTTCTCATCCATGAAACACACTCTGCTTTAGAGCAAGAAGCACTCCCTTGCTTTCTCAAGTCTGTAATGAAGCAGGAAACGTGACTGTGCTTAGAAGAAAAGAACCGTGTTTCCTACACACACGGACGATATCTAGTTCAACTCTGCTTCTGAAACTGATACACCACAGGTCCTCTAACATCCAATGCTTTTCAGTTAAGAGCGAGAAACGTGTGAGCTTCGTTAAAGATGTAGCTTCCTTTGAGTTGAAAAGTGAGTGCGTTTACCTGAAATGAAGTCTTGTTTGTAGGAAGACACAGAGCCTGGCAATTAACTCCGATTCTGAAGGGAAACACACAGCACATTTCTCATCCATGAAACACACTCTGCTTTAGAGCAAGAAGCACTCTCTTGCTTCCTTAAGTCTCTAATAAGGCAGGAAACGTGAGTGTGCTTAGAACAAAAGAACCGTGTTTCCTACACACACGGACCATATCTAGTTCAACTCTGCTTCTGAAACTGATACAAACCACAGGTCCTCTAACATCCAATGCTTTTCAGTTAAGAGCGAGAAACGTGTGAGCATCGTGAATGATGTAGCTTCCTTTGAGCTGAAAAGTGAGTGCGTTTACCTGAAACGAAGTCTTGCTTGTAGGAAGACACAGAGCCTGGCAATTAACTCTGATTCTGAAGGGAAACACACAGCACAGTTCTCATCCATGAAACACACTCTGCTTTAGAGCAAGAAGCACTCCCTTGCTTTCTCAAGTCTGTAATAAAGCAGGAAACGTGAGTGTGCTTAGAAGAAAAGAACCGTGTTTCCTACACACATGGACCATATCTAGTTCAACTCTGCTTCTGAAACTGATACACCACAGGTGCTCTAACATCCAATGCTTTTCAGTTAAGAGCGAGAAACGTGTGAGCTTCGTTAAAGATGTAGCTTCCTTTGAGCTGAAAAGTGAGTGCGTTTACCTGAAACGAAGTCTTGCTTGTAGGAAGACACAGAGCCTGGCAATTAACTCCGATTCTGAAGGGAAACACACAGCACAGTTCTCATCCATGAAACACACTCTTCTTTAGAGCAAGAAGCACTCTCTGGCTTTCTCAAGTCTCTAATAAGGCGGGAAACGTGAGTGTGCTCAGAACAAAAGAACCGTGTTTCCTACACACAGGGACCATATCCAGTTCAACTCTGCTTCTGAAACTGATACAAACCACAGATCCTCTAACATCCAATGCTATTCAGTTAAGAGCGAGGAACGTGTGAGCTTCGTGAACGATGTAGCTTCCTTTGACCTGAAAAGTGAGTGCTGTTTACCTGAAACTAAGTCATGCTTGTAGGAAGACACAGATCCTGGCATTTAACTCAGTTTCTGAAGGGAAAGACACAGCACAGTTCTCATCCATGAAACACACTCTGCTTTAGAGCAAGAACCACTCTCTTGCTTCCTCAAGTCTCTAATAAGGCAGGAAACATTAGTGTGCTTAGAATAAAAGAACCGTGTTTCCTACACACACGGACCATATCTAGTTCAACTCTGCTTATGAAACTGATACAAACCACAGGTCCTCTAACATCCAATGCTATTCAGTTAAGAGCGAGAAACGTCTGAGCTTCGTTAAAGATGTAGCTTCCTTTGAGCTGAAAAGTGAGTGCGTTTATCTGAAACGAAGTCTTGCTTGTAGGAAGACACAGAGCCTGGCATTTAACTCCGTTTCTGAAGGGAAACACACAGCACAGTTCTCATCCATGAAACACACTCTTCTTTAGAGCAAGAAGCACTCTCTTGCTTTCTCAAGTCTCCGATAAGGCCGGAAACGTGAGTGTGCTGAGAACAAATAACCGTGTTTCCTACACACACGGACCATATCTAGTTCAACTCTGCTTCTGAAAGTGATACAAACCACAGGTCCTCTAACATCCAATGCTTTTCAGTTAAGAGCGAGAAACGTGTGAGCTTCGTGAATGATGTAGCTTCCTTTGAGCTGAAAAGTGAGTGCGTTTACCTGAAACGAAGTCTTGCTTGTAGGAAGACACAGAGCCTGGCAATTAACTCCGATTCTGAAGGGAAACACACAGCACAGTTCTCATCCATGAAACACACTCTGCTTTAGAGCAAGAAGCACTCCCTTGCTTTCTCAAGTCTGTAATAAAGCAGGAAACGTGAGTGTGCTTACAAGAAAAGAACCGTGTTTCCTACACACACGGACGATATCTAGTTCAACTCTGCTTCTGAAACTGATACACCACAGGTCCTCTAACATCCAATGCTTTTCAGTTAAGAGCGAGAAACATGTGAGCTTCGTTAAAGATGTAGCTTCCTTTGAGCTGAAAGGTGAGTGCGTTTACCTGAAACGAAGTCTTGCTTGTAGGAAGACACAGAGCCTGGCAATTAACTCCGATTCTGAAGGGAAACACACAGCACAGTTCTCATCCATGAAACACACTCTGCTTTAGAGCAAGAAGCACTCTCTGGCTTTCTCAAGTCTCTAATAAGGCGGGAAACGTGAGTGTGCTCAGAACAAAAGAACCGTGTTTCCTACACACAGGGACCATATCCAGTTCAACTCTGCTTCTGAAACTGATACAAACCACAGGTCCTCTAACATCCAATGCTATTCAGTTAAGAGCGAGGAACGTGTGAGCTTCGTGAACGATGTAGCTTCGTTTGACCTGAAAAGTGAGTGCTGTTTACCTGAAACGAAGTCATGCTTGTAGGAAGACACAGATCCTGGCATTTAACTCCGTTTCTGAAGGGAAAGACACAGCACAGTTCTCATCCATGAAACACACTCTGCTTTAGAGCAAGAACCACTCTCTTGCTTCCTCAAGTCTCTAATAAGGCAGGAAACGTGAGTGTGCTTAGAATAAAAGAACGGTGTTTCCTACACACACGGACCATATCTAGTTCAACTCTGCTTATGATACTGATACAAACCACAGGTCCTCTAACATCCAATGCTTTTCAGTTAAGAGCGAGGAACGTGTGAGCTTCGTGAATGATGTAGCTTCCTTTGAGCTGAAAAGTGAGTGCTGTTTACCTGAAACGAAGTCTTGCTTGTAGGAAGACACAGAGCCTGGCAATTAACTCCGATTCTGAAGGGAAACACACAGCACAGTTCTCATCCATGAAACACACTCTGCTTTAGAGCAAGAAGCACTCCCTTGCTTTCTCAAGTCTGTAATAAAGCAGGAAACGTGAGTGTGCTTAGAAGAAAAGAGCCGTGTTTCCTACACACACGGACCATATATAGTTGAACTCTGCTTCTGAAACTGATACACCACAGGTCCTCTAACATCCAATGCTTTTCAGTTAAGAGCGAGAAACGTGTGAGCTTCGTTAAAGATGTAGCTTCCTTTGAGCTGAAAAGTGAGTGCGTTTACCTGAAACGAAGTCTTGCTTGTAGGAAGACACAGAGCCTGGCAAATAACTCCGATTCTGAAGGGAAACACACAGCACAGTTCTCATCCATGAAACACACTCTTCTTTAGAGCAAGAAGCACTCTCTGGCTTTCTCAAGTCTCTAATAAGGCGGGAAACGTGAGTGTGCTCAGAACAAAAGAACCGTGTTTCCTACACACAGGGACCATATCCAGTTCAACTCTGCTTCTGAAACTGATACAAACCACAGGTCCTCTAACATCCAATGCTCTTCAGTTAAGAGCGAGGAACGTGTGAGCTTCGTGAACGCTGTTGCTTCCTTTGAGCTGAAAAGTGAGTGCTGTTTACCTAAAACGAAGTCTTGCTTGTAGGAAGACACAGAGCCGGGCATTTAACTCCGTTTCTGAAGGGAAAGACACAGCACAGTTCTCATCCATGAAACAAACTCTGCTTTAGAGCAAGAACCACTCTCTTGCTTCCTCAAGTCTCTAATAAGGCAGGAAACGTGAGTGTGCTTAGAACAAAAGAACCTTGTTTCCTACACACACGGACCATATCTAGTTCAACTCTGCTTCAGAAACTGATACAAACCACAGGTCCTCTAACATCCAATGCTATTCAGTTAAGAGCGAGAAACGTGTGAGCTTCGTGAACGATGTAGCTTCCTTTGAGCTGAAAAGTGAGTGTGTTTACCTAAAACGAAGTCTTGCTTGTAGGAAGACACAGAGCCGGGCATTTAACTCCGTTTCTGAAGGGAAACACACAGCACAGTTCTCATCCATGAAACACACTCTTCTTTAGAGCAAGAAGCACTCTCTTGCTTTCTCAAGTCTCCGATAAGGCCTGAAACGTGAGTGTGCTGAGAACAAATAACCGTGTTTCCTACACACACGGACCATATCTAGTTCAACTCTGCTTCTGAAACAGATACAAACCACAGGTCCTCTAACATCCAATGCTTTTCAGTTAAGAGCGAGTAACGTGTGAGCTTCGTGAATGGTGTAGCTTCCTTTGAGCTGAAAAGTGAGTGCGTTTACCTGAAACGAAGTCTTGCTTGTAGGAAGACACAGAGCCTGGCAATTAACTCCGATTCTGAAGGGAAACACACAGCACAGTTCTCATCCATGAAACACACTCTGCTTTAGAGCAAGAAGCACTCCCTTGCTTTCTCAAGTCTGTAATAAAGCAGGAAACGTGACTGTGCTTAGAAGAAAAGAACCGTGTTTCCTACACACACGGACGATATCTAGTTCAACTCTGCTTCTGAAACTGATACACCACAGGTCCTCTAACATCCAATGCTTTTCAGTTAAGAGCGAGAAACGTGTGAGCTTCGTTAAAGATGTAGCTTCCTTTGAGTTGAAAAGTGAGTGCGTTTACCTGAAACGAAGTCTTGTTTGTAGGAAGACACAGAGCCTGGCAATTAACTCCGATTCTGAAGGGAAACACACAGCACATTTCTCATCCATGAAACACACTCTGCTTTAGAGCAAGAAGCACTCTCTTGCTTCCTTAAGTCTCTAATAAGGCAGGAAACGTGAGTGTGCTTAGAACAAAAGAACCGTGTTTACTACACACACGGACCATATCTAGTTCAACTCTGCTTCTGAAACTGATACAAACCACAGGTCCTCTAACATCCAATGCTTTTCAGTTAAGAGCGAGAAACGTGTGAGCATCGTGAATGATGTAGCTTCCTTTGAGCTGAATAGTGAGTGTGTTTACCTGAAACGAAGTCTTGCTTGTAGGAAGACACAGAGCCTGGCAATTAACTCCGATTCTGAAGGGAAACACACAGCACAGTTCTCATCCATGAAACACACTCTGCTTTAGAGCAAGAAGCACTCCCTTGCTTTCTCAAGTCTGTAATAAAGCAGGAAACGTGAGTGTGCTTAGAAGAAAAGAGCCGTGTTTCCTACACACACGGACCATATATAGTTGAACTCTGCTTCTGAAACTGATACACCATAAGTCCTCTAACATCCAATGCTTTTCAGTTAAGAGCGAGAAACGTGTGAGCTTCGTTAAAGATGTAGCTTCCTTTGAGCTGAAAAGTGAGTGCGTTTATCTGAAACGAAGTCTTGCTTGTAGGAAGACACAGAGCCTGGCAAATAACTCCGATTCTGAAGGGAAACACACAGCACAGTTCTCATCCATGAAACACACTCTTCTTTAGAGCAAGAAGCACTCTCTGGCTTTCTCAAGTCTCTAATAAGGCGGGAAACGTGAGTGTGCTCAGAACAAAAGAACCGTGTTTCCTACACACAGGGACCATATCCAGTTCAACTCTGCTTCTGAAACTGATACAAACCACAGGTCCTCTAACATCCAATGCTCTTCAGTTAAGAGCGAGGAACGTGTGAGCTTCGTGAACGATGTAGCTTCGTTTGACCTGAAAAGTGAGTGCTGTTTACCTGAAACTAAGTCATGCTTGTAGGAAGACACAGATCCTGGCATTTAACTCCGTTTCTGAAGGGAAAGACACAGCACAGTTCTCATCCATGAAACACACTCTGCTTTAGAGCAAGAACCACTCTCTTGCTTCCTCAAGTCTCTAATAAGGCAGGAAACATTAGTGTGCTTAGAATAAAAGAACCGTGTTTCCTACACACACGGACCATATCTAGTTCAACTCTGCTTATGAAACTGATACAAACCACAGGTCCTCTAACATCCAATGCTATTCAGTTAAGAGCGAGAAACGTGTGAGCTTCGTTAAAGATGTAGCTTCCTTTGAGCTGAAAAGTGAGTGCGTTTATCTGAAACGAAGTCTTGCTTGTAGGAAGACACAGAGCCTGGCATTTAACTCCGTTTCTGAAGGGAAACACACAGCACAGTTCTCATCCATGAAACACACTCTGCTTTAGAGCAAGAACCACTCTCTTGCTTTCTCAAGTCTCCGATAAGGCCGGAAACGTGAGTGTGCTGAGAACAAATAACCGTGTTTCCTACACACAGGGACCATATCCAGTTCAACTCTGCTTCTGAAACTGATACAAACCACAGGTCCTCTAACATCCAATGCTATTCAGTTAAGAGCGAGGAACGTGTGAGCTCTGTGAATGATGTAGCTTCCTTTGACCTGAAAAGTGAGTGCTGTTTACCTGAAACTAAGTCATGCTTGTAGGAAGACACAGATCCTGGCATTTAACTCCGTTTCTGAAGGGAAAGACACAGCACAGTTCTCATCCATGAAACACACTCTGCTTTAGAGCAAGAACCACTCTCTTGCTTCCTCAAGTCTCTAATAAGGCAGGAAACATTACTGTGCTTAGAATAAAAGAACCGTGTTTCCTACACACACGGACCATATCTAGTTCAACTCTGCTTATGAAACTGATACAAACCACAGGTCCTCTAACATCCAATGCTATTCAGTTAAGAGCGAGAAACGTGTGACCTTCGTTAAAGATGTAGCTTCCTTTGAGCTGAAAAGTGAGTGCGTTTATCTGAAACGAAATCTTGCTTGTAGGAAGACACAGATCCTGGCATTTAACTCCGTTTCTGAAGGGAAACACACAGCACAGTTCTCATCCATGAAACACACTCTTCTTTAGAGCAAGAAGCACTCTCTTGCTTTCTCAAGTCTCCCATAAGGCCGGAAACGTGAGTGTGCTGAGAACAAATAACCGTGTTTCCTACACACACGGACCATATCTAGTTCAACTCTGCTTCTGAAAGTGATACAAACCACAGGTCCTCTAACATCCAATGCTTTTCAGTTAAGAGCGAGAAACGTGTGAGCTTCGTGAATGATGTAGCTTCCTTTGAGCTGAAAAGTGAGTGCGTTTACCTGAAACGAAGTCTTGCTTGTAGGAAGACACAGAGCCTGGCAATTAACTCCGATTCTGAAGGGAAACACACAGCACAGTTCTCATCCATGAAACACACTCTGCTTTAGAGCAAGAAGCACTCCCTTGCTTTCTCAAGTCTGTAATAAAGCAGGAAACGTGAGTGTGCTTACAAGAAAAGAACCGTGTTTCCTACACACACGGACGATATCTAGTTCAACTCTGCTTCTGAAACTGATACACCACAGGTCCTCTAACATCCAATGCTTTTCAGTTAAGAGAGAGAAACGTGTGAGCTTCCTTAAAGATGTAGCTTCCTTTGAGCTGAAAAGTGAGTGCGTTTACCTGAAACGAAGTCTTGCTTGTAGGAAGACACAGAGCCTGGCAATTAACTCCGATTCTGAAGGGAAACACACAGCACAGTTCTCATCCATGAAACACACTCTTCTTTAGAGCAAGAAGCACTCTCTGGCTTTCTCAAGTCTCTAATAAGGCGGGAAACGTGAGTGTGCTCAGAACAAAAGAACCGTGTTTCCTACACACAGGGACCATATCCAGTTCAACTCTGCTTCTGAAACTGATACAAACCACAGGTCCTCTAACATCCAATGCTCTTCAGTTAAGAGCGAGGAACGTGTGAGCTTCGTGAACGATGTAGCTTCGTTTGACCTGAAAAGTGAGTGCTGTTTACCTGAAACTAAGTCATGCTTGTAGGAAGACACAGATCCTGGCATTTAACTCCGTTTCTGAAGGGAAAGACACAGCACAGTTCTCATCCATGAAACACACTCTGCTTTAGAGCAAGAACCACTCTCTTGCTTCCTCAAGTCTCTAATAAGGCAGGAAACATTAGTGTGCTTAGAATAAAAGAACCGTGTTTCCTACACACACGGACCATATCTAGTTCAACTCTGCTTATGAAACTGATACAAACCACAGGTCCTCTAACATCCAATGCTATTCAGTTAAGAGCGAGAAACGTGTGAGCTTCGTTAAAGATGTAGCTTCCTTTGAGCTGAAAAGTGAGTGCGTTTATCTGAAACGAAGTCTTGCTTGTAGGAAGACACAGAGCCTGGCATTTAACTCCGTTTCTGAAGGGAAACACACAGCACAGTTCTCATCCATGAAACACACTCTGCTTTAGAGCAAGAACCACTCTCTTGCTTTCTCAAGTCTCCGATAAGGCCTGAAACGTGAGTGTGCTGAGAACAAATAACCGTGTTTCCTACACACAGGGACCATATCCAGTTCAACTCTGCTTCTGAAACTGATACAAACCACAGGTCCTCTAACATCCAATGCTATTCAGTTAAGAGCGAGGAACGTGTGAGCTCTGTGAATGATGTAGCTTCCTTTGACCTGAAAAGTGAGTGCTGTTTACCTGAAACTAAGTCATGCTTGTAGGAAGACACAGATCCTGGCATTTAACTCCGTTTCTGAAGGGAAAGACACAGCACAGTTCTCATCCATGAAACACACTCTGCTTTAGAGCAAGAACCACTCTCTTGCTTCCTCAAGTCTCTAATAAGGCAGGAAACATTACTGTGCTTAGAATAAAAGAACCGTGTTTCCTACACACACGGACCATATCTAGTTCAACTCTGCTTATGAAACTGATACAAACCACAGGTCCTCTAACATCCAATGCTATTCAGTTAAGAGCGAGAAACGTGTGACCTTCGTTAAAGATGTAGCTTCCTTTGAGCTGAAAAGTGAGTGCGTTTATCTGAAACGAAATCTTGCTTGTAGGAAGACACAGATCCTGGCATTTAACTCCGTTTCTGAAGGGAAACACACAGCACAGTTCTCATCCATGAAACACACTCTTCTTTAGAGCAAGAAGCACTCTCTTGCTTTCTCAAGTCTCCCATAAGGCCGGAAACGTGAGTGTGCTGAGAACAAATAACCGTGTTTCCTACACACACGGACCATATCTAGTTCAACTCTGCTTCTGAAAGTGATACAAACCACAGGTCCTCTAACATCCAATGCTTTTCAGTTAAGAGCGAGAAACGTGTGAGCTTCGTGAATGATGTAGCTTCCTTTGAGCTGAAAAGTGAGTGCGTTTACCTGAAACGAAGTCTTGCTTGTAGGAAGACACAGAGCCTGGCAATTAACTCCGATTCTGAAGGGAAACACACAGCACAGTTCTCATCCATGAAACACACTCTGCTTTAGAGCAAGAAGCACTCCCTTGCTTTCTCAAGTCTGTAATAAAGCAGGAAACGTGAGTGTGCTTACAAGAAAAGAACCGTGTTTCCTACACACACGGACGATATCTAGTTCAACTCTGCTTCTGAAACTGATACACCACAGGTCCTCTAACATCCAATGCTTTTCAGTTAAGAGCGAGAAACGTGTGAGCTTCCTTAAAGATGTAGCTTCCTTTGAGCTGAAAAGTGAGTGCGTTTACCTGAAACGAAGTCTTGCTTGTAGGAAGACACAGAGCCTGGCAATTAACTCCGATTCTGAAGGGAAACACACAGCACAGTTCTCATCCATGAAACACACTCTTCTTTAGAGCAAGAAGCACTCTCTGGCTTTCTCAAGTCTCTAATAAGGCGGGAAACGTGAGTGTGCTCAGAACAAAAGAACCGTGTTTCCTACACACAGGGACCATATCCAGTTCAACTCTGCTTCTGAAACTGATACAAACCACAGGTCCTCTAACATCCAATGCTCTTCAGTTAAGAGCGAGGAACGTGTGAGCTTCGTGAACGATGTAGCTTCCTTTGACCTGAAAAGTGAGTGCTGTTTACCTGAAACTAAGTCATGCTTGTAGGAAGACACAGATCCTGGCATTTAACTCCGTTTCTGAAGGGAAAGACACAGCACAGTTCTCATCCATGAAACACACTCTGCTTTAGAGCAAGAACCACTCTCTTGCTTCCTCAAGTCTCTAATAAGGCAGGAAACGTGAGTGTGCTTAGAACAAAAGAACCTTGTTTCCTACACACACGGATCATATCTAGTTCAACTCTGCTTAAGAAAATGATACAAACCACAGGTCCTCTAACATCCAATGCTATTCAGTTAAGAGCGAGAAACGTGTGAGCTTCGTGAACGATGTAGCTTCCTTTGAGCTGAAAAGTGAGTGTGTTTACCTGAAACGAAGTCTTGCTTGTAGGAAGACACAGAGCCGGGCATTTAACTCCGTTTCTGAAGGGAAACACACAGCACAGTTCTCATCCATGAAACACACTCTTCTTTAGAGCAAGAAGCACTCTCTTGCTTTCTCAAGTCTCCGATAAGGCCTGAAACGTGAGTGTGCTGAGAACAAATAACCGTGTTTCCTACACACACGGACCATATCTAGTTCAACTCTGCTTCTGAAACAGATACAAACCACAGGTCCTCTAACATCCAATGCTTTTCAGTTAAGAGCGAGTAACGTGTGAGCTTCGTGAATGGTGTAGCTTCCTTTGAGCTGAAAAGTGAGTGCGTTTACCTGAAACGAAGTCTTGCTTGTAGGAAGACACAGAGCCTGGCAATTAACTCTGATTCTGAAGGGAAACACACAGCACAGTTGTCATCCATGAAACACACTCTGCTTTAGAGCAAGAAGCACTCCCTTGCTTTCTCAAGTCTGTAATAAAGCAGGAAACGTGACTGTGCTTAGAAGAAAAGAACCGTGTTTCCTACACACACGGACGATATCTAGTTCAACTCTGCTTCTGAAACTGATACACCACAGGTCCTCTAACATCCAATGCTTTTCAGTTAAGAGCGAGAAACGTGTGAGCTTCGTTAAAGATGTAGCTTCCTTTGAGCTGAAAAGTGAGTGCATTTATCTGAAACGAAGTCTTGCTTGTAGGAAGACACAGATCCTGGCATTTAACTCCGTTTCTGAAGGGAAACACACAGCACAGTTCTCATCCATGAAACACACTCTTCTTTAGAGCAAGAAGCACTCTCTTGCTTTCTCAAGTCTCCGATAAGGCCGGAAACGTGAGTGTGCTGAGAACAAATAACCGTGTTTCCTACACACACGGACCATATCTAGTTCAACTCTGCTTCTGAAAGTGATACAAACCACAGGTCCTCTAACATCCAATGCTTTTCAGTTAAGAGCAAGAAACGTGTGAGCTTCGTGAATGATGTAGCTTCCTTTGAGCTGAAAAGTGAGTGCATTTACCTGAAACGAAGTCTTGCTTGTAGGAAGACACAGAGCCTGGCAATTAACTCCGATTCTGAAGGGAAACACACAGCACAGTTCTCATCCATGAAACACACTCTGCTTTAGAGCAAGAAGCACTCCCTTGCTTTCTCAAGTCTGTAATAAAGCAGGAAACGTGAGTGTGCTTACAAGAAAAGAACCGTGTTTCCTACACACACGGACGATATCTAGTTCAACTCTGCTTCTGAAACTGATACACCACAGGTCCTCTAACATCCAATGCTTTTCAGTTAAGAGCGAGAAACGTGTGAGCTTCGTTAAAGGTGTAGCTTCCTTTGAGCTGAAAAGTGAGTGCGTTTATCTGAAACGAAGTCTTGCTTGTAGGAAGACACAGAGCCTGGCATTTAACTCCGTTTCTGAAGGGAAACACACAGCACAGTTCTCATCCATGAAACACACTCTTCTTTAGAGCAAGAAGCACTCTCTTGCTTTCTCAAGTCTCCGATAAGGCCGGAAACGTGAGTGTGCTGAGAACAAATAACCGTGTTTCCTACACACACGGACCATATCTAGTTCAACTCTGCTTCTGAAAGTGATACAAACCACAGGTCCTCTAACATCCAATGCTTTTCAGTTAAGAGCGAGAAACGTGTGAGCTTCGTGAATGATGTAGCTTCCTTTGAGCTGAAAAGTGAGTGCGTTTACCTGAAACGAAGTCTTGCTTGTAGGAAGACACAGAGCCTGGCAATTAACTCCAATTCTGAAGGGAAACACACAGCACAGTTCTCATCCATGAAACACACTCTGCTTTAGAGCAAGAAGCACTCCCTTGCTTTCTCAAGTCTGTAATAAAGCAGGAAACGTGAGTGTGCTTATAAGAATAGAACCGTGTTTCCTACACACACGGACGATATCTAGTACAACTCTGCTTCTGAAACTGATACACCACAGGTCCTCTAACATCCAATGCTTTTCAGTTAAGAGCGAGAAACGTGTGAGCTTCGTTAAAGATGTAGCTTCCTTTGAGCTGAAAAGTGAGTGCGTTTACCTGAAACGAAGTCTTGCTTGTAGGAAGACACAGAACCTGGCAATTAACTCCGATTCTGAAGGGAAACACACAGCACAGTTCTCATCCATGAAACACACTCTTCTTTAGAGCAAGAAGCACTCTCTGGCTTTCTCAAGTCTCTAATAAGGCGGGAAACGTGAGTGTGCTCAGAACAAAAGAACCGTGTTTCCTACACACAGGGACCATATCCAGTTCAACTCTGCTTCTGAAACTGATACAAACCACAGGTCATCTAACATCCAATGCTATTCAGTTAAGAGCGAGGAACGTGTGAGCTTCATGAACGATGTAGCTTCCTTTGACCTGAAAAGTGAGTGCTGTTTACCTGAAACTAAGTCATGCTTGTAGGAAGACACAGATCCTGGCATTTAACTCCGTTTCTGAATGGAAAGACACAGCACAGTTCTCATCCATGAAACACACTCTGCTTTAGAGCAAGAACCACTCTCTTGCTTCCTCAAGTCTCTAATAAGGCAGGAAACATTACTGTGCTTAGAATAAAAGAACCGTGTTTCCTACACACACGGACCATATCTAGTTCAACTCTGCTTATGAAACTGATAGAAACCACAGGTCCTCTAACATCCAATGCTATTCAGTTAAGAGCGAGAAACGTGTGAGCTTCATTAAAGATGTAGCTTCCTTTGAGCTGAAAAGTGAGTAAGTTTACCTGAAACGAAGTCTTGCTTGTAGGAAGACACAGAGCCTGGCATTTAACTCCATTTCTGAAGGAAAACACACAGCACAGATCTCATCCATGAAACACACTCTGCTTTAGAGCAAGAACCACTCTCTTGCTTTCTAGCTTCTCTAAAAAGGCGGGAAACGTGTGTGCTTAGAACAAAAGAACCGTGTTTCCTACACACACGGACCATATCTAGTTCAACTCTGCTTCTGAAACTGATACAAACCAAAGGTCCTCTAACATCCAGTGCTATTCAGTTCAGAGCGAGAAACGTGTGAGCTTCGTGAATGATGTATCTTCCTTTGAGCTGAAAAGTGAGTGCTTTTACCAGAAACGAAGTCTTGCTTGTAGGAAGACACAGAGCCTGGCATTTAACTCTGTTTCTGAAGGGAAACACACAGCACATTTCTCAGCCATGAAACACACTCTGCTTTAGAGCAAGAAGCACACTCTTGCTTTCTAGAGTCTCTAATAAAGTGGGAAACGTGAGTGTGCTCAGAACTAAAGAACCGTGTTTCCTACACACACAGACCACATCTCGTTCTACTTTGCTTCTGAAACAGATACAAACAACAGGTCCTCTAACATCCAATGCTTTTCAGTTAAGAGCGAGAAACGTGTGAGCTTCATTAAAGATGTAGCTTCCTTTGAGCTGAAAATTGAGTGCATTTACCTGAAACGAAGTCTTGCTTGTACGAAGACACAGAACCTGGCAATTAACTCCGTTTCAGAAGGGAAACACACAGCACAGTTCTCATCCATGAAACACACTCTGCTTTAGAGCAAGAACCACTCTCTTGCTTCCTCAAGTCTCTAATAAGGCAGGAAACATTACTGTGCTTAGAATAAAAGAACCGTGTTTCCTACACACACGGACCATATCTAGTTCAACTCTGCTTATGAAACTGATACAAACCACAGGTCCTCTAACATCCAATGCTATTCAGTTAAGAGCGAGAAACGTGTGAGCTTCGTTAAAGATGTAGCTTCCTTTGAGCTGAAAAGTGAGTGCGTTTATCTGAAACGAAGTCTTGCTTGTAGGAAGACACAGAGCCTGGCATTTAACTCCGTTTCTGAAGGGAAACACACAGCACAGTTCTCATCCATGAAACACACTCTTCTTTAGAGCAAGAAGCACTCTCTTGCTTTCTCAAGTCTCCGATAAGGCCTGAAACGTGAGTGTGCTGAGAACAAATAACCGTGTTTCCTACACACACGGACCATATCTAGTTCAACTCTGCTTCTGAAAGTGATACAAACCACAGGTCCTCTAACATCCAATGCTTTTCTGTTAAGAGCGAGAAACGTGTGAGCTTCGTGAATGATGTAGCTTCCTTTGAGCTGAAAAGTGAGTGCATTTACCTGAAACGAAGTCTTGCTTGTAGGAAGACACAGAGCCTGGCAATTAACTCCGATTCTGAAGGGAAACACACAGCACAGTTCTCATCCATGAAACACACTCTGCTTTAGAGCAAGAAGCACTCCCTTGCTTTCTCAAGTCTGTAATAAAGCAGGAAACGTGAGTGTGCTTACAAGAAAAGAACCGTGTTTCCTACACACACGGACGATATCTAGTACAACTCTGCTTCTGAAACTGATACACCACAGGTCCTCTAACATCCAATGCTTTTCAGTTAAGAGCGAGAAACGTGTGAGCTTCGTTAAAGATGTAGGTTCCTTTGAGCTGAAAAGTGAGTGCGTTTACCTGAAACGAAGTCTTGCTTGTAGGAAGACACAGAGCCTGGCAATTAACTCCGATTCTGAAGGGAAACACACAGCACAGTTCTCATCCATGAAACACACTCTTCTTTAGAGCAAGAAGCACTCTCTGGCTTTCTCAAGTCTCTAATAAGGCGGGAAACGTGAGTGTGCTCAGAACAAAAGAACCGTGTTTCCTACACACAGGGACCATATCCAGTTCAACTCTGCTTCTGAAACTGATACAAACCACAGGTCCTCTAACATCCAATGCTATTCAGTTAAGAGCGAGGAACGTGTGAGCTTCGTGAACGATGTAGCTTTCTTTGACATGAAAAGTGAGTGCTGTTTACCTGAAACTAAGTCATGCTTGTAGGAAGACACAGATCCTGGCATTTAACTCCGTTTCTGAAGGGAAAGACACAGCACAGTTCTCATCCATGAAACACACTCTGCTTTAGAGCAAGAACAACTCTCTTCCTTCCTCAAGTCTCTAATAAGGCAGGAAACATTACTGTGCTTAGAATAAAAGAATCGTGTTTCCTACACACACGGACCATATCTAGTTCAACTCTGCTTATGAAACTGATACAAACCACAGGTCCTCTAACATCCAATGCTATTCAGTTAAGAGCGAGAAACGTGTGACCTTCGTTAAAGATGTAGCTTCCTTTGAGCTGAAAAGTGAGTGCGTTTATCTGAAACGAAGTCTTGCTTGTAGGAAGACACAGAGCCTGGCATTTAACTCCGTTTCTGAAGGGAAACACACAGCACAGTTCTCATCCATGAAACACACTCTTCTTTAGAGCAAGAAGCACTCTCTTGCTTTCTCAAGTCTCCGATAAGGCCGGAAACGTGAGTGTGCTGAGAACAAATAACCGTGTTTCCTACACACACGGACCATATCTAGTTCAACTCTGCTTCTGAAAGTGATACAAACCACAGGTCCTCTAACATCCAATGCTTTTCAGTTAAGAGCGTGAAACGTGTGAGCTTCGTGAATGATGTAGCTTCCTTTGAGCTGAAAAGTGAGTGCGTTTACCTGAAACGAAGTCTTGCTTGTAGGAAGACACAGAGCCTGGCAATTAACTCCGATTCTGAAGGGAAACACACAGCACAGTTCTCATCCATGAAACACACTCTGCTTTAGAGCAAGAAGCACTCCCTTGCTTTCTCAAGTCTGTAATAAAGCAGGAAACGTGAGTGTGCTTACAAGAAAAGAACCGTGTTTCCTACACACACGGACGATATCTAGTTCAACTCTGCTTCTGAAACTGATACACCACAGGTCCTCTAACATCCAATGCTCTTCCGTTAAGAGCGAGGAACGTGTGAGCTTCGTGAACGATGTAGCTTCGTTTGACCGGAAAAGTGAGTGCTGTTTACCTGAAACGAAGTCATGCTTGTAGGAAGACACAGATCCTGGCATTTAACTCCGTTTCTGAAGGGAAAGACACAGCACAGTTCTCATCCATGAAACACACTCTGCTTTAGAGCAAGAACCACTCTCTTGCTTCCTCAAGTCTCTAATAAGGCAGGAAACCTGAGTGTGCTTAGAATAAAAGAACCGTGTTTCCTACACACACGGACCATATCTAGTTCAACTCTGCTTATGAAACTGATAGAAACCACAGGTCCTCTAACATCCAATGCTATTCAGTTCAGAGCGAGAAAGGTGTGAGCTTCATTAAAGATGTAGCTTCCTTTGAGCTGAAAAGTGAGTGCTTTTACCAGAAACGAAGTCTTGCTTGTAGGAAGACACAGAGCCTGGCATTTAACTCTGTTTCTGAAGGGAAACACACAGCACATTTCTCAGCCATGAAACACACTCTGCTTTAGAGCAAGAAGCACACTCTTGCTTTCTAGAGTCTCTAATAAAGTGGGAAACGTGAGTGTGCTCAGAACTAAAGAACCGTGTTTCCTACACACACAGACCACATCTCGTTCTACTTTGCTTCTGAAACAGATACAAACAACAGGTGCTCTAACATCCAATGCTTTTCAGTTAAGAGCGAGAAACGTGTGAGCTTCATTATAGATGTAGCTTCCTTTGAGCTGAAAAGTGAGTGCATTTACCTGAAACGAAGTCTTGCTTGTACGAAGACACAGAACCTGGCAATTAACTCCGATTCTGAAGGGAAACACACAGCACAGTTCTCATCCATGAAACACACTCTGCTTTAGAGCAAGAAGCACTCTCTTGCTTTCTCAAGTCTCTAATAAAGCGGGAAACGTGAGTGTGCTCAGAACAAAAGAACCGTGTTTCCTACACACAGGGACCATATCTAGTTCAACTCTGCTTCTGAAACTGATACAAACCACAGGTCCTCTAACATCCAATGCTATTCAGTTAAGAGCGAGAAACGTGTGACCTTTGTGAACGATGTAGCTTCCTTTGAGCTGAAAAGTGAGTAAGTTTACCTGAAACGAAGTCTTGCTTGTAGGAAGACACAGAGCCTGGCATTTAACTCCATTTCTGAAGGAAAACACACAGCACAGATCTCTTCCATGAAACACACTCTGCTTTAGAGCAAGAAGCACTCTCTTGCTTTCTAGAGTCTCTAATAAAGCGGGAAACGTGAGTGTGCTCAGAACTAAAGAACCGTGTTTCCTACACACGGACCACATCTCGTTCTACTTTGCTTCTGAAACAGATACAATCAACAGGTCCACTAACATCCAATGCTTTTCAGTTCAGAGAGGGAAACGTGTGAGCTCCGTGAATGATGTAGCTTCCTTTGAGCTGAAAAGTGAGTGCTTTTACCTGAAACGTAGTCTTGATGTAAGAAGACACAAAGCCTGGCATTTAACTCCGTTTCTGAAGGGAAACACACAGCACAGTTCTCATCCATGAAACACACTCTGCTTTAGAGCAAGAAGCACTCCCTTGCTTTCTCAAGTCTGTAATAAAGCAGGAAACGTGAGTGTGCTTAGAAGAAAAGAACCGTGTTTCCTACACACACGGACGATATCTAGTTCAACTCTGCTTCTGAAACTGATACACCACAGGTCCTCTAACATCCAATGCTTTTCAGTTAAGAGCGAGAAACGTGTGAGCTTCGTTAAAGATGTAGCTTCCTTTGAGCTGAAAAGTGAGTGCGTTTATCTGAAACGAAGTCTTGCTTGTAGGAAGACACAGAGCCTGGCATTTAACTCTGTTTCTGAAGGGAAACACACAGCACAGTTCTCATCCATGAAACACACTCTGCTTTAGAGCCAGAAGCACTCTCTTGCTTTCTCAAGTCTCTAATAAGGAGGGAAACATGAGTGTGCTCAGAACAAAAGAACCGTGTTTCCTACACACAGGGACCATATCTAGTTCAACTCTGCTTCTGAAACTGATACAAACCACAGGTCCTCTAACATCCAATGCTATTCAGTTAAGAGCGAGAAACGTGTGAGCTTTGTGAACAATGTAGCTTCCTTTGAGCTGAAAAGTGAGTAAGTTTACCTGAAACGAAGTCTTGCTTGTAGGAAGACACAGAGCCTGGCATTTAACTCCATTTCTGAAGGAATACACACAGCACAGATCTCTTCCATGAAACACACTCTGCTTTAGAGCAAGAAGCACTCTCTTGCTTTCTAGAGTCTCTAATAAAGTGGGAAACGTGAGTGTGCTCAGAACTAAAGAACCGTGTTTCCTACACACGGAACACATCTCGTTCTACTTTGCTTCTGAAACAGATACAATCAACAGGTCCACTAACATCCAATGCTTTTCAGTTCAGAGAGGGAAACGTGTGAGCTCCGTGAATGATGTAGATTCCTTTGAGCTGAAAAGTGAGTGCTTTTACCTGAAACGTAGTCTTGATGTAAGAAGACACAGAGCCTGGCATTTAACTCCGTTTCTGAAGGGAAACACACAGCACAGTTCTCATCCATGAAACACACTCTGCTTTAGAGCAAGAAGCACTCTCTTGCTTTCTCAAGTCTCTAATAAGGAGGGAAACGTGAGTGTGCTCAGAACAAAAGAACCGTGTTTCCTACACACAGGGACCATATATAGTTCAACTCTGCTTCTGAAACTGATACAAACCAAAGGTCCTCTAACATCCAGTGCTATTCAGTCCAGAGCGAGAAACGTGTGAGCTTCGTGAATGATGTATCTTCCTTTGAGCTGAAAAGTGAGTGCTTTTACCAGAAACGAAGTCTTGCTTGTAGGAAGACACAGAGCCTGGCATTTAACTCTGTTTCTGAAGGGAAACACACAGCACATTTCTCAGCCATGAAACACACTCTGCTTTAGAGCAAGAAGCACACTCTTGCTTTCTAGAGTCTCTAATAAAGTGGGAAACGTGAGTGTGCTCAGAACTAAAGAACCGTGTTTCCTACACACACAGACCACATCTCGTTCTACTTTGCTTCTGAAACAGATACAAACAACAGGTCCTCTAACATCCAATGCTTTTCAGTTAAGAGCGAGAAACGTGTGAGCTTCATTAAAGATGTAGCTTCCTTTGAGCTGAAAAGTGAGTGCGTTTACCTGAAACGAAGTCTTGCTTGTACGAAGACACAGAACCTGGCAATTAACTCCGTTTCTGAAGGGAAACACACAGCACAGTTCTCATCCATGAAACACACTCTGCTTTAGAGCAAGAAGCACTCCCTTGCTTTCTCAAGTCTGTAATAAAGCAGGAAACGTGAGTGTGCTTAGAAGAAAAGAACCGTGTTTCCTACACACACGGACGATATCTAGTTCAACTCTGCTTCTGAAACTGATACACCACAGGTCCTCTAACATCCAATGCTTTTCAGTTAAGAGCGAGAAACGTGTGAGCTTCGTTAAAGATGTAGCTTCCTTTGAGCTGAAAAGTGAGTGCGTTTACCTGAAACGAAGTCTTGCTTGTAGGAAGACACAGAGCCTGGCATTTAACTCCGTTTCTGAAGGGAAACACACAGCACAGTTCTCATCCATGAAACACACTCTGCTTTAGAGCAAGAAGCACTCTCTTGCTTTCTCAAGTCTCTAATAAGGAGGGAAACGTGAGTGTGCTCAGAACAAAAGAACCGTGTTTCCTACACACAGGGACCATATCTAGTTCAACTCTGCTTCTGAAACTGATACAAACCACAGGTCCTCTAACATCCAGTGCTATTCAGTTCAGAGCGAGAAACGTGTGAGCTTCGTGAATGATGTATCTTCCTTTGAGCTGAAAAGTGAGTGCTTTTACCAGAAACGAAGTCTTGCTTGTAGGAAGACACAGAGCCTGGCATTTAACTCTGTTTCTGAAGGGAAACACACAGCACATTTCTCAGCCATGAAACACACTCTGCTTTAGAGCAAGAAGCACACTCTTGCTTTCTAGAGTCTCTAATAAAGTGGGAAACGTGAGTGTGCTCAGAACTAAAGAACCGTGTTTCCTACACACACAGACCACATCTCGTTCTACTTTGCTTCTGAAACAGATACAAACAACTGGTCCTCTAACATCCAATGCTTTTCAGTTAAGAGCGAGAAACGTGTGAGCTTCATTAAAGATGTAGCTTCCTTTGAGCTGAAAATTGAGTGAGTTTACCTGAAACGAAGTCTTGCTTGTACGAAGACACAGAACCTGGCAATTAACTCCGTTTCTGAAGGGAAACACACAGCACAGTTCTCATCCATGAAACACACTCTGCTTTAGAGCAAGAAGCACTCTCTTGCTTTCTCAAGTCTCTAATAAAGCGGGAAACGTGAGTGTGCTCAGAACAAAAGAACAGTGTTTCCTACACACAGGGACCATATCTAGTTCAACTCTGCTTCTGAAACTGATACAAACCACAGGTCCTCTAACATCCAATGCTATTCAGTTAAGAGCGAGAAACGTGTGAGCTTTGTGAACGATGTAGCTTCCTTTGAGCTGAAAAGGGAGTAAGTTTACCTGAAACGAAGTCTTGCTTGTAGGAAGACACAGAGCCTGGCATTTAACTCCATTTCTGAAGGAAAACACACAGCACAGATCTCTTCCATGAAACACACTCTGCTTTAGAGCAAGAAGCACTCTCTTGCTTTCTAGAGTCTCTAATAAAGCGGGAAACGTGAGTGTGCTCAGAACTAAAGAACCGTGTTTCCTACACACGGAACACATCTCGTTCTACTTTGCTTCTGAAACAGATACAATCAACAGGTCCACTAACATCCAATGCTTTTCAGTTCAGAGAGGGAAACGTGTGAGCTCCGTGAATGATGTAGATTCCTTTGAGCTGAAAAGTGAGTGCTTTTACCTGAAACGTAGTCTTGATGTAAGAAGACACAGAGCCTGGCATTTAACTCCGTTTCTGAAGGGAAACACACAGCACAGTTCTCATCCATGAAACACACTCTGCTTTAGAGCAAGAAGCACTCCCTTGCTTTCTCAAGTCTGTAATAAAGCAGGAAACATGAGTGTGCTTAGAAGAAAAGAACCGTGTTTCCTACACACACGGACGATATCTAGTTCAACTCTGCTTCTGAAACTGATACACCACAGGTCCTCTAACATCCAATGCTTTTCAGTTAAGAGCGAGAAACGTGTGAGCTTCGTTAAAGATGTAGCTTCCTTTGAGCTGAAAAGTGAGTGCGTTTACCTGAAACGAAGTCTTGCTTGTAGGAAGACACAGAGCCTGGCATTTAACTCCGTTTCTGAAGGGAAACACACAGCACAGTTCTCATCCATGAAACACACTCTGCTTTAGAGCAAGAAACACTCTCTTGCTTTCTCAAGTCTCTAATAAGGAGGGAAACGTGAGTGTGCTCAGAACAAAAGAACCGTGTTTCCTACACACAGGGACCATATATAGTTCAACTCTGCTTCTGAAACTGATACAAAGCAAAGGTCCTCTAACATCCAGTGCTATTCAGTTCAGAGCGAGAAACGTGTGAGCTTCGTGAATTTTGTATCTTCCTTTGAGCTGAAAAGTGAGTGCTTTTACCAGAAACGAAGTCTTGCTTGTAGGAAGACACAGAGCCTGGCATTTAACTCTGTTTCTGAAGGGAAACACACAGCACATTTCTCAGCCATGAAACACACTCTGCTTTAGAGCAAGAAGCACTCTCTTGCTTTCTCAAGTCTCTAATAAAGCGGGAAACGTGAGTGTGCTCAGAACAAAAGAACCGTGTTTCCTACACACAGGGACCATATCTAGTTCAACTCTGCTTCTGAAACTGATACAAACCACAGGTCCTCTAACATCCAAAGTTATTCAGTTAAGAGCGAGAAACGTGTGAGCTTTGTGAACGATGTAGCTTCCTTTGAGCTGAAAAGTGAGTAAGTTTACCTGAAATGAAGTCTTGCTTGTAGGAAGACACAGAGCCTGGCATTTAACTCCATTTCTGAAGGAAAACACACAGCACAGATCTCTTCCATGAAACACACTCTGCTTTAGAGCAAGAAGCACTCTCTTGCTTTCTAGAGTCTCTAATAAAGCGGGAAACGTGAGTGTGCTCAGAACTAAAGAACCGTGTTTCCTACACACGGACCACATCTCGTTCTACTTTGCTTCTGAAACAGATACAATCAACAGGTCCACTAACATCCAATGCTTTTCAGTTCAGAGAGGGAAACGTGTGAGCTCCGTGAATGATGTAGCTTCCTTTGAGCTGAAAAGTGAGTGCTTTTACCTGAAACATAGTCTTGATGTAAGAAGACACAGAGCCTGGCAATTAACTCCGTTTCTGAAGGGAAACACACAGCACAGTTCTCATCCATGAAACACACTCTGCTTTAGAGCAAGAAGCACTCCCTTGCTTTCTCAAGTCTGTAATAAAGCAGGAAACGTGAGTGTGCTTAGAAGAAAAGAACCGTGTTTCCTACACACGGACGATATCTAGTTCAACTCTGCTTCTGAAACTGATACACCACAGGTGCTCTAACATCCAATGCTTTTCAGTTAAGAGCGAGAAACGTGTGAGCTTCGTTAAAGATGTAGCTTCCTTTGAGCTGAAAAGTGAGTGCGTTTACCTGAAACGAAGTCTTGCTTGTAGGAAGACACAGAGCCTGGCATTTAACTCCGTTTCTGAAGGGAAACACACAGCACAGTTCTCATCCATGAAACACACTCTGCTTTAGAGCAAGAAGCACTCTCTTGCTTTCTCAAGTCTCTAATAAGGAGGGAAACGTGAGTGTGCTCAGAACAAAAGAACCGTGTTTCCTACACACAGGGACCATATCTAGTTCAACTCTGCTTCTGAAACTGATACAAAGCACAGGTCCTCTAACATCCAATGCTATTCAGTTAAGAGCGAGAAACGTGTGAGCTTTGTGAACGATGTAGCTTCCTTTGAGCTGAAAAGTGAGTAAGTTTACCTGAAACGAAGTCTTGCTTGTAGGAAGACACAGAGCCTGGCATTTAACTCCATTTTTGAAGGAAAACACACAGCAAAGATCTCATCCATGAAACACACTCTGCTTTAGAGCAAGAAGCACTCTCTTGCTTTCTAGCTTCTCTAAAAACGCGGGAAACGTGTGTGCTTAGAACAAAAGAACCGTGTTTCCTACACACACGGACCATATCTAGTTCAACTCTGCTTCTGAAACTGATACAAACCAAAGGTCCTATAACATCCAGTGCTATTCAGTTCAGAGCGAGAAACGTGTGAGCTTCGTGAATGATGTATCTTCCTTTGAGCTGAAAAGTGAGTGCTTTTACCAGAAATGAAGTCTTGCTTGTAGGAAGACACAGAGCCTGGCATTTAACTCTGTTTCTGAAGGGAAACACACAGCACATTTCTCAGCCATGAAACACACTCTGCTTTAGAGCAAGAAGCACACTCTTGCTTTCTAGAGTCTCTAATAAAGTGGGAAACGTGAGTGTGCTCAGAACTAAAGAACCGTGTTTCCTACACACACAGACCACATATCGTTCTACTTTGCTTCTGAAACAGATACAAACAACAGGTCCTCTAACATCCAATGCTTTTCAGTTAAGAGCGAGAAACGTGTGAGCTTCATTAAAGATGTAGCTTCCTTTGAGCTGAAAAGTGAGTGCGTTTACCTGAAACGAAGTCTTGCTTGTACGAAGACACAGAACCTGGCAATTAACTCCGTTTCTGAAGGGAAACACATAGCACAGTTCTCATCCATGAAACACACTCCGCTTTAGAGCAAGAAGCACTCCCTTGCTTTCTCAAGTCTGTAATAAAGCAGGAAACGTGAGTGTGCTTAGAAGAAAAGAACCGTGTTTCCTACACACACGGACGATATCTAGTTCAACTCTGCTTCTGAAACTGATACACCACACGTCCTCTAACATACAATGCTTTTCAGTTAAGAGCGAGAAACCTGTGAGCTTCATTAAAGATGTAGCTTCCTTTGAGCTGAAAGGTGAGTGCGTTTACCTGAAAGGAAGTCTTGCTTGTAGGAAGACACAGAGCCTGGCATTTAACTCCGTTTCTGAAGGGAAACACACAGCACAGTTCTCATCCATGAAACACACTCTGCTTTAGAGCAAGAAGCACTCCCTTGCTTTCTCAAGTCTGTAATAAAGCAGGAAACGTGAGTGTGCTTAGAAGAAAAGAACCGTGTTTCCAACACACACGGACGATATCTAGTTCAACTCTGCTTCTGAAACTGATACACCACACGTCCTCTAACATACAATGCTTTTCAGTTAAGAGCGAGAAACCTGTGAGCTTCATTAAAGATGTAGCTTCCTTTGAGCTGAAAAGTGAGTGCGTTTACCTGAAACGAAGTCTTGCTTGTAGGAAGACACAGAGCCTGACATTTAACTCCGTTTCTGAAGGGAAACACACAGCACAGTTCTCATCCATGAAACACACTCTTCTTTAGAGCAAGAAGCACTCTCTTGCTTTCTCAAGTCTCTAATAAGGCCGGAAACGTGAGTGTGCTCAGAACAAATAACCGTGTTTCCTACACACACGGACCATATCTAGTTCAACTCTGCTTCTGAAACTGATACAAACCACAGGTCCTCTAACATCCAATGCTATGCAGATAAGAGCGAGAAACGTGTGAGCTTCGTGAACGATGTAGCTTCCTTTGAGCTGAAAAGTGAGTGTGTTTACCTGAAACGAAGTCTTGCTTTTAGGAAGACACAGAGCCTGTCATTTAACTCCGTTTCTGAAGGGAAAAACACAGCACAGTTCTCATCCATAAAACACACACTGCTTTAGAGCAAGAAGCACTCCCTTGCTTTCTCAAGTCTGTAATAAAGCAGGAAACGTGAGTGTGCTAAGAAGAAAAGAACCGTGTTTCCTACACACACGGACGATATCTAGTTCAACTCTGCTTCTGAAACTGATACACCACAGGTCCTCTAACATCCAATGCTTTTCAGTTAAGAGCGAGAAACGTGTGATCTTCGTTAAAGATGTAGCTTCCTTTGAGCTGAAAAGTGAGTGCGTTTACCTGAAACGAAGTCTTGCTTGTAGGAAGACACAGAGCCTGGCATTTAACTCCGTTTCTGAAGGGAAACACACAGCACAGTTCTCATCCATGAAACACACTCTGCTTTAGAGCAAGAAGCACTCTCTTGCTTTCTCAAGTCTCTAATAAGGCGGGAAACGTGAGTGTGCTCAGAACAAAAGAACCGTGTTTCCTACACACAGGGACCAATATAGTTCAACTCTGCTTCTGAAACTGATACAAACCACAGGTCCTCTAACATCCAATGCTATTCAGTTAAGAGCAAGAAACGTGTGAGCTTTGTGAACGATGTAGCTTCCTTTGAGCTGAAAAGTGAGTGCGTTTACCTGAAACGAAGTCTTGCTTGTAGGAAGACACAGAGCCTGGCATTTAACTCCATTTCTGAAGGAAAACACACAGCACAGATCTCATCCATGAAACACACTCTGCTTTAGAGCAAGAAGCACTCTCTTGCTTTCTAGAGTCTCTAATAAAGCGGGAAACGTGAGTGTGCTCAGAACTAAAGAACCGTGTTTCCTAAACACAGGGACCACATCTTGTTCTACTTTGCTTATGAAACAGATACAATCAACAGGTCCCTAACATCCAATGCTTTTCAGTTCAGAGACCGAAACGTGTGAGCTCCGTGAATGATGTAGATTCCTTTGAGCTGAAAAGTGAGTGCTTTTACCTGAAACGTAGTCTTGATGTAAGAAGACACAGAGCCTGGCATTTAACTCCGTTTCTGAAGGGAAACACATAGCACAGTTCTCATCCATGAAACACACTCTGCTTTAGAGCAAGAAGCACTCCCTTGCTTTCTCAAGTCTGTAATAAAGCAGGAAACGTGAGTGTGCTTAGAAGAAAAGAACCGTGTTTCCTACACACACGGACCATATCTAGTTCAACTCTGCTTCTGAAACTGATACACCACACGTCCTCTAACATCCAATGCTTTTCAGTTAAGAGCGAGAAACGTGTGAGCTTTGTGAATGATGTAGCTTCGTTTGAGCTGAAAAGTGAGTGCGTTTCCCTGAAACGAAGTCTTGCTTGTAGGAAGACACAGAGCCTGGCAATTAACTCCCTTTCTGAAGGGAAAGACACAGCACAGTTCTCATCCATGAAACACACTCTGCTTTAGAGCAAGAAGCACTCTCTTGCTTCCTCAAGTCTCTAATAAGGCAGGAAACGTGAGTGTGCTTTGAACAAAAGAACCGTGTTTCCTACACACACGGACCACATCTCGTTCTACTTTCCTTCTGAAACAGATACAATCAACAGGTCCTCTAACATCCAATGCTTTGTAGTTCAGAGAGGGAAACGTGTGAGCTCCATGAATGATGTAGATTCCTTTGAGCTGAAATGTGAGTGCTTTTACCTGAAACGTAGTCTTGATGTAAGAAGACACAGAGCCTGGCAATTAACTCCGATTCTGAAGGGAAACACACAGCACAGTTCTCATCCATGAAACACACTCTGCTTTAGAGCAAGAAGCACTCTCTTGCTTTCTCAAATCTCTAATAAGGCGGGAAACATTAGTGTGCTCAGAACAAAAGAACCGTGTTTCCTACACACAGGGACCATATCCAGTTCAACTCTGCTTCTGAAACTGATACAAACCACAGGTCCTCTAACATCCAATGCTATGCAGATAAGAGCGAGAAACGTGTGAGCTTCGTGAACGATGTAGCTTCCTTTGAGCTGAAAAGTGAGTGTGTTTACCTGAAACGAAGTCTTGCTTGTAGGAAGACACAGAGCCTGTCATTAAACTCCGTTTCTGAAGGGAAAAACACACCACAGTTCTCATCCATAAAACACACTGAGCTTTAGAGCAAGAAGCACTCCCTTGCTTTCTCAAGTCTGTAATAAAGCAGGAAACGTGAGTAAGCTAAGAAGAAAAGAACCGTGTTTCCTACACACACGGACGTTATCTAGTTCAACTCTGCTTCTGAAACTGATACACCACAGGTCCTCTAACATCCAATGCTTTTCAGTTAAGAGCGAGAAACGTGTGAGCTTCGTTAAAGATGTAGCTTCCTTTGAGCTGAAAAGTGAGTGCGTTTACCTGAAACGAAGTCTTGCTTGTAGGAAGACCCAGAGCCTGGCATTTAACTCCGTTTCTGAAGGGAAACACACAGCACAGTTCTCATCCATGAAACACACTCTGCTTTAGAGCAAGAAGCACTCCCTTGCTTTCTCAAGTCTGTAATAAAGCAGGAAACGTGAGTGTGCTTAGAAGAAAAGAATCGTGTTTCCTACACACACGGACGATATCTAGTTCAACTCTGCTTCTGAAACTGATACACCACAGGTCCTCTAACATCCAATGCTTTTCAGTTAAGAGCGAGAAACCTGTGAGCTTCATAAAAGATGTAGCTTCCTTTGAGCTGAAAAGTGAGTGCGTTTACCTGAAACGAAGTCTTGCTTGTAGGAAGACACAGAGCCTGGCATTTAACTCCGTTTCTGAAGGGAAACACACAGCACAGAACTCATCCATGAAACACACTCTGCTTTAGAGCAAGAAGCACTCTCTTGCTTTCTAGCTTCTCTAATAAAGCGGGAAACATGAGTGTGCTCAGAACTAAAGAACCGTGTTTCCTACACACACGGACCACATCTTGTTCTACTTTGCTTCTGAAACAGATACAATCAACAGGTCCACTAACATCCAATGCTTTTCAGTTCAGAGAGGGAAACGTGTGAGCTCCATGAATGATGTAGATTCCTTTGAGCTGAAATGTGAGTGCATTTACCTGAAACGTAGTCTTGATGTAAGAAGACACAGAGCCTGGCATTTAACTCCGTTTCTGAAGGGAAACACACAGCACAGTTCTCATCCATGAAACACACTCTGCTTTAGAGCAAGATGCACTCTCTTGCTTTCTCAAATCTCTAATAAGGCGGGAAACGTGAGTGTGCTCAGAACAAAAGAACCGTGTTTCCTACACACAGGGACCATATCCAGTTCAACTCTGCTTCTGAAACTGATACAAACCACAGGTCCTCTAACATCCAATGCTATTCAGTTAAGAGCGAGAAACGTGTGAGCTTCGTGAACGATGTAGCTTCCTTTGAGCTGAAAAGTGAGTGTGTTTACCTGAAACGAAGTCTTGCTTGTAGGAAGACACAGAGCCTGTCATTTAACTCCGTTTCTGAAGGGAAAAACACAGCACAGTTCTCATCCATAAAACACACACTGCTTTAGAGCAAGAAGCACTCCCTTGCTTTCTGAAGTCTGTAATAAAGCAGGAAACGTGAGTGTGCTAAGAAGAAAAGAACCGTGTTTCCTACACACACGGACGATATCTAGTTCAACTCTGCTTCTGAAACTGATACACCACAGGTCCTCTAACATCCAATGCTTTTCAGTTAAGAGCGAGAAACGTGTGAGCTTTGTGAATGATGTAGCTTCGTTTGAGCTGAAAAGTGAGTGCGTTTCCCTGAAACGAAGTCTTGCTTGTAGGAAGACACAGAGCCTGGCAATTAACTCCCTTTCTGAAGGGAAAGACACAGCACAGTTCTCATCCATGAAACACACTCTGCTTTAGAGCAAGAAGCACTCTCTTGCTTCCTCAAGTCTCTAATAAGGCAGGAAACGTGAGTGTGCTTTGAACAAAAGAACCGTGTTTCCTACACACACGGACCACATCTCGTTCTACTTTGCTTCTGAAACAGATACAATCAACAGGTCCTCTAACATCCAATGCTTTGTAGTTCAGAGAGGGAAACGTGTGAGCTCCATGAATGATGTAGATTCCTTTGAGCTGAAATGTGAGTGCTTTTACCTGAAACGTAGTCTTGATGTAAGAAGACACAGAGCCTGGCATTTAACTCCGTTTCTGAAGGGAAACACACAGCACAGTTCTCATCCATGAAACACACTCTTCTTTAGAGCAAGAAGCACTCTCTTGCTTTCTCAAGTCTCTAATAAGGCCGGAAACGAGAGTGTGCTCCGAACAAATAACCGTGTTTCCTACACACACGGACCATATCTAGTTCAACTCTGCTTCTGAAACTGATACAAACCACAGGTCCTCTAACATACAATGCTTTTCAGTTAAGAGCGAGAAACAGGTGAGCTTCTTCAATGATGTAGCTTCGTTTGAGCTGAAAAGTGAGTGCTGTTTACCTGAAACGAAGTCTTGCTTGTAGGAAGACACAGAGCCTGGCATTTAACTCCGTTTCTGAAGGGAAAGACACAGCACAGTTCTCATCCATGAAACACACTCTGCTTTAGAGCAAGAACCACTCTCTTCCTTCCTCAAGTCTCTAATAAGGCAGGAAACGTGAGTGTGCTTAGAACAAAAGAACCGTGTTTCCTACACACACGGACCATATGTAGTTCAACTCTGCTTCTGAAACTTATACAAACCACAGGTCCTCTAACATCCAATGCTATGCAGATAAGAGCGAGAAACGTGTGAGCTTCGTGAACGATGTAGCTTCCTTTGAGCTGAAAAGTGAGTGTGTTTACCTGAAACGAAGTCTTGCTTGTAGGAAGACACAGAGCCTGTCATTTAACTCCGTTTCTGAAGGGAAAAACACAGCACAGTTCTCATCCATAAAACACACTGAGCTTTAGAGCAAGAAGCACTCCCTTGCTTTCTCAAGTCTGTAATAAAGCAGGAAACGTGAGTGTGCTAAGAAGGAAAGAACCGTGTTTTCTACACACACGGACGATATCTAGTTCAACTCTGCTTCTGAAACTGATACACCACAGGTCCTCTAACATCCAATGCTTTTCAGTTAAGAGCGAGAAACGTGTGAGCTTCGTTAAAAATGTAGCTACCTTTGAGCTGAAAAGTGAGTGCGTTTACCTGAAACGAAGTCTTGCTTGTAGGAAGACACAGAGCCTGGCATTTAACTCCGTTTCTGAAGGGAAAGACACAGCACAGTTCTCATCCATGAAACACACTCTGCTTTAGAGCAAGAAGCACTCCCTTGCTTTCTCAAGTCTGTAATAAAGCAGGAAACGTGAGTGTGCTTAGAAGAAAAGAACCGTGTTTCCTACACACACGGACGATATCTAGTTCAACTCTGCTTCTGAAACTGATACACCACAGGTCCACTAACATCCAATGCTTTTCAGTTAAGAGCGAGAAACCTGTGAGCTTCATTAAAGATGTAGCTTCCTTTGAGCTGAAAAGTGAGTGCGTTTACCTGAAACGAAGTCTTGCTTGTAGGAAGACACAGAGCCTGGCATTTAACTCCGTTTCTGAAGGGAAACACACTGCACAGTTCTCATCCATGAAACACACTCTGCTTTAGAGCAAGAAGCATTCTCTTGCTTTCTCAAATCTCTAATAAGGCGGGAAACGTGAGTGTGCTCAGAACAAAAGAACCGTGTTTTCTACACACAGGGACCATATCCAGTTCAACTCTGCTTCTGAAACTGATACAAACCACAGGTCCTCTAACATCCAATGCTATTCAGTTAAGAGCGAGGAACGTGTGAGCTTCGTGTACGATGTAGCTTCGTTTGAGCTGAAAAGTGAGTGCTGTTTACCTGAAACGAAGTCTTGCTTGTACGAAGACACAGAGCCTGGCATTTAACTCCGTTTCTGAAGGGAAAGACACAGCACAGTTCTCATCAATGAAACACACTCTGCTTTAGAGCAAGAACCACTCTCTTCCTTCCTCAAGTCTCTAATAAGGCAGGAAACGTGAGTGTGCTTAGAACAAAAGAACCGTGTTTCCTACACACACGGACCATATCTAGTTCAACTCTGCTTCTGAAACTGATACAAACTACAGGTCCTCTAACATCCAATGCTATGCAGATAAGAGCGAGAAAAGTGTGAGCTTCGTGAAAGATGTAGCTTCCTTTGAGCTGAAAAGTGAGTGTGTTTACCTGAAACGAAGTCTTGCTTGTAGGAAGACACAGAGCCTGGCATTTAACTCCATTTCTGAAGGAAAACACACAGCACAGATCTCATCCATGAAACACACTCTGCTTTAGAGCAAGAAGCACTCTCTTGCTTTCTAGCTTCTCTAATAAAGCGGGAAACGTGAGTGTGCTCAGAACTAAAGAACCGTGTTTCCTACACACACGGACCACATCTTGTTCTCCTTTGCTTCTGAAACAGATACAATCAACAGGTCCACTAACATCCAATGCTTTTCAGTTCAGAGAGGGAAACGTGTGAGCTCCATGAATGATGTAGATTCCTTTGAGCTGAAATGTGAGTGCTTTTACCTGAAACGTAGTCTTGATGTAAGAAGACACAGAGCCTGGCATTTAACTCCGTTTCTGAAGGGAAACACATAGCACAGTTCTCATCCATGAAACACACTCTGCTTTATAGCAAGAAGCACTCCCTTGCTTTCTCAAGTCTTTAATAAAGCAGGAAACGTGAGTGTGCTTAGAAGAAAAGAACCGTGTTTCCTACACACACGGACGATATCTAGTTCAACTCTGCTTCTGAAACTGATACAAACCATAGGTCCTCTAACATCCAATGCTTTTCAGTTAAGAGCGAGAAACGGGTGAGCTTCGTGAATGATGTAGATCGTTTGAGCTGAAAAGTGAGTGCGTTTACCTGAAACGAAGTCTTGCTTGTAGGAAGACACTGAGCCTGGAAATTAACTCCGATTCTGAAGGGAAACACACAGCACAGTTCTCATCCATGAAACACACTCTGCTTTAGAGCAAGAAGCACTCTCTTGCTTTCTCAAATCTCTAATAAGGCGTGAAACGTGAGTGTGCTCAGAACTAAAGAACCGTGTTTCCTACACACAGGGACCATATCCAGTTCAACTCTGCTTCTGAAACTGATACAAACCACAGGTCCTCTAACATCCAATGCTATTCAGTTAAGAGCGAGGAACGTGTGAGCTTCGTGAACGATGTAGCTTCCTTTGAGCTGAAAAGTGAGTGCTTTTACCTGAAACGTAGTCTTGATTTAAGAAGACACAGAGCCTGCCTTTTAACTCCGATTCTGAAGGGAAACACACAGCACAGTTCTCATCCATGAAACACACTCTGCTTTAGAGCAAGAAGCACTCCCTTGCTTTCTCAAGTCTGTAATAAATCAGGAAACTTGAGTGTGCTTAGGAGAAAAGAACCGTGTTTCCTACACACACGGACAATATCTAGTTCAACTCTGCTTCTGAAACTGATACACCACAGGTCCTCTAACATCCAATGCTTTTCACTTAAGAGCGAGAAACCTGTGAGCTTCATTAAAGATGTAGCTTCCTTTGAGCTGAAAAGTGAGTGCGTTTACCTGAAACGAAGTCTTGCTTGTAGGAAGACACAGAGCCTGGCATTTAACTCCGTTTCTGAAGGGAAACACACAGCACAGTTCTCATCCATGAAACACACTCTTCTTTAGAGCAAGAAGCACTCTCTTGCTTTCTCAAGTCTCTAATAAGGCGGGAAACGTGAGCGTGCTCAGAACAACTAACCGTGTTTCCTACACACACGGACCATATCTAGTTCAACTCTGATTCTGAAACTGATACAAACCACAGGTCCTCTAACATCCAATGCTTTTCAGTTAAGTCGAGAAACGTGTGAGCTTCATTAAAGATGTAGCTTCCTTTGAGCTGAAAAGTGAGTGCGTTTACCTGAAACGAAGTCTTGCTTGTAGGAAGACACAGAGCCTGGCATTTAACTCCATTTCTGAAGGAAAACACACAGCACAGATCTCAACCATGAAACACACTCTGCTTTAGAGCAAGAACCAGTCTCTTGCTTTCTAGATTCTCTAATAAAGCGGGAAACGTGAGTGTGCTCTGAACTAAAGAACCGTGTTTCCTAAACACAGGGACCACATCTTGTTCTACTTTGCTTATGAAACAGATACAATCAACAGGTCCACTAACATCCAATGCTTTTCAGTTCAGAGAGGGAAACGTGTGAGCTCCGTAAATGATGTAGATTCCTTTGAGCTGAAAAGTGAGTGCTTTTACCTGAAACGTAGTCTTGATGTAAGAAGACACAGAGCCTGGCATTTAACTCCGTTTCTGAAGGGAAACACATAGCACAGTTCTCATCCATGAAACACACTCTGCTTTAGAGCAAGAAGCACTCCCTTGCTTTCTCAAGTCTGTAATAAAGCAGGAAACGTGAGTGTGCTTAGAAGAAAATTACCGTGTTTCCTACACACACGGACGATATCTAGTTCAACTCTGCTTCTGAAACTGAACACCACACGTCCTCTAACATCCATTGCTTTTCAGTTAAGAGCGAGAAACGTGTGAGCTTCATTAAAGATGTAGCTTCCTTTGAGCTGAAAAGTGAGTGCGTTTACCTGAAACGAAGTCTTGCTTGTAGGAAGACACAGAGCCGGGCATTTAACTCCATTTCTGAAGGGAAACACACAGCACAGTTCTCATCCATGAAACACACTCTTCTTTAGAGCAAGAAGCACTCTCTTGCTTTCTCAAGTCGCTAATAAGGCCGGAAACGTGAGTGTGCTCAGAACAAATAACCGTGTTTCCTACACACATGGACCATATCTAGTTCAACTCTGCTTCTGAAACTGATACAAACCACAGGTCCTCTAACATCCAATGCTATGCATATAAGAGCGAGAAACGTGTGAGCTTCGTGAACGATGTAGCTTCCTTTGAGCTGAAAAGTGAGTGTGTTTACCTGAAACGAAGTCTTGCTTTTAGGAAGACACACAGCCTGTCATTTAACTCCGTTTCTGAAGGGAAAAACACAGCACAGTTCTCATCCATAAAACACACACTGCTTTTGAGCAAGAAGCACTCCCTTGCTTTCTCAAGTCTGTAATAAAGCAGGAAACGTGAGTGTGCTAAGAAGAAAAGAACCGTGTTTCCTACACACACGGACGATATCTAGTTCAACTCTGCTTCTGAAACTGACACACCACAGGTCCTCTAACATCCAATGCTTTTCAGTTAAGAGCGAGAAACGTGTGAGCTTCATTAAAGATGTAGCTTCCTTTGAGCTGAAAAGTGAGTGCGTTTACCTGAAACGAAGTCTTGCTTGTAGGAAGACACAGAGCCTGGCATTTAACTCCGTTTCTGAAGGGAAACACACAGCACAGTTCTCATCCATGAAACACACTCTGCTTTAGAGCAAGAAGCATTCTCTTGCTTTCTCAAATCTCTAATAAGGCGGGAAACGTGAGTGTGCTCAGAACAAAAGAACCGTGTTTTCTACACACAGGGACCATATCCAGTTCAACTCTGCTTCTGAAACTGATACAAACCACAGGTCCTCTAACATCCAATGCTATTCAGTTAAGAGCGAGAAACGTGTGAGCTTCGTGAACGATGTAGCTTCCTTTGAGCTGAAAAGTGAGTGTGTTTACCTGAAACGAAGTCTTGCTTTTAGGAAGACACAGAGCCTGTCATTTAACTCCGTTTCTGAAAGGAAAAACACAGCACAGTTCTCATCCATAAAACACACACTGCTTTAGAGCAAGAAGCACTCCCTTGCTTTCTCAAGTCTGTAATAAAGCAGGAAACGTGAGTGTGCTAAGATGAAAAGAACCGTGTTTCCTACACACACGGACGATATCTAGTTCAACTCTGCTTCTGAAACTGATACAAACCACAGGTCCTCTAACATCCAATGCTTTTCAGTTAAGAGCGAGAAACGTGTGAGCTTCGTGAAAGATGTAGCTTCCTTTGAGCTGAAAAGTGAGTGCTTTTACCTGAAACGAAGTCTTGCTTGTAGGAAGACACAGAGCCTGGCATTTAACTCCGTTTCTGAAGGGAAACACACAGCACAGTTCTCATCCATGAAACACACTCTGCTTTAGAGCAAGAACCACTCTCTTCCTTCCTCAAGTCTCTAATAAGGCAGGAAACGTGAGTGTGCTTAGAACAAAAGAACCGTGTTTCCTACACACACGGACCATATCTAGTTCAACTCTGCTTCTGAAACTGATACAAACCACAGGTCCTCTAACATCCAATGCTATGCAGATAAGAGCGAGAAACCTGTGAGCTTTGTGAACGATGTAGCTTCCTTTGAGCTGAAAAGTGAGTGCGTTTACCTGAAACGAAGTCTTGCTTGTAGGAAGACACAGAGCCTGGCATTTAACTCCATTTCTGAAGGGAAACACACAGCACAGATCTCATCCATGAAACACACTCTGCTTTAGAGCAAGAAGCACTCTCTTGCTTTCTAGCTTCTCTAATAAAGCGGGAAACGTGAGTGTGCTCAGAACTAAAGAACCATGTTTCCTAAACACAAGGACCACATCTTGTTCTACTTTGCTTCTGAAACAGATACAATCAACAGGTCCTCTAACATCCAATGCTTTTCATTTCAGAGAGGGAAACGTGTGAGCTCCGTGAATGATGTAGCTTCCTTTGAGCTGAAAAGTGAGTTTTTTTTACCTGAAAAGTAGTCTTGATGTAAGAAGACACAGAGCCTGGCATTTAACTCCGTTTCTGAAGGGAAACACACAGCACAGTTCTCATCCATGAAACACACTCTGCTTTAGAGCAAGAAGCACTCCCTTGCTTTCTCAAGTCTGTAATAAAGCAGGAAAAGTGAGTGTGCTAAGAAGAAAAGAACCATGTTTCCTACACACAGGGACCACATCTCGTTCTACTTTGCTTCTGAAACTGATACACCACAGGTCCTCTAACATCCAATGCTTTTCAGTTAATAGCGAGAAACGTGTGAGCTTCGTTAAAGATGTAGCTTCCTTTGAGCTGAAAAGTGAGTGCATTTACCTGAAACGAAGTCTTGCGTGTAGGAAGACACAGAGCCTGGCATTTAACTCCGTTTCTGAAGGGAAACACACAGCACAGTTCTAACCAATGAAACACACTCTGCTTTAGAGCAAGAAGCACTCCCATGCTTTCTCAAGTCTGTAATAAAGCAGGAAACTTGAGTGTGCTTAGGAGAAAAGAACCGTGTTTCCTACACACATGGACAATATCTAGTTCAACTCGGCTTCTGAAACTGATACACCACAGGTCCTCTAACATCCAATGCTTTTCAGTTAAGAGCGAGAAACCTGTGAGCTTCATTAAAGATGTAGCTTCCTTTGAGCTGAAAAGTGAGTGCGTTTCCCTGAAACGAAGTCTTGCTTGTAGGAAGACACAGAGCCTGGCATTTAACTCCGTTTCTGAAGGGAAACACACAGCACAGTTCTCATCCATGAAACACACTCTTCTTTAGAGCAAGAAGCACTCTCTTGCTTTCTCAAGTCTCTAATAAGGGAGGAAACGTGAGCGTGCTCAGAACAATTAACCGTGTTTCCTACACACACGGACCATATCAAGTTCAACTCTGATTCTGAAACTGATACAAACCACAGGTCCTCTAACATCCAATGCTTTTCAGTAAAGAGCGAGAAATGTGTGAGCTTCGTGAATGATGTAGCTTCGTTTGAGCTGAAAAGTGAGTGCGTTTACCTGAAAGAATTCTTGCTTGTAGGAAGACAGAGAGCCTGGAATTTAACTCCGTTTCTGAAGGGAAAGACACAGCACAGTTCTCATCCATGAAACACACTCTGCTTTAGAGCAAGAACCACTCTCCTGCTTCCTCAAGTCTCTAATAAGGCAGGAAACGTGAGTGTGCTTAGAATAAAAGAACCGTGTTTTCTACACACACGAACCATATCTAGTTCAACTCTGCTTCTGAAACTGATACAAACCACAGGTCCTCTAACATCCAATGCTATTCAGTTAAGAGCGAGAAACGTGTGAGCTTCGTGAACGATGTAGCTTCCTTTGAGCTGAAAAGTGAGTGCTTTTACCTGAAAAGTAGTATTGATGTAAGAAGACACAGAGCCTGGCATTTAACTCCGTTTCTGAAGGGAAACACACAGCACAGTTCTCATCCATGAAACACACTCTGCTTTAGAGCAAGAAGCACTCCCTTGCTTTCTCAAGTCTGTAATAAAGCAGGAAACGTGCGTGTGCTTAGAAGAAAAGAACCGTGTTTCCTACACACGGACGATATCTAGTTTAACTCTGCTTCTGAAACTGATACACCACAGGTCCTCTAACATCCAATGCTATTCAGTTAAGAGCGAGAACCGTGTGAGCTTCGTGAACGATGTAGCTTCCTTTGAGCTGAAAAGTGAGTGCGTTTACCTGAAAAGAAGTCTTGCTTGTAGGAAGACACAGAGCCTGGCATTTAACTCCATTTCTGAAGGGAAACACACAGCACAGATCTCATCCATGAAACACACTCTGCTTTAGAGCAAGAAGCACTCTCTTGCTTTCTAGCTTCTCTAATAAAGCGGGAAACGTGAGTGTGCTCAGAACTAAAGAACCATGTTTCCTACACACACGGACCACATCTGGTTCTACTTTGCTTCTGAAACAGATACAATCAACAGGTCCTCTAACATCCAATGCTTTTCAGTTCAGAGAGGGAAACGTGTGAGCTCCGTGAATGATGTAGCTTCCTTTGAGCTGAAAAGTGATTTTTTTTACCTGAAACGTAGTCTTGATGTAAGAAGACACAGAGCCTGGCATTTAACTCTGTCTCTGAAGGGAAACACACAGCACAGTTCTCATCCATGAAACACACTCTGCTTTAGAGCAAGAAGCACTCCCTTGCTTTCTCAAGTCTGTAATAAAGCACGAAACGTGAGTGTGCTAAGAAGAAAATAACTATGTTTCCTACACACACGGACCACATCTCGTTCTACTTTGCTTCTGAAACTGATACACCACAGGTCCTCTAACATCCAATGCTTTTCAGTTAAGAGCGAGAAACGTGTGAGCTTCGTTAAAGATGTAGCTTCCTTTGAGCTGAAAAGTGAGTGCGTTTACCTGAAACGAAGTCTTGCGTGTAGGAAGACACAGAGCCTGGCATTTAACTCCGTTTCTGAAGGGAAACACACAGCACAGTTCTAATCCATGAAACACACTCTGCTTTAGAGCAAGAAGCACTCTCTTGCTTTCTCAAGTCTCTAATAAGGCGGGATACGTGAGTGTGCTCAGAACAAAAGAACCGTGTTTCCTATCACAGGGACCATATCCAGTTCAACTCTGCTTCTGAAACTGATACAAACCACAGGTCCTCTAACATCCAATGCTATTCAGTTAAGAGCGAGGAACGTGTGAGCTTCATGAACGATGTAGTTTCCTTTGAGCTGAAAAGTGAGTGCTGTTTACCTGAAACGTAGTCTTGATTTAAGAAGACACAGAGCCTGGCTTTTAACTCCGTTTCTGAAGGGAAACACACAGCACAGATTTCATCCATGAAACACACTCTGCTTTACAGCAAGAAGCACTCCCTTGCTTTCTCAAGTCTGTAATAAAGCAGGAAACGTGAGTGTGCTTAGAAGAAAAGAACCGTGTTTCCTACACAGACGGACGATATCTTGTTCAACTCTGCTTCTGAAACTGATACACCACACGTCCTCTAACATCCAATGCTTTTCAGTTAAGAGCGAGAAACGTGTGAGCTTCATTAAAGATGTAGATTCCTTTGAGCTGAAAAGTGTGTGTGTTTACCTGAAATGAAGTCTTGCATGTAGGAAGACACAGAGCCTGGCAATTAACTCCGATTCTGAAGGGAAACACACAGGAAAATTCTCATCCTTGAAACACACTCTGCTTTAGAGCAAGAAGCACTCTCTTGCTTTCTCAAGTCTCTAATAAAGCGGGAAACGTGAGTGTGCTCAGAACAAAAGAACCGTGTTTCCTACACACACGGACCATATCTAGTTCAACTCTGCTTCTGAAACTGATACAAACCACAGGTCCTCTAACATCCAATGCTATTCATTTAAGAGCGAGGAACGTGTGAGCTTCGTGAATGGTGTAGCTTCCTTTGAGCTGAAAAGTGAGTGCGTTTCCCTGAAACGAAGTCTTGCTTGTAGGAAGACACAGAGCCTGGCAATTAACTCCCTTTCTGAAGGGAAAGACACAGCACAGTTCTCATCCATGAAACACACTCTGCTTTAGAGCAAGAAGCACTCTCTTGCTTTCTCAAGTCTCTAATAAGGCGGGAAACGTGAGTGTGCTCACAACAAAAGATCCGTGTTTCCTACACACAGGGACCATATCCAGTTCAACTCTGCTTCTGAAACTGTTACAAACCACAGGTCCTCTAACATCCAATGCTATTCAGTTAAGAGCGAGGAAGGTGTGAGCTTCGTGAACGATGTAGCTTCCTTTGAGGTGAAAAGTGAGTACTTTTACCTGAAACGTAGTCTTGATTTAAGAAGACACAGAGCCTGGCTTTTAACTCCGTTTCTGAAGGGAAACACACAGCACAGTTCTCATCCATGAAACACACTCTGCTTTAGAGCAAGAAGCACTCCCATTCTTTCTCAAGTCTGTAATAAAGCAGGAAACGTGAGTGTGCTTAGGAGAAAAGGACCGTGTTTCCTACACAGACGGACGATATCTAGTTCAACTCTGCTTCTGAAACTGATACAAACCACAGGTCCTCTAACATCCAATGATATTCATTTAAGAGCGAGGAACGTGTGAGCTTCGTGAACGATGTAGCTTCCTTTGAGCTGAAAAGTGAGTGCGTTTCCCTGAAACGAAGTCTTGCTTGTAGGAAGACACAGAGCCTGGCCATTAACTCCCTTTCTTAAGGGAAAGACACAGCACAGTTCTCATCCATGAAACACACTCTGCTTTAGAGCAAGAACCACTCACCTGCTTCCTCATGTCTCTAATAAGGCAGGAAACCTGAGTGTGCTTAGAATAAAAAAACCGTGTTTCCTACACCCACGGACCATATCTAGTTCAACTCTGCTTCTGAAACTGAAACAAACCACAGGTCCTCTAACATCCAATGCTATTCAGTTAAGAGCGAGAAACGTGTAAGCTTCGTGAAAGATGTAGCTTCCTTTGAGCTGAAAAGTGAGTGCTTTTACCTGAAACGTAGTCTTGATGTAAGAAGACACAGAGCCTGGCATTTAACTCCGTTTCTGAAGGGAAACACACAGCACAGTTCCCATCCATGAAACACACTCTGCTTTAGAGCAAGAAGCACTCCCTTGCTTTCTCAAGTCTGTAATAAAGCAGGAAACGTGAGTGTGCTTAGAAGAAAAGAACCGTGTTTACTACACACACGGACGATATCTAGTTCAACTCTGCTTCTGAAACTGATACACCACATGTCCTCTAACATCCAATGCTTTTCAGTTAAGAGCGAGAAACCTGTGAGCTTCATTAAAGATGTAGCTTCCTTTGAGCTGAAAAGTGAGTGCGTTTACCTGAAATGAAGTCTTGCTTGTAGGAAGACACAGAGCCTGGCATTTAACTCCGTTTCTGAAGGAAAACACACAGCACAGTTCTCATTCATGAAACACACTCTGCTTTAGAGCAAGAAGCATTCTCTTGCTTTCTAAAATCTCTAATAAGGCGGGAAACGTGAGTGTGCTGTGAACAAAAGAACCGGGTTTCCTACACACAGGGACCATATCCAGTTCAACTCTGCTTCTGAAACTGATACAAACCACAGGTACACTTACATCCAATGCTATTCAGTTAAGAGCGAGGAACGTGTGAGCTTCGTGTATGATTTAGCTTCGTTTGAGCTGAAAAGTGAGTGCTGTTTACCTGAAACGAAGTCTTGCTTGTAGGAAGACACAGAGCCTGGCATTTAACTCCGTTTCTGAAGGGAAAGACACAGCACAGTTCTCATCCATGAAACACACTCTGCTTTAGAGCAAGAATCACTCTCTTCCTTCCTCAAGTCTCTAATAAGGCAGGAAACGTGAGTGTGCTTAGAACAAATGAACCGTGTTTCCTACACACACGGACCATATCTAGTTCAACTCTGCTTCTGAAACTGATACAAACCACAGGTCCTCTAACATCCAATGCTATGCAGATAAGAGCGAGAAACCTGTGAGCTTCGTGAACGATGTAGCTTCCTTTGAGCTGAAAAGTGAGTGTGTTTACCTGAAACGAAGTCTTGCGTGTAGGAAGACACAGAGCCTGGCATTTAACTCCGTTTCTGAAGGGAAACATACAGCACAGTTCTAATCCATGAAACACACTCTGCTTTAGAGCAAGAAGCACTCTCTTGCTTTCTCAAGTCTCTAATAAGGCGGGAAACGTGAGTGTGCTCAGAACAAATGAACCGTGTTTCCTACACACAGGGACCATATCCAGTTCAACTCTGCTTCTGAAACTGATACAAGCCACAGGTCCTCTAACATCCAATGCTATTCAGTTAAGAGCGAGGAACGTGTGAGCTTCGTGAAAGATGTAGCTTCCTTTGAGCTGAAAAGTGAGTGCTTTTACCTGAAACGTAGTCTTGATTTAAGAAGACACAGAGCCTGGCTTTTAACTCCGTTTCTGAAGGGAAACACACAGCACAGTTCTCATCCATGAAACACACTCTGCTTTAGAGCAAGAAGCACTCCCTTGCTTTCTCAAGTCTGTAATAAAGCAGGAAACGTGAGTGTGCTTAGAAGAAAAGAACCGTGTTTCCTACACACACGGACAATATCTAGTTCAACTGTGCTTCTGAAACTGATACACCACAGGTCCTCTAACATCCAATGCTTTTCAGTTAAGAGCGAGAAACCTGTGAGCTTCATTAAAGTTGTAGCTTCCTTTGAGCTGAAAAGTGAGTGCGTTTACCTGAAACGAATTCTTGCTTGTAGGAAGACACAGAGTCTGCCATTTAACTCCCTTTCTGAAGGGAAACACACAGCACAGTTCTCATCCATGAAACACACTCTTCTTTAGAGCAAGAAGCACTCTCTTGCTTTCTCAAGTCTCTAATAAGGCGGGAAACGTGAGTGTGCTCAGAACAACTAACCGTGTTTCCTACACACACGGACATTTCTCATTCAAAACTGCTTTTGAAAGTGATACAAACCACAGGACCTCTAACATCCAATGCTTTTCATTTAAGAGCCATAAACGAGTGAGCTTCGTGAACAATGTAGCTTCGTTTGAGCTGAAAAGAGAGTGCGTTTTCCTGATAGGAAGTCTTGCTTGTAGGAAGACACAGAGCCTGGAATTTAAGTCCATTTCTGAAGGGAAACACACAGCACAGATCTCATCCGTGAAACACACACTGCTTTGGAGCAAGAAGCACTCTCTTGCTTTCTAGCTTCTCTAATAAGGCGGGAAACGTGTGTGCTTAGAACAAAAGAACCGTGTTTCCTATACACACGGACCATATCTAGTTCAACTCTGATTCTGAAACTGATACAAACCACAGGTCCTCTAACATCCAATGCTTTTCAGTTAAAGCGAGAAACGTGTGAGCTTCGTGAATGATGTAGCTTCGTTTGAGCTGAAAAGTGAGTGCGTTTACTTGAAAGAATTCTTGCTTGTAGGAAGACACAGAGCCTGGAATTTAACTCCGTTTCTGAAGGAAAAGACACAGCACAGTTCTCATCCATGAAACACACTCTGCTTTAGAGCAAGAACCACTCTCCTGCTCCCTCAAGTCTCTAATAAGGCAGGAAACGTGAGTGTGCTTAGAACAAAAGAACCTTGTTTCCTACACACACGACCATATCTAGTTCAACTCTGCTTCTGAAACTGATACAAACCACAGGTCCTCTAACATCCAATGCTATTCAGTTAAGAGCGAGAAACGTGTGAGCTTCGTGAATGATGTAGCTTCCTTTGAGCTGAAAAGTGAGTGCTTTTACCTGAAATGTAGTCTTGATGTAAGAAGAAACAGAGCCTGGCATTTAACTCCTTTTCTGAAGGGAAAAACACAGCACAGTTCTCATCCATGAAACACACGCTGCTTTAGAGCAAGAAGCACTCCCTTGCTTTCTTAAGTCTGTAATAAAGCAGGAAACGTGAGTGTGCTTAGAAGAAAAGAACCGTGTTTCCTACACACACGGACGATATCTAGTTCAACTCTGCTTCAGAAACTGATACACCACAGGTCCTCTAACATCCAATGCTTTTCAGTTAACAGCGAGAATCGTGTGAGCTTCATTAAAGATGTAGCTTCCTTTGAGCTGAAAAGTGTGTGCGTTTACCTGAAACGAAGTCTTGCTTGTAGGAAGACACAGAGCCTGGCAATTAACTCCGATTCTGAAGGGAAACACACAGCACAGTTCTCATCCATGAAACACACTCTTCTTTAGAGCAAGAAGCACTCTCTTGCTTTCTCAAGTCTCTAATAAAGCGGGAAACGTGAGTGTTCTCAGAACAAAAGAACCGTGTTTCCTACACACGGACCATATCTAGTTCAACTCTGCTTATGAAACTGATACAAACCACAGGTCCTCTAACATCCAATGCTATTCAGTTAAGAGCAAGAAACGTGTGAGCTTCGTTAAAGATGTAGCTTCCTTTGAGCTGAAAAGTGAGTGCGTTTACCTGAAACGAAGTCTTGCTTGTAGGAAGACACAGAGCCTGGCATTTAACTCCGTTTCTGAAGGGAAAGACACAGCACAGTTCTCATCCATGAAACACACTCTGCTTTAGAGCAAGAAGCACTCTCTTGCTTTCTCAAGTCTCTAATAAGGCAGGAAACATGAGTGTGCTTAGAACAAATGAACCGTGTTTCCTACACACACGGACCATTTCTCATTCAAAACTGCTTCTGAAACTGATACAAACCACAGGACCTCTAACATCCAATGCTTTTCAGTTAAGAGCCATAAACGAGTGAGCTTCGTGAACAATGTAGCTTCGTTTGAGCTGAAAAGAGAGTGCGTTTACCTGATAGGAAGTCTTGCTTGTAGGAAGACACAGAGCCTGGAATTTAACTCCATTTCTGAAGGGAAACACACAGCACAGATCTCATCAATGAAACACACACTGCTTTGGAGCAAGAAGCACTCTCTTGCTTTCTAGCTTCTCTAATAAGGCGGGAAACGTGTGTGCTTAGAACAAAAGAACCGTGTTTCCTACACTCACGGACCATATCTAGTTCAACTCTGATTCTGAAACTGATACAAACCACAGGTCCTCTAACATCCAATGCTTTTCAGTTAAAGCGAGAAACGTGTGAGCTTCGTGAATGATGGAGCTTCGTTTGAGCTGAAAAGTGAGTGCGTTTACCTGAAAGAATTCTTGCTTGTAGGAAGACACAGAGCCTGGAATTTAACTCCGTTTCTGAAGGAAGAGACACAGCACAGTTCTCATCCATGAAACACACTCTGCTTTAGAGCAAGAACCACTGTCCTGCTCCCTCAAGTCTCTAATAAGGCAGGAAACGTGAGTGTGCTTAGAACAATAGAACCGTGTTTCCTACACACACGGACCATATCTAGTTCAACTCTGCTTCTGAAACTGATACAAACCACAGGTCCTCTAACATCCAATGCTATTCAGTTAAGAGCGAGAAATGTGTGAGCTTCGTGAACGATGTAGCTTCCTTTTAGCTGAAAAGTGAGTGCTTTTACCTGAAAGGTAGTCTTGATGTAAGAAGACACAGAGCCTGGCATTTAACTCCTTTTCTGAAGGGAAACACACAGCACAGTTCTCATCCATGAAACACACGCTGCTTTAGAGCAAGAAGCACTCCCTTGCTTTCTCAAGTCTGTAATAAAGCAGGAAACGTGAGTGTGCTTAGAAGAAAAGAACCGTGTTTCCTACACACACGGATGATATCTAGTTCAACTCTGCTTCTGAAACTGATACACCACAGGTCCTCTAACATCCAATGCTTTTCAGTTAAGAGCGAAAATCGTGTGAGCTTCGTTAAAGATGTAGCTTCCTTTGAGCTGAAAAGTGAGTGCGTTTACCTGAAATGAAGTCTTGCTTGTAGGAAGACACAGAGCCTGGCATTTAACTCCCTTTCTGAAGGGAAAGACACAGCACAGTTCTCATCCATGAAACACACTCTTCTTTAGAGCAAGAAGCACTCTCTGGCTATCTCAAGTCTCTAATAAAGCCGGAAACGTGAGTGTGCAGAGAACAAATAACCGTGTTTCCTACACACACGGACCATATCTAGTTCAACTCTGCTTCTGAAACTGATACAAACCACAGGTCCTCTAACATCCAATGCTTTTCAGTTAAGAGCGAAAAACGTGTGAGCTTCGTGAATGATGTAGCTTCCTTTGAGCTGAAAAGTGAGTGCGTTTACCTGAAAGGAATTCTTGCTTGTAGGAAGACACAGAGCCTGGCATTGAACTCCGTTTCTGAAGGGAAACTCACAGCACAGTTCTCATCCATGAAACACACTCCGCTTTAGAGCAAGAAGCATTCTCTTGCTTTCTAAAATCTCTAATAAGGCGGGAAACGTGAGTGTGCTCAGAACAAAAGAACCGTGTTTTCTACACACAGGGACCATATCCAGTTCAACTCTGCTTCTGAAACTGATACAAACAACAGGTCCTCTAACATCCAATGCTATGCAGATAAGAGCGAGAAACGTGTGAGCTTCGTGAACGATGTAGCTTCCTTTGAGCTGAAAAGTGAGTGTGTTTACCTGAAACGAAGTCTTGCTTGTAGGAAGACACAGAGCCTGGCATTTAACTCCATTTCTGAAGGAAAACACACAGCACAGATCTCATCCATGAAACACACTCTGCTTTAGAGCAAGAAGCACTCTCTTGCTTTCTAGAGTCTCTAATAAAGCGGGAAACGTGAGTGTGCTCAGAACTAAAGAACCGTGTTTCCTACACACACGGACCACATCTCGTTCTACTTTGCTTCTGAAACAGATACAATCAACAGGTCCTCTAACATCCAATGCTTTTGAGTTCAGAGAGGGAAATGTGTGAGCTCCGTGAATGATGTAGCTTCCTTTGAGCTGAAAAGTGAGTGCTTTTACCTGAAACGTAGTCTTGATGTAAGAAGACACAGAGCCTGGCATTTAACTCCATTTCTGAAGGGAAACACACAGCACAGTTCTCATCCATGAAACACACTCTGCTTTAGAGCAAGAAGCACTCCCTTGCTTTCACAAGTCTGTAATAAAGCAGGAAACGTGAGTGTGCTTAGAAGAAAAGAACCGTGTTTCCTACACACACGGATGATATCTAGTTCAACTCTGCTTCTGAAACTGATACACCACACGTCCTCTAACATCCAATGCTTGTCAGTTAAGAGCGAGAAACCTGTGAGCTTCATTAAAGATGTAGCTTCCTTTGAGCTGAAAAGTGAGTTCGTTTACCTGAAACGAAGTCTTGCTTGTAGGAAGACACAGAGCCTGGCATTTAACTCCGTTTATGAAGGGAAACACACAGCACAGTTCTCATCAATGAAACACACTCTGCTTTAGAGCAAGAAGCATTCTCTTGCTTTCTCAAATCTCTAATAAGGCGGGAAACGTGAGTGTGCTCAGAACAAAAGAACCGTGTTTTCTACACACAGGGACCATATCCAGTTCAACTCTGCTTCTGAAACTGATACAAACCACAGGTCCTCTAACATCCAATGCTATTCAGTTAAGAGCGAGGAACGTGTGAGCTTCGTGTATGATGTAGCTTCGTTTGAGCTGAAAAGTGAGTGCTGTTTACCTGAAACGAAGTCTTGCTTGTACGAAGACACAGAGCCTGGCATTTAACTCCATTTCTGAAGGAAAACACACAGCACAGATCTCATCCATGAAACACACTCTGCTTTAGAGCAAGAAGCACTCTCTTGCTTTCTAGAGTCTCTAATAAAGCGGGAAACGTGAGTGTGCTCAGAACTAAAGAACCGTGTTTCCTACACACACGGACCACATCTTGTTCTACTTTGCTTCTGAAACAGATACATTCAACAGGTCCACAAACATCCAATGCTTTTCAGTTCAGAGAGGGAAACGTGTGAGCTCCGTGAATGATGTAGATTCCTTTGAGCTGAAAAGTGAGTGCTTTTACCTGAAAGGTAGTCTTGATGTAAGAAGACACAGAGCCTGGCATTTAACTGCGTTTCTGAAGGGAAACACATAGCACAGTTCTCATCCATGAAACACACTCTGCTTTAGAGCAAGAAGCACTCTCTTGCTTCCTCAAATCTCTAATAAGGCGGGAAACGTGAGTGTGCTCAGAACAAAAGAACCGTGTTTCCTACACACAGGGACCATATCCAGTTCAACTCTGCTTCTGAAACTGATACAAACCACAGGTCCTCTAACATCCAATGCTATGCAGATAAGAGGGAGAAACGTGTGAGCTTCGTGAACGATGTAGCTTCCTTTGAGCTGAAAAGTGAGTGTGTTTACCTGAAACGAAGTCTTGCTTGTAGGAAGACACAGAGCCTGTCATTTAACTCCGTTTTTGAAGGGAAAAACACAGCACAGTTCTCATCCATAAAACACACTCAGCTTTAGAGCAAGAAGCACTCCCTTGCTTTCTCAAGTCTGTAATAAAGCAGGAAACGTGAGTGTGCTAAGAAGAAAAGAACCGTGTTTCCTACACACACGGACGATATCTAGTTCAACTCTGCTTCTGAAACAGATACACCACAGGTCCTCTAACATCCAATGCTTTTCAGTTAAAGCGAGAAACGTGTGAGCTTCCTGAATGATGTAGCTTCCTTTGAGCTGAAAAGTGAGTGCTTTTACCTGAAAGGTAGTCTTGATGTAAGAAGACACAGAGCCTGGCATTTAACTCCGTTTCTGAAGGGAAACACATAGCACAGTTCTCATCCATGAAACACACTCTGCTTTAGAGCTAGAAGCACTCCCTTGCTTTCTCAAGTCTTTAATAAAGCAGAAAACGTGAGTGTGCTTAGAAGAAAAGAACCGTGATTCCTACACACAGGGACAATATCTAGTTCAACTCTGCTTCTGAAACTGATACACCACATGTCCTCTAACATACAATGCTTTTCAGTTAAGAGCGAGAAACGTGTGAGCTTCATTAAAGATGTAGCTTCCTTTGAGCTGAAAAGTGAGTGCATTTACCTGAAACGAAGTCTTGCTTGTAGGAAGACACAGAGCCTGGCATTTAACTCCGTTTCTGAAGGGAAACACACAGCACAGTTCTCATCCATGAAACACACTCTTCTTTAGAGCAAGAAGCACTCTCTTGCTTTCTCAAGTCTCTAATAAGGCCGGAAACGTGAGTGTGCTCAGAAAAAATAACCGTGTTTCCTACACACACGGACCATATCTAGTTCAACTCTGCTTCTGAAACTGATACAAACCACAGGTCCTCTAACATCCAATGCTTTCCAGTTAAGAGCGAGAAACGGGTGAGCTTCGTTAAAGATGTAGCTTCCTTTGAGCTGAGAAGTGAGTGCGTTTACCTGAAACGAAGTCTTGCTTGTAGGAAGACACAGAGCCTGGCAATTAACTCCGATTCTGAAGGGAAACACACAGCACAGTTCTCATCCATGAAACACACTCTGCTTTAGAGCAAGAAGCACTCTCTTGCTTCCTCAAATCTCTAATAAGGCGGGAAACGTGAGTGTGCTCAGAACAAAAGAACCGTGTTTCCTACACACAGGGACCATATCCAGTTCAACTCTGCTTCTGAAACTGATACAAACCACAGGTCCTCTAACATCCAATGCTATGCAGATAAGAGGGAGAAACGTGTGAGCTTCGTGAACGATGTAGCTTCCTTTGAGCTGAAAAGTGAGTGTGTTTACCTGAAACGAAGTCTTGCTTGTAGGAAGACACAGAGCCTGTCATTTAACTCCGTTTCTGAAGGGAAAAACACAGCACAGTTCTCATCCATAAAACACACTCAGCTTTAGAGCAAGAAGCACTCCCTTGCTTTCTCAAGTCTGTAATAAAGCAGGAAACGTGAGTGTGCTAAGAAGAAAAGAACCGTGTTTCCTACACACACGGACGATATCTAGTTCAACTCTGCTTCTGAAACTGATACACCACAGGTCCTCTAACATCCAATGCTTTTCAGTTAAAGCGAGAAACGTGTGCGCTTCCTGAATGATGTAGCTTCCTTTGAGCTGAAAAGTGAGTGCGTTTACCTGAAAGAATTCTTGCTTGTAGGAAGACACAGAGCCTGGAATTTAACTCCGTTTCTGAAGGAAAAGACACAGCACAGTTCTCATCCATGAAACACACTCTGCTTTAGAGCAAGAACCACTCTCCTGCTCCCTCAGGTCTCTAATAAGGCAGGAAACGTGAGTGTGCTTAGAACAAAAGAACCGTGTTTCCTACACACACGGACCATATCTAGTTCATCTTTGCTTCTGAAACTGATACAAACCACAGGTCCTCTAACATCCAATGCTATTCAGTTAAGAGCGAGAAACGTGTGAGCTTCGTGAACGATGTAGCTTCCTTTGAGCTGAAAAGTGAGTGCTTTTACCTGAAACGTAGTCTTGATGTAAGAAGACACAGAGCCTGGCATTTAACTCCTTTTCTGAAGTGAAACACAGAGCACAGTTCTCATCCATGAAACACACGCTGCTTTAGAGCAAGAAGCACTCCCTTGCTTTCTCAAGTCAGTAATAAAGCAGGAAACGTGAGTGTGCTTAGAAGAAAAGAACCGTGTTTCCTACACACGGACGATATCTAGTTCAACTCTGCTTCTGAATCTGATACACCACACGTCCTCTAACATCCAATGGTATTCAGTTAAGAGAGAGAAACGTGTGAGCCTCGTGAAAGATGTAACTTCCTTTGAGCTGAAAAGTGAGTGCGTTTACCTGAAACGAAGTCTTGCTTGTAGGAAGACACAGAGCCTGGCATTTAACTCCCTTTCTGAAGGGAAAGACACAGCACAGTTCTCATCCATGAAACACACTCTTCTTTAGAGCAAGAAGCACTCTCTGGCTTTCTCAAGTCTCTAATAAAGCCGGAAACGTGAGTGTGCAGAGAACAAATAACCGTGTTTCCTACACACACGGACCATATCTAGTTCAACTCTGCTTCTGAAACTGATACAAACCACAGGTCCTCTAACATCCAATGCTTTTCAGTTAAGAGCGAGAAACGTGTGAGCTTCGTGAATGATGTAGCTTCGTTTGAGCTGAAAAGTGAGTGCGTTTACCTGAAACGAATTCTTGCTTGTAGGAGGACACAGAGCCTGGCAATTAACTCCGATTCTGAAGGGAAACACACAGCACAGTTCTCATCCATGAAACACACTCTGCTTTAGAGCAAGAACCACTCTCTTGCTTTCTCAAGTCTCTAATAAGGCGGGAAACGTGAGTGTGTTCAGAACAAAAGAACCATGTTTCCTACACACAGGGACCATATCCAGTTCAACTCTGATTCTGAAACTGATACAAACCACAGGTCCTCTTACATCCAATCCTATTCAGTTAAGAGCGAGGAACGTGTGAGCTTCGTGAACGATGTAGCTTCGTTTGACCTGAAAAGTGTGTGCTGTTTACCTGTAACGAAGTCATGCTTGTAGGTAGACACAGATCCTGGCATTTAACTCCGTTTCTGAAGGGAAAGACACAGCACAGTTCTCATCCATGAAACACACTCTGCTTTAGAGCAAGAAGCACTCTCTTGCTTCCTCAAGTCTCTAATAAGGCAGGAAACGTGAGTGTGCTTAGAATAAAAGAACCGTGTTTCCTACACACACGGACCATATCTAGTTCAACTCTGCTTATGAAACTGATACAAACCACAAGTCCTCTAACATCCAATGGTATTCAGTTAAGAGCGAGAAACGTGTGAGCTTCCTTAAAGATGGAGCTTCCTTTGAGCTGAAAAGTGAGTGCGTTTACCTGAAACGAAGTCTTGCTTGTAGGAAGACACAGAGCCTGGCATTTAACTCTGTTTCTGAAGGGAAAAACACAGCACAGTTCTCATCCATAAAACACACTCAGCTTTAGAGCAAGAAGCACTCCCTTGCTTTCTCAAGTCTGTAATAAAGCAGGAAACGTGAGTGTGCTAAGAAGAAAAGAACCGTGTTTCCTACACACACGGACGATATCTAGTTCAACTCTGCTTCTGAAACAGATACACCACAGGTCCTCTAACATCCAATGCTTTTCAGTTAAAGCGAGAAACGTGTGAGCTTCCTGAATGATGTAGCTTCCTTTGAGCTGAAAAGTGAGTGCTTTTACCTGAAAGGTAGTCTTGATGTAAGAAGACACAGAGCCTGGCATTTAACTCCGTTTCTGAAGGGAAACACATAGCACAGTTCTCATCCATGAAACACACTCTGCTTTAGAGCAAGAAGCACTCCCTTGCTTTCTCAAGTCTTTAATAAAGCAGAAAACGTGAGTGTGCTTAGAAGAAAAGAACCGTGATTCCTACACACAGGGACAATATCTAGTTCAACTCTGCTTCTGAAACTGATACACCACACGTCCTCTAACATACAATGCTTTTCAGTTAAGAGCGAGAAACGTGTGAGCTTCATTAAAGATGTAGCTTCCTTTGAGCTGAAAAGTGAGTGCGTTTACCTGAAACGAAGTCTTGCTTGTAGGAAGACACAGAGCCTGGCATTTAACTCCGTTTCTGAAGGGAAACACACAGCACAGTTCTCATCCATGAAACACACTCTTCTTTAGAGCAAGAAGCACTCTCTTGCTTTCTCAAGTCTCTAATAAGGCCGGAAACGTGAGTGTGCTCAGAAAAAATAACCGTGTTTACTACACACTCGGACCATATCTAGTTCAACTCTGCTTCTGAAACTGATACAAACCACAGGTCCTCTAACATCCAATGCTTTCCAGTTAAGAGCGAGAAACGGGTGAGCTTCGTTAAAGATGTAGCTTCCTTTGAGCTGAGAAGTGAGTGCGTTTACCTGAAACGAAGTCTTCCTTGTAGGAAGACACAGAGCCTGGCAATTAACTCCGATTCTGAAGGGAAACACACAGCACAGTTCTCATCCATGAAACACACTCTGCTTTAGAGCAAGAAGCACTCTCTTGCTTCCTCAAATCTCTAATAAGGCGGGAAACGTGAGTGTGCTCAGAACAAAAGAACTGTGTTTCCTACACACATGGACCATATCCAGTTCAACTCTGCTTCTGAAACTGATACAAACCACAGGTCCTCTAACATCCAATGCTATGCAGATAAGAGGGAGAAACGTGTGAGCTTCGTGAACGATGTAGCTTCCTTTGAGCTGAAAAGTGAGTGTGTTTACCTGAAACGAAGTCTTGCTTGTAGGAAGACACAGAGCCTGTCATTTAACTCCGTTTCTGAAGGGAAAAACACAGCACAGTTCTCATCCATAAAACACACTCAGCTTTAGAGCAAGAAGCACTCCCTTGCTTTCTCAAGTCTGTAATAAAGCAGGAAACGTGAGTGTGCTAAGAAGAAAAGAACCGTGTTTCCTACACACACGGACGATATCTAGTTCAACTCTGCTTCTGAAACTGATACACCACAGGTCCTCTAACATCCAATGCTTTTCAGTTAAAGCGAGAAACATGTGAGCTTCCTGAATGATGTAGCTTCCTTTGAGCTGAAAAGTGAGTGCGTTTACCTGAAAGAATTCTTGCTTGTAGGAAGACACAGAGCCTGGAATTTAACTCCGTTTCTGAAGGAAAAGACACAGCACAGTTCTCATCCATGAAACACACTCTGCTTTAGAGCAAGAACCACTCTCCTGCTCCCTCAGGTCTCTAATAAGGCAGGAAACGTGAGTGTGCTTAGAACAAAAGAACCGTGTTTCCTACACACAAGGACCATATCTAGTTCATCTTTGCTTCTGAAACTGATACAAACCACAGGTCCTCTAACATCCAATGCTATTCAGTTAAGAGCGAGAAACGTGTGAGCTTCGTGAACGATGTAGCTTCCTTTGAGCTGAAAAGTGAGTGCTTTTACCTGAAACGTAGTCTTGATGTAAGAAGACACAGAGCCTGGTATTTAACTCCTTTTCTGAAGTGAAACACACAGCACAGTTCTCATCCATGAAACACACGCTGCTTTAGAGCAAGAAGCACTCCCTTGCTTTCTCAAGTCAGTAATAAAGCAGGAAACGTGAGTGTGCTTAGAAGAAAAGAACCGTGTTTCCTACACACGGACGATATCTAGTTCAACTCTGCTTCTGAATCTGATACACCACACGTCCTCTAACATCCAATGGTATTCAGTTAAGAGAGAGAAACGTGTGAGCCTCGTGAAAGATGTAGCTTCCTTTGAGCTGAAAAGTGAGTGCGTTTACCAGAAACGAAGTCTTGCTTGTAGGAAGACACAGAGCCTGGCATTTAACTCCCTTTCTGAAGGGAAAGACACAGCACAGTTCTCATCCATGAAACACACTCTTCTTTAGAGCAAGAAGCACTCTCTGGCTTTCTCAAGTCTCTAATAAAGCCGGAAACATGAGTGTGCAGAGAACAAATAACCGTGTTTCCTACACACACGGACCATATCTAGTTCAACTCTGCTTCTGAAACTGATACAAACCACAGGTCCTCTAACATCCAATGCTTTTCAGTTAAGAGCGAGAAACGTGTGAGCTTCGTGAATGATGTAGCTTCGTTTGAGCTGAAAAGTGAGTGCGTTTACCTGAAACGAATTCTTGCTTGTAGGAAGACACAGAGCCTGGCAATTAACTCCGATTCTGAAGGAAACACACAGCACAGTTCTCATCCATGAAACACACTCTGCTTTAGAGCAAGAACCACTCTCTTGCTTTCTCAAGTCTCTAATAAGGCGGGAAACGTGAGTGTGTTCAGAACAAAAGAACCATGTTTCCTACACACAGGGACCATATCCAGTTCAACTCTGATTCTGAAAATGATACAAACCACAGGTCCTCTAACATCCAATGCTATTCAGTTAAGAGCGAGGAACGTGTGAGCTTCGTGAACGATGTAGCTTCGTTTGACCTGAAAAGTGAGTGCTGTTTACCTGAAACGAAGTCATGCTTGTAGGTAGACACAGATCCTGGCATTTAACTCCGTTTCTGAAGGGAAAGACACAGCACAGTTCTCATCCATGAAACACACTCTGCTTTAGAGCAAGAAGCACTCTCTTGCTTCCTCAAGTCTCTAATAAGGCAGGAAACGTGAGTGTGCTTAGAATAAAAGAACCGTGTTTCCTACACACACGGACCATATCTAGTTCAACTCTGCTTATGAAACTGATACAAACCACAAGTCCTCTAACATCCAATGGTATTCAGTTAAGAGCGAGAAACGTGTGAGCTTCCTTAAAGATGGAGCTTCCTTTGAGCTGAAAAGTGAGTGCGTTTACCTGAAACGAAGTCTTGCTTGTAGGAAGACACAGAGCCTGGCATTTAACTCTGTTTCTGAAGGGAAACACACAGCACAGTTCTCATCCATGAAACACACTCTTCTTTAGAGCAAGAAGCACTCTCTTGCTTTCTCAAATCTCCGATAAGGCCGGAAACTTGAGTGTGCTCAGAACAAATAACCGTGTTTCCTACACACACGGACCATTTCTCATTCAACACTGCTTCTGAAACTGATAAAAACGACAGGACCTCTAACATTCAATGCTTTTCAGTTAAGAGCCATAAACGAGTGAGCTTCGTGAACAATGTAGCTTCATTTGAGCTGAAAAGAGAGTGCGTTTACCTGAAAGGAAGTCTTGCTTGTAGGAAGACACAGAGCCTGGCATTTAACTCCATTTCTGAAGGGAAACACACAGCACAGATCTCATCCATGAAACACACTCTTTTTTAGAGCAAGAAGCACTCTCTTGCTTTCTCAAGTCTCTAATAAGGCGGGAAACGTGAGTGTGCTCAGAACAAAAGAACCGTGTTTCCTACACACAGGGACCATATATAGTTCAACTCTGTTTCTGAAACTGATACAAACCACAGGTCCTCTAACATCCAATGCTATTCACTTAAGAGCGAGAAACGTGTGAGCTTTGTGAACGATGTAGCTTCCTTTGAGCTGAAAAGTGAGTGCGTTTACCTGAAACGAAGTCTTGCTTGTAGGAAGTTACAGAGCCTGGCATTTAACTCCATTTCTGAAGGAAAACACACAGCACAGATCTCATCCATGAAACACACTCTGCTTTAGAGCAAGAAGCACTCTCTTGCTTTCTAGAGTCTCTAATAAAGCGGGAAACGTGAGTGTGCTCAGAACTAAAGAACCGTGTTTCCTACACACACGGACCACATCTTGTTCTACTTTGCTTCTGAAACAGATACAATCAACAGGTCCACTAACATCCAATGCTTTTCAGTTCAGAGAGGGAAACGTGTGAGCTCCGTGAATGATGTAGCTTCCTTTGAGCTGAAAAGTGAGTGCTTTTACCTGAAACGTAGTCTTGATGTAAGAAGACACAGAGCCTGGCATTTAACTCCGTTTCTGAAGGGAAACACATAGCACAGTTCTCATCCATGAAACACACTCTTCCTTAGAACAAGAAGCACTCCCTTGCTTTCTCAAGTCTGTAATAAAGCAGGAAACGTGAGTGTGCTTAGAAGAAAAGAACCGTGTTTCCTACACACAGGGACTATATCTAGTTCAACTCTGCTTCTGAAACTGATAAACCACACGTCCTCTAACATACAATGCTTTTCAGTTAAGAACGAGAAACCTGTGAGCTTCATTAAAGATGTAGTTTCCTTTGAGCTGAAAAGTGAGTGCGTTTACCTGAAACGAAGTCTTGCTTGTAGGAAGACACAGAGCCTGGCATTTAACTCCTTTTCTGAAGGGAAACACACAGCACAGTTCTCATCCATGAAACACACTCTTCTTTAGAGCAAGAAGCACTCTCTTGCTTTCTCAAGTCTCTAATAAGGCCGGAAAAGTGAGTGTGCTCAGAAAAAATAACCGTGTTTCCTACAAACTCGGACCATATCTAGTTAAACTATGCTTCTGAAACTGATACAAACCACAGGTCCTCTAACATCCAATGCTTTTCAGTTAAGAGCGAGAAACGGGTGAGCTTCGTGAATGATGTAGCTTCGTTTGAGCTGAAAAGTGAGTGCGTTTACCTGAAACGAAGTCTTGCTTGTAGGAAGACACAGAGCCTGGCAATTAACTCCGACTCTGAAGGGAAACACACAGCACAGTTCTCATCCATGAAACACACTCTGCTTTAGAGCAAGAACCACTCTCTTCCTTCCTCAAGTCTCTAATAAGGCAGGAAACGTGAGTGTGCTAAGAACAAAAGAACCGTGTTTCCTACACACACGGACCATATCTAGTTCAACTCTGCTTCTGAAACTGATACAAACCACAGGTCCTCTAACATCCAATGCTATGCAGATAAGAGCGAGAAACGTGTGAGCTTCGTGAAAGATGTAGCTTCCTTTGAGCTGAAAAGTGAGTGTGTTTACCTGAAACGAAGTCTTGCTTGTAGGAAGACACAGAGCCTGTCATTTAACTCCGTTTCTGAAGGGAAAAACACAGCACAGTTCTCATCCATAAAACACACTCAGCTTTAGAGCAAGAAGCACTCCCTTGCTTTCTCAAGTCTGTAATAAAGCAGGAAACGTGAGTGTGCTAAGAAGAAAAGAACCGTGTTTCCTACACACATGGACGATATCTAGTTCAACTCTGCTTCTGAAACTGATACACCACAGGTCCTCTAACATCCAATGCTTTTCAGTTAAGAGCGAGAAACGTGTGAGCTTCGTTAAAGATGTAGCTTCCTTTGAGCTGAAAAGTGAGTGCGTTTACCTGAAACGAAGTCTTGCTTGTAGGAAGACACAGAGCCTGGCATTTAACTCCGTTTCTGAAGGGAAACACACAGCACAGTTCTAATCCATGAAACACACTCTGCTTTAGAGCAAGAAGCACTCTCTTGCTTTCTCAAGTCTCTAATAAGGCGGGAAACGTGAGTGTGCTCAGAACCAAAGAACCGTGTTTCCTACACACAGGGACCATATATAGTTCAACTCTGCTTCTGAAACTGATACAAACCACAGGTCCTCTAACATCCAATGCTATTCAGTTAAGAGCTAGAAACGTGTGAGCTTCGTGAACGATGTATCTTCCTTTGAGCTGAAAAGTGAGTGCTTTTACCAGAAACGAAGTCTTGCTTGTAGGAAGACACAGAGCCTGGCATTTAACTCCGTTTCTGAAGGGAAACACACAGCACATTTCTCAGCCATGAAACACACTCTGCTTTAGAGCAAGAAGCACACTCTTGCTTTCTAGAGTCTCTAATAAAGCGGGAAACGTGAGTGTGCTCAGAACTAAAGAACCGTGTTTCCTACACACACGGACCACATCTCGTTCTACTTTGCTTCTGAAACAGATACAAACAACAGGTCCTCTAACATCCAATGCTTTTCAGTTCAGAGAGGGAAACGTGTGAGCTCCGTGAATGATGTAGCTTCCTTTGAGCTGAAAAGTGAGTGCTTTTACCTGAAACGTAGTCTTGATGTAAGAAGACACAGAGCCTGCCATTTAACTCTGTTTCTGAAGGGAAAGACACAGCACAGTTCTCATCCATGAAACACACTCTGCGTTAGAGCAAGAAGCACTCTCTTGCTTTCTCAAGTCTCTAATAAAGCGGGAAATGTGCGTGTGCTCAGAACAAAAGAACCGTGTTTCCTACACACACGGACCATATCTAGTTCAACTCTGCTTCTGAACCTGATACAAACCACAGGTCCTCTAACATCCAATGCTATTCATTTAAGAGCGAGGAACGTGTGAGCTTCCTGAAAGATGTAGCTTCGTTTGAGCTGAAAAGTGAGTGCGTTTCCCTGAAACGAAGTCTTGCTTGTAGGAAGACACAGAGACGGGCATTTAACTCCGTTTCTGAAGGGAAAGACACAGCACAGTTCTCATCCATGAAACACACTCTGCTTTAGAGCAAGAACCACTCTCTTGCTTCCTCAAGTCTCTAATAAGGCACGAAACGTGTGTGTGCTTAGAACAAAAGAACCGTGTTTCCTACACACACGGACCATATCTAGTTCAACTCTGCTTCTGAAACTGATACAAACCACAGGTCCTCTAACATCCAATGCTATGCAGTTGAGAGCGAGAAACGTGTGAGCTTCGTGAAAGATGTAGCTTCCTTTGAGCTGAAAAGTGAGTGCTTTTACCTGAAACGTAGTCTTGATGTAAGAAGACACAGAGCCTGGCATTTAACTCCGTTTCTGAAGGGAAACACACAACACAGTTCTCATCCATGAAACACACTCTACTTTAGAGCAAGAAGCACTCCCTTGCTTTCTCAAGTCTGTAATAAAGCAGGAAACGTGAGTGTGCTTAGGAGAAAAGAACCATGTTTCCTACACACACGGACAATATCTAGTTCATCTCTGCTTCTGAAACTGATACACCACAGGTCCTCTAAAATCCAATGCTTTTCAGTTAAGAGCGAGAAACATGTGAGCTTCATTAAAGATGTAGCTTCCTTTGAGCTGAAAAGTGAGTGCGTTTACCTGAAAGGAAGTCTTGCTTGTAGGAAGACACAGAGATTGGCATTTAACTCCGTTTCTGAAGGGAAACACACAGCACAGTTCTCATCCATGAAACAAACTCTTCTTTAGAGCAAGAAGCATTCTCTTGCTTTCTCAAGTCTCTAATAAGGCGGGAAACGTGAGTGTGCTCAGAACTACTAACCGTGTTTCCTACACACACGGACCATATCTAGTTCAACTCTGATTCTGAAACTGATACAAACCACAGGTCCTCTAACATCCAATGCTTTTCAGTTAAGAGCGAGAAACGTGTGAGCTTCGTGAATGATATAGATTCGTTTGAGCTGAAAAGTGAGTGCGTTTACCTGAAAGAATTCTTGCTTGTAGGAAGACACAGAGCCTGGAATTTAACTCCGTTTCTGAAGGGAAAGACACAGCACAGTTCTCATCCATGAAACACACTCTGCTTTAGAGCAAGAAGCACTCTCTTGCTTTCTCAAGTCTCTAAAAAAGCGGGAAACGCCAGTGTGCTCAGAACAAAACAACCGTGTTTCCTACACACAGGGACCATATCCAGTTCAACTCTGCTTCTGAAACTGATACAAACCACAGGTCCTCTACATCCAATGCTATGCAGTTAAGAGCGAGAAACGTGTGAGCTTCGTGAACAATGTAGCTTCCTTTGAGCTGAAAAGTGAGTGTGTTTACCTGAAACGAAGTCTTGCTTGTAGGAAGACACAGAGATGGGCATTTAACTCCGTTTCTGAAGGGAAAGACACAGCACCGTTCTCATCCATGAAACACACTCTGCTTTAGAGCAAGAACCACTCTCTTGCTTCCTCAAGTCTCTAATAAGGCACGAAACGTGTGTGTGCTTAGAACAAAAGAACCGTGTTTCCTACACACACGGACCATATCTAGTTCAACTCTGCTTCTGAAACTGATACAAACCACAGGTCCTCTAACATCCAATGCTATGCAGTTAAGAGCGAGAAACGTGTGAACTTCGTGAAAGATGTAGCTTCCTTTGAGCTGAAAAGTGAGTGCTTTTACCTGAAACGTAGTCTTGATGTAAGAAGACACAGAGCCTGGCATTTAACTCCGTTTCTGAAGGGAAACACACAGCACAGTTCTCATCCATGAAACACACTCTGCTTTAGAGCAAGAAGCACTCCCTTGCTTTCTCAAGTCTGTAATAAAGCAGGAAACGTGAGTGTACTTAGAAGAAAAGAACCGTGTTTCCTACACACGGACGATATCTAGTTTAACTCTGCTTCTGAAACTGATACACCACAGGCCCTCTAACATCCAATGCTATTCAGTTAAGAGCGAGAAACGTGTGACCTTCGTGAACGATGTAGCTTCCTTTGAGCTGAAAAGTGAGTGCATTTACCTGAAAAGAAGTCTTGCTTGTAGGAAGACACAGAGCCTGGCATTTAACTCCATTTCTGAAGGGAAACACACAGCACAGATCTCGTCCATGAAAAACACTCTGCTTTAGAGCAAGAAGCACTCTCTTGCTTTCTAGCTTCTCTAATAAAGCGGGAAACGTGAGTGTGCTCAGAACTAAAGAACCATGTTTCCTACACACACGGACCACATCTCGTTCTACTTTGCTTCTGAAACAGATACAATCAACAGGTCCTCTAACATCCAATGCTTTTCAGTTCAGAGAGGGAAACGTGTGAGCTCCGTGAATGATGTAGCTTCCTTTGAGCTGAAAAGTGAGTAGTTTTACCTGAAAAGTAGTCTTGATTTAAGAAGACACAGAGCCTGGCTTTAACTCCATTTCTGAAGGGAAACACACAGCACAGTTCTCATCCATGAAACACACTCTGCTTTAGAGCAAGAAGCACTCCCTTGCTTTCTCAAGTCTGTAATAAAGCAGGAAACGTGAGTGTGCTTAGGAGAAAAGAACCGTGTTTCCTACACACACGGACAATATCTAGTTCAACTCTGCTTCTGAAACTGATACACCACAGGTCCTCTAACATCCAATGCTTTTCAGTTAAGAGCGAGAAACCTGTGAGCTTCATTAAAGATGTAGCTTCCTTTGAGCTGAAAAGTGAGTGCGTTTACCTGAAACGAAGTCTTGCTTGTAGGAAGACACAGAGCCTGGCATTTAACTCCGTTTCTGAAGGGAAACACACAGCACAGTTCTCATCCATGAAGCACACTCTTCTTTAGAGCAAGAAGCACTCACTTGCTTTCTCAAGTCTCTAATAAGGCGGGAAACGTGAGCGTGCTCAGAACAACTAACCGTGTTTCCTACACACACGGACCATATCTAGTTCAACTCTGATTCTGAAACTGATACAAACCACAGGTCCTCTAACATCCAATGCTTTTCAGTAAAGAGCGAGAAACGTGTGAGCTTCATTAAAGATGTAGCTTCCTTTGAGCTGAAAAGTGAGTGCGTTTACCAGAAAGAATTCTTGCTTGTAGGAAGACACAGAGCCTGGAATTTAACTCCGTTTCTGAAGGGAAAGACACAGAACAGTTCTCATCCATGAAACACACTCTGCTTTAGAGCAAGAACCACTCTCCTGCTTCCTCAAGTGTCTAATAGGGCAGGAAACATGTGTGTGCTTAGAATAAAAGAACCGTGTTTTCTACACACACGGAGCATATCTAGTTCAACTCTGCTTCTGAAACTGATATAATCAACAGGTCCTCTAACATCCAATGCTATTCAGTTAAGAGCGAGGAACTTGTGAGCTTCGTGAACGATGTAGCTTCCTTTGAGCTGAAAAGTGAGTGCTTTTACATGAAACGTAGTCTTGATTTAAGAAGACACAGAGCCTGGCTTTTAACTCCGTTTCTGAAGGGAAACACACAGCACAGATTTCATCCATGAAACACACTCTGCTTTAGAGCAAGAAGCACTCCCTTGCTTTCTCAAGTCTGTAATAAAGCAGGAAACTTGGTTGTGCTTAGGAGAAAAGAACCGTGTTTCCTACACACACGGACAATATCTAGTTCAACTCTGCTTCTGAAACTGATACACCACAGGTCCTCTAAAATCCAATGCTTTTCAGTTAAGAGCGAGAAAAATGTGAGCTTCATTAAAGATGTAGCTTCCTTTGAGCTGAAAAGTGAGTGCGTTTACCTGAAACGAAGTCTTGCTTGTAGGAAGACACAGAGATTGGCATTTAACTCCGTTTCTGAAGGGAAACACACAGCACAGTTCTCATCCATGAAACACACTCTTCTTTAGAGCAAGAAGCACTCTCATGCTTTCTCAAGTCTCTAATAAGGCGGGAAACGTGAGTGTGCTCAGAACTACTAACCGTGTTTCCTACACACACGGACCATATCTAGTTCAACTCTGATTCTGAAACTGATACAAACCACAGGTCCTCTAACATCCAATGCTTTTCAGTTAAGAGCGAGAAACGTGTGAGCTTCGTGAATGATATAGCTTCGTTTGAGCTGAAAAGTGAGTGCGTTTACCTGAAAGAATTCTTGCTTGTAGGAAGACACAGAGCCTGGAATTTAACTCCGTTTCTGTAGGGAAAGACACAGCACAGTTCTCATCCATGAAACACACTCTGCTTTAGAGCAAGAAGCACTCCCTTGCTTTCTCAAGTCTGTAATAAAGCAGGAAACGTGAGTGTGCTTAGAAGAAATGAACCGTGTTTCCTACATACACGGAAAATATCTAGTTCAACTCTGCTTCTGAAACTGATACAAACCACAGGTCCTCTAACATCCAATGCTTTTCAGTTAAGAGCGAGAAAAGTGTCAGCTTCATTAAAGATGTAGCTTCCTTTGAGCTGAAAAGTGAGTGCGTTTACCTGAAACGAAGTCTTGCTTGTAGGAAGACACAGAGCCTGGCAATTAACTCCGATTCTGAAGGGAAACACACAGCACAGTTCTCATCCATGAAACACACTCTGCTTTAGAGCAAGAAGCACTCTCTTGCTTTCTCAAGTCTCTAATAAAGCGGGAAACGCCAGTGTGCTCAGAAGAAAACAACCGTGTTTCCTACACACAGGGACCATATCCAGTTCAACTCTGCTTCTGAAACTGATACAAACCACAGGTCCTCTAACATCCAATGCTATGCAGTTAAGAGCGAGAAACGTGTGAGCTTCGTGAACAATGTAGCTTCCTTTGAGCTGAAAAGTGAGTGTGTTTACCTGAAACGAAGTCTTGCTTGTAGGAAGACACAGAGACGGGCATTTAACTCCGTTTCTGAAGGGAAAGACACAGCACAGTTCTCATCCATGAAACACACTCTGCTTTAGAGCAAGAACCACTCTCTTGCTTCCTGAAGTCTCTAATAAGGCACGAAACGTGTGTGTGCTTAGAACAAAAGAACCGTGTTTCCTACACACACGGACCATATCTAGTTAAACTCTGCTTCTGATACTGATACAAACCACAGGTCCTCTAACATCCAATGCTATGCAGTTAAGAGCGAGAAACGTGTGAGCTTCGTGAAAGATGTAGCTTCCTTTGAGCTGAAAAGTGAGTGCTTTTACCTGAAACGTAGTCTTGATGTAAGAAGACACAGAGCCTGGCATTTAACTCCGTTTCTGAAGGGAAACACACAGCACAGTTCTCATCCATGAAACACACTCTGCTTTAGAGCAAGAAGCACTCCCTTGCTTTCTCAAGTCTGTAATAAAGCAGGAAACGTGAGTGTGCTTAGAAGAAAAGAACCGTGTTTCCTACACACAGACGATATCTAGTTTAACTCTGCTTCTGAAACTGATACACCACAGGTCCTCTAACATCCAATGCTATTCAGTTAAGAGCGAGAAACATGTGAGCTTCGTGAAGGATGTAGCTTCCTTTGAGCTGAAAAGTGAGTGCGTTTACCTGAAAAGAAGTCTTGCTTGTAGGAAGACACAGAGCCTGGCATTTAACTCCATTTCTGAAGGGAAAAACACAGCACAGATCTCATCCATGAAACACACTCTGCTTTAGAGCAAGAAGCACTCTCTTGCTTTCTAGCTTCTCTAATAAAGCGGGAAACGTGAGTGTGCTCAGAACTAAAGAACCATGTTTCCTACACACACGGACCACATCTCCTTCTACTTTGCTTCTGAAACAGATACAATCAACAGGTCCTCAAACATCCAATGCTTTTCAGTTCAGAGAGGGAAACGTGTGAGCTCCGTGAATGATGTAGCTTCCTTTGAGCTGAAAAGTGAGTACTTTTACCTGAAACGTAGTCTTGTTTTAAGAAGACACAGAGCCTGGCTTTTAACTCCATTTCTGAAGGGAAACACACAGCACAGTTCTCATCCATGAAACACACTCTGCTTTAGAGCAAGAAGCTCTCCCTTGCTTTCTCAAGTCTGTAATAAAGCAGGAAACGTGAGTGTGCTTAGGAGAAAAGAACCGTGTTTCCTACACACACGGACAATATCTAGTTCAACTCTGCTTCTGAAACTGATACAAAACAGGTCCTCTAACATCCAGTGCTTTTCAGTTAAGAGCGAGAAACCTGTGAGCTTCATTAAAGATGTAGCTTCCTTTGAGCTGAAAAGTGAGTGCGTTTACCTGAAACGAAGTCTTGCTTGTAGGAAGACACAGAGCCTGGCATTTAACTCCGTTTCTGAAGGGAAACACACAGCACAGTTCTCATCCATGAAACACACTCTTCTTTAGAGCAAGAAGCACTCTCTTGCTTTCTCAAGTCTCTAATAAGGCGGGAAACGTGAGTGTGCTCAGAACAACTAACCGTGTTTCCTACACACACGGACCATATCTAGTTCAACTCTGATTCTGAAACTGATACAAACCACATGTCCTCTAACATCCAATGCTTTTCAGTAAAGAGTGAGAAACGTGTGAGCTTGGTGAATGATGTAGATTCGTTTGAGCTGAAAAGTGAGTGCGTTTACCTGAAAGAATTCTTGCTTGTAGGAAGACACAGAGCCTGGAATTTAACTCCGTTTCTGAAGGGAAAGACATAGCACAGTTCTCATCCATGAAACACACTCTGCTTTAGAGCAAGAACCACTCTCCTGCTTCCTCAAGTGTCTAATAGGGCAGGAAACATGAGTGTGCTTAGAATAAAAGAACCGTGTTTTCTACACACACGGACCGTATCTAGTTCAACTCTGCTTCTGAAACTGATACAAACCAAAGGTCCTCTAACATCCAATGCTATTCAGTTAAGAGCGAGAAACGTGTGAGCTTCGTGAAAGATGTAGCTTCCTTTGAGCTGAAAATGAGTGCTTTTACCTGAAACGTAGTCTTGATGTAAGAAGACACAGAGCCTGGCATTTAACTCCGTTTCTGAAGGGAAACACACAGCACAGTTCTCATCCATGAAACACACTCTGCTTTAGAGCAAGAAGCACTCCCTTGCTTTCTCAAGTCTGTAATAAAGCAGGAAACATGAGTGTGCTTAGAAGAAAAGAACCGTGTTTCCTACACAGGGACGATATCTAGTTTAACTCTGCTTCTGAAACTGATACACCACAGGTCCTCTAACATCCAATGCTATTCAGTTAAGAGCGAGGAACATGTGAGCTTTGTGAACGATGTAGCTTCCTTTGAGCTGAAAAGTGAGTGCGTTTACCTGAAACGAAGTCTTGCTTGTAGGAAGACACAGAGCTTGGCATTTAACTCCATTTCTGAAGGGAAACACACAGCACAGATCTCGTCCATGAAAAACACTCTGCTTTAGAGCAAGAAGCACTCTCTTGCTTTCTAGCTTCTCTAATAAAGCGGGAAACGTGAGTGTGCTCAGAACTAAAGAACCATGTTTCCTACACACACGGACCACATCTCGTTCTACTTTGCTTCTGAAACAGATACAATCAACAGGTCCTCTAACATCCAATGCTTTTCAGTTCAGAGAGGGAAACGTGTGAGCTCCGTGAATGATGTAGCTTCCTTTGAGCTGAAAAGTGAGTAGTTTTACCTGAAAAGTAGTCTTGATTTAAGAAGACACAGAGCCTGGCTTTAACTCCATTTCTGAAGGGAAACACACAGCACAGTTCTCATCCATGAAACACACTCTGCTTTAGAGCAAGAAGCACTCCCTTGCTTTCTCAAGTCTGTAATAAAGCAGGAAACGTGAGTGTGCTTAGGAGAAAAGAACCGTGTTTCCTACACACACGGACAATATCTAGTTCAACTCTGCTTCTGAAACTGATACACCACAGGTCCTCTAACATCCAATGCTTTTCAGTTAAGAGCGAGAAACCTGTGAGCTTCATTAAAGATGTAGCTTCCTTTGAGCTGAAAAGTGAGTGCGTTTACCTGAAACGAAGTCTTGCTTGTAGGAAGACACAGAGCCTGGCATTTAACTCCGTTTCTGAAGGGAAACACACAGTACAGTTCTCATCCATGAAACACACTCTTCTTTAGAGCAAGAAGCACTCACTTGCTTTCTCAAGTCTCTAATAAGGCGGGAAACGTGAGCGTGCTCAGAACAACTAACCGTGTTTCCTACACACACGGACCATATCTAGTTCAACTCTGATTCTGAAACTGATACAAACCACAGGTCCTCTAACATCCAATGCTTTTCAGTAAAGAGCGAGAAACGTGTGAGCTTCGTGAAAGATGTAGCTTCCTTTGAGCTGAAAAGTGAGTGCTTTTACCTGAAACGTAGTCTTGATGTAAGAAGACACAGAGCCTGGCATTTAACTCCGTTTCTGAAGGGAAACACACAGCACAGTTCTCATCCATGAAACACACTCTGCTTTAGAGCAAGAAGCACTCCCTTGCTTTCTCAAGTCTGTAATAAAGCAGGAAACGTGAGTGTGCTTAGAAGAAAAGAACCGTGTTTCCTACACACGGACGATATCTAGTTTAACTCTGCTTCTGAAACTGATACACCACAGGTCCTCTAACATCCAATGCTATTCAGTTAAGAGCGAGAAACATGTGAGCTTCGTGAAGGATGTAGCTTCCTTTGAGCTGAAAAGTGAGTGCGTTTACCTGAAAAGAAGTCTTGCTTGTAGGAAGACACAGAGCCTGGCATTTAACTCCATTTCTGAAGGGAAAAACACAGCACAGATCTCATCCATGAAACACACTCTGCTTTAGAGCAAGAAGCACTCTCTTGCTTTCTAGCTTCTCTAATAAAGCGGGAAACGTGAGTGTGCTCAGAACTAAAGAACCATGATTCCTACACACACGGACCACATCTCCTTCTACATTGCTTCTGAAACAGATACAATCAACAGGTCCTCAAACATCCAATGCTTTTCAGTTCAGAGAGGGAAACGTGTGAGCTCCGTGAATGATGTAGCTTCCTTTGAGCTGAAAAGTGAGTACTTTTACCTGAAACGTAGTCTTGTTTTAAGAAGACACAGAGCCTGGCTTTTAACTCCATTTCTGAAGGGAAACACACAGCACAGTTCTCATCCATGAAACACACTCTGCTTTAGAGCAAGAAGCTCTCCCTTGCTTTCTCAAGTCTGTAATAAAGCAGGAAACGTGAGTGTGCTTAGGAGAAAAGAACCGTGTTTCCTACACACACGGACAATATCTAGTTCAACTCTGCTTCTGAAACTGATACAAAACAGGTCCTCTAACATCCAATGCTTTTCAGTTAAGAGCGAGAAACCTGTGAGCTTCATTAAAGATGTAGCTTCCTTTGAGCTGAAAAGTGAGTGCGTTTACCTGAAACGAAGTCTTGCTTGTAGGAAGACACAGAGCCTGGCATTTAACTCCGTTTCTGAAGGGAAACACACAGCACAGTTCTCATCCATGAAACACACTCTTCTTTAGAGCATGAAGCACTCTCTTGCTTTCTCAAGTCTCTAATAAGGCGGGAAACGTGAGTGTGCTCAGAACAACTAACCGTGTTTCCTACACACACGGACCATATCTAGTTCAACTCTGATTCTGAAACTGATACAAACCACATGTCCTCTAACATCCAATGCTTTTCAGTAAAGAGCGAGAAACGTGTGAGCTTGGTGAAAGATGTAGATTCGTTTGAGCTGAAAAGTGAGTGCGTTTACCTGAAAGAATTCTTGCTTGTAGGAAGACACAGAGCCTGGAATTTAACTCCGTTTCTGAAGGGAAAGACATAGCACAGTTCTCATCCATGAAACACACTCTGCTTTAGAGCAAGAACCACTCTCCTGCTTCCTCAAGTGTCTAATAGGGCAGGAAACATGAGTGTGCTTAGAATAAAAGAACCGTGTTTTCTACACACACGGACCGTATCTAGTTCAACTCTGCTTCTGAAACTGATACAAACCAAAGGTCCTCTAACATCCAATGCTATTCAGTTAAGAGCGAGAAACGTGTGAGCTTCGTGAAAGATGTAGCTTCCTTTGAGCTGAAAATGAGTGCTTTTACCTGAAACGTAGTCTTGATGTAAGAAGACACAGAGCCTGGCATTTAACTCCGTTTCTGAAGGGAAACACACAGCACAGTTCTCATCCATGAAACACACTCTGCTTTAGAGCAAGAAGCACTCCCTTGCTTTCTCAAGTCTGTAATAAAGCAGGAACCATGAGTGTGCTTAGAAGAAAAGAACCGTGTTTCCTACACAGGGACGATATCTAGTTTAACTCTGCTTCTGAAACTGATACACCACAGGTCCTCTAACATCCAATGCTATTCAGTTAAGAGCGAGGAACATGTGAGCTTTGTGAACGATGTAGCTTCCTTTGAGCTGAAAAGTGAGTGCGTTTACCTGAAAAGAAGTCTTGCTTGTAGGAAGACACAGAGCCTGGCATTTAACTCCATTTCTGAAGGGAAACACACAGCACAGATCTCATCCATGAAAAACACTCTGCTATAGAGCAAGAAGCACTCTCTTGCTTTCTAGCTTCTCTAATAAAGCGGGAAACGTGAGTGTGCTCAGAACTAACGAACCATGTTTCCTACACACACGGACCACATCTCGTTCTACTTTGCTTCTGAAACAGATACAATCAACAGGTCCTCTAACATCCAATGCTTTTCAGTTCAGAGAGGGAAACGTGTGAGCTCCGTGAATGATGTAGCTTCCTTTGAGCTGAAAAGTGAGTAGTTTTACCTGAAAAGTAGTCTTGATTTAAGAAGACACAGAGCCTGGCTTTAACTCCATTTCTGAAGGGAAACACACAGCACAGTTCTCATCCATGAAACACACTCTGCTTTAGAGCAAGAAGCACTCCCTTGCTTTCTCAAGTCTGTAATAAAGCAGGAAACGTGAGTGTGCTTAGGAGAAAAGAACCGTGTTTCCTACACACACGGACAATATCTAGTTCAACTCTGCTTCTGAAACTGATACACCACAGGTCCTCTAACATCCAATGCTTTTCAGTTAAGAGCGAGAAACCTGTGAGCTTCATTAAAGATGTAGCTTCCTTTGAGCTGAAAAGTGAGTGCGTTTACCTGAAACGAAGTCTTGCTTGTAGGAAGACACAGAGCCTGGCATTTAACTCCGTTTCTGAAGGGAAACACACAGCACAGTTCTCATCCATGAAACACACTCTTCTTTAGAGCAAGAAGCACTCACTTGCTTTCTCAAGTCTCTAATAAGGCGGGAAACGTGAGCGTGCTCAGAACAACTAACCGTGTTTCCTACACACACGGACCATATCTAGTTCAACTCTGATTCTGAAACTGATACAAACCACAGGTCCTCTAACATCCAATGCTTTTCAGTAAAGAGCGAGAAACGTGTGAGCTTCGTTAAAGATGTAGCTTCCTTTGATCTGAAAAGTGAGTGCTTTTACCAGAAAGAATTCTTGCTTGTAGGAAGACACAGAGCCTGGAATTTAACTCCGTTTCTGAAGGGAAAGACACAGAACAGTTCTCATCCATGAAACACACTCTGCTTTAGAGCAAGAACCACTCTCCTGCTTCCTCAAGTGTCTAATAGGGCAGGAAACATGAGTGTGCTTAGAATAAAAGAACCGTGTTTTCTACACACACGGACCATATCTAGTTCAACTCTGCTTCTGAAACTGATATAATCAACAGGTCCTCTAACATCCAATGCTATTCAGTTAAGAGCGAGGAACGTGTGAGCTTCGTGAACGATGTAGCTTCCTTTGAGCTGAAAATTGAGTGCTTTTACCTGAAACGTAGTCTTGATTTAAGAAGACACAGAGCCTGGCTTTTAACTCCGTTTCTGAAGGGAAACACACAGCACAGATTTCATCCATGAAACACACTCTGCTTTAGAGCAAGAAGCACTCCCTTGCTTTCTCAAGTCTGTAATAAAGCAGGAAACTTGGTTGTGCTTAGGAGAAAAGAACCGTGTTTCCTACACACACGGACAATATCTAGTTCAACTCTGCTTCTGAAACTGATACACCACAGGTCCTCTAAAATCCAATGCTTTTCAGTTAAGAGCGAGAAAAATGTGAGCTTCATTAAAGATGTAGCTTCCTTTGAGCTGAAAAGTGAGTGCGTTTACCTGAAACGAAGTCTTGCTTGTAGGAAGACACAGAGATTGGCATTTAACTCCGTTTCTGAAGGGAAACACACAGCACAGTTCTCATCCATGAAACACACTCTTCTTTAGAGCAAGAAGCACTCTCTTGCTTTCTCAAGTCTCTAATAAGGCGGGAAACGTGAGTGTGCTCAGAACTACTAACCGTGTTTCCTACACACACGGACCATATCTAGTTCAACTCTGATTCTGAAACTGATACAAACCACAGGTCCTCTAACATCCAATGCTTTTCAGTTAAGAGCGAGAAACGTGTGAGCTTCGTGAATGATATAGCTTCGTTTGAGCTGAAAAGTGAGTGCGTTTACCTGAAAGAATTCTTGCTTGTAGGAAGACACAGAGCCTGGAATTTAACTCCGTTTCTGTAGGGAAAGACACAGCACAGTTCTCATCCATGAAACACACTCTGCTTTAGAGCAAGAAGCACTCCCTTGCTTTCTCAAGTCTGTAATAAAGCAGGAAACGTGAGTGTGCTTAGAAGAAAAGAACCGAGTTTCCTACATACACGGAAAATATCTAGTTCAACTCTGCTTCTGAAACTGATACAAACCACAGGTCCTCTAACATCCAATGCTTTTCAGTTAAGAGCGAGAAAAGTGTCAGCTTCATTAAAGATGTAGCTTCCTTTGAGCTGAAAAGTGAGTGCGTTTACCTGAAACGAAGTCTTGCTTGTAGGAAGACACAGAGCCTGGCAATTAACTCCGATTCTGAAGGGAAACACACAGCACAGTTCTCATCCATGAAACACACTCTGCTTTAGAGCAAGAAGCACTCTCTTGCTTTCTCAAGTCTTTAATAAAGCGGGAAACGCCAGTGTGCTCAGAACAAAACAACCGTGTTTCCTACACACAGGGACCATATCCAGTTCAACTCTGCTTCTGAAACTGATACAAACCACAGGTCCTCTAACATCCAATGCTATGCAGTTAAGAGCGAGAAACATGTGAGCTTCGTGAACAATGTAGCTTCCTTTGAGCTGAAAAGTGAGTGTGTTTCCCTGAAACGAAGTCTTGCTTGTAGGAAGACACAGAGACGGGCATTTAACTCCGTTTCTGAAGGGAAAGACACAGCACAGTTCTCATCCATGAAACACACTCTGCTTTAGAGCAAGAACCACTCTCTTGCTTCCTCAAGTCTCTAATAAGGCACGAAACGTGTGTGTGCTTAGAACAAAAGAACCGTGTTTCCTACACACACGGACCATATCTAGTTAAACTCTGCTTCTGATACTGATACAAACCACAGGTCCTCTAACATCCAATGCTATGCAGTTAAGAGCGAGAAACGTGTGAGCTTCGTGAAAGATGTAGCTTCCTTTGAGCTGAAAAGTGAGTGCTTTTACCTGAAACGTAGTCTTGATGTAAGAAGACACAGAGCCTGGCATTTAACCCCGTTTCTGAAGGGAAACACACAGCACAGTTCTCATCCATGAAACACACTCTGCTTTAGAGCAAGAAGCACTCCCTTGCTTTCTCAAGTCTGTAATAAAGCAGGAAACGTGAGTGTGCTTAGAAGAAAAGAACCGTGTTTCCTACACACGGACGATATCTAGTTTAACTCTGCTTCTGAAACTGATACACCACAGGTCCTCTAACATCCAATGCTATTCAGTTAAGAGCGAGAAACATGTGAGCTTCGTGAAGGATGTAGCTTCCTTTGAGCTGAAAAGTGAGTGCGTTTACCTGAAAAGAAGTCTTGCTTGTAGGAAGACACAGAGCCTGGCATTTAACTCCATTTCTGAAGGGAAAAACACAGCACAGATCTCATCCATGAAACACACTCTGCTTTAGAGCAAGAAGCACTCTCTTGCTTTCTAGCTTCTCTAATAAAGCGGGAAACGTGAGTGTGCTCAGAACTAAAGAACCATGTTTCCTACACACACGGACCACATCTCCTTCTACTTTGCTTCTGAAACAGATACAATCAACAGGTCCTCAAACATCCAATGCTTTTCAGTTCAGAGAGGGAAACGTGTGAGCTCCGTGAATGATGTAGCTTCCTTTGAGCTGAAAAGTGAGTACTTTTACCTGAAACGTAGTCTTGTTTTAAGAAGACACAGAGCCTGGCTTTTAACTCCATTTCTGAAGGGAAACACAAAGCACAGTTCTCATCCATGAAACACACTCTGCTTTAGAGCAAGAAGCTCTCCCTTGCTTTCTCAAGTCTGTAATAAAGCAGGAAACGTGAGTGTGCTTAGGAGAAAAGAACCGTTTTTCCTACACACACGGACAATATCTAGTTCAACTCTGCTTCTGAAACTGATACAAAACAGGTCCTCTAACATCCAATGCTTTTCAGTTAAGAGCGAGAAACCTGTGAGCTTCATTAAAGATGTAGCTTCCTTTGAGCTGAAAAGTGAGTGCGTTTACCTGAAACGAAGTCTTGCTTGTAGGAAGACACAGAGCCTGGCATTTAACTCCGTTTCTGAAGGGAAACACACAGCACAGTTCTCATCCATGAAACACACTCTTCTTTAGAGCAAGAAGCACTCTCTTGCTTTCTCAAGTCTCTAATAAGGCGGGAAACGTGAGTGTGCTCAGAACAACTAACCGTGTTTCCTACACACACGGACCATATCTAGTTCAACTCTGATTCTGAAACTGATACATACCACATGTCCTCTAACATCCAATGCTTTTCAGTAAAGAGCGAGAAACGTGTGAGCTTGGTGAAAGATGTAGATTCGTTTGAGCTGAAAAGTGAGTGCGTTTACCTGAAAGAATTCTTGCTTGTAGGAAGACACAGAGCCTGGAATTTAACTCCGTTTCTGAAGGGAAAGACATAGCACAGTTCTCATCCATGAAACACACTCTGCTTTAGAGCAAGAACCACTCTCCTGCTTCCTCAAGTGTCTAATAGGGCAGGAAACATGAGTGTGCTTAGAATAAAAGAACCGTGTTTTCTACACACACGGACCGTATCTAGTTCAACTCTGCTTCTGACACTGATACAAACCAAAGGTCCTCTAACATCCAATGCTATTCAGTTAAGAGCGAGAAACGTGTGAGCTTCGTGAAAGATGTAGCTTCCTTTGAGCTGAAAATGAGTGCTTTTACCTGAAACGTAGTCTTGATGTAAGAAGACACAGAGCCTGGCATTTAACTCCGTTTCTGAAGGGAAACACACAGCACAGTTCTCATCCATGAAACACACTCTGCTTTAGAGCAAGAAGCACTCCCTTGCTTTCTCAAGTCTGTAATAAAGCAGGAAACATGAGTGTGCTTAGAAGAAAAGAACCGTGTTTCCTACACAGGGACGATATCTAGTTTAACTCTGCTTCTGAAACTGATACACCACAGGTCCTCTAACATCCAATGCTATTCAGTTAAGAGCGAGGAACATGTGAGCTTTGTGAACGATGTAGCTTCCTTTGAGCTGAAAAGTGAGTGCGTTTACCTGAAACGAAGTCTTGCTTGTAGGAAGACACAGAGCCTGGCATTTAACTCCATTTCTGAAGGAAAACACACAGCACAGATCTCATCCATGAAACACACTCTGCTTTAGAGCAAGAAGCACTCTCTTGCTTTCTAGAGTCTCTAATAAAGCGGGAAACGTGAGTGTGCTCAGAACTAAAGAACCGTGTTTCCTACACACACGGACCACATCTTGTTCTACTTTGCTTCTGAAACAGATACAATCAAAAGGTCCACTAACTTCCAATGCTTTTCAGTTCAGAGAGGGAAACGTGTGAGCTCCGTGAATGATGTAGCTTCCTTTGAGCTGAAAAGTGAGTGCTTTTACCTGAAACGTAGCCTTGATGTAAGAAGACACAGAGCCTGGCATTTAACTCCGTTTCTGAAGGGAAACACATAGCACAGTTCTCATCCATGAAACACACTCTGCTTTAGAGCAAGAAGCACTCCCTTGCTTTCTCAAGTCTGTAATAAAGCAGGAAACGTGAGTGTGCTTAGAAGAAAAGAACCGTGTTTCCTACACACAGGGACGATATCTAGTTCAACTCTGCTTCTGAAACTGATACACCACACGTCCTCTAACATACAATGCTTTTCAGTTAAGAGCAAGAAACGTGTGAGCTTCATTAAAGATGTAGCTTCCTTTGAGCTGAAAAGTGAGTGCGTTTACCTGAAACGAAGTCTTGCTTGTAGGAAGACACAGAGCCTGGCATTTAACTCCGTTTCTGAAGGGAAACACAAAGCACAGTTCTCATCCATGAAATACACTCTTCTTTAGAGCAAGAAGCACTCTCTTGCTTTCTCAAGTCTCTAATAAGGCCGGTAACGTGAGTGTGCTCAGAAAAAATAACCGTGTTTCCTACACACTCGGACCATATCTAGTTCAACTCTGCTTCTGAAACTGATACAAACCACAGGTCCTCTAACATCCAATGCTTTTCATTTAAGAGCGAGAAACGGGTGAGCTTCGTGAATGATGTAGCTTCGTTTGAGCTGAAAAGTGAGTGCGTTTACCTGAAACGAAGTCTTGCTTGTAGGAAGACACAGAGCCTGGCAATTAACTCCGATTCTGAAGGGAAACACACAGCACAGTTCTCATCCATGAAACACACTCTGCTTTAGATCAAGAAGCACTCCCTTGCTGTCTCAAGTCTGTAATAAAGCAGGAAACGTGAGTGTGCTTAGAAGAAAAGAACCGTGTTTCCTACACACGGACGATATCTAGTTTAACTCTGCTTCTGAAACTGATACACCACAGGTCCTCTAACATCCAATGCTATTCAGTTAAGAGCGAGAAACATGTGAGCTTCGTGAAGGATGTAGCTTCCTTTGAGCTGAAAAGTGAGTGCGTTTACCTGAAAAGAAGTCTTGCTTGTAGGAAGACACAGAGCCTGGCATTTAACTCCATTTCTGAAGGGAAACACACAGCACAGATCTCATCCATGAAACACACTCTGCTTTAGAGCAAGAAGCACTCTCTTGCTTTCTAGCTTCTCTAATAAAGCGGGAAACGTGAGTGTGCTCAGAACTAAAGAACCATGTTTCCTACACACACGGACCACATCTCCTTCTACTTTGCTTCTGAAACAGATACAATCAACAGGTCCTCAAACATCCAATGCTTTTCAGTTCAGAGAGGGAAACGTGTGAGCTCCGTGAATGATGTAGCTTCCTTTGAGCTGAAAAGTGAGTACTTTTACCTGAAACGTAGTCTTGTTTTAAGAAGACACAGAGCCTGGCTTTTAACTCCATTTCTGAAGGGAAACACACAGCACAGTTCTCATCCATGAAACACACTCTGCTTTAGAGCAAGAAGCCCTCCCTTGCTTTCTCAAGTCTGTAATAAAGCAGGAAACGTGAGTGTGCTTAGGAGAAAAGAACCGTGTTTCCTACACACACGGACAATATCTAGTTCAACTCTGCTTCTGAAACTGATACACCACAGGTCCTCTAACATCCAATGCTTTTCAGTTAAGAGCGAGAAACCTGTGAGCTTCATTAAAGATGTAGCTTCCTTTGACCTGAAAAGTGAGTGCGTTTACCTGAAACGAAGTCTTGCTTGTAGGAAGACACAGAGCCTGGCATTTAACTCCGTTTCTGAAGGGAAACACACAGCACAGTTCTCATCCATGAAACACACTCTTCTTTAGAGCAAGAAGCACTCTCTTGCTTTCTCAAGTCTCTAATAAGGCGGGAAACGTGAGTGTGCTCAGAATAACTAACCGTGTTTCCTACACACACGGACCATATCTAGTTCAACTCTGATTCTGAAACTGATACAAACCACAGGTCCTCTAACATCCAATGCTTTTCAGTAAAGAGCGAGAAACGTGTGAGCTTGGTGAATGATGTAGATTCGTTTGAGCTGAAAAGTGAGTGCGTTTACCTGAAAGAATTCTTGCTTGTAGGAAGACACAGAGCCTGGAATTTAACTCCGTTTCTGAAGGGAAAGACATAGCACAGTTCTCATCCATGAAACACACTCTGCTTTAGAGCAAGAACCACTCTCCTGCTTCCTCAAGTGTCTAATAGGGCAGGAAACATGAGTGTGCTTAGAATAAAAGAACCGTGTTTTCTACACACACGGACCGTTTCTAGTTCAACTCTGCTTCTGAAACTGATACAAACCAAAGGTCCTCTAACATCCAATGCTATTCAGTTAAGAGCGAGAAACGTGTGAGCTTCGTGAAAGATGTAGCTTCCTTTGAGCTGAAAATGAGTGCTTTTACCTGAAACGTAGTCTTGATGTAAGAAGACACAGAGCCTGGCATTTAACTCCGTTTCTGAAGGGAAACACACAGCACAGTTCTCATCCATGAAACACACTCTGCTTTAGAGCAAGAAGCACTCCCTTGCTTTCTCAAGTCTGTAATAAAGCAGGAAACATGAGTGTGCTTAGAAGAAAAGAACCGTGTTTCCTACACAGGGACGATATCTAGTTTAACTCTGCTTCTGAAACTGATACACCACAGGTCCTCTAACATCCAATGCTATTCAGTTAAGAGCGAGGACCGTGTGAGCTTTGTGAACGATGTAGCTTCCTTTGAGCTGAAAAGTGAGTGCGTTTACCTGAAACGAAGTCTTGCTTGTAGGAAGACACAGAGCCTGGCATTTAACTCCATTTCTGAAGGAAAACACACAGCACAGATCTCATCCATGAAACACACTCTGCTTTAGAGCAAGAAGCACTCTCTTGCTTTCTAGAGTCTCTAATAAAGCGGGAAACGTGAGTGTGCTCAGAACAAAAGAACCGTGTTTCCTACTCACACGGACCACATCTTGTTCTACTTTGCTTCTGAAACAGATACAATCAAAAGGTCCACTAACATCCAATGCTTTTCAGTTCAGAGAGGGAAACGTGTGAGCTCCGTGAATGATGTAGCTTCCTTTGAGCTGAAAAGTGAGTGCGTTTACCTGAAACGAAGTCTTGCTTGTAGGAAGACACAGAGGCTGGCACTTAACTCCGATTCTGAAGGGAAACACACAGCACAGTTCTCGTCCATGAAACACACTCTGCTTTAGAGCAAGAAGCACTCTCTTGCTTCCTCAAATCTCTAATAAGGCGGGAAACGTGAGTGTGCTCAGAACAAAAGAACCGTGTTTCCTACACACAGGGACCATATCCAGTTCAACTCTGCTTCTGAAACTGATACACTACATGTCCTCTAACATACAATGCTTTTCAGTTAAGAGCGAGAAACCTGTGAGCTTCATTAAAGATGTAGCTTCCTTTGAGCTGAAAAGTGAGTGCGTTTACCTGAAACGAAATCTTGCTTGTAGGAAGACACAGAGCCTGGCATTTAACTCCGTTTCTGAAGGGAAACACACAGCACAGTTCTCATCCATGAAACACACTCTTCTTTAGAGCAAGAAGCACTCTCTTGCTTTCTCAAGTCTCTAATAAGGCCGGTAACATGAGTGTGCTCAGAAAAAATAACCGTGTTTCCTACACACTCGGACCATATCTAGTTCAACTCTGCTTCTGAAACTGATACAAACCACAGGTCCTCTAACATCCAATGCTTTTCATTTAAGAGCGAGAAACGGGTGAGCTTCGTGAATGATGTAGCTTCGTTTGAGCTGAAAAGTGAGTGCGTTTACCTGAAACGAAGTCTTGCTTGTAGGAAGACACAGAGCCTGGCAATTAACTCCGATTCTGAAGGGAAACACACAGCACAGTTCTCATCCATGAAACACACTCTGCTTTAGAGCAAGAAGCACTCCCTTGCTTTCTCAAGTCTGTAATAAAGCAGGAACCATGAGTGTGCTTAGAAGAAAAGAACCGTGTTTCCTACACAGGGACGATATCTAGTTTAACTCTGCTTCTGAAACTGATACACCACAGGTCCTCTAACATCCAATGCTATTCAGTTAAGAGCGAGGAACATGTGAGCTTTGTGAACGATGTAGCTTCCTTTGAGCTGAAAAGTGAGTGCGTTTACCTGAAACGAAGTCTTGCTTGTAGGAAGACACAGAGCCTGGCATTTAACTCCATTTCTGAAGGGAAACACACAGCACAGATCTCATCCATGAAAAACACTCTGCTATAGAGCAAGAAGCACTCTCTTGCTTTCTAGCTTCTCTAATAAAGCGGGAAACGTGAGTGTGCTCAGAACTAACGAACCATGTTTCCTACACACACGGACCACATCTCGTTCTACTTTGCTTCTGAAACAGATACAATCAACAGGTCCTCTAACATCCAATGCTTTTCAGTTCAGAGAGGGAAACGTGTGAGCTCCGTGAATGATGTAGCTTCCTTTGAGCTGAAAAGTGAGTAGTTTTACCTGAAAAGTAGTCTTGATTTAAGAAGACACAGAGCCTGGCTTTAACTCCATTTCTGAAGGGAAACACACAGCACAGTTCTCATCCATGAAACACACTCTGCTTTAGAGCAAGAAGCACTCCCTTGCTTTCTCAAGTCTGTAATAAAGCAGGAAACGTGAGTGTGCTTAGGAGAAAAGAACCGTGTTTCCTACACACACGGACAATATCTAGTTCAACTCTGCTTCTGAAACTGATACACCACAGGTCCTCTAACATCCAATGCTTTTCAGTTAAGAGCGAGAAACCTGTGAGCTTCATTAAAGATGTAGCTTCCTTTGAGCTGAAAAGTGAGTGCGTTTACCTGAAAGGAAGTCTTGCTTGTAGGAAGACACAGAGCCTGGCATTTAACTCCGTTTCTGAAGGGAAACACACAGCACAGTTCTCATCCATGAAACACACTCTTCTTTAGAGCAAGAAGCACTCACTTGCTTTCTCAAGTCTCTAATAAGGCGGGAAACGTGAGCGTGCTCAGAACAACTAACCGTGTTTCCTACACACACGGACCATATCTAGTTCAACTCTGATTCTGAAACTGATACAAACCACAGGTCCACTAACATCCAATGCTTTTCAGTAAAGAGCGAGAAACGTGTGAGCTTCGTTAAAGATGTAGCTTCCTTTGAGCTGAAAAGTGAGTGCTTTTACCAGAAAGAATTCTTGCTTGTAGGAAGACACAGAGCCTGGAATTTAACTCCGTTTCTGAAGGGAAAGACACAGAACAGTTCTCATCCATGAAACACACTCTGCTTTAGAGCAAGAACCACTCTCCTGCTTCCTCAAGTGTCTAATAGGGCAGGAAACATGAGTGTGCTTAGAATAAAAGAACCGTGTTTTCTACACACACGGACCATATCTAGTTCAACTCTGCTTCTGAAACTGATATAATCAACAGGTCCTCTAACATCCAATGCTATTCAGTTAAGAGCGAGGAACGTGTGAGCTTCGTGAACGATGTAGCTTCCTTTGAGCTGAAAAGTGAGTGCTTTTACCTGAAACGTAGTCTTGATTTAAGAAGACACAGAGCCTGGCTTTTAACTCCGTTTCTGAAGGGAAACACACAGCACAGATTTCATCCATGAAACACACTCTGCTTTAGAGCAAGAAGCACTCCCTTGCTTTCTCAAGTCTGTAATAAAGCAGGAAACTTGGTTGTGCTTAGGAGAAAAGAACCGTGTTTCCTACACACACGGACAATATCTAGTTCAACTCTGCTTCTGAAACTGATACACCACAGGTCCTCTAAAATCCAATGCTTTTCAGTTAAGAGCGAGAAAAATGTGAGCTTCATTAAAGATGTAGCTTCCTTTGAGCTGAAATGTGAGTGCGTTTACCTGAAACGAAGTCTTGCTTGTAGGAAGACACAGAGATTGGCATTTAACTCCGTTTCTGAAGGGAAACACACAGCACAGTTCTCATCCATGAAACACACTCTTCTTTACAGCAAGAAGCACTCTCTTGCTTTCTCAAGTCTCTAATAAGGCGGGAAACGTGAGTGTGCTCAGAACTACTAACCGTGTTTCCTACACACACGGACCATATCTAGTTCAACTCTGATTCTGAAACTGATAAAAACCACAGGTCCTCTAACATCCAATGCTTTTCAGTTAAGAGCGAGAAACGTGTGAGCTTCGTGAATGATATAGCTTCGTTTGAGCTGAAAAGTGAGTGCGTTTACCTGAAAGAATTCTTGCTTGTAGGAAGACACAGAGCCTGGAATTTAACTCCGTTTCTGTAGGGAAAGACACAGCACAGTTCTCATCCATGAAACACACTCTGCTTTAGAGCAAGAAGCACTCCCTTGCTTTCTCAAGTCTGTAATAAAGCAGGAAACGTGAGTGTGCTTAGAAGAAAAGAACCGTGTTTCCTACATACACGGAAAATATCTAGTTCAACTCTGCTTCTGAAACTGATACAAACCACAGGTCCTCTAACATCCAATGCTTTTCAGTTAAGAGCGAGAAAAGTGTCAGCTTCATTAAAGATGTAGCTTCCTTTGAGCTGAAAAGTGAGTGCGTTTACCTGAAACGAAGTCTTGCTTGTAGGAAGACACAGAGCCTGGCAATTAACTCCGATTCTGAAGGGAAACACACAGCACAGTTCTCATCCATGAAACACACTCTGCTTTAGAGCAAGAAGCACTCTCTTGCTTTCTCAAGTCTCTAATAAAGCGGGAAACGCCAGTGTGCTCAGAACAAAACAACCGTGTTTCCTACACACAGGGACCATATCCAGTTCAACTCTGCTTCTGAAACTGATACAAACCACAGGTCCTCTAACATCCAATGCTATGCAGTTAAGAGCGAGAAACATGTGAGCTTCGTGAACAATGTAGCTTCCTTTGAGCTGAAAAGTGAGTGTGTTTACCTGAAACGAAGTCTTGCTTGTAGGAAGACACAGAGACGGGCATTTAACTCCGTTTCTGAAGGGAAAGACACAGCACAGTTCTCATCCATGAAACACACTCTGCTTTAGAGCAAGAACCACTCTCTTGCTTCCTCAAGTCTCTAATAAGGCACGAAACGTGTGTGTGCTTAGAACAAAAGAACCGTGTTTCCTACACACACGGACCATATCTAGTTAAACTCTGCTTCTGATACTGATACAAACCACAGGTCCTCTAACATCCAATGCTATGCAGTTAAGAGCGAGAAACGTGTGAGCTTCGTGAAAGATGTAGCTTCCTTTGAGCTGAAAAGTGAGTGCTTTTACCTGAAACGTAGTCTTGATGTAAGAAGACACAGAGCCTGGCATTTAACTCCGTTTCTGAAGGGAAACACACAGCACAGTTCTCATCCATGAAACACACTCTGCTTTAGAGCAAGAAGCACTCCCTTGCTTTCTCAAGTCTGTAATAAAGCAGGAAACGTGAGTGTGCTTAGAAGAAAAGAACCGTGTTTCCTACACACGGACGATATCTAGTTTAACTCTGCTTCTGAAACTGATACACCACAGGTCCTCTAACATCCAATGCTATTCAGTTAAGAGCGAGAAACATGTGAGCTTCGTGAAGGATGTAGCTTCCTTTGAGCTGAAAAGTGAGTGCGTTTACCTGAAAAGAAGTCTTGCTTGTAGGAAGACACAGAGCCTGGCATTTAACTCCATTTCTGAAGGGAAAAACACAGCACAGATCTCATCCATGAAACACACTCTGCTTTAGAGCAAGAAGCACTCTCTTGCTTTCTAGCTTCTCTAATAAAGCGGGAAACGTGAGTGTGCTCAGAACTAAAGAACCATGTTTCCTACACACACGGACCACATCTCCTTCTACTTTGCTTCTGAAACAGATACAATCAACAGGTCCTCAAACATCCAATGCTTTTCAGTTCAGAGAGGGAAACGTGTGAGCTCCGTGAATGATGTAGCTTCCTTTGAGCTGAAAAGTGAGTACTTTTACCTGAAACGTAGTCTTGTTTTAAGAAGACACAGAGCCTGGCTTTTACCTCCATTTCTGAAGGGAAACACAAAGCACAGTTCTCATCCATGAAACACACTCTGCTTTAGAGCAAGAAGCTCTCCCTTGCTTTCTCAAGTCTGTAATAAAGCAGGAAACGTGAGTGTGCTTAGGAGAAAAGAACCGTGTTTCCTACACACACGGACAATATCTAGTTCAACTCTGCTTCTGAAACTGATACAAAACAGGTCCTCTAACATCCAATGCTTTTCAGTTAAGAGCGAGAAACCTGTGAGCTTCATTAAAGATGTAGCTTCCTTTGAGCTGAAAAGTGAGTGCGTTTACCTGAAACGAAGTCTTGCTTGTAGGAAGACACAGAGCCTGGCATTTAACTCCGTTTCTGAAGGGAAACACACAGCACAGTTCTCATCCATGAAACACACTCTTCTTTAGAGCAAGAAGCACTCTCTTGCTTTCTCAAGTCTCTAATAAGGCGGGAAACGTGAGTGTGCTCAGAACAACTAACCGTGTTTCCTACACACACGGACCATATCTAGTTCAACTCTGATTCTGAAACTGATACAAACCACATGTCCTCTAACATCCAATGCTTTTCAGTAAAGAGCGAGAAACGTGTGAGCTTGGTGAATGATGTAGATTCGTTTGAGCTGAAAAGTGAGTGCGTTTACCTGAAAGAATTCTTGCTTGTAGGAAGACACAGAGCCTGGAATTTAACTCCGTTTCTGAAGGGAAAGACATAGCACAGTTCTCATCCATGAAACACACTCTGCTTTAGAGCAAGAACCACTCTCCTGCTTCCTCAAGTGTCTAATAGGGCAGGAAACATGAGTGTGCTTAGAATAAAAGAACCGTGTTTTCTACACACACGGACCGTATCTAGTTCAACTCTGCTTCTGACACTGATACAAACCAAAGGTCCTCTAACATCCAATGCTATTCAGTTAAGAGCGAGAAACGTGTGAGCTTCGTGAAAGATGTAGCTTCCTTTGAGCTGAAAATGAGTGCTTTTACCTGAAACGTAGTCTTGATGTAAGAAGATACAGAGCCTGGCATTTAACTCCGTTTCTGAAGGGAAACACACAGCACAGTTCTCATCCATGAAACACACTCTGCTTTAGAGCAAGAAGCACTCCCTTGCTTTCTCAAGTCTGTAATAAAGCAGGAAACATGAGTGTGCTTAGAAGAAAAGAACCGTGTTTCCTACACAGGGACGATATCTAGTTTAACTCTGCTTCTGAAACTGATACACCACAGGTCCTCTAACATCCAATGCTATTCAGTTAAGAGCGAGGAACATGTGAGCTTTGTGAACGATGTAGCTTCCTTTGAGCTGAAAAGTGAGTGCGTTTACCTGAAACGAAGTCTTGCTTGTAGGAAGACACAGAGCCTGGCATTTAACTCCATTTCTGAAGGAAAACACACAGCACAGATCTCATCCATGAAACACACTCTGCTTTAGAGCAAGAAGCACTCTCTTGCTTTCTAGAGTCTCTAATAAAGCGGGAAACGTGAGTGTGCTCAGAACTAAAGAACCGTGTTTCCTACACACACGGACCACATCTTGTTCTACTTTGCTTCTGAAACAGATACAATCAAAAGGTCCACTAACTTCCAATGCTTTTCAGTTCAGAGAGGGAAACGTGTGAGCTCCGTGAATGATGTAGCTTCCTTTGAGCTGAAAAGTGAGTGCTTTTACCTGAAACGTAGTCTTGATGTAAGAAGACACAGAGCCTGGCATTTAACTCCGTTTCTGAAGGGAAACACATAGCACAGTTCTCATCCATGAAACACACTCTGCTTTAGAGCAAGAAGCACTCCCTTGCTTTCTCAAGTCTGTAATAAAGCAGGAAACGTGAGTGTGCTTAGAAGAAAAGAACCGTGTTTCCTACACACAGGGACGATATCTAGTTCAACTCTGCTTCTGAAACTGATACACCACACGTCCTCTAACATACAATGCTTTTCAGTTAAGAGCAAGAAACGTGTGAGCTTCATTAAAGATGTAGCTTCCTTTGAGCTGAAAAGTGAGTGCGTTTACCTGAAACGAAGTCTTGCTTGTAGGAAGACACAGAGCCTGGCATTTAACTCCGTTTCTGAAGGGAAACACAAAGCACAGTTCTCATCCATGAAATACACTCTTCTTTAGAGCAAGAAGCACTCTCTTGCTTTCTCAAGTCTCTAATAAGGCCGGTAACGTGAGTGTGCTCAGAAAAAATAACCGTGTTTCCTACACACTCGGACCATATCTAGTTCAACTCTGCTTCTGAAACTGATACAAACCACAGGTCCTCTAACATCCAATGCTATTCAGTTAAGAGCGAGAAACATGTGAGCTTCGTGAAGGATGTAGCTTCCTTTGAGCTGAAAAGTGAGTGCGTTTACCTGAAAAGAAGTCTTGCTTGTAGGAAGACACAGAGCCTGGCATTTAACTCCATTTCTGAAGGGAAAAACACAGCACAGATCTCATCCATGAAACACACTCTGCTTTAGAGCAAGAAGCACTCTCTTGCTTTCTAGCTTCTCTAATAAAGCGGGAAACGTGAGTGTGCTCAGAACTAAAGAACCATGTTTCCTACACACACGGACCACATCTCCTTCTACTTTGCTTCTGAAACAGATACAATCAACAGGTCCTCAAACATCCAATGCTTTTCAGTTCAGAGAGGGAAACGTGTGAGCTCCGTGAATGATGTAGCTTCCTTTGAGCTGAAAAGTGAGTACTTTTACCTGAAACGTAGTCTTGTTTTAAGAAGACACAGAGCCTGGCTTTTACCTCCATTTCTGAAGGGAAACACAAAGCACAGTTCTCATCCATGAAACACACTCTGCTTTAGAGCAAGAAGCTCTCCCTTGCTTTCTCAAGTCTGTAATAAAGCAGGAAACGTGAGTGTGCTTAGGAGAAAAGAACCGTGTTTCCTACACACACGGACAATATCTAGTTCAACTCTGCTTCTGAAACTGATACAAAACAGGTCCTCTAACATCCAATGCTTTTCAGTTAAGAGCGAGAAACCTGTGAGCTTCATTAAAGATGTAGCTTCCTTTGAGCTGAAAAGTGAGTGCGTTTACCTGAAACGAAGTCTTGCTTGTAGGAAGACACAGAGCCTGGCATTTAACTCCGTTTCTGAAGGGAAACACACAGCACAGTTCTCATCCATGAAACACACTCTTCTTTAGAGCAAGAAGCACTCTCTTGCTTTCTCAAGTCTCTAATAAGGCGGGAAACGTGAGTGTGCTCAGAACAACTAACCGTGTTTCCTACACACACGGACCATATCTAGTTCAACTCTGATTCTGAAACTGATACAAACCACATGTCCTCTAACATCCAATGCTTTTCAGTAAAGAGCGAGAAACGTGTGAGCTTGGTGAATGATGTAGATTCGTTTGAGCTGAAAAGTGAGTGCGTTTACCTGAAAGAATTCTTGCTTGTAGGAAGACACAGAGCCTGGAATTTAACTCCGTTTCTGAAGGGAAAGACATAGCACAGTTCTCATCCATGAAACACACTCTGCTTTAGAGCAAGAACCACTCTCCTGCTTCCTCAAGTGTCTAATAGGGCAGGAAACATGAGTGTGCTTAGAATAAAAGAACCGTGTTTTCTACACACACGGACCGTATCTAGTTCAACTCTGCTTCTGACACTGATACAAACCAAAGGTCCTCTAACATCCAATGCTATTCAGTTAAGAGCGAGAAACGTGTGAGCTTCGTGAAAGATGTAGCTTCCTTTGAGCTGAAAATGAGTGCTTTTACCTGAAACGTAGTCTTGATGTAAGAAGACACAGAGCCTGGCATTTAACTCCGTTTCTGAAGGGAAACACACAGCACAGTTCTCATCCATGAAACACACTCTGCTTTAGAGCAAGAAGCACTCCCTTGCTTTCTCAAGTCTGTAATAAAGCAGGAAACATGAGTGTGCTTAGAAGAAAAGAACCGTGTTTCCTACACAGGGACGATATCTAGTTTAACTCTGCTTCTGAAACTGATACACCACAGGTCCTCTAACATCCAATGCTATTCAGTTAAGAGCGAGGAACATGTGAGCTTTGTGAACGATGTAGCTTCCTTTGAGCTGAAAAGTGAGTGCGTTTACCTGAAACGAAGTCTTGCTTGTAGGAAGACACAGAGCCTGGCATTTAACTCCATTTCTGAAGGAAAACACACAGCACAGATCTCATCCATGAAACACACTCTGCTTTAGAGCAAGAAGCACTCTCTTGCTTTCTAGAGTCTCTAATAAAGCGGGAAACGTGAGTGTGCTCAGAACTAAAGAACCGTGTTTCCTACACACAAGGACCACATCTTGTTCTACTTTGCTTCTGAAACAGATACAATCAAAAGGTCCACTAACTTCCAATGCTTTTCAGTTCAGAGAGGGAAACGTGTGAGCTCCGTGAATGATGTAGCTTCCTTTGAGCTGAAAAGTGAGTGCTTTTACCTGAAACGTAGTCTTGATGTAAGAAGACACAGAGCCTGGCATTTAACTCCGTTTCTGAAGGGAAACACATAGCACAGTTCTCATCCATGAAACACACTCTGCTTTAGAGCAAGAAGCACTCCCTTGCTTTCTCAAGTCTGTAATAAAGCAGGAAACGTGAGTGTGCTTAGAAGAAAAGAACCGTGTTTCCTACACACAGGGACGATATCTAGTTCAACTCTGCTTCTGAAACTGATACACCACACGTCCTCTAACATACAATGCTTTTCAGTTAAGAGCAAGAAACGTGTGAGCTTCATTAAAGATGTAGCTTCCTTTGAGCTGAAAAGTGAGTGCGTTTACCTGAAACGAAGTCTTGCTTGTAGGAAGACACAGAGCCTGGCATTTAACTCCGTTTCTGAAGGGAAACACAAAGCACAGTTCTCATCCATGAAATACACTCTTCTTTAGAGCAAGAAGCACTCTCTTGCTTTCTCAAGTCTCTAATAAGGCCGGTAACGTGAGTGTGCTCAGAAAAAATAACCGTGTTTCCTACACACTCGGACCATATCTAGTTCAACTCTGCTTCTGAAACTGATACAAACCACAGGTCCTCTAACATCCAATGCTTTTCATTTAAGAGCGAGAAACGGGTGAGCTTCGTGAATGATGTAGCTTCGTTTGAGCTGAAAAGTGAGTGCGTTTACCTGAAACGAAGTCTTGCTTGTAGGAAGACACAGAGCCTGGCAGTTAACTCCGATTCTGAAGGGAAACACACAGCACAGTTCTCATCCATGAAACACACTCTGCTTTAGAGCAAGAAGCACTCCCTTGCTGTCTCAAGTCTGTAATAAAGCAGGAAACGTGAGTGTGCTTAGAAGAAAAGAACCGTGTTTCCTACACACGGACGATATCTAGTTTAACTCTGCTTCTGAAACTGATACACCACAGGTCCTCTAACATCCAATGCTATTCAGTTAAGAGCGAGAAACATGTGAGCTTCGTGAAGGATGTAGCTTCCTTTGAGCTGAAAAGTGAGTGCGTTTACCTGAAAAGAAGTCTTGCTTGTAGGAAGACACAGAGCCTGGCATTTAACTCCATTTCTGAAGGGAAACACACAGCATAGATCTCATCCATGAAAAACACTCTGCTATAGAGCAAGAAGCACTCTCTTGCTTTCTAGCTTCTCTAATAAAGCGGGAAACGTGAGTGTGCTCAGAACTAAAGAACCATGTTTCCTACACACACGGACCACATCTCCTTCTACTTTGCTTCTGAAACAGATACAATCAACAGGTCCTCAAACATCCAATGCTTTTCAGTTCAGACAGGGAAACGTGTGAGCTCCGTGAATGATGTAGCTTCCTTTGAGCTGAAAAGTGAGTACTTTTACCTGAAACGTAGTCTTGTTTTAAGAAGACACAGAGCCTGGCTTTTAACTCCATTTCTGAAGGGAAACACACAGCACAGTTCTCATCCATGAAACACACTCTGCTTTAGAGCAAGAAGCACTCCCTTGCTTTCTCAAGTCTGTAATAAAGCAGGAAACGTGAGTGTGCTTAGGAGAAAAGAACCGTGTTTCCTACACACACGGACAATATCTAGTTCAACTCTGCTTCTGAAACTGATACAAAACAGGTCCTCTAACATCCAATGCTTTTCAGTTAAGAGCGAGAAACCTGTGAGCTTCATTAAAGATGTAGCTTCCTTTGACCTGAAAAGTGAGTGCGTTTACCTGAAACGAAGTCTTGCTTGTAGGAAGACACAGAGCCTGGCATTTAACTCCGTTTCTGAAGGGAAACACACAGCACAGTTCTCATCCATGAAACACACTCTTCTTTAGAGCAAGAAGCACTCTCTTGCTTTCTCAAGTCTCTAATAAGGCGGGAAACGTGAGTGTGCTCAGAACAACTAACCGTGTTTCCTACACACACGGACCATATCTAGTTCAACTCTGATTCTGAAACTGATACAAACCACAGGTCCTCTAACATCCAATGCTTTTCAGTAAAGAGCGAGAAACGTGTGAGCTTGGTGAATGATGTAGATTCGTTTGAGCTGAAAAGTGAGTGCGTTTACCTGAAAGAATTCTTGCTTGTAGGAAGACACAGAGCCTGGAATTTAACTCCGTTTCTGAAGGGAAAGACATAGCACAGTTCTCATCCATGAAACACACTCTGCTTTAGAGCAAGAACCACTCTCCTGCTTCCTCAAGTGTCTAATAGGGCAGGAAACATGAGTGTGCTTAGAATAAAAGAACCGTGTTTTCTACACACACGGACCGTTTCTAGTTCAACTCTGCTTCTGAAACTGATACAAACCAAAGGTCCTCTAACATCCAATGCTATTCAGTTAAGAGCGAGAAACGTGTGAGCTTCGTGAAAGATGTAGCTTCCTTTGAGCTGAAAATGAGTGCTTTTACCTGAAACGTAGTCTTGATGTAAGAAGACACAGAGCCTGGCATTTAACTCCGTTTCTGAAGGGAAACACACAGCACAGTTCTCATCCATGAAACACACTCTGCTTTAGAGCAAGAAGCACTCCCTTGCTTTCTCAAGTCTGTAATAAAGCAGGAAACATGAGTGTGCTTAGAAGAAAAGAACCGTGTTTCCTACACAGGGACGATATCTAGTTTAACTCTGCTTCTGAAACTGATACACCACAGGTCCTCTAACATCCAATGCTATTCAGTTAAGAGCGAGGACCGTGTGAGCTTTGTGAACAATGTAGCTTCCTTTGAGCTGAAAAGTGAGTGCGTTTACCTGAAACGAAGTCTTGCTTGTAGGAAGACACAGAGCCTGGCATTTAACTCCATTTCTGAAGGAAAACACACAGCACAGATCTCATCCATGAAACACACTCTGCTTTAGAGCAAGAAGCACTCTCTTGCTTTCTAGAGTCTCTAATAAAGCGGGAAACGTGAGTGTGCTCAGAACAAAAGAACCGTGTTTCCTACTCACACGGACCACATCTTGTTCTACTTTGCTTCTGAAACAGATACAATCAAAAGGTCCACTAACATCCAATGCTTTTCAGTTCAGAGAGGGAAACGTGTGAGCTCCGTGAATGATGTAGCTTCCTTTGAGCTGAAAAGTGAGTGCGTTTACCTGAAACGAAGTCTTGCTTGTAGGAAGACACAGAGGCTGGCAATTAACTCCGATTCTGAAGGGAAACACACAGCACAGTTCTCGTCCATGAAACACACTCTGCTTTAGAGCAAGAAGCACTCTCTTGCTTCCTCAAATCTCTAATAAGGCGGGAAACGTGAGTGTGCTCAGAACAAAAGAACCGTGTTTCCTACACACAGGGACCATATCCAGTTCAACTCTGCTTCTGAAACTGATACACCACATGTCCTCTAACATACAATGCTTTTCAGTTAAGAGCGAGAAACCTGTGAGCTTCATTAAAGATGTAGCTTCCTTTGAGCTGAAAAGTGAGTGCGTTTACCTGAAACGAAATCTTGCTTGTAGGAAGACACAGAGCCTGGCATTTAACTCCGTTTCTGAAGGGAAACACACAGCACAGTTCTCATCCATGAAACACACTCTTCTTTAGAGCAAGAAGCACTCTCTTGCTTTCTCAAGTCTCTAATAAGGCCGGTAACATGAGTGTGCTCAGAAAAAATAACCGTGTTTCCTACACACTCGGACCATATCTAGTTCAACTCTGCTTCTGAAACTGATACAAACCACAGGTCCTCTAACATCCAATGCTTTTCATTTAAGAGCGAGAAACGGGTGAGCTTCGTGAATGATGTAGCTTCGTTTGAGCTGAAAAGTGAGTGCGTTTACCTGAAACGAAGTCTTGCTTGTAGGAAGACACAGAGCCTGGCAATTAACTCCGATTCTGAAGGGAAACACACAGCACAGTTCTCATCCATGAAACACACTCTGCTTTAGAGCAAGAAGCACTCTCTTGCTTCCTCAAATCTCTAATAAGGCGGGAAACGTGAGTGTGCTCAGAACAAAAGAACCTTGTTTCCTACACACAGGGACCATATCCAGTTCAACTCTGCTTCTGAAACTGATACAAACCACAGGTCCTCTAACATCCAATGCTATTCAGTTAAGAGCAAGGAACTTGTGAGCTTCGTGTACGATGTAGCTTCGTTTGAGCTGAAAAGTGAGTGCTGTTTACCTGAAACGAAGTCTTGCTTGTAGGAAGACACAGAGCCTGGCATTTAACTCCGTTTCTGAAGGGAAAGACACAGCACAGTTCTCTTCCATGAAACACACTCTGCTTTAGAGCAAGAAGCAGGCTCTTGCTTTCTCAAGTCTCTAATAAGGCAGGAAACGTGAGTGTGCTTAGAACAAAAGAACCGTGTTTCCTACACACACGGACCATATCTAGTTCAACTCTGCTTCTGAAACTGATACAAACCACAGGTCCTCTAACATCCAATGCTATGCAGATAAGAGGGAGAAACGTGTGAGCTTCGTGAACGATGTAGCTTCCTTTGAGCTGAAAAGTGAGTGTGTTTACCTGAAACGAAGTCTTGCTTGTAGGAAGACACAGAGCCTGTCATTTAACTCCGTTTCTGAAGGGAAAAACACAGCACAGTTCTCATCCATAAAACACACTCAGCTTTAGAGCAAGAAGCACTCCCTTGCTTTCTCAAGTCTGTAATAAAGCAGGAAACGTGAGTGTGCTTAGAAGAAAAGAACCGTGTTTCCTACACACACGGACGATATCTAGTTCAACTCTGCTTCTGAAACTGATACACCACAGGTCCTCTAACATCCAATGCTTTTCAGTTAAATCGAGAAACGTGTGAGCTTCCTGAATGATGTAGCTTCGTTTGAGCTGAAAAGTGAGTGCGTTTACCTGAAAGAATTCTTGCTTGTAGGAAGACACAGAGCCTGGAATTTAACTCCGTTTCTGAAGGAAAAGACACAGCACAGTTCTCATCCATGAAACACACTCTGCTTTAGAGCAAGAACCACTCTCCTGCTCCCGCAGGTCTCTAATAAGGCAGGAAACGTGAGTGTGCTTAGAACAAAAGAACCGTGTTTCCTACACACACGGACCATATCTAGTTCATCTTTGCTTCTGAAACTGATACAAACCACAGGTCCTCTAACATCCAATGCTATTCTGTTAAGAGCGAGAAACGTGTGAGCTTCGTGAACGATGTAGCTTCCTTTGAGCTGAAAAGTGAGTGCTTTTACCTGAAACGTAGTCTTGATGTAAGAAGACACAGAGCCTGGCATTTAACTCCTTTTCTGAAGGGAAACACACAGCACAGTTCTCATCCATGAAACACACGCTTCTTTAGAGCAAGAAGCACTCCCTTGCTTTCTCAAGTCAGTAATAAAGCAGGAAACGTGAGTGTGCTTAGAAGAAAAGAACCCTGTTTCCTAGACACGGACAATATCTAGTTCAACTCTGCTTCTGAAACTGATACACCACACGTCCTCTAACATCCAATGGTATTCAGTTAAGAGAGAGAAACGTGTGAGCCTCGTTAAAGATGTAGCTTCCTTTGAGCTGAAAAGTGAGTGCGTTTACCTGAAACGAAGTCTTGCTTGTAGGAAGACACAGAGCCTGGCATTTAACTCCCTTTCTGAAGGGAAAGACACAGCACAGTTCTCATCCATGAAACACACTCTTCTTTAGGCAAGAAGCACTCTCTGGCTTTCTCAAGTCTCTAATAAAGCCGGAAACGTGAGTGTGCAGAGAACAAATAACCGTGTTTCCTACACACACGGACCATATCTAGTTCAACTCTGCTTCTGAAACTGATACAAACCACAGGTCCTCTAACATCCAATGCTTTTCAGTTAAGAGCGAGAAACGTGTGAGCTTCGTGAATGATGTAGCTTCCTTTGAGCTGAAAAGTGAGTGCGTTTACCTGAAACGAATTCTTGCTTGTAGGAAGACACAGAGCCTGGCAATTAACTCCGATTCTGAAGGGAAACACACAGCACAGTTCTCATCCATGAAACACACTCTGCTTTAGAGCAAGAACCACTCTCTTGCTTTCTCAATTCTCTAATAAGGCGGGAAACGTGAGTGTGCTCAGAACAAAAGAACCGTGTTTCCTACACACAGGGACCATATCCAGTTCAACTCTGCTTCTGAAACTGATACAAACCACAGGTCCTCTAACATCCAATGCTATTCAGTTAAGAGCAAGGAACTTGTGAGCTTCGTGTACGATGTAGCTTCCTTGAGCTGAAAAGTGAGTGCTGTTTACCTGAAACGAAGTCTTGCTTGTAGGAAGACACAGAGCCTGGCATTTAACTCCGTTTCTGAAGGGAAAGCCACAGCACAGTTTTCATCCATGAAACACACTCTGCTTTAGAGCAAGAACCACTCTCTTCCTTCCTCAAGTCTCTAATAAGGCAGGAAACGTGAGTGTGCTTAGAACAAAAGAACCGTGTTTCCTACACACACGGACCATATCTAGTTCAACTCTGCTTCTGAAACTGATACAAACCACAGGTCCTCTAACATCCAATGCTATGCAGATAAGAGGGAGAAACGTGTGAGCTTCGTGAACAATGTAGCTTCCTTTGAGCTGAAAAGTGAGTGTGTTTACCTGAAACGAAGTCTTGCTTGTAGGAAGACACAGAGCCTGTCATTTAACTCCGTTTCTGAAGGGAAAAACACAGCACAGTTCTCATCCATAAAACACACTCAGCTTTAGAGCAAGAAGCACTCCCTTGCTTTCTCAAGTCTGTAATAAAGCAGGAAACGTGAGTGTGCTAAGAAGAAAAGAACCGTGTTTCCTACACACACGGACGATATCTAGTTCAACTCTGCTTCTGAAACTGATACACCACAGGTCCTCTAACATCCAATGCTTTTCAATTAAAGCGAGAAACGTGTGAGCTTCCTGAATGATGTAGCTTCGTTTGAGCTGAAAAGTGAGTGCGTTTACCTGAAAGAATTCTTGCTTGTAGGAAGACACAGAGCCTGGAATTTAACTCCGTTTCTGAAGGAAAAGACACAGCACAGTTCTCATCCATGAAACACACTCTGCTTTAGAGCAAGAACCACTCTCCTGCTCCCTCAGGTCTCTAATAAGGCAGGAAACGTGAGTGTGCTTAGAACAAAAGAACCGTGTTTCCTACACACACGGACCATATCTAGTTCATCTTTGCTTCTGAAACTGACACAAACCACAGGTCCTCTAACATCCAATGCTATTTTGTTAAGAGCGAGAAACGTGTGAGCTTCGTGAACGATGTAGCTTCCTTTGAGCTGAAAAGTGAGTGCTTTTACCTGAAACGTAGTCTTGATGTAAGAAGACACAGAGCCTGGCATTTAACTCCTTTTCTGAAGGGAAACACACAGCACAGTTCTCTTCCATGAAACACACGCTGCTTTAGAGCAAGAAGCACTCCCTTGCTTTCTCAAGTCAGTAATAAAGCAGGAAACGTGAGTGTGCTTAGAAGAAAAGAACCGTGTTTCCTACACACGGACAATATCTAGTTCAACTCTGCTTCTGAAACTGATACACCACACGTCCTCTAACATCCAATGGTATTCAGTTAAGAGAGAAAAACGTGTGAGCCTCGTTAAAGATGTAGCTTCATTTGAGCTGAAAAGTGAGTGCGTTTACCTGAAACGAAGTCTTGCTTGTAGGAAGACACAGAGCCTGGCATTTAACTCCCTTTCTGAAGGGAAAGACACAGCACAGTTCTCATCCATGAAACACACTCTTCTTTAGAGCAAGAAGCACTCTCTGGCTTTCTCAAGTCTCTAATAAAGCCGGAAACGTGAGTGTGCAGAGAACAAATAACCGTGTTTCCTACACACACGGACCATATCTAGTTCAACTCTGCTTCTGAAACTGATACAAACCACAGGTCCTCTAACATCCAATGCTTTTCAGTTAAGAGCGAGAAACGTGTGAGCTTCGTGAATGATGTAGCTTCGTTTGAGCTGAAAAGTGAGTGCGTTTACCTGAAACGAATTCTTGCTTGTAGGAAGACACAGAGCCTGGCAATTAACTCCGATTCTGCAGGGAAACACACAGCACAGTTCTCATCTATGAAACACACTCTGCTATAGAGCAAGAAGCACTCTCTCGCTTTCTAGCGTCTCTAATAAGGCGGGAAACGTGAGTGTGCTCAGAACAAAAGAACCGTTTTTCCTACACACGGACCATATCTAGTTCAACTCTGCTTCTGAAACTGATACAAACCACAGGTCCTCTAACATCCAATGCTATTCATTTAAGAGCTAGAAACGTGTGAGTTTAGTGAACGATGTAGATTCCTTTGAGCTGAATAGTGAGTGTCTTTACCTGAAACGAAGTCTTGCTTGTAGGAAGACACCAAGCCTGGCATTTAACTCCGTTACTGAAGGGAAAGACACAGCACAGTTCTCATCCATGAAACACACTCTGCTTTAGAGCAAGAAGCACTCCCTTGCTTTCTCAAGTCTCTGAAAAAGCAGGAAACGTGAGTGTGCTTAGAAGAAAAGAACCGTGTTTTCTACACACACAGACGATATCTAGTTCAACTCTGCTTCTGAAACTGATACACCACAGGTCCTCCTACATCCAATGGTTTTCAGTTAAGAGCGAGAAACGTGTGAGCTTCGTTAAAGATGTAGCTTCCTTTGAGCTGAAAAGTGAGTGCGTTTACCTGAAACGAAGTCTTGCTTTAGGAAGACACAGAGCCTGGCATTTTACTCCGTTTCTGAAGGGAAACACACAACACAGTTCTCATCCATGAAACACACTCTTCTTTAGAGCAAGAAGCAATCTATTGCTTTCTCAAGTCTCTAATAAGGCGGGAAACGTGAGTGTGCTCAGAACAAAAGAACCGTGTTTCCTACTCACAGGGACCATATCCAGTTCAACTCTGCTTCTGAAACTGATACAAACCACAGGTCCTCTAACATCCAATGATATTCAGTTAAGAGCGAGGAACGTGTGAGCTTCGTGAACGATGTAGCTTCATTTGAGCTGAAAAGTGAGTGCTGTTTACCTGAAAAGAAGTCTTGCTAGTAGGTAGACACAGAGCCTGGCAATTAACTCTGATTCTGAAGGGAAACACACAGCACAGTTCTCATCCATGAAACACACTCTGCTTTAGAGCAAGAAGCACTCTCTTGCTTCCTCAATTCTCTAATAAGGCAGTAAACGTGAGTGTGCTTAGAACAAAAGAACCGTGTTTCCTACACACACGGACCATATCTAGTTCAACTCTGCTTCTGAAACTGACACAAACCACAGTTCCTCTAACATCCAATGCTTTTCAGTTAAGAGCAAGGAACGTGTGAGCTTCGTGAACGATGTAGCTTCATTTGAGCTGAAAAGTGAGTGCTGTTTACCTGAAACGAAGTCTTGCTTGTAGGAAGACACAGATCCTGGCATTTAACTCCGTTTCTGAAGGGAAAGACACAGCACAGTTCTCATCCATGAAACACACTCTGCTATACAGCAAGAAGCACTCTCTTGCTTTCTAGCGTCTCTAATAAGGCGGGAAACATGAGTGTGCTCAGAACAAAAGAACCGTTTTTCATACACACACGGACCATATCTAGTTCAACTCTGCTTCTGAAACTGATACAAACCACAGGTCCTCTAACATCCAATGCTATTCAGTTAAGAGCTAGAAACGTGTGAGCTTAGTGAACGATGTAGCTTCCTTTGAGCTGAAAAGTGAGTGTCTTTACCTGAAAAGAAGTCTTGCTTGTAGGAAGACACCGAGCCTGGCATTTAACTCCGTTTCTGAAGGGAAACACACAGCACAGTTCTCATCCATGAAACACACTCTGCTTTAGAGCAAGAAGCACTCCCTTGCTTTCCCAAGTCTCTAATAAAGCAGGAAACGTGAGTGTGCTTAGAAGAAAAGAACCGTGTTTCCTACACACACGGACGATATCTAGTTCAACTCTGCTTCTGAAACTGATACACCACAGGTCCTCCTACATCCAATGCTATTCAGTTAAGAGCGAGGAACGTGTGAGCTTCGTGAACGATGTAGCTTCATTTGAGCTGAAATTGAGTGCGTTTACCTGATACGAAGTCTTGCTTGTAGGAAGACACAGAGCCTGGCAATTAACTCCGATTCTGAAGGGAAACACACAGCACAGTTCTCATCCATGAAACACACTCTGCTTTAGAGCAAGAAGGACTCTCTTGCTTCCTCAAGTCTCTAATAAGGCAGGAACCGTGAGTGTGCTTAGAACAAAAGAACTGTGTTTCCTACACACACGGACCATATCTAGTTCAACTCTGCTTCTGAAATTGATACAAACCACAGGTCCTCTAACATCCACTGCTTTTCAGTTCAGAGCGAGAATCGTTTGAGCTTCGTGAACGAAGTAGCTTCCATTGAGCTGAAAAGTGAGTGCGTTTACCTGAAATGAAGTCTTGCTTGTAGGAAGACACAGAGCCTGGCATTTAACTCCATTTCTGCAGGGAAACACACAGCACAGTTCTCATCTATGAAACACACTCTGCTATAGAGCAAGAAGCACTCTCTCGCTTTCTAGCGTCTCTAATAAGGCGGGAAACGTGAGTGTGCTCAGAACAAAAGAACCGTTTTTCCTACACACGGACCATATCTAGTTCAACTCTGCTTCTGAAACTGATACAAACCACAGGTCCTCTAACATCCAATGCTATTCAGTTAAGAGCTAGAAACGTGTGAGCTTAGTGAACGATGTAGCTTCCTTTGAGCTGAATAGTGAGTGTCTTTACCTGAAACGAAGTATTGCTTGTAGGAAGACACAGAGCCTGGCATTTAACTCCATTTCTGCAGGGAAACACACAGCACAGTTCTCATCTATGAAACACACTCTGCTATAGATCAAGAAGCACTCTCTTGCTTTCTCAAGTCTCTAATAAGGCAGGAAACGTGAGTGTGCTTAGAACAAAAGAACCGTGTTTCCTACACACACGGACCATTTCTCATTCAACACTGCTTCTGAAACTGATACAAACCACAGTACCTCTAACATCCGATGCTATTCAGTTAAGAGCGAGGGAACGTGTGAGCTTCGTGAATGATGTAGCTTCATTTGAGCTGAAAAGTGAGTGCTGTTTACCTGAAACGAAGTCTGGCTTGTAGGAAGACACAGAGCCGGGCATTTAACTCCGTTTCTGAAGGGAAAGGCACAGCACTGTTCTCATCAATGAAACACACTCTGCTTTAGAGCAAGAAGCACTCTCTTGCTTCCTCAAGTCTCTAATAAGGCGGGAAACGTTAGTGTGCTCAGAACAAAAGAACCGTGTTTCCTACACACAGGGACCATATCCAGTTCAACTCTGCTTCTGAAACTGATACAAACCACAGGTCCTCTAACATCCAATGCTATTCAGTTAAGAGCGAGGAACGTGTGAGCTTCGTGAACGATGTAGCTTCATTTGAGCTGAAAGTGAGTGCTGTTTACCTGAAAAGAAGTCTTACTTGTAGGAAGACACAGAGCCTGGCATTTAACTCCGTTTCTGAAGGGAAACACACAGCACAGTTCTCATCCATGAAACACACTCTGCTTTAGAGCAAGAAGCACTCCCTTGCTTTCTCAAGTCTCTAAAAAAGCAGGAAACGTGAGTGTGCTTAGAAGAAAAGAACCGTGTTTCCTACACACACGGACCATATCTAGTTCAACTCTGCTTCTGAAACTGATACACCACAGGTCCTCCTACATCCAATGCCTTTCAGTTAAGAGAGAGAAACGTGTGAGCTTCGTTAAAGATGTAGCTTCCTTTGAGCTGAAAAGTGAGTGTGTTTACCTGAAACGAAGTCTTGCTTTAGGAAGACACAGAGCCTGGCATTTAACTCCGTTTCTGAAGGGAAACACACAACACAGTTCTCATCCATGAAACACACTCTTCTTTAGAGCAAGAAGCAATCTATTGCTTTCTCAAGTCTCTAATAAGGCGGGAAACGTGAGTGTGCTCAGAACAAAAGAACCGTGTTTCCTACACACAGGGACCATATCCAGTTCAACTCTGCTTCTGAAACTGATACAATCCAAAGGTCCTCTAACATCCAATGCTTTTCAGTTCAGAGAGGGAAACGTGTGAGCTCCGTGAATGATGTAGCTTCCTTTGAGCTAAAAAGTGAGTGCTTTTACCTGAAAGGTAGTCTTGATGTAAGAAGACACAGAGCCTGGCATTGAACTCCTTTTCTGAAGGGAAACAGACAGGACAGTTCTCATCCATGAAACACACTCTGCTTTAGAGCAAGGAGCAGGTTCTTGCTTTCTCAAGTCTCTAATAAGGCAGGAAACGTGAGTGTGCTTAGATCAAAAGAACCGTGTTTCCTACACACACGGACCATTTCTCATTCAACACTGCTTCTGAAACTGATACAAACCACAGGACCTCTAACATCCAATGCTATTCAGTTAAGAGCGAGGGAACGTGTGAGCTTCGTGAACGATGTAGCTTCATTTGAGATGAAAAGTGAGTGCTGTTTACCTTAAACGAAATCTGGCTTGTAGGTAGACACAGAGCCTGGCAATTAACTCTGATTCTGAAGGGAAACACACAGCACAGTTCTCATCCATGAAACACACTCTGCTTTAGAGCAAGAAGCACTCTCTTGCTTCCTCAAGTCTCTAATAAGGCAGTAAACGTGAGTGTGCTTAGAACAAAAGAACCGTGTTTCCTACACACACGGACCATATCTAGTTCAACTCTGCTTCTGAAACTGATACAAACCACAGTTCCTCTAACATCCAATGCTTTTCAGTTAAGAGCAGGAACGTGTGAGCTTCGTGAACGATGTAGCTTCATTTGAGCTGAAAAGTGAGTGCTGTTTACCTGAAACGAAGTCTTGCTTGTAGGAAGACACAGATCCTGGCATTTAACTCCGTTTCTGAAGTGAAAGACACAGCACAGTTCTCATCCATGAAACACACTCTGCTATACAGCAAGAAGCACTCTCTTGCTTTCTAGCGTCTCTAATAAGGCGGGAAACGTGTGTGCTTAGAACAAAAGAACCGTGTTTCCTACACACACGGACCATATCTAGTTCAACTCTGCTTCTGAAACTGATACAAACCAAAGGTCCTCTAACATCCAATGCTTTTCAGTTCAGAGAGGGAAACGTGTGAGCTCCGTGAATGATGTAGCTTCCTTTGAGCTAAAAAGTGAGTGCTTTTACCTGAAACGTAGTCTTGATGGAAGAAGACACAGAGCCTGGCATTTAACTCCGTTTCTGAAGGGAAACAGACAGGACAGTTCTCATCCATGAAACACACTCTGCTTTAGAGCAAGAAGCAGGCTCTTGCTTTCTCAAGTCTCTAATAAGGCAGGAAACGTGAGTGTGCTTAGAACCAAAGAACCGTGTTTCCTACACACACGGACCATTTCTCATTCAACACTGCTTCTGAAACTGATACAAACCACAGGACCTCTAACATCCAATGCTATTCAGTTAAGAGCAAGGGAACGTGTGAGCTTCGTGAACGATGTAGCTTCATTTGAGCTGAAAAGTGAGTGCTGTTTACCTGAAACGAAGTCTGGCTTCTAGGAAGACACAGAGCCGGGCATTTCACTCCGTTTCTGAAGGGAAAGACACAGCACAGTTCTCATCCATGAAACACACTCTGCTTTAGAGCAAGAAGCACTCTCTTGCTTCTTCAAGTCTCTAATAAGGCATGAAACGTAAGTGTGCTTAGAACAAAAGAACCGTGTTTCCTACACACACGGACCATATCTAGTTCAACTCTGCTTCTGAAACTGATACTAACCAAGGTCCTCTAACATCCAATGCTTTTCAGTTATGAGCGAGAAACGTGTGAGCTTCGTGAACGATGTAGCTTCCTTGAGCTGAAATGTGAGTGCGTTTACCTGAAACGAAATCTTGCTTGTAGGAAGACACAGAGCCTGGCAATTAACTCCGATTCTGAAGGGAAACACACAGCACAGTTCTAATCCATGAAACACACTCTGCTTTAGAGCAAGAAGCAGGCTCTTGCTTTCTCAAGTCTCTAATAAGGCAGGAAACGTGAGTGTGCTTAGAACAAAAGAACCGTGTTTCCTACACACACGGACCATTTTTCATTCAACACTGCTTCTTAAACTGATACAAACCACAGGACCTCTAACATCCAATGCTATTCAGTTAAGAGCGAGGGAACGTGTGAGCTTCGTGAATGATGTAGCTTCATTTGAGCTGAAAAGTGAGTGCTGTTTACCTGAAACGAAGTCTGGCTTGTAGGAAGACACAGAGCCGGGCATTTAACTCCGTTTCTGAAGGGAAAGACACAGCACAGTTCTCATCCATGAAACACACTCTGCTTTAGAGCAAGAAGCACTCTCTTGCTTCCTCAAGTCTCTAATAAGGCAGGAAACGTGAGTGTGCTTAGAACAAAAGAACCATGTTTCCTACACACATGGACCATATCTAGTTCAACTCTGCTTCTGAAACTGATACAAACCACAGGTCCTCTAACATCCAATGCTTTTCAGTTAAGAGCGAGAAACGTGTGAGCTTCGTGAACGATGTAGCTTCCTTGAGCTGAAATGTGAGTGCGTTTACCTGAAACGAAATCTTGCTTGTAGGAAGACACAGAGCCTGGCAATTAACTCCGATTCTGAAGGGAAACACACAGCACAGTTCTAATCCATGAAACACACTCTGCTTTAGAGCAAGAAGCACTCTCTTGCTTCCTCAAGTCTCTAATAAGGCGGGAAACGTGAGTGTGCTTAGAACAAATAACCGTGTTTCCTACACACACGGACCATATCTAGTTCAACTCTGCTTCTGAAACTGATACAAACCACAGGTCCTCTAACATCCAATGCTTTTCAGTTAAGAGCGAGAAACGTGTGAGCTTCGTGAATGATGTAGCTTCGTTTGAGCTGAAAAGTGAGTGCGTTTACCTGAAACGAATTCTTGCTTGTAGGAAGACACAGAGCCTGGCAATTAACTCCGATTCTGAAGGGAAACACACAGCACAGTTCTCATCCATGAAACACACTCTGCTTTAGAGCAAGAACCACTCTCTTGCTTTCTCAATTCTCTAATAAGGCGGGAAACGTGAGTGTGCTCAGAACAAAAGAACCGTGTTTCCTACACACAGGGACCATATCCAGTTCAACTCTGCTTCTGAAACTGATACAAACCACAGGTCCTCTAACATCCAATGCTATGCAGATAAGAGGGAGAAACGTGTGAGCTTCGTGAACAATGTAGCTTCCTTTGAGCTGAAAAGTGAGTGTGTTTACCTGAAACGAAGTCTTGCTTGTAGGAAGACACAGAGCCTGGCATTTAACTCCCTTTCTGAAGGGAAAGACACAGCACAGTTCTCATCCATGAAACACACTCTTCTTTAGAGCAAGAAGCACTCTCTGGCTTTCTCAAGTCTCTAATAAAGCCGGAAACGTGAGTGTGCAGAGAACAAATAACCGTGTTTCCTACACACACGGACCATATCTAGTTCAACTCTGCTTCTGAAACTGATACAAACCACAGGTCCTCTAACATCCAATGCTTTTCAGTTAAGAGCGAGAAACGTGTGAGCTTCGTGAATGATGTAGCTTCGTTTGAGCTGAAAAGTGAGTGCGTTTACCTGAAACGAATTCTTGCTTGTAGGAAGACACAGAGCCTGGTAATTAACTCCGATTCTGCAGGGAAACACACAGCACAGTTCTCATCCATGAAACACACTCTGCTTTAGAGCAAGAAGCACTCCCTTGCTTTCTCAAGTCTCTAAAAAAGCAGGAAACGTGAGTGTGCTTAGAAGAAAAGAACCGTGTTTCCTACACACACGGACCATATCTAGTTCAACTCTGCTTCTGAAACTGATACACCACAGGTCCTCCTACATCCAATGCCTTTCAGTTAAGAGAGAGAAACGTGTGAGCTTCGTTAAAGATGTAGCTTCCTTTGAGCTGAAAAGTGAGTGTGTTTACCTGAAACGAAGTCTTGCTTTAGGAAGACACAGAGCCTGGCATTTAACTCCGTTTCTGAAGGGAAACACACAACACAGTTCTCATCCATGAAACACACTCTTCTTTAGAGCAAGAAGCAATCTATTGCTTTCTCAAGTCTCTAATAAGGCGGGAAACGTGAGTGTGCTCAGAACAAAAGAACCGTGTTTCCTACACACAGGGACCATATCCAGTTCAACTCTGCTTCTGAAACTGATACAATCCAAAGGTCCTCTAACATCCAATGCTTTTCAGTTCAGAGAGGGAAACGTGTGAGCTCCGTGAATGATGTAGCTTCCTTTGAGCTAAAAAGTGAGTGCTTTTACCTGAAAGGTAGTCTTGATGTAAGAAGACACAGAGCCTGGCATTGAACTCCTTTTCTGAAGGGAAACAGACAGGACAGTTCTCATCCATGAAACACACTCTGCTTTAGAGCAAGAAGCAGGTTCTTGCTTTCTCAAGTCTCTAATAAGGCAGGAAACGTGAGTGTGCTTAGATCAAAAGAACCGTGTTTCCTACACACACGGACCATTTCTCATTCAACACTGCTTCTGAAACTGATACAAACCACAGGACCTCTAACATCCAATGCTATTCAGTTAAGAGCGAGGGAACGTGTGAGCTTCGTGAACGATGTAGCTTCATTTGAGCTGAAAAGTGAGTGCTGTTTACCTTAAACGAAATCTGGCTTGTACGTAGACACAGAGCCTGGCAATTAACTCTGATTCTGAAGGGAAACACACAGCACAGTTCTCATCCATGAAACACACTCTGCTTTAGAGCAAGAAGCACTCTCTTGCTTCCTCAAGTCTCTAATAAGGCAGTAAACGTGAGTGTGCTTAGAACAAAAGAACCGTGTTTCCTACACACACGGACCATATCTAGTTCAACTCTGCTTCTGAAACTGATACAAACCACAGTTCCTCTAACATCCAATGCTTTTCAGTTAAGAGCAAGGAACGTGTGAGCTTCGTGAACGATGTAGCTTCATTTGAGCTGAAAAGTGAGTGCTGTTTACCTGAAACGAAGTCTTGCTTGTAGGAAGACACAGATCCTGGCATTTAACTCCGTTTCTGAAGTGAAAGACACAGCACAGTTCTCATCCATGAAACACACTCTGCTATACAGCAAGAAGCACTCTCTTGCTTTCTAGCGTCTCTAATAAGGCGGGAAACGTGTGTGCTTAGAACAAAAGAACCGTGTTTCCTACACACACGGACCATATCTAGTTCAACTCTGCTTCTGAAACTGATACAAACCAAAGGTCCTCTAACATCCAATGCTTTTCAGTTCAGAGAGGGAAACGTGTGAGCTCCGTGAATGATGTAGCTTCCTTTGAGCTAAAAAGTGAGTGCTTTTACCTGAAACGTAGTCTTGATGGAAGAAGACACAGAGCCTGGCATTTAACTCCGTTTCTGAAGGGAAACAGACGTGACAGTTCTCATCCATGAAACACACTCTGCTTTAGAGCAAGAAGCAGGCTCTTGCTTTCTCAAGTCTCTAATAAGGCAGGAAACGTGAGTGTGCTTAGAACCAAAGAACCGTGTTTCCTACACACACGGACCATTTCTCATTCAACACTGCTTCTGAAACTGATACAAACCACAGGACCTCTAACATCCAATGCTATTCAGTTAAGAGCAAGGGAACGTGTGAGCTTCGTGAACGATGTAGCTTCATTTGAGCTGAAAAGTGAGTGCTGTTTACCTGAAACGAAGTCTGGCTTCTAGGAAGACACAGAGTCGGGCATTTCACTCCGTTTCTGAAGGGAAAGACACAGCACAGTTCTCATCCATGAAACACACTCTGCTTTAGAGCAAGAAGCACTCTCTTGCTTCTTCAAGTCTCTAATAAGGCAGGAAACGTAAGTGTGCTTAGAACAAAAGAACCGTGTTTCCTACACACACGGACCATATCTAGTTCAACTCTGCTTCTGAAACTGATACTAACCAAGGTCCTCTAACATCCAATGCTTTTCAGTTATGAGCGAGAAACGTGTGAGCTTCGTGAACGATGTAGCTTCCTTGAGCTGAAATGTGAGTGCGTTTACCTGAAATGAAATCTTGCTTGTAGGAAGACACAGAGCCTGGCAATTAACTCCGATTCTGAAGGGAAACACACAGCACAGTTATAATCCATGAAACACACTCTGCTTTAGAGCAAGAAGCAGGCTCTTGCTTTCTCAAGTCTCTAATAAGGCAGGAAACGTGAGTGTGCTTAGAACAAAAGAACCGTGTTTCCTACACACACGGACCATTTTTCATTCAACACTGCTTCTTAAACTGATACAAACCACAGGATCTCTAACATCCAATGCTATTCAGTTAAGAGCGAGGGAACGTGTGAGCTTCGTGAATGATGTAGCTTCATTTGAGCTGAAAAGTGAGTGCTGTTTACCTGAAACGAAGTCTGGCTTGTAGGAAGACACAGAGCCGGGCATTTAACTCCGTTTCTGAAGGGAAAGACACAGCACAGTTCTCATCCATGAAACACACTCTGCTTTAGAGCAAGAAGCACTCTCTTGCTTCCTCAAGTCTCTAATAAGGCAGGAAACGTGAGTGTGCTTAGAACAAAAGAACCATGTTTCCTACACACATGGACCATATCTAGTTCAACTCTGCTTCTGAAACTGATACAAACCACAGGTCCTCTAACATCCAATGCTTTTCAGTTAAGAGCGAGAAACGTGTGACCTTCGTGAACGATGTAGCTTCCTTGAGCTGAAATGTGAGTGCGTTTACCTGAAACGAAGTCTTGCTTGTAGGAAGACACAGAGCCTGGCAATTAACTCCGATTCTCAAGGGAAACACACAGCACAGTTCTAATCCATGAAACACACTCTGCTTTAGAGCAAGAAGCACTCTCTTGCTTCCTCAAGTCTCTAATAAGGCGGGAAACGTGAGTGTGCTTAGAACAAATAACCGTGTTTCCTACACACACGGACCATATCTAGTTCAACTCTGCTTCTGAAACTGATACAAACCACAGGTCCTCTAACATCCAATGCTTTTCAGTTAAGAGCGAGAAACGTGTGAGCTTCGTGAATGATGTAGCTTCGTTTGAGCTGAAAAGTGAGTGAGTTTACCTGAAACGAATTCTTGCTTGTAGGAAGACACAGAGCCTGGCAATTAACTCCGATTCTGAAGGGAAACACACAGCACAGTTCTCATCCATGAAACACACTCTGCTTTAGAGCAAGAACCACTCTCTTGCTTTCTCAATTCTCTAATAAGGCGGGAAACGTGAGTGTGCTCAGAACAAAAGAACCGTGTTTCCTACACACAGGGACCATATCCAGTTCAACTCTGCTTCTGAAACTGATACAAACCACAGGTCCTCTAACATCCAATGCTTTTCAGTTAAGAGCGAGAAACGTGTGAGCTTCGTGAATGATGTAGCTTCGTTTGAGCTGAAAAGTGAGTGCGTTTACCTGAAACGAATTCTTGCTTGTAGGAAGACACAGAGCCTGGCAATTAACTCCGATTCTGCAGGGAAACACACAGCACAGTTCTCATCCATGAAACACACTCTGCTTTAGAGCAAGAAGCACTCCCTTGCTTTCTCAAGTCTCTGAAAAAGCAGGAAACGTGAGTGTGCTTAGAAGAAAAGAACCGTGTTTCCTACACACACAGACGATATCTAGTTCAACTCTGCTTCTGAAACTGATACACCACAGGTCCTCCTACATCCAATGGTTTTCAGTTAAGAGCGAGAAACGTGTGAGCTTCGTTAAAGATGTAGCTTCCTTTGAGCTGAAAAGTGAGTGCGTTTACCTGAAACGAAGTCTTGCTTTAGGAAGACACAGAGCCTGGCATTTTACTCCGTTTCTGAAGGGAAACACACAACACAGTTCTCATCCATGAAACACACTCTTCTTTAGAGCAAGAAGCAATCTATTGCTTTCTCAAGTCTCTAATAAGGCGGGAAACGTGAGTGTGCTCAGAACAAAAGAACCGTGTTTCCTACTCACAGGGAACATATCCAGTTCAACTCTGCTTCTGAAACTGATACAAACCACAGGTCCTCTAACATCCAATGAGATTCAGTTAAGAGCGAGGAACGTGTGAGCTTCGTGAACGATGTAGCTTCATTTGAGCTGAAAAGTGAGTGCTGTTTACCTGAAAAGAAGTCTTGCTAGTAGGTAGACACAGAGCCTGGCAATTAACTCTGATTCTGAAGGGAAACACACAGCACAGTTCTCATCCATGAAACACACTCTGCTTTAGAGCAAGAAGCACTCTCTTGCTTCCTCAAGTCTCTAATAAGGCAGTAAACGTGAGTGTGCTTAGAACAAAAGAACCGTGTTTCCTACACACACGGACCATATCTAGTTCAACTCTGCTTCTGAAACTGACACCAACCACAGTTCCTCTAACATCCAATGCTTTTCAGTTAAGAGCAAGGAACGTGTGAGCTTCGTGAACGATGTAGCTTCATTTGAGCTGAAAAGTGAGTGCTGTTTACCTGAAACGAAGTCTTGCTTGTAGGAAGACACAGATCCTGGCATTTAACTCCGTTTCTGAAGGGAAAGACACAGCACAGTTCTCATCCATGAAACACACTCTGCTATACAGCAAGAAGCACTCTCTTGCTTTCTAGCGTCTCTAATAAGGCGGGAAACATGAGTGTGCTCAGAACAAAAGAACCGTTTTTCATACACACACGGACCGTATCTAGTTCAACTCTGCTTCTGAAACTGATACAAACCACAGGTCCTCTAACATCCAATGCTATTCAGTTAAGAGCTAGAAACGTGTGAGCTTAGTGAACGATGTAGCTTCCTTTGAGCTGAAAAGTGAGTGTCTTTACCTGAAAAGAAGTCTTGCTTGTAGGAAGACACCGAGCCTGGCATTTAACTCCGTTTCTGAAGGGAAACACACAGCACAGTTCTCATCCATGAAACACACTCTGCTTTAGAGCAAGAAGCACTCCCTTGCTTTCCCAAGTCTCTAATAAAGCAGGAAACGTGAGTGTGCTTAGAAGAAAAGAACCGTGTTTCCTACACACACGGACGATATCTAGTTCAACTCTGCTTCTGAAACTAATACACCACAGGTCCTCCTACATCCAATGCTATTCAGTTAAGAGCGAGGAACGTGTGAGCTTCGTGAACGATGTAGCTTCATTTGAGCTGAAATTGAGTGCGTTTACCTGATACGAAGTCTTGCTTGTAGGAAGACACAGAGCCTGGCAATTAACTCCGATTCTGAAGGGAAACACACAGCACAGTTCTCATCCATGAAACACACTCTGCTTTAGAGCAAGAAGGACTCTCTTGCTTCCTCAAGTCTCTAATAAGGCAGGAACCGTGAGTGTGCTTAGAACAAAAGAACTGTGTTTCCTACACACACGGACCATATCTAGTTCAACTCTGCTTCTGAAATTGATACAAACCACAGGTCCTCTAACATCCACTGCTTTTCAGTTCAGAGCGAGAATCGTTTGAGCTTCGTGAACGAAGTAGCTTCCATTGAGCTGAAAAGTGAGTGCGTTTACCTGAAATGAAGTCTTGCTTGTAGGAAGACACAGAGCCTGGCATTTAACTCCATTTCTGCAGGGAAACACACAGCACAGTTCTCATCTATGAAACACACTCTGCTATAGAGCAAGAAGCACTCTCTCGCTTTCTAGCGTCTCTAATAAGGCGGGAAACGTGAGTGTGCTCAGAACAAAAGAACCGTTTTTCCTACACACGGACCATATCTAGTTCAACTCTGCTTCTGAAACTGATACAAACCACAGGTCCTCTAACATCCAATGCTATTCAGTTAAGAGCTAGAAACGTGTGAGCTTAGTGAACGATGTAGCTTCCTTTGAGCTGAATAGTGAGTGTCTTTACCTGAAACGAAGTATTGCTTGTAGGAAGACACAGAGCCTGGCATTTAACTCCGTTTCTGAAGGGAAACACATAGCACAGTTTTCATCCATGAAACACACTCTGCTTTAGAGCAAGAAGCAGGCTCTTGCTTTCTCAAGTCTCTAATAATGCAGGAAACGTGAGTGTGCTTAGAACAAAAGAACCGTGTTTCCTACACACACGGACCATTTCTCATTCAACACTGCTTCTGAAACTGATACAAACCACAGGACCTCTAACATCCAATGCTTTTCAGTTAAGAGCAAGAAATGAGTGAGCTTCGTGAACAATTTAGCTTCATTTGAGCTTAGAAGGGATTGCGTTTACCTGAAAGAAGTCTTGCTTGTAGGAAGACACAGAGCCTGGCATTTAACTCCGTTTCTGAAGGGAAACACGCAGCACAGTTCTCATCCATGAAACACACTCTGCTTTAGAGCAAGAAGCACTCTCTTGCTATGTCAAGTCTTAAAGAAGGCAAGAAACGTGAGTGTGCTCAGAACAATAGAACCGTTTTTCCTACACACACGGACCATATCTAGTTCAACTCTGCTTCTGAAACTGATACAAACCACAGGTCCTCTAACATCCAATGCTTTTCAGTTAAGAGCGAGAAACGTGTGAGCTTCGTGAACAATGTAGCTTCGTTTGAGCTGAAAAGTGAGTTGGTTTACCAGAAACGAAGTCTGGCTTGTAGGAAGACACAGAGCCGGGCATTTAACTCCGTTTCTGAAGGGAAAGACACAGCACAGTTCTCATCCATGAAACACACTCTGCTTTAGAGCAAGAAGGACTCTCTTGCTTCCTCAAGTCTCTAATAAGGCAGGAAACGTGAGTGTGCTTAGAAGAAAAGAACCGTGTTTCCTACACACACGGACCATATCTAGTTCAACTCTGCTTCTGAAATTGATACAAACCACAGGTCCTCTAACATCCAATGCTTTTCAGTTCAGAGCGAGAATCGTTTCAGCTTCGTGAACGAAGTAGCTTCCATTGAGCTGAAAAGTGAGTGCCTTTACCTGAAACGAAGTCTTGCTTGTAGGAAGACACAGAGCCTGGCATTTAACTCCATTTCTGCAGGGAAACACACAGCACAGTTCTCATCTATGAAACACACTCTGCTATAGATCAAGAAGCACTCTCTTGCTTTCTCAAGTCTCTAATAAGGCAGGAAACGTGAGTGTGCTTAGAACAAAAGAACCGTGTTTCCTACACACACGGACCATTTCTCATTCAACACTGCTTCTGAAACTGATACAAACCACAGTACCTCTAACATCCGATGCTATTCAGTTAAGAGCGAGGGAACGTGTGAGCTTCGTGAATGATGTAGCTTCATTTGAGCTGAAAAGTGAGTGCTGTTTACCTGAAACGAAGTCTGGCTTGTAGGAAGACACAGAGCCGGGCATTTAACTCCGTTTCTGAAGGGAAAGGCACAGCACTGTTCTCATCAATGAAACACACTCTGCTTTAGAGCAAGAAGCACTCTCTTGCTTCCTCAAGTCTCTAATAAGGCGGGAAACGTTAGTGTGCTCAGAACAAAAGAACCGTGTTTCCTACACACAGGGACCATATCCAGTTCAACTCTGCTTCTGAAACTGATACAAACCACAGGTCCTCTAACATCCAATGCTATTCAGTTAAGAGCGAGGAACGTGTGAGCTTCGTGAACGATGTAGCTTCATTTGAGCTGAAAGTGAGTGCTGTTTACCTGAAAAGAAGTCTTGCTTGTAGGAAGACACAGAGCCTGGCATTTAACTCCGTTTCTGAAGGGAAACACACAGCACAGTTCTCATCCATGAAACACACTCTGCTTTAGAGCAAGAAGCACTCCCTTGCTTTCTCAAGTCTCTAAAAAAGCAGGAAACGTGAGTGTGCTTAGAAGAAAAGAACCGTGTTTCCTACACACACGGACCATATCTAGTTCAACTCTGCTTCTGAAACTGATACACCACAGGTCCTCCTACATCCAATGCCTTTCAGTTAAGAGCGAGAAACGTGTGAGCTTCGTTAAAGATGTAGCTTCCTTTGAGCTGAAAAGTGAGTGCGTTTACCTGAAACGAAGTCTTGTTTAGGAAGACACAGAGCCTGGCATTTAACTCCGTTTCTGAAGGGAAACACACAACACAGTTCTCATCCATGAAACACACTCTTCTTTAGAGCAAGAAGCAATCTATTGCTTTCTCAAGTCTCTAATAAGGCGGGAAACGTGAGTGTGCTCAGAACAAAAGAACCGTGTTTCCTACACACAGGGACCATATCCAGTTCAACTCTGCTTCTGAAACTGATACAATCCAAAGGTCCTCTAACATCCAATGCTTTTCAGTTCAGAGAGGGAAACGTGTGAGCTCCGTGAATGATGTAGCTTCCTTTGAGCTAAAAAGTGAGTGCTTTTACCTGAAACGTAGTCTTGATGTAAGAAGACACAGAGCCTGGCATTGAACTCCTTTTCTGAAGGGAAACAGACAGGACAGTTCTCATCCATGAAACACACTCTGCTTTAGAGCAAGAAGCAGGTTCTTGCTTTCTCAAGTCTCTAATAAGGCAGGAAACGTGAGTGTGCTTAGATCAAAAGAACCGTGTTTCCTACACACACGGACCATTTCTCATTCAACACTGCTTCTGAAACTGATACAAACCACAGGACCTCTAACATCCAATGCTATTCAGTTAAGAGCGAGGGAACGTGTGAGCTTCGTGAACGATGTAGCTTCATTTGAGCTGAAAAGTGAGTGCTGTTTACCTTAAACGAAGTCTGGCTTGTAGGTAGACAAAGAGCCTGGCAATTAACTCTGATTCTGAAGGGAAACACACAGCACAGTTCTCATCCATGAAACACACTCTGCTTTAGAGCAAGAAGCACTCTCTCGCTTCCTCAAGTCTCTAATAAGGCAGTAAACGTGAGTGTGCTTAGAACAAAAGAACCGTGTTTCCTACACACACGGACCATATCTAGTTCAACTCTGCTTCTGAAACTGATACAAACCACAGTTCCTCTAACATCCAATGCTTTTCAGTTAAGAGCAAGGAACGTGTGAGCTTCGTGAACGATGTAGCTTCATTTGAGCTGAAAAGTGAGTGCTGTTTACCTGAAACGAAGTCTTGCTTGTAGGAAGACACAGATCCTGGCATTTAACTCCGTTTCTGAAGTGAAAGACACAGCACAGTTCTCATCCATGAAACACACTCTGCTATACAGCAAGAAGCACTCTCTTGCTTTCTAGCGTCTCTAATAAGGCGGGAAACGTGTGTGCTTAGAACAAAAGAACCGTGTTTCCTACACACACGGACCATATCTAGTTCAACTCTGCTTCTGAAACTGATACAAACCAAAGGTCCTCTAACATCCAATGCTTTTCAGTTCAGAGAGGGAAACGTGTGAGCTCCGTGAATGATGTAGTTTCCTTTGAGCTAAAAAGTGAGTGCTTTTACCTGAAACGTAGTCTTGATGGAAGAAGACACAGAGCCTGGCATTTAACTCCGTTTCTGAAGGGAAACAGACAGGACAGTTCTCATCCATGAAACACACTCTGCTTTAGAGCAAGAAGCAGGCTCTTGCTTTCTCAAGTCTCTAATAAGGCAGGAAACGTGAGTGTGCTTAGAACCAAAGAACCGTGTTTCCTACACACACGGACCATTTCTCATTCAACACATTCCTCTGAAACTGATACAAACCACAGGACCTCTAACATCCAATGCTATTCAGTTAAGAGCGAGGGAACGTGTGAGCTTCGTGAACGATGTAGCTTCATTTGAGCTGAAAAGTGAGTGCTGTTTACCTGAAATGAAGTCTGGCTTGTAGGAAGACACAGAGCCGGGCATTTAACTCCGTTTCTGAAGGGAAAGACACAGCACAGTTCTCATCCATGAAACACACTCTTCTTTAGAGCAAGAAGCACTCTCTTGCTTTCTCAAGTCTCTAATAAGGCGGGAAACGTGAGTGTGCTCAGAACAAAAGAACCGTGTTTCCTACACACAGGGACCATATCCAGTTCAACTCTGCTTCTGAAACTGATACAAACCAAAGGTCCTCTAACATCCAATGCTATTCAGTTAAGAGCGAGGAAATTGTGAGCTTCGTGAACGATGTAGCTTCATTTGAGCTGATAAGTGAGTGCTGTTTACCTGAAACGAAGTCTTGCTTGTAGGAAGACACAGATCCAGGCATTTAACTCCGTTTCTGAAGGGAAACACACAGCACAGTTCTCATCCATGAAACACACTCTGCTTTAGAGCAAGAAGCACTCCCTTGCTTTCTCAAGTCTGTAATAAAGCAGGAAACGTGAGTGTGCTTAGAAGAAAAGAACCGTGTTTCCTACACACACAGACGATATCTAGTTCAACTCTGCTTCTGAAACTGATACACCACAGGTCCTCCTACATCCAATGGTTTTCAGTTAAGAGCGAGAAATGTGTGAGATTCGTTAAAGATGTAGCTTCCTTTGAGCTGAAAAGTGAGTGCGTTTACCTGAAACGAAGTCTTGCTTTAGGAAGACACAGAGCCTGGCATTTTACTCCGTTTCTGAAGGGAAACACACAACACAGTTCTCATCCATGAAACACACTCTTCTTTAGAGCAAGAAGCAATCTATTGCTTTCTCAAGTCTCTAATAAGGCGGGAAACGTGAGTGTGCTCAGAACAAAAGAACCGTGTTTCCTACACACAGGGACCATATCCAGTTCAACTCTGCTTCTGAAACTGATACAAACCACAGGTCCTCTAACATCCAATGCTATTCAGTTAAGAGCGAGGAACGTGTGAGCTTCGTGAACGATGTAGCTTCATTTGAGCTGAAAAGTGAGTGCTGTTTACCTGAAAAGAAGTCTTGCTAGTAGGTAGACACAGAGCCTGGCAATTAACTCTGATTCTGAAGGGAAACACACAGCACAGTTATCATCCATGAAACACACTCTGCTTTAGAGCAAGAAGCACTCTCTTGCTTCCTCAAGTCTCTAATAAGGCAGTAAACGTGAGTGTGCTTAGAACAAAAGAACCGTGTTTCCTACACACACGGACCATATCTAGTTCAACTCTGCTTCTGAAACTGACACAAACCACAGTTCCTCTAACATCCAATGCTTTTCAGTTACGAGCAAGGAACGTGTGAGCTTCGTGAACGATGTACCTTCATAGGAGCTGAAAAGTGAGTGCTGTTTACCTGAAACGAAGTCTTGCTTGTAGGAAGACACAGATCCTGGCATTTAACTCCGTTTCTGAAGGGAAAGACACAGCACAGTTCTCATCCATGAAACACACTCTGCTATACAGCAAGAAGCACTCTCTTGCTTTCTAGCGTCTCTAATAAGGCGGGAAACATGAGTGTGCTCAGAACAAAAGAACCGTTTTTCATACACACACGGACCATATCTAGTTCAACTCTGCTTCTTAAACTGATACAAACCACAGGTCCTCTAACATCCAATGCTATTCAGTTAAGAGCTAGAAACGTGTGAGCTTAGTGAACGATGTAGCTTCCTTTGAGCTGAAAAGTGAGTGTCTTTACCTGAAAAGAAGTCTTGCTTGTAGGAAGACACCGAGCCTGGCATTTAACTCCGTTTCTGAAGGGAAACACACAGCACAGTTCTCATCCATGAAACACACTCTGCTTTAGAGCAAGAAGCACTCCCTTGCTTTCCCAAGTCTCTAATAAAGCAGGAAACGTGAGTGTGCTTAGAAGAAAAGAACCGTGTTTCCTACACACACGGACGATATCTAGTTCAACACTGCATCTGAAACTGATACACCACAGGTCCTCCTACATCCAATGCTATTCAGTTAAGAGCGAGGAACGTGTGAGCTTCGTGAATGATGTAGCTTCATTTGAGCTGAAATTGAGTGCGTTTACCTGATACGAAGTCTTGCTTGTAGGAAGACACAGAGCCTGGCAATTAACTCCGATTCTGAAGGGAAACACACAGCACAGTTCTCATCCATGAAACACACTCTCCTTTAGAGCAAGAAGCACTCTCTTGCTTTCTCAAGTCTCTAATAAGGCGGGAAACGTGAGTGTGCTCAGAACAAAAGAACCGTGTTTCCTACACACAGGGACCATATCCAGTTCAACTCTGCTTCTGAAACTGATACAAACCACAGGTCCTCTAGCATCCAATGCTATTCAGTTAAGAGCGAGGAACGTGTGAGCTTCGTGAACGATGTAGCTTCATTTGAGCTGAAAAGTGAGTTCTGTTTACCTGAAACGAAGTCTGGCTTGTAGGAAAACACAGAGCCGGGCATTTAACTACGTTTCTGAAGGGAAAGACACAGCACAGTTCTCATTCATGAAACACACTCTGCTTTAGAGCAAGAAGCAGGCTCTTGCTTTCTCAAGTCTCTAATAAGGCAGGAAACGTGAGTGTGCTTAGAACAAAAGAACCGTGTTTCCTACACACACGGACCATTTCTCATTCAACACTGCTTCTGAAACTGATACAAACCACAGGACCTCTAACATCCAATGCTTTTCAGTTAAGAGCAAGAAATGAGTGAGCTTCGTGAACAATGTAGCTTCATTTGAGCTTAAAAGAGATTGCGTTTACCTGAAAGAATTCTTGCTTGTAGGAAGACACAGAGCCTGGCATTTAACTCCATTTCTGAAGGGAAACACACAGCACAGTTCTCATCCATGAAACACACTCTGCTTTAGAGCAAGAAGGACTCTCTTGCTTCCTCAATTCTCTAATAAGGCAGGAACCGTGAGTGTGCTTAGAACAAAAGAACTGTGTTTCCTACACACACGGACCATATCTAGTTCAACTCTGCTTCTGAAATTGATACAAACCACAGGTACTCTAACATCCAATGCTTTTCAGTTCAGAGCGAGAATCGTTTGAGCTTCGTGAACGAAGTAGCTTCCATTGAGCTGAAAAGTGAGTGCGTTTACCTGAAAGGAAGTCTTGCTTGTAGGAAGACACAGAGCCTGGCATTTAACTCCATTTCTGCAGGGAAACACGCAGCACAGTTCTCATCTATGAAACACATTCTGCTATAGAGCAAGAAGCACTCTCTCGCTTTCTAGCGTCTCTAATAAGGCGGGAAACGTGAGTGTGCTCAGAACAAAAGAACCGTTTTTCCTACACACGGACCATATCTAGTTCAACTCTGCTTCTGAAACTGATACAAACCACAGGTCCTCTAACATCCAATGCTATTCAGTTAAGAGCTAGAAACGTGTGAGCTTAGTGAACGATGTAGCTTCCTTTGAGCTGAATAGTGAGTGTCTTTACCTGAAACGAAGTCTTGCTTGTAGGAAGACACAGAGCCTGGCATTTAACTCCGTTTCTGAAGGGAAACACACAGCACAGTTCTCATCCATGAAACACACTCTGCTTTAGAGCAAGAAGCAGGCTCTTGCTTTCTCAAGTCTCTAATAAGGCAGGAAACGTGAGTGTGCTTAGAACAAAAGAACCGTGTTTCCTACACACACGGACCATTTCTCATTCAACACTGCTTCTGAAACTGATACAAACCACAGGACGTCTAATATCCAATGCTTTTCAGTTAAGAGCAAGAAATGAGTGAGCTTCGTGAACAATGTAGCTTCATTTGAGCTTAAAAGAGATTGTGTTTACCTGAAAGAAGTCTTGCTTGTAGGAAGACACAGAGCCTGGCATTTAACTCCGTTTCTGAAGGGAAACACACAGCACAGTTCTCATCCATGAAACACACTCTGCTTTAGAGCAAGAAGCACTCTCTTGCTATGTCAAGTCTTAAATAAGGCAGGAAACGAAACGTGAGTGTGCTCAGAACAATAGAACCGTTTTTCCTACACACACGGACCATATCTAGTTCAACTCTGCTTCTGAAACTGATACAAACCACAGGCCCTCTAACATCCAATGCTTTTCAGTTAAGAGCGAGATACGTGTGAGCTTCGTGAACAATGTAGCTTCGTTTGAGCTGAAAAGTGAGTTGGTTTACCTGAAACGAAGTCTGGCTTGTAGGAAGACACAGAGCCGGGCATTTAACTCCGTTTCTGAAGGGAAAGACACAGCACAGTTCTCATCCATGAAACACACTCTGCTTTAGAGCAAGAAGGACTCGCTTGCTTCCTCAAGTCCCTAATAAGGCAGGAAACGTGAGTGTGCTTAGAACAAAAGAACCGTGTTTCCTACACACACGGACCATATCTAGTTCAACTCTGCTTCTGAAATTGATACAAACCACAGGTCCTCTAACATCCAATGCTTTTCAGTTCAGAGCGAGAATCGTTTGAGCTTCATGAACGAAGTAGCTTCCATTGAGCTGAAAAGTGAGTGCGTTTACCTGAAACGAAGTCTTGCTTGTAGGAAGACACAGGGCCTGGCATTTAACTCCATTTCTGCAGGGAAACACACAGCACAGTTCTCATCTATGAAACACACTCTGCTATAGAGCAAGAAGCACTCTCTCGCTTTCTAGCGTCTGTAATAAGGCGGGAAACGTGAGTGTGCTCAGAACAAAAGAACCGTTTTTCCTACACACGGACCATATCTAGTTCAACTCTACTTCTGAAACTGATACAAACCACAGGTCCTCTAACATCCAATGCTATTCAGTTAAGAGCTAGAAACGTGTGAGCTTAGTGAACGATGTAGCTTCCTTTGAGCTGAATAGTGAGTGTCTTTACCTGAAACGAAGTCTTGCTTGTAGGAAGACACAGAGCCTGGCATTTAACTCCGTTTCTGAAGGGAAACACACAGCACAGTTCTCATCCATGAAACACACTCTGCTTTAGAGCAAGAAGCAGGCTCTTGCTTTCTCAAGTCTCTAATAAGGCAGGAAACGTGAGTGTGCTTAGAACAAAAGAACCGTGTTTCCTACACACACGGATCATTTCTTATTCAACACTGCTTCTGAAACTGAAACAAACCACAGGACCTCTAACATCCAATGCTTTTCAGTTTAGAGCAAGAAATGAGTGAGCTTCGTGAACAATGTAGCTTCATTTGAGCTTAAAAGAGATTGCGTTTATCAGAAAGAATTCTTGCTTGTAGGAAGACACAGAGCCTGGCATTTAACTCCGTTTCTGAAGGGAAACACACAGCACAGTTCTCATCCATGAAACACACTCTGCTTTAGAGCAAGAAGCACTCTCTTGCTATGTCAAGTCTTAAATAAGGCAGGAAACGTGAGTGTGCTCAGAACAATAGAACCGTTTTTCCTACACACACGGACCATATCTAGTTCAACTCTGCTTCTGAAACTGATACAAACCACAGGTCCTCTAACATCCAATGCTTTTCAGTTAAGAGCGAGAAACGTGTGAGCTTCGTGAACAATGTAGCTTCGTTTGAGCTGAAAAGTGAGTTGGTTTACCAGAAACGAAGTCTTGCTTGTAGGAAGACACAGAGCCTGGCATTTAACTCCATTTCTGCTGGGAAACACACAGCACAGTTCTCATCTATGAAACACACTCTGCTATAGGTCAAGAAGCACTCTCTTGCTTTCTAGCGTCTCTAATAAGGCGGGAAACGTGAGTGTGCTCAGAACAAAAGAACCGTTATTCCTACACACGGACCATATCGAGTTCAACTCTGCTTCTGAAACTGATACAAACCACAGGTCCTCTAACATCCAATGCTATTCAGTTAAGAGCTAGAAACGTGTGAGCTTCGTTAAAGATGTAGCTTCCTTTGAGCTGAAAAGTGAGTGCGTTTACCTGAAACGAAGTCTTGCTTTAGGAAGACACAGAGCCTGGAATTTAACTCCGTTTCTGAAGGGAAACACACAACACAGTTCTCATCCATGAAACACACTCTTCTTTAGAGCAAGAAGCAATCTATTGCTTTCTCAAGTCTCTAATAAGGCAGGAAACGTGAGTGTGCTCAGAACAAAAGAACCGTGTTTCCTACACAAAGGGACCATATCCAGTTCAACTCTGCTTCTGAAACTGATACAAACCAAAGGTCCTCTAACATCCAATGCTTTTCAGTTCAGAGAGGGAAACGTGTGAGCTCCGTGAATGATGTAGCTTCCTTTGAGCTAAAAAGTGAGTGCTTTTACCTGAAACGTAGTCTTGATGTAAGAAGCCACAGAGCCTGGCATTTAACTCCTTTTCTGAAGGGAAACAGACAGGACAGTTCTCATCGATGAAACACACTCTGCTTTAGAGCAAGAAGCAGGTTCTTGCTTTCTCAAGTCTCTAATAAGGCAGGAAACGTGAGTGTGCTTAGATCAAAAGAACCGTGTTTCCTACACACACGGACCATTTCTCATTCAACACTGCTTCTGAAACTGATACAAACCACAGTACCTCTAACATCCAATGCTATTCAGTTAAGAGCGAGGGAACGTGTGAGCTTCGTGAACGATGTAGCTTCGTTTGAGATGAAAAGTGAGTGCTGTTTACCTGAAACGAAGTCTGGCTTGTAGGTAGACACAGAGCCTGGCAATTAACTCTGATTCTGAAGGGAAACACACAGCACAGTTCTCATCCATGAAACACACTCTGCTTTAGAGCAAGAAGCACTCTCTTGCTTCCTCAAGTCTCTAATAAGGCAGTAAACGTGAGTGTGCTTAGAACAAAAGAACCGTGTTTCCTACACACACGGACCATATCTAGTTCAACTCTGCTTCTGAAACTGATACAAACCACAGTTCCTCTAACATCCAATGCTTTTCAGTTAAGGGCAAGGAACGTGTGAGCTTCGTGAACGATGTAGCTTCATTTGAGCTGAAAAGTGAGTGCTGTTTACCTGAGACGAAGTCTTGCTTGTAGGAAGACACAGATCCTGGCATTTAACTCCGTTTCTGAAGTGAAAGACACAGCACAGTTCTCATCCATGAAACACACTCTGCTATACAGCAAGAAGCACTCTCTTGCTTTCTAGCGTCTCTAATAAGGCGGGAAACGTGTGTGCTTAGAACAAAAGAACCGTGTTTCCTACACACACGGACCATATCTAGTTCAACTCTGCTTCTGAAACTGATACAAACCAAAGGTCCTCTAACATCCAATGCTTTTCAGTTCAGGGAGGGAAACGTGTGAGCTCCGTGAATGATGTAGCTTCCTTTGAGCTAAAAAGTGAGTGCTTTTACCTGAAACGTAGTCTTGATGTAAGAAGCCACAGAGCCTGGCATTTAACTCCTTTTCTGAAGGGAAACAGACAGGACAGTTCTCATCGATGAAACACACTCTGCTTTAGAGCAAGAAGCAGGTTCTTGCTTTCTCAAGTCTCTAATAAGGCAGGAAACGTGAGTGTGCTTAGATCAAAAGAACCGTGTTTCCTACACACACGGACCATTTCTCATTCAACACTGCTTCTGAAACTGATAAAAACCACAGGAGCTCTAACATCCAATGCTATTCAGTTAAGAGCGAGGGAACGTGTGAGCTTCGTGAACGATGTAGCTTCGTTTGAGATGAAAAGTGAGTGCTGTTTACCGGAAACGAAGTCTGGCTTGTAGGTAGACACAGAGCCTGGCAATTAACTCTGATTCTGAAGGGAAACACACAGCACAGTTCTCATCCATGAAACACACTCTGCTTTAGAGCAAGAAGCACTCTCTTGCTTCCTCAAGTCTCTAATAAGGCAGTAAACGTGAGTGTGCTTAGAACAAAAGAACCGTGTTTCCTACACACACGGACCATATCTAGTTCAACTCTGCTTCTGAAACTGATACAAACCACAGTTCCTCTAACATCCAATGCTTTTCAGTTAAGAGCAAGGAACGTGTGAGCTTCGTGAACGATGTAGCTTCATTTGAGCTGAAAAGTGAGTGCTGTTTACCTGAAACGAAGTCTTGCTTGTAGGAAGACACAGATCCTGGCATTTAACTCCGTTTCTGAAGTGAAAGACACAGCACAGTTCTCATGCATGAAACACACTCTGCTATACAGCAAGAAGCACTCTCTTGCTTTCTAGCGTCTCTAATAAGGCGGGAAACGTGTGTGCTTAGAACAAAAGAACCGTGTTTCCTACACACACGGACCATATCTAGTTCAACTCTGCTTCTGAAACTGATACAAACCAAAGGTCCTCTAACATCCAATGCTTTTCAGTTCAGAGAGGGAAACGTGTGAGCTCCGTGAATGATGTAGCTTCCTTTGAGCTAAAAAGTGAGTGCTTTTACCTGAAACGTAGTCTTGATGGAAGAAGACACAGAGCCTGGCATTTAACTCCGTTTCTGAAGGGAAACAGACAGGAAAGTTCTCATCCATGAAACACACTCTGCTTTAGAGCAAGAAGCACTCTCTTGCTTCCTCAAGTCTCTAATAAGGCAGGAAACATGAGTGTGCTTAGAACAAAAGAACCGTGTTTCCTACACACACGGACCATATCTAGTTCAACTCTGCTTCTGAAACTGATACAAACCACAGGTCCTCTAACATCCAATGCTTTTCAGTTAAGAGCGAGAAACGTTTGAGCTTCCTGAACGATGTAGCTTCCTTGAGATGAAATGTGAGTGCGTTTACCTGAAACGAAATCTTGCTTGTAGGAAGACACAGAGCCTGGCAATTAACTCCGATTCTAAAGGGAAACACACAGCACAGTTCTAATCCATGAAACACACTCTGCTTTAGAGCAAGAAGCACTCTCTTGCTTTCTCAAGTCTCTAAGAATGTGGGAAACGTGAGTGTGCTTAGAACAAAAGAACCGTGTTTCCTACTCACATGGACCATATCTAGTTCAACTCTGCTTCTGAAACTGACAAAACCACAGGTCCTCTAACATCCAATGCTTTTCAGTTAAGAGGGAGAAACGTGTGAGCTTCGTGAACGATGTAGCTTCCTTGAGCTGAAAAGTGAGTGCGTTTACCTGAAACGAAATCTTGCTTGTAGGAAGACACAGAGCCTGGCAATTAACTCCAATTCTGAAGGGAAACACACAGCACAGTTCTCATCCATGAAACACACTCTGCTTTAGAGCAAGAAGCACTCTCTTGCTTTCTATCTTCTCTAATAAGGCGGGAAACGTGTGTGCTTAGAACAAAAGAACCGTGTTTCCTACACACACGGACCATATTTAGTTCAACTCTGCTTCTGAAACTGATACAAACCAAAGGTCCTCTAACATCCAATGCTTTTCAGTTCATAGAGGGAAACGTGTGAGCTCCCTGAATGATGTAGCTTCCTTTGAGCTGAAAAGTGAGTGCTTTTACCTGAAACGTAGTCTTGATGTAAGAAGACACAGAGCCTGGCATTTAACTCCGTTTCTGAAGGGAAACAGACAGCACAGTTCTCATCCATGAAACACACTCTGCTTTAGAGCAAGAAGCAGGCTCTTGCTTTCTCAAGTCTCTAATAAGGCAAGAAACGTGAGTGTGCTTAGAACAAAAGAACCGTGTTTCCTACACACACGGACCATTTCTCATTCAACACATTCCTCTGAAACTGATACAAACCACAGGACCTCTAACATCCAATGCTATTCAGTTAAGAGCGAGGGAACGTGTGAGCTTCGTGAACGATGTAGCTTCATTTGAGCTGAAAAGTGAGTGCTGTTTACCTGAAAGGAAGTCTGGCTTGTAGGAAGACACAGAGCAGGGCATTTAACTCCGTTTCTGAAGGGAAAGACACAGCACAGTTCTCATCCATGAAACACACTCTTCTTTAGAGCAAGAAGCACTCTCTTGCTTTCTGAAGTCTCTAATAAGGCAGGAAACATGAGTGTGCTCAGAACAAAAGAACCGTGTTTCCTACACACAGGGACCATATCCAGTTCAACTCTGCTTCTGAAACTGATACAAACCACAGGTCCTCTAACATCCAATGCTATTCAGTTCAGAGAGGGAAACGTGTGAGCTCCCTGAATGATGTAGCTTCCTTTGAGCTGAAAAGTGAGTGCTTTTACCTGAAACGTAGTCTTGATGTAAGAAGACACAGAGCGTTGCATTTAACTCCGTTTCTGAAGGGAAACAGACAGCACAGTTCTCATCCATGAAACACACTCTGCTTTAGAGCAAGAAGCAGTCTCTTGCTTTCTCAAGTCTCTAATAAGGCAGGAAACGTGAGTGTGCTTAGAACAAAAGAACCGTGTTTCCTACACACACGGACCATTTCTCATTCAACACATTCCTCTGAAAGTGATACAAACCACAGGACCTCTAACATCCAATGCTATTCAGTTAAGAGCGAGGGAACGTGTGAGCTTCGTGAACGATGAAGCTTCATTTGAGCTGAAAAGTGAGTGCTGTTTACCTGAAACGAAGTCTGGCTTGTAGGAAGACACAGAGCCGGGCATTTAACTCCGTTTCTGAAGGGAAAGACACAGCACAGTTCTCATCCATGAAACACACTCTGCTTTAGAGCAAGAAGCACTCTCTTGCTTTCTAGCTTCTCTAATAAGGCGGGAAACATGTGTGCTTAGAACAAAAGAACCGTGTTTCCTACACACACGGACCATATCTAGTTCAACTCTGCTTCTGAAACTGATACAAACCAAAGGTCCTCTAACATCCAATGCTTTTCAGTTCAGAGAGGGAAACATGTGAGCTCCGTGAATGATGTAGCTTCCTTTGAGCTAAAAAGTGAGTGCTTTTACCTGAAACGTAGTCTTGATGGAAGAAGACACAGAGCCTGGCATTTAACTCCGTTTCTGAAGGGAAACAGACAGGACAGTTCTCATCCATGAAACACACTCTGCTTTAGAGCAAGAAGCACTCTCTTGCTTTCTCAAGTCTCTAATAAGGCAGGAAACGTGAGTGTGCTTAGAACAAAAGAACCGTGTTTCCTACACACACGGACCATTTCTCATTCAACACTGCTTCTGAAACTGATACAAACCACAGGACCTCTAACATCCAATGCTATTCAGTTAAGAGCGAGGGAACGTGTGACCTTCGTGAACGATGTAGCTTCATTTGAGCTGAAAAGTGAGTGCTGTTTACCTGAAACGAGGTCTGGCTTGTAGGAAGACACAGAGCCGGGCATTTAACTACGTTTCTGAAGGGAAAGACACAGCACAGTTCTCATTCATGAAACACACTCTGCTTTAGAGCAAGAAGCAGGCTCTTGCTTCCTCAAGTCTCTAATAAGGCAGGAAACGTGAGTGTGCTTAGAACAAAAGAACCGTGTTTCCTACACACACGGACCATATCTAGTTCAACTCTGCTTCTGAAACTGATACAAACCAAAGGTCCTCTAACATCCAATGCTTTTCAGTTCAGAGAGGGAAACGTGTGAGCTCCGTGAATGATGTAGCTTCCTTTGAGCTGAAAAGTGAGTGCTTTTACCTGAAACGTAGTCTTGATGGAAGAAGACACAGAGCCTGGCATTTAACTCCGTTTCTGAAGGGAAACAGACAGGACAGTTCTCATCCATGAAACACACTCTGCTTTAGAGCAAGAAGCACTCTCTTGCTTCCTCAAGTCTCTAATAAGGCAGGAAACATGAGTGTGCTTAGAACAAAAGAAACGTGTTTCCTACACACAGGGACCATATCTAGTTCAACTCTGCTTCTGAAACTGATACAAACCACAGGTCCTCTAACATCCAATGCTTTTCAGTTAAGAGCGAGAAACGTGTGAGCTTCGTGAACGATGTAGCTTCCTTGAGCTGAAATTTGAGTGCGTTTACCTGAAACGAAATCTTGCTTGTAGGAAGACACAGAGCCTGGCAATTAACTCCGATTCTGAAGGGAAACACACAGCACAGTTCTAATCCATGAAACACACTCTGCTTTAGAGCAAGAAGCACTCTCTTGCTTTCTCAAGTCTCTAATAATGCGGGAAACGTGAGTGTGCTTAGAACAAAAGAACCGTGTTTCCTACTCACATGGACCATATCTAGTTCAACTCTGCTTCTGAAACTGACAAAACCACAGGTCCTCTAACATCCAATGCTTTTCAGTTAAGAGGGAGAAACGTGTGAGCTTCGTGAACGATGTAGCTTCCTTGAGCTGAAAAGTGAGTGCGTTTACCTGAAACGAAATCTTGCTTGTAGGAAGACACAGAGCCTGGCAATTAACTCTGATTCTGAAGGGAAACAAACAGCACAGTTCTCATCCATGAAACACACTCTGCTTTAGAGCATGAAGCACTCTCTTGCTTTCTATCTTCTCTAATATGGCGGGAAACGTGTGTGCTTAGAACAAAAGAACCGTGTTTCCTACACACACGGACCATATTTAGTTCAACTCTGCTTCTGAAACTGATACAAACCAAAGGTCCTCTAACATCCAATGCTTTTCAGTTCATAGAGGGAAACGTGTGAGCTCCCTGAATGATGTAGCTTCCTTTGAGCTGAAAAGTGAGTGCTTTTACCTGAAACGTAGTCTTGATGTAAGAAGACACAGAGCCTGGCATTTAACTCCGTTTCTGAAGGGAAACAGACAGCACAGTTCTCATCCATGAAACACACTCTGCTTTAGAGCAAGAAGCAGGCTCTTGCTTTCTCAAGTCTCTAATAAGGCAAGAAACGTGAGTGTGCTTAGAACAAAAGAACCGTGTTTCCTACACACACGGACCATTTCTCATTCAACACATTCCTCTGAAACTGATACAAACCACAGGACCTCTAACATCCAATGCTATTCAGTTAAGAGCGAGGGAACGTGTGAGCTTCGTGAACGATGTAGCTTCATTTGAGCTGAAAAGTGAGTGCTGTTTACCTGAAAGGAAGTCTGGCTTGTAGGAAGACACAGAGCCGGGCATTTAACTCCGTTTCTGAAGGGAAAGACACAGCACAGTTCTCATCCATGAAACACACTCTTCTTTAGAGCAAGAAGCACTCTCTTGCTTTCTGAAGTCTCTAATAAGGCGGGAAACATGAGTGTGCTCAGAACAAAAGAACCGTGTTTCCTACACACAGGGACCATATCCAGTTCAACTCTGCTTCTGAAACTGATACAAACCACAGGTCCTCTAACATCCAATGCTATTCAGTTAAGAGCGAGGAACGTGTGAGCTTCATGAACGATGTAGCTTCATTTGAGCTGAAAGAGAGTGCTGTTTACATGAAACGAAGTCTTGCTTGTAGGAAGACACAGAGCCTGGCATTTAACTCCGTTTCTGAAGGGAAACACACAGCACAGTTCTCATCCATGAAACACACTCTGCTTTAGAGCAAGAAGCACTCCCTTGCTTTCTCAAGTCTCTAAAAAAGCAGGAAACGTGAGTGTGCTTAAAAGAAAAGAACCGTGTTTCCTACACACACGGACCATATCTAGTTCAACTCTGCTTCTGAAACTGATACACCACAGGTCCTCCTACATCCAATGCTTTTCAGTTAAGAGCGAGAAACGTGTGAGCTTCGTGAACGATGTAGCTTCATTTGAGCTGAAATGTGAGTGCGTTTACCTGAAACGAAGTCTTGCTTTAGGAAGACACAGAGCCTGGCATTTAACTCCGTTTCTGAAGGGAAACACACAACACAGTTCTCATCCATGAAACACACTCTTCTTTAGAGCAAGAAGCAATCTATTGCTTTCTCAAGTCTCTAATAAGGCGGGAAACGTGAGTGTTCTCAGAACAAAAGAACCGTGTTTCCTACACACAGGGACCATATCCAGTTCAACTCTGCTTCTGAAACTGATACAAACCACAGTTCCTCTAACATCCAATGCTTTTCAGTTAAGAGCAAGGAACGTGTGAGCTTCGTGAACGATGTAGCTTCATTTGAGCTGAAAAGTGAGTGCTTTTACCTGAAACGTAGTCTTGATGGAAGAAGACACAGAGCCTGGCATTTAACTCCGTTTCTGAAGGGAAACAGACAGGACAGTTCTCATCCATGAAACACACTCTGCTTTAGAGCAAGAAGCACTCTCTTGCTTCCTCAAGTCTCTAATAAGGCAGGAAACGTGAGTGTGCTTAGAACAAAAGAACCGTGTTTCCTACACACAGGGACCATATCTAGTTCAACTCTGCTTCTGAAACTGATACAAACCACAGGTCCTCTAACATCCAATGCTTTTCAGTTAAGAGCGAGAAACGTGTGAGCTTCGTGAACGATGTAGCTTCCTTGAGCTGAAATTTGAGTGCGTTTACCTGAAACTAAATCTTGCTTGTAGGAAGACACAGAGCCTGGCAATTAACTCCGATTCTGAAGGGAAACACACAGCACAGTTCTAATCCATGAAACACACTCTGCTTTAGAGCAAGAAGCACTCTCTTGCTTTCTCAAGTCTCTAATAATGCGGGAAACGTGAGTGTGCTTAGAACAAAAGAACCGTGTTTCCTACTCACATGGACCATATCTAGTTCAACTCTGCTTCTGAAACTGACAAAACCACAGGTCCTCTAACATCCAATGCTTTTCAGTTAAGAGGGAGAAACGTGTGAGCTTCGTGAACGATGTAGCTTCCTTGAGCTGAAAAGTGAGTGCGTTTACCTGAAACGAAATCTTGCTTGTAGGAAGACACAGAGCCTGGCAATTAACTCTGATTCTGAAGGGAAACACACAGCACAGTTCTCATCCATGAAACACACTCTGCTTTAGAGCATGAAGCACTCTCTTGCTTTCTATCTTCTCTAATATGGCGGGAAACGTGTGTGCTTAGAACAAAAGAACCGTGTTTCCTACACACACGGACCATATTTAGTTCAACTCTGCTTCTGAAACTGATACAAACCAAAGGTCCTCTAACATCCAGTGCTTTTCAGTTCATAGAGGGAAACGTGTGAGCTCCCTGAATGATGTAGCTTCCTTTGAGCTGAAAAGTGAGTGCTTTTACCTGAAACGTAGTCTTGATGTAAGAAGACACAGAGCCTGGCATTTAACTCCGTTTCTGAAGGGAAACAGACAGCACAGTTCTCATCCATGAAACACACTCTGCTTTAGAGCAAGAAGCAGGCTCTTGCTTTCTCAAGTCTCTAATAAGGCAAGAAACGTGAGTGTGCTTAGAACAAAAGAACCGTGTTTCCTACACACACGGACCATTTCTCATTCAACACATTCCTCTGAAACTGATACAAACCACAGGACCTCTAACATCCAATGCTATTCAGTTAAGAGCGAGGGAACGTGTGAGCTTCGTGAACGATGTAGCTTCATTTGAGCTGAAAAGTGAGTGCTGTTTACCTGAAAGGAAGTCTGGCTTGTAGGAAGACACAGAGCCGGGCATTTAACTCCGTTTCTGAAGGGAAAGACACAGCACAGTTCTCATCCATGAAACACACTCTTCTTTAGAGCAAGAAGCACTCTCTTGCTTTCTGAAGTCTCTAATAAGGCGGGAAACATGAGTGTGCTCAGAACAAAAGAACCGTGTTTCCTACACACAGGGACCATATCCAGTTCAACTCTGCTTCTGAAACTGATACAAACCACAGGTCCTCTAACATCCAATGCTATTCAGTTAAGAGCCAGGAACTTGTGAGCTTCGTGAACGATGTAGCTTCATTTGAGCTGAAAAGTGAGTGCTGTTTACTTGAAACGAAGTCTTGCTTGTAGGAAGACACAGATCCTGGCATTTAACTCCGTTTCTGAAAGGAAAGACACAGCACAGTTCTCATCCATGAAACACACTCTGCTATACAGCAAGAAGCACTCTCTTGCTTTCTAGCGTCTCTAATAAGGCGGGAAACGTGTGTGCTTAGAACAAAAGAACCGTGTTTCCTACACACACGGACCATATCTAGTTCAACTCTGCTTCTGAAACTGATACAAACCAAAGGTCCTCTAACATCCAATGCTTTTCAGTTCAGAGAGGGAAACGTGTCAGCTCCGTGAATGATGTAGCTTCCTTTGAGCTAAAAAGTGAGTGCTTTTACCTGAAACGTAGTCTTGATGGAAGAAGACACAGAGCCTGGCATTTAACTCCGTTTCTGAAGGGAAACAGACAGGACAGTTCTCATCCATGAAACACACTCTGCTTTAGAGCAAGAAGCACTCTCTTGCTTCCTCAAGTCTCTAATAAGGCAGGAAACGTGAGTGTGCTTAGAACAAAAGAACCGTGTTTCCTACACACAGGGACCATATCTAGTTCAACTCTGCTTCTGAAACTGATACAAACCACAGTTCCTCTAACATCCAATGCTTTTCAGTTAAGAGCAAGGAACGTGTGAGCTTCGTGAACGATGTAGCTTCATTTGAGCTGAAAAGTGAGTGCTGTTTACCTGAAACGAAGTCTGGCTTGTAGGTAGACACAGAGCCTGGCAATTAACTCTGATTCTGAAGGGAAACACACAGCACAGTTCTCATCCATGAAACACACTCTGCTTTAGAGCAAGAAGCACTCTCTTGCTTCCTCAAGTCTCTAATAAGGCAGTAAACGTGAGTGTGCTTAGAACAAAAGAACCGTGTTTCCTACACACACGGACCATATCTAGTTCAACTCTGCTTCTGAAACTGATACAAACCACAGTTCCTCTAACATCCAATGCTTTTCAGTTAAGAGCAAGGAACGTGTGAGCTTCGTGAACGATGTAGCTTCATTTGAGCTGAAAAGTGAGTGCTGTTTACCTGAAACGAAGTCTTGCTTGTAGGAAGACACAGATCCTGGCATTTAACTCCGTTTCTGAAGTGAAAGACACAGCACAGTTCTCATCCATGAAACACACTCTGCTATACAGCAAGAAGCACTCTCTTGCTTTCTAGCGTCTCTAATAAGGCGGGAAACGTGTGTGCTTAGAACAAAAGAACCGTGTTTCCTACACACACGGACCATATCTAGTTCAACTCTGCTTCTGAAACTGATACAAACCAAAGGTCCTCTAACATCCAATGCTTTTCAGTTCAGAGAGGGAAACGTGTGAGCTCCGTGAATGATGTAGCTTCCTTTGAGCTAAAAAGTGAGTGCTTTTACCTGAAACGTAGTCTTGATGGAAGAAGACACAGAGCCTGGCATTTAACTCCGTTTCTGAAGGGAAACAGACAGGACAGTTCTCATCCATGAAACACACTCTGCTTTAGAGCAAGAAGCACTCTCTTGCTTCCTCAAGTCTCTAATAAGGCAGGAAACGTGAGTGTGCTTAGAACAAAAGAACCGTGTTTCCTACACACAGGGACCATATCTAGTTCAACTCTGCTTCTGAAACTGATACAAACCACAGGTCCTCTAACATCCAATGCTTTTCAGTTAAGAGCGAGAAACGTGTGAGCTTCGTGAACGATGTAGCTTCCTTGAGCTGAAATTTGAGTGCGTTTACCTGAAACGAAATCTTGCTTGTAGGAAGACACAGAGCCTGGCAATTAACTCCGATTCTGAAGGGAAACACACAGCACAGTTCTAATCCATGAAACACACTCTGCTTTAGAGCAAGAAGCACTCTCTTGCTTTCTCAAGTCTCTAATAATGCGGGAAACGTGAGTGTGCTTAGAACAAAAGAACCGTGTTTCCTACTCACATGGACCATATCTAGTTCAACTCTGCTTCTGAAACTGACAAAACCACAGGTCCTCTAACATCCAATGCTTTTCAGTTAAGAGGGAGAAACGCGTGAGCTTCGTGAACGATGTAGCTTCCTTGAGCTGAAAAGTGAGTGCGTTTACCTGAAATGAAATCTTGCTTGTAGGAAGACACAGAGCCTGGCAATTAACTCTGATTCTGAAGGGAAACACACAGCACAGTTCTCACCCTGAAACACCCTCTGCTTTAGAGCAAGAAGCACTCTCTTGCTTTCTATCTTCTCTAATATGGCGGGAAACGTGTGTGCTTAGAACAAAAGAACCGTGTTTCCTACACACACGGACCATATTTAGTTCAACTCTGCTTCTGAAACTGATACAAACCAAAGGTCCTCTAACATCCAATGCTTTTCAGTTCATAGAGGGAAACGTGTGAGCTCCCTGAATGATGTAGCTTCCTTTGAGCTGAAAAGTGAGTGCTTTTACCTGAAACGTAGTCTTGATGTAAGAAGACACAGAGCCTGGCATTTAACTCCGTTTCTGAAGGGAAACAGACAGCACAGTTCTCATCCATGAAACACACTCTGCTTTAGAGCAAGAAGCAGGCTCTTGCTTTCTCAAGTCTCTAATAAGGCAAGAAACGTGAGTGTGCTTAGAACAAAAGAACCGTGTTTCCTACACACACGGACCATTTCTCATTCAACACATTCCTCTGAAACTGATACAAACCACAGGACCTCTAACATCCAATGCTATTCAGTTAAGAGCGAGGGAACGTGTGAGCTTCGTGAACGATGTAGCTTCATTTGAGCTGAAAAGTGAGTGCTGTTTACCTGAAACGAAGTCTTGCTTGTAGGAAGACACAGATCCTGGCATTTAACTCCGTTTCTGAAAGGAAAGACACAGCACAGTTCTCTTCCATGAAACACACTCTGCTTTAGAGCAAGAAGCACTCTCTTGCTTTCTAGCTTCTCTAATAAGGCGGGAAACATGTATGCTTAGAACAAAAGAACCGTGTTTCCTACACACACGGACCATATCAAGTTCAACTCTGCTTCTGAAACTGATACAAACCAAAGGTCCTCTAACATCCAATGCTTTTCAGTTCAGAGAGGGAAACGTGTGAGCTCCGTGAATGATGTAGCTTCCTTTGAGCTAAAAAGTGAGTGCTTTTACCTGAAACGTAGTCTTGATGGAAGAAGACACAGAGCCTGGCCTTTAACTCCGTTTCTGAAGGGAAACAGACAGGACAGTTCTCATCCATGAAACACACTCTGCTTTAGAGCAAGAAGCACTCTCTTGATTCCTCAAGTCTCTAATAAGGCACGAAACGTGAGTGTGCTTAGAACAAAAGAACCGTGTTTCCTACACACACGGACCATATCTAGTTCAACTCTGCTTCTGAAACTGATACAAACCACAGGTCCTCTAACATCCAATGCTTTTCAGTTAAGAGCGAGAAACGTGTGAGCTTCGTGAACAATGTAGCTTCCTTGAGCTGAAATGTAAGTGCGTTTACCTGAAACGAAATCTTGCATGTAGGAAGACACAGAGCCTGGCAATTAACTCCGATTCTGAAGGGAAACACACAGCACAGTTCTAATCCATGAAACACACTCTGCTTTAGAGCAAGAAGCACTCTCTTGCTTTCTCAAGTCTCTAAGAATGTGGGAAACGTGAGTGTGCTTAGAACAAAAGAACCATGTTTCCTACTCACATGGACCATATCTAGTTCAACTCTGCTTCTGAAACTGACAAAACCACAGGTCCTCTAACATCCAATGCTTTTCAGTTAAGGGGGAGAAACGTGTGAGCTTCGTGAACGATGTAGCTTCCTTGAGCTGAAAAGTGAGTGCTTTTACCTGAAACGTAGTCTTGATGTAAGAAGACACAGAGCCTGGCATTTAACTCCGTTTCTGAAGGGAAACAGACAGCACAGTTCTCATCCATGAAACACACTCTGCTTTAGAGCAAGAAGCAGTCTCTTGCTTTCTCAAGTCTCTAATAAGGCAGGAAACGTGAGTGTGCTTAGAACAAAAGAACCGTGTTTCCTACACACACGGACCATTTCTCATTCAACACATTCCTCTGAAAGTGATACAAACCACAGGACCTCTAACATCCAATGCTATTCAGTTAAGAGCGAGGCAACGTGTGAGCTTCGTGAACAATGTAGCTTCATTTGAGCTGAAAAGTGAGTGCTGTTTACCTGAAATGAAGTCTGGCTTGTAGGAAGACACAGAGCCTGGCATTTAACTCCGTTTCTGAAGGGAAAGACACAGCACAGTTCTCATTCATGAAACACACTCTGCTTTAGAGCAAGAAGCACTCTCTTGCTTCCTCAAGTCTCTAATAAGGCAGGAAACATGAGTGTGCTTAGAACAAAAGAACCGTGTTTCCTACACACACGGACCATATCTAGTTCAACTCTGCTTCTGAAACTGATACAAACCACAGGTCCTCTAACATCCAATGCTTTTCAGTTAAGAGGGAGAAACGTGTGAGCTTCGTGAACGATGTAGCTTCCTTGAGCTGAAATGTGAGTGCGTTTACCTGAAACGATTTCTTGCTTGTAGGAAGACACAGAGCCTGGCAATTAACTCCGATTCTAGGGAAACACACAGCACAGTTCTAATCCATGAAACACACTCTGCTTTAGAGCAAGAAGCAGGCTCTTGCTTTCTCAAGTCTCTAATAAGGCAGGAAACGTGAGTGTGCTTAGAACAAAAGAACCGTGTTTCCTACACACACGGACCATTTCTCATTCAATACTGCTTCTGAAACTGATACAAACCACAGTACCTCTAACATCCAATGCTATTCAGTTAAGAGCGAGGGAACGTGTGAGCTTCGTGAATGATGTAGCTTCATTTGAGCTGAAAAGTGAGTGCTGTTTACCTGAAACGAAGTCTGGCTTGTAGGAAGACACAGAGAAGGGCATTTAACTCCGTTTCTGAAGGGAAAGACACAGCACAGTTCTCATCCATGAAACACACTCTGCTTTAGAGCAAGAAGCACTCTCTTGCTTTCTAGCTTCTCTAATAAGGCGGGAAACGTGAGTGTGCTCAGAACAAAAGAACCGTGTTTCCTACACACAGGGACCATATCCAGTTCAACTCTGCTTCTGAAACTGATACAAACCACAGGTCCTCTAACATCCAATGCTATTCAGTTAAGAGCGAGGAACTTGTGAGCTTCATGAACGATGTAGCTTCATTTGAGCTGATAAGTGAGTGCTGTTTACCTGAAACGAAGTCTTGCTTGTAGGAAGACACAGATCCTGGCATTTAACTCCGTTTCTGAAAGGAAAGACACAGCACAGTTCTCATCCATGAAACACACTCTGCTTTAGAGCAAGAAGCACTCTCTTGCTTTCTAGCTTCTCTAATAAGGCGGGAAACATGTGTGCTTAGAACAAAAGAACCGTGTTTCCTACACACACGGACCATATTTAGTTCAACTCTGCTTCTGAAACTGATACAAACCAAAGGTCCTCTAACATCCAATGCTTTTCAGTTCATAGAGGGAAACGTGTGAGCTCCCTGAATGATGTAGCTTCCTTTGAGCTGAAAAGTGAGTGCTTTTACCTGAAACGTAGTCTTGATGTAAGAAGACACAGAGCCTGGCATTTAACTCCGTTTCTGAAGGGAAACAGACAGCACAGTTCTCATCCATGAAACACACTCTGCTTTAGAGCAAGAAGCAGGCTCTTGCTTTCTCAAGTCTCTAATAAGGCAAGAAACGTGAGTGTGCTTAGAACAAAAGAACCGTGTTTCCTACACACACGGACCATTTCTCATTCAACACATTCCTCTGAAACTGATACAAACCACAGGACCTCTAACATCCAATGCTATTCAGTTAAGAGCGAGGGAACGTGTGAGCTTCGTGAACGATGTAGCTTCATTTGAGCTGAAAAGTGAGTGCTGTTTACCTGAAAGGAAGTCTGGCTTGTAGGAAGACACAGAGCCGGGCATTTAACTCCGTTTCTGAAGGGAAAGACACAGCACAGTTCTCATCCATGAAACACACTCTTCTTTAGAGCAAGAAGCACTCTCTTGCTTTCTGAAGTCTCTAATAAGGCGGGAAACATGAGTGTGCTCAGAACAAAAGAACCGTGTTTCCTACACACAGGGACCATATCCAGTTCAACTCTGCTTCTGAAACTGATACAAACCACAGGTCCTCTAACATCCAATGCTATTCAGTTAAGAGCGAGGAACGTGTGAGCTTCATGAACGATGTAGCTTCATTTGAGCTGAAAGAGAGTGCTGTTTACATGAAACGAAGTCTTGCTTGTAGGAAGACACAGAGCCTGGCATTTAACTCCGTTTCTGAAGGGAAACACACAGCACAGTTCTCATCCATGAAACACACTCTGCTTTAGAGCAAGAAGCACTCCCTTGCTTTCTCAAGTCTCTAAAAAAGCAGGAAACGTGAGTGTGCTTAAAAGAAAAGAACCGTGTTTCCTACACACACGGACCATATCTAGTTCAACTCTGCTTCTGAAACTGATACACCACAGGTCCTCCTACATCCAATGCTTTTCAGTTAAGAGCGAGAAACGTGTGAGCTTCGTTAAAGATGTAGCTTCCTTTGAGCTGAAATGTGAGTGCGTTTACCTGAAACGAAGTCTTGCTTTAGGAAGACACAGAGCCTGGCATTTAACTCCGTTTCTGAAGGGAAACACACAACACAGTTCTCATCCATGAAACACACTCTTCTTTAGAGCAAGAAGCAATCTATTGCTTTCTCAAGTCTCTAATAAGGCGGGAAACGTGAGTGTTCTCAGAACAAAAGAACCGTGTTTCCTACACACAGGGACCATATCCAGTTCAACTCTGCTTCTGAAACTGATACAAACCACAGTTCCTCTAACATCCAATGCTTTTCAGTTAAGAGCAAGGAACGTGTGAGCTTTGTGAACGATGTAGCTTCATTTGAGCTGAAAAGTGAGTGCTTTTACCTGAAACGTAGTCTTGATGGAAGAAGACACAGAGCCTGGCATTTAACTCCGTTTCTGAAGGGAAACAGACAGGACAGTTCTCATCCATGAAACACACTCTGCTTTAGAGCAAGAAGCACTCTCTTGCTTCCTCAAGTCTCTAATAAGTCAGGAAACGTGAGTGTGCTTAGAACAAAAGAACCGTGTTTCCTACACACAGGGACCATATCTAGTTCAACTCTGCTTCTGAAACTGATACAAACCACAGGTCCTCTAACATCCAATGCTTTTCAGTTAAGAGCGAGAAACGTGTGAGCTTCGTGAACGATGTAGCTTCATTTGAGCTGAAAAGTGAGTGCTGTTTACCTGAAACGAAGTCTGGCTTGTAGGTAGACACAGAGCCTGGCAATTAACTCTGATTCTGAAGGGAAACACACAGCACAGTTCTCATCCATGAAACACACTCTGCTTTAGAGCAAGAAGCACTCTCTTGCTTCCTCAAGTCTCTAATAAGGCAGTAAACGTGAGTGTGCTTAGAACAAAAGAACCGTGTTTCCTACACACACGGACCATATCTAGTTCAACTCTGCTTCTGAAACTGATACAAACCACAGTTCCTCTAACATCCAATGCTTTTCAGTTAAGAGCAAGGAACGTGTGAGCTTCGTGAACGATGTAGCTTCATTTGAGCTGAAAAGTGAGTGCTGTTTACCTGAAACGAAGTCTTGCTTGTAGGAAGACACAGATCCTGGCATTTAACTCCGTTTCTGAAGTGAAAGACACAGCACAGTTCTCATCCATGAAACACACTCTGCTATACAGCAAGAAGCACTCTCTTGCTTTCTAGCGTCTCTAATAAGGCGGGAAACGTGTGTGCTTAGAACAAAAGAACCGTGTTTCCTACACACACGGACCATATCTAGTTCAACTCTGCTTCTGAAACTGATACAAACCAAAGGTCCTCTAACATCCAATGCTTTTCAGTTCAGAGAGGGAAACGTGTGAGCTCCGTGAATGATGTAGCTTCCTTTGAGCTAAAAAGTGAGTGCTTTTACCTGAAACGTAGTCTTGATGGAAGAAGACACAGAGCCTGGCATTTAACTCCGTTTCTGAAGGGAAACAGACAGGACAGTTCTCATCCATGAAACACACTCTGCTTTAGAGCAAGAAGCACTCTCTTGCTTCCTCAAGTCTCTAATAAGGCAGGAAACGTGAGTGTGCTTAGAACAAAAGAACCGTGTTTCCTACACACAGGGACCATATCTAGTTCAACTCTGCTTCTGAAACTGATACAAACCACAGGTCCTCTAACATCCAATGCTTTTCAGTTAAGAGCGAGAAACGTGTGAGCTTCGTGAACGATGTAGCTTCCTTGAGCTGAAATTTGAGTGCGTTTACCTGAAACGAAATCTTGCTTGTAGGAAGACACAGAGCCTGGCAATTAACTCCGATTCTGAAGGGAAACACACAGCACAGTTCTAATCCATGAAACACACTCTGCTTTAGAGCAAGAAGCACTCTCTTGCTTTCTCAAGTCTCTAATAATGCGGGAAACGTGAGTGTGCTTAGAACAAAAGAACCGTGTTTCCTACTCACATGGACCATATCTAGTTCAACTCTGCTTCTGAAACTGACAAAACCACAGGTCCTCTAACATCCAATGCTTTTCAGTTAAGAGGGAGAAACGCGTGAGCTTCGTGAACGATGTAGCTTCCTTGAGCTGAAAAGTGAGTGCGTTTACCTGAAATGAAATCTTGCTTGTAGGAAGACACAGAGCCTGGCAATTAACTCTGATTCTGAAGGGAAACACACAGCACAGTTCTCACCCTGAAACACCCTCTGCTTTAGAGCAAGAAGCACTCTCTTGCTTTCTATCTTCTCTAATATGGCGGGAAACGTGTGTGCTTAGAACAAAAGAACCGTGTTTCCTACACACACGGACCATATTTAGTTCAACTCTGCTTCTGAAACTGATACAAACCAAAGGTCCTCTAACATCCAATGCTTTTCAGTTCATAGAGGGAAACGTGTGAGCTCCCTGAATGATGTAGCTTCCTTTGAGCTGAAAAGTGAGTGCTTTTACCTGAAACGTAGTCTTGATGTAAGAAGACACAGAGCCTGGCATTTAACTCCGTTTCTGAAGGGAAACAGACAGCACAGTTCTCATCCATGAAACACACTCTGCTTTAGAGCAAGAAGCAGGCTCTTGCTTTCTCAAGTCTCTAATAAGGCAAGAAACGTGAGTGTGCTTAGAACAAAAGAACCGTGTTTCCTACACACACGGACCATTTCTCATTCAACACATTCCTCTGAAACTGATACAAACCACAGGACCTCTAACATCCAATGCTATTCAGTTAAGAGCGAGGGAACGTGTGAGCTTCGTGAACGATGTAGCTTCATTTGAGCTGAAAAGTGAGTGCTGTTTACCTGAAACGAAGTCTTGCTTGTAGGAAGACACAGATCCTGGCATTTAACTCCGTTTCTGAAAGGAAAGACACAGCACAGTTCTCTTCCATGAAACACACTCTGCTTTAGAGCAAGAAGCACTCTCTTGCTTTCTAGCTTCTCTAATAAGGCGGGAAACATGTATGCTTAGAACAAAAGAACCGTGTTTCCTACACACACGGACCATATCAAGTTCAACTCTGCTTCTGAAACTGATACAAACCAAAGGTCCTCTAACATCCAATGCTTTTCAGTTCAGAGAGGGAAACGTGTGAGCTCCGTGAATGATGTAGCTTCCTTTGAGCTAAAAAGTGAGTGCTTTTACCTGAAACGTAGTCTTGATGGAAGAAGACACAGAGCCTGGCATTTAACTCCGTTTCTGAAGGGAAACAGACAGGACAGTTCTCATCCATGAAACACACTCTGCTTTAGAGCAAGAAGCACTCTCTTGATTCCTCAAGTCTCTAATAAGGCACGAAACGTGAGTGTGCTTAGAACAAAAGAACCGTGTTTCCTACACACACGGACCATATCTAGTTCAACTCTGCTTCTGAAACTGATACAAACCACAGGTCTTCTAACATCCAATGCTTTTCAGTTAAGAGCGAGAAACGTGTGAGCTTCGTGAACAATGTAGCTTCCTTGAGCTGAAATGTAAGTGCGTTTACCTGAAACGAAATCTTGCATGTAGGAAGACACAGAGCCTGGCAATTAACTCCGATTCTGAAGGGAAACACACAGCACAGTTCTAATCCATGAAACACACTCTGCTTTAGAGCAAGAAGCACTCTCTTGCTTTCTCAAGTCTCTAAGAATGTGGGAAACGTGAGTGTGCTTAGAACAAAAGAACCATGTTTCCTACTCACATGGACCATATCTAGTTCAACTCTGCTTCTGAAACTGACAAAACCACAGGTCCTCTAACATCCAATGCTTTTCAGTTAAGTGGGAGAAACGTGTGAGCTTCGTGAACGATGTAGCTTCCTTGAGCTGAAAAGTGAGTGCTTTTACCTGAAACGTAGTCTTGATGTAAGAAGACACAGAGCCTGGCATTTAACTCCGTTTCTGAAGGGAAACAGACAGCACAGTTCTCATCCATGAAACACACTCTGCTTTAGAGCAAGAAGCAGTCTCTTGCTTTCTCAAGTCTCTAATAAGGCAGGAAACGTGAGTGTGCTTAGAACAAAAGAACCGTGTTTCCTACACACACGGACCATTTCTCATTCAACACATTCCTCTGAAAGTGATACAAACCACAGGACCTCTAACATCCAATGCTATTCAGTTAAGAGCGAGGGAACGTGTGAGCTTCGTGAACAATGTAGCTTCATTTGAGCTGAAAAGTGAGTGCTGTTTACCTGAAATGAAGTCTGGCTTGTAGGAAGACACAGAGCCTGGCATTTAACTCCGTTTCTGAAGGGAAAGACACAGCACAGTTCTCATTCATGAAACACACTCTGCTTTAGAGCAAGAAGCACTCTCTTGCTTCCTCAAGTCTCTAATAAGGCAGGAAACGTGAGTGTGCTTAGAACAAAAGAACCGTGTTTCCTACACACACGGACCATATCTAGTTCAACTCTGCTTCTGAAACTGATACAAACCACAGGTCCTCTAACATCCAATGCTTTTCAGTTAAGAGGGAGAAACGTGTGAGCTTCGTGAACGATGTAGCTTCCTTGAGCTGAAATGTGAGTGCGTTTACCTGAAACGATTTCTTGCTTGTAGGAAGACACAGAGCCTGGCAATTAACTCCGATTCTAGGGAAACACACAGCACAGTTCTAATCCATGAAACACACTCTGCTTTAGAGCAAGAAGCAGGCTCTTGCTTTCTCAAGTCTCTAATAAGGCAGGAAACGTGAGTGTGCTTAGAACAAAAGAACCGTGTTTCCTACACACACGGACCATTTCTCATTCAATACTGCTTCTGAAACTGATACAAACCACAGTACCTCTAACATCCAATGCTATTCAGTTAAGAGCGAGGGAACGTGTGAGCTTCGTGAATGATGTAGCTTCATTTGAGCTGAAAAGTGAGTGCTGTTTACCTGAAACGAAGTCTGGCTTGTAGGAAGACACAGAGAAGGGCATTTAACTCCGTTTCTGAAGGGAAAGACACAGCACAGTTCTCATCCATGAAACACACTCTGCTTTAGAGCAAGAAGCACTCTCTTGCTTTCTAGCTTCTCTAATAAGGCGGGAAACGTGAGTGTGCTCAGAACAAAAGAACCGTGTTTCCTACACACAGGGACCATATCCAGTTCAACTCTGCTTCTGAAACTGATACAAACCACAGGTCCTCTAACATCCAATGCTATTCAGTTAAGAGCGAGGAACTTGTGAGCTTCATGAACGATGTAGCTTCATTTGAGCTGATAAGTGAGTGCTGTTTACCTGAAACGAAGTCTTGCTTGTAGGAAGACACAGATCCTGGCATTTAACTCCGTTTCTGAAAGGAAAGACACAGCACAGTTCTCATCCATGAAACACACTCTGCTTTAGAGCAAGAAGCACTCTCTTGCTTTCTAGCTTCTCTAATAAGGCGGGAAACATGTGTGCTTAGAACAAAAGAACCGTGTTTCCTACACACACGGACCATATCTAGTTCAACTCTGCTTCTGAAACTGATACAAACCAAAGGTCCTCTAACATCCAATGCTTTTCCTTTCATAGAGGGAAACGTGTGAGCTCCGTGAATGATGTAGCTTCCTTTGAGCTGAAAAGTGAGTGCTTTTACCTGAAACGTAGTCTTGATGTAAGAAGACACAGAGCCTGGCATTTAACTCCGTTTCTGAAGGAAAACAGACAGCACTGTTCTCATCCATGAAACACACTCTGCTTTAGAGCAAGAAGCAGGCTCTTGCTTTCTCAAGTCTCTAATAAGGCAGGAAACGTGAATATGCTTAGAACAAAAGAACCGTGTTTCCTACACACACGGACCATTTCTCATTCAACACATTCCTCTGAAAGTGATACAAACCACAGGACCTCTAACATCCAATGCTATTCAGTTAAGAGCGAGGGAACTTGTGAGCTTCGTGAACGATGAAGCTTCATTTGAGCTGAAAAGTGAGTGCTGTTTACCTGAAACGAAGTCTGGCTTGTAGGAAGACACAGAGCCGGGCATTTAACTCCGTTTCTGAAGGGAAAGACACAGCACAGTTCTCATCCATGAAACACACTCTGCTTTAGAGCAAGAAGCACTCTCTTGCTTTCTAGCTTCTCTAATAAGGCGGGAAACATGTGTGCTTAGAACAAAAGAACCGTGTTTCCTACACACACGGACCATATCTAGTTCAACTCTGCTTCTGAAACTGATACAAACCAAAGGTCCTCTAACATCCAATGCTTTTCAGTTCAGAGAGGGAAACGTGTGAGCTCCGTGAATGATGTAGCTTCCTTTGAGCTAAAAAGTGAGTGCTTTTACCTGAAAAGTAGTCTTGATGGAAGAAGACACAGAGCCTGGCATTTAACTCCGTTTCTGAAGGGAAACAGACAGGACAGTTATCATCCATGAAACACACTCTGCTTTAGAGCAAGAAGCAGGCTCTTGCTTTCTCAAGTCTCTAATAAGGCAGGAAACGTGAGTGTGCTTAGAACAAAAGAACCGTGTTTCCTACACACACGGACCATATCTAGTTCAACTCCGCTTCTGAAACTGACACAAACCACAGGTCCTCTAACATCCAATGCTTTTCAGTTAAGAGGGAGAAACGTGTGAGCTTCGTGAACGATGTAGCTTCCTTGAGCTGAAAAGTGAGTGCGTTTACCTGAAAGGAAATCTTGCTTGTAGGAAGACACAGAGCCTGGCAATTAACTCCGATTCTGAAGGGAAACACACAGCACAGTTCTCATCCATGAAACACACTCTGCTTTAGAGCAAGAAGCACTCTCTTGCCTTCTATCTTCTCTAATAAGGCGGGAAACGTGTGTGCTTAGAACAAAAGAACCGTGTTTCCTACACACACGGACCATATCTAGTTCAACTCTGCTTCTGAAACTGATACAAACCAAAGGTCCTCTAACATCCAATGCTTTTCAGTTCATAGAGGGAAACGTTTGAGCTCCCTGAATGATGTAGCTTCCTTTGAGCTGAAAAGTGAGTGCTTTTACCTGAAACGTAGTCTTGATGTAAGAAGACACAGAGCCTGGCATTTAACTCCGTTTCCGAAGGGAAACAGACAGCACAGTTCTCATCCATGAAACACACTCTGCTTTAGAGCAAGAAGCAGGCTCTTGCTTTCTCAAGTCTCTAATAAGGCAGGAAACGTGAGTGTGCTTAGAACAAAAGAACCGTGTTTCCTACACACATGGACCATTTCTCATTCAACACATTCCTCTGAAACTGATACAAACCACAGGACCTCTAACATCCAATGCTATTCAGTTAAGAGCGAGGGAACGTGTGAGCTTCGTGAACGATGTAGCTTCATTTGAGCTGAAAAGTGAGTGCTGTTTACCTGAAACGAAGTGTGGCTTGTAGGAGGACACAGAGCCAGGCATTTAACTCCGTTTCTGAAGGGAAAGACACAGCACAGTTCTCATCCATGAAACACACTCTTCTTTAGAGCAAGAAGCACTCTCTTGCTTTCTCAAGTCTCTAATAAGGCGGGAAACGTGAGTGTGCTCAGAACAAAAGAACCGTGTTTCCTACACACAGGGACCATATCCAGTTCAACTCTGCTTCTGAAACTGATACAAACCACAGGTCCTCTAACATCCAATGCTATTCAGTTAAGAGCGAGGAACTTGTGAGCTTCGTGAACGATGTAGCTTCATTTGAGCTGAAAAGTGAGTGCTGTTTACCTGAAACGAAGTCTTGCTTGTAGGAAGACACAGATCCTGGCATTTAACTCCGTTTCTGAAAGGAAAGACACAGCACAGTTCTCATCCATGAAACACACTCTGCTTTAGAGCAAGAAGCACTCTCTTGCTTTCTAGCTTCTCTAATAAGGCGGGAAACATGTGTGCTTAGAACAAAAGAACCGTGTTTCCTACACACACGGACCATATCTAGTTCAACTCTGCTTCTGAAACTGATATAAACCAAAGGTCCTCTAACATCCAATGCTTTTCAGTTCATAGAGGGAAACGTGTGAGCTCCGTGAATGATGTAGCTTACTTTGAGCTGAAAAGTGAGTGCTTTTACCTGAAACGTAGTCTTGATGTAAGAAGACACAGAGCCTGGCATTTAACTCCGTTTCTGAAGGGAAACAGACAGCACAGTTCTCATCCATGAAACACACTCTGCTTTAGAGCAAGAAGCAGGCTCTTGCTTTCTCAAGTCTCTAATAAGGCAGGAAACGTGAGTGTGCTTAGAACAAAAGAACCGTGTTTCCTACACACACGGACCATTTCTCATTCAACACATTCCTCTGAAACTGATACAAACCACAGGACCTCTAACATCCAATGCTATTCAGTTAAGAGCGAGGGAACGTGTGAGCTTCGTGAACGATGAAGCTTCATTTGAGCTGAAAAGTGAGTGCTGTTTACCTGAAACGAAGTCTGGCTTGTAGGAAGACACAGAGCCGGGCATTTAACTCCGTTTCTGAAGAGAAAGACACAGCACAGTTCTCATCCATGAAACACACTCTGCTTTAGAGCAAGAAGCACTCTCTTGCTTTCTCAAGTCTCTAATAAGGCAGGAAACGTGTGTGCTTAGAACAAAAGAACCGTGTTTCCTACACACACGGACCATATCTAGTTCAACTCTGCTTCTGAAACTGATACAAACCAAAGGTCCTCTAACATCCAATGCTTTTCAGTCAGAGAGGGAAACGTGTGAACTCCGTGAATGATGTTGCTTCCTTTGAGCTGAAAAGTGAGTGCTTTTACCTGAAACGTAGTCTCGATGTAAGAAGACATAGAGCCTGGCATTTAACTCCGTTTCTGAAGGGAAACACACAGCACAGTTCTCATCCATGAAACACACTCTGCTTTAGAGCAAGAAGCACTCTCTTGCTTCCTCAAGTCTCTAATAAGGCAGGAAACGTGAGTGTGCTTAGAACAAAAGAACCGTGTTTCCTACACACACGGACCATATCTAGTTCAACTCTGCTTCTGAAACTGATACAAACCAAAGGTCCTCTAACATCCAATGCTTTTCAGTTCAGAGAGGAAACCTGTGAGCTCCGTGAATGATGTAGCTTCCTTTGAGCTGAAAAGTGAGTGCTTTTACCTGAAACGTAGTCTTGATGTAAGAAGACACAGAGCCTGGCATTTAACTCCGTTTCTGAAGGGAAACAGACAGCACAGTTCTCATCCATGAAACACACTCTGCTTTAGAGCAAGAAGCAGGCTCTTGCTTTCTCAAGTCTCTAATAAGGCAGGAAAAGTGAGTGTGCTTTGAACAAAAGAACCGTGTTTCCTACACACACGGATCATTTATCATTCAACACATTCCTCTGAAACTGATACAAACCACAGGACCTCTAACATCCAATGCTATTCAGTTAAGAGCTAGGGAACGTGTGAGATTCGTGAACAATGTAGCTTCATTTGAGCTGAAAAGTGAGAGCTGTTTACCTGAAACGAAGTCTGGCTTGTAGGAAGACACAGAGCCGGGCATTTAACTCCGTTTCTGAAGGGAAAGACACAGCACAGTTCTCATCCATGAAACACACTCTTCTTTAGAGCAAGAAGCACTCTCTTGCTTTCTCAAGTCTCTAATAAGGCGGGAAACTTGAGTGTGCTCAGAACAAAAGAACCGTGTTTCCTACACAAGGGACCATATCCAGTTCAACTCTGCTTCTGAAACTGATACAAACCACAGGTCCTCTAACATCCAATGCTATTCAGTTAAGAGCAAGGAACTTGTGAGCTTTGTGAATGATGTAGCTTCATTTGAGCAGAAAAGTGAGTGCTTTTTACCTGAAAGGAAGTCTTGCTTGTAGGAAGACACAGATCCTGGCATTTAACTCCGTTTCTAAAAGGAAAGACACAGCACAGTTCTCATCCATGAAACACACTCTTCTTTAGAGCAAGAAGCACTCTCTTGCTTTCTAGCTTCTATAATAATGCGGGAAACGTGTGTGCTTAGAACAAAAGAACCGTGTTTCCTACACACACGGACCATATCTAGTTAAACTCTGCTTCTGAAACTGACACAAACCACAGGTCCTCTAACATCCAATGCTTTTCAGTTAAGAGGGAGAAACGTGTGAGCTTCGTGAACGATGTAGCTTCCTTGAGATGAAAAGTGAGTGCGTTTACCTGAAACGAAATCTTGCTTGTAGGAAGACACAGAGCCTGGCAATTAACTCCGATTCTGAAGGGAAACAGACAGCACAGTTCTCATCCATGAAACACACTCTGCTTTAGAGCAAGAAGCAGGCTCTTGCTTTCTCAAGTCTCTAATAAGGCAGGGAACGTGAGTGTGCTTAGAACAAAAGAACTGTGTTTCCTACACACACGGACCATTTCTCATTCAACACATTCCTCTGAAACTGATACAAACCTCAGGACCACTAACATCCAATGCTATTTAGTTAAGAGCGAGGGAACGTGTGAGATTCGTGAACGATGTAGCTTCATTTGAGCTGAAAAGTGAGTGCTTTTACCAGAAACGAACTCTTGCTTGTAGGAAGACACAGAGCCTGGCAATTAACTCCGTTTCTGAAGGGAAACACACAGCACATTTCTCAGCCATGAAACACACTCTGCTTTAGAGCAAGAAGCACACTCTTGCTTTCTAGAGTCTCTAATAAAGAGGGAAACGTGAGTGTGCTCAGAACTAAAGTACCGTGTTTCCTACACACACGGACCACATCTCGTTCTACTTTGCTTCTGAAACAGATACAAACAACAGATCCTCTAACATCCAATGCTTTTCAGTTCAGAGAGGGAAACCTGTGAGCTCCGTGAATGATGTAGCTTCCTTTGAGCTGAAAAGTGAGTGCTTTTACCTGAAACGTAGTCTTGATGTAAGAAGACACAGAACCTGGCATTTAACTCCGTTTCTGAAGGGAAACACACAGCACAGTTCTCATCCATGAAACACACTCTGCTTTAGAGCAAGAAGCACTCTCTTGCTTTCTCTAGTCTCTAATAAGGCAGGAATCGTGAGTGATCTTAAAAGAAAAGAACCATGTTTCCTACACACAGGGACCATTTCTCATTCAACACTGCTTCTGAAACTGATACAAACCACAGGACCTCTAACATCCAATGCTTTTCAGTTAAGAGCAAGAAATGAGTGAGCTTCGTGAACAATGTAGCTTCATTTGAGCTTAAAAGAGAGTGCGTTTACCCGAAAGAAGTCTTGCTTGTAGGAAGACACAGAGCCTGGCATTTAACTCCGTTTCTGAAGGGAAACACACAGCACAGTTCTAATCCATGAAACACACTCTGCTTTAGAGCAAGAAGCACTCTCTTGCTATGTCAAGTCTTAAATAAGGCAGGAAACGTGAGTGTGCTCAGAACAAAAGAACCGTGTTTCCTACACACACGGACCATATCTAGTTCAACTCTGCTTCTGAAACTGATACAAACCACAGGTCCTCTAACATCCAATGCTTTTCAGTTAAGAGCAAGAAATGAGTGAGCTTCGTGAACAATGTAGCTTCATTTGAGCTTAAAAGAGAGTGCGTTTACCTGAAAGAAGTCTTGCTTGTAGGAAGACACAGAGCCTGGCATTTAACTCCGTTTCTGAAGGGAAACACACAGCACAGTTCTAATCCATGAAACACACTCTGCTTTAGAGCAAGAAGCAATCTCTTGCTTTCTATCTTCTCTAATAAGGCGGGAAACGTGTGTGCTTAGAACAAAAGAACCGTGTTTCCTACACACACGGACCATATCTAGTTCAACTCTGCTTCTGAAACTGATACAAACCAAAGGTCCTCTAACATCCAATGCTTTTCAGTTCATAGAGGGAAACGTGTGAGCTCCGTGAATGATGTAGCTTCCTTTGAGCTGAAAAGTGAGTGCTTTTACCTGAAACGTAGTCTTGATGTAAAAAGACACAGAGCCTGGCAATTAAATCCGTTTCTGAAGGGAAACACACAGCACATTTCTCAGCCATGAAACACACTCTGCTTTAGAGCAAGAAGCACACTCTTGCTTTCTAGAGTCTCTAATAAAGCGGGAAACGTGAGTGTGCTCAGAACTAAAGTACCGTGTTTCCTACACACACGGACCACATCTCGTTCTACTTTGCTTCTGAAACAGATACAAACAACAGATCCTCTAACATCCAATGCTTTTCAGTTCAGAGAGGGAAACCTGTGAGCTCCGTGAATGATGTAGCTTCCTTTGAGCTGAAAAGTGAGTGCTTTTACCTGAAACGTAGTCTTGATGTAAGAAGACACAGAACCTGGCATTTAACTCCGTTTCTGAAGGGAAACACACAGCACAGTTCTCATCCATGAAACACACTCTGCTTTAGAGCAAGAAGCACTCTCTTGCTTTCTCTAGTCTCTAATAAGGCAGGAAATGTGAGTGTGCTTAGAACAAAAGAACCGTGTTTCCTACACACACGGACCATTTCTCATTCAACACTGCTTCTGAAACTGATACAAACCACAGGACCTCTAACATCCAATGCTATTCAATTAAGAGCGAGGGAACGTGTGAGCTTCGTGAATGATGTACCTTCATTTGAGCTGAAAAGTGAGTGCTGTTTACCTGAAACGAAGTCTGGCTTGTAGGAAGACACAGAGCCGGACATTTTACTCCGTTTCTGAAGGGAAATACACAGCACAGTTCTCATCCATGAAACACACTCTGCTTTAGAGCAAGAAGCACTCTCTTGCTTCCTCAAGTCTCTAATAAGGCAGGAAACGTGAGTGTGCTTAGAACAAAAGAACCATGTTTCCTACACACACGGACCACATCTAGTTCAACTCTGCTTCTGAAACTGATACAAACCACAGGTCCTCTAACATCCAATGCTTTTCAGTTAAGAGCGAGAAACGTGTGAGCTTCGTGAACGATGTGGCTTCCTTGAGCTGAAATGTGAGTGCCTTTACCTGAAACGAATTCTTGCTTGTAGGAAGACACAGAGCCTGGCATTTAACTCCGTTTCTGAAGGGAAAGACACAGCACAGTTCTCATCCATGAAACACACTCTGCTTTAGAGCAAGAAGCACTCTCTTGCCTTCTATCTTCTCTAATAAGGCGGGAAACGTGTGTGCTTAGAACAAAAGAACCGTGTTTCCTACACACACGGACCATATCTAGTTCAACTCTGCTTCTGAAACTGATACAAACCAAAGGTCCTCTAACATCCAATGCTTTTCAGTTCATAGAGGGAAACGTGTGAGCTCCGTGAATGATGTAGCTTCCTTTGAGCTGAAAAGTGAGTGCTTTTACCTGAAACGTAGTCTTGATGTAAGAAGACACAGAGCCTGGCATTTAACTCCGTATCTGAAGGGAAACAGACAGCACAGTTCTCATCCATGAAACACACTCTGCTTTAGAGCAAGAAGCAGGCTCTTGCTTTCTCAAGTCTCTAATAAGGCAGGAAACGTGAGTGTGCTTAGAACAAAAGAACCATGTTTCCTACACACACGGACCATTTCTCATTCAACACATTCCTCTGAAACTGATACAAACCACAGGACCTCTAACATCCAATGCTATTCAGTTAAGAGCGAGGGAACGTGTGAGCTTCGTGAACGATGAAGCTTCATTTGAGCTGAAAAGTGAGTGCTGTTTACCTGAAACGAATTCTGGCTTGTAGGAAGACACAGAGCCGGGCATTTAACTCCGTTTCTGAAGGGAAAGACACAGCACAGTTCTCATCCATGAAACACACTCTGCTTTAGAGCAAGAAGCACTCTCTTGCTTTCTCAAGTCTCTAATAATGCGGGAAACGTGTGTGCTTAGAACAAAAGAACCGTGTTTCCTCCACACAGGGACCATATCTAGTTCAACTCTGCTTCTGAAACTGATACAAACCAAAGGTCCTCTAACATCCAATGCTTTTCAGTCAGAGAGGGAAACCTGTGAGCTCCGTGAATGATGTAGCTTCCTTTGAGCTGAAAAGTGAGTGCTTTTACCTGAAACGTAGTCTTGATGTAAGAAGACACAGAGCCTGGCATTTAACTCCGTTTCTGAAGGGAAACACACAGCACAGTTCTCATCCATGAAACACACTCTGCTTTAGAGCAAGAAGCACTCTCTTGCTTTCTCTAGTCTCTAATAAGGCAGGAAATGTGAGTGTGCTTAGAACAAAAGAACCGTGTTTCCTACACACACGGACCATTTCTCATTCAACACTGCTTCTGAAACTGATACAAACCACAGGACCTCTAACATCCAATGCTATTCAATTAAGAGCGAGGGAACGTGTGAGCTTCGTGAATGATGTACCTTCATTTGAGCTGAAAAGTGAGTGCTGTTTACCTGAAAGGAAGTCTGGCTTGTAGGAAGACACAGAGCCGGACATTTTACTCCGTTTCTGAAGGGAAATACACAGCACAGTTCTCATCCATGAAACACACTCTGCTTTAGAGCAAGAAGCACTCTCTTGCTTCCTCAAGTCTCTAATAAGGCAGGAAACGTGAGTGTGCTTAGAACAAAAGAACCATGTTTCCTACACACACGGACCACATCTAGTTCAACTCTGCTTCTGAAACTGATACAAACCACAGGTCCTCTAACATCCAATGCTTTTCAGTTAAGAGCGAGAAACGTGTGAGCTTCGTGAACGATGTGGCTTCCTTGAGCTGAAATGTGAGTGCCTTTACCTGAAACGAATTCTTGCTTGTAGGAAGACACAGAGCCTGGCATTTAACTCCGTTTCTGAAGGGAAAGACACAGCACAGTTCTCATCCATGAAACACACTCTGCTTTAGAACAAGAAGCACTCTCTTGCCTTCTATCTTCTCTAATAAGGCGGGAAACGTGTGTGCTTAGAACAAAAGAACCGTGTTTCCTACACACACGGACCATATCTAGTTCAACTCTGCTTCTGAAACTGATACAAACCAAAGGTCCTCTAACATCCAATGCTTTTCAGTTCATAGAGGGAAACGTGTGAGCTCCGTGAATGATGTAGCTTCCTTTGAGCTGAAAAGTGAGTGCTTTTACCTGAAACGTAGTCTTGATGTAAGAAGACACAGAGCCTGGCATTTAACTCCGTTTCTGAAGGGAAACAGACAGCACAGTTCTCATCCATGAAACACACTCTGCTTTAGAGCAAGAAGCAGGCTCTTGCTTTCTCAAGTCTCTAATAAGGCAGGAAACGTGAGTGTGCTTAGAACAAAAGAACCATGTTTCCTACACACACGGACCATTTCTCATTCAACACATTCCTCTGAAACTGATACAAACCACAGGACCTCTAACATCCAATGCTATTCAGTTAAGAGCGAGGGAACGTGTGAGCTTCGTGAACGATGAAGCTTCATTTTAGCTGAAAAGTGAGTGCTGTTTACCTGAAACGAATTCTGGCTTGTAGGAAGACACAGAGCCGGGCATTTAACTCCGTTTCTGAAGGGAAAGACACAGCACAGTTCTCATCCATGAAACACACTCTGCTTTAGAGCAAGAAGCACTCTCTTGCTTTCTCAAGTCTCTAATAATGCGGGAAACGTGTGTGCTTAGAACAAAAGAACCGTGTTTCCTCCACACAGGGACCATATCTAGTTCAACTCTGCTTCTGAAACTGATACAAACCAAAGGTCCTCTAACATCCAATGCTTTTCAGTCAGAGACGGAGACGTGTGAGCTCCGTGAATGATGTAGCTTCCTTTGAGCTGAAAAGTGAGTGCTTTTACCTGAAACGTAGTCTTGATGTAAGAAGACATAGAGCCTGGCATTTAACTCCGTTTCTGAAGGGAAACACACAGCACAGTTCTCATCCATGAAACACACTCTGCTTTAGAGCAAGAAGCACTCTCTTGCTTTCTCAAGTCTCTAATAAGGCGGGAAACTTGAGTGTGCTCAGAACAAAAGAACCGTGTTTCCTACACAAGGGACCATATCCAGTTCAACTCTGCTTCTGAAACTGATACAAACCACAGGTCCTCTAACATCCAATGCTATTCAGTTAAGAGCAAGGAACTTGTGAGCTTTGTGAATGATGTAGCTTCATTTGAGCAGAAAAGTGAGTGCTTTTTACCTGAAAGGAAGTCTTGCTTGTAGGAAGACACAGATCCTGGCATTTAACTCCGTTTCTAAAAGGAAAGACACAGCACAGTTCTCATCCATGAAACACACTCTTCTTTAGAGCAAGAAGCACTCTCTTGCTTTCTAGCTTCTATAATAATGCGGGAAACGTGTGTGCTTAGAACAAAAGAACCGTGTTTCCTACACACACGGACCATATCTAGTTAAACTCTGCTTCTGAAACTGACACAAACCACAGGTCCTCTAACATCCAATGCTTTTCAGTTAAGAGGGAGAAACGTGTGAGCTTCGTGAACGATGTAGCTTCCTTGAGATGAAAAGTGAGTGCGTTTACCTGAAACGAAATCTTGCTTGTAGGAAGACACAGAGCCTGGCACTTAACTCCGATTCTGAAGGGAAACAGACAGCACAGTTCTCATCCATGAAACACACTCTGCTTTAGAGCAAGAAGCAGGCTCTTGCTTTCTCAAGTCTCTAATAAGGCAGGGAACGTGAGTGTGCTTAGAACAAAAGAACTGTGTTTCCTACACACACGGACCATTTCTCATTCAACACATTCCTCTGAAACTGATACAAACCTCAGGACCACTAACATCCAATGCTATTTAGTTAAGAGCGAGGGAACGTGTGAGATTCGTGAACGATGTAGCTTCATTTGAGCTGAAAAGTGAGTGCTTTTACCAGAAACGAACTCTTGCTTGTAGGAAGACACAGAGCCTGGCAATTAACTCCGTTTCTGAAGGGAAACACACAGCACATTTCTCAGCCATGAAACACACTCTGCTTTAGAGCAAGAAGCACACTCTTGCTTTCTAGAGTCTCTAATAAAGAGGGAAACGTGAGTGTGCTCAGAACTAAAGTACCGTGTTTCCTACACACACGGACCACATCTCGTTCTACTTTGCTTCTGAAACAGATACAAACAACAGATCCTCTAACATCCAATGCTTTTCAGTTCAGAGAGGGAAACCTGTGAGCTCCGTGAATGATGTAGCTTCCTTTGAGCTGAAAAGTGAGTGCTTTTACCTGAAACGTAGTCTTGATGTAAGAAGACACAGAACCTGGCATTTAACTCCGTTTCTGAAGGGAAACACACAGCACAGTTCTCATCCATGAAACACACTCTGCTTTAGAGCAAGAAGCACTCTCTTGCTTTCTCTAGTCTCTAATAAGGCAGGAATCGTGAGTGATCTTAAAAGAAAAGAACCATGTTTCCTACACACAGGGACCATTTCTCATTCAACACTGCTTCTGAAACTGATACAAACCACAGGACCTCTAACATCCAATGCTTTTCAGTTAAGAGCAAGAAATGAGTGAGCTTCGTGAACAATGTAGCTTCATTTGAGCTTAAAAGAGAGTGCGTTTACCCGAAAGAAGTCTTGCTTGTAGGAAGACACAGAGCCTGGCATTTAACTCCGTTTCTGAAGGGAAACACACAGCACAGTTCTAATCCATGAAACACACTCTGCTTTAGAGCAAGAAGCACTCTCTTGCTATGTCAAGTCTTAAATAAGGCAGGAAACGTGAGTGTGCTCAGAACAAAAGAACCGTGTTTCCTACACACACGGACCATATCTAGTTCAACTCTGCTTCTGAAACTGATACAAACCACAGGTCCTCTAACATCCAATGCTTTTCAGTTAAGAGCAAGAAATGAGTGAGCTTCGTGAACAATGTAGCTTCATTTGAGCTTAAAAGAGAGTGCGTTTACCTGAAAGAAGTCTTGCTTGTAGGAAGACACAGAGCCTGGCATTTAACTCCGTTTCTGAAGGGAAACACACAGCACAGTTCTAATCCATGAAACACACTCTGCTTTAGAGCAAGAAGCAATCTCTTGCTTTCTATCTTCTCTAATAAGGCGGGAAACGTGTGTGCTTAGAACAAAAGAACCGTGTTTCCTACACACACGGACCATATCTAGTTCAACTCTGCTTCTGAAACTGATACAAACCAAAGGTCCTCTAACATCCAATGCTTTTCAGTTCATAGAGGGAAACGTGTGAGCTCCGTGAATGATGTAGCTTCCTTTGAGCTGAAAAGTGAGTGCTTTTACCTGAAACGTAGTCTTGATGTAAAAAGACACAGAGCCTGGCAATTAAATCCGTTTCTGAAGGGAAACACACAGCACATTTCTCAGCCATGAAACACACTCTGCTTTAGAGCAAGAAGCACACTCTTGCTTTCTAGAGTCTCTAATAAAGCGGGAAACGTGAGTGTGCTCAGAACTAAAGTACCGTGTTTCCTACACACACGGACCACATCTCGTTCTACTTTGCTTCTGAAACAGATACAAACAACAGATCCTCTAACATCCAATGCTTTTCAGTTCAGAGAGGGAAACCTGTGAGCTCCGTGAATGATGTAGCTTCCTTTGAGCTGAAAAGTGAGTGCTTTTACCTGAAACGTAGTCTTGATGTAAGAAGACACAGAACCTGGCATTTAACTCCGTTTCTGAAGGGAAACACACAGCACAGTTCTCATCCATGAAACACACTCTGCTTTAGAGCAAGAAGCACTCTCTTGCTTTCTCTAGTCTCTAATAAGGCAGGAAATGTGAGTGTGCTTAGAACAAAAGAACCGTGTTTCCTACACACACGGACCATTTCTCATTCAACACTGCTTCTGAAACTGATACAAACCACAGGACCTCTAACATCCAATGCTATTCAATTAAGAGCGAGGGAACGTGTGAGCTTCGTGAATGATGTACCTTCATTTGAGCTGAAAAGTGAGTGCTGTTTACCTGAAACGAAGTCTGGCTTGTAGGAAGACACAGAGCCGGACATTTTACTCCGTTTCTGAAGGGAAATACACAGCACAGTTCTCATCCATGAAACACACTCTGCTTTAGAGCAAGAAGCACTCTCTTGCTTCCTCAAGTCTCTAATAAGGCAGGAAACGTGAGTGTGCTTAGAACAAAAGAACCATGTTTCCTACACACACGGACCACATCTAGTTCAACTCTGCTTCTGAAACTGATACAAACCACAGGTCCTCTAACATCCAATGCTTTTCAGTTAAGAGCGAGAAACGTGTGAGCTTCGTGAACGATGTGGCTTCCTTGAGCTGAAATGTGAGTGCCTTTACCTGAAACGAATTCTTGCTTGTAGGAAGACACAGAGCCTGGCATTTAACTCCGTTTCTGAAGGGAAAGACACAGCACAGTTCTCATCCATGAAACACACTCTGCTTTAGAGCAAGAAGCACTCTCTTGCCTTCTATCTTCTCTAATAAGGCGGGAAACGTGTGTGCTTAGAACAAAAGAACCGTGTTTCCTACACACACGGACCATATCTAGTTCAACTCTGCTTCTGAAACTGATACAAACCAAAGGTCCTCTAACATCCAATGCTTTTCAGTTCATAGAGGGAAACGTGTGAGCTCCGTGAATGATGTAGCTTCCTTTGAGCTGAAAAGTGAGTGCTTTTACCTGAAACGTAGTCTTGATGTAAGAAGACACAGAGCCTGGCATTTAACTCCGTATCTGAAGGGAAACAGACAGCACAGTTCTCATCCATGAAACACACTCTGCTTTAGAGCAAGAAGCAGGCTCTTGCTTTCTCAAGTCTCTAATAAGGCAGGAAACGTGAGTGTGCTTAGAACAAAAGAACCATGTTTCCTACACACACGGACCATTTCTCATTCAACACATTCCTCTGAAACTGATACAAACCACAGGACCTCTAACATCCAATGCTATTCAGTTAAGAGCGAGGGAACGTGTGAGCTTCGTGAACGATGAAGCTTCATTTGAGCTGAAAAGTGAGTGCTGTTTACCTGAAACGAATTCTGGCTTGTAGGAAGACACAGAGCCGGGCATTTAACTCCGTTTCTGAAGGGAAAGACACAGCACAGTTCTCATCCATGAAACACACTCTGCTTTAGAGCAAGAAGCACTCTCTTGCTTTCTCAAGTCTCTAATAATGCGGGAAACGTGTGTGCTTAGAACAAAAGAACCGTGTTTCCTCCACACAGGGACCATATCTAGTTCAACTCTGCTTCTGAAACTGATACAAACCAAAGGTCCTCTAACATCCAATGCTTTTCAGTCAGAGAGGGAAACCTGTGAGCTCCGTGAATGATGTAGCTTCCTTTGAGCTGAAAAGTGAGTGCTTTTACCTGAAACGTAGTCTTGATGTAAGAAGACACAGAGCCTGGCATTTAACTCCGTTTCTGAAGGGAAACACACAGCACAGTTCTCATCCATGAAACACACTCTGCTTTAGAGCAAGAAGCACTCTCTTGCTTCCTCAAGTCTGTAATAAGGCAGGAAACGTGAGTGTGCTTAGAACAAAAGAACCGTGTTTCCTACACACACGGACCATATCTAGTTCAACTCTGCTTCTGAAACTGACACAAACCACAGGTCCTCTAACATCCAATGCTTTTCAGTTAAGAGGGAGAAACGTGTGAGCTTCGTGAACGATGTAGCTTCCTTGAGCTGAAAAGTGAGTGCCTTTACCTGAAACGAAATCTTGCTTGTAGGAAGACACAGAGCCTGGCAATTAACTCCGATTCTGAAGGGAAACACACAGCACAGTTCTCATCCATGAAACACACTCTGCTTTAGAGCAAGAAGCAGGCTCTTGCTTTCTCAAGTCTCTAATAAGGCAGGAAACGTGAGTGTGCTTAGAACAAAAGAACCATGTTTCCTACACACACGGACCATTTCTCATTCAACACATTCCTCTGAAACTGATACAAACCACAGGACCTCTAACATCCAATGCTATTCAGTTAAGAGCGAGGGAACGTGTGAGCTTCGTGAACGATGAAGCTTCATTTGAGCTGAAAAGTGAGTGCTGTTTACCTGAAACGAATTCTGGCTTGTAGGAAGACACAGAGCCGGGCATTTAACTCCGTTTCTGAAGGGAAAGACACAGCACAGTTCTCATCCATGAAACACACTCTGCTTTAGAGCAAGAAGCACTCTCTTGCTTTCTCAAGTCTCTAATAATGCGGGAAACGTGTGTGCTTAGAACAAAAGAACCGTGTTTCCTCCACACAGGGACCATATCTAGTTCAACTCTGCTTCTGAAACTGATACAAACCAAAGGTCCTCTAACATCCAATGCTTTTCAGTCAGAGAGGGAAACCTGTGAGCTCCGTGAATGATGTAGCTTCCTTTGAGCTGAAAAGTGAGTGCTTTTACCTGAAACGTAGTCTTGATGTAAGAAGACACAGAGCCTGGCATTTAACTCCGTTTCTGAAGGGAAACACACAGCACAGTTCTCATCCATGAAACACACTCTGCTTTAGAGCAAGAAGCACTCTCTTGCTTCCTCAAGTCTGTAATAAGGCAGGAAACGTGAGTGTGCTTAGAACAAAAGAACCGTGTTTCCTACACACACGGACCATATCTAGTTCAACTCTGCTTCTGAAACTGACACAAACCACAGGTCCTCTAACATCCAATGCTTTTCAGTTAAGAGGGAGAAACGTGTGAGCTTCGTGAACGATGTAGCTTCCTTGAGCTGAAAAGTGAGTGCCTTTACCTGAAACGAAATCTTGCTTGTAGGAAGACACAGAGCCTGGCAATTAACTCCGATTCTGAAGGGAAACACACAGCACAGTTCTCATCCATGAAACACACTCTGCTTTAGAGCAAGAAGCAGGCTCTTGCTTTCTCAAGTCTCTAATAAGGCAGGAAACGTGAGTGTGCTTAGAACAAGAGAACCGTGTTTCCTACACACACGGATCATTTATCATTCAACACATTCCTCTGAAACAGATACAAACCACAGGACCTCTAACATCCAATGCTATTCAGTTAAGAGCGAGGGAACGTGTGAGCTTGGTGAAAGATGTAGCTTCATTTGAGCTGAAAAGTGAGTGCTGTTTACCTGAAACGAAGTCTGCCTTGTAGGAAGACACAGAGCCTGGCATTTAACTCCGTTTCTGAAGGGAAAGACACAGCACAGTTCTCATCCATGAAACACACTCTGCTTTAGAGCAAGAAGCACTCTCTTGCTTTCTAGCTTCTCTAATAAGGCGGGAAACATGTGTGCTTAGAACAAAATAACCGTGTTTCCTACACAGGGACCATATCTAGTTCAATTCTGCTTCTGAAACTGATACAAACCAAAGGTCCTCTAACATCCAATGCTTTTCAGTTCATAGAGGGAAACGTGTGAGCTCCGTGAATGATGTAGCTTCCTTTGAGCTGAAAAGTGAGTGCTTTTACCTGAAACGTAGTCTTGATGTAAGAAGACACAGAGCCTGGCATTTAACTCCGTTTCTGAAGGGAAACACACAGCACAGTTCTCATCCATGAAACACACTCTGCTTTAGAGCAAGAAGCACTCTCTTGCTATGTCAAGTCTTAAATAAGGCAGGAAACGTGAGTGTGCTCAGAACAAAAGAACCGTGTTTCCTACACACACGGACCATATCTAGTTCAACTCTGCTTCTGAAACTGATACAAACCACAGGTCCTCTAACATCCAATGCTTTTCAGTTAAGAGCAAGAAATGAGTGAGCTTCGTGAACAATGTAGCTTCATTTGAGCTTAAAAGAGAGTGCGTTTACCTGAAAGAAGTCTTGCTTGTAGGAAGACACAGAGCCTGGCATTTAACTCCGTTTCTGAAGGGAAACACACAGCACAGTTCTAATCCATGAAACACACTCTGCTTTAGAGCAAGAAGCAATCTCTTGCTTCCTCAAGTCTCTAATAAGGCAGGAAACGTGAGTGTGCTTAGAACAAAAGAACCGTGTTTCCTACACACACGACCATTTCTAGTTCAACTCTGCTTCTGAAACTGGTACAAACCACAGGTCCTCTAACATCCAATGCTATTCAGTTAAGAGCGAGGAACGTGTGAGCTTCGTGAACGATGTAGCTTCATTTGAGCTGAAAAGTGAGTGCTGTTTACCTGAAAGGAAGTCTTGCTTGTAGGAAGACACAGATCCTGGCATTTAACTCCGTTTCTGAAGGGAAAGACACAGCACAGTTCTCATCCATGAAACACACTCTGCTTTAGAGCAAGAAGCACTCTCTTGCTTTCTAGCTTCTCTAATAAGGCGGGAAACGTGTGTGCTTAGAACAAAAGAACCGTGTTTCCTACACACACGGACCATATCTAGTTCAACTCTGCTTCTGAAACTGATACAAACCAAAGGTCCTCTAACATCCAATGCTATTCAGTTCAGAGCGAGAAACGTGTGGGCTTCGTGAACTATGTAGCTTCCTTTGAGATGAAAAGTGAGTGCTTTTACCAGAAACGAAGTCTTGCTTGTAGGAAGACACAGAGCCTGGCAATTAACTCCGTTTCTGAAGGGAAACACACAGCACATTTCTCAGCCATGAAACACACTCTGCTTTAGAGCAAAAGCACACTCTTGCTTTCTAGAGTCTCTAATAAAGCAGGAAACGTGAGTGTGCTCAGAACTAAAGTACCGTGTTTCCTACACACACGGACCACATCTCGTTCAACTCTGCTTCTGAAACAGATACAAACAACAGATCCTCTAACATCCAATGCTTTTCAGTTCAGAGAGGGAAACGTGTGAGCTCCGTGAATGATGTAGCTTCCTTTGAGCTGAAAAGTGAGTGCTTTTACCTGAAACGTAGTTTTGATGTAAGAAGACACAGAGCCTGGCATTTAACTCCGTTTCTGAAGGGAAACACACAGCACAGTTCTCATCCATGAAACACACTCTGCTTTAGAGCAAGAAGCACTCTCTTGCTTTCTCAAGTCTCTAATAAGGCGGGAAACGTGAGTGTGCTCAGAACAAAAGAACCGTGTTTCCTACACACAGGGACCATATCCAGTTCAACTCTGCTTCTGAAACTGATACAAACCACAGGTCCTCTAACATCCAATGCTATTCAGTTAAGAGCGAGGAACCTGTGATCTTTGTGAACGATGTAGCTTCGTTTGAGCTGAAAAGTGAGTGCTGTTTACCTGAAACGAAGTCTTGCTTGTAGGAAGACACAGAGCAGGGCATTTAACTCTGTTTCTGAAGGGAAAGACACAGCACAGTTCTCATCCATGAAACACACTCTGCTTTAGAGCAAGAAGCACTCTCTTGCTTTCTAGCTTCTCTAATAAGGCAGGACACATGTGTGCTTAGAACAAAAGAACCGTGTTTCCTACACACACGGAACATATCTAGGTCAACCCTGCTTCTGAAACTGATACAAACCAAAGGTCCTCTAACATCCAATGCTTTTCAGTTCAGAGAGGGAAACGTGTGAGCTCCGTGAATGATGTAGCTTCCTTTGAGCTAAAAAGTGAGTGCTTTTACTAGAAACGTAGTCTTGATGTAAGAAGACACAGAGCCTGGCATTTAACTCCGTTTATGAAGGGAAACAGACAGGACAGTTCTCATCTATGAAACACACTCTGCTTTAGAGCAAGAAGCAGGCTCTTGCTTTCTCAAGTCTCTAATAAGGCAGGAAATGTGAGTGTGCTTAGAACAAAAGAACCGTGTTTCCTACACACACGGACCATTTCTCATTCATCACTGCTTCTGAAACTGATACAAACCACAGGACCTCTAACATCCAATGCTATTCAATTAAGAGCGAGGGAACGTGTGAGCTTCGTGAACGATGTACCTTCATTTGAGCTGAAAAGTGAGTGCTGTTTACCTGAAAGGAAGTCTGGCTTGTAGGAAGACACAGAGCCGGACATTTTACTCCGTTTCTGAAGGGAAACAGACAGCACAGTTCTCATCCATGAAACACACTCTGCTTTAGAGCAAGAAGCAGTCTCTTGCTTTCTCAAGTCTCTAATAAGGCAGGAAACGTGAGTGTGCTTAGAACAAAAGAACCGTGTTTCCTACACACACGGACCATTTCTCATTCAACACATTCCTCTGAAAGTGATACAAACCACAGGACCTCTAACATCCAATGCTATTCAGTTAAGAGCGAGGGAACGTGTGAGCTTCGTGAACAATGTAGCTTCATTTGAGCTGAAAAGTGAGTGCTGTTTACCTGAAATGAAGTCTGGCTTGTAGGAAGACACAGAGCCTGGCATTTAACTCCGTTTCTGAAGGGAAAGACACAGCACAGTTCTCATTCATGAAACACACTCTGCTTTAGAGCAAGAAGCACTCTCTTGCTTCCTCAAGTCTCTAATAAGGCAGGAAACGTGAGTGTGCTTAGAACAAAAGAACCGTGTTTCCTACACACACGGACCATATCTAGTTCAACTCTGCTTCTGAAACTGATACAAACCACAGGTCCTCTAACATCCAATGCTTTTCAGTTAAGAGGGAGAAACGTGTGAGCTTCGTGAACGATGTAGCTTCCTTGAGCTGAAATGTGAGTGCGTTTACCTGAAACGATTTCTTGCTTGTAGGAAGACACAGAGCCTGGCAATTAACTCCGATTCTAGGGAAACACACAGCACAGTTCTAATCCATGAAACACACTCTGCTTTAGAGCAAGAAGCAGGCTCTTGCTTTCTCAAGTCTCTAATAAGGCAGGAAACGTGAGTGTGCTTAGAACAAAAGAACCGTGTTTCCTACACACACGGACCATTTCTCATTCAATACTGCTTCTGAAACTGATACAAACCACAGTACCTCTAACATCCAATGCTATTCAGTTAAGAGCGAGGGAACGTGTGAGCTTCGTGAATGATGTAGCTTCATTTGAGCTGAAAAGTGAGTGCTGTTTACCTGAAACGAAGTCTGGCTTGTAGGAAGACACAGAGAAGGGCATTTAACTCCGTTTCTGAAGGGAAAGACACAGCACAGTTCTCATCCATGAAACACACTCTGCTTTAGAGCAAGAAGCACTCTCTTGCTTTCTAGCTTCTCTAATAAGGCGGGAAACGTGAGTGTGCTCAGAACAAAAGAACCGTGTTTCCTACACACAGGGACCATATCCAGTTCAACTCTGCTTCTGAAACTGATACAAACCACAGGTCCTCTAACATCCAATGCTATTCAGTTAAGAGCGAGGAACTTGTGAGCTTCATGAACGATGTAGCTTCATTTGAGCTGATAAGTGAGTGCTGTTTACCTGAAACGAAGTCTTGCTTGTAGGAAGACACAGATCCTGGCATTTAACTCCGTTTCTGAAAGGAAAGACACAGCACAGTTCTCATCCATGAAACACACTCTGCTTTAGAGCAAGAAGCACTCTCTTGCTTTCTAGCTTCTCTAATAAGGCGGGAAACATGTGTGCTTAGAACAAAAGAACCGTGTTTCCTACACACACGGACCATATCTAGTTCAACTCTGCTTCTGAAACTGATACAAACCAAAGGTCCTCTAACATCCAATGCTTTTCCTTTCATAGAGGGAAACGTGTGAGCTCCGTGAATGATGTAGCTTCCTTTGAGCTGAAAAGTGAGTGCTTTTACCTGAAACGTAGTCTTGATGTAAGAAGACACAGAGCCTGGCATTTAACTCCGTTTCTGAAGGAAAACAGACAGCACTGTTCTCATCCATGAAACACACTCTGCTTTAGAGCAAGAAGCAGGCTCTTGCTTTCTCAAGTCTCTAATAAGGCAGGAAACGTGAATATGCTTAGAACAAAAGAACCGTGTTTCCTACACACACGGACCATTTCTCATTCAACACATTCCTCTGAAAGTGATACAAACCACAGGACCTCTAACATCCAATGCTATTCAGTTAAGAGCGAGGGAACTTGTGAGCTTCGTGAACGATGAAGCTTCATTTGAGCTGAAAAGTGAGTGCTGTTTACCTGAAACGAAGTCTGGCTTGTAGGAAGACACAGAGCCGGGCATTTAACTCCGTTTCTGAAGGGAAAGACACAGCACAGTTCTCATCCATGAAACACACTCTGCTTTAGAGCAAGAAGCACTCTCTTGCTTTCTAGCTTCTCTAATAAGGCGGGAAACATGTGTGCTTAGAACAAAAGAACCGTGTTTCCTACACACACGGACCATATCTAGTTCAACTCTGCTTCTGAAACTGATACAAACCAAAGGTCCTCTAACATCCAATGCTTTTCAGTTCAGAGAGGGAAACGTGTGAGCTCCGTGAATGATGTAGCTTCCTTTGAGCTAAAAAGTGAGTGCTTTTACCTGAAAAGTAGTCTTGATGGAAGAAGACACAGAGCCTGGCATTTAACTCCGTTTCTGAAGGGAAACAGACAGGACAGTTATCATCCATGAAACACACTCTGCTTTAGAGCAAGAAGCAGGCTCTTGCTTTCTCAAGTCTCTAATAAGGCAGGAAACGTGAGTGTGCTTAGAACAAAAGAACCGTGTTTCCTACACACACGGACCATATCTAGTTCAACTCCGCTTCTGAAACTGACACAAACCACAGGTCCTCTAACATCCAATGCTTTTCAGTTAAGAGGGAGAAACGTGTGAGCTTCGTGAACGATGTAGCTTCCTTGAGCTGAAAAGTGAGTGCGTTTACCTGAAAGGAAATCTTGCTTGTAGGAAGACACAGAGCCTGGCAATTAACTCCGATTCTGAAGGGAAACACACAGCACAGTTCTCATCCATGAAACACACTCTGCTTTAGAGCAAGAAGCACTCTCTTGCCTTCTATCTTCTCTAATAAGGCGGGAAACGTGTGTGCTTAGAACAAAAGAACCGTGTTTCCTACACACACGGACCATATCTAGTTCAACTCTGCTTCTGAAACTGATACAAACCAAAGGTCCTCTAACATCCAATGCTTTTCAGTTCATAGAGGGAAACGTTTGAGCTCCCTGAATGATGTAGCTTCCTTTGAGCTGAAAAGTGAGTGCTTTTACCTGAAACGTAGTCTTGATGTAAGAAGACACAGAGCCTGGCATTTAACTCCGTTTCCGAAGGGAAACAGACAGCACAGTTCTCATCCATGAAACACACTCTGCTTTAGAGCAAGAAGCAGGCTCTTGCTTTCTCAAGTCTCTAATAAGGCAGGAAACGTGAGTGTGCTTAGAACAAAAGAACCGTGTTTCCTACACACATGGACCATTTCTCATTCAACACATTCCTCTGAAACTGATACAAACCACAGGACCTCTAACATCCAATGCTATTCAGTTAAGAGCGAGGGAACGTGTGAGCTTCGTGAACGATGTAGCTTCATTTGAGCTGAAAAGTGAGTGCTGTTTACCTGAAACGAAGTGTGGCTTGTAGGAGGACACAGAGCCAGGCATTTAACTCCGTTTCTGAAGGGAAAGACACAGCACAGTTCTCATCCATGAAACACACTCTTCTTTAGAGCAAGAAGCACTCTCTTGCTTTCTCAAGTCTCTAATAAGGCGGGAAACGTGAGTGTGCTCAGAACAAAAGAACCGTGTTTCCTACACACAGGGACCATATCCAGTTCAACTCTGCTTCTGAAACTGATACAAACCACAGGTCCTCTAACATCCAATGCTATTCAGTTAAGAGCGAGGAACTTGTGAGCTTCGTGAACGATGTAGCTTCATTTGAGCTGAAAAGTGAGTGCTGTTTACCTGAAACGAAGTCTTGCTTGTAGGAAGACACAGATCCTGGCATTTAACTCCGTTTCTGAAAGGAAAGACACAGCACAGTTCTCATCCATGAAACACACTCTGCTTTAGAGCAAGAAGCACTCTCTTGCTTTCTAGCTTCTCTAATAAGGTGGGAAACATGTGTGCTTAGAACAAAAGAACCGTGTTTCCTACACACACGGACCATATCTAGTTCAACTCTGCTTCTGAAACTGATATAAACCAAAGGTCCTCTAACATCCAATGCTTTTCAGTTCATAGAGGGAAACGTGTGAGCTCCGTGAATGATGTAGCTTACTTTGAGCTGAAAAGTGAGTGCTTTTACCTGAAACGTAGTCTTGATGTAAGAAGACACAGAGCCTGGCATTTAACTCCGTTTCTGAAGGGAAACAGACAGCACAGTTCTCATCCATGAAACACACTCTGCTTTAGAGCAAGAAGCAGGCTCTTGCTTTCTCAAGTCTCTAATAAGGCAGGAAACTTGAGTGTGCTTAGAACAAAAGAACCGTGTTTCCTACACACACGGACCATTTCTCATTCAACACATTCCTCTGAAACTGATACAAACCACAGGACCTCTAACATCCAATGCTATTCAGTTAAGAGCGAGGGAACGTGTGAGCTTCGTGAACGATGAAGCTTCATTTGAGCTGAAAAGTGAGTGCTGTTTACCTGAAACGAAGTCTGGCTTGTAGGAAGACACAGAGCCGGGCATTTAACTCCGTTTCTGAAGAGAAAGACACAGCACAGTTCTCATCCATGAAACACACTCTGCTTTAGAGCAAGAAGCACTCTCTTGCTTTCTCAAGTCTCTAATAAGGCAGGAAACGTGTGTGCTTAGAACAAAAGAACCGTGTTTCCTACACACACGGACCAAATCTAGTTCAACTCTGCTTCTGAAACTGATACAAACCAAAGGTCCTCTAACATCCAATGCTTTTCAGTCAGAGAGGGAAACGTGTGAACTCCGTGAATGATGTTGCTTCCTTTGAGCTGAAAAGTGAGTGCTTTTACCTGAAACGTAGTCTTGATGTAAGAAGACATAGAGCCTGGCATTTAACTCCGTTTCTGAAGGGAAACACACAGCACAGTTCTCATCCATGAAACACACTCTGCTTTAGAGCAAGAAGCACTCTCTTGCTTCCTCAAGTCTCTAATAAGGCAGGAAACGTGAGTGTGCTTAGAACAAAAGAACCGTGTTTCCTACACACACGGACCATATCTAGTTCAACTCTGCTTCTGAAACTGATACAAACCAAAGGTCCTCTAACATCCAATGCTTTTCAGTTCAGAGAGGAAACGTGTGAGCTCCGTGAATGATGTAGCTTCCTTTGAGCTGAAAAGTGAGTGCTTTTACCTGAAACGTAGTCTTGATGTAAGAAGACACAGAGCCTGGCATTTAACTCCGTTTCTGAAGGGAAACAGACAGCACAGTTCTCATCCATGAAACACACTCTGCTTTAGAGCAAGAAGCAGGCTCTTGCTTTCTCAAGTCTCTAATAAGGCAGGAAAAGTGAGTGTGCTTTGAACAAAAGAACCGTGTTTCCTACACACACGGATCATTTATCATTCAACACATTCCTCTGAAACTGATACAAACCACAGGACCTCTAACATCCAATGCTATTCAGTTAAGAGCTAGGGAACGTGTGAGATTCGTGAACAATGTAGCTTCATTTGAGCTGAAAAGTGAGAGCTGTTTACCTGAAACGAAGTCTGGCTTGTAGGAAGACACAGAGCCGGGCATTTAACTCCGTTTCTGAAGGGAAAGACACAGCACAGTTCTCATCCATGAAACACACTCTTCTTTAGAGCAAGAAGCACTCTCTTGCTTTCTCAAGTCTCTAATAAGGCGGGAAACTTGAGTGTGCTCAGAACAAAAGAACCGTGTTTCCTACACAAGGGACCATATCCAGTTCAACTCTGCTTCTGAAACTGATACAAACCACAGGTCCTCTAACATCCAATGCTATTCAGTTAAGAGCAAGGAACTTGTGAGCTTTGTGAATGATGTAGCTTCATTTGAGCAGAAAAGTGAGTGCTTTTTACCTGAAAGGAAGTCTTGCTTGTAGGAAGACACAGATCCTGGCATTTAACTCCGTTTCTAAAAGGAAAGACACAGCACAGTTCTCATCCATGAAACACACTCTTCTTTAGAGCAAGAAGCACTCTCTTGCTTTCTAGCTTCTATAATAATGCGGGAAACGTGTGTGCTTAGAACAAAAGAACCGTGTTTCCTACACACACGGACCATATCTAGTTAAACTCTGCTTCTGAAACTGACACAAACCACAGGTCCTCTAACATCCAATGCTTTTCAGTTAAGAGGGAGAAACGTGTGAGCTTCGTGAACGATGTAGCTTCCTTGAGATGAAAAGTGAGTGCGTTTACCTGAAACGAAATCTTGCTTGTAGGAAGACACAGAGCCTGGCAATTAACTCCGATTCTGAAGGGAAACAGACAGCACAGTTCTCATCCATGAAACACACTCTGCTTTAGAGCAAGAAGCAGGCTCTTGCTTTCTCAAGTCTCTAATAAGGCAGGGAACGTGAGTGTGCTTAGAACAAAAGAACTGTGTTTCCTACACACACGGACCATTTCTCATTCAACACATTCCTCTGAAACTGATACAAACCTCAGGACCACTAACATCCAATGCTATTTAGTTAAGAGCGAGGGAACGTGTGAGATTCGTGAACGATGTAGCTTCATTTGAGCTGAAAAGTGAGTGCTTTTACCAGAAACGAACTCTTGCTTGTAGGAAGACACAGAGCCTGGCAATTAACTCCGTTTCTGAAGGGAAACACACAGCACATTTCTCAGCCATGAAACACACTCTGCTTTAGAGCAAGAAGCACACTCTTGCTTTCTAGAGTCTCTAATAAAGAGGGAAACGTGAGTGTGCTCAGAACTAAAGTACCGTGTTTCCTACACACACGGACCACATCTCGTTCTACTTTGCTTCTGAAACAGATACAAACAACAGATCCTCTAACATCCAATGCTTTTCAGTTCAGAGAGGGAAACCTGTGAGCTCCGTGAATGATGTAGCTTCCTTTGAGCTGAAAAGTGAGTGCTTTTACCTGAAACGTAGTCTTGATGTAAGAAGACACAGAACCTGGCATTTAACTCCGTTTCTGAAGGGAAACACACAGCACAGTTCTCATCCATGAAACACACTCTGCTTTAGAGCAAGAAGCACTCTCTTGCTTTCTCTAGTCTCTAATAAGGCAGGAATCGTGAGTGATCTTAAAAGAAAAGAACCATGTTTCCTACACACAGGGACCATTTCTCATTCAACACTGCTTCTGAAACTGATACAAACCACAGGACCTCTAACATCCAATGCTTTTCAGTTAAGAGCAAGAAATGAGTGAGCTTCGTGAACAATGTAGCTTCATTTGAGCTTAAAAGAGAGTGCGTTTACCCGAAAGAAGTCTTGCTTGTAGGAAGACACAGAGCCTGGCATTTAACTCCGTTTCTGAAGGGAAACACACAGCACAGTTCTAATCCATGAAACACACTCTGCTTTAGAGCAAGAAGCACTCTCTTGCTATGTCAAGTCTTAAATAAGGCAGGAAACGTGAGTGTGCTCAGAACAAAAGAACCGTGTTTCCTACACACACGGACCATATCTAGTTCAACTCTGCTTCTGAAACTGATACAAACCACAGGTCCTCTAACATCCAATGCTTTTCAGTTAAGAGCAAGAAATGAGTGAGCTTCGTGAACAATGTAGCTTCATTTGAGCTTAAAAGAGAGTGCGTTTACCTGAAAGAAGTCTTGCTTGTAGGAAGACACAGAGCCTGGCATTTAACTCCGTTTCTGAAGGGAAACACACAGCACAGTTCTAATCCATGAAACACACTCTGCTTTAGAGCAAGAAGCAATCTCTTGCTTTCTATCTTCTCTAATAAGGCGGGAAACGTGTGTGCTTAGAACAAAAGAACCGTGTTTCCTACACACACGGACCATATCTAGTTCAACTCTGCTTCTGAAACTGATACAAACCAAAGGTCCTCTAACATCCAATGCTTTTCAGTTCATAGAGGGAAACGTGTGAGCTCCGTGAATGATGTAGCTTCCTTTGAGCTGAAAAGTGAGTGCTTTTACCTGAAACGTAGTCTTGATGTAAAAAGACACAGAGCCTGGCAATTAAATCCGTTTCTGAAGGGAAACACACAGCACATTTCTCAGCCATGAAACACACTCTGCTTTAGAGCAAGAAGCACACTCTTGCTTTCTAGAGTCTCTAATAAAGCGGGAAACGTGAGTGTGCTCAGAACTAAAGTACCGTGTTTCCTACACACACGGACCACATCTCGTTCTACTTTGCTTCTGAAACAGATACAAACAACAGATCCTCTAACATCCAATGCTTTTCAGTTCAGAGAGGGAAACCTGTGAGCTCCGTGAATGATGTAGCTTCCTTTGAGCTGAAAAGTGAGTGCTTTTACCTGAAACGTAGTCTTGATGTAAGAAGACACAGAACCTGGCATTTAACTCCGTTTCTGAAGGGAAACACACAGCACAGTTCTCATCCATGAAACACACTCTGCTTTAGAGCAAGAAGCACTCTCTTGCTTTCTCTAGTCTCTAATAAGGCAGGAAATGTGAGTGTGCTTAGAACAAAAGAACCGTGTTTCCTACACACACGGACCATTTCTCATTCAACACTGCTTCTGAAACTGATACAAACCACAGGACCTCTAACATCCAATGCTATTCAATTAAGAGCGAGGGAACGTGTGAGCTTCGTGAATGATGTACCTTCATTTGAGCTGAAAAGTGAGTGCTGTTTACCTGAAACGAAGTCTGGCTTGTAGGAAGACACAGAGCCGGACATTTTACTCCGTTTCTGAAGGGAAATACACAGCACAGTTCTCATCCATGAAACACACTCTGCTTTAGAGCAAGAAGCACTCTCTTGCTTCCTCAAGTCTCTAATAAGGCAGGAAACGTGAGTGTGCTTAGAACAAAAGAACCATGTTTCCTACACACACGGACCACATCTAGTTCAACTCTGCTTCTGAAACTGATACAAACCACAGGTCCTCTAACATCCAATGCTTTTCAGTTAAGAGCGAGAAACGTGTGAGCTTCGTGAACGATGTGGCTTCCTTGAGCTGAAATGTGAGTGCCTTTACCTGAAACGAATTCTTGCTTGTAGGAAGACACAGAGCCTGGCATTTAACTCCGTTTCTGAAGGGAAAGACACAGCACAGTTCTCATCCATGAAACACACTCTGCTTTAGAGCAAGAAGCACTCTCTTGCCTTCTATCTTCTCTAATAAGGCGGGAAACGTGTGTGCTTAGAACAAAAGAACCGTGTTTCCTACACACACGGACCATATCTAGTTCAACTCTGCTTCTGAAACTGATACAAACCAAAGGTCCTCTAACATCCAATGCTTTTCAGTTCATAGAGGGAAACGTGTGAGCTCCGTGAATGATGTAGCTTCCTTTGAGCTGAAAAGTGAGTGCTTTTACCTGAAACGTAGTCTTGATGTAAGAAGACACAGAGCCTGGCATTTAACTCCGTATCTGAAGGGAAACAGACAGCACAGTTCTCATCCATGAAACACACTCTGCTTTAGAGCAAGAAGCAGGCTCTTGCTTTCTCAAGTCTCTAATAAGGCAGGAAACGTGAGTGTGCTTAGAACAAAAGAACCATGTTTCCTACACACACGGACCATTTCTCATTCAACACATTCCTCTGAAACTGATACAAACCACAGGACCTCTAACATCCAATGCTATTCAGTTAAGAGCGAGGGAACGTGTGAGCTTCGTGAACGATGAAGCTTCATTTGAGCTGAAAAGTGAGTGCTGTTTACCTGAAACGAATTCTGGCTTGTAGGAAGACACAGAGCCGGGCATTTAACTCCGTTTCTGAAGGGAAAGACACAGCACAGTTCTCATCCATGAAACACACTCTGCTTTAGAGCAAGAAGCACTCTCTTGCTTTCTCAAGTCTCTAATAATGCGGGAAACGTGTGTGCTTAGAACAAAAGAACCGTGTTTCCTCCACACAGGGACCATATCTAGTTCAACTCTGCTTCTGAAACTGATACAAACCAAAGGTCCTCTAACATCCAATGCTTTTCAGTCAGAGAGGGAAACCTGTGAGCTCCGTGAATGATGTAGCTTCCTTTGAGCTGAAAAGTGAGTGCTTTTACCTGAAACGTAGTCTTGATGTAAGAAGACACAGAGCCTGGCATTTAACTCCGTTTCTGAAGGGAAACACACAGCACAGTTCTCATCCATGAAACACACTCTGCTTTAGAGCAAGAAGCACTCTCTTGCTTTCTCTAGTCTCTAATAAGGCAGGAAATGTGAGTGTGCTTAGAACAAAAGAACCGTGTTTCCTACACACACGGACCATTTCTCATTCAACACTGCTTCTGAAACTGATACAAACCACAGGACCTCTAACATCCAATGCTATTCAATTAAGAGCGAGGGAACGTGTGAGCTTCGTGAATGATGTACCTTCATTTGAGCTGAAAAGTGAGTGCTGTTTACCTGAAAGGAAGTCTGGCTTGTAGGAAGACACAGAGCCGGACATTTTACTCCGTTTCTGAAGGGAAATACACAGCACAGTTCTCATCCATGAAACACACTCTGCTTTAGAGCAAGAAGCACTCTCTTGCTTCCTCAAGTCTCTAATAAGGCAGGAAACGTGAGTGTGCTTAGAACAAAAGAACCATGTTTCCTACACACACGGACCACATCTAGTTCAACTCTGCTTCTGAAACTGATACAAACCACAGGTCCTCTAACATCCAATGCTTTTCAGTTAAGAGGGAGAAACGTGTGAGCTTCGTGAACGATGTAGCTTCCTTGAGCTGAAAAGTGAGTGCGTTTACCTGAAACGAAATCTTGCTTGTAGGAAGACACAGAGCCTGGCAATTAACTCCGATTCTGAAGGGAAACACACAGCACAGTTCTCATCCATGAAACACACTCTGCTTTAGAGCAAGAAGCAGGCTCTTGCTTTCTCAAGTCTCTAATAAGGCAGGAAACGTGAGTGTGCTTAGAACAAGAGAACCGTGTTTCCTACACACACGGATCATTTATCATTCAACACATTCCTCTGAAACAGATACAAACCACAGGACCTCTAACATCCAATGCTATTCAGTTAAGAGCGAGGGAACGTGTGAGCTTGGTGAAAGATGTAGCTTCATTTGAGCTGAAAAGTGAGTGCTGTTTACCTGAAACGAAGTCTGCCTTGTAGGAAGACACAGAGCCTGGCATTTAACTCCGTTTCTGAAGGGAAAGACACAGCACAGTTCTCATCCATGAAACACACTCTGCTTTAGAGCAAGAAGCACTCTCTTGCTTTCTAGCTTCTCTAATAAGGCGGGAAACATGTGTGCTTAGAACAAAATAACCGTGTTTCCTACACAGGGACCATATCTAGTTCAATTCTGCTTCTGAAACTGATACAAACCAAAGGTCCTCTAACATCCAATGCTTTTCAGTTCATAGAGGGAAACGTGTGAGCTCCGTGAATGATGTAGCTTCCTTTGAGCTGAAAAGTGAGTGCTTTTACCTGAAACGTAGTCTTGATGTAAGAAGACACAGAGCCTGGCATTTAACTCCGTTTCTGAAGGGAAACACACAGCACAGTTCTCATCCATGAAACACACTCTGCTTTAGAGCAAGAAGCACTCTCTTGCTATGTCAAGTCTTAAATAAGGCAGGAAACGTGAGTGTGCTCAGAACAAAAGAACCGTGTTTCCTACACACACGGACCATATCTAGTTCAACTCTGCTTCTGAAACTGATACAAACCACAGGTCCTCTAACATCCAATGCTTTTCAGTTAAGAGCAAGAAATGAGTGAGTTTCGTGAACAATGTAGCTTCATTTGAGCTTAAAAGAGAGTGCGTTTACCTGAAAGAAGTCTTGCTTGTAGGAAGACACAGAGCCTGGCATTTAACTCCGTTTCTGAAGGGAAACACACAGCACAGTTCTAATCCATGAAACACACTCTGCTTTAGAGCAAGAAGCAATCTCTTGCTTCCTCAAGTCTCTAATAAGGCAGGAAACGTGAGTGTGCTTAGAACAAAAGAACCGTGTTTCCTACACACACGACCATTTCTAGTTCAACTCTGCTTCTGAAACTGGTACAAACCACAGGTCCTCTAACATCCAATGCTATTCAGTTAAGAGCGAGGAACGTGTGAGCTTCGTGAACGATGTAGCTTCATTTGAGCTGAAAAGTGAGTGCTGTTTACCTGAAAGGAAGTCTTGCTTGTAGGAAGACACAGATCCTGGCATTTAACTCCGTTTCTGAAGGGAAAGACACAGCACAGTTCTCATCCATGAAACACACTCTGCTTTAGAGCAAGAAGCACTCTCTTGCTTTCTAGCTTCTCTAATAAGGCGGGAAACGTGTGTGCTTAGAACAAAAGAACCGTGTTTCCTACACACACGGACCATATCTAGTTCAACTCTGCTTCTGAAACTGATACAAACCAAAGGTCCTCTAACATCCAATGCTATTCAGTTCAGAGCGAGAAACGTGTGGGCTTCGTGAACTATGTAGCTTCCTTTGAGATGAAAAGTGAGTGCTTTTACCAGAAACGAAGTCTTGCTTGTAGGAAGACACAGAGCCTGGCAATTAACTCCGTTTCTGAAGGGAAACACACAGCACATTTCTCAGCCATGAAACACACTCTGCTTTAGAGCAAAAGCACACTCTTGCTTTCTAGAGTCTCTAATAAAGCAGGAAACGTGAGTGTGCTCAGAACTAAAGTACCGTGTTTCCTACACACACGGACCACATCTCGTTCAACTCTGCTTCTGAAACAGATACAAACAACAGATCCTCTAACATCCAATGCTTTTCAGTTCAGAGAGGGAAACGTGTGAGCTCCGTGAATGATGTAGCTTCCTTTGAGCTGAAAAGTGAGTGCTTTTACCTGAAACGTAGTTTTGATGTAAGAAGACACAGAGCCTGGCATTTAACTCCGTTTCTGAAGGGAAACACACAGCACAGTTCTCATCCATGAAACACACTCTGCTTTAGAGCAAGAAGCACTCTCTTGCTTTCTCAAGTCTCTAATAAGGCGGGAAACGTGAGTGTGCTCAGAACAAAAGAACCGTGTTTCCTACACACAGGGACCATATCCAGTTCAACTCTGCTTCTGAAACTGATACAAACCACAGGTCCTCTAACATCCAATGCTATTCAGTTAAGAGCGAGGAACCTGTGATCTTTGTGAACGATGTAGCTTCGTTTGAGCTGAAAAGTGAGTGCTGTTTACCTGAAACGAAGTCTTGCTTGTAGGAAGACACAGAGCAGGGCATTTAACTCTGTTTCTGAAGGGAAAGACACAGCACAGTTCTCATCCATGAAACACACTCTGCTTTAGAGCAAGAAGCACTCTCTTGCTTTCTAGCTTCTCTAATAAGGCAGGACACATGTGTGCTTAGAACAAAAGAACCGTGTTTCCTACACACACGGACCATATCTAGGTCAACCCTGCTTCTGAAACTGATACAAACCAAAGGTCCTCTAACATCCAATGCTTTTCAGTTCAGAGAGGGAAACGTGTGAGCTCCGTGAATGATGTAGCTTCCTTTGAGCTAAAAAGTGAGTGCTTTTACTAGAAACGTAGTCTTGATGTAAGAAGACACAGAGCCTGGCATTTAACTCCGTTTATGAAGGGAAACAGACAGGACAGTTCTCATCTATGAAACACACTCTGCTTTAGAGCAAGAAGCAGGCTCTTGCTTTCTCAAGTCTCTAATAAGGCAGGAAATGTGAGTGTGCTTAGAACAAAAGAACCGTGTTTCCTACACACACGGACCATTTCTCATTCATCACTGCTTCTGAAACTGATACAAACCACAGGACCTCTAACATCCAATGCTATTCAATTAAGAGCGAGGGAACGTGTGAGCTTCGTGAACGATGTACCTTCATTTGAGCTGAAAAGTGAGTGCTGTTTACCTGAAAGGAAGTCTGGCTTGTAGGAAGACACAGAGCCGGACATTTTACTCCGTTTCTGAAGGGAAATACACAGCACACTTCTCATCCATGAAACACACTCTGCTTTAGAGCAAGAAGCACTCCCTTGCTTCCTCAAGTCTCTAATAAGGCAGGAAACGTGAGTGTGCTTAGAACAAAAGAACCATGTTTCCTACACACGGACCACATCTACTTCAACTCTGCTTCTGAATCTGATACAAACCACAGGTCCTCTAACATCCAATGCTTTTCAGTTAAGAGCGAGAAACGTGTGAGCTTCGTGAACGATGTAGCTTCCTTGAGCTGAAATGTGAGTGCGTTTACCTGAAACGAATTCTTGCTTGTAGGAAGACACAGAGCCTGGCATTTAACTCCGTTTCTGAAGGGAAAGACACAGCACAGTTCTCATCCATGAAACACCCTCTGCTTTAGAGCAAGAAGCACTCTCTTGCTTTCTAGCTTCTCTAATAAGGCGGGAAACGTGTGTGCTTAGAACAAAAGGACCGTGTTTCCTACACACACGGACCATATCTAGTTCAACTCTGCTTCTGAAACTGATACAAACCAAAGTTCCTCTAACATCCAATGCTTTTCAGTTCATAGAGGGAAACGTGTGAGCTCCGTGAATGATGTAGCTTCCTTTGAGCTGAAAAGTGAGTGCTTTTACCTGAAATGTAGTCTTGATGTAAAAAGACACAGAGCCTGGCATTTAACTCCGTTTCTGAAGGGAAACACACAGCACAGTTCTCATCCATGAAACACACTCTGCTTTAGAGCAAGAAGCACTCTCTTGCTTTCTGAAGTCTCTAATAAGGCAGGAATCGTGAGTGTTCTTAAAACAAAAGAACCATGTTTCCTACACACAGGGACCATTTCTCATTCAACACTGCTTCTGAAACTGATACAAACCACAGGACCTCTAACATCCAATGCTTTTCAGTTAAGAGCAAGAAATGAGTGAGCTTCGTGAACAATGTAGCTCTATTTGAGCTTAAAAGAGAGTGCGTTTACCTGAAAGAAGTCTTGCTTGTAGGAAGACACAGAGCCTGGCATTTAACTCCGTTTCTGAAGGGAAACACACAGCACAGTTCTCATCCATGAAACACACTCTGCTTTAGAGCAAGAAGCACTCTCTTGCTATGTCAAGTCTTAAATAAGGCAGGAAACGTGAGTGTGCTCAGAACAAAAGAACCGTGTTTCCTACACACACGGACCATATCTAGTTCAACTCTGCTTCTGAAACTGATACAAACCACAGGTCCTCTAACATCCAATGCTTTTCAGTTAAGAGCAAGAAATGAGTGAGCTTCGTGAACAATGTAGCTTCATTTGAGCTTAAAAGAGAGTGCGTTTACCTGAAAGAAGTCTTGCTTGTAGGAAGACACAGAGCCTGGCATTTAACTCCGTTTCTGAAGGGAAACACACAGCACAGTTCTCATCCATGAAACACACTCTGCTTTAGAGCAAGAAGCAATCTCTTGCTTCCTCAAGTCTCTAATAAGGCAGGAAACGTGAGTGTGCTTAGAACTAAAGAACCGTGTTTCCTACACACACGACCATATCTAGTTCAACTCTGCTTCTGAAACTGGTACAAACCACAGGTCCTCTAACATCCAATGCTATTCAGTTAAGCACGAGGAACATGTGAGCTTCGTGAACGATGTAGCTTCATTTGAGCTGAAAAGTGAGTGCTGTTTACCTGAAAGGAAGTCTTGCTTGTAGGAAGACACAGATCCTGGCATTTAACTCCGTTTCTGAAGGGAAAGACACAACACAGTTCTCATCCATGAAACACACTCTGCTTTAGAGCAAGAAGCACTCTCTTTCTTTTTAAAGTCTCTAATAAGGCGGGAAACGTGAGTGTGCTCAGAACAAAAGAACCGTGTTTCCTACACACAGGGACCATATCCAGTTCAACTCTGCTTCTGAAACTGATACAAACCACCGGTCCTCTAACATCCAATGCTATTCAGTTAAGAGCAAGGAACGTGTGAGCTTCGTGAAAGATGTAGCTTCATTTGAGCTGAAAAGTGAGTGCTTTTTACCTGAAACGAAGTCTTGCTTGTAGGAAGACACAGATCCTGGCATTTAACTCCGTTTCTGAAGGGAAAGACACAGCACAGTTCTCATCCATGAAACACACTCTGCTTTAGAGCAAGAAGCACTCTCTTGCTTTCTAGCTTCTCTAATAAGGCGGGAAACGTGTGTGCTTAGAACAAAAGAACCGTGTTTCCTACACACACGGACCATATCTAGTTCAACTCTGCTTCTGAAACTGATACAAACCAAAGGTCCTCTAACATCCAATGCTATTCAGTTCAGAGCGAGAAACGTGTGAGCTTTGTGAACGATGTAGCTTCCTTTGAGCTGAAAAGTGAGTGCTTTTACCAGAAACGAAGTCTTGCTTGTAGGAAGACACAGAGCCTGGCAATTAACTCCGTTTCTAAAGGGAAACACACAGCACATTTCTCAGCCATGAAACACACTCTGCTTTAGAGCAAGAAGCACACTCTTGCTTTCTAGAGTCTCTAATAAAGCGGGAAACGTGAGTGTGCTCAGAACTAAAGTACCGTGTTTCCTACACACAGGGACCACATCTCGTTGAACTCTGCTTCTGAAACAGATACAAACAACAGATCCTCTAACATCCAATGCTTTTCAGTTCAGAGAGGGAAACGTGTGAGCTCCGTGAACGATGTAGCTTCCTTTGAGCTGAAAAGTGAGTGCTTTTACCTGAAACGTAGTCTTGATGTAAGAAGACACAGAGCCTGGCATTTAACTCCGTTTCTGAAGGGAAACAGACAGCACAGTTCTCATCCATGAAACACACTCTGCTTTAGAGCAAGAAGCAGGCTCTTGCTTTCTCAAGTCTCTAATAAGGCAGGAAACGTGAGTGTGCTTAGAACAAAAGAACCGTGTTTCCTACACACACGGACCATATCTAGTTCAACTCTGCTTCTGAAACTGATACAAACCACAGGTCCTCTAACATCCAATGCTTTTCATTTAAGAGCGAGAAACGTGTGAGCTTCGTGAACGATGTAGCTTCCTTGAGCTGAAATGTGAGTGCGTTTACCTGAAACGAAATCTTGCTTGTAGGAAGACACAGAGCCTGGCAATTAACTCCGATTCTGAAGGGAAACACACAGCACAGTTCTCATCCATGAAACACACTCTGCTTTAGAGCAAGAAGCACTCTCTTGCTTTCTAGCTTCTCTAATAAGGCGGGAAACGTGTGTGCTTAGAACAAAAGAACCGTGTTTCCTACACACACAGACCATATCTAGTTCAACTCTGCTTCTGAAACTGATACAAACCCCAGGTCCTCTAACATCCAATGCTTTTCAGTTAAGAGCGAGGAACGTGTGAGCTTTGTGAACGATGTAGCTTCGTTTGAGCTGAAAAGTGAGTGCTGTTTACCTGAAAGGAAGTCTTGCTTGTAGGAAGACACAGAGCAGGGCATTTAACTCCGTTTCTGAAGAGAAAGACACAGCACAGTTCTCATCCATGAAACACACTATGCTTTAGAGCAAGAAGCACTCTCTTGCTTTCTAGCTTCTCTAATAAGGCGGGAAACGTGTGTGCTTAGAACAAAAGAACCGTGTTTCCTACACACACGGACCATTTCTCATTCAACACTGCTTCTGAAACTGATACAAACCACAGGACCTCTAACATCCAATGCTATTCAGTTAAGAGCGAGGGAACGTGTGAGCTTCGTGAACTATGTACCTTCATTTGAGCTGAAAAGTGAGTGCTGTTTACCTGAAACGAAGTCTGGCTTGTAGGAAGACACAGAGCCGGGTATTTTACTCTGTTTCTGAAGGGAAAGACACAGCACAGTTCTCATCCATGAAACACACTCTGCTTTAGAGCAAGAAGCACTCTCTTGCTTCCTCAAGTCTCTAATAAGGCAGGAAAAGTGAGTGTGCTTAGAACAAAAGAACCATGTTTCCTACACACACGGACCACATCTAGTTCAACTCTGCTTCTGAAACTGATACAAACCACAGGTCCTCTAACATCCAATGCTTTTCAGTTAAGAGCGAGAAACGTGTGAGCTTCGTGAACGATGTAGATTCCTTGAGCTGAAATGTGAGTGCGTTTACCTGAAACGAAATCTTGCTTGTAGGAAGACACAGAGCCTGGCATTTAACTCCGTTTCTGAAAGGAAAGACACAGCACAGTTCTCATCCATGAAACACACTCTGCTTTAGAGCAAGAAGCACTCTCTAGCTTTCTAGCTTCTCTAATAAGGCGGGAAACATGTGTGCTTAGAACAAAAGAACCGTGTTTCCTACACACGGACCATATCTAGTTCAACTCTGCTTCTGAAACTGATACAAACCAAAGGTCCTCTAACATCCAATGCTTTTCAGTTCATAGAGGGAAACGTGTGAGCTCCGTGAATGATGTAGCTTCCTTTGAGCTGAAAAGTGAGTGCTTTTACCTGAAATGTAGTCTTGATGTAAAAAGACACAGAGCCTGGCATTTAACTCCGTTTCTGAAGGGAAACAGACAGCACAGTTCTCATCCATGAAACACACTCTGCTTTAGAGCAAGAAGCAGGCTGTTGCTTTCTCAAGTCTCTAATAAGGCAGGGAACGTGAGTGTGCTTAGAACAAAAGAACTGTGTTTCCTACACACACGGACCATTTCTCATTCAACACATTCCTCTGAAACTGATACAAACCACAGGACCTCTAACATCCAATGCTATTCAGTTAAGAGCGAGGGAACATGTGAGCTTCCTGAACTATGTAGCTTCCTTTGAGCTGAAAAGTGAGTGCTGTTTACCTGAAACGAAGTCTGGCTTGTAGGAAGACACAGAGCCGGACATTTTACTCCGTTTCTGAAGGGAAATACACAGCACACTTCTCATCCATGAAACACACTCTGCTTTAGAGCAAGAAGCACTGTCTTGCTTCCTCAAGTCTCTAAAAAGGCAGGAAACGTGAGTTTGCTTAGAACAAAAGAACCATGTTTCCTACACACACGGACCATATCTAGTTCAACCTTGCTTCTGAAACTGACACAAACCACAGGTCCTCTAACATCCAATGCTTTTCAGTTAAGAGCGAGAAACGTGTGAGCTTCGTGAACGATGTAGCTTCCTTGAGCTGAAAAGTGAGTGCATTTACCTGAAACGAAATCTTGCTTGTAGGAAGTCACAGACCCTGGCAATTAACTCCGATTCTGAAGGGAAACACGCAGCACAGTTCTCATCCATGAAACACACTCTGCTTTAGAGCAAGAAGCACTCTCTTGCTTTTTCAAGTCTCTAATAAGGCCGGAAACGTGAGTGTGCTCAGAAAAAAAGAACCGTGTTTCCTACACACAGGGACCATATCCAGTTCAACTCTGCTTCTGAAACTGATACAAACCACAGGTCCTCTAACATCCAATGCTATTCAGTTAAGAGCAAGAAACGTGTGAGCTTCGTGAACGATGTAGCTTCATTTGAGCTGAAAAGTGAGTGCTGTTTACCTGAAACGAATTCTTGCTGGTAGGAAGACATAGAGCCTGGCATTTAACTCCCTTTCTGAAGGGAAAGACACAGCACAGTTCTCATCCATGAAACACACTCTTCTTTAGAGCAAGAAGCACTCTCTGGCTTTCTCAAGTCTCTAATAAAGCCGGAAACGTGAGTGTGCAGAGAACAAATAACCGTGTTTCCTACACACACGGACCATTTCTCATTCAACTCTGCTTCTGAAACTGATACAAACCAAAGGTCCTCTAACATCCAATGCTATTCAGTTCAGAGCGAGAAACGTGTGAGCTTCGTGAATGATGTAGCTTCGTTTGAGCTGAAAAGTGAGTGCTTTTACCAGAAACGAAGTCTTGCTTGTAGGAAGACACAGAGCCTGGCAATTAACTCCATTTCTGAAGGGAAACACACAGCACATTTCTCAGCCATGAAACACACTCTGCTTTAGAGCAATAAGCACACTCTTGCTTTCTAGAGTCTCTAATAAAGCGGGAAACGTGAGTCTGCTCAGAACTAAAGTACCGTGTTTCCTACACACACGGACCACATCTCGTTCTACTTTGCTTCTGAAACAGATACAAACAACAGATCCTCTAACATCCAATGCTTTTCAGTTCAGAGAGGGAAACCTGTGAGCTCCGTGAATGATGTAGCTTCCTTTGAGCTGAAAAGTGAGTGCTTTTACCTGAAACGTAGTCTTGATGTAAGAAGACACAGAGCCTGGCATTTAACTCCGTTTCTGAAGGGAAACACACAGCACAGTTCTCATCCATGAAACACACTCTGCTTTAGAGCAAGAAGCACTCTCTTGCTTTCTGAAGTCTCTAATAAGGCAGGAATCGTGAGTGTTCTTAAAACAAAAGAACCATGTTTCCTACACACAGGGACCATTTCTCATTCAACACTGCTTCTGAAACTGATACAAACCACAGGACCTCTAACATCCAATGCTTTTCAGTTAAGAGCAAGAAATGAGTGAGCTTCGTGAACAATGTAGCTTCATTTGAGCTTAAAAGAGAGTGCGTTTACCTGAAAGAAGCCTTGCTTGTAGGAAGACACAAAGCCTGGCATTTAACTCCGTTTCTGAAGGGAAACACACAGCACAGTTCTAATCCATGAAACACACTCTGCTTTAGAGCAAGAAGCAATCTCTTGCTTCCTCAAGTCTCTAATAAGGCAGGAAACGTGAGTGTGCTTAGAACAAAAGAACCGTGTTTCCTACACACACGACCATTTCTAGTTCAACTCTGCTTCTGAAACTGGTACAAACCACAGGTCCTCTAACATCCAATGCTATTCAGTTAAGAGCGAGGAACGTGTGAGCTTCGTGAACGATGTAGCTTCATTTGAGCTGAAAAGTGAGTGCTGTTTACCTGAAAGGAAGTCTTGCTTGTAGGAAGACACAGATCCTGGCATTTAACTCCGTTTCTGAAGGGAAAGACACAGCACAGTTCTCATCCATGAAACACACTCTGCTTTAGAGCAAGAAGCACTCTCTTGCTTTCTAGCTTCTCTAATAAGGCGGGAAACGTGTGTGCTTAGAACAAAAGAACCGTGTTTCCTACACACACGGACCATATCTAGTTCAACTCTGCTTCTGAAACTGATACAAACCAAAGGTCCTCTAACATCCAATGCTTTTCAGTTAAGAGCGAGGAACGTGTGAGCTTTGTGAACGATGTAGCTTCGTTTGAGCTGAAAAGTGAGTGCTGTTTACCTGAAAGGAAGTCTTGCTTGTAGGAAGACACAGAGCAGGGCATTTAACTCCGTTTCTGAAGAGAAAGACACAGCACAGTTCTCATCCATGAAACACACTCTGCTTTAGAGCAAGAAGCACTCTCTTGCTTTCTAGCTTCTCTAATAAGGCGGGAAACGTGTGTGCTTAGAACAAAAGAACCGTGTTTCCTACACACACGGACCATTTCTCATTCAACACTGCTTCTGAAACTGATACAAACCACAGGACCTCTAACATCCAATGCTATTCAGTTAAGAGCGAGGGAACGTGTGAGCTTCGTGAACTATGTACCTTCATTTGAGCTGAAAAGTGAGTGCTGTTTACCTGAAACGAAGTCTGGCTTGTAGGAAGACACAGAGCCGGGCATTTTACTCTGTTTCTGAAGGGAAAGACACAGCACAGTTCTCATCCATGAAACACACTCTGCTTTAGAGCAAGAAGCACTCTCTTGCTTCCTCAAGTCTCTAATAAGGCAGGAAACGTGAGTGTGCTTAGAACAAAAGAACCATGTTTCCTACACACACGGACCACATCTAGTTCAACTCTGCTTCTGACACTGATACAAACCACAGGTCCTCTAACATCCAATGCTTTTCAGTTCATAGAGGGAAACGTGTGAGCTCCGTGAATGATGTAGCTTCCTTTGAGCTGAAAAGTGAGTGCTTTTACCTGAAATGTAGTCTTGATGTAAAAAGACACAGAGCCTGGCATTTAACTCCGTTTCTGAAGGGAAACAGACAGCACAGTTCTCATCCATGAAACACACTCTGCTTTAGAGCAAGAAGCAGGCTCTTGCTTTCTCAAGTCTCTAATAAGGCAGGGAACGTGAGTGTGCTTAGAACAAAAGAACTGTGTTTCCTACACACACGGACCATTTCTCATTCAACACATTCCTCTGAAACTGATACAAACCACAGGACCTCTAACATCCAATGCTATTCAGTTAAGAGCGAGGGAACATGTGAGCTTCCTGAACTATGTAGCTTCCTTTGAGCTGAAAAGTGAGTGCTGTTTACCTGAAACGAAGTCTGGCTTGTAGGAAGACACAGAGCCGGGCATTTAACTCCGTTTCTGAAGGGAAAGACACAGCACAGTTCTCATCCATGAAACACACTCTGCTTTAGAGCAAGAAGCACTCTCTTGCTTCCTCAAGTCTCTAAAAAGGCAGGAAACGTGAGTTTGCTTAGAACAAAAGAACCATGTTTCCTACACACACGGACCACATCTAGTTCAACCTTGCTTCTGAAACTGACACAAACCACAGGTCCTCTAACATCCAATGCTTTTCAGTTAAGAGCGAGAAACGTGTGAGCTTCGTGAACGATGGAGCTTCGTTTGAGCTGAAAAGTGAGTGCTTTTACCAGAAACGAAGTCTTGCTTGTAGGAAGACACAGAGCCTGGCAATTAACTCCATTTCTGAAGGGAAACACACAGCACATTTCTCAGCCATGAAACACACTCTGCTTTAGAGCAAGAAGCACACTCTTGCTTTCTAGAGTCTCTAATAAAGCGGGAAACGTGAGTCTGCTCAGAACTAAAGTACCGTGTTTCCTACACACACGGACCACATCTCGTTCTACTTTGCTTCTGAAACAGATACAAACAACAGATCCTCTAACATCCAATGCTTTTCAGTTTAGAGAGGGAAACGTGTGAGCTCCGTGAATGATGTAGCTTCCTTTGAGCTGAAAAGTGAGTGCTTTTACCTGAAACGTAGTCTTGATGTAAGAAGACACAGAGCCTGGCATTTAACTCCGTTTCTGAAGGGAAACACACAGCACAGTTCTCATCCATGAAACACACTCTGCTTTAGAGCAAGAAGCACTCTCTTGCTTTCTGAAGTCTCTAATAAGGCAGGAATCGTGAGTGTTCTTACAACAAAAGAACCATGTTTCCTACACACAAGGACCATTTCTCATTCAACACTGCTTCTGAAACTGATACAAACCACAGGACCTCTAACATCCAATGCTTTTCAGTTAAGAGCAAGAAATGAGTGAGCTTCGTGAACAATGTAGCTTCATTTGAGCTTAAAAGAGAGTGCGTTTACCTGAAAGAAGCCTTGCTTGTAGGAAGACACAAAGCCTGGCATTTAACTCCGTTTCTGAAGGGAAACACACAGCACAGTTCTAATCCATGAAACACACTCTGCTTTAGAGCAAGAAGCAATCTCTTGCTTCCTCAAGTCTCTAATAAGGCAGGAAACGTGAGTGTGCTTAGAACAAAAGAACCGTGTTTCCTACACACACGACCATTTCTAGTTCAACTCTACTTCTGAAACTGGTACAAACCACAGGTCCTCTAACATCCAATGCTATTCAGTTAAGAGCGAGGAACGTGTGAGCTTCGTGAACGATGTAGCTTCATTTGAGCTGAAAAGTGAGTGCTGTTTACCTGAAAGGAAGTCTTGCTTGTAGGAAGACAAAGATCCTGGCATTTAACTCCGTTTCTGAAGGGAAAGACACAGCACAGTTCTCATCCATGAAACACACTCTGCTTTAGAGCAAGAAGCACTCTCTTGCTTTCTAGCTTCTCTACTAAGGCGGGAAACGTGTGTGCTTAGAACAAAAGAACCGTGTTTCCTACACACACGGACCATATCTAGTTCAACTCTGCTTCTGAAACTGATACAAACCAAAGGTCCTCTAACATCCAATGCTATTCAGTTCAGAGCGAGAAACGTGTGGGCTTCGTGAACTATGTAGCTTCCTTTGAGATGAAAAGTGAGTGCTTTTACCAGAAACGAAGTCTTGCTTGTAGGAAGACACAGAGCCTGGCAATTAACTCCGTTTCTGAAGGGAAACACACAGCACATTTCTCAGCCATGAAACACACTCTGCTTTAGAGCAAGAAGCACACTCTTGCTTTCTAGAGTCTCTAATAAAGCGGGAAACGTGAGTGTGCTCAGAACTAAAGTACCGTGTTTCCTACACACACGGACCACATCTCGTTCAACTCTTCTTCTGAAACTGATACAAACCACAGGTCCTCTAACATCCAATGCTATTCAGTTAAGAGCGAGGAACCTGTGAGCTTTGTGAACGATGTAGCTTCGTTTGAGCTGAAAAGTGAGTGTTGTTTACCTGAAACGAAGTCTTGCTTGTAGGAAGACACAGAGCAGGGCATTTAACTCTGTTTCTGAAGGGAAAGACACAGCACAGTTCTCATCCATGAAACACACTCTGCTTTAGAGCAAGAAGCACTCTCTTGCTTTCTAGCTTCTCTAATAAGGCAGGAAACATGTGTGCTTAGAACAAAAGAACCGTGTTTCCTACACACACGGACCATATCTAGGTCAACCCTGCTTCTGAAACTGATACAAACCAAAGGTCCTCTAACATCCAATGCTTTTCAGTTCAGAGAGGGAAACGTGTGAGCTCCGTGAATGATGTAGCTTCCTTTGAGCTAAAAAGTGAGTGCTTTTACCTGAAACGTAGTCTTTATGTAAGAAGACACAGAGCCTGGCATTTAACTCCGTTTATGAAGGGAAACAGACAGGACAGTTCTCATCCATGAAACACACTCTGCTTTAGAGCAAGAAGCAGGCTCTTGCTTTCTCAAGTCTCTAATAAGGCAGGAAATGTGAGTGTGCTTAGAACAAAAGAACCGTGTTTCCTACACACACGGACCATTTCTCATTCATCACTGCTTCTGAAACTGATACAAACCACAGGACCTCTAACATCCAATGCTATTCAATTAAGAGCGAGGGAACGTGTGAGCTTCGTGAACGATGTACCTTCATTTGAGCTGAAAAGTGAGTGCTGTTTACCTGAAACGAAGTCTGGCTTGTAGGAAGACACAGAGCCGGACATTTTACTCCGTTTCTGAAGGGAAATACACAGCACACTTCTCATCCATGAAACACACTCTGCTTTAGAGCAAGAAGCACTCCCTTGCTTCCTCAAGTCTCTAATAAGGCAGGAAACGTGAGTGTGCTTAGAACAAAAGAACCATGTTTCCTACACACACGGACCACATCTAGTTCAACTCTGCTTCTGACACTGATACAAACCACAGGTCCTCTAACATCCAATGCTTTTCAGTTCATAGAGGGAAACGTGTGAGCTCCGTGAATGATGTAGCTTCCTTTGAGCTGAAAAGTGAGTGCTTTTACCTGAAATGTAGTCTTGATGTAAGAAGACACAGAGCCTGGCATTTAACTCCTTTTATGAAGGGAAACAGACAGCACAGTTCTCATCCATGAAACACACTCTGCTTTAGAGCAAGAAGCAGGCTCTTGCTTTCTCAAGTCTCTAATAAGGCAGGAAACGTGAGTGTGCTTAGAACAAGAGAACCGTGTTTCCTACACACACGGATCATTTATCATTCAACACATTCCTCTGAAACAGATACAAACCACAGGACCTCGAACATCCAATGCTATTCAGTTAAGAGCGAGGGAACGTGTGAGCTTGGTGAAAGATGTAGCTTCATTTGAGCTGAAAAGTGAGTGCTGTTTACCTGAAACGAAGTCTGCCTTGTAGGAAGACACAGAGCCGGGCATTTAACTCCGTTTCTGAAGGGAAAGACACAGCACAGTTCTCATCCATGAAACACACTCTGCTTTAGAGCAAGAAGCACTCTCTTGCTTTCTAGCTTCTCTAATAAGGCGGGAAACATGTGTGCTTAGAACAAAATAACCGTGTTTCCTACACAGGGACCATATCTAGTTCAATTCTGCTTCTGAAACTGATACAAACCAAAGGTCCTCTAACATCCAATGCTTTTCAGTTCATAGAGGGAAACGTGTGAGCTCCGTGAATGATGTAGCTTCCTTTGAGCTGAAAAGTGAGTGCTTTTACCTGAAACGTAGTCTTGATGTAAGAAGACACAGAGCCTGGCATTTAACTCCGTTTCTGAAGGGAAACACACAGCACAGTTCTCATCCATGAAACACACTCTGCTTTAGAGCAAGAAGCACTCTCTTGCTATGTCAAGTCTTAAATAAGGCAGGAAACGTGAGTGTGCTCAGAACAAAAGAACCGTGTTTCCTACACACACGGACCATATCTAGTTCAACTCTGCTTCTGAAACTGATACAAACCACAGGTCCTCTAACATCCAATGCTTTTCAGTTAAGAGCAAGAAATGAGTGAGCTTCGTGAACAATGTAGCTTCATTTGAGCTTAAAAGAGAGTGCGTTTACCTGAAAGAAGTCTTGCTTGTAGGAAGACACAGAGCCTGGCATTTAACTCCGTTTCTGAAGGGAAACACACAGCACAGTTCTAATCCATGAAACACACTCTGCTTTAGAGCAAGAAGCATTCTCTTGCTTCCTCAAGTCTCTAATAAGGCAGGAAACGTGAGTGTGCTTAGAACAAAAGAACCGTGTTTCCTACACACACGACCATTTGTAGTTCAACTCTGCTTCTGAAACTGGTACAAACCACAGGTCCTCTAACATCCAATGCTATTCAGTTAAGAGCGAGGAACGTGTGAGCTTCGTGAACGATGTAGCTTCATTTGAGCTGAAAAGTGAGTGCTGTTTACCTGAAAGGAAGTCTTGCTTGTAGGAAGACACAGATCCTGGCATTTAACTCCGTTTCTGAAGGGAAAGACACAGCACAGTTCTCATCCATGAAACACACTCTGCTTTAGAGCAAGAAGCACTCTCTTGCTTTCTAGCTTCTCTAATAAGGCGGGAAACGTGTGTGCTTAGAACAAAAGAACCGTGTTTCCTACACACACGGACCATATCTAGTTCAACTCTGCTTCTGAAACTGATACAAACCAAAGGTCCTCTAACATCCAATGCTATTCAGTTCAGAGCGAGAAACGTGTGGGCTTCGTGAACTATGTAGCTTCCTTTGAGATGAAAAGTGAGTGCTTTTACCAGAAAGGAAGTCTTGCTTGTAGGAAGACACAGAGCCTGGCAATTAACTCCGTTTCTGAAGGGAAACACACAGCACATTTCTCAGCCATGAAACACACTCTGCTTTAGAGCAAAAGCACACTCTTGCTTTCTAGAGTCTCTAATAAAGCGGGAAACGTGAGTGTGCTCAGAACTAAAGTACCGTGTTTCCTACACACACGGACCACATCTCGTTCAACTCTGCTTCTGAAACAGATACAAACAACAGATCCTCTAACATCCAATGCTTTTCAGTTCAGAGAGGGAAACGTGTGAGCTCCGTGAATGATGTAGCTTCCTTTGAGCTGAAAAGTGAGTGCTTTTACCTGAAACGTAGTTTTGATGTAAGAAGACACAGAGCCTGGCATTTAACTCCGTTTCTGAAGGGAAACACACAGCACAGTTCTCATCCATGAAACACACTCTGCTTTAGAGCAAGAAGCACTCTCTTGCTTTCTCAAGTCTCTAATAAGGCGGGAAACGTGAGTGTGCTCAGAACAAAAGAACCGTGTTTCCTACACACACGGACCATATCTAGGTCAACCCTGCTTCTGAAACTGATACAAACCAAAGGTCCTCTAACATCCAATGCTTTTCAGTTCAGAGAGGGAAACGTGTGAGCTCCGTGAATGATGTAGCTTCCTTTGAGCTAAAAAGTGAGTGCTTTTACCTGAAACGTAGTCTTTATGTAAGAAGACACAGAGCCTGGCATTTAACTCCGTTTATGAAGGGAAACAGACAGGACAGTTCTCATCCATGAAACACACTCTGCTTTAGAGCAAGAAGCAGGCTCTTGCTTTCTCAAGTCTCTAATAAGGCAGGAAATGTGAGTGTGCTTAGAACAAAAGAACCGTGTTTCCTACACACACGGACCATTTCTCATTCATCACTGCTTCTGAAACTGATACAAACCACAGGACCTCTAACATCCAATGCTATTCAATTAAGAGCGAGGGAACGTGTGAGCTTCGTGAACGATGTACCTTCATTTGAGCTGAAAAGTGAGTGCTGTTTACCTGAAACGAAGTCTGGCTTGTAGGAAGACACAGAGCCGGACATTTTACTCCGTTTCTGAAGGGAAATACACAGCACACTTCTCATCCATGAAACACACTCTGCTTTAGAGCAAGAAGCACTCCCTTGCTTCCTCAAGTCTCTAATAAGGCAGGAAACGTGAGTGTGCTTAGAACAAAAGAACCATGTTTCCTACACACACGGACCACATCTAGTTCAACTCTGCTTCTGACACTGATACAAACCACAGGTCCTCTAACATCCAATGCTTTTCAGTTCATAGAGGGAAACGTGTGAGCTCCGTGAATGATGTAGCTTCCTTTGAGCTGAAAAGTGAGTGCTTTTACCTGAAATGTAGTCTTGATGTAAGAAGACACAGAGCCTGGCATTTAACTCCTTTTATGAAGGGAAACAGACAGCACAGTTCTCATCCATGAAACACACTCTGCTTTAGAGCAAGAAGCAGGCTCTTGCTTTCTCAAGTCTCTAATAAGGCAGGAAACGTGAGTGTGCTTAGAACAAGAGAACCGTGTTTCCTACACACACGGATCATTTATCATTCAACACATTCCTCTGAAACAGATACAAACCACAGGACCTCGAACATCCAATGCTATTCAGTTAAGAGCGAGGGAACGTGTGAGCTTGGTGAAAGATGTAGCTTCATTTGAGCTGAAAAGTGAGTGCTGTTTACCTGAAACGAAGTCTGCCTTGTAGGAAGACACAGAGCCGGGCATTTAACTCCGTTTCTGAAGGGAAAGACACAGCACAGTTCTCATCCATGAAACACACTCTGCTTTAGAGCAAGAAGCACTCTCTTGCTTTCTAGCTTCTCTAATAAGGCGGGAAACATGTGTGCTTAGAACAAAATAACCGTGTTTCCTACACAGGGACCATATCTAGTTCAATTCTGCTTCTGAAACTGATACAAACCAAAGGTCCTCTAACATCCAATGCTTTTCAGTTCATAGAGGGAAACGTGTGAGCTCCGTGAATGATGTAGCTTCCTTTGAGCTGAAAAGTGAGTGCTTTTACCTGAAACGTAGTCTTGATGTAAGAAGACACAGAGCCTGGCATTTAACTCCGTTTCTGAAGGGAAACACACAGCACAGTTCTCATCCATGAAACACACTCTGCTTTAGAGCAAGAAGCACTCTCTTGCTATGTCAAGTCTTAAATAAGGCAGGAAACGTGAGTGTGCTCAGAACAAAAGAACCGTGTTTCCTACACACACGGACCATATCTAGTTCAACTCTGCTTCTGAAACTGATACAAACCACAGGTCCTCTAACATCCAATGCTTTTCAGTTAAGAGCAAGAAATGAGTGAGCTTCGTGAACAATGTAGCTTCATTTGAGCTTAAAAGAGAGTGCGTTTACCTGAAAGAAGTCTTGCTTGTAGGAAGACACAGAGCCTGGCATTTAACTCCGTTTCTGAAGGGAAACACACAGCACAGTTCTAATCCATGAAACACACTCTGCTTTAGAGCAAGAAGCATTCTCTTGCTTCCTCAAGTCTCTAATAAGGCAGGAAACGTGAGTGTGCTTAGAACAAAAGAACCGTGTTTCCTACACACACGACCATTTGTAGTTCAACTCTGCTTCTGAAACTGGTACAAACCACAGGTCCTCTAACATCCAATGCTATTCAGTTAAGAGCGAGGAACGTGTGAGCTTCGTGAACGATGTAGCTTCATTTGAGCTGAAAAGTGAGTGCTGTTTACCTGAAAGGAAGTCTTGCTTGTAGGAAGACACAGATCCTGGCATTTAACTCCGTTTCTGAAGGGAAAGACACAGCACAGTTCTCATCCATGAAACACACTCTGCTTTAGAGCAAGAAGCACTCTCTTGCTTTCTAGCTTCTCTAATAAGGCGGGAAACGTGTGTGCTTAGAACAAAAGAACCGTGTTTCCTACACACACGGACCATATCTAGTTCAACTCTGCTTCTGAAACTGATACAAACCAAAGGTCCTCTAACATCCAATGCTATTCAGTTCAGAGCGAGAAACGTGTGGGCTTCGTGAACTATGTAGCTTCCTTTGAGATGAAAAGTGAGTGCTTTTACCAGAAAGGAAGTCTTGCTTGTAGGAAGACACAGAGCCTGGCAATTAACTCCGTTTCTGAAGGGAAACACACAGCACATTTCTCAGCCATGAAACACACTCTGCTTTAGAGCAAAAGCACACTCTTGCTTTCTAGAGTCTCTAATAAAGCGGGAAACGTGAGTGTGCTCAGAACTAAAGTACCGTGTTTCCTACACACACGGACCACATCTCGTTCAACTCTGCTTCTGAAACAGATACAAACAACAGATCCTCTAACATCCAATGCTTTTCAGTTCAGAGAGGGAAACGTGTGAGCTCCGTGAATGATGTAGCTTCCTTTGAGCTGAAAAGTGAGTGCTTTTACCTGAAACGTAGTTTTGATGTAAGAAGACACAGAGCCTGGCATTTAACTCCGTTTCTGAAGGGAAACACACAGCACAGTTCTCATCCATGAAACACACTCTGCTTTAGAGCAAGAAGCACTCTCTTGCTTTCTCAAGTCTCTAATAAGGCGGGAAACGTGAGTGTGCTCAGAACAAAAGAACCGTGTTTCCTACACACAGGGACCATATCCAGTTCAACTCTGCTTCTGAAACTGATACAAACCACAGGTCCTCTAACATCCAATGCTATTCAGTTAAGAGCGAGGAACCTGTGAGCTTTGTGAACGATGTAGCTTCGTTTGAGCTGAAAAGTGAGTGCTGTTTACCTGAAACGAAGTCTTGCTTGTAGGAAGACACAGAGCAGGGCATTTAACTCTGTTTCTGAAGGGAAAGACACAGCACAGTTCTCATCCATGAAACACACTCTGCTTTAGAGCAAGAAGCACTCTCTTGCTTTCTAGCTTCTCTAATAAGGCAGGACACATGTGTGCTTAGAACAAAAGAACCGTGTTTCCTACACACACGGACCATATCTAGGTCAACCCTGCTTCTGAAACTGATACAAACCAAAGGTCCTCTAACATCCAATGCTTTTCAGTTCAGAGAGGGAAACGTGTGAGCTCCGTGAATGATGTAGCTTCCTTTGAGCTAAAAAGTGAGTGCTTTTACCTGAAACGTAGTCTTGATGTAAGAAGACACAGAGCCTGGCATTTAACTCCGTTTATGAAGGGAAACAGACAGGACAGTTCTCATCTATGAAACACACTCTGCTTTAGAGCAAGAAGCAGGCTCTTGCTTTCTCAAGTCTCTAATAAGGCAGGAAATGTGAGTGTGCTTAGAACAAAAGAACCGTGTTTCCTACACACACGGACCATTTCTCATTCATCACTGCTTCTGAAACTGATACAAACCACAGGACCTCTAACATCCAATGCTATTCAATTAAGAGCGAGGGAACGTGTGAGCTTCGTGAACGATGTACCTTCATTTGAGCTGAAAAGTGAGTGCTGTTTACCTGAAAGGAAGTCTGGCTTGTAGGAAGACACAGAGCCGGACATTTTACTCCGTTTCTGAAGGGAAATACACAGCACACTTCTCATCCATGAAACACACTCTGCTTTAGAGCAAGAAGCACTCCCTTGCTTCCTCAAGTCTCTAATAAGGCAGGAAACGTGAGTGTGCTTAGAACAAAAGAACCATGTTTCCTACACACGGACCACATCTAGTTCAACTCTGCTTCTGAATCTGATACAAACCACAGGTCCTCTAACATCCAATGCTTTTCAGTTAAGAGCGAGAAACGTGTGAGCTTCGTGAACGATGTAGCTTCCTTGAGCTGAAATGTGAGTGCGTTTACCTGAAACGAATTCTTGCTTGTAGGAAGACACAGAGCCTGGCATTTAACTCCGTTTCTGAAGGGAAAGACACAGCACAGTTCTCATCCATGAAACACCCTCTGCTTTAGAGCAAGAAGCACTCTCTTGCTTTCTAGCTTCTCTAATAAGGCGGGAAACGTGTGTGCTTAGAACAAAAGGACCGTGTTTCCTACACACACGGACCATATCTAGTTCAACTCTGCTTCTGAAACTGATACAAACCAAAGTTCCTCTAACATCCAATGCTTTTCAGTTCATAGAGGGAAACGTGTGAGCTCCGTGAATGATGTAGCTTCCTTTGAGCTGAAAAGTGAGTGCTTTTACCTGAAATGTAGTCTTGATGTAAAAAGACACAGAGCCTGGCATTTAACTCCGTTTCTGAAGGGAAACACACAGCACAGTTCTCATCCATGAAACACACTCTGCTTTAGAGCAAGAAGCACTCTCTTGCTTTCTGAAGTCTCTAATAAGGCAGGAATCGTGAGTGTTCTTAAAACAAAAGAACCATGTTTCCTACACACAGGGACCATTTCTCATTCAACACTGCTTCTGAAACTGATACAAACCACAGGACCTCTAACATCCAATGCTTTTCAGTTAAGAGCAAGAAATGAGTGAGCTTCGTGAACAATGTAGCTCCATTTGAGCTTAAAAGAGAGTGCGTTTACCTGAAAGAAGTCTTGCTTGTAGGAAGACACAGAGCCTGGCATTTAACTCCGTTTCTGAAGGGAAACACACAGCACAGTTCTCATCCATGAAACACACTCTGCTTTAGAGCAAGAAGCACTCTCTTGCTATGTCAAGTCTTAAATAAGGCAGGAAACGTGAGTGTGCTCAGAACAAAAGAACCGTGTTTCCTACACACACGGACCATATCTAGTTCAACTCTGCTTCTGAAACTGATACAAACCACAGGGACTCTAACATCCAATGCTTTTCAGTTAAGAGCAAGAAATGAGTGAGCTTCGTGAACAATGTAGCTTCATTTGAGCTTAAAAGTGAGTGCGTTTACCTGAAAGAAGTCTTGCTTGTAGGAAGACACAGAGCCTGGCATTTAACTCCGTTTCTGAAGGGAAACACACAGCACAGTTCTCATCCATGAAACACACTCTGCTTTAGAGCAAGAAGCAATCTCTTGCTTCCTCAAGTCTCTAATAAGGCAGGAAACGTGAGTGTGCTTAGAACTAAAGAACCGTGTTTCCTACACACACGACCATATCTAGTTCAACTCTGCTTCTGAAACTGGTACAAACCACAGGTCCTCTAACATCCAATGCTATTCAGTTAAGCACGAGGAACATGTGAGCTTCGTGAACGATGTAGCTTCATTTGAGCTGAAAAGTGAGTGCTGTTTACCTGAAACGAAGTCTTGCTTGTAGGAAGACACAGATCCTGGCATTTAACTCCGTTTCTGAAGGGAAAGACACAACACAGTTCTCATCCATGAAACACACTCTGCTTTAGAGCAAGAAGCACTCTCTTTCTTTTTAAAGTCTCTAATAAGGCGGGAAACGTGAGTGTGCTCAGAACAAAAGAACCGTGTTTCCTACACACAGGGACCATATCCAGTTCAACTCTGCTTCTGAAACTGATACAAACCACCGGTCCTCTAACATCCAATGCTATTCAGTTAAGAGCAAGGAACGTGTGAGCTTCGTGAAAGATGTAGCTTCATTTGAGCTGAAAAGTGAGTGCTTTTTACCTGAAACGAAGTCTTGCTTGTAGGAAGACACAGATCCTGGCATTTAACTCCGTTTCTGAAGGGAAAGACACAGCACAGTTCTCATCCATGAAACACACTCTGCTTTAGAGCAAGAAGCACTCTCTTGCTTTCTAGCTTCTCTAATAAGGCGGGAAACGTGTGTGCTTAGAACAAAAGAACCGTGTTTCCTACACACACGGACCATATCTAGTTCAACTCTGCTTCTGAAACTGATACAAACCAAAGGTCCTCTAACATCCAATGCTATTCAGTTCAGAGCGAGAAACGTGTGAGCTTTGTGAACGATGTAGCTTCCTTTTAGCTGAAAAGTGAGTGCTTTTACCAGAAACGAAGTCTTGCTTGTAGGAAGACACAGAGCCTGGCAATTAACTCCGTTTCTAAAGGGAAACACACAGCACATTTCTCAGCCATGAAACACACTCTGCTTTAGAGCAAGAAGCACACTCTTGCTTTCTAGAGTCTCTAATAAAGCGGGAAACGTGAGTGTGCTCAGAACTAAAGTACCGTGTTTCCTACACACACGGACCACATCTCGTTGAACTCTGCTTCTGAAACAGATACAAACAACAGATCCTCTAACATCCAATGCTTTTCAGTTCAGAGAGGGAAACGTGTGAGCTCCGTGAACGATGTAGCTTCCTTTGAGCTGAAAAGTGAGTGCTTTTACCTGAAACGTAGTCTTGATGTAAGAAGACACAGAGCCTGGCATTTAACTCCGTTTCTGAAGGGAAACAGACAGCACAGTTCTCATCCATGAAACACACTCTGCTTTAGAGCAAGAAGCAGGCTCTTGCTTTCTCAAGTCTCTAATAAGGCAGGAAACGTGAGTGTGCTTAGAACAAAAGAACCGTGTTTCCTACACACACGGACCATATCTAGTTCAACTCTGCTTCTGAAACTGATACAAACCACAGGTCCTCTAACATCCAATGCTTTTCATTTAAGAGCGAGAAACGTGTGAGCTTCGTGAACGATGTAGCTTCCTTGAGCTGAAATGTGAGTGCGTTTACCTGAAACGAAATCTTGCTTGTAGGAAGACACAGAGCCTGGCAATTAACTCCGATTCTGAAGGGAAACACACAGCACAGTTCTCATCCATGAAACACACTCTGCTTTAGAGCAAGAAGCACTCTCTTGCTTTCTAGCTTCTCTAATAAGGCGGGAAACGTGTGTGCTTAGAACAAAAGAACCGTGTTTCCTACACACACAGACCATATCTAGTTCAACTCTGCTTCTGAAACTGATACAAACCACAGGTCCTCTAACATCCAATGCTTTTCAGTTAAGAGCGAGGAACGTGTGAGCTGTGTGAACGATGTAGCTTCGTTTGAGCTGAAAAGTGAGTGCTGTTTACCTGAAAGGAAGTCTTGCTTGTAGGAAGACACAGAGCAGGGCATTTAACTCCGTTTCTGAAGAGAAAGACACAGCACAGTTCTCATCCATGAAACACACTCTGCTTTAGAGCAAGAAGCACTCTCTTGCTTTCTAGCTTCTCTAATAAGGCGGGAAACGTGTGTGCTTAGAACAAAAGAACCGTGTTTCCTACCCACACGGACCATTTCTCATTCAACACTGCTTCTGAAACTGATACAAACCACAGGACCTCTAACATCCAATGCTATTCAGTTAAGAGCGAGGGAACGTGTGAGCTTCGTGAACTATGTACCTTCATTTGAGCTGAAAAGTGAGTGCTGTTTACCTGAAACGAAGTCTGGCTTGTAGGAAGACACAGAGCCGGGTATTTTACTCTGTTTCTGAAGGGAAAGACACAGCACAGTTCTCATCCATGAAACACACTCTGCTTTAGAGCAAGAAGCACTCTCTTGCTTCCTCAAGTCTCTAATAAGGCAGGAAAAGTGAGTGTGCTTAGAACAAAAGAACCATGTTTCCTACACACACGGACCACATCTAGTTCAACTCTGCTTCTGAAACTGATACAAACCACAGGTCCTCTAACATCCAATGCTTTTCAGTTAAGAGCGAGAAACGTGTGAGCTTCGTGAACGATGTAGATTCCTTGAGCTGAAATGTGAGTGCGTTTACCTGAAACGAAATCTTGCTTGTAGGAAGACACAGAGCCTGGCATTTAACTCCGTTTCTGAAAGGAAAGACACAGCACAGTTCTCATCCATGAAACACACTCTGCTTTAGAGCAAGAAGCACTCTCTAGCTTTCTAGCTTCTCTAATAAGGCGGGAAACATGTGTGCTTAGAACAAAAGAACCGTGTTTCCTACACACGGACCATATCTAGTTCAACTCTGCTTCTGAAACTGATACAAACCAAAGGTCCTCTAACATCCAATGCTTTTCAGTTCATAGAGGGAAACGTGTGAGCTCCGTGAATGATGTAGCTTCCTTTGAGCTGAAAAGTGAGTGCTTTTACCTGAAATGTAGTCTTGATGTAAAAAGACACAGAGCCTGGCATTTAACTCCGTTTCTGAAGGGAAACAGACAGCACAGTTCTCATCCATGAAACACACTCTGCTTTAGAGCAAGAAGCAGGCTCTTGCTTTCTCAAGTCTCTAATAAGGCAGGGAACGTGAGTGTGCTTAGAACAAAAGAACTGTGTTTCCTACACACACGGACCATTTCTCATTCAACACATTCCTCTGAAACTGATACAAACCACAGGACCTCTAACATCCAATGCTATTCAGTTAAGAGCGAGGGAACATGTGAGCTTCCTGAACTATGTAGCTTCCTTTGAGCTGAAAAGTGAGTGCTGTTTACCTGAAACGAAGTCTGGCTTGTAGGAAGACACAGAGCCGGGCATTTAACTCCGTTTCTGAAGGGAAAGACACAGCACAGTTCTCATCCATGAAACACACTCTGCTTTAGAGCAAGAAGCACTGTCTTGCTTCCTCAAGTCTCTAAAAAGGCAGGAAACGTGAGTTTGCTTAGAACAAAAGAACCATGTTTCCTACACACACGGACCATATCTAGTTCAACCTTGCTTCTGAAACTGACACAAACCACAGGTCCTCTAACATCCAATGCTTTTCAGTTAAGAGCGAGAAACGTGTGAGCTTCGTGAACGATGTAGCTTCCTTGAGCTGAAAAGTGAGTGCATTTACCTGAAAAGAAATCTTGCTTGTAGGAAGTCACAGACCCTGGCAATTAACTCCGATTCTGAAGGGAAACACGCAGCACAGTTCTCATCCATGAAACACACTCTGCTTTAGAGCAAGAAGCACTCTCTTGCTTTCTCAAGTCTCTAATAAGGCCGGAAACGTGAGTGTGCTCAGAAAAAAAGAACCGTGTTTCCTACACACAGGGACCATATCCAGTTCAACTCTGCTTCTGAAACTGATACAAACCACAGGTCCTCTAACATCCAATGCTATTCAGTTAAGAGCAAGAAACGTGTGAGCTTCGTGAACGATGTAGCTTCATTTGAGCTGAAAAGTGAGTGCTGTTTACCTGAAACGAATTCTTGCTGGTAGGAAGACATAGAGCCTGGCATTTAACTCCGTTTCTGAAGGGAAAGACACAGCACAGTTCTCATCCATGAAACACACTCTGCTTTAGAGCAAGAAGCACTCTCTTGCTTTCTAGCTTCTCTAATAAGGCGGGAAACGTGAGTGCTTAGAACAAAAGAACCGTGTTTCCTACACACACGGACCATATCCAGTTCAACTCTGCTTCTGAAACTGATACAAACCAAAGGTCCTCTAACATCCAATGCTATTCAGTTCAGAGCGAGAAACGTGTGAGCTTCGTGAATGATGTAGCTTCGTTTTAGCTGAAAAGTGAGTGCTTTTACCAGAAACGAAGTCTTGCTTGTAGGAAGACACAGAGCCTGGCAATTAACTCCATTTCTGAAGGGAAACACACAGCACATTTCTCAGCCATGAAACACACTCTGCTTTAGAGCAATAAGCACACTCTTGCTTTCTAGAGTCTCTAATAAAGCGGGAAACGTGAGTCTGCTCAGAACTAAAGTACCGTGTTTCCTACACACACGGACCACATCTCGTTCTACTTTGCTTCTGAAACAGATACAAACAACAGATCCTCTAACATCCAATGCTTTTCAGTTCAGAGAGGGAAACCTGTGAGCTCCGTGAATGATGTAGCTTCCTTTGAGCTGAAAAGTGAGTGCTTTTACCTGAAACGTAGTCTTGATGTAAGAAGACACAGAGCCTGGCATTTAACTCCGTTTCTGAAGGGAAACACACAGCACAGTTCTCATCCATGAAACACACTCTGCTTTAGAGCAAGAAGCACTCTCTTGCTTTCTGAAGTCTCTAATAAGGCAGGAATCGTGAGTGTTCTTAAAACAAAAGAACCATGTTTCCTACACACAGGGACCATTTCTCATTCAACACTGCTTCTGAAACTGATACAAACCACAGGACCTCTAACATCCAATGCTTTTCAGTTAAGAGCAAGAAATGAGTGAGCTTCCTGAACAATGTAGCTTCATTTGAGCTTAAAAGAGAGTGCGTTTACCTGAAAGAAGCCTTGCTTGTAGGAAGACACAAAGCCTGGCATTTAACTCCGTTTCTGAAGGGAAACACACAGCACAGTTCTAATCCATGAAACACACTCTGCTTTAGAGCAAGAAGCAATCTCTTGCTTCCTCAAGTCTCTAATAAGGCAGGAAACGTGAGTGTGCTTAGAACAAAAGAACCGTGTTTCCTACACACACGACCATTTCTAGTTCAACTCTGCTTCTGAAACTGGTACAAACCACAGGTCCTCTAACATCCAATGCTATTCAGTTAAGAGCGAGGAACGTGTGAGCTTCGTGAACGATGTAGCTTCATTTGAGCTGAAAAGTGAGTGCTGTTTACCTGAAAGGAAGTCTTGCTTGTAGGAAGACACAGATCCTGGCATTTAACTCCGTTTCTGAAGGGAAAGACACAGCACAGTTCTCATCCATGAAACACACTCTGCTTTAGAGCAAGAAGCACTCTCTTGCTTTCTAGCTTCTCTAATAAGGCGGGAAACGTGTGTGCTTAGAACAAAAGAACCGTGTTTCCTACACACACGGACCATATCTAGTTCAACTCTGCTTCTGAAACTGATACAAACCAAAGGTCCTCTAACATCCAATGCTTTTCAGTTAAGAGCGAGGAACGTGTGAGCTTTGTGAACGATGTAGCTTCGTTTGAGCTGAAAAGTGAGTGCTGTTTACCTGAAAGGAAGTCTTGCTTGTAGGAAGACACAGAGCAGGGCATTTAACTCCGTTTCTGAAGAGAAAGACACAGCACAGTTCTCATCCATGAAACACACTCTGCTTTAGAGCAAGAAGCACTCTCTTGCTTTCTAGCTTCTCTAATAAGGCGGGAAACGTGTGTGCTTAGAACAAAAGAACCGTGTTTCCTACACACACGGACCATTTCTCATTCAACACTGCTTCTGAAACTGATACAAACCACAGGACCTCTAACATCCAATGCTATTCAGTTAAGAGCGAGGGAACGTGTGAGCTTCGTGAACTATGTACCTTCATTTGAGCTGAAAAGTGAGTGCTGTTTACCTGAAACGAAGTCTGGCTTGTAGGAAGACACAGAGCCGGGCATTTTACTCTGTTTCTGAAGGGAAAGACACAGCACAGTTCTCATCCATGAAACACACTCTGCTTTAGAGCAAGAAGCACTCTCTTGCTTCCTCAAGTCTCTAATAAGGCAGGAAACGTGAGTGTGCTTAGAACAAAAGAACCATGTTTCCTACACACACGGACCACATCTAGTTCAACTCTGCTTCTGACACTGATACAAACCACAGGTCCTCTAACATCCAATGCTTTTCAGTTCATAGAGGGAAACGTGTGAGCTCCGTGAATGATGTAGCTTCCTTTGAGCTGAAAAGTGAGTGCTTTTACCTGAAACGTAGTCTTGATGTAAGAAGACACAGAGCCTGGCATTTAACTCCGTTTCTGAAGGGAAACAGACAGCACAGTTCTCATCCATGAAACACACTCTGCTTTAGAGCAAGAAGCAGGCTCTTGCTTTCTCAAGTCTCTAATAAGGCAGGGAACGTGAGTGTGCTTAGAACAAAAGAACTGTGTTTCCTACACACACGGACCATTTCTCATTCAACACATTCCTCTGAAACTGATACAAACCACAGGACCTCTAACATCCAATGCTATTCAGTTAAGAGCGAGGGAACATGTGAGCTTCCTGAACTATGTAGCTTCCTTTGAGCTGAAAAGTGAGTGCTGTTTACCTGAAACGAAGTCTGGCTTGTAGGAAGACACAGAGCCGGGCATTTAACTCCGTTTCTGAAGGGAAAGACACAGCACAGTTCTCATCCATGAAACACACTCTGCTTTAGAGCAAGAAGCACTCTCTTGCTTCCTCAAGTCTCTAAAAAGGCAGGAAACGTGAGTTTGCTTAGAACAAAAGAACCATGTTTCCTACACACACGGACCACATCTAGTTCAACCTTGCTTCTGAAACTGACACAAACCACAGGTCCTCTAACATCCAATGCTTTTCAGTTAAGAGCGAGAAACGTGTGAGGTTCGTGAACGATGTAGCTTCGTTTGAGCTGAAAAGTGAGTGCTTTTACCAGAAACGAAGTCTTGCTTGTAGGAAGACACAGAGCCTGGCAATTAACTCCATTTCTGAAGGGAAACACACAGCACATTTCTCAGCCATGAAACACACTCTGCTTTAGAGCAAGAAGCACACTCTTGCTTTCTAGAGTCTCTAATAAAGCGGGAAACGTGAGTCTGCTCAGAACTAAAGTACCGTGTTTCCTACACACACGGACCACATCTCGTTCTACTTTGCTTCTGAAACAGATACAAACAACAGATCCTCTAACATCCAATGCTTTTCAGTTTAGAGAAGGAAACGTGTGAGCTCCGTGAATGATGTAGCTTCCTTTGAGCTGAAAAGTGAGTGCTTTTACCTGAAACGTAGTCTTGATGTAAGAAGACACAGAGCCTGGCATTTAACTCCGTTTCTGAAGGGAAACACACAGCACAGTTCTCATCCATGAAACACACTCTGCTTTAGAGCAAGAAGCACTCTCTTGCTTTCTGAAGTCTCTAATAAGGCAGGAATCGTGAGTGTTCTTACAACAAAAGAACCATGTTTCCTACACACAGGGACCATTTCTCATTCAACACTGCTTCTGAAACTGATACAAACCACAGGACCTCTAACATCCAATGCTTTTCAGTTAAGAGCAAGAAATGAGTGAGCTTCGTGAACAATGTAGCTTCATTTGAGCTTAAAAGAGAGTGCGTTTACCTGAAAGAAGCCTTGCTTGTAGGAAGACACAAAGCCTGGCATTTAACTCCGTTTCTGAAGGGAAACACACAGCACAGTTCTAATCCATGAAACACACTCTGCTTTAGAGCAAGAAGCAATCTCTTGCTTCCTCAAGTCTCTAATAAGGCAGGAAACGTGAGTGTGCTTAGAACAAAAGAACCGTGTTTCCTACACACACGACCATTTCTAGTTCAACTCTACTTCTGAAACTGGTACAAACCACAGGTCCTCTAACATCCAATGCTATTCAGTTAAGAGCGAGGAACGTGTGAGCTTCGTGAACGATGTAGCTTCATTTGAGCTGAAAAGTGAGTGCTGTTTACCTGAAAGGAAGTCTTGCTTGTAGGAAGACACAGATCCTGGCATTTAACTCCGTTTCTGAAGGGTAAGACACAGCACAGTTCTCATCCATGAAACACACTCTGCTTTAGAGCAAGAAGCACTCTCTTGCTTTCTAGCTTCTCTAATAAGGCGGGAAACGTGTGTGCTTAGAACAAAAGAACCGTGTTTCCTACACACACGGACCATATCTAGTTCAACTCTGCTTCTGAAACTGATACAAACCAAAGGTCCTCTAACATCCAATGCTATTCAGTTCAGAGCGAGAAACGTGTGGGCTTCGTGAACTATGTAGCTTCCTTTGAGATGAAAAGTGAGTGCTTTTACCAGAAACGAAGTCTTGCTTGTAGGAAGACACAGAGCCTGGCAATTAACTCCGTTTCTGAAGGGAAACACACAGCACATTTCTCAGCCATGAAACACACTCTGCTTTAGAGCAAGAAGCACACTCTTGCTTTCTAGAGTCTCTAATAAAGCGGGAAACGTGAGTGTGCTCAGAACTAAAGTACCGTGTTTCCTACACACAGGGACCACATCTCGTTCAACTCTTCTTCTGAAACTGATACAAACCACAGGTCCTCTAACATCCAATGCTATTCAGTTAAGAGCGAGGAACCTGTGAGCTTTGTGAACGATGTAGCTTCGTTTGAGCTGAAAAGTGAGTGTTGTTTACCTGAAACGAAGTCTTGCTTGTAGGAAGACACAGAGCAGGGCATTTAACTCTGTTTCTGAAGGGAAAGACACAGCACAGTTCTCATCCATGAAACACACTCTGCTTTAGAGCAAGAAGCACTCTCTTGCTTTCTAGCTTCTCTAATAAGGCAGGAAACATGTGTGCTTAGAACAAAAGAACCGTGTTTCCTACACACACGGACCATATCTAGGTCAACCCTGCTTCTGAAACTGATACAAACCAAAGGTCCTCTAACATCCAATGCTTTTCAGTTCAGAGAGGGAAACGTGTGAGCTCCGTGAATGATGTAGCTTCCTTTGAGCTAAAAAGTGAGTGCTTTTACCTGAAACGTAGTCTTTATGTAAGAAGACACAGAGCCTGGCATTTAACTCCGTTTATGAAGGGAAACAGACAGGACAGTTCTCATCCATGAAACACACTCTGCTTTAGAGCAAGAAGCAGGCTCTTGCTTTCTCAAGTCTCTAATAAGGCAGGAAATGTGAGTGTGCTTAGAACAAAAGAACCGTGTTTCCTACACACACGGACCATTTCTCATTCATCACTGCTTCTGAAACTGATACAAACCACAGGACCTCTAACATCCAATGCTATTCAATTAAGAGCGAGGGAACGTGTGAGCTTCGTGAACGATGTACCTTCATTTGAGCTGAAAAGTGAGTGCTGTTTACCTGAAACGAAGTCTGGCTTGTAGGAAGACACAGAGCCGGACATTTTACTCCGTTTCTGAAGGGAAATACACAGCACACTTCTCATCCATGAAACACACTCTGCTTTAGAGCAAGAAGCACTCCCTTGCTTCCTCAAGTCTCTAATAAGGCAGGAAACGTGAGTGTGCTTAGAACAAAAGAACCATGTTTCCTACACACACGGACCACATCTAGTTCAACTCTGCTTCTGAATCTGATACAAACCACAGGTCCTCTAACATCCAATGCTTTTCAGTTAAGAGCGAGAAACGTGTGAGCTTCGTGAACGATGTAGCTTCCTTGAGCTGAAATGTGAGTGCGTTTACCTGAAACGAATTCTTGCTTGTAGGAAGACACAGAGCCTGGCATTTAACTCCGTTTCTGAAGGGAAAGACACAGCACAGTTCTCATCCATGAAACACCCTCTGCTTTAGAGCAAGAAGCACTCTCTTGCTTTCTAGCTTCTCTAATAAGGCGGGAAACGTGTGTGCTTAGAACAAAAGGACCGTGTTTCCTACACACACGGACCATATCTAGTTCAACTCTGCTTCTGAAACTGATACAAACCAAAGGTCCTCTAACATCCAATGCTTTTCAGTTCATAGAGGGAAACGTGTGAGATCCGTGAATGATGTAGCTTCCTTTGAGCTGAAAAGTGAGTGCTTTTACCTGAAATGTAGTCTTGATGTAAAAAGACACAGAGCCTGGCATTTAACTCCGTTTCTGAAGGGAAACACACAGCACAGTTCTCATCCATGAAACACACTCTGCTTTAGAGCAAGAAGCACTCTCTTGCTTTCTGAAGTCTCTAATAAGGCAGGAATCGTGAGTGTTCTTACAACAAAAGAACCATGTTTCCTACACACAGGGACCATTTCTCATTCAACACTGCTTCTGAAACTGATACAAACCACAGGACCTCTAACATCCAATGCTTTTCAGTTAAGAGCAAGAAATGAGTGAGCTTCGTGAACAATGTAGCTTCATTTGAGCTTAAAAGAGAGTGCGTTTACCTGAAAGAAGCCTTGCTTGTAGGAAGACACAAAGCCTGGCATTTAACTCCGTTTCTGAAGGGAAACACACAGCACAGTTCTAATCCATGAAACACACTCTGCTTTAGAGCAAGAAGCAATCTCTTGCTTCCTCAAGTCTCTAATAAGGCAGGAAACGTGAGTGTGCTTAGAACAAAAGAACCGTGTTTCCTACACACACGACCATTTCTAGTTCAACTCTACTTCTGAAACTGGTACAAACCACAGGTCCTCTAACATCCAATGCTATTCAGTTAAGAGCGAGGAACGTGTGAGCTTCGTGAACGATGTAGCTTCATTTGAGCTGAAAAGTGAGTGCTGTTTACCTGAAAGGAAGTCTTGCTTGTAGGAAGACACAGATCCTGGCATTTAACTCCGTTTCTGAAGGGTAAGACACAGCACAGTTCTCATCCATGAAACACACTCTGCTTTAGAGCAAGAAGCACTCTCTTGCTTTCTAGCTTCTCTAATAAGGCGGGAAACGTGTGTGCTTAGAACAAAAGAACCGTGTTTCCTACACACACGGACCATATCTAGTTCAACTCTGCTTCTGAAACTGATACAAACCAAAGGTCCTCTAACATCCAATGCTATTCAGTTCAGAGCGAGAAACGTGTGGGCTTCGTGAACTATGTAGCTTCCTTTGAGATGAAAAGTGAGTGCTTTTACCAGAAACGAAGTCTTGCTTGTAGGAAGACACAGAGCCTGGCAATTAACTCCGTTTCTGAAGGGAAACACACAGCACATTTCTCAGCCATGAAACACACTCTGCTTTAGAGCAAGAAGCACACTCTTGCTTTCTAGAGTCTCTAATAAAGCGGGAAACGTGAGTGTGCTCAGAACTAAAGTACCGTGTTTCCTACACACACGGACCACATCTCGTTCAACTCTTCTTCTGAAACTGATACAAACCACAGGTCCTCTAACATCCAATGCTATTCAGTTAAGAGCGAGGAACCTGTGAGCTTTGTGAACGATGTAGCTTCGTTTGAGCTGAAAAGTGAGTGTTGTTTACCTGAAACGAAGTCTTGCTTGTAGGAAGACACAGAGCAGGGCATTTAACTCTGTTTCTGAAGGGAAAGACACAGCACAGTTCTCATCCATGAAACACACTCTGCTTTAGAGCAAGAAGCACTCTCTTGCTTTCTAGCTTCTCTAATAAGGCAGGAAACATGTGTGCTTAGAACAAAAGAACCGTGTTTCCTACACACACGGACCATATCTAGGTCAACCCTGCTTCTGAAACTGATACAAACCAAAGGTTCTCTAACATCCAATGCTTTTCAGTTCAGAGAGGGAAACGTGTGAGCTCCGTGAATGATGTAGCTTCCTTTGAGCTAAAAAGTGAGTGCTTTTACCTGAAACGTAGTCTTTATGTAAGAAGACACAGAGCCTGGCATTTAACTCCGTTTATGAAGGGAAACAGATAGGACAGTTCTCATCCATGAAACACACTCTGCTTTAGAGCAAGAAGCAGGCTCTTGCTTTCTCAAGTCTCTAATAAGGCAGGAAATGTGAGTGTGCTTAGAACAAAAGAACCGTGTTTCCTACACACACGGACCATTTCTCATTCATCACTGCTTCTGAAACTGATACAAACCACAGGACCTCTAACATCCAATGCTATTCAATTAAGAGCGAGGGAACGTGTGAGCTTCGTGAACGATGTACCTTCATTTGAGCTGAAAAGTGAGTGCTGTTTACCTGAAACGAAGTCTGGCTTGTAGGAAGACACAGAGCCGGACATTTTACTCCGTTTCTGAAGGGAAATACACAGCACACTTCTCATCCATGAAACACACTCTGCTTTAGAGCAAGAAGCACTCCCTTGCTTCCTCAAGTCTCTAATAAGGCAGGAAACGTGAGTGTGCTTAGAACAAAAGAACCATGTTTCCTACACACACGGACCACATCTAGTTCAACTCTGCTTCTGAATCTGATACAAACCACAGGTCCTCTAACATCCAATGCTTTTCAGTTAAGAGCGAGAAACGTGTGAGCTTCGTGAACGATGTAGCTTCCTTGAGCTGAAATGTGAGTGCGTTTACCTGAAACGAATTCTTGCTTGTAGGAAGACACAGAGCCTGGCATTTAACTCCGTTTCTGAAGGGAAAGACACAGCACAGTTCTCATCCATGAAACACCCTCTGCTTTAGAGCAAGAAGCACTCTCTTGCTTTCTAGCTTCTCTAATAAGGCGGGAAACGTGTGTGCTTAGAACAAAAGGACCGTGTTTCCTACACACACGGACCATATCTAGTTCAACTCTGCTTCTGAAACTGATACAAACCAAAGGTCCTCTAACATCCAATGCTTTTCAGTTCATAGAGGGAAACGTGTGAGATCCGTGAATGATGTAGCTTCCTTTGAGCTGAAAAGTGAGTGCTTTTACCTGAAATGTAGTCTTGATGTAAAAAGACACAGAGCCTGGCATTTAACTCCGTTTCTGAAGGGAAACACACAGCACAGTTCTCATCCATGAAACACACTCTGCTTTAGAGCAAGAAGCACTCTCTTGCTTTCTGAAGTCTCTAATAAGGCAGGAATCGTGAGTGTTCTTAAAACAAAAGAACCATGTTTCCTACACACAGGGACCATTTCTCATTCAACACTGCTTCTGAAACTGATACAAACCACAGGACCTCTAACATCCAATGCTTTTCAGTTAAGAGCAAGAAATGAGTGAGCTTCGTGAACAATGTAGCTCCATTTGAGCTTAAAAGAGAGTGCGTTTACCTGAAAGTAGTCTTGCTTGTAGGAAGACACAGAGCCTGGCATTTAACTCCGTTTCTGAAGGGAAACACACAGCACAGTTCTCATCCATGAAACACACTCTGCTTTAGAGCAAGAAGCACTCTCTAGCTTTCTAGCTTCTCTAATAAGGCGGGAAACGTGTGTGCTTAGAACAAAAGAACCGTGTTTCCTACACACGGACCATATCTAGTTCAACTCTGCTTCTGAAACTGATACAAACCAAAGGTCCTCTAACATCCAATGCTTTTCAGTTCATAGAGGGAAACGTGTGAGCTCCGTGAATGATGTAGCTTCCTTTGAGCTGAAAAGTGAGTGCTTTTACCTGAAATGTAGTCTTGATGTAAAAAGACACAGAGCCTGGCATTTAACTCCGTTTCTGAAGGGAAACAGACAGCACAGTTCTCATCCATGAAACACACTCTGCTTTAGAGCAAGAAGCAGGCTCTTGCTTTCTCAAGTCTCTAATAAGGCAGGGAACGTGAGTGTGCTTAGAACAAAAGAACTGTGTTTCCTACACACACGGACCATTTCTCATTCAACACATTCCTCTGAAACTGATACAAACCACAGGACCTCTAACATCCAATGCTATTCAGTTAAGAGCGAGGGAACATGTGAGCTTCCTGAACTATGTAGCTTCCTTTGAGCTGAAAAGTGAGTGCTGTTTACCTGAAACGAAGTCTGGCTTGTAGGAAGACACAGAGCCGGGCATTTAACTCCGTTTCTGAAGGGAAAGACACAGCACAGTTCTCATCCATGAAACACACTCTGCTTTAGAGCAAGAAGCACTCTCTTGCTTCCTCAAGTCTCTAAAAAGGCAGGAAACGTGAGTTTGCTTAGAACAAAAGAACCATGTTTCCTACACACGGACCATATCTAGTTCAACCTTGCTTCTGAAACTGACACAAACCACAGGTCCTCTAACATCCAATGCTTTTCAGTTAAGAGCGAGAAACGTGTGAGCTTCGTGAACGATGTAGCTTCCTTGAGCTGAAAAGTGAGTGCATTTACCTGAAACGAAATCTTGCTTGTAGGAAGACACAGACCCTGGCAATTAACTCCGATTCTGAAGGGAAACACGCAGCACAGTTCTCATCCATGAAACACACTCTGCTTTAGAGCAAGAAGCACTCTCTTGCTTTCTCAAGTCTCTAATAAGGCGGGAAACGTGAGTGTGCTCAGAAAAAAAGAACCGTGTTTCCTACACACAGGGACCATATCCAGTTCAACTCTGCTTCTGAAACTGATACAAACCACAGGTCCTCTAACATCCAATGCTATTCAGTTAAGAGCAAGAAACGTGTGAGCTTCGTGAACGATGTAGCTTCATTTGAGCTGAAAAGTCAGTGCTGTTTACCTGAAACGAATTCTTGCTGGTAGGAAGACACAGAGCCTGGCATTTAACTCCGTTTCTGAAGGGAAAGACACAGCACAGTTCTCATCCATGAAACACACTCTGCTTTAGAGCAAGAAGCACGCTCTTGCTTTCTAGCTTCTCTAATAAGGCGGGAAACGTGAGTGCTTAGAACAAAAGAACCGTGTTTCCTACACACACGGACCATATCCAGTTCAACTCTGCTTCTGAAACTGATACAAACCAAAGGTCCTCTAACATCCAATGCTATTCAGTTCAGAGCGAGAAACGTGTGAGCTTCATGAACGATGTAGCTTCGTTTGAGCTGAAAAGTGAGTGCTTTTACCAGAAACGAAGTCTTGCTTGTAGGAAGACAAAGAGCCTGGCAATTAACTCCATTTCTGAAGGGAAACACACAGCACATTTCTCAGCCATGAAACACACTCTGCTTTAGAGCAAGAAGCACACTCTTGCTTTCTAGAGTCTCTAATAAAGCGGGAAACGTGAGTCTGCTCAGAACTAAAGTACCGTGTTTCCTACACACACGGACCACATCTCGTTCTACTTTGCTTCTGAAACAGATACAAACAACAGATCCTCTAACATCCAATGCTTTTCAGTTCAGAGAGGGAAACCTGTGAGCTCCGTGAACGATGTAGCTTCCTTTGAGCTGAAAAGTGAGTGCTTTTACCTGAAACGTAGTCTTGATGTAAGAAGACACAGAGCCTGGCATTTAACTCCGTTTCTGAAGGGAAACAGACAGCACAGTTCTCATCCATGAAACACACTCTGCTTTAGAGCAAGAAGCACTCTCTTGCTTTCTGAAGTCTCTAATAAGGCAGGAATCGTGAGTGTTCTTAAAACAAAAGAACCATGTTTCCTACACACAGGGACCATTTCTCATTCAACACTGCTTCTGAAACTGATACAAACCACAGGACCTCTAACATCCAATGCTTTTCAGTTAAGAGCAAGAAATGAGTGAGCTTCGTGAACAATGTAGCTTCATTTGAGCTTAAAAGAGAGTGCGTTTACCTGAAACAAGCCTTGCTTGTAGGAAGACACAAAGCCTGGCATTTAACTCCGTTTCTGAAGGGAAACACACAGCACAGTTCTCATCCATGAAACACACTCTGCTTTAGAGCAAGAAGCACTCTCTTGCTATGTCAAGTCTTAAATAAGGCAGGAAACGTGAGTGTGCTCAGAACAAAAGAACCGTGTTTCCTACACACACGGACCATATCTAGTTCAACTCTGCTTCTGAAACTGATACAAACCACAGGTCCTCTAACATCCAATGCTTTTCAGTTCAGAGAGGGAAACGTGTGAGCTCCGTGAATGATGTAGCTTCCTTTGAGCTAAAAAGTGAGTGCTTTTACCTGAAACGTAGTCTTTATGTAAGAAGACACAGAGCCTGGCATTTAACTCCGTTTATGAAGGGAAACAGACAGGACAGTTCTCATCCATGAAACACACTCTGCTTTAGAGCAAGAAGCAGGCTCTTGCTTTCTCAAGTCTCTAATAAGGCAGGAAATGTGAGTGTGCTTAGAACAAAAGAACCGTGTTTCCTACACACACGGACCATTTCTCATTCATCACTGCTTCTGAAACTGATACAAACCACAGGACCTCTAACATCCAATGCTATTCAATTAAGAGCGAGGGAACGTGTGAGCTTCGTGAACGATGTACCTTCATTTGAGCTGAAAAGTGAGTGCTGTTTACCTGAAACGAAGTCTGGCTTGTAGGAAGACACAGAGCCGGACATTTTACTCCGTTTCTGAAGGGAAATACACAGCACACTTCTCATCCATGAAACACACTCTGCTTTAGAGCAAGAAGCACTCCCTTGCTTCCTCAAGTCTCTAATAAGGCAGGAAACGTGAGTGTGCTTAGAACAAAAGAACCATGTTTCCTACACACACGGACCACATCTAGTTCAACTCTGCTTCTGAATCTGATACAAACCACAGGTCCTCTAACATCCAATGCTTTTCAGTTAAGAGCGAGAAACGTGTGAGCTTCGTGAACGATGTAGCTTCCTTGAGCTGAAATGTGAGTGCGTTTACCTGAAACGAATTCTTGCTTGTAGGAAGACACAGAGCCTGGCATTTAACTCCGTTTCTGAAGGGAAAGACACAGCACAGTTCTCATCCATGAAACACCCTCTGCTTTAGAGCAAGAAGCACTCTCTTGCTTTCTAGCTTCTCTAATAAGGCGGGAAACGTGTGTGCTTAGAACAAAAGGACCGTGTTTCCTACACACACGGACCATATCTAGTTCAACTCTGCTTCTGAAACTGATACAAACCAAAGGTCCTCTAACATCCAATGCTTTTCAGTTCATAGAGGGAAACGTGTGAGATCCGTGAATGATGTAGCTTCCTTTGAGCTGAAAAGTGAGTGCTTTTACCTGAAATGTAGTCTTGATGTAAAAAGACACAGAGCCTGGCATTTAACTCCGTTTCTGAAGGGAAACACACAGCACAGTTCTCATCCATGAAACACACTCTGCTTTAGAGCAAGAAGCACTCTCTTGCTTTCTGAAGTCTCTAATAAGGCAGGAATCGTGAGTGTTCTTAAAACAAAAGAACCATGTTTCCTACACACAGGGACCATTTCTCATTCAACACTGCTTCTGAAACTGATACAAACCACAGGACCTCTAACATCCAATGCTTTTCAGTTAAGAGCAAGAAATGAGTGAGCTTCGTGAACAATGTAGCTCCATTTGAGCTTAAAAGAGAGTGCGTTTACCTGAAAGAAGTCTTGCTTGTAGGAAGACACAGAGCCTGGCATTTAACTCCGTTTCTGAAGGGAAACACACAGCACAGTTCTCATCCATGAAACACACTCTGCTTTAGAGCAAGAAGCACTCTCTAGCTTTCTAGCTTCTCTAATAAGGCGGGAAACGTGTGTGCTTAGAACAAAAGAACCGTGTTTCCTACACACGGACCATATCTAGTTCAACTCTGCTTCTGAAACTGATACAAACCAAAGGTCCTCTAACATCCAATGCTTTTCAGTTCATAGAGGGAAACGTGTGAGCTCCGTGAATGATGTAGCTTCCTTTGAGCTGAAAAGTGAGTGCTTTTACCTGAAATGTAGTCTTGATGTAAAAAGACACAGAGCCTGGCATTTAACTCCGTTTCTGAAGGGAAACAGACAGCACAGTTCTCATCCATGAAACACACTCTGCTTTAGAGCAAGAAGCAGGCTCTTGCTTTCTCAAGTCTCTAATAAGGCAGGGAACGTGAGTGTGCTTAGAACAAAAGAACTGTGTTTCCTACACACACGGACCATTTCTCATTCAACACATTCCTCTGAAACTGATACAAACCACAGGACCTCTAACATCCAATGCTATTCAGTTAAGAGCGAGGGAACATGTGAGCTTCCTGAACTATGTAGCTTCCTTTGAGCTGAAAAGTGAGTGCTGTTTACCTGAAACGAAGTCTGGCTTGTAGGAAGACACAGAGCCGGGCATTTAACTCCGTTTCTGAAGGGAAAGACACAGCACAGTTCTCATCCATGAAACACACTCTGCTTTAGAGCAAGAAGCACTCTCTTGCTTCCTCAAGTCTCTAAAAAGGCAGGAAACGTGAGTTTGCTTAGAACAAAAGAACCATGTTTCCTACACACGGACCATATCTAGTTCAACCTTGCTTCTGAAACTGACACAAACCACAGGTCCTCTAACATCCAATGCTTTTCAGTTAAGAGCGAGAAACGTGTGAGCTTCGTGAACGATGTAGCTTCCTTGAGCTGAAAAGTGAGTGCATTTACCTGAAACGAAATCTTGCTTGTAGGAAGACACAGACCCTGGCAATTAACTCCGATTCTGAAGGGAAACACGCAGCACAGTTCTCATCCATGAAACACACTCTGCTTTAGAGCAAGAAGCACTCTCTTGCTTTCTCAAGTCTCTAATAAGGCGGGAAACGTGAGTGTGCTCAGAAAAAAAGAACCGTGTTTCCTACACACAGGGACCATATCCAGTTCAACTCTGCTTCTGAAACTGATACAAACCACAGGTCCTCTAACATCCAATGCTATTCAGTTAAGAGCAAGAAACGTGTGAGCTTCGTGAACGATGTAGCTTCATTTGAGCTGAAAAGTGAGTGCTGTTTACCTGAAACGAATTCTTGCTGGTAGGAAGACACAGAGCCTGGCATTTAACTCCGTTTCTGAAGGGAAAGACACAGCACAGTTCTCATCCATGAAACACACTCTGCTTTAGAGCAAGAAGCACTCTCTTGCTTTCTAGCTTCTCTAATAAGGCGGGAAACGTGAGTGCTTAGAACAAAAGAACCGTGTTTCCTACACACACGGACCATATCCAGTTCAACTCTGCTTCTGAAACTGATACAAACCAAAGGTCCTCTAACATCCAATGCTATTCAGTTCAGAGCGAGAAACGTGTGAGCTTCATGAACGATGTAGCTTCGTTTGAGCTGAAAAGTGAGTGCTTTTACCAGAAACGAAGTCTTGCTTGTAGGAAGACAAAGAGCCTGGCAATTAACTCCATTTCTGAAGGGAAACACACAGCACATTTCTCAGCCATGAAACACACTCTGCTTTAGAGCAAGAAGCACACTCTTGCTTTCTAGAGTCTCTAATAAAGCGGGAAACGTGAGTCTGCTCAGAACTAAAGTACCGTGTTTCCTACACACACGGACCACATCTCGTTCTACTTTGCTTCTGAAACAGATACAAACAACAGATCCTCTAACATCCAATGCTTTTCAGTTCAGAGAGGGAAACCTGTGAGCTCCGTGAACGATGTAGCTTCCTTTGAGCTGAAAAGTGAGTGCTTTTACCTGAAACGTAGTCTTGATGTAAGAAGACACAGAGCCTGGCATTTAACTCCGTTTCTGAAGGGAAACAGACAGCACAGTTCTCATCCATGAAACACACTCTGCTTTAGAGCAAGAAGCACTCTCTTGCTTTCTGAAGTCTCTAATAAGGCAGGAATCGTGAGTTTCTTAAAACAAAAGAACCATGTTTCCTACACACAGGGACCATTTCTCATTCAACACTGCTTCTGAAACTGATACAAACCACAGGACCTCTAACATCCAATGCTTTTCAGTTAAGAGCAAGAAATGAGTGAGCTTCGTGAACAATGTAGCTTCATTTGAGCTTAAAAGAGAGTGCGTTTACCTGAAACAAGCCTTGCTTGTAGGAAGACACAAAGCCTGGCATTTAACTCCGTTTCTGAAGGGAAACACACAGCACAGTTCTCATCCATGAAACACACTCTGCTTTAGAGCAAGAAGCACTCTCTTGCTATGTCAAGTCTTAAATAAGGCAGGAAACGTGAGTGTGCTCAGAACAAAAGAACCGTGTTTCCTACACACACGGACCATATCTAGTTCAACTCTGCTTCTGAAACTGATACAAACCACAGGTCCTCTAACATCCAATGCTTTTCAGTTAGGAGCAAGAAATGAGTGAGCTTCGTGAACAATGAAGCTTCATTTGAGCTTAAAAGAGAGTGCGTTTACCTGAAAGAAGTCTTGCTTGTAGGAAGACACAGAGCCTGGCATTTAACTCCGTTTCTGAAGGGAAACACACAGCACAGTTCTAATCCATGAAACACACTCTGCTTTAGAGCAAGAAGCAATCTCTTGCTTCCTCAAGTCTCTAATAAGGCAGGAAACGTGAGTGTGCTTAGAACTAAAGAACCGTGTTTCCTACACACACGACCATATCTAGTTCAACTCTGCTTCTGAAACTGGTACAAACCACAGGTCCTCTAACATTCAATGCTATTCAGTTAAGAGCGAGGAACGTGTGAGCTTCATGAACAATGTAGCTTCATTTGAGCTGAAAAGTGAGTGCTGTTTACCTGAAACGAAATCTTGCTTGTAGGAAGACACAGATCCTGGCATTTAACTCCGTTTCTGAAGGGAAAGACACAGCACAGTTCTCATCCATGAAACACACTCTGCTTTAGAGCAAGAAGCACTCTCTTTCTTTTTAAAGTCTCTAATAAGGCGGGAAACGTGAGTGTGCTCAGAACAAAAGAACCGTGTTTCCTACACACAGGGACCATATCCAGTTCAACTCTGCTTCTGAAACTGATACAAACCACAGGTCCTCTAACATCCAATGCTATTCAGTTCAGAGCGAGAAACGTGTGAGCTTCGTGAACGATGTAGCTTCCTTTGAGCTGAAAAGTGAGTGCTTTTACCAGAAACGAAGTCTTGCTTGTAGGAAGACACAGAGCCTGGCAATTAACTCCGTTTCTGAAGGGAAACACACAGCACATTTCTCAGCCATGAAACACACTCTGCTTTAGAGCAAGAAGCACACTCTTGCTTTCTAGAGTCTCTAATAAAGCGGGAAACGTGAGTGTCCTCAGAACTAAAGTACCGTGTTTCCTACACACACGGACCACATCTCGTTCAACTCTGCTTCTTAAACAGATACAAACAACAGATTCTCTAACATCCAATGCTTTTCAGTTCGGAGAGGGAAACGTGTGAGCTCCGTGAATGATGTAGCTTCCTTTGAGCTAAAAAGTGAGTGCTTTTACCTGAAACGTAGTCTTGATGTAAGAAGACAAAGAGCCTGGCATTTAACTCCGTTTCTGAAGGGAAACAGACAGCACAGTTCTCATCCATGAAACACACTCTGCTTTAGAGCAAGAAGCAGGCTCTTGCTTTCTCAAGTCTCTAATAAGGCGGGAAACGTGAGTGTGCTTAGAACAAAAGAACCGTGTTTCCTACACACACGGACCATATCTAGTTCAACTCTGCTTCTGAAACTGATACAAACCAAAGGTCCTCTAACATCCAATGCTATTCAGTTCAGAGCGAGAAACGTGTGAGCTTCGTGAACGATGTAGCTTCCTTTGAGCTGAAAAGTGAGTGCTTTTACCAGAAACGAAGTCTTGCTTGTAGGAAGACACAGAGCCTGGCAATAAACTCCATTTCTGAAGGGAAACACACAGCACATTTCTCAGCCATGAAACACACTCTGCTTTAGAGCAAGAAGCACACTCTTGCTTTCTAGAGTCTCTAATATAGCGGGAAACGTGAGTGTGCTCAGAACTAAAGTACCGTGTTTCCTACACACACGGACCACATCTCGTTCTACTTTGCTTCTGAAACAGATACAAACAACAGATCCTCTAACATCCAATGCTTTTCAGTTCAGAGAGGGAAACCTGTGAGCTCTGTGAATGATGTAGCTTCCTTTGAGCTGAAAAGTGAGTGCTTTTACCTGAAACGTAGTCTTGATGTAAGAAGACACAGAGCCTGGCATTTAACTTCGTTTCTGAAGGGAAACACACAGCACAGTTCTCATCCATGAAACACACTCTGCTTTAGAGCAAGAAGCACTCTCTTGCTTTCTGAAGTCTCTAATAAGGCAGGAATCGTGAGTGTTCTTAAAACAAAAGAACCATGTTTCCTACACACAGGGACCATTTCTCATTCAACACTGCTTCTGAAACTGATACAAAGCACAGGACCTCTAACATCCACTGCTTTTCAGTTAAGAGCAAGAAATGAGTGAGCTTCGTGACCAATGTAGCTTCATTTGAGCTTAAAAGAGAGTGCGTTTACCTGAAAGAAGTCTTGCTTGTAGGAAGACACAGAGCCTGGCAATTAACTCCGTTTCTGAAGGGAAACACACAGCACAGTTCTAATCCATGAAACACACTCTGCTTTAGAGCAAGAAGCAATCTCTTGCTTCCTCAAGTCTCTAATAAGGCAGGAAATGTGACTGTGCTTAGAACAAAAGAACCGTGTTTCCTACACACATGACCATATCTAGTTCAACTCTGCTTCTGAAACTGATTCAAACCACAGGTCCTCTAACATCCAATGCTTTTCAGTTAAGAGCGAGAAACGTGTGAGCTTCGTGAAGGATGTAGCTTCCTTTGAGCTGAAAAGTGAGTGCTTTTACCTGAAACGTAGTCTTGATGTAAGAAGACACAGAGCCTGGCATTTAAATCCGTTTCTGAAGGGAAACAGACAGCACAGTTCTCATCCATGAAACACACTCTGCTTTAGAGCAAGAAGCAGGCTCTTGCTTTCTCAAGTCTCTAATAAGGCAGGAAACGTGAGTGTGCTTAGAACAAAAGAACCGTGTTTCCTACACACACGGACCATATCTAGTTCAACTCTGCTTCTGAAACTGATACAAACCACAGGTCCTCTAACATCCAATGCTTTTCATTTAAGAGCGAGAAACATGTGAGCTTCGTGAACGATGTAGCTTCCTTGAGCTGAAATGTGAGTGCGTTTACCTGAAACGAAATCTTGCTTGTAGGAAGACACAGAGCCTGGCAATTAACTCCGATTCTGAAGGGAAACACACAGCACAGTTCTCATCCATGAAACACACTCTGCTTTAGAGCAAGAAGCACTCTCTTGCTTTCTAGCTTCTCTAATAAGGCGGGAAACGTGTGTGCTTAGAACAAAAGAACCGTGTTTCCTACACACATGGACCATATCTAGTTCAACTCTGCTTCTGAAACTGATACAAACCAAAGGTCCTCTAACATCCAATGCTTTTCAGTTCATAGAGGGAAACGTGTGAGCTCCGTGAATGATGTAGCTTCCTTTGAGCTGAAAAGTGAGTGCTTTTACCTGAAACGTAGTCTTGATGTAAGAAGACACAGAGCCTGGCATTTAACTCCGTTTCTGAAGGGAAACAGACAGCACAGTTCTCATCCATGAAACACACTCTGCTTTAGAGCAAGAAGCAGGCAATTGCTTTTTCAAGTCTGTAATAAGGCAGGAAACGTGAGTGTGCTTAGAACAAAAGAACCGTGTTTCCTACACACACGGACCATTTCTCATTCAACACATTCCTGTGAAACTGATACAAACCACAGGACCTCTAACATCCAATGCTATTCAGTTAAGAGCGAGGGAACGTGTGAGCTTCGTGAACGATGTAGCTTCATTTGAGCTGAAAATTGATTGCTGTTTACCTGAAACGAAGTCTGGCTTGTAGGAAGACACAGAGCCGGGCTTTTAACTCCGTTTCTGAAGAGAAAGACACAGCACAGTTCTCATCCATGAAACACACTCTGCTTTAGAGCAAGAAGCAGGCTCTTGCTTTCTCAAGTCTCTAAAAAGGCAGGAAACGTGAGTGTGCTTAGAACAAAAGAACCGTGTTTCCTACACACACGGACCATATCTAGTTCAACTCTGCTTCTGAAACTGATACAAACCACAGGTCCTCTAACATCCAATGCTTTTCATTTAAGAGCGAGAAACGTGTGAGCTTCGTGAACGATGTAGCTTCCTTGAGCTGAAATGTGAGTGCGTTTACCTGAAACGAAATCTTGCTTGTAGGAAGACACAGAGCCTGGCAATTAACTCCGATTCTGAAGGGAAACACACAGCACAGTTCTCATCCATGAAACACACTCTGCTTTAGAGCAAGAAGCACTCTCTTGCTTTCTAGCTTCTCTAATAAGGCGGGAAACGTGTGTGCTTAGAACAAAAGAACCGTGTTTCCTACACACAGGGACCATATCTAGTTCAACTCTGCTTCTGAAACTGATACAAACCAAAGGTCCTCTAACATCCAATGCTTTTCAGTTCATAGAGGGAAACGTGTGAGCTCCGTGAATGATGTAGCTTCCTTTGAGCTGAAAAGTGAGTGCTTTTACCTGAAACGTAGTCTTGATGTAAGAAGACACAGAGCCTGGCATTTAACTCCGTTTCTGAAGGGAAACAGACAGCACAGTTCTCATCCTTGAAACACACTCTGCTTTAGAGCAAGAAGCAGGCTCTTGCTTTCTCAAGTCTCTAATAAGGCAGGAAACGTGAGTGTGCTTAGAACAAAAGAACCGTGTTTCCTACACACACGGACCATTTCTCATTCAACACATTCCTGTGAAACTGATACAAACCACAGGACCTCTAACATCCAATGCTATTCAGTTAAGAGCGAGGGAACGTGTGAGCTTCGTGAACGATGTAGCTTCATTTGAGCTGAAAATTGATTGCAGTTTACCTGAAACGAAGTCTGGCTTGTAGGAAGACACAGAGCCGGGCTTTTAACTCCGTTTCTGAAGAGAAAGACACAGCACAGTTCTCATCCATGAAACACACTCTGCTTTACAGCAAGAAGCACTCTCTTGCTTCCTCAAGTATCTAATAAGGCAGGAAACGTGAGTGTGCTTAGAACAAAAGAACCGTGTTTCCTACACACACGGACCATATCTAGTTCAACTCTGCTTCTGAAACTGACACAAACCACAGGTCCTCTAACATCCAATGCTTTTCAGTTAAGAGCGAGAAACGTGTGGGCTTCGTGAACTATGTAGCTTCCTTGAGCTGAAAAGTGAGTGCGTTTACCTGAAACGAAATCTTGCTTGTAGGAAGACACAGAGCCTGGCAATTAACTCCGATTCTGAAGGGAAACACACAGCACAGTTCTCATCCATGAAAGACACTCTTCTTTAGAGCAAGAAGCACTCTCTTGCTTTCTCAAGTCTCTAATAAGGCGGGAAACGTGAGTGTGCTCAGAACAAATGAACCGTGTTTCCTACACACAGGGACCATATCCAGTTCAACTCTGCTTCTGAACCTGATACAAACCACAGGTCCTCTAACATCCAATGGTATTCAGTTAAGAGCGAGGAACATGTGAGCTTCGTGAACGATGTAGCTTCCTTTCAGCTGAAAAGTGAGTGCTGTTTACCTGAAACGAAGTCTGGCTTGTAGGAAGACACAGAGCCGGGCATTTAACTCCTTTTCTGAAGGGAAAGACACAGCACAGTTCTCATCCATGAAACACACTCTGCTTTAGAGCAAGAAGCACTCTCTTGCTTCCTCAAATCTCTAATAAGGCAGGAAACGTGAGTGTGCTTAGAACAAAAGAACCGTGTTTCCTACACACACGGACCATATCGAGTTCAACCTTGCTTCTGAAACTGACACAAACCACAGGTCCTCTAACATCCAATGCTTTTCAGTTAAGAGCGAGAAACGTGTGAGCTTCGTGAACGATGTAGCTTCCTTGAGCTGAAAAGTGAGTGCGTTTACCTGAAACGAAATCTTGCTTGTAGGAAGACACAGAGCCTGGCAATTAACTCCGATTCTGAAGGGAAACACACAGCACAGTTCTCATCCATGAAACACACTCTTCTTTAGAGCAAGAAGCACTCTCTTGCTTTCTAGAGGCTCTAATATAGCGGGAAACGTGAGTGTGCTCAGAACTAAAGTACCGTGTTTCCTACACACACGGACCACATCTCGTTCTACTTTGCTTCTGAAACAGATACAAACAACAGATACTCTAACATCCAATGTTTTTCAGTTCAGAGAGGGAAACGTGTGAGCTCCGTGAATGATGTAGCTTCCTTTGAGCTGAAAAGTGAGTGCTTTTACCTGAAAGGTAGTCTTGATGTAAGAAGACACAGAGCCTGGCATTTAACTCCGTTTCTGAAGGGAAACACCCAGCACAGTTCTCATCCATGAAACACACTCTGCTTTAGAGCAAGAAGCAGGCTCTTGCTTTTTCACGTCTCTAATACGGCATGAATCGTGAGTGTTCTTAAAACAAAGGAACCGTGTTTCCTACACACAGGGACCATTTCTCATTCAACACTGCTTCTGAAACTGATACAAACCACAGGACCTCTAACATCCAATGCTTTTCAGTTAAGAGCAAGAAATGAGTGAGCTTCGTGAACAATGTAGCTTCGTTTGAGCTTAAAAGAGAGTGCGTTTACCTGAAAGAAGTCTTGCTGGTAGGAAGACACAGAGCCTGGCATTTAACTCCGTTTCTGAAGGGAAACACACAGCACAGTTCTCATCCATGAAACACACTCTGCTTTAGAGCAAGAAGCACTCTCCTGCTATGTCAAGTCTTAAATAAGGCAGGAAACGTGAGTGTGCTCAGAACAAAAGAACCGTGTTTCCTACACACACGGACCATATCTAGTTCAACTCTGCTTCTGAAACTGATACAAACCACAGGTCCTCTAACATCCAATGCTTTTCAGTTAAGAGCAAGAAATGAGTGAGCTTCGTGAACAATGTAGCTTCATTTGAGCTTAAAAGAGAGTGCGTTTACCTGAAAGAAGTCTTGCTTGTAGGAAGACACAGAGCCTGGCATTTAACTCCGTTTCTGAAGGGAAAGACACAGCACAGTTCTAATCCATGAAACACACTCTGCTTTAGAGCAAGAAGCACTCTCTTGCTTCCTCAAGTCTCTAATAAGGCAGGAAACGTGAGTGTGCTTAGAACAAAAGAACCGTGTTTCCTACACACACGGACCATATCGAGTTCAACCTTGCTTCTGAAACTGACACAAAACACAGGTCCTCTAACATCCAATGCTTTTCAGTTAAGAGCGAGAAACGTGTGAGCTTCGTGAACGATGTAGCTTCCTTGAGCTGAAAAGTGAGTGTGTTTACCTGAAACGAAATCTTGCTTGTAGGAAGAGACAGAGCCTGGCAATTAACTCCGATTCTGAAGGGAAACACACAGCACAGTTCTCATCCATGAAACACACTCTTCTTTAGAGCAAGAAGCACTCTCTTGCTTTCTAGAGGCTCTAATAAAGCGGGAAACGTGAGTGTGCTCAGAACTAAAGTACCGTGTTTCCTACACACACGGACCACATCTCGTTCTACTTTGCTTCTGAAACAGATACAAACAACAGATACTCTAACATCCAATGCTTTTCAGTTCAGAGAGGGAAACGTGTGAGCTCCGTGAATGATATAGCTTCCTTTGAGCTGAAAAGTGAGTGCTTTTACCTGAAACGTAGTCTTGATGTAAGAAGACACAGAGCCTGGCATTTAACTCCGTTTCTGAAGGGAAACACCCAGCACAGTTCTCATCCATGAAACACACTCTGCTTTAGAGCAAGAAGCAGGCTCTTGCTTTTTCACGTCTCTAATACGGCATAAATCGTGAGTGTTCTTAAAACAAAGGAACCGTGTTTCCTACACACAGGGACCATTTCTCATTCAACACTGCTTCTGAAACTGATACAAACCACAGGACCTCTAACATCCAATGCTTTTCAGTTAAGAGCAAGAAATGAGTGAGCTTCGTGAACAATGTAGCTTCGTTTGAGCTTAAAAGAGAGTGCGTTTACCTGAAAGAAGTCATGCTGGTAGGAAGACACAGAGCCTGGCATTTAACTCCGTTTCTGAAGGGAAACACACAGCACAGTTCTCATCCATGAAACACACTCTGCTTTAGAGCAAGAAGCACTCTCTTGCTATGTCAAGTCTTAAATAAGGCAGGAAACGTGAGTGTGCTCAGAACAAAAGAACCGTGTTTCCTACACACACGGACCATATCTAGTTCAACTCTGCTTCTGAAACTGATACAAACCACAGGTCCTCTAACATCCAATGCTTTTCAGTTAAGAGCAAGAAATGAGTGAGCTTCGTGAACAATGTAGCTTCATTTGAGCTTAAAAGAGAGTGCGTTTACCTGAAAGAAGTCTTGCTTGTAGGAAGACACAGAGCCTGGCATTTAACTCCGTTTCTGAAGGGAAAGACACAGCACAGTTCTAATCCATGAAACACACTCTGCTTTAGAGCAAGAAGCACTCTCTTGCTTCCTCAAGTCTCTAATAAGGCAGGAAACGTGACTGTGCTTAGAACAAAAGAACCGTGTTTCCTACACACATGACCATATCTAGTTCAACTCTGCTTCTGAAACTGATTCAAACCACAGGTCCTCTAACATCCAATGCTTTTCAGTTAAGAGCGAGAAACGTGTGAGCTTCGTGAAGGATGTAGCTTCCTTGAGCTGAAAAGTGAGTGCGTTTACCTGAAATGAAGTCTTGCTTGTAGGAAGACACAGAGCCTGGCAATTAACTCCAATTCTGAAGGGAAACACACAGCACAGTTCTCATCCATGAAACACACTCTGCTTTAGAGCAAGAAGCACTCTCTTTCTTTTTAAAGTCTCTAATAAGGCGGGAAACGTGAGTGTGCTCAGAACAAAAGAACCATGTTTCCTACACACAGGGACCATATCCAGTTCAACTCTGCTTCTGAAACTGATACAAACCACAGGTCCTCTAACATCCAATGGTATTCAGTTAAGAGCGAGGAACGTGTGAGCTTCGTGAAGGATGTAGCTTCATTTGAGCTGAAAAGTGAGTGCTGTTTACCTGAAACGCAGTCTTGCTTGTAGGAAGACACAGATCCTGGCATTTAACTCCGTTTCTGAAGGGAAAGACACAGCACAGTTCTCATCCATGAAACACACTCTGCTTTAGAGCAAGAAGCACTCTCTTGCTTTCTAGCTTCTCTAATAAGACGGGAAACGTGTGTGCTTAGAACAAAAGAACCGTGTTTCCTACACACACGGACCATATCTAGTTCAACTCTGCTTCTGAAACTGATACAAACCACAGGTCCTCTAACATCCAATGCTTTTCATTTAAGAGCGAGAAACGTGTGAGCTTCGTGAACGATGTAGCTTCCTTGAGCTGAAATGTGAGTGCGTTTACCTGAAACGACATCTTGCTTGTAGGAAGACACAGAGCCTGGCATTTAACTCCGATTCTGAAGGGAAACACACAGCACAGTTCTCATCCATGAAACACACTCTGCTTTAGAGCAAGAAGCACTCTCTTGCTTTCTCAAGTCTCTAATAAGGCGGGAAACGTGAGTGTGCTCAGAACAAATGAACCGTGTTTCCTACACACAGGGACCATATCCAGTTCAACTCTGCTTCTGAACCTGATACAAACCACAGGTCCTCTAACATCCAATGGTATTCAGTTAAGAGCGAGGAACATGTGAGCTTCGTGAACGATGTAGCTTCCTTTCAGCTGAAAAGTGAGTGCTGTTTACCTGAAACGAAGTCTGGCTTGTAGGAAGACACAGAGCCGGGCATTTAACTCCTTTTCTGAAGGGAAAGACACAGCACAGTTCTCATCCATGAAACACACTCTGCTTTAGAGCAAGAAGCACTCTCTTGCTTCCTCAAATCTCTAATAAGGCAGGAAACGTGAGTGTGCTTAGAACAAAAGAACCGTGTTTCCTACACACACGGACCATATCGAGTTCAACCTTGCTTCTGAAACTGACACAAACCACAGGTCCTCTAACATCCAATGCTTTTCAGTTAAGAGCGAGAAACGTGTGAGCTTCGTGAACGATGTAGCTTCCTTGAGCTGAAAAGTGAGTGGGTTTACCTGAAACGAAATCTTGCTTGTAGGAAGACACAGAGCCTGGCAATTAACTCCGATTCTGAAGGGAAACACACAGCACAGTTCTCATCCATGAAACACACTCTTCTTTAGAGCAAGAAGCACTCTCTTGCTTTCTAGAGGCTCTAATATAGCGGGAAACGTGAGTGTGCTCAGAACTAAAGTACCGTGTTTCCTACACACACGGACCACATCTCGTTCTACTTTGCTTCTGAAACAGATACAAACAACAGATACTTTAACATCCAATGTTTTTCAGTTCAGAGAGGGAAACGTGTGAGCTCCGTGAATGATGTAGCTTCCTTTGAGCTGAAAAGTGAGTGCTTTTACCTGAAAGGTAGTCTTGATGTAAGAAGACACAGAGCCTGGCATTTAACTCCGTTTCTGAAGGGAAACACCCAGCACAGTTCTCATCCATGAAACACACTCTGCTTTAGAGCAAGAAGCAGGCTCTTGCTTTTTCACGTCTCTAATACGGCATGAATCGTGAGTGTTCTTAAAACAAAGGAACCGTGTTTCCTACACACAGGGACCATTTCTCATTCAACACTGCTTCTGAAACTGATACAAACCACAGGACCTCTAACATCCAATGCTTTTCAGTTAAGAGCAAGAAATGAGTGAGCTTCGTGAACAATGTAGCTTCGTTTGAGCTTAAAAGAGAGTGCGTTTACCTGAAAGAAGTCTTGCTGGTAGGAAGACACAGAGCCTGGCATTTAACTCCGTTTCTGAAGGGAAACACACAGCACAGTTCTCATCCATGAAACACACTCTGCTTTAGAGCAAGAAGCACTCTCCTGCTATGTCAAGTCTTAAATAAGGCAGGAAACGTGAGTGTGCTCAGAACAAAAGAACCGTGTTTCCTACACACACGGACCATATCTAGTTCAACTCTGCTTCTGAAACTGATACAAACCACAGGTCCTCTAACATCCAATGCTTTTCAGTTAAGAGCAAGAAATGAGTGAGCTTCGTGAACAATGTAGCTTCATTTGAGCTTAAAAGAGAGTGCGTTGACCTGAAAGAAGTCTTGCTTGTAGGAAGACACAGAGCCTGGCATTTAACTCCGTTTCTGAAGGGAAAGACACAGCACAGTTCTAATCCATGAAACACACTCTGCTTTAGAGCAAGAAGCACTCTCTTGCTTCCTCAAGTCTCTAATAAGGCAGGAAACGTGAGTGTGCTTAGAACAAAAGAACCGTGTTTCCTACACACACGGACCATATCGAGTTCAACCTTGCTTCTGAAACTGACACAAACCACAGGTCCTCTAACATCCAATGCTTTTCAGTTAAGAGCGAGAAACGTGTGAGCTTCGTGAACGATGTAGCTTCGTTTGAGCTGAAAAGTGAGTGCGTTTACCTGAAACGAAATCTTGCTTGTAGGAAGACACAGAGCCTGGCAATTAACTCCGATTCTGAAGGGAAACACACAGCACAGTTCTCATCCATGAAACACACTCTTCTTTAGAGCAAGAAGCACTCTCTTGCTTTCTAGAGGCTCTAATATAGCGGGAAACGTGAGTGTGCTCAGAACTAAAGTACCGTGTTTCCTACACACACGGACCACATCTCGTTCTACTTTGCTTCTGAAACAGATACAAACAACAGATACTCTAACATCCAATGTTTTTCAGTTCAGAGAGGGAAACGTGTGAGCTCCGTGAATGATGTAGCTTCCTTTGAGCTGAAAAGTGAGTGCTTTTACCTGAAAGGTAGTCTTGATGTAAGAAGACACAGAGCCTGGCATTTAACTCCGTTTCTGAAGGGAAACACCCAGCACAGTTCTCATCCATGAAACACACTCTGCTTTAGAGCAAGAAGCAGGCTCTTGCTTTTTCACGTCTCTAATACGGCATGAATCGTGAGTGTTCTTAAAACAAAGGAACCGTGTTTCCTACACACAGGGACCATTTCTCATTCAACACTGCTTCTGAAACTGATACAAACCACAGGACCTCTAACATCCAATGCTTTTCAGTTAAGAGCAAGAAATGAGTGAGCTTCGTGAACAATGTAGCTTCGTTTGAGCTTAAAAGAGAGTGCGTTTACCTGAAAGAAGTCTTGCTGGTAGGAAGACACAGAGCCTGGCATTTAACTCCGTTTCTGAAGGGAAACACACAGCACAGTTCTCATCCATGAAACACACTCTGCTTTAGAGCAAGAAGCACTCTCCTGCTATGTCAAGTCTTAAATAAGGCAGGAAACGTGAGTGTGCTCAGAACAAAAGAACCGTGTTTCCTACACACACGGACCATATCTAGTTCAACTCTGCTTCTGAAACTGATACAAACCACAGGTCCTCTAACATCCAATGCTTTTCAGTTAAGAGCAAGAAATGAGTGAGCTTCGTGAACAATGTAGCTTCATTTGAGCTTAAAAGAGAGTGCGTTTACCTGAAAGAAGTCTTGCTTGTAGGAAGACACAGAGCCTGGCATTTAACTCCGTTTCTGAAGGGAAAGACACAGCACAGTTCTAATCCATGAAACACACTCTGCTTTAGAGCAAGAAGCACTCTCTTGCTTCCTCAAGTCTCTAATAAGGCAGGAAACGTGAGTGTGCTTAGAACAAAAGAACCGTGTTTCCTACACACACGGACCATATCGAGTTCAACCTTGCTTCTGAAACTGACACAAACCACAGGTCCTCTAACATCCAATGCTTTTCAGTTAAGAGCGAGAAACGTGTGAGCTTCGTGAACGATGTAGCTTCCTTGAGCTGAAAAGTGAGTGTGTTTACCTGAAACGAAATCTTGCTTGTAGGAAGAGACAGAGCCTGGCAATTAACTCCGATTCTGAAGGGAAACACACAGCACAGTTCTCATCCATGAAACACACTCTTCTTTAGAGCAAGAAGCACTCTCTTGCTTTCTAGAGGCTCTAATAAAGCGGGAAACGTGAGTGTGCTCAGAACTAAAGTACCGTGTTTCCTACACACACGGACCACATCTCGTTCTACTTTGCTTCTGAAACAGATACAAACAACAGATACTCTAACATCCAATGCTTTTCAGTTCAGAGAGGGAAACGTGTGAGCTCCGTGAATGATATAGCTTCCTTTGAGCTGAAAAGTGAGTGCTTTTACCTGAAACGTAGTCTTGATGTAAGAAGACACAGAGCCTGGCATTTAACTCCGTTTCTGAAGGGAAACACCCAGCACAGTTCTCATCCATGAAACACACTCTGCTTTAGAGCAAGAAGCAGGCTCTTGCTTTTTCACGTCTCTAATACGGCATAAATCGTGAGTGTTCTTAAAACAAAGGAACCGTGTTTCCTACACACAGGGACCATTTCTCATTCAACACTGCTTCTGAAACTGATACAAACCACAGGACCTCTAACATCCAATGCTTTTCAGTTAAGAGCAAGAAATGAGTGAGCTTCGTGAACAATGTAGCTTCGTTTGAGCTTAAAAGAGAGTGCGTTTACCTGAAAGAAGTCATGCTGGTAGGAAGACACAGAGCCTGGCATTTAACTCCGTTTCTGAAGGGAAACACACAGCACAGTTCTCATCCATGAAACACACTCTGCTTTAGAGCAAGAAGCACTCTCTTGCTATGTCAAGTCTTAAATAAGGCAGGAAACGTGAGTGTGCTCAGAACAAAAGAACCGTGTTTCCTACACACACGGACCATATCTAGTTCAACTCTGCCTCTGAAACTGATACAAACCACAGGTCCTCTAACATCCAATGCTTTTCAGTTAAGAGCAAGAAATGAGTGAGCTTCGTGAACAATGTAGCTTCATTTGAGCTTAAAAGAGAGTGCGTTTACCTGAAAGAAGTCTTGCTTGTAGGAAGACACAGAGCCTGGCATTTAACTCCGTTTCTGAAGGGAAAGACACAGCACAGTTCTAATCCATGAAACACACTCTGCTTTAGAGCAAGAAGCACTCTCTTGCTTCCTCAAGTCTCTAATAAGGCAGGAAACGTGACTGTGCTTAGAACAAAAGAACCGTGTTTCCTACACACATGACCATATCTAGTTCAACTCTGCTTCTGAAACTGATTCAAACCACAGGTCCTCTAACATCCAATGCTTTTCAGTTAAGAGCGAGAAACGTGTGAGCTTCGTGAAGGATGTAGCTTCCTTGAGCTGAAAAGTGAGTGCGTTTACCTGAAATGAAGTCTTGCTTGTAGGAAGACACAGAGCCTGGCAATTAACTCCAATTCTGAAGGGAAACACACAGCACAGTTCTCATCCATGAAACACACTCTGCTTTAGAGCAAGAAGCACTCTCTTTCTTTTTAAAGTCTCTAATAAGGCGGGAAACGTGAGTGTGCTCAGAACAAAAGAACCATGTTTCCTACACACAGGGACCATATCCAGTTCAACTCTGCTTCTGAAACTGATACAAACCACAGGTCCTCTAACATCCAATGGTATTCAGTTAAGAGCGAGGAACGTGTGAGCTTCGTGAACGATGTAGCTTCATTTGAGCTGAAAAGTGAGTGCTGTTTACCTGAAACGCAGTCTTGCTTGTAGGAAGACACAGATCCTGGCATTTAACTCCGTTTCTGAAGGGAAAGACACAGCACAGTTCTCATCCATGAAACACACTCTGCTTTAGAGCAAGAAGCACTCTCTTGCTTTCTAGCTTCTCTAATAAGACGGGAAACGTGTGTGCTTAGAACAAAAGAACCGTGTTTCCTACACACACGGACCATATCTAGTTCAACTCTGCTTCTGAAACTGATACAAACCACAGGTCCTCTAACATCCAATGCTTTTCATTTAAGAGCGAGAAACGTGTGAGCTTCGTGAACGATGTAGCTTCCTTGAGCTGAAATGTGAGTGCGTTTACCTGAAACGACATCTTGCTTGTAGGAAGACACAGAGCCTGGCATTTAACTCCGATTCTGAAGGGAAACACACAGCACAGTTCTCATCCATGAAACACACTCTGCTTTAGAGCAAGAAGCACTCTCTTGCTTTCTCAAGTCTCTAATAAGGCGGGAAACGTGAGTGTGCTCAGAACAAATGAACCGTGTTTCCTACACACAGGGACCATATCCAGTTCAACTCTGCTTCTGAACCTGATACAAACCACAGGTCCTCTAACATCCAATGGTATTCAGTTAAGAGCGAGGAACATGTGAGCTTCGTGAACGATGTAGCTTCCTTTCAGCTGAAAAGTGAGTGCTGTTTACCTGAAACGAAGTCTGGCTTGTAGGAAGACACAGAGCCGGGCATTTAACTCCTTTTCTGAAGGGAAAGACACAGCACAGTTCTCATCCATGAAACACACTCTGCTTTAGAGCAAGAAGCACTCTCTTGCTTCCTCAAATCTCTAATAAGGCAGGAAACGTGAGTGTGCTTAGAACAAAAGAACCGTGTTTCCTACACACACGGACCATATCGAGTTCAACCTTGCTTCTGAAACTGACACAAACCACAGGTCCTCTAACATCCAATGCTTTTCAGTTAAGAGCGAGAAACGTGTGAGCTTCGTGAACGATGTAGCTTCCTTGAGCTGAAAAGTGAGTGGGTTTACCTGAAACGAAATCTTGCTTGTAGGAAGACACAGAGCCTGGCAATTAACTCCGATTCTGAAGGGAAACACACAGCACAGTTCTCATCCATGAAACACACTCTTCTTTAGAGCAAGAAGCACTCTCTTGCTTTCTAGAGGCTCTAATATAGCGGGAAACGTGAGTGTGCTCAGAACTAAAGTACCGTGTTTCCTACACACACGGACCACATCTCGTTCTACTTTGCTTCTGAAACAGATACAAACAACAGATACTTTAACATCCAATGTTTTTCAGTTCAGAGAGGGAAACGTGTGAGCTCCGTGAATGATGTAGCTTCCTTTGAGCTGAAAAGTGAGTGCTTTTACCTGAAAGGTAGTCTTGATGTAAGAAGACACAGAGCCTGGCATTTAACTCCGTTTCTGAAGGGAAACACCCAGCACAGTTCTCATCCATGAAACACACTCTGCTTTAGAGCAAGAAGCAGGCTCTTGCTTTTTCACGTCTCTAATACGGCATGAATCGTGAGTGTTCTTAAAACAAAGGAACCGTGTTTCCTACACACAGGGACCATTTCTCATTCAACACTGCTTCTGAAACTGATACAAACCACAGGACCTCTAACATCCAATGCTTTTCAGTTAAGAGCAAGAAATGAGTGAGCTTCGTGAACAATGTAGCTTCGTTTGAGCTTAAAAGAGAGTGCGTTTACCTGAAAGAAGTCTTGCTGGTAGGAAGACACAGAGCCTGGCATTTAACTCCGTTTCTGAAGGGAAACACACAGCACAGTTCTCATCCATGAAACACACTCTGCTTTAGAGCAAGAAGCACTCTCCTGCTATGTCAAGTCTTAAATAAGGCAGGAAACGTGAGTGTGCTCAGAACAAAAGAACCGTGTTTCCTACACACACGGACCATATCTAGTTCAACTCTGCTTCTGAAACTGATACAAACCACAGGTCCTCTAACATCCAATGCTTTTCAGTTAAGAGCAAGAAATGAGTGAGCTTCGTGAACAATGTAGCTTCATTTGAGCTTAAAAGAGAGTGCGTTTACCTGAAAGAAGTCTTGCTTGTAGGAAGACACAGAGCCTGGCATTTAACTCCGTTTCTGAAGGGAAAGACACAGCACAGTTCTAATCCATGAAACACACTCTGCTTTAGAGCAAGAAGCACTCTCTTGCTTCCTCAAGTCTCTAATAAGGCAGGAAACGTGAGTGTGCTTAGAACAAAAGAACCGTGTTTCCTACACACATGACCATATCTAGTTCAACTCTGCTTCTGAAACTGATTCAAACCACAGGTCCTCTAACATCCAATGCTTTTCAGTTAAGAGCGAGAAACGTGTGAGCTTCGTGAAGGATGTAGCTTCCTTGAGCTGAAAAGTGAGTGCGTTTACCTGAAATGAAGTCTTGCTTGTAGGAAGACACAGAGCATGGCAATTAACTCCAATTCTGAAGGGAAACACACAGCACAGTTCTCATCCATGAAACACACTCTGCTTTAGAGCAAGAAGCACTCTCTTTCTTTTTAAAGTCTCTAATAAGGCGGGAAACGTGAGTGTGCTCAGAACAAAAGAACCATGTTTCCTACACACAGGGACCATATCCAGTTCAACTCTGCTTCTGAAACTGATACAAACCACAGGTCCTCTAACATCCAATGGTATTCAGTTAAGAGCGAGGAACGTGTGAGCTTCGTGAACGATGTAGCTTCATTTGAGCTGAAAAGTGAGTGCTGTTTACCTGAAACGCAGTCTTGCTTGTAGGAAGACACAGATCCTGGCATTTAACTCCGTTTCTGAAGGGAAAGACACAGCACAGTTCTCATCCATGAAACACACTCTGCTTTAGAGCAAGAAGCACTCTCTTGCTTTCTAGCTTCTCTAATAAGACGGGAAACGTGTGTGCTTAGAACAAAAGAACCGTGTTTCCTACACACACGGACCATATCTAGTTCAACTCTGCTTCTGAAACTGATACAAACCACAGGTCCTCTAACATCCAATGCTTTTCATTTAAGAGCGAGAAACGTGTGAGCTTCGTGAACGATGTAGCTTCCTTGAGCTGAAATGTGAGTGCGTTTACCTGAAACGACATCTTGCTTGTAGGAAGACACAGAGCCTGGCATTTAACTCCGATTCTGAAGGGAAACACACAGCACAGTTCTCATCCATGAAACACACTCTGCTTTAGAGCAAGAAGCACTCTCTTGCTTTCTAGCTTCTCTAATAAGGCGGGAAACGTGTGTGCTTAGAACAAAAGAACCGTGTTTCCTACACACACGGACCATTTCTCATTCAACACTGCTTCTGAAACTGATACAAACCACAGGACCTCTAACATCCAATGCTTTTCAGTTAAGAGCAAGAAATGAGTGAGCTTCGTGAACAATGTAGCTTCGTTTGAGCTTAAAAGAGAGTGCGTTTACCTGAAAGAAGTCTTGCTGGTAGGAAGACACAGAGCCTGGCATTTAACTCCGTTTCTGAAGGGAAACACACAGCACAGTTCTCATCCATGAAACACACTCTGCTTTAGAGCAAGAAGCACTCTCTTGCTATGTCAAGTCTTAAATAAGGCAGGAAACGTGAGTGTGCTCAGAACAAAAGAACCGTGTTTCCTACACACACGGACCATATCTAGTTCAACTCTGCTTCTGAAACTGATACAAACCACAGGTCCTCTAACATCCAATGCTTTTCAGTTAAGAGCAAGAAATGAGTGAGCTTCGTGAACAATGTAGCTTCATTTGAGCTTAAAAGAGAGTGCGTTTACCTGAAAGAAGTCTTGCTTGTAGGAAGACACAGAGCCTGGCATTTAACTCCGTTTCTGAAGGGAAAGACACAGCACAGTTCTCATCCATGAAACACACTCTGCTTTAGAGCAAGAAGCACTCTCTTGCTTCCTCAAGTCTCTAATAAGGCAGGAAACGTGAGTGTGCTTAGAACAAAAGAACCGTGTTTCCTACACACACGGACCATATCGAGTTCAACCTTGCTTCTGAAACTGACACAAACCACAGGTCCTCTAACATCCAATGCTTTTCAGTTAAGAGCGAGAAACGTGTGAGCTTCGTGAACGATGTAGCTTCCTTTGAGCTGAAAATTGAGTGCTTTTACCAGAAACGAAGTCTTGCTTGTAGGAAGACACAGAGCCTGGCAATTAACTCCGTTTCTGAAGGGAAACACACAGCACATTTCTCAGCCATGAAACACACTCTGCTTTAGAGCAAGAAGCACACTCTTTCTTTCTAGAGTCTCTAATAAAGCGGGAAACGTGAGTGTGCTCAGAACTAAAGTACCGTGTTTCCTACACACACGGACCACATCTCGTTCAACTCTTCTTCTGAAACAGATACAAACAACAGATCCTCTAACATCCAATGCTTTTCAGTTCAGAGAGGGAAACGTGTGAGCTCCGTGAATGATGTAGCTTCCTTTGAGCTGAAAAGTGAGTGCTTTTACCTGAAACGTAGTCTTGATGTAAGAAGACACAGAGCCTGGCATTTAACTCCGTTTCTGAAGGGAAACAGACAGCACAGTTCTCATCCATGAAACACACTCTGCTTTAGAGCAAGTAGCAGGCTCTTGCTTTCTCAAGTCTCTAATAAGGCAGGAAACGTGAGTGTGCTTAGAACAAAAGAACCGTGTTTCCTACACACATGGACCATATCTAGTTCAACTCTGCTTCTGAAACTGATACAAACCACAGGTCCTCTAACATCCAATGCTTTTCATTTAAGAGCGAGAAACGTGTGAGCTTCGTGAACGATGTAGCTTCCTTTGAGCTGAAAAGTGAGTGCTTTTACCTGAAACGTAGTCTTGATGTAAGAAGACACAGAGCCTGGCATTTAACTCCGTTTCTGAAGGGAAACACACAGCACAGTTCTCATCCATGAAACACACTCTGCTTTAGAGCTAGAAGCACTCTCTGCTTCCTCAAGTCTCTAATAAGGCAGGAAACGTGAGTGTGCTTAGAACAAAAGAACCGTGTTTCCTACACACACGGACCACATCTAGTTCAACTCTGCTTCTGAAACTGATACAAACCATAGGTCCTCTAACATCCAATGCTTTTCAGTTAAGAGCGAGAAACGTGTGAGCTTTGTGAACGATGTAGCTTCCTTGAGCTGAAAAGTTAGTGCGTTTACCTGAAACGAAATCTTGCTTGTAGGAAGACACAGAGCCTGGCAATTAACTCCGATTCTGAAGGGAAACACACAGCACAGTTCTCATCCATGAAACACACTCTTCTTTAGAGCAAGAAGCACTCTCTTGCTTTCTAGAGGCTCTAATAAAGCGGGAAACGTGAGTGTGCTCAGAACTAAAGTACCGTGTTTCCTACACACACGGACCACATCTCGTTCTACTTTGCTTCTGAAACAGATACAAACAACAGATACTCTAACATCCAATGTTTTTCAGTTCAGAGAGGGAAACGTGTGAGCTCCGTGAATGATGTAGCTTCCTTTGAGCTGAAAAGTGAGTGCTTTTACCTGAAAGGTAGTCTTGATGTAAGAAGACACAGAGCCTGGCATTTAACTCCGTTTCTGAAGGGAAACACCCAGCACAGTTCTCATCCATGAAACACACTCTGCTTTAGAGCAAGAAGCAGGCTCTTGCTTTTTCACGTCTCTAATACGGCATGTATCGTGAGTGTTCTTAAAACAAAGGAACCGTGTTTCCTACACACAGGGACCATTTCTCATTCAACACTGCTTCTGAAACTGATACAAACCACAGGACCTCTAACATCCAAAGCTTTTCAGTTAAGAGCAAGAAATGAGTGAGCTTCGTGAACAATGTAGTTTCGTTTGAGCTTAAAAGAGAGTGCGTTTACCTGAAAGAAGTCTTGCTGGTAGGAAGACACAGAGCCTGGCATTTAACTCCGTTTCTGAAGGGAAACACACAGCACAGTTCTCATCCATGAAACACACTCTGCTTTAGAGCAAGAAGCACTCTCTTGCTATGTCAAGTCTTAAATAAGGCAGGAAACGTGAGTGTGCTCAGAACAAAAGAACCGTGTTTCCTACACACACGGACCATATCTAGTTCAACTCTGCTTCTGAAACTGATACAAACCACAGGTCCTCTAACATCCAATGCTTTTCAGTTAAGAGCAAGAAATGAGTGAGCTTCGTGAACAATGTAGCTTCATTTGAGCTTAAAAGAGAGTGCGTTTACCTGAAAGAAGTCTTGCTTGTAGGAAGACACAGAGCCTGGCATTTAACTCCGTTTCTGAAGGGAAAGACACAGCACAGTTCTAATCCATGAAACACACTCTGCTTTAGAGCAAGAAGCACTCTCTTGCTTCCTCAAGTCTCTAATAAGGCAGGAAACGTGAGTGTGCTTAGAACAAAAGAACCGTGTTTCCTACACACACGGACCATATCGAGTTCAACCTTGATTCTGAAACTGACACAAACCACAGGTCCTCTAACATCCAATGCTTTTCAGTTAAGAGCGAGAAACGTGTGAGCTTCGTGAACGATGTAGCTTCCTTGAGCTGAAAAGTGAGTGCGTTTACCTGAAATGAAATCTTGCTTGTAGGAAGACACAGAGCCTGGCAATTAACTCCGATTCTGAAGGGAAACACACAGCACAGTTCTCATCCATGAAACACACTCTTCTTTAGAGCAAGAAGCACTCTCTTGCTTTCTAGAGGCTCTAATAAAGCGGGAAACGTGAGTGTGCTCAGAACTAAAGTACCGTGTTTCCTACACACACGGACCACATCTCGTTCTACTTTGCTTCTGAAACAGATACAAACAACAGATACTCTAACATCCAATGCTTTTCAGTTCAGAGAGGGAAACGTGTGAGCTCCGTGAATGATGTAGCTTCCTTTGAGCTGAAAAGTGAGTGCTTTTACCTGAAACGTAGTCTTGATGTAAGAAGACACAGAGCCTGGCATTTAACTCCGTTTCTGAAGGGAAACACCCAGCACAGTTCTCATCCATGAAACACACTCTGCTTTAGAGCAAGAAGCAGGCTCTTGCTTTTTCTCGTCTCTAATACGGCATGAATCGTGAGTGTTCTTAAAACAAAGGAACCGTGTTTCCTACACACAGGGACCATTTCTCATTCAACACTGCTTCTGAAACTGATACAAACCACAGGACCTCTAACATCCAATGCTTTTCAGTTAAGAGCAAGAAATGAGTGAGCTTCGTGAACAATGTAGCTTCGTTTGAGCTTAAAAGAGAGTGCGTTTACCTGAAAGAAGTCTTGCTGGTAGGAAGACACAGAGCCTGGCATTTAACTCCGTTTCTGAAGGGAAACACACAGCACAGTTCTCATCCATGAAACACACTCTGCTTTAGAGCAAGAAGCACTCTCTTGCTATGTCAAGTCTTAAATAAGGCAGGAAACGTGAGTGTGCTCAGAACAAAAGAACCGTGTTTCCTACACACACGGACCATATCTAGTTCAACTCTGCTTCTGAAACTGATACAAACCACAGGTCCTCTAACATCCAATGCTTTTCAGTTAAGAGCAAGAAATGAGTGAGCTTCGTGAACAATGTAGCTTCATTTGAGCTTAAAAGAGAGTGCGTTTACCTGAAAGAAGTCTTGCTTGTAGGAAGACACAGAGCCTGGCATTTAACTCCGTTTCTGAAGGGAAAGACACAGCACAGTTCTAATCCATGAAACACACTCTGCTTTAGAGCAAGAAGCAATCTCTTGCTTCCTCAAGTCTCTAATAAGGCAGGAAACGTGACTGTGCTTAGAACAAAAGAACCGTGTTTCCTACACACATGGACCATATCTAGTTCAACTCTGCTTCTGAAACTGATACAAACCACAGGTCCTCTAACATCCAATGCTTTTCATTTAAGAGCGAGAAACGTGTGAGCTTCGTGAACGATGTAGCTTCCTTTGAGCTGAAAAGTGAGTGCTTTTACCTGAAATGAAGTCTTGCTTGTAGGAAGACACAGAGCCTGGCAATTAACTCCAATTCTGAAGGGAAACACACAGCACAGTTCTCATCCATGAAACACACTCTGCTTTAGAGCAAGAAGCACTCTCTTTCTTTTTAAAGTCTCTAATAAGGCGGGAAACGTGAGTGTGCTCAGAACAAAAGAACCATGTTTCCTACACACAGGGACCATATCCAGTTCAACTCTGCTTCTGAAACTGATACAAACCACAGTTCCTCTAACATCCAATGGTATTCAGTTAAGAGCGAGGAACGTGTGAGCTTCGTGAACGATGTAGCTTCATTTGAGCTGAAAAGTGAGTGCTGTTTACCTGAAACGCAGTCTTGCTTGTAGGAAGACACAGATCCTGGCATTTAACTCCGTTTCTGAAGGGAAAGACACAGCACAGTTCTCATCCATGAAACACACTCTGCTTTAGAGCAAGAAGCACTCTCTTGCTTTCTAGCTTCTCTAATAAGACGGGAAACGTGTGTGCTTAGAACAAAAGAACCGTGTTTCCTACACACACGGACCATATCTAGTTCAACTCTGCTTCTGAAACTGATACAAATCAAAGGTCCTCTAACATCCAATGCTATTCAGTTCAGAGCGAGAAACGTGTGAGCTTCGTGAACGACGTAGCTTCCTTTGAGCTGAAAAGTGAGTGCTTTTACCAGAAACGAAGTCTTGCTTGTAGGAAGACACAGAGCCTGGCAATTAACTCCGTTTCTGAAGGGAAACACACAGCACGTTTCTCAGCCATGAAACACACTCTGCTTTAGAGCAAGAAGCACACTCTTTCTTTCTAGAGTCTCTAATAAAGCGGGAAACGTGAGTGTGCTCAGAACTAAAGTACTGTGTTTCCTACACACACGGACCACATCTCGTTCAACTCTGCTTCTGAAACAGATACAAACAACAGATCCTCTAACATCCAATGCTTTTCAGTTCAGAGAGGGATACGTGTGAGCTCCGTGAATGATGTAGCTTCCTTTGAGCTGAAAAGTGAGTGCTTTTACCTGAAACGTAGTCTTGATGTAAGAAGACACAGAGCCTGGCATTTAACTCCGTTTCTGAAGGGAAACAGACAGCACAGTTCTCATCCATGAAACACACTCTGCTTTAGAGCAAGTAGCAGGCTCTTGCTTTCTCAAGTCTCTAATAAGGCAGGAAACGTGAGTGTGCTTAGAACAAAAGAACCGTGTTTCCTACACACACGGACCATATCTAGTTCAACTCTGCTTCTGAAACTGATACAAACCACAGGTCCTCTAACATCCAATGCTTTTCATTTAAGAGCGAGAAACGTGTGAGCTTCGTGAACGATGTAGCTTCCTTGAGCTGAAATGTGAGTGCGTTTACCTGAAACGAAATCTTGCTTGTAGGAAGACACAGAGCCTGGCATTTAACTCCGATTCTGAAGGGAAACACACAGCACAGTTCTCATCCATGAAACACACTCTGCTTTAGAGCAAGAAGCACTCTCTTGCTTTCTAGCTTCTCTAATAAGGCGGGAAACGTGTGTGCTTAGAACAAAAGAACCGTGTTTCCTACACACACGGACCATTTCTCATTCAACACTGCTTCTGAAACTGATACAAACCACAGGACCTCTAACATCCAATGCTATTCAGTTAAGAGCGAGGGAACGTGTGAGCTTCGTGAACGATGTACCTTCATTTGAGCTGAAAAGTGAGTGCTGTTTACCTGAAACGAAGTCTGGCTTGTAGGAAGACACAGAGCCGGGCATTTTACTCCGTTTCTGAAGGGAAAGACACAGCACAGTTCTCATCCATGAAACACACTCTGCTTTAGAGCTAGAAGCACTCTCTGCTTCCTCAAGTCTCTAATAAGGCAGGAAACGTGAGTGTGCTTAGAACAAAAGAACCGTGTTTCCTACACACACGGACCACATCTAGTTCAACTCTGCTTCTGAAACTGATACAAACCATAGGTCCTCTAACATCCAATGCTTTTCAGTTAAGAGCGAGAAACGTGTGAGCTTCGTGAACGATGTAGCTTCCTTGAGCTGAAAAGTTAGTGCGTTTACCTGAAACGAAATCTTGCTTGTAGGAAGACACAGAGCCTGGCAATTAACTCCGATTCTGAAGGGAAACACACAGCACAGTTCTCATCCATGAAACACACTCTTCTTTAGAGCAAGAAGCACTCTCTTGCTTTCTAGAGGCTCTAATAAAGCGGGAAACGTGAGTGTGCTCAGAACTAAAGTACCGTGTTTCCTACACACACGGACCACATCTCGTTCTACTTTGCTTCTGAAACAGATACAAACAACAGATACTCTAACATCCAATGTTTTTCAGTTCAGAGAGGGAAACGTGTGAGCTCCGTGAATGATGTAGCTTCCTTTGAGCTGAAAAGTGAGTGCTTTTACCTGAAAGGTAGTCTTGATGTAAGAAGACACAGAGCCTGGCATTTAACTCCGTTTCTGAAGGGAAACACCCAGCACAGTTCTCATCCATGAAACACACTCTGCTTTAGAGCAAGAAGCAGGCTCTTGCTTTTTCACGTCTCTAATACGGCATGTATCGTGAGTGTTCTTAAAACAAAGGAACCGTGTTTCCTACACACAGGGACCATTTCTCATTCAACACTGCTTCTGAAACTGATACAAACCACAGGACCTCTAACATCCAATGCTTTTCAGTTAAGAGCAAGAAATGAGTGAGCTTCGTGAACAATGTAGCTTCGTTTGAGCTTAAAAGAGAGTGCGTTTACCTGAAAGAAGTCTTGCTGGTAGGAAGACACAGAGCCTGGCATTTAACTCCGTTTCTGAAGGGAAACACACAGCACAGTTCTCATCCATGAAACACACTCTGCTTTAGAGCAAGAAGCACTCTCTTGCTATGTCAAGTCTTAAATAAGGCAGGAAACGTGAGTGTGCTCAGAACAAAAGAACCGTGTTTCCTACACACACGGACCATATCTAGTTCAACTCTGCTTCTGAAACTGATACAAACCACAGGTCCTCTAACATCCAATGCTTTTCAGTTAAGAGCAAGAAATGAGTGAGCTTCGTGAACAATGTAGCTTCATTTGAGCTTAAAAGAGAGTGCGTTTACCTGAAAGAAGTCTTGCTTGTAGGAAGACACAGAGCCTGGCATTTAACTCCGTTTCTGAAGGGAAAGACACAGCACAGTTCTAATCCATGAAACACACTCTGCTTTAGAGCAAGAAGCACTCTCTTGCTTCCTCAAGTCTCTAATAAGGCAGGAAACGTGAGTGTGCTTAGAACAAAAGAACCGTGTTTCCTACACACACGGACCATATCGAGTTCAACCTTGCTTCTGAAACTGACACAAACCACAGGTCCTCTAACATCCAATGCTTTTCAGTTAAGAGCGAGAAACGTGTGAGCTTCGTGAACGATGTAGCTTCCTTGAGCTGAAAAGTGAGTGCGTTTACCTGAAATGAAATCTTGCTTGTAGGAAGACACAGAGCCTGGCAATTAACTCCGATTCTGAAGGGAAACACACAGCACAGTTCTCATCCATGAAACACACTCTTCTTTAGAGCAAGAAGCACTCTCTTGCTTTCTAGAGGCTCTAATAAAGCGGGAAACGTGAGTGTGCTCAGAACTAAAGTACCGTGTTTCCTACACACACGGACCACATCTCGTTCTACTTTGCTTCTGAAACAGATACAAACAACAGATACTCTAACATCCAATGCTTTTCAGTTCAGAGAGGGAAACGTGTGAGCTCCGTGAATGATGTAGCTTCCTTTGAGCTGAAAAGTGAGTGCTTTTACCTGAAAGGTAGTCTTGATGTAAGAAGACACAGAGCCTGGCATTTAACTCCGTTTCTGAAGGGAAACACCCAGCACAGTTCTCATCCATGAAACACACTCTGCTTTAGAGCAAGAAGCAGGCTCTTGCTTTTTCACGTCTCTAATACGGCATGAATCGTGAGTGTTCTTAAAACAAAGGAACCGTGTTTCCTACACACAGGGACCATTTCTCATTCAACACTGCTTCTGAAACTGATACAAACCACAGGACCTCTAACATCCAATGCTTTTCAGTTAAGAGCAAGAAATGAGTGAGCTTCGTGAACAATGTAGCTTCGTTTGAGCTTAAAAGAGAGTGCGTTTACCTGAAAGAAGTCTTGCTTGTAGGAAGACACAGAGCCTGGCATTTAACTCCGTTTCTGAAGGGAAACACACAGCACAGTTCTCATCCATGAAACACACTCTGCTTTAGAGCAAGAAGCACTCTCTTGCTATGTCAAGTCTTAAATAAGGCAGGAAACGTGAGTGTGCTCAGAACAAAAGAACCGTGTTTCCTACACACACGGACCATATCTAGTTCAACTCTGCTTCTGAAACTGATACAAACCACAGGTCCTCTAACATCCAATGCTTTTCAGTTAAGAGCAAGAAATGAGTGAGCTTCGTGAACAATGTAGCTTCATTTGAGCTTAAAAGAGAGTGCGTCTACCTGAAAGAAGTCTTGCTTGTAGGAAGACACAGAGCCTGGCATTTAACTCCGTTTCTGAAGGGAAAGACACAGCACAGTTCTAATCCATGACACACACTCTGCTTTAGAGCAAGAAGCAATCTCTTGCTTCCTCAAGTCTCTAATAAGGCAGGAAACGTGACTGTGCTTAGAACAAAAGAACCGTGTTTCCTACACACATGACCATATCTAGTTCAACTCTGCTTCTGAAACTGATTCAAACCACAGGTCCTCTAACATCCAATGCTTTTCAGTTAAGAGCGAGAAACGTGTGAGCTTCGTGAAGGATGTAGCTTCCTTGAGCTGAAAAGTGAGTGCGTTTACCTGAAATGAAGTCTTGCTTGTAGGAAGACACAGAGCCTGGCAATTAACTCCAATTCTGAAGGGAAACACACAGCACAGTTCTCATCCATGAAACACACTCTGCTTTAGAGCAAGAAGCACTCTCTTTCTTTTTAAAGTCTCTAATAAGGCGGGAAACGTGAGTGTGCTCAGAACAAAAGAACCATGTTTCCTACACACAGGGACCATATCCAGTTCAACTCTGCTTCTGAAACTGATACAAACCACAGTTCCTCTAACATCCAATGGTATTCAGTTAAGAGCGAGGAACGTGTGAGCTTCGTGAACGATGTAGCTTCATTTGAGCTGAAAAGTGAGTGCTGTTTACCTGAAACGCAGTCTTGCTTGTAGGAAGACACAGATCCTGGCATTTAACTCCGTTTCTGAAGGGAAAGACACAGCACAGTTCTCATCCATGAAACACACTCTGCTTTAGAGCAAGAAGCACTCTCTTGCTTTCTAGCTTCTCTAATAAGACGGGAAACGTGTGTGCTTAGAACAAAAGAACCGTGTTTCCTACACACACGGACCATATCTAGTTCAACTCTGCTTCTGAAACTGATACAAATCAAAGGTCCTCTAACATCCAATGCTATTCAGTTCAGAGCGAGAAACGTGTGAGCTTCGTGAACGATGTAGCTTCCTTTGAGCTGAAAAGTGAGTGCTTTTACCAGAAACGAAGTCTTGCTTGTAGGAAGACACAGAGCCTGGCAATTAACTCCGTTTCTGAAGGGAAACACACAGCACGTTTCTCAGCCATGAAACACACTCTGCTTTAGAGCAAGAAGCACACTCTTTCTTTCTAGAGTCTCTAATAAAGCGGGAAACGTGAGTGTGCTCAGAACTAAAGTACCGTGTTTCCTACACACACGGACCACATCTCGTTCAACTCTGCTTCTGAAACAGATACAAACAACAGATCCTCTAACATCCAATGCTTTTCAGTTCAGAGAGGGATACGTGTGAGCTCCGTGAATGATGTAGCTTCCTTTGAGCTGAAAAGTGAGTGCTTTTACCTGAAACGTAGTCTTGATGTAAGAAGACACAGAGCCTGGCATTTAACTCCGTTTCTGAAGGGAAACAGACAGCACAGTTCTCATCCATGAAACACACTCTGCTTTAGAGCAAGTAGCAGGCTCTTGCTTTCTCAAGTCTCTAATAAGGCAGGAAACGTGAGTGTGCTTAGAACAAAAGAACCGTGTTTCCTACACACACGGACCATATCTAGTTCAACTCTGCTTCTGAAACTGATACAAACCACAGGTCCTCTAACATCCAATGCTTTTCATTTAAGAGCGAGAAACGTGTGAGCTTCGTGAACGATGTAGCTTCCTTGAGCTGAAATGTGAGTGCGTTTACCTGAAACGAAATCTTGCTTGTAGGAAGACACAGAGCCTGGCATTTAACTCCGATTCTGAAGGGAAACACACAGCACAGTTCTCATCCATGAAACACACTCTGCTTTAGAGCAAGAAGCACTCTCTTGCTTTCTAGCTTCTCTAATAAGGCGGGAAACGTGTGTGCTTAGAACAAAAGAACCGTGTTTCCTACACACACGGACCATTTCTCATTCAACACTGCTTCTGAAACTGATACAAACCACAGGACCTCTAACATCCAATGCTATTCAGTTAAGAGCGAGGGAACGTGTGAGCTTCGTGAACGATGTACCTTCATTTGAGCTGAAAAGTGAGTGCTGTTTACCTGAAACGAAGTCTGGCTTGTAGGAAGACACAGAGCCGGGCATTTTACTCCGTTTCTGAAGGGAAAGACACAGCACAGTTCTCATCCATGAAACACACTCTGCTTTAGAGCTAGAAGCACTCTCTGCTTCCTCAAGTCTCTAATAAGGCAGGAAACGTGAGTGTGCTTAGAACAAAAGAACCGTGTTTCCTACACACACGGTACACATCTAGTTCAACTCTGCTTCTGAAACTGATACAAACCATAGGTCCTCTAACATCCAATGCTTTTCAGTTAAGAGCGAGAAACGTGTGAGCTTCGTGAACGATGTAGCTTCCTTGAGCTGAAAAGTTAGTGCGTTTACCTGAAACGAAATCTTGCTTGTAGGAAGACACAGAGCCTGGCAATTAACTCCGATTCTGAAGGGAAACACACAGCACAGTTCTCATCCATGAAACACACTCTTCTTTAGAGCAAGAAGCACTCTCTTGCTTTCTAGAGGCTCTAATAAAGCGGGAAACGTGAGTGTGCTCAGAACTAAAGTACCGTGTTTCCTACACACACGGACCACATCTCGTTCTACTTTGCTTCTGAAACAGATACAAACAACAGATACTCTAACATCCAATGTTTTTCAGTTCAGAGAGGGAAACGTGTGAGCTCCGTGAATGATGTAGCTTCCTTTGAGCTGAAAAGTGAGTGCTTTTACCTGAAAGGTAGTCTTGATGTAAGAAGACACAGAGCCTGGCATTTAACTCCGTTTCTGAAGGGAAACACCCAGCACAGTTCTCATCCATGAAACACACTCTGCTTTAGAGCAAGAAGCAGGCTCTTGCTTTTTCACGTCTCTAATACGGCATGTATCGTGAGTGTTCTTAAAACAAAGGAACCGTGTTTCCTACACACAGGGACCATTTCTCATTCAACACTGCTTCTGAAACTGATACAAACCACAGGACCTCTAACATCCAATGCTTTTCAGTTAAGAGCAAGAAATGAGTGAGCTTCGTGAACAATGTAGCTTCGTTTGAGCTTAAAAGAGAGTGCGTTTACCTGAAAGAAGTCTTGCTGGTAGGAAGACACAGAGCCTGGCATTTAACTCCGTTTCTGAAGGGAAACACACAGCACAGTTCTCATCCATGAAACACACTCTGCTTTAGAGCAAGAAGCACTCTCTTGCTATGTCAAGTCTTAAATAAGGCAGGAAACGTGAGTGTGCTCAGAACAAAAGAACCGTGTTTCCTACACACACGGACCATATCTAGTTCAACTCTGCTTCTGAAACTGATACAAACCACAGGTCCTCTAACATCCAATGCTTTTCAGTTAAGAGCAAGAAATGAGTGAGCTTCGTGAACAATGTAGCTTCATTTGAGCTTAAAAGAGAGTGCGTTTACCTGAAAGAAGTCTTGCTTGTAGGAAGACACAGAGCCTGGCATTTAACTCCGTTTCTGAAGGGAAAGACACAGCACAGTTCTAATCCATGAAACACACTCTGCTTTAGAGCAAGAAGCACTCTCTTGCTTCCTCAAGTCTCTAATAAGGCAGGAAACGTGAGTGTGCTTAGAACAAAAGAACCGTGTTTCCTACACACACGGACCATATCGAGTTCAACCTTGCTTCTGAAACTGACACAAACCACAGGTCCTCTAACATCCAATGCTTTTCAGTTAAGAGCGAGAAACGTGTGAGCTTCGTGAACGATGTAGCTTCCTTGAGCTGAAAAGTGAGTGCGTTTACCTGAAATGAAATCTTGCTTGTAGGAAGACACAGAGCCTGGCAATTAACTCCGATTCTGAAGGGAAACACACAGCACAGTTCTCATCCATGAAACACACTCTTCTTTAGAGCAAGAAGCACTCTCTTGCTTTCTAGAGGCTCTAATAAAGCGGGAAACGTGAGTGTGCTCAGAACTAAAGTACCGTGTTTCCTACACACACGGACCACATCTCGTTCTACTTTGCTTCTGAAACAGATACAAACAACAGATACTCTAACATCCAATGCTTTTCAGTTCAGAGAGGGAAACGTGTGAGCTCCGTGAATGATGTAGCTTCCTTTGAGCTGAAAAGTGAGTGCTTTTACCTGAAAGGTAGTCTTGATGTAAGAAGACACAGAGCCTGGCATTTAACTCCGTTTCTGAAGGGAAACACCCAGCACAGTTCTCATCCATGAAACACACTCTGCTTTAGAGCAAGAAGCAGGCTCTTGCTTTTTCACGTCTCTAATACGGCATGAATCGTGAGTGTTCTTAAAACAAAGGAACCGTGTTTCCTACACACAGGGACCATTTCTCATTCAACACTGCTTCTGAAACTGATACAAACCACAGGACCTCTAACATCCAATGCTTTTCAGTTAAGAGCAAGAAATGAGTGAGCTTCGTGAACAATGTAGCTTCGTTTGAGCTTAAAAGAGAGTGCGTTTACCTGAAAGAAGTCTTGCTGGTAGGAAGACACAGAGCCTGGCATTTAACTCCGTTTCTGAAGGGAAACACACAGCACAGTTCTCATCCATGAAACACACTCTGCTTTAGAGCAAGAAGCACTCTCTTGCTATGTCAAGTCTTAAATAAGGCAGGAAACGTGAGTGTGCTCAGAACAAAAGAACCGTGTTTCCTACACACACGGACCATATCTAGTTCAACTCTGCTTCTGAAACTGATACAAACCACAGGTCCTCTAACATCCAATGCTTTTCAGTTAAGAGCAAGAAATGAGTGAGCTTCGTGAACAATGTAGCTTCATTTGAGCTTAAAAGAGAGTGCGTTTACCTGAAAGAAGTCTTGCTTGTAGGAAGACACAGAGCCTGGCATTTAACTCCGTTTCTGACGGGAAAGACACAGCACAGTTCTAATCCATGAAACACACTCTGCTTTAGAGCAAGAAGCAATCTCTTGCTTCCTCAAGTCTCTAATAAGGCAGGAAACGTGACTGTGCTTAGAACAAAAGAACTTTGTTTCCTACACACAGACCATATCTAGTTCAACTCTGCTTCTGAAACTGATTCAAACCACAGGTCCTCTAACATCCAATGCTTTTCAGTTAAGAGCGAGAAACGTGTGAGCTTCGTGAAGGATGTAGCTTCCTTGAGCTGAAAAGTGAGTGCGTTTACCTGAAATGAAGTCTTGCTTGTAGGAAGACACAGAGCCTGGCAATTAACTCCAATTCTGAAGGGAAACACACAGCACAGTTCTCATCCATGAAACACACTCTGCTTTAGAGCAAGAAGCACTCTCTTTCTTTTTAAAGTCTCTAATAAGGCGGGAAACGTGAGTGTGCTCAGAACAAAAGAACCATGTTTCCTACACACAGGGACCATATCCAGTTCAACTCTGCTTCTGAAACTGATACAAACCACAGTTCCTCTAACATCCAATGGTATTCAGTTAAGAGCGAGGAACGTGTGAGCTTCGTGAACGATGTAGCTTCATTTGAGCTGAAAAGTGAGTGCTGTTTACCTGAAACGCAGTCTTGCTTGTAGGAAGACACAGATCCTGGCATTTAACTCCGTTTCTGAAGGGAAAGACACAGCACAGTTCTCATCCATGAAACACACTCTGCTTTAGAGAAAGAAGCACTCTCTTGCTTTCTAGCTTCTCTAATAAGACGGGAAACGTGTGTGCTTAGAACAAAAGAACCGTGTTTCCTACACACACGGACCATATCTAGTTCAACTCTGCTTCTGAAACTGATACAAATCAAAGGTCCTCTAACATCCAATGCTATTCAGTTCAGAGCGAGAAACGTGTGAGCTTCGTGAACGATGTAGCTTCCTTTGAGCTGAAAAGTGAGTGCTTTTACCAGAAACGAAGTCTTGCTTGTAGGAAGACACAGAGCCTGGCAATTAACTCCGTTTCTGAAGGGAAACACACAGCACATTTCTCAGCCATGAAACACACTCTGCTTTAGAGCAAGAAGCACACTCTTTCTTTCTAGAGTCTCTAATAAAGCGGGAAACGTGAGTGTGCTCAGAACTAAAGTACCGTGTTTCCTACACACACGGACCACATCTCGTTCAACTCTGCTTCTGAAACAGATACAAACAACAGATCCTCTAACATCCAATGCTTTTCAGTTCAGAGAGGGAAACGTGTGAGCTCCGTGAATGATGTAGCTTCCTTTGAGCTGAAAAGTGAGTGCTTTTACTTGAAACGTAGTCTTGATGTAAGAAGACACAGAGCCTGGCATTTAACTCCGTTTCTGAAGGGAAACAGACAGCACAGTTCTCATCCATGAAACACACTCTGCTTTAGAGCAAGTAGCAGGCTCTTGCTTTCTCAAGTCTCTAATAAGGCAGGAAACGTGAGTGTGCTTAGAACAAAAGAACCGTGTTTCCTACACACACGGACCATATCTAGTTCAACTCTGCTTCTGAAACTGATACAAACCACAGGTCCTCTAACATCCAATGCTTTTCATTTAAGAGCGAGAAACGTGTGAGCTTCGTGAACGATGTAGCTTCCTTGAGCTGAAATGTGAGTGCGTTTACCTGAAACGAAATCTTGCTTGTAGGAAGACACAGAGCCTGGCATTTAACTCCGATTCTGAAGGGAAACACACAGCACAGTTCTCATCCATGAAACACACTCTGCTTTAGAGCAAGAAGCACTCTCTTGCTTTCTAGCTTCTCTAATAAGGCGGGAAACGTGTGTGCTTAGAACAAAAGAACCGTGTTTCCTACACACACGGACCATTTCTCATTCAACACTGCTTCTGAAACTGATACAAACCACAGGACCTCTAACATCCAATGCTATTCAGTTAAGAGCGAGGGAACGTGTGAGCTTCGTGAACGATGTACCTTCATTTGAGCTGAAAAGTGAGTGCTGTTTACCTGAAACGAAGTCTGGCTTGTAGGAAGACACAGAGCCGGGCATTTTACTCCGTTTCTGAAGGGAAAGACACAGCACAGTTCTCATCCATGAAACACACTCTGCTTTAGAGCTAGAAGCACTCTCTGCTTCCTCAAGTCTCTAATAAGGCAGGAAACGTGAGTGTGCTTAGAACAAAAGAACCGTGTTTCCTACACACACGGACCACATCTAGTTCAACTCTGCTTCTGAAACTGATACAAACCATAGGTCCTCTAACATCCAATGCTTTTCAGTTAAGAGTGAGAAACGTGTGAGCTTCGTGAACGATGTAGCTTCCTTGAGCTGAAAAGTTAGTGCGTTTACCTGAAACGAAATCTTGCTTGTAGGAAGACACAGAGCCTGGCAATTAACTCCGATTCTGAAGGGAAACACACAGCACAGTTCTCATCCATGAAACACACTCTTCTTTAGAGCAAGAAGCACTCTCTTGCTTTCTAGAGGCTCTAATAAAGCGGGAAACGTGAGTGTGCTCAGAACTAAAGTACCGTGTTTCCTACACACATGGACCACATCTCGTTCTACTTTGCTTCTGAAACAGATACAAACAACAGATACTCTAACATCCAATGCTTTTCAGTTCAGAGAGGGAAACGTGTGAGCTCCGTGAATGATGTAGCTTCCTTTGAGCTGAAAAGTGAGTGCTTTTACCTGAAAGGTAGTCTTGATGTAAGAAGACACAGAGCCTGGCATTTAACTCCGTTTCTGAAGGGAAACACCCAGCACAGTTCTCATCCATGAAACACACTCTGCTTTAGAGCAAGAAGCAGGCTCTTGCTTTTTCACGTCTCTAATACGGCATGAATCGTGAGTGTTCTTAAAACAAAGGAACCGTGTTTCCTACACACAGGGACCATTTCTCATTCAACACTGCTTCTGAAACTGATACAAACCACAGGACCTCTAACATCCAATGCTTTTCAGTTAAGAGCAAGAAATGAGTGAGCTTCGTGAACAATGTAGCTTCGTTTGAGCTTAAAAGAGAGTGCGTTTACCTGAAAGAAGTCTTGCTGGTAGGAAGACACAGAGCCTGGCATTTAACTCCGTTTCTGAAGGGAAACACACAGCACAGTTCTCATCCATGAAACACACTCTGCTTTAGAGCAAGAAGCACTCTCTTGCTTTCTAGAGGCTCTAATAAAGCGGGAAACGTGAGTGTGCTCAGAACTAAAGTACCGTGTTTCCTACACACATGGACCACATCTCGTTCTACTTTGCTTCTGAAACAGATACAAACAACAGATACTCTAACATCCAATGCTTTTCAGTTCAGAGAGGGAAACGTGTGAGCTCCGTGAATGATGTAGCTTCCTTTGAGCTGAAAAGTGAGTGCTTTTACCTGAAAGGTAGTCTTGATGTAAGAAGACACAGAGCCTGGCATTTAACTCCGTTTCTGAAGGGAAACACCCAGCACAGTTCTCATCCATGAAACACACTCTGCTTTAGAGCAAGAAGCAGGCTCTTGCTTTTTCACGTCTCTAATACGGCATGAATCGTGAGTGTTCTTAAAACAAAGGAACCGTGTTTCCTACACACAGGGACCATTTCTCATTCAACACTGCTTCTGAAACTGATACAAACCACAGGACCTCTAACATCCAATGCTTTTCAGTTAAGAGCAAGAAATGAGTGAGCTTCGTGAACAATGTAGCTTCGTTTGAGCTTAAAAGAGAGTGCGTTTACCTGAAAGAAGTCTTGCTGGTAGGAAGACACAGAGCCTGGCATTTAACTCCGTTTCTGAAGGGAAACACACAGCACAGTTCTCATCCATGAAACACACTCTGCTTTAGAGCAAGAAGCACTCTCTTGCTATGTCAAGTCTTAAATAAGGCAGGAAACGTGAGTGTGCTCAGAACAAAAGAACCGTGTTTCCTACACACACGGACCATATCTAGTTCAACTCTGCTTCTGAAACTGATACAAACCACAGGTCCTCTAACATCCAATGCTTTTCAGTTAAGAGCAAGAAATGAGTGAGCTTCGTGAACAATGTAGCTTCATTTGAGCTTAAAAGAGAGTGCGTTTACCTGAAAGAAGTCTTGCTTGTAGGAAGACACAGAGCCTGGCATTTAACTCCGTTTCTGAAGGGAAAGACACAGCACAGTTCTAATCCATGAAACACACTCTGCTTTAGAGCAAGAAGCAATCTCTTGCTTCCTCAAGTCTCTAATAAGGCAGGAAACGTGACTGTGCTTAGAACAAAAGAACCGTGTTTCCTACACACAGACCATATCTAGTTCAACTCTGCTTCTGAAACTGATTCAAACCACAGGTCCTCTAACATCCAATGCTTTTCAGTTAAGAGCGAGAAACGTGTGAGCTTCGTGAAGGATGTAGATTCCTTGAGCTGAAAAGTGAGTGCGTTTACCTGAAATGAAGTCTTGCTTGTAGGAAGACACAGAGCCTGGCAATTAACTCCAATTCTGAAGGGAAACACACAGCACAGTTCTCATCCATGAAACACACTCTGCTTTAGAGCAAGAAGCACTCTCTTTCTTTTTAAAGTCTCTAATAAGGCGGGAAACGTGAGTGTGCTCAGAACAAAAGAACCATGTTTCCTACACACAGGGACCATATCCAGTTCAACTCTGCTTCTGAAACTGATACAAACCACAGTTCCTCTAACATCCAATGGTATTCAGTTAAGAGCGAGGAAGGTGTGAGCTTCGTGAACGATGTAGCTTCATTTGAGCTGAAAAGTGAGTGCTGTTTACCTGAAACGCAGTCTTGCTTGTAGGAAGACATAGATCCTGGCATTTAACTCCGTTTCTGAAGGGAAAGACACAGCACAGTTCTCATCCATGAAACACACTCTGCTTTAGAGCAAGAAGCACTCTCTTGCTTTCTAGCTTCTCTAATAAGACGGGAAACGTGTGTGCTTAGAACAAAAGAACCGTGTTTCCTACACACACGGACCATATCTAGTTCAACTCTGCTTCTGAAACTGATACAAATCAAAGGTCCTCTAACATCCAATGCTATTCAGTTCAGAGCGAGAAACGTGTGAGCTTCGTGAACGATGTAGCTTCCTTTGAGCTGAAAAGTGAGTGCTTTTACCAGAAACGAAGTCTTGCTTGTAGGAAGACACAGAGCCTGGCAATTAACTCCGTTTCTGAAGGGAAACACACAGCACATTTCTCAGCCATGAAACACACTCTGCTTTAGAGCAAGAAGCACACTCTTTCTTTCTAGAGTCTCTAATAAAGCGGGAAACGTGAGTGTGCTCAGAACTAAAGTACCGTGTTTCCTACACACACGGACCACATCTCGTTCAACTCTGCTTCTGAAACAGATACAAACAACAGATCCTCTAACATCCAATGCTTTTCAGTTCAGAGAGGGAAACGTGTGAGCTCCGTGAATGATGTAGCTTCCTTTGAGCTGAAAAGTGAGTGCTTTTACCTGAAACGTAGTCTTGATGTAAGAAGACACAGAGCCTGGCATTTAACTCCGTTTCTGAAGGGAAACAGACAGCACAGTTCTCATCCATGAAACACACTCTGCTTTAGAGCAAGTAGCAGGCTCTTGCTTTCTCAAGTCTCTAATAAGGCAGGAAACGTGAGTGTGCTTAGAACAAAAGAACCGTGTTTCCTACACACACGGACCATATCTAGTTCAACTCTGCTTCTGAAACTGATACAAACCACAGGTCCTCTAACATCCAATGCTTTTCATTTAAGAGCGAGAAACGTGTGAGCTTCGTGAACGATGTAGCTTCCTTGAGCTGAAATGTGAGTGCGTTTACCTGAAACGAAATCTTGCTTGTAGGAAGACACAGAGCCTGGCATTTAACTCCGATTCTGAAGGGAAACACACAGCACAGTTCTCATCCATGAAACACACTCTGCTTTAGAGCAAGAAGCACTCTCTTGCTTTCTAGCTTCTCTAATAAGGCGGGAAACGTGTGTGCTTAGAACAAAAGAACCGTGTTTCCTACACACACGGACCATTTCTCATTCAACACTGCTTCTGAAACTGATACAAACCACAGGACCTCTAACATCCAATGCTATTCAGTTAAGAGCGAGGGAACGTGTGAGCTTCGTGAACGATGTACCTTCATTTGAGCTGAAAAGTGAGTGCTGTTTACCTGAAACGAAGTCTGGCTTGTAGGAAGACACAGAGCCGGGCATTTTACTCCGTTTCTGAAGGGAAAGACACAGCACAGTTCTCATCCATGAAACACACTCTGCTTTAGAGCTAGAAGCACTCTCTGCTTCCTCAAGTCTCTAATAAGGCAGGAAACGTGAGTGTGCTTAGAACAAAAGAACCGTGTTTCCTACACACACGGACCACATCTAGTTCAACTCTGCTTCTGAAACTGATACAAACCATAGGTCCTCTAACATCCAATGCTTTTCAGTTAAGAGTGAGAAACGTGTGAGCTTCGTGAACGATGTAGCTTCCTTGAGCTGAAAAGTTAGTGCGTTTACCTGAAATGAAATCTTGCTTGTAGGAAGACACAGAGCCTGGCAATTAACTCCGATTCTGAAGGGAAACACACAGCACAGTTCTCATCCATGAAACACACTCTTCTTTAGAGCAAGAAGCACTCTCTTGCTTTCTAGAGGCTCTAATAAAGCGGGAAACGTGAGTGTGCTCAGAACTAAAGTACCGTGTTTCCTACACACACGGACCACATCTCGTTCTACTTTGCTTCTGAAACAGATACAAACAACAGATACTCTAACATCCAATGTTTTTCAGTTCAGAGAGGGAAACGTGTGAGCTCCGTGAATGATGTAGCTTCCTTTGAGCTGAAAAGTGAGTGCTTTTACCTGAAAGGTAGTCTTGATGTAAGAAGACACAGAGCCTGGCATTTAACTCCGTTTCTGAAGGGAAACACCCAGCACAGTTCTCATCCATGAAACACACTCTGCTTTAGAGCAAGAAGCAGGCTCTTGCTTTTTCACGTCTCTAATACGGCATGTATCGTGAGTGTTCTTAAAACAAAGGAACCGTGTTTCCTACACACAGGGACCATTTCTCATTCAACACTGCTTCTGAAACTGATACAAACCACAGGACCTCTAACATCCAATGCTTTTCAGTTAAGAGCAAGAAATGAGTGAGCTTCGTGAACAATGTAGCTTCGTTTGAGCTTAAAAGAGAGTGCGTTTACCTGAAAGAAGTCTTGCTGGTAGGAAGACACAGAGCCTGGCATTTAACTCCGTTTCTGAAGGGAAACACACAGCACAGTTCTCATCCATGAAACACACTCTGCTTTAGAGCAAGAAGCACTCTCTTGCTATGTCAAGTCTTAAATAAGGCAGGAAACGTGAGTGTGCTCAGAACAAAAGAACCGTGTTTCCTACACACACGGACCATATCTAGTTCAACTCTGCTTCTGAAACTGATACAAACCACAGGTCCTCTAACATCCAATGCTTTTCATTTAAGAGCGAGAAACGTGTGAGCTTCGTGAACGATGTAGCTTCCTTGAGCTGAAATGTGAGTGCGTTTACCTGAAACGTAATCTTCCTTGTAGGAAGACACAGAGCCTGGCATTTAACTCCGATTCTGAAGGGAAACACACAGCACAGTTCTCATCCATGAAACACACTCTGCTTTAGAGCAAGAAGCACTCTCTTGCTTTCTAGCTTCTCTAATAAGGCGGGAAACGTGTGTGCTTAGAACAAAAGAACCGTGTTTCCTACACACACGGACCATTTCTCATTCAACACTGCTTCTGAAACTGATACAAACCACAGGACCTCTAACATCCAATGCTATTCAGTTAAGAGCGAGGGAACGTGTGAGCTTCGTGAACGATGTACCTTCATTTGAGCTGAAAAGTGAGTGCTGTTTACCTGAAACGAAGTCTGGCTTGTAGGAAGACACAGAGCCGGGCATTTTACTCCGTTTCTGAAGGGAAAGACACAGCACAGTTCTCATCCATGAAACACACTCTGCTTTAGAGCTAGAAGCACTCTCTGCTTCCTCAAGTCTCTAATAAGGCAGGAAACGTGAGTGTGCTTAGAACAAAAGATCCGTGTTTCCTACACACACGGACCACATCTAGTTCAACTCTGCTTCTGAAACTGATACAAACCATAGGTCCTCTAACATCCAATGCTTTTCAGTTAAGAGCGAGAAACGTGTTAGCTTCGTGAACGATGTACCTTCCTTGAGCTGAAATGTGAGTGCGTTTACCTGAAACGAAATCTTGCTTGTAGGAAGACACAGAGCCTGGCAATTAACTCCGATTCTGAAGGGAAACACACAGCACAGTTCTAATCCATGAAACACACTCTGCTTTAGAGCAAGAAACACTCTCTTGCTTTCTCAAGTCTCTAATAAGGGGAGAAAGTGAGTGTGCTCAGAACAAACGAACCGTGTTTCCTACACACAGGGACAATATCCAGTTCAACTCTGCTTCTGAAACTGATACAAACCACAGGTCCTCTAACATCCAATGCTATTCAGTTAAGAGCAAGGAACGTGTGAGCTTCGTGAACGATGTAGCTTCATTTGAGCTGAAAAGTGAGTGCTGTTTACCTGAAACGAAGTCTTGCTTGTAGGAAGACACAGATCCTGGCATTTAACTCCGTTTCTGAAGGGAAAGACACAGCACAGTTCTCATCCATGAAAAACACTCTGCGTTAGAGCAAGAAGCACTCTCTTGCTTTCTAGCTTCTCTAATAAGGCGGGAAACGTGTGTGCTTAGAACAAAAGAACCGTGTTTCCTACACACACGGACCATATCTAGTTCAACTCTGCTTCTGAAACTGATACAAACCAAAGGTCCTCTAACATCCAATGCTTTTCAGTTCAGAGAGGGAAACCTGTGAGCTCCGTGAATGATGTAGCTTCCTTTGAGCTGAAAAGTGAGTGCTTTTACCTGAAAAGTAGTCTTGATGTAAGAAGACACAGAGCCTGGCATTTAACTCCGTTTCTGAAAGGAAACAGACAGCACAGTTCTCATCCATGAAACACATTCTGCTTTAGAGCAAGAAGCAGGCTCTTGCTTTCTCAAGTCTCTAATAAGGCAGGAAACGTGAGTGTGCTTAGAACAAAAGAACCGTGTTTCCTACACACGTGGACCATTTCTCATTCAACACTGCTTTTGTAACTGATACAAACCACAGGTCCTCTAACATCCAATGCTTTTCATTTAAGAGCGAGAAACGTGTGAGCTTCATGAACGATGTAGCTTCCTTGAGCTGAAAATGAGTGCGTTCACCTGAAACGAAATCTTGCTTGTAGGAAGACACAGAGCCTGGCAATTAACTCCGATTCTGAAGGGAAACACACAGCACAGTTCTCATCCATGAAACACACTCTGCTTTAGAGCAAGAAGCACTCTCTTGCTTTCTAGCTTCTCTAATAAGGCGGGAAACGTTTGTGCTTAGAACAAAAGAACCGTGTTTCCTACACACACGGACCATATCTAGATCAACTTTGCTTATGAAACTGATACAAACCAAAGGTCCTCTAACATCCAATGGTATTCAGTTAAGAGCGAGGCATGTGTGAGCTTCGTGAACGATGTAGCTTCATTTGAGCTGAAAAGTGACTGCTGTTTACCTGAAACGAAGTCTGGCTTGTAGGAAGACACAGAGCCGGGCATTTAACTCCGTTTCTGAAGGGAAAGACACAGCACAGTTCTCATCCATGAAACACACTCTGCTTTACAGCAAGAAGCACTCTCTTGCTTCCTCAAGTGTCTAATAAGGCAGGAAACGTGAGTGTGCTTAGAAAAAAAGAACCGTGTTTCCTACACACACAGACCATATCTAGTTCAACCTTGCTTCTGAAACTGACACAAACCACAGGTCCTCTAACATCCAATGATTTTCAGTTAAGAGCGAGAAACGTTTGAGCTTCGTGAACGATGTAGCTTCCTTGAGCTGAAAAGTGAGTGCGTTAACCTGAAACGAAATCTTGCTTGTAGGAAGACACAGAGCCTGGCAATTAACTCCGATTCTGAAGGGAAACACACAGCACAGTTCTCATCCATGAAACACACTCTTCTTTAGAGCAAGAAGCACTCTCTTGCTTTCTAGAGGCTCTAATAAAGCGGAAAACGTGAGTGTGCTCAGAACTAAAGTACCGTGTTTCCTACACACACGGACCACATCTCGTTCTACTTTGCTTCTGAAACAGATACAAACAACAGATACTCTAACATCCAATGCTTTTCAGTTCAGAGAGGGAAACGTGTGAGCTCCGTGAATGATGTAGCTTCCTTTGAGCTGAAAAGTGAGTGCTTTTACCTGAAACGTAGTCTTGATGTAAGAAGACACAGAGCCTGGCATTTAACTCCGTTTCTGAAGGGAAACACACAGCACAGTTCTCATCCATGAAACACACTCTGCTTTAGAGCAAGAAGCAGGCTCTTGCTTTTTAACGTCTCTAATACGGCATGAATCGTGAGTGTTCTTAAAACAAAGGAACCGTGTTTCCTACACACAGGGACCATTTCTCATTCAACACTGCTTCTGAAACTGATACAAACCACAGGACCTCTAACATCCAATGCTTTTCAGTTAATAGCAAGAAATGAGTGAGCTTCGTGAACAATGTAGCTTCATTTGAGCTTAAAAGAGAGTGTGTTTACCTGAAAGAAGTCTTGCTTGTAGGAAGACACAGAGCCTGGCATTTAACTCCGTTTCTGAAGGGAAACACACAGCACAGTTCTCATCCATGAAACACACTCTGCTTTAGAGCAAGAAGCACTCTCTTGCTATGTCAAGTCTTAAATAAGGCAGGAAACTTGAGTGTGCTCAGAACAAAAGAACCGTGTTTCCTACACACACGGACCATATCTAGTTCAACTCTGCTTATGAAACTGATACAAACCACAGGTCCTCTAACATCCAATGCTTTTCAGTTAAGAGCGAGAAACGTGTGAGCTTCGTGAACAATGTAGCTTCGTTTGAGCTGAAAAGTGAGTTCGTTTACCTGAAATGAATTCTTGCTTGTAGGAAGACACAGAGCCTGGCATTTAACTCCGTTTCTGAAGGGAAAGACACAGCACAGTTCTAATCCATGAAACACACTCTGCTTTAGAGCAAGAAGCAATCTCTTGCTTCCTCAAGTCTCTAATAAGGCAGGAAACGTGACTGTGCTTAGAACAAAAGAACCGTGTTTCCTACACACATGACCATATCTAGTTCAACTCTGCTTCTGAAACTGATTCAAACCACAGGTCCTCTAACATCCAATGCTTTTCAGTTAAGAGCGAGAAACGTGTGAGCTTCGTGAAGGATGTAGCTTCCTTGAGCTGAAAAGTGAGTGCGTTTACCTGAAATGAAGTCTTGCTTGTAGGAAGACACAGAGCCTGGCAATTAACTCCGATTCTAAAGGGAAACACACAGCACAGTTCTCATCCATGAAACACACTCTGCTTTAGAGCAAGAAGCACTCTCTTGCTTTCTAGCTTCTCTAATAAGGCGGGAAACGTGAGTGCTTAGAACAAAAGACCCGTGTTTCCTACACACACGGACCATATCTAGTTCAACTCTGCTTCTGAAACTGATACAAACCAAAGGTCCTCTAACATCCAATGCATTTCAGTTCATAGAGGGAAACGTGTGAGCTCCGTGAATGATGTAGCTTCCTTTGAGCTGAAAAGTGAGTGCTTTTACCTGAAACGTAGTCTTGATGTAAGAAGACACAGAGCCTGGCATTTAACTCCGTTTCTGAAGGGAAACAGACAGCACAGTTCTCATCCATGAAACACACTCTGCTTTAGAGCAAGAAGCAGGCTCTTGCTTTCTCAAGTCTCTAATAAGGCAGGAAACGTGAGTGTGCTTAGAACAAAAGAACCGTGTTTCCTACACACACGGACCATATCTACTTCAACTCTGCTTCTGAAACTGATGCAAACCACAGGTCCTCTAACATCCAATGCTTTTCATTTAAGAGCGAGAAACGTGTGAGCTTCGTGAACGATGTAGCTTCCTTGAGCTGAAATGTGAGTGCGTTTACCTGAAACGAAATCTTGCTTGTAGGAAGACACAGAGCCTGGCAATTAACTCCGATTCTGAAGGGAAACACACAGCACAGTTCTCATCCATGAAACACACTCTGCTTTAGAGCAAGAAGCGCTCTCTTGCTTTCTAGCTTCTCTAATAAGGCAGGAAACGTGTGTGCTTAGAACAAAAGAACCGTGTTTCCTACACACACGGACCATATCTTGTTCAACTCTGCTTCTGAAACTGATACAAACCAAAGGTCCTCTAACATCCAATGCTTTTCAGTTCATAGAGGGAAACGTGTGAGCTCCGTGAATGATGTAGCTTCCTTTGAGCTGAAAAGTGAGTGCTTTTACCTGAAACGTAGTCTTGATGTAAGAAGACACAGAGCCTGGCATTTAACTCCGTTTCTGAAGGGAAACAGACAGCACAGTTCTCATCCATGAAACACACTCTGCTTTAGAGCAAGAAGCAGGCTCTTGCTTTCTCAAGTCTCTAATAAGGCAGGAAACGTGAGTGTGCTTAGAACAAAAGAACCGTGTTTCCTACACACACGGACCATTTCTCATTCAACACTGCTTCTGAAACTGATACAAACCACAGGACCTCTAACATCCAATGCTGTTCAGTTAAGAGCGAGGGAACGTGTGAGCTTCGTGAACGATGTAGCTTCATTTGAGCTGAAAAGTGATTGCTGTTTACCTGAAACGAAGTCTGGCTTGTAGGAAGACACAGAGCCGGGCTTTTAACTCCGTTTCTGAAGAGAAAGACACAGCACAGTTCTCATCCATGAAACACACTCTGCTTTAGAGCAAGAAGCACTCTCTTGCTTCCTCAAGTCTCTAATAAGGCAGGAAACGTGAGTGTGCTTAGAACAAAAGAACCTTGTTTCCTACACACACGGACCATATCTAGTTCAACACTGCTTCTGAAACTGACACAAACCACAGGTCCTCTAACATCCAATGCTTTTCAGTTAAGAGCGAGAAACGTGTGAGCTTCGTGAACGATGTAGCTTCCTTGAGCTGAAAAGTGAGTGCGTTTACCTGAAACGAAATCTTGCTTGTAGGAAGACACAGAGACTGGCAATTAACTCCGATTCTGAAGGGAAACACACAGCACAGTTCTCATCCATGAAAGACACTCTTCTTTAGAGCAAGAAGCACTCTCTTGCTTTCTCAAGTCTCTAATAAGGCGGGAAACGTGAGTGTGCTCAGAACAAAAGAACCGTGTTTCCTACACACAGGGACCATATCCAGTTCAACTCTGCTTCTGAACCTGATACAAACCACAGGTCCTCTAACATCCAATGGTATTCAGTTAAGAGCGAGGAACATGTGAGCTTCGTGAACGATGTAGCTTCCTTTGAGCTGAAAAGTGAGTGCTGTTTACCTGAAACGAAGTCTGGCTTGTAGGAAGACACAGAGCCGGGCATTTAACTCCGTTTCTGAAGGGAAAGACACAGCACAGTTCTCATCCATGAAACACACTCTGCTTTAGAGCAAGAAGCACTCTCTTGCTTCCTCAAGTCTCTAATAAGGCAGGAAACGTGAGTGTGCTTAGAACAAAAGAACCGTGTTTCCTACACACACGGACCATATCTAGTTCAACCTTGCTTCTGAAACTGACACAAACCACAGGTCCTCTAACATCCAATGCTTTTCAGTTAAGAGCGAGAAACGTGTGAGCTTTGTGAACGATGTAGCTTCCTTGAGCTGAAAAGTGAGTGCGTTTACCTGAAACGAAATCTTGCTTGTAGGAAGACACAGAGCCTGGCAATTAACTCCGATTCTGAAGGGAAACACACAGCACAGTTCTCATCCATGAAACACACTCTTCTTTAGAGCAAGAAGCACTCTCTTGCTTTCTAGAGGCTCTAATAAAGCGGGAAACGTGAGTGTGCTCAGAACTAAAGTACCGTGTTTCCTACACACACGGACCACATCTCGTTCTACTTTGCTTCTGAAACAGATACAAACAACAGATACTCTAACATCCAATGCTTTTCAGTTCAGAGAGGGAAACGTGTGAGCTCCGTGAATGATGTAGCTTCCTTTGAGCTGAAAAGTGAGTGCTTTTACCTGAAACGTAGTCTTGATGTAAGAAGACACAGAGCCTGGCATTTAACTCCGTTTCTGAAGGGAAACACCCAGCACAGTTCTCATCCATGAAACACACTCTGCTTTAGAGCAAGAAGCAGGCTCTTGCTTTTTCACGTCTCTAATAAGGCAGGAATCGTGAGTGTTCTTAAAACAATGGAACCGTGTTTCCTACACACAGGGACCATTTCTCATTCAACACTGCTTCTGAAACTGATACAAACCACAGGACCTCTAACATCCAATGCTTTTCAGTTAAGAGCAAGAAATGAGTGAGCTTCGTGAACAATGTAGCTTCGTTTGAGCTTAAAAGAGAGTGCGTTTACCTGAAAGAAGTCTTGCTGGTAGGAAGACACAGAGCCTGGCATTTAACTCCGTTTCTGAAGGGAAACACACAGCACAGTTCTCATCCATGAAACACACTCTGCTTTAGAGCAAGAAGCACTCTCTTGCTATGTCAAGTCTTAAATAAGGCAGGAAACGTGAGTGTGCTCAGAACAAAAGAACCGTGTTTCCTACACACACGGACCATATCTAGTTCAACTCTGCTTCTGAAACTGATATAAACCACAGGTCCTCTAACATCCAATGCTTTTCAGTTAAGAGCAAGAAATGAGTGAGCTTCGTGAACAATGTAGCTTCATTTGAGCTTAAAAGAGAGTGCGTTTACCTGAAAGAAGTCTTGCTTGTAGGAAGACACAGAGCCTGGCATTTAACTCCGTTTCTGAAGGGAAAGACACAGCACAGTTCTAATCCATGAAACACACTCTGCTTTAGAGCAAGAAGCAATCTCTTGCTTCCTCAAGTATCTAATAAGGCAGGAACCGTGACTGTGCTTAGAACAAAAGAACCGTGTTTCCTACACCCATGACCATATCTAGTTCAACTCTGCTTCTGAAACTGATACAAACCAAAGGTCCTCTAACATCCAATGCTATTCAGTTCAGAGCGAGAAACGTGTGAGCTTCTTGAATGATGTAGCTTCCTTTGAGCTGAAAAGTGAGTGCTTTTACCAGAAACGAAGTCTTGCTTGTAGGAAGACACAGAGCGTGGCAATTAACTCCGTTTCTGAAGGGAAACACACAGCACATTTCTCAGCCATGAAACACACTCTGCTTTAGAGCAAGAAGCACACTCTTTCTTTCTAGAGTCTCTAATAAAGCGGGAAACGTGAGTGTGCTCAGAACTAAAGTACCGTGTTTCCTACACACGGACCACATCTCGTTCTACTTTGCTTCTGAAACAGATACAAACCAAAGGTCCTCTATCATCCAATGCTTTTCAGTTCAGAGAGGGAAACGTGTGAGCTCCGTGAATGATGTAGCTTCCTTTGAGCTAAAAAGTGAGTGCTTTTACCTGAAACGTAGTCTTGATGTAAGAAGACACAGAGCCTGGCATTTAACTCCGTTTCTGAAGGGAAACACACAGCACAGTTCTCATCCATGAAACACACTCTGCTTTAGAGCAAGAAGCACGCTCTTGCTTTCTCAAGTCTCTAATAAGGCGGGAAACGTGAGTGTGCTCAGAACAAAAGAACCGTGTTTCCTACACACAGGGACCATATCCAGTTCAACTCTGCTTCTGAAACTGATACAAACCACAGGACCTCTAACATCCAATGCTATTCAGTTAAGAGCGAGGAACGTGTGAGCTTCGTGAACGATGTAGCTTCATTTGAGCTGAAAAGTGAGTGCTGTTTACCTGAAACGAAGTCTTGCTTGTAGGAAGACACAGATCCTGGCATTTAACTCCGTTTCTGAAGGGAAAGACACAGCACAGTTCTCATCCATGAAACACACTCTGCTTTAGAGCAAGAAGCACTCTCTTGCTTTCTAGCTTCTCTAATAAGGCGGGAAACGTGTGTGCTTAGAACAAAAGAACCGTGTTTCCTACACACACGGACCATATCTAGTTCAACTCTGCTTCTGAAACTGATACAAACCAAAGGTCCTCTAACATCCAATGCTATTCAGTTCAGAGCGAGAAACGTGTGAGCTTCTTGAATGATGTAGCTTCCTTTGAGCTGAAAAGTGAGTGCTTTTACCAGAATCGAAGTCTTGCTTGTAGGAAGACACAGTGCCTGGCAATTAACTCCGTTTCTGAAGGGAAACACACAGCACATTTCTCAGCCATGAAACACACTCTGCTTTAGAGCAAGAAGCACACTCAGGCTTTCTAGAGTCTCTAATAAAGCGGGAAACGTGAGTGTGCTCAGAACTAAAGTACCGTGTTTAATACACACGGACCACATCTCGTTCTACTTTGCTTCTGAAACAGATACAAACCAAAGGTCCTCTATCATCCAATGCTTTTCAGTTCAGAGAGGGAAACGTGTGAGCTCCGTGAATGATGTAGCTTCCTTTGAGCTAAAAAGTGAGTGCTTTTACCTGAAACGTAGTCTTGATGTAAGAAGACACAGAGCCTGGCATTTAACTCCGTTTCTGAAGGGAAACACACAGCACAGTTCTCATCCATGAAACACACTCTGCTTTAGAGCAAGAAGCACGCTCTTGCTTTCTCAAGTCTCTAATAAGGCGGGAAACGTGAGTGTGCTCAGAACAAAAGAACCGTGTTTCCTACACACAGGGACCATATCCAGTTCAACTCTGCTTCTGAAACTGATACAAACCACAGGACCTCTATCATACAATGCTATTCAGTTAAGAGCGAGGGAACATGTGAGCTACGTGAACGATGTAGCTTCATTTGAGCTGAAAAGTGATTGCTGTTTACCTGAAACGAAGTCTGGCTTGTAGGAAGACACAGAGCTGGGCATTTAACTCCGTTTCTGAAGGGAAAGACACAGCACAGTTCTCATCCATGAAACACACTCTGCTTTAGAGAAAGAAGCACTCTCTTGCTTTCTAGCTTCTCTAATAAGGCGGGAAACGTGTGTGCTTAGACCAAAGAACCGTGTTTCCTACACACACGGACCATATCTAGTTCAACTCTGCTTCTGAAACGGATACAAACCAAAGGTCCTCTAACATCCAATGCTATTCAGTTCAGAGCGAGAAACGTGTGAGCTTCGTGAATGATGTAGCTTCCTTTGAGCTGAAAAGTGAGTGCTTTTACCAGAAACGAAGTCTTGCTTGTAGGAAGACACAGAGCCTGGCAATTAACTCCGTTTCTGAAGGGAAACACACAGCACATTTCTCAGCCATGAAACACACTCTGCTTTAGAGCAAGAAGCACACTCTTTCTTTCTAGAGTCTCTAATAAAGCGGGAAACGTGAGTGTGCTCAGAACTAAAGTACCGTGTTTCCTACACACGGACCACATCTCGTTCTACTTTGCTTCTGAAACACATACAAACAACAGATCCTCTAACATCCAATGCTTTTCAGTTCAGAGAGGGAAACGTGTGAGCTCCGTGAATGATGTAGCTTCCTTTGAGCTGAAAAGTGAGTGCTTTTACCTGAAACGTAGTCTTGATGTAAGAAGACACAGAGCCTGGCATTTAACTCCGTTTCTGAAGGGAAACACACAGCACAGTTCTCATCCATGAAACACACTCTGCTTTAGAGCAAGAAGCAGGCTCTTGCTTTCTCAAGTCTCTAATAAGGCAGGAAACGTGAGTGTGATTAGAACAAAAGAACCGTGTTTCCTACACACACGGACCATTTCTCATTCAACACTGCTTCTGAAACTGATACAAACCACAGGACCTCTAACATCCAATGCTATTCAGTTAAGAGCGAGGGAACGTGTGAGCTTCGTGAACGATGTACCTTCATTTGAGCTGAAAAGTGAGTGCTGTTTACCTGAAACGAAGTCTGGCTTGTAGGAAGACACAGAGCCGGGCATTTAACTCCGTTTCTGAAGGGAAAGACACAGCACAGTTCTCATCCATGAAACACACTCTGCTTTAGTGCAAGAAGCACTCTCTTGCTTCCTCAAGTCTCTAATAAGGCAGGAAACGTGAGTGTGCTTAGAACAAAAGAACCGTGTTTCCTACACACAGACCATATCTAGTTCAACACTGCTTCTGAAACTGATAAAAACCACAGGTCCTCTAACATCCAATGCTTTTCAGTTAAGAGCCAGAAACGTGTGAGCTCCGTGAACGATGTAGCTTCCTTTGAGCTGAAAAGTGAGTGCTTTTACCTGAAACGTAGTCTTGATGTAAGAAGACACAGAGCCTGGAATTTAACTCCGTTTCTGAAGGGAAACACACAGCACAGTTCTCATCCATGAAACACACTCTGCTTTAGAGCAAGAAGCACTCTCTTGCTTTCTCAAGTCTCTAATAAGGCGGGAAACGTGTGTGCTTAGAACAAAAGAACCGTTTTTCCTACACACACGGACCATATCTAGTTCAACTCTGCTTCTGAAACTGATACAAACCAAAGGTCCTCTAACATCCAATGCTATTCAGTTCAGAGCGAGAAATGTGTGAGCTTCTTGAATGATGTAGCTTCCTTTGAGCTGAAAAGTGAGTGCTTTTACCAGAAACGAAGTCTTGCTTGTAGGAAGACACAGAGCCTGGCAATTAACTCCGTTTCTGAAGGGAAACACACAGCACATTTCTGAGCCATGAAACACACTCTGCTTTAGAGCAAGAAGCACACTCTTGCTTTCTAGAGTCTCTAATAAAGCGGGAAACGTGAGTGTGCTCAGAACTAAAGTACCGTGTTTCCTACACACGGACCACATCTCGTTCTACTTTGCTTCTGAAACAGATACAAACCCAAGGTCCTCTATCATCCAATGCTTTTCAGTTCAGAGAGGGAAACGTGTGAGCTCCGTGAATGATGTAGCTTCCTTTGAGCTAAAAAGTGAGTGCTTTTACCTGAAACGTAGTCTTGATGTAAGAAGACACAGAGCCTGGCATTTAACTCCGTTTATGAAGGGAAACACACAGCACAGTTCTCATCCATGAAACACACTCTGCTTTAGAGCAAGAAGCACGCTCTTGCTTTCTCAAGTCTCTAATAAGGCGGGAAACGTGAGTGTGCTTAGAACAAAAGAACCGTTTTTCCTACACACACGGACCATATCTAGTTCAACTCTGCTTCTGAAACTGATACAAACCAAAGGTCCTCTAACATCCAATGCTATTCAGTTCAGAGCGAGAAATGTGTGAGCTTCTTGAATGATGTAGCTTCCTTTGAGCTGAAAAGTGAGTGCTTTTACCAGAAACGAAGTCTTGCTTGTAGGAAGACACAGAGCCTGGCAATTAACTCCGTTTCTGAAGGGAAACACACAGCACATTTCTGAGCCATGAAACACACTCTGCTTTAGAGCAAGAAGCACACTCTTGCTTTCTAGAGTCTCTAATAAAGCGGGAAACGTGAGTGTGCTCAGAACTAAAGTACCGTGTTTCCTACACACGGACCACATCTCGTTCTACTTTGCTTCTGAAACAGATACAAACCAAAGGTCCTCTATCATCCAATGCTTTTCAGTTCAGAGAGGGAAACGTGTGAGCTCCGTGAATGATGTAGCTTCCTTTGAGCTAAAAAGTGAGTGCTTTTACCTGAAACGTAGTCTTGATGTAAGAAGACACAGAGCCTGGCATTTAACTCCGTTTATGAAGGGAAACACACAGCACAGTTCTCATCCATGAAACACACTCTGCTTTAGAGCAAGAAGCACGCTCTTGCTTTCTCAAGTCTCTAATAAGGCGGGAAACGTGAGTGTGCTCAGAACAAAAGAACCGTGTTTCCTACACACAGGGACCATATCCAGTTCAACTCTGCTTCTGAAACTGATACAAACCACAGGACCTCTATCATACAATGCTATTCAGTTAAGAGCGAGGGAACATGTGAGCTACGTGAACGATGTAGCTACATTTGAGCTGAAAAGTGATTGCTGTTTACCTGAAACGAAGTCTGGCTTGTAGGAAGACACAGAGCTGGGCATTTAACTCCGTTTCTGAAGGGAAAGACACAGCACAGTTCTCATCCATGAAACACACTCTGCTTTAGAGAAAGAAGCACTCTCTTGCTTTCTAGCTTCTCTAATAAGGCGGGAAACGTGTGTGCTTAGACCAAAGAACCGTGTTTCCTACACACACGGACCATATCTAGTTCAACTCTGCTTCTGAAACGGATACAAACCAAAGGTCCTCTAACATCCAATGCTATTCAGTTCAGAGCGAGAAACGTGTGAGCTTCGTGAATGATGTAGCTTCCTTTGAGCTGAAAAGTGAGTGCTTTTACCAGAAACGAAGTCTTGCTTGTAGGAAGACACAGAGCCTGGCAATTAACTCCGTTTCTGAAGGGAAACACACAGCACATTTCTCAGCCATGAAACACACTCTGCTTTAGAGCAAGAAGCACACTCTTGCTTTCTAGAGTCTCTAATAAAGCGGGAAACGTGAGTGTGCTCAGAACTAAAGTACCGTGTTTCCTACACACGGAACACATCTCGTTCTACTTTGCTTCTGAAACACATACAAACAACAGATCCTCTAACATCCAATGCTTTTCAGTTCAGAGAGGGAAACGTGTGAGCTCCGTGAATGATGTAGCTTCCTTTGAGCTGAAAAGTGAGTGCTTTTACCTGAAACGTAGTCTTGATGTAAGAAGACACAGAGCCTGGCATTTAACTCCGTTTCTGAAGGGAAACACACAGCACAGTTCTCATCCATGAAACACACTCTGCTTTAGAGCAAGAAGCAGGCTCTTGCTTTCTCAAGTCTCTAATAAGGCAGGAAACGTGAGTGTGATTAGAACAAAAGAACCGTGTTTCCTACACACACGGACCATTTCTCATTCAACACTGCTTCTGAAACTGATACAAACCACAGGACCTCTAACATCCAATGCTATTCAGTTAAGAGCGAGGGAACGTGTGAGCTTCGTGAACGATGTACCTTCTTTTGAGCTGAAAAGTTAGTGCTGTTTACCTGAAACGAAGTCTGGCTTGTAGGAAGACACAGAGCCGGGCATTTAACTCCGCTTCTGAAGGGAAAGACACAGCACAGTTCTCATCCATGAAACACACTCTGCTTTAGAGCAAGAAGCACTCTCTTGCTTCCTCAAGTCTCTAATAAGGCAGGAAACGTGAGTGTGCTTAGAACAAAAGAACCGTGTTTCCTACACACAGACCATATCTAGTTCAACTCTGCTTCTGAAACTGATACAAACCACAGGTCCTCTAACATCCAATGCTTTTCAGTTAAGAGCCAGAAACGTGTGAGCTCCGTGAATGATGTAGCTTCCTTTGAGCTGAAAAGTGAGTGCTTTTACCAGAAACGAAGTCTTGCTTGTAGGAAGACACAGAGCCTGGCAATTAACTCCGTTTCTGAAGGGAAACACACAGCACATTTCTCAGCCATGAAACACACTCTGCTTTAGAGCAAGAAGCACACTCTTGCTTTCTAGAGTGTCTAATAAAACGGGAAACGTGAGTGTGCTCAGAACTAAAGTACCGTGTTTCCTACACACGGACCACATCTCATTCTACTTTGCTTCTGAAACAGATACAAACCAAAGGTCCTCTATCATCCAATGCTTTTCAGTTCAGAGAGGGAAACGTGTGAGCTCCGTGAATGATGTAGCTTCCTTTGAGCTAAAAAGTGAGTGCTTTTACCTGAAACGTAGTCTTGATGTAAGAAGACACAGAGACTGGCATTTAACTCCGTTTCTGAAGGGAAACACACAGCACAGTTCTCATCCATGAAACACACTCTGCTTTAGAGCAAGAAGCACGCTCTTGCTTTCTCAAGTCTCTAATAAGGCGGGAAACGTGAGTGTGCTCAGAACAAAAGAACCGTGTTTCCTACACACAGGGACCATATCCAGTTCAACTCTGCTTCTGAAACTGATACAAACCACAGGACCTCTAACATCCAATGCGTTTCAGTTAAGAGCGAGGAACGTGTGAGCTTCGTGAACGATGTAGCTTCATTTGAGCTGAAAAGTGAGTGCTGTTTACCTGAAACGAAGTCTTGCTTGTAGGAAGACACAGATCCTGGCATTTAACTCCGTTTCTGAAGGGAAAGACACAGCACAGTTCTCATCCATGAAACACACTCTGCTTTAGAGCAAGAAGCACTCTCTTGCTTTCTAGCTTCTCTAATAAGGCGGGAAACGTGTGTGCTTAGAACAAAAGAACCGTGTTTCCTACACACACGGACCATATCTAGTTCAACTCTGCTTCTGAAACTGATACAAACCAAAGGTCCTCTAACATCCAATGCTATTCAGTTCAGAGCGAGAAATGTGTGAGCTTCTTGAATGATGTACCTTCCTTTGAGCTGAAAAGTGAGTGCTTTTACCAGAAACGAAGTCTTGCTTGTAGGAAGACACAGAGCCTGGCAATTAACTCCGTTTCTGAAGGGAAACACACAGCACATTTCTGAGCCATGAAACACACTCTGCTTTAGAGCAAGAAGCACACTCTTGCTTTCTAGAGTCTCTAATAAAGCGGGAAACGTGAGTGTGCTCAGAACTAAAGTACCGTGTTTCCTACACACGGACCACATCTCGTTCTACTTTGCTTCTGAAACAGATACAAACCAAAGGTCCTCTATCATCCAATGCTTTTCAGTTCAGAGAGGGAAACGTGTGAGCTCCGTGAATGATGTAGCTTCCTTTGAGCTAAAATGTGAGTGCTTTTACCTGAAACGTAGTCTTGATGTAAGAAGACACAGAGCCTGGCATTTAACTCCGTTTCTGAAGGGAAACACACAGCACAGTTCTCATCCATGAAACACACTCTGCTTTAGAGCAAGAAGCACGCCCTTGCTTTCTCAAGTCTCTAATAAGGCGGGAAACGTGAGTGTGCTCAGAACAAAAGAACCGTGTTTCCTACACACAGGGACCATATCCAGTTCAACTCTGCTTCTGAAACTGATACAAACCACAGGACCTCTAACATCCAATGCTATTCAGTTAAGAGCGAGGGAACATGTGAGCTACGTGAACGATGTAGCTTCATTTGAGCTGAAAAGTGATTGCTGTTTACCTGAAACGAGGTCTGGCTTGTAGGAAGACACAGAGCTGGGCATTTAACTCCGTTTCTGAAGGGAAAGACACAGCACAGTTCTCATCCATGAAACACACTCTGCTTTAGAGAAAGAAGCACTCTCTTGCTTTCTAGCTTCTCTAATAAGGCGGGAAACGTGTGTGCTTAGACCAAAGAACCGTGTTTCCTACACACACGGACCATATCTAGTTCAACTCTGCTTCTGAAACTGATACAAACCAAAGGTCCTCTAACATCCAATGCTATTCAGTTCAGAGCGAGAAACGTGTGAGCTTCGTGAATGATGTAGCTTCCTTTGAGCTGAAAAGTGAGTGCTTTTACCAGAAACGAAGTCTTGCTTGTAGGAAGACACAGAGCCTGGCAATTAACTCCGTTTCTGAAGGGAAACACACAGCACATTTCTCAGCCATGAAACACAGTCTGCTTTAGAGCAAGAAGCACACTCTTGCTTTCTAGAGTCTCTAATAAAGCGGGAAACGTGAGTGTGCTCAGAACTAAAGTACCGTGTTTCCTACACATGGACCACATCTCGTTCTACTTTGCTTCTGAAACACATACAAACAACAGATCCTCTAACATCCAATGCTTTTCAGTTCAGAGAGGGAAACGTGTAAGCTCCGTGAATGATGTAGCTTCCTTTGAGCTGAAAATTGAGTGCTTTTACCTGAAACGTAGTCTTGATGTAAGAAGACACAGAGCCTGGCATTTAACTCCGTTTCTGAAGGGAAACACACAGCACAGTTCTCATCCATGAAACACACTCTGCTTTAGAGCAAGAAGCAGGCTCTTGCTTTCTCAAGTCTCTAATAAGGCAGGAAACGTGAGTGTGCTTAGAACAAAAGAACCGTGTTTCCTACACACACGGATCATTTCTCATTCAACACTGCTTCTGAAACTGATACAAACCACAGGACCTCTAACATCCAATGCTATTCAGTTAAGAGCGAGGGAACGTGTGAGCTTCGTGAACGATGTACCTTCATTTGAGCTGAAAAGTGAGTGCTGTTTACCTGAAACGAAGTCTGGCTTGTAGGAAGACACAGAGCCGGGCATTTAACTCCGTTTCTGAAGGGAAAGACACAGCACAGTTCTCATCCATGAAACACACTCTGCTCTACAGCAAGAAGCACTCTCTTGCTTCCTCAAGTCTCTAATAAGGCAGGAAACGTGAGTGTGCTTAGAACAAAAGAACCGTGTTTCCTACACACAGACCATATCTAGTTCAACTCTGCTTCTGAAACTGATACAAACCAAAGGTCCTCTAACATCCAATGCTTTTCAGTTCAGAGCGAGAAACGTGTGAGCTTCGTGAATGATGTAGCTTCCTTTGAGCTGAAAAGTGAGTGCTTTTACCTGAAACGTAGTCTTGATGTAAGAAGACACAGAGCCTGGAATTTAACTCCGTTTCTGAAGGGAAACACACAGCACAGTTCTCATCCATGAAACACACTCTGCTTTAGAGCAAGAAGCAGGCTCTTGCTTTCTCAAGTCTCTAATAAGTCAGGAAACATGAGTGTGCTTAGAACAAAAGAACCGTGTTTCCTACACACAGGGACCATATCTAGTTCAACTCTGCTTCTGAAACTGATACAAACCAAAGGTCCTCTAACATCCAATGCTTTTCAGTTCATAGAGGGAAACGTGTGAGCTCCGTGAATGATGTAGCTTCCTTTGAGCTGAAAAGTGAGTGCTTTTACCTGAAACGTAGTCTTGATGTAAGAAGACACAGAGCCTGGCATTTAACTCCGTTTCTGAAGGGAAACAGACAGCACAGTTCTCATCCATGAAACACACTCTGCTTTAGAGCAAGAAGCAGGCTCTTGCTTTCTCAAGTCTCTAATAAGGCAGGAAACATGAGTGTGCTTAGAACAAAAGAACCGTGTTTCCTACACACACGGACCATTTCTCATTCAACACTGCTTCTGAAACTGATACAAACCACAGGACCTCTAACATCCAATGCTATTCAGTTAAGAGCGAGGGAACGTGTGAGCTTCGTGAACGATGTAGCTTCATTTGAGCTGAAAAGTGAGTGCTCTTTACCTGAAAGGAAGTCTGGCTTGTAGGAAGACACAGAGCCGGGCATTTAACTCCGTTTCTGAAGGGAAAGACACAGCACAGTTCTCATCCATGAAACACACTCTGCTTTAGAGCAAGAAGCACTCTCTTGCTTCCTCAAGTCTCTAATAAGGCAGGAAACGTGAGTGTGCTTAGAACAAAAGAACCGTGTTTCCTACACACACGGACCATATCTAGTTCAACTCTGCTTCTGAAACTGACACAAACCACAGGTACTCTATCATCCAATGCTTTTCAGTTACGAGCGAGAAACGTGTGAGCTTCGTGAACTATGTAGCTTCCTTGAGCTGAAAAGTGAGTGCGTTTACCTGAAACGAAATCTTGCTTGTAGGAAGACACAGAGCCTGGCAATTAACTCCGATTCTGAAGGGAAACACACAGCACAGTTCTCATCCATGAAAGACACTCTTCTTTAGAGCAAGAAGCACTCTCTTGCTTTCTCAAGTCTCTAATAAGGCGGGAAACGTGAGTGTGCTCAGAACAAAAGAACCGTGTTTCCTACACACAGGGACCATATCCAGTTCAACTCTGCTTCTGAAACTGATACAAACCAAAGGTCCTCTAACATCCAATGCTTCAGTTCAGAGCGAGAAACGTGTGAGCTTCGTGAATGATGTAGCTTCCTTTGAGCTGAAAAGTGAGTGCTTTTACCAGAAACGAAGTCTTGCTTGTAGGAAGACACAGAGCCTGGCAATTAACTCCATTTCTGAAGGGAAACACACAGCACATTTCTCAGCCATGAAACACACTCTGCTTTAGAGCAAGAAGCACACTCCTGCTTTCTAGAGTCTCTAATAAAGCGGGAAACGTGAGTGTGCTCAGAACTAAAGTACCGTGTTTCCTACACACGGACCACATCTCGTTCTACTTTGCTTCTGAAACAGATACAAACCAAAGGTCCTCTATCATCCAATGCTTTTCAGTTCAGAGAGGGAAACGTGTGAGCTCCGTGAATGATGTAGCTTCCTTTGAGCTAAAAAGTGAGTGCTTTTACCTGAAACGTAGTCTTGATGTAAGAAGACACAGAGCCTGGCAATTAACTCCGTTTCTGAAGGGAAACAGACAGGACAGTTCTCATCCATGAAACACACTCTGCTTTAGAGCAAGAAGCACGCTCTTGCTTTCTCAAGTCTCTAATAAGGCGGGAAACGTGAGTGTGCTCAGAACAAAAGAACCGTGTTTCCTACACACAGGGATCATATCCAGTTCAACTCTGCTTCTGAAACTGATACAAACCACAAGACCTCTAACATCCAATGCTATTCAGTTAAGAGCGAGGGAACGTGTGAGCTACGTGAACGATGTAGCTTCATTTGAGCTGAAAAGTGATTGCTGTTTACCTGAAACGAAGTCTGGCTTGTAGGAAGACACAGAGCCGGGCATTTAACTCCGTTTCTGAAGGGAAAGACACAGCACAGTTCTCATCCATGAAACACACTCTGCTTTAGAGAAAGAAGCACTCTCTTGCTTTCTAGCTTCTCTAATAAGGCGGGAAACTTGTGTGCTTAGAACAAAAGAACCGTGTTTCCCACACACAGGGACCATTTCTCATTCAACTCTGCTTCTGAAACTGATAAAAACCACAGGTCCTCTAACATCCAATGCTTTTCAGTTCAGAGAGGGAAACGTGTGAGCTCCGTGAATGATGTAGCTTCCTTTGAGCTGAAAAGTGAGTGCTTTTACCTGAAACGTAGTCTTGATGTAAGAAGACACAGAGCCTGGCATTTAACTCCGTTTCTGAAGGGAAACACACAGCACAGTTCTCATCCATGAAACACACTCTGCTTTAGAGCAAGAAGCAGGCTCTTGCTTTCTCAAGTCTCTAATAAGGCAGGAATCGTGTGTGTTCTTAAAACAAAAGAACCGTATTTCCTACACACAGGGACCATTTCTCATTCAACACTGCTTCTGAAACTGATAAAAACCACAGGACCTCTAACATCCAATGCTTTTCAGTTAAGAGCAAGAAATGAGTGAGCTTCGTGAACAATGTTGCTTCATTTGAGCTTAAAAGAGAGTGCGTTTACCTGAAAGAAGTCTTGCTTGTAGGAAGACACAGAGCCTGGCATTTAACTCCGTTTCTGAAGGGAAACACACAGCACAGTTCTCATCCATGAAACACACTCTGCTTTAGAGCAAGAAGCACTCTCTTGCTATGTCAAGTCTTAAATAAGGCAGGAAACGTGAGTGTGCTCAGAACAAAAGAACCGTGTTTCCTACACACACGGACCATATCTAGTTCAACTCTGCTTCTGAAACGGATACAAACCAAAGGTCCTCTAACATCCAATGCTTTTCAGTTCAGAGAGGGAAACGTGTGAGCTCCGTGAATGATGTAGCTTCCTTTGAGCTGAAAAGTGAGTGCTTTTACCTGAAACGTAGTCTTGATGTAAGAAGACACAGATCCTGGCATTTAACTCCGTTTCTGAAGGGCAACAGACAGCACAGTTCTCATCCATGAAACACACTCTGCTTTAGAGCAAGAAGCAGGCTCTTGCTTTCTCAAGTCTCTAATAAGGCAGGAAACATGAGTGTGCTTAAAACAAAAGAATCGTGTTTCCTACACACACGGACCATTTCTCATTCAACACATTCCTCTGAAACTGGTACAAACCACAGGTCCTCTAACATCCAATCCTATTCAGTTAAGAGCGAGGAACGTGTGAGCTTCGTGAACGATGTAGCTTCATTTCAGCTGAAAAGTGTGTGCTGTTTACCTGAAACGAAGTCTTGCTTGTAGGAAGACACAGATCCTGGCATTTAACTCCGTTTCTGAAGGGAAAGACACAGCACAGTTCTCATCCATGAAACACACTCTGCTTTAGAGCAAGAAGCACTCTCTTGCTTCCTCAAGTCTCTAATAAGGCAGGAAACGTGAGTGTGCTTAGAACAAAAGAACCGTGTTTCCTACACACACGGTCCATATCTAGTTCAACTCTGCTTCTGAAACTGACACAAACCACAGGTCCTCTATCATCCAATGCTTTTCAGTTAAGAGCGAGAAACATGTGAGCTTTGTGAACGATGTAGCTTCTTTGAGCTGAAAAATGAGTGCGTTTACCTGAAATGAAATCTTGCTTGTAGGAAGACACAGAGCCTGGCAATTAACTCCGATTCTGAAGGGAAACATACAGCACAGTTCTCATCCATGAAAGACACTCTTCTTTAGAGCAAGAAGCACTCTCTTGCTTTCTCAAGTCTCTAATAAGGCGGGAAACGTGAGTGTGCTCAGAACAAAAGAACCGTGTTTCCTACACACAGGGACCATATCCAGTTCAACTCTGCTTCTGAAACTGATACAAACCACAGGTCCTCTAACATCCAATGCTATTCAGTTAAGAGCGAGGAACGTGTGAGCTTCGTGAACGATGTAGCTTCCTTTGAGCTGAAAAGTGAGTGCTGTTTACCTGAAACGAAGTCTTGCTTGTAGGAAGACACAGATCCTGGCACTTAACTCCGTTTCTGAAAGGAAAGACACAGCACAGTTCTCATCCATGAAACACACTCTGCTTTAGAGCAAGAAGCACTCCCTTGCTTTCTAGCTTCTCTAATAAGGCGGGAAACGTGTGTGCTTAGAACAAAAGAACAGTGTTTCCCACACACAGGGACCATTTGTCATTCAACACTGCTTCTGAAACTGATAAAAACCACAGGTCCTCTAACATCCAATGCTGTTCAGTTCAGAGAGGGAAACGTGTGAGCTCCGTGAATGATGTAGCTTCCTTTGAGCTGAAAAGTGAGTTCGTTTACCTGAAACGAAGTCTTGCTTGTAGGAAGACACAGATCCGGGCATTTAACTCCGTTTCTGAAGGGAAAGACACAGCACAGTTCTCATCCATGAAACACACTCTGCTTTAGAGCAAGAAGCAATCTCTTGCTTCCTCAAGTCTCTAATAAGGCAGGAAACGTGAGTGTGCTTAGAACAAAAGAACCGTGTTTCCTACACACATGACCATATCTAGTTCAACTCTGCTTCTGAAACTGATACAAATCACAGGTCCTCTAACATCCAATGCTTTTCAGTTAAGAGCGAGAAACGTGTGAGCTTCGTGAATGATGTAGCTTCCTTTGAGCTGAAGAGTGATTGCGTTTACATGATACGAAGTCTTGCTTGTAGGAAGACACAGAGCCTGGCAATTAACTCCGATTCTGAAGGGAAACACACAGCACAGTTCTCATCCATGAAACACACTCTCCTTTAGAGCAAGAAGCACTCTCTTGCTTTCTCGAGTCTCTAATAAGGCGGGAAACGTGAGTGTGCTCAGAACAAAAGAACCGTGTTTCCTACACACAGGGACCATATCCAGTTCAACTCTGCTTCTGAAACTGATACAAACCACAGGTCCTCTAACATCCAATGCTATTCAGTTATGAGCGAGGAACGTGTGAGCTTCGTGAACGATGTAGCTTGGTTTGAGCTGAAAAGTGAGTGCTGTTTACCTGAAACGAAGTCTGGCTTGTAGGAATACACAGAGCCGGGCATTTAACTCCGTTTCTGAAGGGAAAGACACAGCACAGTTCTCATCCATGAAACATACTCTGCTTTAGAGCAAGAAGCACTCTCTTGCTTCCTCAAGTCTCTAATAAGGCAGGAAACGTGAGTGTGCTTAGAACAAATGAACCGTGTTTCCTACACACACGGATCATATCTAGTTCAACTCTGCTTCTGAAACTGATACAAACCACAGGTCCTCTAACATCCAATGCTATTCAGTTAAGAGCTAGAAACGTGTGAGCTTCGTGAACGATGTAGCTTCCTTTGAGCTGAAAAGTGAGTGTCTTTACCTGAAACGAAGTCTTGCTTGTAGGAAGACACAGAGCCTGGCATTTAGCTCCGTTTCTGAAGGGAAACACACAGCACAGTTCTCATCCATGAAACACACTCTGCTTTAGAGCAAGAAGCACTCCCTTGCTTTCTCAAGTCTCTAATAAAGCAGGAAACGTGAGTGTGCTTAGAGGAAAAGAACCGTTTTTCCTACACACACGGACGATATCTAGTTCAACTCTGCTTCTGAAACTGATACACCACAGGTCCTCCTACATCCAATGCTTTTCAGTTAAGAGGGAGAAACTTGTGAGCTTCTTTAAAGATGTAGCTTCCTTTGAGCTGAAAAGTGAGTGCATTTACCTGAAATGAAGTCTTGCTTTAGGAAGACCCAGAGCCTGGCATTTAACTCCGTTTCTGAAGGGAAACACACAGCACAGTTCTCATCTATGAAACACACTCTGCTTTAGAGCAAGAAGCACTCTATTGCTTTCTAGCGTCCATAATAAGGCTGGAAACGTGAGTGTGCTCAAACCAAAAAACCGTGTTTCCTACACACAGGGACCACATCTCGTTCTACTTTGCATCTGAAACTGATACAAACAACAGGTCCTCTAACATCCAATGCTTTTCAGTTCAGAGAGGGAAACGTGTGAGCTCCGTGAATGATGTAGCTTCCTTTGAGCTGAAAAGTGAGTGTGTTTACCAGAAATGAAGTCTTGCTTGTAGGAAGACACAGAGCCTGGCATTTAACTCCGTGTCTGAAGGGAAAGACACAGCACAGTTCTCATCCATGAAACACACTCTGCTTTAGAGCAAGAAGCACTCTCTTGCTTCCTCAAGTCTCTAATAAGGCAGGAAACGTGAGTGTGCTTAGAACAAAAGAACCGTGTTTCCTACACACGGACCATATCTAGTTCAACTCTGCTTCTGAAATTGATACAAACCACAGGTCCTCTAACATCCAATGCTTTTCAGTTCAGAGGGGGAAACGTGTGAGCTCCGTGAAAGATGTAGCTTCCTTTGAGTTGAAAAGTGCGTGCGTTTACCTGAAACGTAGTCTTGCTTGTAGGAAGACACAGAGCCTGGCATTTAACTCCGTTTCTGAAGGGAAACACACAACACAGTTCTCATCCATGAAACACACTCTTCTTTAGAGCAAGAAGCAATCTCTTGCTTTCTCAAGTCTCTAATAAGACCGGAAAAGTGTGTGTGCTCAGAACAAATAACCGTGTTTCCTACACACACGGACCATATCTAGTTCAACTCTGCTTCTGAAACTGATACAAACTACAAGTCCTCTAACATCCAATCCTTTTCAGTTAAGAGCGAGTAACGTGTGAGCTTCGTGAATGATGTAGCTTCCTTTGAGCTGAAAAGTGAGTGTGTTTACCTGATAAGAAGTCTTGCTTGTAGGAAGACACAGAGCCTGGCAATTAACTCCGATTCTGAAGGGAAACACACAGCACAGTTCTCATCCATGAAACACACTCTCCTTTAGAGCAAGAAGCACTCTCTTGCTTTCTCAAGTCTCTAATAAGGCGGGAAACGTGAGTGTGCTCAGAACAAAAGAACCGTGTTTCCTACACACAGGGACCATATCCAGTTCAACTCTGCTTCTGAAACTGATACAAACCACAGGTCCTCTAACATCCAATGATATTCATTTAAGAGCGAGGAACGTGTGAGCTTCGTGAATGATGTAGCTTTGTTTGAGCTGAAAAGTGAGTGCTGTTTACCTGAAACGAAGTCTGGCTTGTAGGAAGACACAGAGCCGGGCATTTAACCCCGTTTCTGAAGGGAAACACACAGCACAGTACTCATCCATGAAACACACTCTGCTTTAGAGCAAGAAGCACTCTCTTGCTTCCTCGAGTATCTAATAAGGCAGGAAACGTGAGTGTGCATAGAACAAAAGAACCGTGTTTCCCACACACGGACCATATCTAGTTCAACTCTGCTTCTGAAACTGATACAAACCACAGGTCCTCTAACATCCAATGCTTTTCAGTTAAGAGCGAGAAACGTGTGAGCTTCGTGAACAATGTAGCTTCCTTGACCTGAAAAGTGAGTGCGTTTACCTGAAACGCAATCTTGCTTGTAGGAAGACACACAGCCTGGCAATTAACTCCGATTCTGAAGGGCAACACACAGCAGAGTTCTCATCCATGAAACACACTCTGCTTTAGAGCAAGATGCACTCTCTTGCTTTCTCAAGTCTCTAATAAGGCGGGAAACGTGAGTGTGCTCAGAACAAAAGAACCGTGTTTCCTACACACAGGGATCATATCCAGTTCAACTCTGCTTCTGAAACTGATACAAACCACAGGTCCTCTAACATCCAATGCTATTCAGTTATGAGCGAGGAACGTGTGAGCTTCGTGAACGATGTAGCTTCATTTGAGCTGAAAAGTGAGTGCTGTTTACCTGAAACGAAGTCTTGCTTGTAGGAAGACACAGATCCTGGCATTTAACTCAGTTTCTGAAGGGAAAGACACAGCACAGTTCTCATCCATGAAACACACTCTGCTTTAGAGCAAGAAGCACTCTCTTGCTTTCGAGCTTCTCTAATAAGGCAGGAAACGTGTGTGCTTAGAACAAAAGAACCGTGTTTCCTACACACACGAACCATATCTAGTTCAACTCTGCTTCTGAAACTGATACAAACCAAAGGTCCTCTAACATCCAATGCTATTCAGTTCAGAGCGAGAAACGTGTGAGCTACGTGAACAATGTAGCTTCCTTTGAGCTGAAAAGTGAGTGCTTTTACCAGAAACAAAGTCTTGCTTGTAGGAAGACACAGAGCCAGGCTTTTAACTCCGTTTCTGAAGGGAAACACACAGCACATTTCTCAGCCATGAAACACACTCTGCTTTAGAGCAAGAAGCACAGTCTTGCTTTCTAGAGTCTCTAATAAAGCGAGAAACGTGTGTGTGCTCAGAACTAAAGAACCGTGTTTCCTACACGCACGGACCACATCTCATTTTACTTTGCTTCTGAAACTGATACAACCACAGGTCCTCTAACATCCAATGCTTTTCAGTTCAGAGGGGGAAACGTGTGAGCTCCGTGAAAGATGTAGCTTCCCTTGAGCTGAAAAGTAAGTACGTTTACCTAAAATGAAGTCTTGTTTGTAGGAAGACACAGAGCCTGGCATTTAACTCCGTTTCTGAAGGGAAACACACAGCACAGTTCTCATCCATGAAACACACTCTGCTTTAGAGCAAGAAGCAGGCTCTTGCTTTCTCAAGTCTCTAATAAGGCAGGAAACGTGAGTGTGCTTACAACAAAAGAACCGTGTTTCCTTCACACACGGACCATTTCTCATTCAACACTGCTTCTGAAACTGATACAAACCACAGGACCTCTAACATCCAATGCTTTTCAGTTAAGAGCCAGAAACGAGTGAGCTTCGTGAACAATGTAGCTTCGTTTGAGCTGAAAAGAGAGTGCGTTTACCAGAAACCAATTCTTGCTTGTAGGAAGACACAGAGCCTGACATTTAACTCTGCTTCTGAAGGGAAACACCAGCACAGTTCTCATCCATGAAACACAGTCTGCTTTAGAGCAAGAAGCACGCTCTTGCTTTCTAGATTCTCTAATAAGGCGGGAAACGTGAGTGTGCTCAGAACAAAAGAACCGTGTTTCCTACACACACGGACCATATCTAGTTCAACTCTGCTTCTGATACTGATACAAACCACAGGTCCTTTAACATCCAATGCTTGTCAGTTAAGAGCGAGTAACGAGTGAGCTTCGTGAATGATGTAGCTTCCTTTGAGCTGAAATGTGAGTGTGTTTACCTGAAACGAAGTCTTGCTTGTAGGAAGACACAGAGCCAGGCTTTTAACTCCGTTTCTGAAGGGAAACACACAGCACAGTTCTCATCCATGAAACACACTCTGCTTTAGAGCAAGAAGCACAGTCTTGCTTTCTAGAGTCTCTAATAAAGCAGGAAACATGTGTGTGCTCAGAACTAAAGAACCGTGTTTCCTACACACACGGACCACATCTCATTCTACTTTGCTTCTGAAACTGATACAACCGCAGGTCCTCTAACATCCAATGCTTTTCAGTTCAGAGGGGGAAACGTGTGAGCTCCGTGAAAGATGTAGCTTCCTTTGAGTTGAAAAGTGTGTGCGTTTACTTGAAACGTAGTCTTGCTTGTAGGAAGACACAGAGCCTGGCATTTAACACCGTTTCTGAAGGGAAACACACAGCACAGTTCTCATCCATGAAACACACTCTTCTTTAGAGCAAGAAGCACGCTATTGCTTTCTAGATTCTCTAATAAGGCTGGAAACATGAGTGTACTCAGAACAATAGAACTGGGTTTCCTACACACACCTACCATGTCTAATTGAAATCTGCTTCTGAAACTGATACAAACCTAAGGGCCTCTAACATCCAATGCTTTTCAGTTCACAGCGAATAACGTGTGAGCTTCGTGAACGATGTAGCTTCTTTTGAGCTGAAAAGTGAGTGTGTTTACCAGAAACGAAGTCTTGCTTGTAGGAAGAAACAGAGCCTGGCATTTAACTCCGTTTCTGAAGGGAAACACACAGCACAGTTCTCATCCATGAAACACACTCTGCTTTAGACCAAGAAGCAGGCTCTTGCTTTCTCAAGTCTTTCATAAGGCAGGAAACGTGAGTGTGCTCAGAACAAAAGAACCGTGTTTCCTACACACACGGAACATTTCTCGTTCAACACTGCTTCTGACACTGATACAAACCACAGGTCCTCTAACATCCAATGCTTTTCAGTTATGAACAAGAAACGTGTGAGCTTCGTGAACGATGTAGCTTCCCTTGAGCTGAAAAGTAAGTACGTTTACCTAAAACGAAGTCTTGCTTGTAGGAAGACACAGAGTCTGGCATTTAACTCCATTTCTGAAGGGAAACACACAGCACAGTTCTCATCCATGAAACACACTCTTCTTTAGAGCAAGAAGCACTCTCTTGCTTTGTCAAGTCTCTAATAAGGCCGGAAACGTGAGTGTGCTCAGAACAAATAACCGTGTTTCCTACACACACGGACCATATCTAGTTCAACTCTGCTTCTGAAACTGATACAAACCACAGGTCCTCTAACATCCAATGCTTTTCAGTTAAAGAGCGAGAAACGTGTGAGCTTCGTGAATGATGTAGCTTCCTTTGAGCTAAAAAGTGAGTGTGTTTACCAGAAACGAAGTCTTGCTTATAGGAATTCACATGGCCTGGCATTTAACTCCGTTTCTGAAGGGAAACACACAGCACAGTTCTCATCCATGAAACACACTCTGCTTTAGAGCAAGAAGCACTCTCTTGCTTTCTCAAGTCTCTAATAAGGCGGGAAACGTGAGTGTGCTCAGAACAAAAGAACCGTGTTTCCTACACACAGGGACCATATCCAGTTCAACTCTGCTTCTGAAACTGATACAAACCACAGGTCCTCTAACATCCAATGATATTCATTTAAGAGCGAGGAACGTGTGAGCTTCGTGAACGATGTAGCTTTGTTTGAGCTGAAAAGTGAGTGCTGTTTACCTGAAACGAAGTCTGGCTTGTAGGAAGACACAGAGCCTGGCATTTAACCCCGTTTCTGAAGGGAAACACACAGCACAGTACTCATCCATGAAACACACTCTGCTTTAGAGCAAGAAGCACTCTCTTGCTTCCTCAAGTCTCTAATAAGGCAGGAAACGTGAGTGTGCTTAGAACAAAAGAACCGTGTTTCCCACACACACGGACCATATCTAGTTCAACTCTGCTTCTGAAACTGATACAAACCAAAGGTCCTCTAACATCCAATGCTATTCAGTTCAGAGCGAGAAACGTGTGAGCTACGTGAACAATGTAGCTTCCTTTGAGCTGAAAAGTGAGTGCTTTTACCAGAAACGAAGTCTTGCGTGTAGGAAGACACAGAGCCAGGCTTTTAACTCCGTTTCTGAAGGGAAACACACAGCACATTTCTCAGCCATGAAACACACTCTGCTTTAGAGCAAGAAGCACAGTCTTGCTTTCTAGAGTCTCTAATAAAGCGGGAAACGTGTGTGTGCTCAGAACAAATAACCGTGTTTCCTACACACACGGACCACATCTCATTTTACTTTGCTTCTGAAACTGATACAACCACAGGTCCTCTAACATCCAATGCTTTTCAGTTCAGAGGGGGAAACGTGTGAGCTCCGTGAAAGATGTAGCTTCCCTTGAGCTGAAAAGTAAGTACGTTTACCTAAAATGAAGTCTTGCTTGTAGGAAGACACAGAGCCTGGCATTTAACTCCGTTTCTGAAGGGAAACACACAGCACAGTTCTCATCCATGAAACACACTCTGCTTTAGAGCAAGAAGCAGGCTCTTGCTTTCTCAAGTCTCTAATAAGGCAGGAAACGTGAGTGTGCTTACAAGAAAAGAACCGTGTTTCCTTCACACACGGACCATTTCTCATTCAACACTGCTTCTGAAACTGATACAAACCACAGGACCTCTAACATCCAATGCTTTTCAGTTAAGAGCCAGAAACGAGTGAGCTTCGTGAACAATGTAGCTTCGTTTGAGCTGAAAAGAGAGTGCGTTTACCAGAAACCAATTCTTGCTTGTAGGAAGACACAGAGCCTGACATTTAACTCTGCTTCTGAAGGGAAACACCAGCACAGTTCTTATCCATGAAACACAGTCTGCTTTAGAGCAAGAAGCACGCTCTTGCTTTCTAGATTCTCTAATAAGGCGGGAAACGTGAGTGTGCTCAGAACAAAAGAACCGTGTTTCCTACACACACGGACCATATCTAGTTCAACTCTGCTTCTGATACTGATACAAACCACAGGTCCTTTAACATCCAATGCTTGTCAGTTAAGAGCGAGTAACGAGTGAGCTTCGTGAATGATGTAGCTTCCTTTGAGCTGAAATGTGAGTGTGTTTTCCTGAAACGAAGTCTTGCTTGTAGGAAGACACAGAGCCAGGCTTTTAACTCCGTTTCTGAAGGGAAACACAGCACAGTTCTCATCCATGAAACACACTCTTCTTTAGAGCAAGAAGCACTCTCTTGCTTTCTCAAGTCTCTAATAAGGCAGGAAACGTGAGTGTGCTCAGAACAAAAGAACCGTGTTTCCTACACACAGGGACCATATCCAGTTCAACTCTGCTTCTGAAACTGATACAAACCACAGGTCCTCTAACATCCAATGATATTCATTTAAGAGCGAGGAACGTGTGAGCTTCGTGAACGATGTAGCTTTGTTTGAGCTGAAAAGTGAGTGCTGTTTACCTGAAGCGAAGTCTGGCTTGTAGGAAGACACAGAGCCGGGCATTTAACCCCGTTTCTGAAGGGAAACACACAGCACAGTACTCATCCATGAAACACACTCTGCTTTAGAGCAAGAAGCACTCTCTTGCTTCCTCAAGTCTCTAATAAGGCAGGAAACGTGAGTGTGCTTAGAACAAAAGAACCGTGTTTCCCACACACGGACCATATCTAGTTCAACTCTGCTTCTGAAACTGATACAAACCACAGGTCCTCTAACATCCAATGCTTTTCAGTTAAGAGCGAGAAACGTGTGAGCTTCGTGAACAATGTAGCTTCCTTGACCTGAAAAGTGAGTGCGTTTACCTGAAACGAAATCTTGCTTGTAGGAAGACACACAGCCTGGCAATTAACTCCGATTCTGAAGGGCAACACACAGCAGAGTTCTCATCCATGAAACACACTCTGCTTTAGAGCAAGAAGCACTCTCTTGCTTTCTCAAGTCTCTAATAATGCGGGAAACGTGAGTGTGCTTAGAACAAAAGAACCGTGTTTCCCACACACGGACCATATCTAGTTCAACTCTGCTTCTGAAACTGATACAAACCACAGGTCCTCTAACATCCAATGCTTTTCAGTTAAGAGCGAGAAACGTGTGAGCTTCGTGAACAATGTAGCTTCCTTGACCTGAAAAGTGAGTGCGTTTACCTGAAACGCAATCTTGCTTGTAGGAAGACACACAGCCTGGCAATTAACTCCAATTCTGAAGGGCAACACACAGCAGAGTTCTCATCCATGAAACACACTCTGCTTTAGAGCAAGATGCACTCTCTTGCTTTCTCAAGTCTCTAATAAGGCGGGAAACGTGAGTGTGCTCAGAACAAAAGAACCGTGTTTCCTACACACAGGGATCATATCCAGTTCAACTCTGCTTCTGAAACTGATACAAACCACAGGTCCTCTAACATCCAATGCTATTCAGTTATGAGCGAGGAACGTGTGAGCTTCGTGAACGATGTAGCTTCATTTGAGCTGAAAAGTGAGTGCTGTTTACCTGAAACGAAGTCTTGCTTGTAGGAAGACACAGATCCTGGCATTTAACTCAGTTTCTGAAGGGAAAGACACAGCACAGTTCTCATCCATGAAACACACTCTGCTTTAGAGCAAGAAGCACTCTCTTGCTTTCGAGCTTCTCTAATAAGGCAGGAAACGTGTGTGCTTAGAACAAAAGAACCGTGTTTCCTACACACACGAACCATATCTAGTTCAACTCTGCTTCTGAAACTGATACAAACCAAAGGTCCTCTAACATCCAATGCTATTCAGTTCAGAGCGAGAAACGTGTGAGCTACGTGAACAATGTAGCTTCCTTTGAGCTGAAAAGTGAGTGCTTTTACCAGAAACAAAGTCTTGCTTGTAGGAAGACACAGAGCCAGGCTTTTAACTCCGTTTCTGAAGGGAAACACACAGCACATTTCTCAGCCATGAAACACACTCTGCTTTAGAGCAAGAAGCACAGTCTTGCTTTCTAGAGTCTCTAATAAAGCGAGAAACGTGTGTGTGCTCAGAACTAAAGAACCGTGTTTCCTACACACACGGACCACATCTCATTTTACTTTGCTTCTGAAACTGATACAACCACAGGTCCTCTAACATCCAATGCTTTTCAGTTCAGAGGGGGAAACGTGTGAGCTCCGTGAAAGATGTAGCTTCCCTTGAGCTGAAAAGTAAGTACGTTTACCTAAAATGAAGTCTTGTTTGTAGGAAGACACAGAGCCTGGCATTTAACTCCGTTTCTGAAGGGAAACACACAGCACAGTTCTCATCCATGAAACACACTCTGCTTTAGAGCAAGAAGCAGGCTCTTGCTTTCTCAAGTCTCTAATAAGGCAGGAAACGTGAGTGTGCTTACAACAAAAGAACCGTGTTTCCTTCACACACGGACCATTTCTCATTCAACACTGCTTCTGAAACTGATACAAACCACAGGACCTCTAACATCCAATGCTTTTCAGTTAAGAGCCAGAAACGAGTGAGCTTCGTGAACAATGTAGCTTCGTTTGAGCTGAAAAGAGAGTGCGTTTACCAGAAACCAATTCTTGCTTGTAGGAAGACACAGAGCCTGACATTTAACTCTGCTTCTGAAGGGAAACACCAGCACAGTTCTCATCCATGAAACACAGTCTGCTTTAGAGCAAGAAGCACGCTCTTGCTTTCTAGATTCTCTAATAAGGCGGGAAACGTGAGTGTGCTCAGAACAAAAGAACCGTGTTTCCTACACACACGGACCATATCTAGTTCAACTCTGCTTCTGATACTGATACAAACCACAGGTCCTTTAACATCCAATGCTTGTCAGTTAAGAGCGAGTAACGAGTGAGCTTCGTGAATGATGTAGCTTCCTTTGAGCTGAAATGTGAGTGTGTTTACCTGAAACGAAGTCTTGCTTGTAGGAAGACACAGAGCCAGGCTTTTAACTCCGTTTCTGAAGGGAAACACACAGCACAGTTCTCATCCATGAAACACACTCTGCTTTAGAGCAAGAAGCACAGTCTTGCTTTCTAGAGTCTCTAATAAAGCGGGAAACGTGTGTGTGCTCAGAACAAATAACCGTGTTTCCTACACACACGGACCACATCTCATTTTACTTTGCTTCTGAAACTGATACAACCACAGGTCCTCTAACATCCAATGCTTTTCAGTTCAGAGGGGGAAACGTGTGAGCTCCGTGAAAGATGTAGCTTCCCTTGAGCTGAAAAGTAAGTACGTTTACCTAAAATGAAGTCTTGCTTGTAGGAAGACACAGAGCCTGGCATTTAACTCCGTTTCTGAAGGGAAACACACAGCACAGTTCTCATCCATGAAACACACTCTGCTTTAGAGCAAGAAGCAGGCTCTTGCTTTCTCAAGTCTCTAATAAGGCAGGAAACGTGAGTGTGCTTACAAGAAAAGAACCGTGTTTCCTTCACACACGGACCATTTCTCATTCAACACTGCTTCTGAAACTGATACAAACCACAGGACCTCTAACATCCAATGCTTTTCAGTTAAGAGCCAGAAACGAGTGAGCTTCGTGAACAATGTAGGTTCGTTTGAGCTGAAAAGAGAGTGCGTTTACCAGAAACCAATTCTTGCTTGTAGGAAGACACAGAGCCTGACATTTAACTCTGCTTCTGAAGGGAAACACCAGCACAGTTCTTATCCATGAAACACAGTCTGCTTTAGAGCAAGAAGCACGCTCTTGCTTTCTAGATTCTCTAATAAGGCGGGAAACGTGAGTGTGCTCAGAACAAAAGAACCGTGTTTCCTACACACACGGACCATATCTAGTTCAACTCTGCTTCTGATACTGATACAAACCACAGGTCCTTTAACATCCAATGCTTGTCAGTTAAGAGCGAGTAACGAGTGAGCTTCGTGAATGATGTAGCTTCCTTTGAGCTGAAATGTGAGTGTGTTTTCCTGAAACGAAGTCTTGCTTGTAGGAAGACACAGAGCCAGGCTTTTAACTCCGTTTCTGAAGGGAAACACAGCACAGTTCTCATCCATGAAACACACTCTTCTTTAGAGCAAGAAGCACTCTCTTGCTTTCTCAAGTCTCTAATAAGGCAGGAAACGTGAGTGTGCTCAGAACAAAAGAACCGTGTTTCCTACACACAGGGACCATATCCAGTTCAACTCTGCTTCTGAAACTGATACAAACCACAGGTCCTCTAACATCCAATGATATTCATTTAAGAGCGAGGAACGTGTGAGCTTCGTGAACGATGTAGCTTTGTTTGAGCTGAAAAGTGAGTGCTGTTTACCTGAAGCGAAGTCTGGCTTGTAGGAAGACACAGAGCCGGGCATTTAACCCCGTTTCTGAAGGGAAACACACAGCACAGTACTCATCCATGAAACACACTCTGCTTTAGAGCAAGAAGCACTCTCTTGCTTCCTCAAGTCTCTAATAAGGCAGGAAACGTGAGTGTGCTTAGAACAAAAGAACCGTGTTTCCCACACACGGACCATATCTAGTTCAACTCTGCTTCTGAAACTGATACAAACCACAGGTCCTCTAACATCCAATGCTTTTCAGTTAAGAGCGAGAAACGTGTGAGCTTCGTGAACAATGTAGCTTCCTTGACCTGAAAAGTGAGTGCGTTTACCTGAAACGAAATCTTGCTTGTAGGAAGACACACAGCCTGGCAATTAACTCCGATTCTGAAGGGCAACACACAGCAGAGTTCTCATCCATGAAACACACTCTGCTTTAGAGCAAGAAGCACTCTCTTGCTTTCTCAAGTCTCTAATAATGCGGGAAACGTGAGTGTGCTTAGAACAAAAGAACCGTGTTTCCCACACACGGACCATATCTAGTTCAACTCTGCTTCTGAAACTGATACAAACCACAGGTCCTCTAACATCCAATGCTTTTCAGTTAAGAGCGAGAAACGTGTGAGCTTCGTGAACAATGTAGCTTCCTTGACCTGAAAAGTGAGTGCGTTTACCTGAAACGCAATCTTGCTTGTAGGAAGACACACAGCCTGGCAATTAACTCCAATTCTGAAGGGCAACACACAGCAGAGTTCTCATCCATGAAACACACTCTGCTTTAGAGCAAGATGCACTCTCTTGCTTTCTCAAGTCTCTAATAAGGCGGGAAACGTGAGTGTGCTCAGAACAAAAGAACCGTGTTTCCTACACACAGGGATCATATCCAGTTCAACTCTGCTTCTGAAACTGATACAAACCACAGGTCCTCTAACATCCAATGCTATTCAGTTATGAGCGAGGAACGTGTGAGCTTCGTGAACGATGTAGCTTCATTTGAGCTGAAAAGTGAGTGCTGTTTACCTGAAACGAAGTCTTGCTTGTAGGAAGACACAGATCCTGGCATTTAACTCAGTTTCTGAAGGGAAAGACACAGCACAGTTCTCATCCATGAAACACACTCTGCTTTAGAGCAAGAAGCACTCTCTTGCTTTCGAGCTTCTCTAATAAGGCAGGAAACGTGTGTGCTTAGAACAAAAGAACCGTGTTTCCTACACACACGAACCATATCTAGTTCAACTCTGCTTCTGAAACTGATACAAACCAAAGGTCCTCTAACATCCAATGCTATTCAGTTCAGAGCGAGAAACGTGTGAGCTACGTGAACAATGTAGCTTCCTTTGAGCTGAAAAGTGAGTGCTTTTACCAGAAACAAAGTCTTGCTTGTAGGAAGACACAGAGCCAGGCTTTTAACTCCGTTTCTGAAGGGAAACACACAGCACATTTCTCAGCCATGAAACACACTCTGCTTTAGAGCAAGAAGCACAGTCTTGCTTTCTAGAGTCTCTAATAAAGCGAGAAACGTGTGTGTGCTCAGAACTAAAGAACCGTGTTTCCTACACACACGGACCACATCTCATTTTACTTTGCTTCTGAAACTGATACAACCACAGGTCCTCTAACATCCAATGCTTTTCAGTTCAGAGGGGGAAACGTGTGAGCTCCGTGAAAGATGTAGCTTCCCTTGAGCTGAAAAGTAAGTACGTTTACGTAAAATGAAGTCTTGTTTGTAGGAAGACACAGAGCCTGGCATTTAACTCCGTTTCTGAAGGGAAACACACAGCACAGTTCTCATCCATGAAACACACTCTGCTTTAGAGCAAGAAGCAGGCTCTTGCTTTCTCAAGTCTCTAATAAGGCAGGAAACGTGAGTGTGCTTACAACAAAAGAACCGTGTTTCCTTCACACACGGACCATTTCTCATTCAACACTGCTTCTGAAACTGATACAAACCACAGGACCTCTAACATCCAATGCTTTTCAGTTAAGAGCCAGAAACGAGTGAGCTTCGTGAACAATGTAGCTTCGTTTGAGCTGAAAAGAGAGTGCGTTTACCAGAAACCAATTCTTGCTTGTAGGAAGACACAGAGCCTGACATTTAACTCTGCTTCTGAAGGGAAACACCAGCACAGTTCTCATCCATGAAACACAGTCTGCTTTAGAGCAAGAAGCACGCTCTTGCTTTCTAGATTCTCTAATAAGGCGGGAAACGTGAGTGTGCTCAGAACAAAAGAACCGTGTTTCCTACACACACGGACCATATCTAGTTCAACTCTGCTTCTGATACTGATACAAACCACAGGTCCTTTAACATCCAATGCTTGTCAGTTAAGAGCGAGTAACGAGTGAGCTTCGTGAATGATGTAGCTTCCTTTGAGCTGAAATGTGAGTGTGTTTACCTGAAACGAAGTCTTGCTTGTAGGAAGACACAGAGCCAGGCTTTTAACTCCGTTTCTGAAGGGAAACACACAGCACAGTTCTCATCCATGAAACACACTCTGCTTTAGAGCAAGAAGCACAGTCTTGCTTTCTAGAGTCTCTAATAAAGCAGGAAACATGTGTGTGCTCAGAACTAAAGAACCGTGTTTCCTACACACACGGACCACATCTCATTCTACTTTGCTTCTGAAACTGATACAACCGCAGGTCCTCTAACATCCAATGCTTTTCAGTTCAGAGGGGGAAACGTGTGAGCTCCGTGAAAGATGTAGCTTCCTTTGAGTTGAAAAGTGTGTGCGTTTACTTGAAACGTAGTCTTGCTTGTAGGAAGACACAGAGCCTGGCATTTAACACCGTTTCTGAAGGGAAACACACAGCACAGTTCTCATCCATGAAACACACTCTTCTTTAGAGCAAGAAGCACGCTATTGCTTTCTAGATTCTCTAATAAGGCTGGAAACATGAGTGTACTCAGAACAATAGAACTGGGTTTCCTACACACACCTACCATGTCTAATTGAAATCTGCTTCTGAAACTGATACAAACCTAAGGGCCTCTAACATCCAATGCTTTTCAGTTCACAGCGAATAACGTGTGAGCTTCGTGAACGATGTAGCTTCTTTTGAGCTGAAAAGTGACTGCTTTTACCTGAAACGTAGTCTTGATGTAAGAAGACACAGAGCCTGGCATTTAACTCCGTTTCTGAAGGGAAACACACAGCACAGTTCTCATCCATGAAACACACTCTGCTTTAGAGCAAGAAGCAGGCTCTTGCTTTCTCAAGTCTCTAATAAGGCAGGAAACGTGAGTGTGCTTACAAGAAAAGAACCGTGTTTCCTTCACACACGGACCATTTCTCATTCAACACTGCTTCTGAAACTGATACAAACCACAGGACCTCTAACATCCAATGCTTTTCAGTTAAGAGCCAGAAACGAGTGAGCTTCGTGAACAATGTAGCTTCGTTTGAGCTGAAAAGAGAGTGCGTTTACCAGAAACCAATTCTTGCTTGTAGGAAGACACAGAGCCTGACATTTAACTCTGCTTCTGAAGGGAAACACCAGCACAGTTCTTATCCATGAAACACAGTCTGCTTTAGAGCAAGAAGCACGCTCTTGCTTTCTAGATTCTCTAATAAGGCGGGAAACGTGAGTGTGCTCAGAACAAAAGAACCGTGTTTCCTACACACACGGACCATATCTAGTTCAACTCTGCTTCTGATACTGATACAAACCACAGGTCCTTTAACATCCAATGCTTGTCAGTTAAGAGCGAGTAACGAGTGAGCTTCGTGAATGATGTAGCTTCCTTTGAGCTGAAATGTGAGTGTGTTTTCCTGAAACGAAGTCTTGCTTGTAGGAAGACACAGAGCCAGGCTTTTAACTCCGTTTCTGAAGGGAAACACAGCACAGTTCTCATCCATGAAACACACTCTTCTTTAGAGCAAGAAGCACTCTCTTGCTTTCTCAAGTCTCTAATAAGGCAGGAAACGTGAGTGTGCTCAGAACAAAAGAACCGTGTTTCCTACACACAGGGACCATATCCAGTTCAACTCTGCTTCTGAAACTGATACAAACCACAGGTCCTCTAACATCCAATGATATTCATTTAAGAGCGAGGAACGTGTGAGCTTCGTGAACGATGTAGCTTTGTTTGAGCTGAAAAGTGAGTGCTGTTTACCTGAAGCGAAGTCTGGCTTGTAGGAAGACACAGAGCCGGGCATTTAACCCCGTTTCTGAAGGGAAACACACAGCACAGTACTCATCCATGAAACACACTCTGCTTTAGAGCAAGAAGCACTCTCTTGCTTCCTCAAGTCTCTAATAAGGCAGGAAACGTGAGTGTGCTTAGAACAAAAGAACCGTGTTTCCCACACACGGACCATATCTAGTTCAACTCTGCTTCTGAAACTGATACAAACCACAGGTCCTCTAACATCCAATGCTTTTCAGTTAAGAGCGAGAAACGTGTGAGCTTCGTGAACAATGTAGCTTCCTTGACCTGAAAAGTGAGTGCGTTTACCTGAAACGAAATCTTGCTTGTAGGAAGACACACAGCCTGGCAATTAACTCCGATTCTGAAGGGCAACACACAGCAGAGTTCTCATCCATGAAACACACTCTGCTTTAGAGCAAGAAGCACTCTCTTGCTTTCTCAAGTCTCTAATAATGCGGGAAACGTGAGTGTGCTTAGAACAAAAGAACCGTGTTTCCCACACACGGACCATATCTAGTTCAACTCTGCTTCTGAAACTGATACAAACCACAGGTCCTCTAACATCCAATGCTTTTCAGTTAAGAGCGAGAAACGTGTGAGCTTCGTGAACAATGTAGCTTCCTTGACCTGAAAAGTGAGTGCGTTTACCTGAAACGCAATCTTGCTTGTAGGAAGACACACAGCCTGGCAATTAACTCCAATTCTGAAGGGCAACACACAGCAGAGTTCTCATCCATGAAACACACTCTGCTTTAGAGCAAGATGCACTCTCTTGCTTTCTCAAGTCTCTAATAAGGCGGGAAACGTGAGTGTGCTCAGAACAAAAGAACCGTGTTTCCTACACACAGGGATCATATCCAGTTCAACTCTGCTTCTGAAACTGATACAAACCACAGGTCCTCTAACATCCAATGCTATTCAGTTATGAGCGAGGAACGTGTGAGCTTCGTGAACGATGTAGCTTCATTTGAGCTGAAAAGTGAGTGCTGTTTACCTGAAACGAAGTCTTGCTTGTAGGAAGACACAGATCCTGGCATTTAACTCAGTTTCTGAAGGGAAAGACACAGCACAGTTCTCATCCATGAAACACACTCTGCTTTAGAGCAAGAAGCACTCTCTTGCTTTCGAGCTTCTCTAATAAGGCAGGAAACGTGTGTGCTTAGAACAAAAGAACCGTGTTTCCTACACACACGAACCATATCTAGTTCAACTCTGCTTCTGAAACTGATACAAACCAAAGGTCCTCTAACATCCAATGCTATTCAGTTCAGAGCGAGAAACGTGTGAGCTACGTGAACAATGTAGCTTCCTTTGAGCTGAAAAGTGAGTGCTTTTACCAGAAACAAAGTCTTGCTTGTAGGAAGACACAGAGCCAGGCTTTTAACTCCGTTTCTGAAGGGAAACACACAGCACATTTCTCAGCCATGAAACACACTCTGCTTTAGAGCAAGAAGCACAGTCTTGCTTTCTAGAGTCTCTAATAAAGCGAGAAACGTGTGTGTGCTCAGAACTAAAGAACCGTGTTTCCTACACACACGGACCACATCTCATTTTACTTTGCTTCTGAAACTGATACAACCACAGGTCCTCTAACATCCAATGCTTTTCAGTTCAGAGGGGGAAACGTGTGAGCTCCGTGAAAGATGTAGCTTCCCTTGAGCTGAAAAGTAAGTACGTTTACGTAAAATGAAGTCTTGTTTGTAGGAAGACACAGAGCCTGGCATTTAACTCCGTTTCTGAAGGGAAACACACAGCACAGTTCTCATCCATGAAACACACTCTGCTTTAGAGCAAGAAGCAGGCTCTTGCTTTCTCAAGTCTCTAATAAGGCAGGAAACGTGAGTGTGCTTACAACAAAAGAACCGTGTTTCCTTCACACACGGACCATTTCTCATTCAACACTGCTTCTGAAACTGATACAAACCACAGGACCTCTAACATCCAATGCTTTTCAGTTAAGAGCCAGAAACGAGTGAGCTTCGTGAACAATGTAGCTTCGTTTGAGCTGAAAAGAGAGTGCGTTTACCAGAAACCAATTCTTGCTTGTAGGAAGACACAGAGCCTGACATTTAACTCTGCTTCTGAAGGGAAACACCAGCACAGTTCTCATCCATGAAACACAGTCTGCTTTAGAGCAAGAAGCACGCTCTTGCTTTCTAGATTCTCTAATAAGGCGGGAAACGTGAGTGTGCTCAGAACAAAAGAACCGTGTTTCCTACACACACGGACCATATCTAGTTCAACTCTGCTTCTGATACTGATACAAACCACAGGTCCTTTAACATCCAATGCTTGTCAGTTAAGAGCGAGTAACGAGTGAGCTTCGTGAATGATGTAGCTTCCTTTGAGCTGAAATGTGAGTGTGTTTACCTGAAACGAAGTCTTGCTTGTAGGAAGACACAGAGCCAGGCTTTTAACTCCGTTTCTGAAGGGAAACACACAGCACAGTTCTCATCCATGAAACACACTCTGCTTTAGAGCAAGAAGCACAGTCTTGCTTTCTAGAGTCTCTAATAAAGCAGGAAACATGTGTGTGCTCAGAACTAAAGAACCGTGTTTCCTACACACACGGACCACATCTCATTCTACTTTGCTTCTGAAACTGATACAACCGCAGGTCCTCTAACATCCAATGCTTTTCAGTTCAGAGGGGGAAACGTGTGAGCTCCGTGAAAGATGTAGCTTCCTTTGAGTTGAAAAGTGTGTGCGTTTACTTGAAACGTAGTCTTGCTTGTAGGAAGACACAGAGCCTGGCATTTAACACCGTTTCTGAAGGGAAACACACAGCACAGTTCTCATCCATGAAACACACTCTTCTTTAGAGCAAGAAGCACGCTATTGCTTTCTAGATTCTCTAATAAGGCTGGAAACATGAGTGTACTCAGAACAATAGAACTGGGTTTCCTACACACACCTACCATGTCTAATTGAAATCTGCTTCTGAAACTGATACAAACCTAAGGGCCTCTAACATCCAATGCTTTTCAGTTCACAGCGAATAACGTGTGAGCTTCGTGAACGATGTAGCTTCTTTTGAGCTGAAAAGTGAGTGTGTTTACCAGAAACGAAGTCTTGCTTGTAGGAAGAAACAGAGCCTGGCATTTAACTCCGTTTCTGAAGGGAAACACACAGCACAGTTCTCATCCATGAAACACACTCTGCTTTAGACCAAGAAGCAGGCTCTTGCTTTCTCAAGTCTTTCATAAGGCAGGAAACGTGAGTGTGCTTAGAACAAAAGAACCGTGTTTCCTACACACACGGAACATTTCTCGTTCAACACTGCTTCTGACACTGATACAAACCACAGGTCCTCTAACATCCAATGCTTTTCAGTTATGAACAAGAAACGTGTGAGCTTCGTGAACGATGTAGCTTCCCTTGAGCTGAAAAGTAAGTACGTTTACCTAAAACGAAGTCTTGCTTGTAGGAAGACACAGAGTCTGGCATTTAACTCCATTTCTGAAGGGAAACACACAGCACAGTTCTCATCCATGAAACACACTCTTCTTTAGAGCAAGAAGCACTCTCTTGCTTTGTCAAGTCTCTAATAAGGCCGGAAACGTGAGTGTGCTCAGAACAAATAACCGTGTTTCCTACACACACGGACCATATCTAGTTCAACTCTGCTTCTGAAACTGATACAAACCACAGGTCCTCTAACATCCAATGCTTTTCAGTTAAAGAGCGAGAAACGTGTGAGCTTCGTGAATGATGTAGCTTCCTTTGAGCTAAAAAGTGAGTGTGTTTACCAGAAACGAAGTCTTGCTTGTAGGAATTCACATGGCCTAGCATTTAACTCCGTTTCTGAAGGGAAACACACAGCACAGTTCTCATCCATGAAACACACTCTGCTTTAGAGCAAGAAGCACTCTCTTGCTTTCTCAAGTCTCTAATAAGGCGGGAAACGTGAGTGTGCTCAGAACAAAAGAACCGTGTTTCCTACACACAGGGACCATATCCAGTTCAACTCTGCTTCTGAAACTGATACAAACCACAGGTCCTCTAACATCCAATGATATTCATTTAAGAGCGAGGAACGTGTGAGCTTCGTGAACGATGTAGCTTTGTTTGAGCTGAAAAGTGAGTGCTGTTTACCTGAAACGAAGTCTGGCTTGTAGGAAGACACAGAGCCGGGCATTTAACCCCGTTTCTGAAGGGAAACACACAGCACAGTACTCATCCATGAAACACACTCTGCTTTAGAGCAAGAAGCACTCTCTTGCTTCCTCAAGTCTCTAATAAGGCAGGAAACGTGAGTGTGCTTAGAACAAAAGAACCGTGTTTCCCACACACACGGACCATATCTAGTTCAACTCTGCTTCTGAAACTGATACAAACCAAAGGTCCTCTAACATCCAATGCTATTCAGTTCAGAGCGAGAAACGTGTGAGCTACGTGAACAATGTAGCTTCCTTTGAGCTGAAAAGTGAGTGCTTTTACCAGAAACGAAGTCTTGCGTGTAGGAAGACACAGAGCCAGGCTTTTAACTCCGTTTCTGAAGGGAAACACACAGCACATTTCTCAGCCATGAAACACACTCTGCTTTAGAGCAAGAAGCACAGTCTTGCTTTCTAGAGTCTCTAATAAAGCGGGAAACGTGTGTGTGCTCAGAACAAATAACCGTGTTTCCTACACACACGGACCACATCTCATTTTACTTTGCTTCTGAAACTGATACAACCACAGGTCCTCTAACATCCAATGCTTTTCAGTTCAGAGGGGGAAACGTGTGAGCTCCGTGAAAGATGTAGCTTCCCTTGAGCTGAAAAGTAAGTACGTTTACCTAAAATGAAGTCTTGCTTGTAGGAAGACACAGAGCCTGGCATTTAACTCCGTTTCTGAAGGGAAACACACAGCACAGTTCTCATCCATGAAACACACTCTGCTTTAGAGCAAGAAGCAGGCTCTTGCTTTCTCAAGTCTCTAATAAGGCAGGAAACGTGAGTGTGCTTACAAGAAAAGAACCGTGTTTCCTTCACACACGGACCATTTCTCATTCAACACTGCTTCTGAAACTGATACAAACCACAGGACCTCTAACATCCAATGCTTTTCAGTTAAGAGCCAGAAACGAGTGAGCTTCGTGAACAATGTAGCTTCGTTTGAGCTGAAAAGAGAGTGCGTTTACCAGAAACCAATTCTTGCTTGTAGGAAGACACAGAGCCTGACATTTAACTCTGCTTCTGAAGGGAAACACCAGCACAGTTCTTATCCATGAAACACAGTCTGCTTTAGAGCAAGAAGCACGCTCTTGCTTTCTAGATTCTCTAATAAGGCGGGAAACGTGAGTGTGCTCAGAACAAAAGAACCGTGTTTCCTACACACACGGACCATATCTAGTTCAACTCTGCTTCTGATACTGATACAAACCACAGGTCCTTTAACATCCAATGCTTGTCAGTTAAGAGCGAGTAACGAGTGAGCTTCGTGAATGATGTAGCTTCCTTTGAGCTGAAATGTGAGTGTGTTTTCCTGAAACGAAGTCTTGCTTGTAGGAAGACACAGAGCCAGGCTTTTAACTCCGTTTCTGAAGGGAAACACAGCACAGTTCTCATCCATGAAACACACTCTTCTTTAGAGCAAGAAGCACTCTCTTGCTTTCTCAAGTCTCTAATAAGGCAGGAAACGTGAGTGTGCTCAGAACAAAAGAACCGTGTTTCCTACACACAGGGACCATATCCAGTTCAACTCTGCTTCTGAAACTGATACAAACCACAGGTCCTCTAACATCCAATGATATTCATTTAAGAGCGAGGAACGTGTGAGCTTCGTGAACGATGTAGCTTTGTTTGAGCTGAAAAGTGAGTGCTATTTACCTGAAGCGAAGTCTGGCTTGTAGGAAGACACCGAGGCGGGCATTTAACCCCGTTTCTGAAGGGAAACACACAGCACAGTACTCATCCATGAAACACACTCTGCTTTAGAGCAAGAAGCACTCTCTTGCTTCCTCAAGTCTCTAATAAGGCAGGAAACGTGAGTGTGCTTAGAACAAAAGAACCGTGTTTCCCACACACGGACCATATCTAGTTCAACTCTGCTTCTGAAACTGATACAAACCACAGGTCCTCTAACATCCAATGCTTTTCAGTTAAGAGCGAGAAACGTGTGAGCTTCGTGAACAATGTAGCTTCCTTGACCTGAAAAGTGAGTGCGTTTACCTGAAACGAAATCTTGCTTGTAGGAAGACACACAGCCTGGCAATTAACTCCGATTCTGAAGGGCAACACACAGCAGAGTTCTCATCCATGAAACACACTCTGCTTTAGAGCAAGAAGCACTCTCTTGCTTTCTCAAGTCTCTAATAATGCGGGAAACGTGAGTGTGCTCAGAACAAAAGAACCGTGTTTCCTACACACAGGGATCATATCCAGTTCAACTCTGCTTCTGAAACTGATACAAACCACAGGTCCTCTAACATCCAATGCTATTCAGTTATGAGCGAGGAACGTGTGAGCTTCGTGAACGATGTAGCTTCATTTGAGCTGAAAAGTGAGTGCTGTTTACCTGAAACGAAGTCTTGCTTGTAGGAAGACACAGATCCTGGCATTTAACTCAGTTTCTGAAGGGAAAGACACAGCACAGTTCTCATCCATGAAACACACTCTGCTTTAGAGCAAGAAGCACTCTCTTGCTTTCTAGCTTCTCTAATAAGGCAGGAAACGTGTGTGCTTAGAACAAAAGAACCGTGTTTCCTACACACACGAACCATATCTAGTTCAACTCTGCTTCTGAAACTGATACAAACCAAAGGTCCTCTAACATCCAATGCTATTCAGTTCAGAGCGAGAAACGTGTGAGCTACGTGAACAATGTAGCTTCCTTTGAGCTGAAAAGTGAGTGCTTTTACCAGAAACAAAGTCTTGCTTGTAGGAAGACACAGAGCCAGGCTTTTAACTCCGTTTCTGAAGGGAAACACACAGCACATTTCTCAGCCATGAAACACACTCTGCTTTAGAGCAAGAAGCACAGTCTTGCTTTCTAGAGTCTCTAATAAAGCGAGAAACGTGTGTGTGCTCAGAACTAAAGGACCGTGTTTCAAACACACACGGACCACATCTCATTTTACTTTGCTTCTGAAACTGATACAACCACAGGTCCTCTAACATCCAATGCTTTTCAGTTCAGAGGGGGAAACGTGTGAGCTCTGTGTAAGATGTAGCTTCCCTTGAGCTGAAAAGTAAGTACGTTTACGTAAAATGAAGTCTTGTTTGTAGGAAGACACAGAGCCTGGCATTTAACTCCGTTTCTGAAGGGAAACACACAGCACAGTTCTCATCCATGAAACACACTCTGCTTTAGAGCAAGAAGCAGGCTCTTGCTTTCTCAAGTCTCTAATAAGGCAGGAAACGTGAGTGTGCTTACAACAAAAGAACCGTGTTTCCTTCACACACGGACCATTTCTCATTCAACACTGCTTCTGAAACTGATACAAACCACAGGTCCTTTAACATCCAATGCTTGTCAGTTAAGAGCGAGTAACGAGTGAGCTTCGTGAATGATGTAGCTTCCTTTGAGCTGAAATGTGAGTGTGTTTACCTGAAACGAAGTCTTGCTTGTAGGAAGACACAGAGCCAGGCTTTTAACTCCGTTTCTGAAGGGAAACACACAGCACAGTTCTCATCCATGAAACACACTCTGCTTTAGAGCAAGAAGCACAGTCTTGCTTTCTAGAGTCTCTAATAAAGCAGGAAACATGTGTGTGCAAAGAACTAAAGAACCGTGTTTCCTACACACACGGACCACATCTCATTCTACTTTGCTTCTGAAACTGATACAACCGCAGGTCCTCTAACATCCAATGCTTTTCAGTTCAGAGGGGGAAACGTGTGAGCTCCGTGAAAGATGTAGCTTCCTTTGAGTTGAAAAGTGTGTGCGTTTACTTGAAACGTAGTCTTGCTTGTAGGAAGACACAGAGCCTGGCATTTAACACCGTTTCTGAAGGGAAACACACAGCACAGTTCTCATCCATGAAACACACTCTTCTTTAGAGCAAGAAGCACGCTATTGCGTTCTAGATTCTCTAATAAGGCTGGAAACATGAGTGTACTCAGAACAATAGAACTGGGTTTCCTACACACACCTACCATGTCTAATTGAAATCTGCTTCTGAAACTGATACAAACCTAAGGGCCTCTAACATCCAATGCTTTTCAGTTCACAGCGAATAACGTGTGAGCTTCGTGAACGATGTAGCTTCTTTTGAGCTGAAAAGTGAGTGTGTTTACCAGAAACGAAGTCTTGCTTGTAGGAAGAAACAGAGCCTGGCATTTAACTCCGTTTCTGAAGGGAAACACACAGCACAGTTCTCATCCATGAAACACACTCTGCTTTAGACCAAGAAGCAGGCTCTTGCTTTCTCAAGTCTTTCATAAGGCAGGAAACGTGAGTGTGCTTAGAACAAAAGAACCGTGTTTCCTACACACACGGAACATTTCTCGTTCAACACTGCTTCTGACACTGATACAAACCACAGGTCCTCTAACATCCAATGCTTTTCAGTTATGAACAAGAAACGTGTGAGCTTCGTGAACGATGTAGCTTCCCTTGAGCTGAAAAGTAAGTACGTTTACCTAAAACGAAGTCTTGCTTGTAGGAAGACACAGAGTCTGGCATTTAACTCCATTTCTGAAGGGAAACACACAGCACAGTTCTCATCCATGAAACACACTCTTCTTTAGAGCAAGAAGCACTCTCTTGCTTTGTCAAGTCTCTAATAAGGCCGGAAACGTGAGTGTGCTCAGAACAAATAACCGTGTTTCCTACACACACGGACCATATCTAGTTCAACTCTGCTTCTGAAACTGATACAAACCACAGGTCCTCTAACATCCAATGCTTTTCAGTTAAAGAGCGAGAAACGTGTGAGCTTCGTGAATGATGTAGCTTCCTTTGAGCTAAAAAGTGAGTGTGTTTACCAGAAACGAAGTCTTGCTTGTAGGAATTCACATGGCCTGGCATTTAACTCCGTTTCTGAAGGGAAACACACAGCACAGTTCTCATCCATGAAACACACTCTGCTTTAGAGCAAGAAGCACTCTCTTGCTTTCTCAAGTCTCTAATAAGGCGGGAAACGTGAGTGTGCTCAGAACAAAAGAACCGTGTTTCCTACACACAGGGACCATATCCAGTTCAACTCTGCTTCTGAAACTGATACAAACCACAGGTCCTCTAACATCCAATGATATTCATTTAAGAGCGAGGAACGTGTGAGCTTCGTGAACGATGTAGCTTTGTTTGAGCTGAAAAGTGAGTGCTGTTTACCTGAAACGAAGTCTGGCTTGTAGGAAGACACAGAGCCGGGCATTTAACCCCGTTTCTGAAGGGAAACACACAGCACAGTACTCATCCATGAAACACACTCTGCTTTAGAGCAAGAAGCACTCTCTTGCTTCCTCAAGTCTCTAATAAGGCAGGAAACGTGAGTGTGCTTAGAACAAAAGAACCGTGTTTCCCACACACACGGACCATATCTAGTTCAACTCTGCTTCTGAAACTGATACAAACCAAAGGTCCTCTAACATCCAATGCTATTCAGTTCAGAGCGAGAAACGTGTGAGCTACGTGAACAATGTAGCTTCCTTTGAGCTGAAAAGTGAGTGCTTTTACCAGAAACGAAGTCTTGCGTGTAGGAAGACACAGAGCCAGGCTTTTAACTCCGTTTCTGAAGGGAAACACACAGCACATTTCTCAGCCATGAAACACACTCTGCTTTAGAGCAAGAAGCACAGTCTTGCTTTCTAGAGTCTCTAATAAAGCGGGAAACGTGTGTGTGCTCAGAACAAATAACCGTGTTTCCTACACACACGGACCACATCTCATTTTACTTTGCTTCTGAAACTGATACAACCACAGGTCCTCTAACATCCAATGCTTTTCAGTTCAGAGGGGGAAACGTGTGAGCTCTGTGTAAGATGTAGCTTCCCTTGAGCTGAAAAGTAAGTACGTTTACGTAAAATGAAGTCTTGTTTGTAGGAAGACACAGAGCCTGGCATTTAACTCCGTTTCTGAAGGGAAACACACAGCACAGTTCTCATCCATGAAACACACTCTGCTTTAGAGCAAGAAGCAGGCTCTTGCTTTCTCAAGTCTCTAATAAGGCAGGAAACGTGAGTGTGCTTACAACAAAAGAACCGTGTTTCCTTCACACACGGACCATTTCTCATTCAACACTGCTTCTGAAACTGATACAAACCACAGGTCCTTTAACATCCAATGCTTGTCAGTTAAGAGCGAGTAACGAGTGAGCTTCGTGAATGATGTAGCTTCCTTTGAGCTGAAATGTGAGTGTGTTTACCTGAAACGAAGTCTTGCTTGTAGGAAGACACAGAGCCAGGCTTTTAACTCCGTTTCTGAAGGGAAACACACAGCACAGTTCTCATCCATGAAACACACTCTGCTTTAGAGCAAGAAGCACAGTCTTGCTTTCTAGAGTCTCTAATAAAGCAGGAAACATGTGTGTGCAAAGAACTAAAGAACCGTGTTTCCTACACACACGGACCACATCTCATTCTACTTTGCTTCTGAAACTGATACAACCGCAGGTCCTCTAACATCCAATGCTTTTCAGTTCAGAGGGGGAAACGTGTGAGCTCCGTGAAAGATGTAGCTTCCTTTGAGTTGAAAAGTGTGTGCGTTTACTTGAAACGTAGTCTTGCTTGTAGGAAGACACAGAGCCTGGCATTTAACACCGTTTCTGAAGGGAAACACACAGCACAGTTCTCATCCATGAAACACACTCTTCTTTAGAGCAAGAAGCACGCTATTGCGTTCTAGATTCTCTAATAAGGCTGGAAACATGAGTGTACTCAGAACAATAGAACTGGGTTTCCTACACACACCTACCATGTCTAATTGAAATCTGCTTCTGAAACTGATACAAACCTAAGGGCCTCTAACATCCAATGCTTTTCAGTTCACAGCGAATAACGTGTGAGCTTCGTGAACGATGTAGCTTCTTTTGAGCTGAAAAGTGAGTGTGTTTACCAGAAACGAAGTCTTGCTTGTAGGAAGAAACAGAGCCTGGCATTTAACTCCGTTTCTGAAGGGAAACACACAGCACAGTTCTCATCCATGAAACACACTCTGCTTTAGACCAAGAAGCAGGCTCTTGCTTTCTCAAGTCTTTCATAAGGCAGGAAACGTGAGTGTGCTTAGAACAAAAGAACCGTGTTTCCTACACACACGGAACATTTCTCGTTCAACACTGCTTCTGACACTGATACAAACCACAGGTCCTCTAACATCCAATGCTTTTCAGTTATGAACAAGAAACGTGTGAGCTTCGTGAACGATGTAGCTTCCCTTGAGCTGAAAAGTAAGTACGTTTACCTAAAACGAAGTCTTGCTTGTAGGAAGACACAGAGTCTGGCATTTAACTCCATTTCTGAAGGGAAACACACAGCACAGTTCTCATCCATGAAACACACTCTTCTTTAGAGCAAGAAGCACTCTCTTGCTTTGTCAAGTCTCTAATAAGGCCGGAAACGTGAGTGTGCTCAGAACAAATAACCGTGTTTCCTACACACACGGACCATATCTAGTTCCACTCTGCTTCTGAAACTGATACAAACCACAGGTCCTCTAACATCCAATGCTTTTCAGTTAAAGAGCGAGAAACGTGTGAGCTTCGTGAATGATGTAGCTTCCTTTGAGCTAAAAAGTGAGTGTGTTTACCAGAAACGAAGTCTTGCTTGTAGGAATTCACATGGCCTGGCATTTAACTCCGTTTCTGAAGGGAAACACACAGCACAGTTCTCATCCATGAAACACACTCTGCTTTAGAGCAAGAAGCACTCTCTTGCTTTCTCAAGTCTCTAATAAGGCGGGAAACGTGAGTGTGCTCAGAACAAAAGAACCGTGTTTCCTACACACAGGGACCATATCCAGTTCAACTCTGCTTCTGAAACTGATACAAACCACAGGTCCTCTAACATCCAATGATATTCATTTAAGAGCGAGGAACGTGTGAGCTTCGTGAACGATGTAGCTTTGTTTGAGCTGAAAAGTGAGTGCTGTTTACCTGAAACGAAGTCTGGCTTGTAGGAAGACACAGAGCCGGGCATTTAACCCCGTTTCTGAAGGGAAACACACAGCACAGTACTCATCCATGAAACACACTCTGCTTTAGAGCAAGAAGCACTCTCTTGCTTCCTCAAGTCTCTAATAAGGCAGGAAACGTGAGTGTGCTTAGAACAAAAGAACCGTGTTTCCCACACACACGGACCATATCTAGTTCAACTCTGCTTCTGAAACTGATACAAACCAAAGGTCCTCTAACATCCAATGCTATTCAGTTCAGAGCGAGAAACGTGTGAGCTACGTGAACAATGTAGCTTCCTTTGAGCTGAAAAGTGAGTGCTTTTACCAGAAACGAAGTCTTGCGTGTAGGAAGACACAGAGCCAGGCTTTTAACTCCGTTTCTGAAGGGAAACACACAGCACATTTCTCAGCCATGAAACACACTCTGCTTTAGAGCAAGAAGCACAGTCTTGCTTTCTAGAGTCTCTAATAAAGCGGGAAACGTGTGTGTGCTCAGAACAAATAACCGTGTTTCCTACACACACGGACCACATCTCATTTTACTTTGCTTCTGAAACTGATACAACCACAGGTCCTCTAACATCCAATGCTTTTCAGTTCAGAGGGGGAAACGTGTGAGCTCCGTGAAAGATGTAGCTTCCCTTGAGCTGAAAAGTAAGTACGTTTACCTAAAATGAAGTCTTGCTTGTAGGAAGACACAGAGCCTGGCATTTAACTCCGTTTCTGAAGGGAAACACACAGCACAGTTCTCATCCATGAAACACACTCTGCTTTAGAGCAAGAAGCAGGCTCTTGCTTTCTCAAGTCTCTAATAAGGCAGGAAACGTGAGTGTGCTTACAAGAAAAGAACCGTGTTTCCTTCACACACGGACCATTTCTCATTCAACACTGCTTCTGAAACTGATACAAACCACAGGACCTCTAACATCCAATGCTTTTCAGTTAAGAGCCAGAAACGAGTGAGCTTCGTGAACAATGTAGCTTCGTTTGAGCTGAAAAGAGAGTGCGTTTACCAGAAACCAATTCTTGCTTGTAGGAAGACACAGAGCCTGACATTTAACTCTGCTTCTGAAGGGAAACACCAGCACAGTTCTTATCCATGAAACACAGTCTGCTTTAGAGCAAGAAGCACGCTCTTGCTTTCTAGATTCTCTAATAAGGCGGGAAACGTGAGTGTGCTCAGAACAAAAGAACCGTGTTTCCTACACACACGGACCATATCTAGTTCAACTCTGCTTCTGATACTGATACAAACCACAGGTCCTTTAACATCCAATGCTTGTCAGTTAAGAGCGAGTAACGAGTGAGCTTCGTGAATGATGTAGCTTCCTTTGAGCTGAAATGTGAGTGTGTTTTCCTGAAACGAAGTCTTGCTTGTAGGAAGACACAGAGCCAGGCTTTTAACTCCGTTTCTGAAGGGAAACACAGCACAGTTCTCATCCATGAAACACACTCTTCTTTAGAGCAAGAAGCACTCTCTTGCTTTCTCAAGTCTCTAATAAGGCGGGAAACGTGAGTGTGCTCAGAACAAAAGAACCGTGTTTCCTACACACAGGGACCATATCCAGTTCAACTCTGCTTCTGAAACTGATACAAACCACAGGTCCTCTAACATCCAATGATATTCATTTAAGAGCGAGGAACGTGTGAGCTTCGTGAACGATGTAGCTTTGTTTGAGCTGAAAAGTGAGTGCTGTTTACCTGAAGCGAAGTCTGGCTTGTAGGAAGACACCGAGCCGGGCATTTAACCCCGTTTCTGAAGGGAAACACACAGCACAGTACTCATCCATGAAACACACTCTGCTTTAGAGCAAGAAGCACTCTCTTGCTTCCTCAAGTCTCTAATAAGGCAGGAAACGTGAGTGTGCTTAGAACAAAAGAACCGTGTTTCCCACACACGGACCATATCTAGTTCAACTCTGCTTCTGAAACTGATACAAACCACAGGTCCTCTAACATCCAATGCTTTTCAGTTAAGAGCGAGAAACGTGTGAGCTTCGTGAACAATGTAGCTTCCTTGACCTGAAAAGTGAGTGCGTTTACCTGAAAAGAAATCTTGCTTGTAGGAAGACACACAGCCTGGCAATTAACTCCGATTCTGAAGGGCAACACACAGCAGAGTTCTCATCCATGAAACACACTCTGCTTTAGAGCAAGAAGCACTCTCTTGCTTTCTCAAGTCTCTAATAATGCGGGAAACGTGAGTGTGCTCAGAACAAAAGAACCGTGTTTCCTACACACAGGGATCATATCCAGTTCAACTCTGCTTCTGAAACTGATACAAACCACAGGTCCTCTAACATCCAATGCTATTCAGTTATGAGCGAGGAACGTGTGAGCTTCGTGAACGATGTAGCTTCATTTGAGCTGAAAAGTGAGTGCTGTTTACCTGAAACGAAGTCTTGCTTGTAGGAAGACACAGATCCTGGCATTTAACTCAGTTTCTGAAGGGAAAGACACAGCACAGTTCTCATCCATGAAACACACTCTGCTTTAGAGCAAGAAGCACTCTCTTGCTTTCTAGCTTCTCTAATAAGGCAGGAAACGTGTGTGCTTAGAACAAAAGAACCGTGTTTCCTACACACACGAACCATATCTAGTTCAACTCTGCTTCTGAAACTGATACAAACCAAAGGTCCTCTAACATCCAATGCTATTCAGTTCAGAGCGAGAAACGTGTGAGCTACGTGAACAATGTAGCTTCCTTTGAGCTGAAAAGTGAGTGCTTTTACCAGAAACAAAGTCTTGCTTGTAGGAAGACACAGAGCCAGGCTTTTAACTCCGTTTCTGAAGGGAAACACACAGCACATTTCTCAGCCATGAAACACACTCTGCTTTAGAGCAAGAAGCACAGTCTTGCTTTCTAGAGTCTCTAATAAAGCGAGAAACGTGTGTGTGCTCAGAACTAAAGAACCGTGTTTCCTACACACACGGACCACATCTCATTTTACTTTGCTTCTGAAACTGATACAACCACAGGTCCTCTAACATCCAATGCTTTTCAGTTCTGAGGGGGAAACGTGTGAGCTCCGTGAAAGATGTAGCTTCCCTTGAGCTGAAAAGTAAGTACGTTTACGTAAAATGAAGTCTTGTTTGTAGGAAGACACAGAGCCTGGCATTTAACTCCGTTTCTGAAGGGAAACACACAGCACAGTTCTCATCCATGAAACACACTCTGCTTTAGAGCAAGAAGAAGGCTCTTGCTTTCTCAAGTCTCTAATAAGGCAGGAAACGTGAGTGTGCTTACAACAAAAGAACCGTGTTTCCTTCACACACGGACCATTTCTCATTCAACACTGCTTCTGAAACTGATACAAACCACAGTACCTCTAACATCCAATGCTTTTCAGTTAAGAGCCAGAAACGAGTGAGCTTCGTGAACAATGTAGCTTCGTTTGAGCTGAAAAGAGAGTGCGTTTACCAGAAACCAATTCTTGCTTGTAGGAAGACACAGAGCCTGACATTTAACTCTGCTTCTGAAGGGAAACACCAGCACAGTTCTCATCCATGAAACACAGTCTGCTTTAGAGCAAGAAGCACGCTCTTGCTTTCTAGATTCTCTAATAAGGCGGGAAACGTGAGTGTGCTCAGAACAAAAGAACCGTGTTTCCTACACACACGGACCATATCTAGTTCAACTCTGCTTCTGATACTGATACAAACCACAGGTCCTTTAACATCCAATGCTTGTCAGTTAAGAGCGAGTAACGAGTGAGCTTCGTGAATGATGTAGCTTCCTTTGAGCTGAAATGTGAGTGTGTTTACCTGAAACGAAGTCTTGCTTGTAGGAAGACACAGAGCCAGGCTTTTAACTCCGTTTCTGAAGGGAAACACACAGCACAGTTCTCATCCATGAAACACACTCTGCTTTAGAGCAAGAAGCACAGTCTTGCTTTCTAGAGTCTCTAATAAAGCAGGAAACATGTGTGTGCTCAGAACTAAAGAACCGTGTTTCCTACACACACGGACCACATCTCATTCTACTTTGCTTCTGAAACTGATACAACCGCAGGTCCTCTAACATCCAATGCTTTTCAGTTCAGAGGGGGAAACGTGTGAGCTCCGTGAAAGATGTAGCTTCCTTTGAGTTGAAAAGTGTGTGCGTTTACTTGAAACGTAGTCTTGCTTGTAGGAAGACACAGAGCCTGGCATTTAACACCGTTTCTGAAGGGAAACACACAGCACAGTTCTCATCCATGAAACACACTCTTCTTTAGAGCAAGAAGCACGCTATTGCTTTCTAGATTCTCTAATAAGGCTGGAAACATGAGTGTGCTCAGAACAATAGAACTGGGTTTCCTACACACACCTACCATGTCTAATTGAAATCTGCTTCTGTAACTGATACAAACCTCAGGGCCTCTAACATCCAATGCTTTTCAGTTCACAGCGAATAACGTGTGAGCTTCGTGAACGATGTAGCTTCTTTTGAGCTGAAAAGTGAGTGTGTTTACCAGAAACGAAGTCTTGCTTGTAGGAAGAAACAGAGCCTGGCATTTAACTCCGTTTCTGAAGGGAAACACACAGCACAGTTCTCATCCATGAAACACACTCTGCTTTAGACCAAGAAGCAGGCTCTTGCTTTCTCAAGTCTTTCATAAGGCAGGAAACGTGAGTGTGCTCAGAACAAAAGAACCGTGTTTCCTACACACACGGAACATTTCTCGTTCAACACTGCTTCTGACACTGATACAAACCACAGGTCCTCTAACATCCAATGCTTTTCAGTTATGAACAAGAAACGTGTGAGCTTCGTGAACGATGTAGCTTCCCTTGAGCTGAAAAGTAAGTACGTTTACCTAAAACGAAGTCTTGCTTGTAGGAAGACACAGAGTCTGGCATTTAACTCCATTTCTGAAGGGAAACACACAGCACAGTTCTCATCCATGAAACACACTCTTCTTGAGAGCAAGAAGCACTCTCTTGCTTTGTCAAGTCTCTAATAAGGCCGGAAACGTGAGTGTGCTCAGAACAAATAACCGTGTTTCCTACACACACGGACCATATCTAGTTCAACTCTGCTTCTGAAACTGATACAAACCACAGGTCCTCTAACATCCAATGCTTTTCAGTTAAAGAGCGAGAAACGTGTGAGCTTCGTGAATGATGTAGCTTCCTTTGAGCTAAAAAGTGAGTGTGTTTACCAGAAACGAAGTCTTGCTTGTAGGAATTCACATGGCCTGGCATTTATCTCCGTTTCTGAAGGGAAACACACAGCACAGTTCTCATCCATGAAACACACTCTGCTTTAGAGCAAGAAGCACTCTCTTGCTTTCTCAAGTCTCAAATAAGGCGGGAAACGTGAGTGTGCTCAGAACAAAAGAACCGTGTTTCCTACACACAGGGACCATATGCAGTTCAACTCTGCTTCTGAAACTGATACAAACCACAGGTCCTCTAACATCCAATGATATTCATTTAAGAGCGAGGAACGTGTGAGCTTCGTGAACGATGTAGCTTTGTTTGAGCTGAAAAGTGAGTGCTGTTTACCTGAAACGAAGTCTGGCTTGTAGGAAGACACAGAGCCGGGCATTTAACCCCGTTTCTGAAGGGAAACACACAGCACAGTACTCATCCATGAAACACACTCTGCTTTAGAGCAAGAAGCACTCTCTTGCTTCCTCAAGTCTCTAATAAGGCAGGAAACGTGAGTGTGCTTAGAACAAAAGAACCGTGTTTCCCACACACACGGACCATATCTAGTTCAACTCTGCTTCTGAAACTGATACAAACCAAAGGTCCTCTAACATCCAATGCTATTCAGTTCAGAGCGAGAAACGTGTGAGCTACGTGAACAATGTAGCTTCCTTTGAGCTGAAAAGTGAGTGCTTTTACCAGAAACGAAGTCTTGCGTGTAGGAAGACACAGAGCCAGGCTTTTAACTCCGTTTCTGAAGGGAAACACACAGCACATTTCTCAGCCATGAAACACACTCTGCTTTAGAGCAAGAAGCACAGTCTTGCTTTCTAGAGTCTCTAATAAAGCGGGAAACGTGTGTGTGCTCAGAACAAATAACCGTGTTTCCTACACACACGGACCACATCTCATTTTACTTTGCTTCTGAAACTGATACAACCACAGGTCCTCTAACATCCAATGCTTTTCAGTTCAGAGGGGGAAACGTGTGAGCTCCGTGAAAGATGTAGCTTCCCTTGAGCTGAAAAGTAAGTACGTTTACCTAAAATGAAGTCTTGCTTGTAGGAAGACACAGAGCCTGGCATTTAACTCCGTTTCTGAAGGGAAACACACAGCACAGTTCTCATCCATGAAACACACTCTGCTTTAGAGCAAGAAGCAGGCTCTTGCTTTCTCAAGTCTCTAATAAGGCAGGAAACGTGAGTGTGCTTACAAGAAAAGAACCGTGTTTCCTTCACACACGGACCATTTCTCATTCAACACTGCTTCTGAAACTGATACAAACCACAGGACCTCTAACATCCAATGCTTTTCAGTTAAGAGCCAGAAACGAGTGAGCTTCGTGAACAATGTAGCTTCGTTTGAGCTGAAAAGAGAGTGCGTTTACCAGAAACCAATTCTTGCTTGTAGGAAGACACAGAGCCTGACATTTAACTCTGCTTCTGAAGGGAAACACCAGCACAGTTCTTATCCATGAAACACAGTCTGCTTTAGAGCAAGAAGCACGCTCTTGCTTTCTAGATTCTCTAATAAGGCGGGAAACGTGAGTGTGCTCAGAACAAAAGAACCGTGTTTCCTACACACACGGACCATATCTAGTTCAACTCTGCTTCTGATACTGATACAAACCACAGGTCCTTTAACATCCAATGCTTGTCAGTTAAGAGCGAGTAACGAGTGAGCTTCGTGAATGATGTAGCTTCCTTTGAGCTGAAATGTGAGTGTGTTTTCCTGAAACGAAGTCTTGCTTGTAGGAAGACACAGAGCCAGGCTTTTAACTCCGTTTCTGAAGGGAAACACAGCACAGTTCTCATCCATGAAACACACTCTTCTTTAGAGCAAGAAGCACTCTATTGCTTTCTCAAGTCTCTAATAAGGCGGGAAACGTGAGTGTGCTCAGAACAAAAGAACCGTGTTTCCTACACACAGGGACCATATCCAGTTCAACTCTGCTTCTGAAACTGATACAAACCACAGGTCCTCTAACATCCAATGATATTCATTTAAGAGCGAGGAACGTGTGAGCTTCGTGAACGATGTAGCTTTGTTTGAGCTGAAAAGTGAGTGCTGTTTACCTGAAGCGAAGTCTGGCTTGTAGGAAGACACCGAGCCGGGCATTTAACCCCATTTCTGAAGGGAAACACACAGCACAGTACTCATCCATGAAACACACTCTGCTTTAGAGCAAGAAGCACTCTCTTGCTTCCTCAAGTCTCTAATAAGGCAGGAAACGTGAGTGTGCTTAGAACAAAAGAACCGTGTTTCCCACACACGGACCATATCTAGTTCAACTCTGCTTCTGAAACTGATACAAACCACAGGTCCTCTAACATCCAATGCTATTCAGTTAAGAGCGAGGACCGTGTGAGCTTTGTGAATGATGTAGCTTCGTTTGAGCTGAAAAGTGAGTGCTGTTTACCTGAAATGAATTCTTGCTTGTAGGAAGACACAGAGCAGGGCATTTAACTCCGTTTCTGAAGGGAAAGACACAGCACAGTTCTCATCCATGAAACACACTCTGCTTTAGAGCAAGAACCACTCTCTTGCTTCCTCAAGTCTCTAATAAGGCAGGAAACATGAGTGTGCTTAGAAAAAAAGAACAGTGTTTCCTACACACACGGACCATATCTAGTTCAACTCTGCTTCTGAAACTGATACCAACCACAGGTCCTCTAACATCCAATGCTATTCAGTTAAGAGCGAGAAACGGGTGAGCTTCGTGAACGATGAGGCTTCTTTTGAGCTGAAAAGTGAGTGTGTTTACCTGAAACGAAGTCTTGCTTGTAGGAAGACACAGAGCCTGGCATTTACCTCCGTTTCTGAAGGGAAAAACACAGCACAGTTCTCACCCATGAAACACACTCTGCTTTAGAGCAAGAAGCACTCCCTTGCTTTCTCAAGTCTGTAATAAAGCAGGAATATTGAGTGTGCTTAGAAGAAAAGAACCGTGTTTCCTACACACACGGACCACATCTCATTTTACTTTGCTTCTGAAACTGATACAACCACAGGTCCTCTAACATCCAATGCTTTTCAGTTCAGAGGGGGAAACGTGTGAGCTCCTTGAAAGATGTAGCTTCCCTTGAGCTGAAAAGTAAGTACGTTTACCTAAAATGAAGTCTTGCTTGTAGGAAGACACAGAGCCTGGCATTTAACTCCGTTTCTGAAGGGAAACACACAGCACAGTTCTCATCCATGAAACACACTCTGCTTTAGAGCAAGAAGCAGGCTCTTGCTTTCTCAAGTCTCTAATAAGGCAGGAAACGTGAGTGTGCTTACAAGAAAAGAACCGTGTTTCCTTCACACACGGACCATTTCTTATTCAACACTGCTTCTGAAACTGATACAAACCACAGGACCTCTAACATCCAATGCTTTTCAGTTAAGAGCCAGAAACGAGTGAGCTTCGTGAACAATGTAGCTTCGTTTGAGCTGAAAAGAGAGTGCGTTTACCAGAAACCAATTCTTGCTTGTAGGAAGACACAGAGCCTGACATTTAACTCTGCTTCTGAAGGGAAACACCAGCACAGTTCTTATCCATGAAACACAGTCTGCTTTAGAGCAAGAAGCACGCTCTTGCTTTCTAGATTCTCTAATAAGGCGGGAAACGTGAGTGTGCTCAGAACAAAAGAACCATGTTTCCTACACACACGGACCATATCTAGTTCAACTCTGCTTCTGATACTGATACAAACCACAGGTCCTTTAACATCCAATGCTTGTCAGTTAAGAGCGAGTAACGAGTGAGCTTCGTGAATGATGTAGCTTCCTTTGAGCTGAAATGTGAGTGTGTTTTCCTGAAACGAAGTCTTGCTTGTAGGAAGACACAGAGCCAGGCTTTTAACTCCGTTTCTGAAGGGAAACACAGCACAGTTCTCATCCATGAAACACACTCTTCTTTAGAGCAAGAAGCACTCTCTTGCTTTCTCAAGTCTCTAATAAGGCGGGAAACGTGAGTGTGCTCAGAACAAAAGAACCGTGTTTCCTACACACAGGGACCATATCCAGTTCAACTCTGCTTCTGAAACTGATACAAACCACAGGTCCTCTAACATCCAATGATATTCATTTAAGAGCGAGGAACGTGTGAGCTTCGTGAACGATGTAGCTTTGTTTGAGCTGAAAAGTGAGTGCTGTTTACCTGAAGCGAAGTCTGGCTTGTAGGAAGACACCGAGCCGGGCATTTAACCCCGTTTCTGAAGGGAAACACACAGCACAGTACTCATCCATGAAACACACTCTGCTTTAGAGCAAGAAGCACTCTCTTGCTTCCTCAAGTCTCTAATAAGGCAGGAAACGTGAGTGTGCTTAGAACAAAAGAACCGTGTTTCCCACACACGGACCATATCTAGTTCAACTCTGCTTCTGAAACTGATACAAACCACAGGTCCTCTAACATCCAATGCTTTTCAGTTAAGAGCGAGAAACGTGTGAGCTTCGTGAACAATGTAGCTTCCTTGACCTGTAAAGTGAGTGCGTTTACCTGAAACGAAATCTTGCTTGTAGGAAGACACACAGCCTGGCAATTAACTCCGATTCTGAAGGGCAACACACAGCAGAGTTCTCATCCATGAAACACACTCTGCTTTAGAGCAAGAAGCACTCTCTTGCTTTCTCAAGTCTCTAATAAGGCGGGAAACGTGAGTGTGCTCAGAACAAAAGAACCGTGTTTCCTACACACAGGGATCATATCCAGTTCAACTCTGCTTCTGAAACTGATACAAACCACAGGTCCTCTAACATCCAATGCTATTCAGTTAAGAGCGAGGAACGTGTGAGCTTCGTGAACGATGTAGCTTCATTTGAGCTGAAAAGTGAGTGCTGTTTACCTGAAACGAAGTCTTGCTTGTAGGAAGACACAGATCCTGGCATTTAACTCAGTTTCTGAAGGGAAAGACACAGCACAGTTCTCATCCATGAAACACACTCTGCTTTAGAGCAAGAAGCACTCTCTTGCTTTCTAGCTTCTCTAATAAGGCAGGAAACGTGTGTGCTTAAAACAAAAGAACCGTGTTTCCTACACACACGAACCATATCTAGTTCAACTCTGCTTCTGAAACTGATACAAACCAAAGGTCCTCTAACATCCAATGCTATTCAGTTCAGAGCGAGAAACGTGTGAGCTACGTGAACAATGTAGCTTCCTTTGAGCTGAAAAGTGAGTGCTTTTACCAGAAACAAAGTCTTGCTTGTAGGAAGACACAGAGCCAGGCTTTTAACTCCGTTTCTGAAGGGAAACACACAGCACATTTCTCAGCCATGAAACACACTCTGCTTTAGAGCAAGAAGCACAGTCTTGCTTTCTAGAGTCTCTAATAAAGCGGGAAACATGTGTGTGCTCAGAACTAAAGAACCGTGTTTCCTACACACACGGACCACATCTCATTTTACTTTGCTTCTGAAACTGATACAACCACAGGTCCTCTAACATCCAATGCTTTTCAGTTCAGAGGGGGAAACGTGTGAGCTCCGTGAAAGATGTAGCTTCCCTTGAGCTGAAAAGTAAGTACGTTTACCTAAAATGAAGTCTTGTTTGTAGGAAGACACAGAGCCTGGCATTTAACTCCGTTTCTGAAGGGAAACACACAGCACAGTTCTCATCCACGAAACACACTCTGCTTTAGAGCAAGAAGCAGGCTCTTGCTTTCTCAAGTCTCTAATAAGGCAGGAAACGTGAGTGTGCTTACAACAAAACAACCGTGTTTCCTTCACACACGGACCATTTCTCATTCAACACTGCTTCTGAAACTGATACAAACCACAGGACCTCTAACATCCAATGCTTTTCAGTTAAGAGCGAGAAACTTGTGAGCTTCGTGAATGATGTAGCTTCCTTTAAGCTGAAAAGTGAGTGCATTTACCTGAAACGTAGTCTTGCTTGTAGGAAGACACAGAGCCTGGCATTTAACACCATTTCTGAAGGGAAACACACAGCACAGTTCTCATCCACGAAACACACTCTGCTTTAGAGCAAGAAGCAGGTTCTTGCTATCTCAAGTCTCTAATAAGGCAGGAAACGTGAGTGTGCTTAGAACAAAAGAACCGTGTTTGCTACACACACGGACCATTTCTCGTTCAACACTGCTTCTGATACTGATACAAACAACAGGACCTCTAACATCCAATGCTTTTCAGTTAAGAACGAGAAACGTGTGAGCTTCGTGAAAGATGTAGCTTCCTTTGAGCTGAAATGTGAGTGCGTTTACCTGAAACGAAGTCTTGCTTGTAGGAAGACACAGAGCCTGGCATTTAACACCGTTTCTGAAGGGAAACACACAGCACAGTTCTCATCCACGAAACACACTCTGCTTTAGAGCAAGAAGCACTCTATTGCTTTCCAGCATGTCTAACAAGGCGGGAAAAGTGAGTGTGCTCAGAACAAAAGAACCGTCTTTCCTCCACAACCGGACCATATCTAGTTCAACACTGCTTCTGAAACTGATACAAACCACAGGTCATCTAACATCCAATGATTTTCAGTTCAGAGGGGGAAACGTGTGAGCTCCGTGAAAGATGTAGCTTCCTTTGAGTTGAATAGTGTGTGCGTTTACCTGAAACGTAGTCTTGCTTGTAGGAAGACACAGAGCCTGGCATTTAACACCGTTTCTGAAGGGAAACACACAGCACAGTTCTCATCCATGAAACACACTCTTCTTTAGAGCAAGAAGCACGCTCTTGCTTTCTAGATTCTCTAATAAGGCAGGAAACATGAGTGTGCTCAGAGCAATAGAACTGGGTTTCCTACACACACCGACCATGTCTAATTGAAATCTGCTTCTGAAACTGATACAAACCTCAGGTCCTCTAACATCCAATGCTTTTCAGTTCAGAGCGAATAACGTGTAGGCTTCGTGAACGGTGTAGCTTCCTTTGAGCTGAAAAGTGAGTGTGTTTACCAGAAATGAAGTCTTGCTTGTAGGAAGACACAGAGCCTGGCATTTAACTCCGTTTCTGAAGGGAAACACACAGCACAGTTCTCATCCATGAAACACACTCTGCTTTAGACCAAGAAGCAGGCTCTTGCTTTCTCAAGTCTTTCATAAGGCAGGAAACGTGAGTGAGCTTAGAACAAAAGAACCGTGTTTCCTACACACACGGAACATTTCTCGTAAAACACTGCTTCTGACACTGATACAAACCACAGGTCCTCTAACATCCAATGCTTTTCAGTTAAGAACGAGAAACGTGTGAGCTTCGTGAACGATGTAGCTTCCCTTTAGCTGAAAAGTGAGTGCGTTTACCAGAAACGAAGTCTTGCTTGTAGGAAGACACAGAGCCTGGCATTTAACTCCGTTTCTGAAGGGAAACAAACAGCACAGTTCTCATCCATGAAACACACTCTGCTTTAGAGCAAGAAGCACTCTCTTGATTTCTCAATTCACTAATAAGGCCAGAAACGTGAGTGTGCTCAGAACAAAAGAACCGTGTTTCATACACACAGGGACCATATCCAGTTCAACTCTGCTTCTGAAACTGATACAAACCACAGGTCCTCTAACATCCAATGCTATTCAGTTAAGAGCGAGGAACATGTGAGCTTTGTGAATGATGTAGCTTCGTTTGAGTTGAAAAGTGAGTGTGTTTACCAGAAACGAAGTCTTGCTTATAGGAAGACACAGAGCCTGGCAATTAACTCCGATTCTGAAGGGAACCACACCGCACAGTTCTCATCCATGAAACACACTCTGCTTTAGAGCAAGAAGCACTCTATTGCTTTCTCAAGTCTCTAATAAGGCGGGAAACGTGAGTGTGCTCAGAACAAAAGAACCGTGTTTCCTACACACACGGACCACATCTCGTTCTACTTTGCATCTGAAACTGATACAAACCACAGGTCCTCTAACATCCAATGCTTTGCAGTTAAGAGCGAGAAACGTGTGAGCTTCATGAACGATGTAGCTTCCTTTGAGCTTAAAAGTGCCTGCGTTTACCTGAAAGGTAGTCTTGCTGGTAGGAAGACACAAAGCCTGGCATTTAACTCCGTTTCTGAAGGGAAACACACAGCACAGTTCTCATCCACGAAACACACTCTGCTTTAGAGCAAGAAGCACGCTCTTGTTTTCTCAAGTCTCTAATAAGGCAGGAAACGTGAGTGTGCTTAGAACAAAAGAACCGTGTTTCCCACACACACGGACCATATCTAGTTCAACTCTGCTTCTGAAACTGATACAAACCACAGGTCCTCTAACATCCAATGCTTTTCAGTTAAGAGCGAGAAACGTGTGAGCTCCGTGAACAATGTAGCTTCCTTTGAGCTGCAAAGGGAGTGCGATTACCTGAAAGGAAGTCTTGCTTGTAGGAAGACACAGAGCCTGGCATTTAAACTGTTTCTGAAGGGAAACACACAGCACAGTTCTCGTCCATGAAACACACTCTGCTTTAGAGCAAGAATCACGCATTTGCTTTCTAGATTCTCTAATAAGGCGGGAAACGTGAGTGTGCTCAGAACAAAAGAACCGTGTTTCCTACACACACGGACCATATCTAGTTCAACTCTGCTTCTGAAACTGATACAACCACAGGTCTTCTAACATCCAATGCTTTTCTGTTGAGAGAGGGAAACGTGTGAGCTCCGTGAAAGATGTAGCTTCCTTTGAGCTGAAATGTGAGTGTCTTTACCTGAAATGAAGTCTTGCTTGTAGGAAGACACAGAGCCAGGCTTTTAACTCCGTTTCTGAAGGGAAACACACAGCACAGTTCTCATCCATGAAACACACTCTGCTTTAGAGCAAGAAGCACTCTCTTGCTTTCTAGGATGTCTAATAAGGCGGGAAACGTGAGTGTGCTCAGAACAAAAGAACCGTCTTTTCTACACCACCGGATCATATGTAGTTCAACCCTGCTTCTGAAACTGATACGAACCACAGGTCCTGTAACATCCAATGCTATTCAGTTAAAAGCGAGAAACTTGTGAGCTTCGTGAATGATGTAGCTTCCTTTAAGCTGAAAAGTGAGTGCATTTACCTGAAACGTAGTCTTGCTTGTAGGAAGACACAGAGCCTGGCATTTAACACCATTTCTGAAGGGAAACACACAGCACAGTTCTCATCCACGAAACACACTCTGCTTTAGAGCAAGAAGCAGGTTCTTGCTATCTCAAGTCTCTAATAAGGCAGGAAACGTGAGTGTGCTTAGAACAAAAGAACCGTGTTTGCTACACACACGGACCATTTCTCGTTCAACACTGCTTCTGATACTGATACAAACAACAGGACCTCTAACATCCAATGCTTTTCAGTTAAGAACGAGAAACGTGTGAGCTTCGTGAAAGATGTAGCTTCCTTTGAGCTGAAATGTGAGTGCGTTTACCTGAAACGAAGTCTTGCTTGTAGGAAGACACAGAGCCTGGCATTTAACACCGTTTCTGAAGGGAAACACACAGCACAGTTCTCATCCACGAAACACACTCTGCTTTAGAGCAAGAAGCACTCTATTGCTTTCCAGCATGTCTAACAAGGCGGGAAAAGTGAGTGTGCTCAGAACAAAAGATCCGTCTTTCCTCCACAACCGGACCATATCTAGTTCAACACTGCTTCTGAAACTGATACAAACCACAGGTCATCTAACATCCAATGATTTTCAGTTCAGAGGGGGAAACGTGTGAGCTCCGTGAAAGATGTAGCTTCCTTTGAGTTGAATAGTGTGTGCGTTTACCTGAAACGTAGTCTTGCTTGTAGGAAGACACAGAGCCTGGCATTTAACACCGTTTCTGAAGGGAAACACACAGCACAGTTCTCATCCATGAAACACACTCTTCTTTAGAGCAAGAAGCACGCTCTTGCTTTCTAGATTCTCTAATAAGGCAGGAAACATGAGTGTGCTCAGAAGAATAGAACTGGGTTTCCTACACACACCGACCATGTCTAATTGAAATCTGCTTCTGAAACTGATACAAATTCAGGTCCTCTAACATCCAATGCTTTTCAGTTCAGAGCGAATAACGTGTAGGCTTCGTGAACGATGTAGCTTCCTTTGAGCTTAAAAGTGCCTGCGTTTACCTGAAAGGTAGTCTTGCTGGTAGGAAGACACAAAGCCTGGCATTTAACTCTGTTTCTGAAGGGAAACACACAGCACAGTTCTCATCCACGAAACACACTCTGCTTTAGAGCAAGAAGCACGCTCTTGCTTTCTCAAGTCTCTAATAGGGCAGGAAACGTGAGTGTGCTTAGAACAAAAGAACCGTGTTTCCTACACACAGACCATATCTAGTTCAACTCTGCTTCTGAAACTGATACAAACCACAGGTCCTCTAACATCCAATGCTTTTCAGTTAAGAGCGAGAAACGTGTGAGCTCCGTGAACAATGTAGCTTCCTTTGAGCTGCAAAGGGAGTGCGATTACCTGAAAGGAAGTCTTGCTTGTAGGAAGACACAGAGCCTGGCATTTAACTCCGTTTCTGAAGGGAAACACACAGCACAGTTCTCGTCCATGAAACACACTCTGCTTTAGAGCAAGAATCACGCATTTGCTTTCTAGATTCTCTAATAAGGCGGGAAACGTGAGTGTTCTCAGAACAAAAGAACCGTGTTTCCTACACACACGGACCATATCTATTTCAACTCTGCTTCTGAAACTGATACAAACCACAGGTCCTCTAACATCCAATGCTTGTCAGTTAAGAGCGAGAAACGAGTGAGCTTCGTGAATGATGTAGCTTCGTTTGAGCTGAAATGTGAGTGTGTTTACCTGAAACGAAGTCTTGCTTGTAGGAAGACACAGAGCCAGGCTTTTAACTCCGTTTCTGAAGGGAAACACACAGCACAGTTCTCATCCATGAAACACACTCTGCTTTAGAGCAAGAAGCACAGTCTTGCTTTCTAGAGTCTCTAATAAAGCGGGAAACGTGTGTGTGCTCAGAACTAAAGAACCGTGTTTCCTACACACACGGACCACATCTCATTTTACTTTGCTTCTGAAACTGATACAACCACAGGTCCTCTAACATCCAATGCTTTTCAGTTCAGAGGGGGAAACGTGTGAGCTCCGTGAAAGATGTAGCTTCCCTTGAGCTGAAAAGTAAGTACGTTTACCTAAAATGAAGTCTTGCTTGTAGGAAGACACAGAGCCTGGCATTTAACTCCGTTTCTGAAGGGAAACACACAGCACAGTTCTCATCCATGAAACACACTCTGCTTTAGAGCAAGAAGCAGGCTCTTGCTTTCTCAAGTCTCTAATAAGGCAGGAAACGTGAGTGTGCTTACAACAAAAGAACCGTGTTTCCTTCACACACGGACCATTTCTCATTCAACACTGCTTCTGAAACTGATACAAACCACAGGACCTCTAACATCCAATGCTTTTCAGTTAAGAGCCAGAAACGAGTGAGCTTCGTGAACAATGTAGCTTCGTTTGAGCTGAAAAGAGAGTGCGTTTACCAGAAACCAATTCTTGCTTGTAGGAAGACACAGAGCCTGACATTTAACTCTGCTTCTGAAGGGAAACACCAGCACAGTTCTTATCCATGAAACACAGTCTGCTTTAGAGCAAGAAGCACGCTCTTGCTTTCTAGATTCTCTAATAAGGCGGGAAACGTGAGTGTGCTCAGAACAAAAGAACCGTGTTTCCTACACACACGGACCATATCTAGTTCAACTCTGCTTCTGATACTGATACAAACCACAGGTCCTTTAACATCCAATGCTTGTCAGTTAAGAGCGAGTAACGAGAGAGCTTCGTGAACGATGTAGCTTCCCTTGAGCTGAAAAGTAAGTATGTTTACCTAAAACGAAGTCTTGCTTGTAGGAAGACACAGAGCCTGGCATTTAACTCCATTTCTGAAGGGAAACACACAGCACAGTTCTCATCCATGAAACACACTCTTCTTTAGAGCAAGAAGCACTCTCTTGCTTTGTCAAGTCTCTAATAAGGCCGGAAACGTGAGTGTGCTCAGAACAAATAACCGTGTTTCCTACACACACAGACCATATCTAGTTCAACTCTGCTTCTGAAACTGATACAAACCACAGGTCCTCTATCATCCAATGATATTCATTTAAGAGCGAGGAACGTGTGAGCTTCGTGAACGATGTAGCTTTGTTTGAGCTGAAAAGTGAGTGCTTTTTACCTGAAACGAAGTCTGGCTTGTAGGAAGACACAGAGCCGGGCATTTAACCTCGTTTCTGAAGGGAAACACACAGCACAGTACTCATCCATGAAACACACTCTGCTTTAGAGCAAGAAGCACTCTCTTGCTTCCTCAAGTCTCTAATAAGGCAGGAAACGTGAGTGTGCTTAGAACAAAAGAACCGTGTTTCCCACACACACGGACCATATCTAGTTCAACTCTGCTTCTGAAACTGATACAAACTACAGGTCCTCTAACATCCAATGCTTTTCAGTTAAGAGCGAGAAACGTGTGAGCTTCGTGAACAATGTAGCTTCCTTGACCTGAAAAGTGAGTGCGTTTACCTGAAACGAAATCTTGATTGTAGGAAGACACACAGCCTGGCAATTAACTCCGATTCTGAAGGGCAACACACAGCAGAGTTCTCATCCATGAAACACACTCTGCTTTAGAGCAAGAAGCACTCTCTTGCTTTCTCAAGTCTCTAATAAGGCGGGAAACGTGAGTGTGCTCAGAACAAAAGAACCGTGTTTCCTACACACAGGGATCATATCCAGTTCAACTCTGCTTCTGAAACTGATACAAACCACAGGTCCTCTAACATCCAATGCTATTCAGTTAAGAGCGAGGAACGTGTGAGCTACGTGAACAATGTAGCTTCCTTTGAGCTGAAAAGTGAGTGCTTTTACCAGAAGCGAAGTCTTTCTTGTAGGAAGACACAGAGCCAGGCTTTTAACTCCGTTTCTGAAGGGAAACACACAGCACATTTCTCAGCCATGAAACACACTCTGCTTTAGAACAAGAAGCACAGTCTTGCTTTCCAGAGTATCTAATAAAGCAGGAAACGTGTGTGTGCTCAGAACTAAAGAACCGTGTTTCCTACACACACGGACCACATCTCATTCTACTTTGCTTCTGAAACTGATACAACCGCAGGTCCTCTAACATCCAATGCTTTTCAGTTCAGAGGGGGAAACGTGTGAGCTCCGTGAAAGATGTAGCTTCCTTTGAGTTGAAAAGTGTGTGCGTTTACTTGAAACGTAGTCTTGCTTGTAGGAAGACACAGAGCCAGGCTTTTAACTCCGTTTCTGAAGGGAAACACACAGCACAGTTCTCATCCATGAAACACACTCTGCTTTAGACCAAGAAGCAGGCTCTTGCTTTCTCAAGTCTTTCATAAGGCAGGAAACGTGAGTGAGCTTAGAACAAAAGAACCGTGTTTCCTACACACACGGAACATTTCTCGTAAAACACTGCTTCTGACACTGATACAAACCACAGGTCCTCTAACATCCAATGCTTTTCAGTTAAGAACGAGGAACATGTGAGCTTTGTGAATGATGTAGCTTCGTTTGAGCTGAAAAGTGAGTGCGTTTACCTGAAACGAAGTCTTGCTTGTAGGAAGACACAAGCCTGGCATTTAACTCCGTTTCTGAAGGGAAAAACACAGCACAGTTCTCATCTATGAAACACACTCTGCTTTAGAGCAAGAAGCACTCTATTGCTTTCTAGCGTCCATAATAAGGCTGGAAACGTGAGTGTGCTCAAACCAAAGAACCGTGTGTCCTACACACACGGACCACATCTCGTTCTACTTTGCATCTGAAACTGATACAAACAACAGGTTCTCTACCATCCAATGCTTTTCAGTTCAGAGATGGAAACGTGTGAGCTTTGTGAACGATATAGCTTCCTTTGAGCTGAAAAGTGAGTGTGTTTACCAGAAACGAAGTCTTGCTTGTAGGAAGACACAGAGCCTGGCAATTAACTCCGATTCTGAAGGGAAACACACAGCACAGTACTCATCCATGAAACACACTCTGCTTTAGAGCAAGAAGCACTCTATTGCTTTCTCAAGTCACTAATAAGGCGGGAAACGTGAGTGTGCTCAGAACAAAAGAACCGTGTTTCCTACACACACGGACCACATCTCGTTCTACTTTGCATCTGAAACTGATACAAACCACAGGTCCTCTAACATCGAATGCTATGCGGTTAAGAGCGAGAAACGTGTGAGCTTCATGAACGATGTAGCTTCCTTTGAGCTTAAAAGTGCCTGCGTTTACCTGAAAGGTAGTCTTGCTGGTAGGAAGACACAAATCCTGGCATTTAACTCCGTTTCTGTAGGGAAACACACAGCACAGTTCTCATCCACGAAACACACTCTGCTTTAGAGCAAGAAGCACGCTCTTGTTTTCTCAAGTCTCTAATAAGGCAAGAAACGTGAGTGTGCTTAGAACAAAAGAACCGTGTTTCCTACACACACAGACCATATCTAGTTCAACTCTGCTTCTGAAACTGATACAAACCACAAGTCCTCTAACATCCAATGCTTTTCAGTTAAGAGCGAGAAACGTGTGAGCTTCGTGAACGATGTAGCTTCCTTTGACCTGAAAAGGGAGTGTCTTTACCTGAAACGAAGTCTTGCTTATAGGAAGACACAGAGCCTGGCATTTAACTCCGTTTCTGAAGGGAAACACACAGCACAGTTCTCATCCATGAAACACACTCTGCTTTAGAGCAAGAAGCACTCCCTTGCTTTCTCAAGTCTCTAATAAAGCAGGAAACGTGAATGTGCTTAGAAGAAAAGAACCGTGTTTCCTACACACATGGACGATATCTAGTTCAAGTCTGCTTCTGAAACTGATACACCACAGGTCCTCCGACATCCAATGCTTTTCAGTTAAGAGCGATAAACGTGTGAGCTTCGTTAAAGATGTAGCTTCCTTTGAGCTGAAAAGTGAGTGCGTTTACCTGAAACGAAGTCTTGCTTTAGGAAGACACAGAGCCTGGCATTTAACTCCGTTTCTGAAGGGAAACACACAACACAGTTCTCATCCATGAAACACACTCTTCTTTAGAGCAAGAAGCAATCTCTTGCTTTCTCAAGTCTCTAATAAGGCCAGAAACGTGTGTGTGCTCAGAATAAATAACCGTGTTTCCTACACACACGGACCATATCTAGTTCAACTCTGCTTCTGAAACTGATACAAACTACAAGTCCTCTAACATCCAATGCTTTTCAGTTAAGAGCGAGAAACGTGTGAGCTTCGTGAATGATGTAGCTTCCTTTGAGCTGAAAAGTGAGTGCGTTTACCTGATACGAAGTCTTGCTTGTAGGAAGACACAGAGCCTGGCAATTAACTCCGATTCTGAAGGGAAACACACAGCACAGTTCTCATCCATGAAACACACTCTGCTTTAGAGCAAGAAGCACTCTCTTGCTTTCTCAAGTCTCTAATAAGGCGGGAAACGTGAGTGTGCTCAGAACAAAAGAACCGTGTTTCCTACACACAGGGACCATATCCAGTTCAACTCTGCTTCTGAAACTGATACAAACCACAGGTCCTCTAACATCCAATGATATTCATTTAAGAGAGAGGAACGTGTGAGCTTCGTGAACGATGTAGCTTTGTTAGCGCTGAAAAGTGAGTGCTGTTTACCTGAAACGAAGTCTGGCTTGTAGGAAGACACAGAGCCGGGCATTTAAACCCGTTTCTGAAGGGAAACACACAGCACAGTACTAATCCATGAAACACACTCGGCTTTAGAGCAAGAAGCACTCTCTTGCTTCCTCAAGTCTCTAACAAGGCCGGAAACGTGAGTATGCTTAGAACAAAAGAACCGTGTTTCCCACACACAAGGACCATATCTAGTTCAACTCTGCTTCTGAAACTGATACAAACCACAGGTCCTCTAACATCCAATGCTTTTCAGTTAAGAGAGGGAAACGTGTGAGCTTCGTGAACAATGTAGCTTCCTTGACCTGAAAAGTGAGTGCGTTTACCTGAAACGAAATCTTGCTTGTAGGAAGACACACAGCCTGGCAATTAACTCCGATTCTGAAGGGCAACACACAGCAGAGTTCTCATCTATGAAACACACTCTGCTTTAGAGCAAGAAGCATTCTCTTGCTTTCTCAAGTCTCTAATAAGGCGGGAAACGTGAGTGTGCTCAGAACAAAAGAACCGTGTTTCCTACACACAGGGATCATATCCAGTTCAACTCTGCTTCTGAAACTGATACAAACCACAGGTCCTCTAACATCCAATGCTATTCAGTTAAGAGCGAGGAACGTGTGAGCTTCGTGAACGATGTAGCTTCATTTGAGCTGAAAAGTGAGTGCTGTTTACCTGAAACGAAGTCTTGCTTGTAGGAAGACACAGATCCTGGCATTTAACTCAGTTTCTGAAGGGAAAGACACAGCACAGTTCTCATCCATGAAACACACTCTGCTTTAGAGCAAGAAGCACTCTCTTGCTTTCTAGCTTCTCTAATAAGGCGGGAAACGTGTGTGCTTAGAACAAAAGAACCGTGTTTCCTACACACACGGACCATATCTAGTTCAACTCTGCTTCTGAAACTGATACAAACCAAAGGTCCTCTAACATCCAATGCTATTCAGTTCAGAGCGAGAAACGTGTGAGCTACGTGAACAATGTAGCTTCCTTTGAGCTGAAAAGTGAGTGCTTTTACCAGAAACGAAGTCTTGCTTGTAGGAAGACACAGAGCCAGGCTTTTAACTCCGTTTCTGAAGGGAAACACACAGCACATTTCTCAGCCATGAAACACACTCTGCTTTAGAGCAAGAAGCACAGTCTTGCTTTCTAGAGTCTCTAATAAAGCGGGAAACGTGTGTGTGCTCAGAACTAAAGAACCGTGTTTCCTACACACACGGACCACATCTCATTTTACTGTGCTTCTGAAACTGATACAACCACAGGTCCTCTAACATCCAATGCTTTTCAGTTCAGAGCGGGAAACGTGTGAGCTCCGTGAAAGATGTAGCTTCCCTTGAGCTGAAAAGTAAGTATGTTTACCTAAAACGAAGTCTTGCTTGTAGAAAGACACAGAGCCTGGCATTTAACTCCGTTTCTGAAGGGAAACACACAGCACAGTTCTCATCCATGAAACACACTCTTCTTTAGAGCAAGAAGCACTCTCTTGCTTTGTCAAGTCTCTAATAAGGCCAGAAACGTGAGTGTGCTCAGTACAAATAACCGTGTTTCCTACACACACGGACCATATCATGTTCAACTCTGCTTCTGAAACTGATACAAACCACAGGTCCTCTAACATCCAATGCTTTTCAGTTAAAGAGCGAGAAACGTGTGAGCTTCGTGAATGATGTAGCTTCCTTTGAGCTGAAAAGTGAGTGTGTTTACCAGAAACGAAGTCTTGCTTGTAGGAAGACACAGAGCCTGGCATTTAACTCCGTTTCTGAAGGGAAACACACAGCACAGTTCTCATCCATGAAACACACTCTGCTTTAGAGCAAGAAGCAGGCTCTTGCTTTCTCAAGTCTCTAATAAGGCAGGAAACGTGAGTGTGCTTAGAACAAAAGAACCGTGTTTCCTTCACACACGGACCATTTCTCATTCAACACTGCTTCTGAAACTGATACAAACCACAGGACCTCTAACATCCAATGCTTTTCAGTTAAGAGCCAGAAACGAGTGAGCTTCGTGAACAATGTAGCTTCGTTTGAGCTGAAAAGAGAGTGCGTTTACCAGAAACCAATTCTTGCTTGTAGGAAGACACAGAGCCTGACATTTAACTCTGCTTCTGAAGGGCAACACCAGCACAGTTCTTATCCATGAAACACAGTCTGCTTTAGAGCAAGAAGCACGCTCTTGCTTTCTAGATTCTCTAATAAGGCGGGAAACGTGAGTGTGCTCAGAACAAAAGAACCGTGTTTCCTACACACACGGACCATATCTAGTTCAACTCTGCTTCTGATACTGATACAAAACACAGGTCCTTTAACATCCAATGCTTGTCAGTTTAGAGCTAGTAACGAGTGAGCTTCGTGAATATGTAGCTTCCTTTGAGCTGAAATGTGAGTGTGTTTACCTGAAACGAAGTCTTGCTTGTAGGAAGACACAGAGCCAGGCTTTTAACTCCGTTTCTGAAGGGAAACACACAGCACAGTTCTCATCCATGAAACACACTCTGCTTTAGGGCAAGAAGCACAGTCTTGCTTTCTAGAGTCTCTAATAAAGCAGGAAACGTGTGTGTGCTCAGAACTAAAGAACCGTGTTTCCTACACACACGGACCACATCTCATTCTACTTTGCTTCTGAAACTGATACAACCGCAGGTCCTCTAACATCCAATGCTTTTCAGTTCAGAGGGGGAAACGTGTGAGCTCCTTGAAAGATGTAGCTTCCTTTGAGTTGAAAAGTGTGTGAGTTTACTTGAAACGTAGTCTTGCTTGTAGGAAGAAACAGAGCCTGGCATTTAACACCGTTTCTGAAGGGAAACACACAGCACAGTTCTCATCCATGAAACACACTCTTCTTTAGAGCATGAAGCACGCTATTGCTTTCTAGATTCTCTAATAAGGCAGGAAACATGAGTGTGCTCAGAACAATAGAACTGGGTTTCCTACACACACCAACCATGTCTAATTGAAATCTGCTTCTGAAACTGATACAAACCTCAGGTCCTCTAACATCCAATGCTTTTCAGTTCAGAGCGAATAACGTGTGAGCTTCGTGAACGATGTAGCTTCTTTTGAGCTGAAAAGTGAGTGTGTTTACCAGAAACGAAGTCTTGCTTGTAGGAAGACACAAAGCCTGGCATTTAACTCCGTTTCTGAAGGGAAACACACAGCACAGTTCTCATCCATGAAACACACTCTGCTTTAGACCAAGAAGCAGGCTCTTGCTTTCTCAAGTCTTTCATAAGGCAGGAAACGTGAGTGTGCTTAGAACAAAAGAACCGTGTTTCCTACACACACGGAACATTTCTCGTTCAACACTGCTTCTGACACTGATACAAACCACAGGTCCTCTAACATCCAATGCTTTTCAGTTATGAACAAGTAACGTGTGAGCTTCGTGAACGATGTAGCTTCCCTTGAGCTGAAAAGTAAGTATGTTTACCTAAAACGAAGTCTTGCTTGTAGGAAGACACAGAGCCTGGCATTTAACTCCATTTCTGAAGGGAAACACACAGCACAGTTCTCATCCATGAAACACACTCTTCTTTAGAGCAAGAAGCACTCTCTTGCTTTGTCAAGTCTTTAATAAGGCCGGAAACGTGAGTGTGCTCAGAACAAATAACCGTGTTTCCTACACACACGGACCATATCTAGTTCAACTCTGCTTCTGATACTGATACAAACCACAGGTCCTTTAACATCCAATGCTTGTCAGTTAAGAGCGAGTAACGAGTGAGCTTAGTGAATGATGTAGCTTCCTTTGAGCTGAAATGTGAGTGTGTTTACCTGAAACGAAGTCTTGCTTGTAGGAAGACACAGAGCCAGGATTTTAACTCCGTTTCTGAAGGGAAACACACAGCACAGTTCTCATCCATGAAACACACTCTCCTTTAGAGCAAGAAGCACTCTCTTGCTTTCTAGCATGTCTAAAAAGGCGGGAAAAGTGAGTGTGCTCATAACAAAAGAACTGTCTTTCCTCCACAACCGGACCATATCTAGTTCAACTCTGCTTCTGAAACTGATACAAACCACAGGTCCTCTAACATCCAATGCTTTTCAGTTCAGAGGGGGAAACGTGTGAGGTCTGTGAAAGATGTAGCTTCCTTTGAGTTGAAAAGTGTGTGCGTTTACCTGAAACGTAGTCTTGCTTGTAGGAAGACACAGAGCCTGGTATTTAACACCGTTTCTGAAGGGAAACACACAGCACAGTTCTCATCCATGAAACACACTCTTCTTTAGAGCAAGAAGCACTCTCTTGCTTTCTCAAGTCTCTAATAAGGCGGGAAACGTGAGTGTGCTCAGAACAAAAGAACCGTGTTTCATACACACAGGGACCATATCCAGTTCAACTCTGCTTCTGAAACTGATACAAACCACAGGTCCTCTAACATCCAATGCTATTCAGTTAAGAGCGAGGAACATGTGAGCTTTGTGAATGATGTAGCTTCGTTTGAGCTGAAAAGTGAGTGCGTTTACCTGAAACGAAGTCTTGCTTGTAGGAAGACACAAGCCTGGCATTTAACTCCGTTTCTGAAGGGAAAAACACAGCACAGTTCTCATCTATGAAACACACTCTGCTTTAGAGCAAGAAGCACTCTATTGCTTTCTAGCGTCCATAATAAGGCTGGAAACGTGAATGTGCTCAAACCAAAGAACCAGGTTTCCTACACACACGGACCACATCTCGTTCTACTTTGCATCTGAAACTGATACAAACAACAGGTCCTCTAACATCCAATGCTTTTCAGTTCAGAGAGGGAAACGTGTGAGCTCCGTGAATGATGTAGCTTCCTTTGAGCGGAAAAGAGAGTGTGTTTACCAGAAACGAAGTCTTGCTTGTAGGAAGACACAGAGCCTGGCAATTAACTCCGATTCTGAAGGGAAACTCACAGCACAGTTCTCATCCATGAAACACACTCTGCTTTAGAGCAAGAAGCACTCTCTTGCTTTCTCAAGTCTCTAATAAGGCTGGAAACGTGAGTGTGCTCAGAAAAAAAGAACCGTGTTTCCTACACACACGGACCACATCTCGTTTTACTTTGCATCTGAAACTGATACAAACCACAGGTCCTCTAACATCCAATGCTATGCAGTTAAGAGCAAGAAACGTGTGAGCTTCGTGAACGATGTAGCTTCCTTTGAGCTGAAAAGTGCCTGCGTTTACCTGAAACGTAGTCTTGCTGGTAGGAAGACACAAAGCCTGGCATTTAACTCCGTTTCTGAAGGGAAACACACAGCACAGTTCTCATCCACGAAACACACTCTGCTTTAGAGCAAGAAGCAGGCTCTTGCTTTCTCATGTCTCTAATAAGGCAGGAAACGTGAGTGTGCTTAGAACAAAAGAACCGTGTTTCCTTCACACACGGACCATTTCTCATTCAACACTGCTTCTGAAACTGATACAAACCACAGGACCTCTAACATCCAATGCTTTTCAGTTAAGAGCCAGAAACGAGTGAGCTTCGTGAACAATGTAGCTTCGTTTGAGCTGAAAAGAGACTGCGTTTACCAGAAACGAATTCTTGCTTGTAGGAAGACACAGAGCCTGACATTTAACTCTGCTTCTGAAGGGAAACACCAGCACAGTTCTTATCCATGAAACACAGTCTGCTTTAGAGCAAGAAGCACGCTCTTGCTTTCTAGATTCTCTAATAAGGCGGGAAACGTGTGTGCTTAGAACAAAAGAACCGTGTTTGCTACACACACGGACCATTTCTCGTTCAACACTGCTTCTGATACTGATACAAACAACAGGACCTCTAACATCCAATGCTTTTCAGTTAAGAACGAGAAACGTGTGAGCTTCGTGAAAGATGTAGCTTCCTTTGAGGTGAAATGTGAGTGCGTTTACCTGAAACGAAGTCTTGCTTGTTGGAAGACACAGAGCCTGGCACTTAACTCCGCTTCTGAAGGGAAACACACAGCACAGTTCTCATCCATGAAACACACTCTGCTTTAGAGCAAGAGGCACGCTCTTGTTTTCTCAAGTCTCTAATAAGGCGGGAAACGTGAGTGAGCTCAGAACAAAAGAACCGTGTTTTCTACACACACGGACCATATCTAGTTGTACTTTGCTTCTGAAACTGATACAACCACAGGTCCTCTAAAATCCAATGCTTTTCTGTTCAGAGGGGGAAACGTGTGAGCTCCGTGAAAGATGTAGCTTCCTTTGAGCTGAAATGTGAGTGTGTTTACCTGAAACGAAGTCTTGCTTGTAGGAAGACACAGAGCCAGGCTTTTAACTCCGTTTCTGAAGGGAAACACACAGCACAGTTCTCATCCATGAAACACACTCTGCTTTAGAGCAAGAAGCACTCTATTGCTTTCTAGCATGTCTAACAAGGCGGGAAAAGTGAGTGTGCTCAGAACAAAAGAACCGTCTTTTCTCCACAACCGGACCATATCTAGTTCAACACTGCTTCTGAAACTGATACAAACCACAGGTCATCTAACATCCAATGATTTTCAGTTCAGAGGGGGAAACGTGTGAGCTCCGTGAAAGATGTAGCTTCCTTTGAGTTGAATAGTGTGTGCGTTTACCTGAAACGTAGTCTTGCTTGTAGGAAGACACAGAGCCTGGCATTTAACACCGTTTCTGAAGGGAAACACACAGCACAGTTCTCATCCATGAAACACACTCTTCTTTAGAGCAAGAAGCACGCTCTTGCTTTCTAGATTCTCTAATAAGGCAGGAAACATGAGTGTGCTCAGAACAATAGAACTGGGTTTCCTACACACACCGACCATGTCTAATTGAAATCTGCTTCTGAAACTGATACAAACCTCAGGTCCTCTAACATCCAGTGCTTTTCAGTTAAGAACGAGAAACGTGTGAGCTTCGTGAACGATGTAGCTTTCCTTGAGCTGAAAAGTGAGTGCGTTTACCAGAAACGAAGTCTTGCTTGTAGGAAGACACAGAGCCAGGCATTTAACTCCGTTTCTGAAGGGAAACAAACAGCACAGTTCTCATCCATGAAACACACTCTGCTTTAGAGCAAGAAGCACTCTCTTGATTTCTCAATTCTCTAATAAGGCCAGAAACGTGAGTGTGCTCAGAACAAAAGAACCATGTTTCATACACACAGGGACCATATCCAGTTCAACTCTGCTTCTGAAACTGATACAAACCACAGGTCCTCTAACATCCAATGCTATTCAGTTAAGAGCGAGGAACATGTGAGCTTTGTGAATGATGTAGCTTCGTTTGAGCTGAAAAGTGAGTGCGTTTACCTGAAACGAAGTCTTGCTTGTAGGAAGACACAAGCCTGGCATTTAACTCCGTTTCTGAAGGGAAAAACACAGCACAGTTCTCATCTATGAAACACACTCTGCTTTAGAGCAAGAAGCACTCTATTGCTTTCTAGCGTCCATAATAAGGCTGGAAACGTGAGTGTGCTCAAACCAAAGAACCGTGTTTCCTACACACACGGACCACATCTCGTTCTACTTTGCATCTGAAACTGATACAAACAACAGGATCTCTAACATCCAATGCTTTTCAGTTCAGAGAGGGAAACGTGTGAGCTTTGTGAACGATGTAGCTTCCTTTGAGCTGAAAAGTGAGTGTGTTTACCAGAAACGAAGTCTTGCTTATAGGAAGACACAGAGCCTGGCAATTAACTCCGATTCTGAAGGAAAACACACAGCACAGTTCTCATCCATGAAACACACTCTGCTTTAGAGCAAGAAGCACTCTCTTGCTTTCTCAAGTCTCTAATAAGGCGGGAAACGTGAGTGTGCTCAGAACAAAAGAACCGTGTTTCCTACACACACGGACCACATCTCGTTCTACTTTGCATCTGAAACAGATACAAACCACAGGTCCTCTAACATCCAATGCTTTTCAGTTAAGAGCGAGAAACGTGTGAGCTCCGTGAACAATGTAGCTTCCTTTGAGCTGCAAAGGGAGTGCGATTACCTGAAAGGAAGTCTTGCTTGTAGGAAGACACAGAGCCTGGCATTTAACACTGTTTCTGAAGGGAAACACACAGCACAGTTCTCGTCCATGAAACACACTCTGCTTTAGAGCAAGAATCACGCATTTGCTTTCTAGATTCTCTAATAAGGCGGGAAACGTGAGTGTGCTCAGAACAAAAGAACCGTGTTTCCTACACACACGGACCATATCTAGTTCAACTCTGCTTCTGAAACTGATACAACCACAGGTCTTCTAACATCCAATGCTTTTCTGTTCAGAGAGGGAAACGTGTGAGCTCCGTGAAAGATGTAGATTCCTTTGAGCTGAAATGTGAGTGTCTTTACCTGAAATGAAGTCTTGCTTGTAGGAAGACACAGAGCCAGGCTTTTAACTCCGTTTCTGAAGGGAAACACACAGCACAGTTCTCATCCATGAAACACACTCTGCTTTAGAGCAAGAAGCACTCTCTTGCTTTCTAGGATGTCTAATAAGGCGGGAAACGTGAGTGTGCTCAGAACAAAAGAACCGTCTTTTCTACACCACCGGAACATATGTAGTTCAACCCTGCTTCTGAAACTGATACGAACCACAGGTCCTCTAACATCCAATGCTATTCAGTTAAAAGCGAGAAACTTGTGAGCTTCGTGAATGATGTAGCTTCCTTTAAGCTGAAAACTGAGTGCATTTACCTGAAACGTAGTCTTGCTTGTAGGAAGACACAGAGCCTGGCATTTAACACCATTTCTGAAGGGAAACACACAGCACAGTTCTCATCCACGAAACACACTCTGCTTTAGAGCAAGAAGCAGGTTCTTGCTATCTCAAGTCTCTAATAAGGCAGGAAACGTGAGTGTGCTTAGAACAAAAGAACCGTGTTTGCTACACACACGGACCATTTCTCGTTCAACACTGCTTCTGATACTGATACAAACAACAGGACCTCTAACATCCAATGCTTTTCAGTTAAGAACGAGAAACGTGTGAGCTTCGTGAAAGATGTAGCTTCCTTTGAGCTGAAATGTGAGTGCGTTTACCTGAAACGAAGTCTTGCTTGTAGGAAGACACAGAGCCTGGCATTTAACACCGTTTCTGAAGGGAAACACACAGCACAGTTCTCATCCACGAAACATACTCTGCTTTAGAGCAAGAAGCACTCTATTGCTTTCCAGCATGTCTAACAAGGCGGGAAAAGTGAGTGTGCTCAGAACAAAAGAACCGTCTTTCCTCCACAACCGGACCATATCTAGTTCAACACTGCTTCTGAAACTGATACAAACCACAGGTCATCTAACATCCAATGATTTTCAGTTCAGAGGGGGAAACGTGTGAGCTCCGTGAAAGATGTAGCTTCCTTTGAGTTGAATAGTGTGTGCGTTTACCTGAAACGTAGTCTTGCTTGTAGGAAGACACAGAGCCTGGCATTTAACACCGTTTCTGAAGGGAAACACACAGCACAGTTCTCATCCATGAAACACACTCTTCTTTAGAGCAAGAAGCACGCTCTTGCTTTCTAGATTCTCTAATAAGGCAGGAAACATGAGTGTGCTCAGAGCAATAGAACTGGGTTTCCTACACACACCGACCATGTCTAATTGAAATCTGCTTCTGAAACTGATACAAACCTCAGGTCCTCTAACATCCAATGCTTTTCAGTTCAGATTGAATAACGTGTAGGCTTCGTGAACGGTGTAGCTTCCTTTGAGCTGAAAAGTGAGTGTGTTTACCAGAAATGAAATCTTGCTTGTAGGAAGACACAGAGCCTGGCATTTAACTCCGTTTCTGAAGGGAAACACACAGCACAGTTCTCATCCATGAAACACACTCTGCTTTAGACCAAGAAGCAGGCTCTTGCTTTCTCAAGTCTTTCATAAGGCAGGAAACGTGAGTGAGCTTAGAACAAAAGAACCGTGTTTCCTACACACACGGAACATTTCTCGTAAAACACTGCTTCTGACACTGATACAAACCACAGGTCCTCTAACATCCAATGCTTTTCAGTTAAGAACGAGAAACGTGTGAGCTTCGTGAACGATGTAGCTTCCCTTGAGCTGAAAAGTGAGTGCGTTTACCAGAAACGAAGTCTTGCTTGTAGGAAGACACAGAGCCTGGCATTTAACTCCGTTTCTGAAGGGAAACAAACAGCACAGTTCTCATCCATGAAACACACTCTGCTTTAGAGCAAGAAGCACTCTCTTGATTTCTCAATTCTCTAATAAGGCCAGAAACGTGAGTGTGCTCAGAACAAAAGAACCGTGTTTCATACACACAGGGACCATATCCAGTTCAACTCTGCTTCTGAAACTGATACAAACCACAGGTCCTCTAACATCCAATGCTATTCAGTTAAGAGCGAGGAACATGTGAGCTTTGTGAATGATGTAGCTTCGTTTGAGCTGAAAAGTGAGTGTGTTTACCTGAAACGAAGTCTTGCTTGTAGGAAGACACAAGCCTGGCATTTAACTCCGTTTCTGAAGGGAAAAACACAGCACAGTTCTCATCTATGAAACACACTCTGCTTTAGAGCAAGAAGCACTCTATTGCTTTCTAGCGTCCATAATAAGGCTGGAAACGTGAGTGTGCTCAAACCAAGAACCGTGTTTCCTACACACACGGACCACATCTCGTTCTACTTTGCATCTGAAACTGATACAAACAAAAGGTTGTCTAACATCCAATGCTTTTCAGTTCAGAGAGGGAAACGTGTGAGCTTTGTGAACGATGTAGCTTGCTTTGAGCTGAAAAGTGAGTGTGTTTACCAGAAACGAAGTCTTGCTTATAGGAAGACACAGAGCCTGGCAATTAACTCCGATTCTGAAGGGAACCACACCGCACAGTTCTCATCCATGAAACACACTCTGCTTTAGAGCAAGAAGCACGCTCTTGTTTTCTCAAGTCTCTAATAAGGCAGGAAACGTGAGTGTGCTTAGAACAAAAGAACCTTGTTTCCTACACACACAGACCATATCTAGTTCAACTCTGCTTCTGAAACTGATACAAACCACAGGTCCTCTAACATCCAATGCTTTTCAGTTAAGAGCGAGAAACGTGTGAGCTCCGTGAACAATGTAGCTTCCTTTGAGCTGCAAAGGGAGTGCGATTACCTGAAAGGAAGTCTTGCTTGTAGGAAGACACAGAGCCTGGCATTTAACACTGTTTCTGAAGGGAAACACACAGCACAGTTCTCGTCCATGAAACACACTCTGCTTTAGAGCAAGAATCACGCATTTGCTTTCTAGATTCTCTAATAAGGCGGGAAACGTGAGTGTGCTCAGAACAAAAGAACCGTGTTTCCTACACACACGGACCATATCTAGTTCAACTCTGCTTCTGAAACTGATACAACCACAGGTTTTCTAAGATCCAATGCTTTTCTGTTCAGAGAGGGAAACGTGTGAGCTCCGTGAAAGATGTAGCTTCCTTTGAGCTGAAATGTGAGTGTCTTTACCTGAAATGAAGTCTTGCTTGTAGGAAGACACAGAGCCAGGCTTTTAACTCCGTTTCTGAAGGGAAACACACAGCACAGTTCTCATCCATGAAACACACTCTGCTTTAGAGCAAGAAGCACTCTCTTGCTTTCTAGGATGTCTAATAAGGCGGGAAACGTTAGTGTGCTCAGAACAAAAGTACCGTCTTTTCTACACCACCGGATCATATGTAGTTCAACCCTGCTTCTGAAACTGATACGAACCACAGGTCCTGTAACATCCAATGCTATTCAGTTAAAAGCGAGAAACTTGTGAGATTCGTGAATGATGTAGCTTCCTTTAAGCTGAAAAGTGAGTGCATTTACCTGAAACGTAGTCTTGCTTGTAGGAAGACACAGAGCCTGGCATTTAACACCATTTCTGAAGGGAAACACACAGCACAGTTCTCATCCACGAAACACACTCTGCTTTAGAGCAAGAAGCAGGTTCTTGCTATCTCAAGTCTCTAATAAGGCAGGAAACGTGAGTGTGCTTAGAACAAAAGAACCGTGTTTGCTACACACACGGACCATTTCTCGTTCAACACTGCTTCTGATACTGATACAAACAACAGGACCTCTAACATCCAATGCTTTTCAGTTAAGAACGAGAAACGTGTGAGCTTCGTGAAAGATGTAGCTTCCTTTGAGCTGAAATGTGAGTGCGTTTACCTGAAACGAAGTCTTGCTTGTAGGAAGACACAGAGCCTGGCATTTAACACCGTTTCTGAAGGGAAACACACAGCACAGTTCTCATCCACGAAACACACTCTGCTTTAGAGCAAGAAGCACTCTATTGCTTTCCAGCATGTCTAACAAGGCGGGAAAAGTGAGTGTGCTCAGAACAAAAGAACCGCCTTTCCTCCACAACCGGACCATATCTAGTTCAACACTGCTTCTGAAACTGATACAAACCACAGGTCATCTAACATCCAATGATTTTCAGTTCAGAGGGGGAAACGTGTGAGCTCCGTGAAAGATGTAGCTTCCTTTGAGTTGAATAGTGTGTGCGTTTACCTGAAACGTAGTCTTGCTTGTAGGAAGACACAGAGCCTGGCATTTAACACCGTTTCTGAAGGGAAACACACAGCACAGTTCTCATCCATGAAACACACTCTTCTTTAGAGCAAGAAGCATGCTCTTGCTTTCTAGATTCTCTAATAAGGCAGGAAACATGAGTGTGCTCAGAACAATAGAACTGGGTTTCCTACACACACCGACCATGTCTAATTGAAATCTGCTTCTGAAACTGATACAAATTCAGGTCCTCTAACATCCAATGCTTTTCAGTTCAGAGCGAATAACGTGTAGGCTTCGTGAACGATGTAGCTTCCTTTGAGCTTAAAAGTGCCTGCATTTACCTGAAAGGTAGTCTTGCTGGTAGGAAGACACAAAGCCTGGCATTTAACTCCGTTTCTGAAGGGAAACACACAGCACAGTTCTCATCCACCAAACACACTCTGCTTTAGAGCAAGAAGCACGCTCTTGCTTTCTCAAGTCTCTAATTGGGCAGGAAACGTGAGTGTGCTTAGAACAAAAGAACCGTGTTTCCTACACACACAGACCATATCTAGTTCAACTCTGCTTCTGAAACTGATACAAACCACAGGTCCTCTAACATCCAATGCTTTTCAGTTAAGAGCGAGAAACGTGTGAGCTCCGTGAACAATGTAGCTTCCTTTGAGCTGCAAAGGGAGTGCGATTACATGAAAGGAAGTCTTGCTTGTAGGAAGACACAGAGCCTGGCATTTAACTCCGTTTCTGAAGGGAAACACACAGCACAGTTCTCGTCCATGAAACACACTCTGCTTTAGAGCAAGAATCACGCATTTGCTTTCTAGATTCTCTAATAAGGCGGGAAACGTGAGTGTTCTCAGAACAAAAGAACCGTGTTTCCTACACACACGGACCATATCTAGTTCAACTCTGCTTCTGAAACTGATACAAACCACAGGTCCTCTAACATCCAATGCTTGTCAGTTAAGAGCGAGTAACGAGTGAGCTTCGTGAATGATGTAGCTTCGTTTGAGCTGAAATGTGAGTGTGTTTACCTGAAACGAAGTCTTGCTTGTAGGAAGACACAGAGCCAGGCTTTTAACTCCGTTTCTGAAGGGAAACACACAGCACAGTTCTCATCCATGAAACACACTCTGCTTTAGATCAAGAAGCACTCTATTGCTTTCTAGCATGTCTAACAAGGTGGGAAAAGTGAGTGTGCTCAGAACAAAAGAACAGTCTTTCCTCCACAACCGGACCATATCTAGTTGTACTTTGCTTCTGAAACTGATACAATCACAGGTCTTCTAACATCGAATGCTTTTCTGTTCAGAGAGGGAAACGTGTGAGCTCCGTGAAAGATGTAGCTTCCTTTGAGCTGAAATGTGAGTGTGTTTACCTTAAACGAAGTCTTGCTTGTAGGAAGACACAGAGCCAGGCTTTTAACTCCGTTTCTGAAGGGAAACACACAGCACAGTTCTCATCCATGAAACACACTCTGCTTTAGAGCAAGAAGCACAGTCTTGCTTTCTAGAGTCTCTAATAAAGCAGGAAACGTGTGTGTGCTCAGAACTAAAGAACCGTGTTTCCTACACACACGGACCATATCTCATTCTACTTTGCTTCTGAAACTGATACAACCGCAGGTCCTCTAACATCCAATGCTTTTCAGTTCAGAGGGGGAAACGAGTGAGCTCCGTGAAAGATGTAGCTTCCTTTGAGTTGAAAAGTGTGTGCGTTTACCTGAAACGTAGTCTTGCTTGTAGGAAGACACAGAGCCTGGCATTTAACACCGTTTCTGAAGGGAAACACACAGCACAGTTCTCATCCATGAAACACACTCTTCTTTAGAGCAAGAAGCACGCTCTTGCTTTCTCAAGTCTCTAATAGGGCAGGAAACGTGAGTGTGCTTAGAACAAAAGAACCGTGTTTCCTACACACACAGACCATATCTAGTTCAACTCTGCTTCTGAAACTGATACAAACCACAGGTCCTCTAACATCCATTGCTTTTCAGTTAAGAGCGAGAAACGTGTGAGCTCCGTGAACAATGTAGCTTCCTTTGAGCTGCAAAGGGAGTGCGATTACCTGAAAGGAAGTCTTGCTTGTAGGAAGACACAGAGCCTGGCATTTAACACCATTTCTGAAGGGAAACACACAGCACAGTTCTCATCCAAGAAACACACTCTGCTTTAGAGCAAGAAGCAGGTTCTTGCTATCTCAAGTCTCTAATAAGGCAGGAAACGTGAGTGTGCTTAGAACAAAAGAACCGTGTTTGCTACACACACGGACCATTTCTCGTTCAACACTGCTTCTGATACTGATACAAACAACAGGACCTCTAACATCCAATGCTTTTCAGTTAAGAACGAGAAACGTGTGAGCTTCGTGAAAGATGTAGCTTTCCTTGAGCTGAAATGTGAGTGCGTTTACCTGAAACGAAGTCTTGCTTGTAGGAAGACACAGAGCCTGGCATTTAACACCGTTTCTGAAGGGAAACACACAGCACAGTTCTCATCCACGAAACACACTCTGCTTTAGAGCAAGAAGCAGGTTCTTTCTTTCTCAAGTCTCTAATAAGGCAGGAATCGTGAGTGTGCTCAGAACAAAAGAACCGTGTTTTCTACACACACGGACCATATCTAGTTGTACTTTACTTCTGAAACTGATACAACCAAGGTCCTCTAAAATCCAATGCTTTTCTGTTCAGAGGGGGAAACGTGTGAGCTCCGTGAAAGATGTAACTTCCTTTGAGTTGAAAAGTGTGTGCGTTTACTTGAAACGTAGTCTTGCTTGTAGGAAGACACAGAGCCTGGCATTTAACACCGTTTCTGAAGGGAAACACACAGCACAGTTCTCATCCACGAAACACACTCTGCTTTAGAGCAAGAAGCAGGTTCTTGCTTTCTCAAGTCTCTAATAAGGCAGGAAACGTGAGTGTGCTTAGAACAAAAGAACAGTGTTTCCTACACACACGGACCATATCTAGTTCAACTCTGCTTCTGATACTGATACAGACCACAGGTCCTTTAAAATCCAATGCTTGTCAGTTAAGAGCGAGTTACTTGTGAGCTTCGTGAATGATGTAGCTTCGTTTGAGCTGAAATGTGAGTGTGTTTTCCTGAAACGACGTCTTGCTTGTAGGAAGACACAAGCCTGGCATTTAACTCCGTTTCTGAAGGGAAACACACAGCACAGTTCTCATCCATGAAACACACTCTGCTTTAGAACAAGAAGCACTCTCTTGCTTTCTCAAGTCTCTAATAAGGCGGGAAATGGGAGTTTGCTCAGAACAAAAGAACCGTGTTTCCTACACACAGAGACCATATCCAGTTCAACTCTGCTTCTGAAACTGATACAAACCACAGGTCCTCTAACATCCAATGCTATTCAGTTAAGAGCGAGGACCGTGTGAGCTTTGTGAATGATGTAGCTTCGTTTGAGCTGAAAAGTGAGTGCTGTTTACCTGAAATGAATTCTTGCTTGTAGGAAGACACAGAGCAGGGCATTTAACTCCGTTTCTGAAGGGAAAGACACAGCACAGTTCTCATCCATGAAACACACTCTGCTTTAGAGCAAGAACCACTCTCTTGCTTCCTCAAGTCTCTAATAAGGCAGGAAACATGAGTGTGCTTAGAAAAAAAGAACCGTGTTTCCTACACACACGGACCATATCTAGTTCAACTCTGCTTCTGAAACTGATACCAAACACAGGTCCTCTAACATCCAATGCTATTCAGTTAAGAGCGAGAAACGTGTGAGCTTCGTGAACGATGAGGCTTCTTTTGAGCTGAAAAGTGAGTGTGTTTACCTGAAACGAAGTCTTGCTTGTAGGAAGACACAGAGCCTGGCATTTACCTCCGTTTCTGAAGGGAAAAACACAGCACAGTTCTCACCCATGAAACACACTCTGCTTTAGAGCAAGAAGCACTCCCTTGCTTTCTCAAGTCTGTAATAAAGCAGGAATATTGAGTGTGCTTAGAAGAAAAGAACCGTGTTTCTTACACACCCGGACGATATCTAGTTCAACTCTGCTTCTGAAACTGATACACCACAGGTCCTCTAACATCCAATGCTTTTCAGTTAAGTGCGAGAAACGTGTGAGCTTCATTAAAGATGTAGCTTCCTTTGAGCTGAAAAGTGAGTGCGTTTACCTGAAACGAAATCTTGCTTGTAGGAAGACACAGAGCCTGGCAATTAACTCCGATTCTGAAGGGAAACACACAGCACAGTTCTCATCCATGAAACACACTCTGCTTTAGAGCAAGAAGCACTCCCTTGCTTTCTCAAGTCTGTAATAAAGCAGGAAACGTGAGTGTGCTTAGAAGAAAAGAACCGTGTTTCCTCACACACGGACCATATCTAGTTCAACTCTGCTTCTGAAACTGATACAAACCACAGGTCCTCTAACATCCAATGCTTTTCAGTTAAGAGCGAGAAACGTGTGAGCTTCGTTAAAGATGTAGCTTCCTTTGAGCTGAAAAGTGAGTCCGTTTACCTGAAACGAAGTCTTGCTTGTAGGAAGACACAGAGCCTGGCAATTAACTCTGTTTCTGAAGGGAAACACACAGCACAGTTCTCATCGATGAAACACACTCTGCTTTAGAGCAAGAAGCACTCCCTTGCTGTCTCAAGTCTGTAATAAAGCAGGAAACGTGAGTGTGCTTAGAAGAAAAGAACCGTGTTTCCTACACACCCGGACGATATCTAGTTCAACTCTGCTTCTGAAACTGATACACCACACGTCCTCTAACATCCAATGCTTTTCAGTTAAGAGCGAGAAACGTGTGAGCTTCGTTAAAGATGTAGCTTCCTTTGAGCTGAAAAGTGAGTGCGTTTACCTGAAACGAAGTCTTGCTTGTAGGAAGACACAGAGCCTGGCATTTAACTCCGGTTCTGAAGGGAAACACACAGCACAGTTGTCATCCATGAAACACACTCTTCTTTAGAGCAAGAAGCACTCTCTTGTAATCTCAAGTCTCTAATAAGGCGGGAAACGTGAGTGTGCTCAGAACAAAAGAACCGTGTTTCCTACACACAGGGACCATATCCAGTTCAACTCTGCTTCTCAAACTGATACAAACCACAGGTCCTCTAACATCCAATGCTATTCAGTTAAGAGCGAGAAACGTGTGAGCTTCGTGAACAATGTAGCTTCCTTTGAGCTGAAAAGTGAGTGTGTTTACCTGAAACGAAGTCTTGCTTGTAGGAAGACACAGATCCTGGCATTTAACTCTGTTTCTGAAGGGAAACACACAGCACATTTCTCAGCCATGAAACACACTCTGCTTTAGAGCAAGAAGCACACTCATGCTTTCTAGAGTCTCTAATAAGGCGGGAAACGTGAGTGTGCTCAGAACTAAAGAACCGTGTTTCCTACACACACGGACCACATCTCGTTCTACTTTGCTTCTGAAACAGATACAAAGCACAGGTCCTCTAACATCCAATGCTTTTCAGTTAAGAGCGAGAAACGTGTGAGCTTCGTTAAAGATGTAGCTTCCTTTGATCTGAAAAGTGAGTGCGTTTACCTGAAACGAAGTCTTGTTTGTAGGAAGACACAGAGCCTGGCATTTAACTCCGTTGCTGAAGGGAAACACACAGCACAGTTCTCATCCATGAAACACACTCTTCTTTAGAGCAAGAAGCACTCTCTTGCTTTCTCAAGTCTCTAATAAGGCTGGAAACGTGAGTGTGCTCAGAACAAAAGAACCGTGTTTCCTACACACAGAGACCATATCCAGTTCAACTCTGCTTCTGAAACTGATACAAACCACAGGTCCTCTAACATCCAATGCTATTCAGTTAAGAGCGAGGACCGTGTGAGCTTTGTGAATGATGTAGCTTCGTTTGAGCTGAAAAGTGATTGCTGTTTACCTGAAATGAATTCTTGCTTGTAGGAAGACACAGAGCAGGGCATTTAACTCCGTTTCTGAAGGGAAACACACAGCACAGTTCTCATCCATGAAACACACTCTGCTTTAGAGCAAGAATCACTCTCTTGCTTCCTCAAGTCTCTAATAAGGCAGGAAACATGAGTGTGCTTAGAAAAAAAGAACCGTGTTTCCTACACACACGGACCATATCTAGTTCAACTCTGCTTCTGAAACTGATACAAACCACGGGTCCTCTAACATCCAATGCTATTCAGTTAAGAGCGAGAAACTTGTGAGCTTCGTGAACGATGAGGCTTCTTTTAAGCTGAAAAGTGAGTGTGTTTACCTGAAACGAAGTCTTGCTTGTAGGAAGACACAGAGCCTGGCATTTAACTCCGTTTCTGAAGGGAAAAACACAGCACAGTTCTCACCCATGAAACACACTCTGCTTTAGAGCAAGAAGCACTCCCTTGCTTTCTCAAGTCTGTAATAAAGCAGGAATAGTGAGTGTGCTTAGCAGAAAAGAACCGTGTTTCCTACACACACGGACGATATCTAGTTCAACTCTGCTTCTGAAACTGATACAAACCACAGGTCCTCTAACATCCAATGCTTTTCAGTTAAGAGCGAAAAACGTGTGAGCTTCGTTAAAGATGTAGCTTCCTTTGAGCTGAAAAGTGAGTCCGTTTACCTGAAACGAAGTCTTGCTTGTAGGAAGACACAGAGCCTGGCAATTAACTCTGTTTCTGAAGGGAAACACACAGCACATTTCTCATCGATGAAACACACTCTGCTTTAGAGCAAGAAGCACTCCCTTGCTGTCTCAAGTCTGTAATAAAGCAGGAAACGTGAGTGTGCTTAGAAGAAAAGAACCGTGTTTCCTACACACACGGACGATATATAGTTCAACTCTGCTTCTGAAACTGACACACCATAGGTCCTCTAACATCCAATGATTTTCAGTTAAGAGCGAGAAACGTGTGAGCTTCGTTAAAGATGTAGCTTCCTTTGAGCTGAAAAGTGAGTGTGTTTACCAGAAACGAAGTCTTGCTTGTAGCAAGACACAGATCCTGGCATTTAACTCCGTTTCTGAAGGGAAAGACACAGCACAGTCCTCATCCATGAAACACACTCTGCTTTAGAGCCAGAATCACTCCCTTGCTTTCTCAAGTCTGTAATAAAGCAGGAAACGTGAGTGTGCTTAGAAGAAACAAACCGTGTTTCCTACACAGACGGACGATATCTAGTTCAACTCTGCTTCTGAAACTGATACAAACCCCAGGTCCTCTAACATCCAATGCTTTTCAGTTAAGAGCGAGAAATGTGTGAGCTTCATTAAAGATGTAGCTTCCTTTGAGCTGAAAAGTGAGTGCTTTTACATGAAACGAAGTCTTGCTTGTAGGAAGACACAGAGCCTGGCATTTAACTCCTTTCTGAAGGGAAACAAACAGCACAGTTCTCATCCATGAAACACACTCTGCTTTAGAGCCAGAAGGACTCCCTTGCTTATCAAGTCTGTAATATAGCAGGAAACGTGAGTGTGCTTAGAAGAAAAGAACCGTGTTTCCTACAAACACGGACCATATCTAGTTCAACTCTGCTTCTGAAACTGATACAAACCACAGGTCCTCTAACATCCAATGCTTTTCAGTTAAGAGCGAGAAACGTGTGAGCTTCGTGAATGATGTAGCTTCCTTTGAGCTGAAAAGTGACTGCTTTTACCTGAAACGTAGTCTTGATGTAAGAAGACACAGAGCCTGGCATTTAACTCCGTTTCTGAAGGGAAACAAACAGCACAGTTCTCATCCATGAAAGACACTCTGCTTTAGAGCAAGAAGCACTCCCTTGCTTTCTCAAGTCTGTAATAAAGCAGGAAACGTGAGTGTGCTTAGAAGAAAAGAACCGTGTTTCCTACACACAAGGACGATATCTAGTTCAACTCTGCTTCTGAAACTGATACACCACAGGTCCTCTAACATCCATTGCTTTTCAGTTAAGAGCGAGAAACATGTGAGCTTCATTAAAGATGTAGCTTCCTTTGAGCTGAAAAGTGAGTGCGTTTACCTGAAACGAAGTCTTGCTTGTAGGAAGACACAGAGCCTGGCATTTAACTCCGTTTCTGAAGGGAAACACACAGCACAGTTTTCATCCATGAAACACACTCTTCTTTAGAGCAAGAAGCACTCTCTTGTAATCTCAAGTCTCTAATAAGGCGGGAAACGTGAGTGTGCTCAGAACAAAAGAACCGTGTTTCCTACACACAGGGACCATATCCAGTTCAACTCTGCTTCTCAAACTGATACAAACCACAGGTCCTCTAACATCCAATGCTATTCAGTTAACAGCGAGAAACGTGTGAGCTTCGTGAACAATGTAGCTTCCTTTGAGCTGAAAAGTGAGTGTGTTTACCTGAAACGAAGTCTTGCTTGTAGGAAGACACAGATCCTGGCATTTAACTCTGTTTCTGAAGGGAAACACACAGCACATTTCTCAGCCATGAAACACACTCTGCTTTAGAGCAAGAAGCACACTCATGCTTTCTAGAGTCTCTAATAAGGCGGGAAACGTGAGTGTGCTCAGAACTAAAGAACCGTGTTTCCTACACACACGGACCACATCTCGTTCTACTTTGCTTCTGAAACAGATACAAAGCACAGGTCCTCTAACATCCAATGCTTTTCAGTTAAGAGCGAGAAACGTGTGAGCTTCGTTAAAGATGTAGCTTCCTTTGATCTGAAAAGTGAGTGCGTTTACCTGAAACGAAGTCTTGTTTGTAGGAAGACACAGAGCCTGGCATTTAACTCCGTTGCTGAAGGGAAACACACAGCACAGTTCTCATCCATGAAACACACTCTTCTTTAGAGCAAGAAGCACTCTCTTGCTTTCTCAAGTCTCTAATAAGGCTGGAAACGTGAGTGTGCTCAGAACAAAAGAACCGTGTTTCCTACACACAGAGACCATATCCAGTTCAACTCTGCTTCTGAAACTGATACAAACCACAGGTCCTCTAACATCCAATGCTATTCAGTTAAGAGCGAGGACCGTGTGAGCTTTGTGAATGATGTAGCTACGTTTGAGATGAAAAGTGATTGCTGTTTACCTGAAATGAATTCTTGCTTGTAGGAAGACACAGAGCAGGGCATTTAACTCCGTTTCTGAAGGGAAACACACAGCACAGTTCTCATCCATGAAACACACTCTGCTTTAGAGCAAGAATCACTCTCTTGCTTCCTCAAGTCTCTAATAAGGCAGGAAACATGAGTGTGCTTAGAAAAAAAGAACCGTGTTTCCTACACACACGGACCATATCTAGTTCAACTCTGCTTCTGAAACTGATACAAACCACAGGTCCTCTAACATCCAATGCTATTCAGTTAAGAGCGAGAAACTTGTGAGCTTCGTGAACGATGAGGCTTCTTTTAAGCTGAAAAGTGAGTGTGTTTACCTGAAACGAAGTCTTGCTTGTAGGAAGACACAGAGCCTGGCATTTAACTCCGTTTCTGAAGGGAAAAACACAGCACAGTTCTCACCCATGAAACACACTCTGCTTTAGAGCAAGAAGCACTCCCTTGCTTTCTCAAGTCTGTAATAAAGCAGGAATAGTGAGTGTGCTTAGAAGAAAAGAACCGTGTTTCCTACACACACGGACGATATCTAGTTCAACTCTGCTTCTGAAACTGATACAAACCACAGGTCCTCTAACATCCAATGCTTTTCAGTTAAGAGCGAAAAACGTGTGAGCTTCGTTAAAGATGTAGCTTCCTTTGAGCTGAAAAGTGAGTCCGTTTACCTGAAACGAAGTCTTGCTTGTAGGAAGACACAGAGCCTGGCAATTAACTCTGTTTCTGAAGGGAAACACACAGCACATTTCTCATCGATGAAACACACTCTGCTTTAGAGCAAGAAGCACTCCCTTGCTGTCTCAAGTCTGTAATAAAGCAGGAAACGTGAGTGTGCTTAGAAGAAAAGAACCGTGTTTCCTACACACACGGACGATATATAGTTCAACTCTGCTTCTGAAACTGACACACCACAGGTCCTCTAACATCCAATGCTTTTCAGTTAAGAGCGAGAAACGTGTGAGCTTCGTTAAAGATGTAGCTTCCTTTGAGCTGAAAAGTGAGTGTGTTTACCAGAAACGAAGTCTTGCTTGTAGCAAGACACAGATCCTGGCATTTAACTCCGTTTCTGAAGGGAAAGACACAGCACAGTCCTCATCCATGAAACACACTCTGCTTTAGAGCCAGAATCACTCCCTTGCTTTCTCAAGTCTGTAATAAAGCAGGAAACGTGAGTGTGCTTAGAAGAAACAAACCGTGTTTCCTACACAGACGGACGATATCTAGTTCAACTCTGCTTCTGAAACTGATACAAACCCCAGGTCCTCTAACATCCAATGCTTTTCAGTTAAGAGCGAGAAATGTGTGAGCTTCATTAAAGATGTAGCTTCCTTTGAGCTGAAAAGTGAGTGCTTTTACATGAAACGAAGTCTTGCTTGTAGGAAGACACAGAGCCTGGCATTTAACTCCTTTCTGAAGGGAAACAAACAGCACAGTTCTCATCCATGAAACACACTCTGCTTTAGAGCCAGAAGGACTCCCTTGCTTATCAAGTCTGTAATATAGCAGGAAACGTGAGTGTGCTTAGAAGAAAAGAACCGTGTTTCCTACAAACACGGACCATATCTAGTTCAACTCTGCTTCTGAAACTGATACAAACCACAGGTCCTCTAACATCCAATGCTTTTCAGTTAAGAGCGAGAAACGTGTGAGCTTCGTGAATGATGTAGCTTCCTTTGAGCTGAAAAGTGACTGCTTTTACCTGAAACGTAGTCTTGATGTAAGAAGACACAGAGCCTGGCATTTAACTCCGTTTCTGAAGGGAAACAAACAGCACAGTTCTCATCCATGAAAGACACTCTGCTTTAGAGCAAGAAGCACTCCCTTGCTTTCTCAAGTCTGTAATAAAGCAGGAAACGTGAGTGTGCTTAGAAGAAAAGAACCGTGTTTCCTACACACAAGGACGATATCTAGTTCAACTCTGCTTCTGAAACTGATACACCACAGGTCCTCTAACATCCATTGCTTTTCAGTTAAGAGCGAGAAACGTGTGAGCTTCATTAAAGATGTAGCTTCCTTTGAGCTGAAAAGTGAGTGCGTTTACCTGAAACGAAGTCTTGCTTGTAGGAAGACACAGAGCCTGGCATTTAACTCCGTTTCTGAAGGGAAACACACAGCACAGTTTTCATCCATGAAACACACTCTTCTTTAGAGCAAGAAGCACTCTCTTGTAATCTCAAGTCTCTAATAAGGCGGGAAACGTGAGTGTGCTCAGAACAAAAGAACCGTGTTTCCTACACACAGGGACCATATCCAGTTCAACTCTGCTTCTCAAACTGATACAAACCACAGGTCCTCTAACATCCAATGCTATTCAGTTAACAGCGAGAAACGTGTGAGCTTCGTGAACAATGTAGCTTCCTTTGAGCTGAAAAGTGAGTGCGTTTACCTGAAACGAAGTCTTGCTTGTAGGAAGACACAGAGCCTGGCATTTAACTCCATTTCTGAAGGGAAACACACAGCACAGACTCATCCATGAAACACACTCTGCTTTAGAGCAAGAAGCACTCTCTTGCTTTCTAGCTTCTCTAATAAGTTGGGAAATGTGTGTGCTTAGAACAAAAGAACCGTGTTTCCTACACTCACGGACCATATCTAGTTCAACTCTGCTTCTGAAACTGATACAAACCAAAGGTCCTCTAACATCCAATGCCATTCAGTTCAGAGCGAGAAACGTGTGAGCTTCGTGAACGATGTAGCTTCCTTTGAGCTGAAAAGTGAGTGCTTTTACCAGAAACGAAGTCTTGCTTGTAGGAAGACACAGATCCTGGCATTTAACTCTGTTTCTGAAGGGAAACACACAGCACATTTCTCAGCCATGAAACACACTCTGCTTTAGAGCAAGAAGCACACTCTTGCTTTCTAGAGACTCTAATAAAGCGGGAAACGTGAGTGTGCTCAGAATTAAAGAACCGTGTTTCCTACACACACGGACCACATCTCGTTCTACTTTGCTTCTGAAACAGATACAAAGCACAGGTCCTCTAACATCCAATGCTTTTCAGTTAAGAGCGAGAAACGTGTGAGCTTCGTTAAAGATGTAGCTTCCTTTGATCTGAAAAGTGAGTGCGTTTACCTGAAACGAAGTCTTGTTTGTAGGAAGACACAGAGCCTGGCATTTAACTCCGTTTCTGAAGGGAAACACACAGCACAGTTCTCATCCATGAAACACACTCTTCTTTAGAGCAAGAAGCACTCTGGTGCTTTCTCAAGTCTCTAATAAGGCTGGAAACGTGAGTGTGCTCAGAACAAAAGAACCGTGTTTCCTACACACAGAGACCATATCTAGTTCAACTCTGCTTTTGAATCTGATACAAACCACAGGTCCTCTAACATCCAATGCTATTCAGTTAAGAGCGAGGACCGTGTGAGCTTTGTGAATGATGTAGCTTCGATTGAGCTGAAAAGTGATTGCTGTTTACCTGAAATGAATTCTTGCTTGTAGGAAGACACAGAGCAGGGCATTTAACTCCGTTTCTGAAGGGAAACACACAGCACAGTTCTCATCCATGAAACACACTCTGCTTTAGAGCAAGAACCACTCTCTTGCTTCCTCAAGTCTCTAATAAGGCAGGAAACATGAGTGTGCTTAGAAAAAAAGAACCGTGTTTCCTACACACTCGGACCATATCTAGTTCAACTCTGCTTCTGAAACTGATACACCACAGGTCCTCTAACATCCAATGCTTTTCAGTTAAGAGCGAGAAACGTGTGAGCTTCTTTAAAGATGTAGCTTCTTTTGAGCTGAAAAGTGAGTGCGTTTACCTGAAACGAAGTCTTGCTTGTAGGAAGACACAGAGCCTGGCATTTAACTCCGATTCTGAAGGGAAACACACAGCACAGTTCTCATCAATGAAACACACTCTGCTTTAGAGCCAGAAGCACTCCCTTGCTTATCAAGTCTGTTATAAAGCAGGAAACGTGAGTGTGCTTAGAAGAAAAAACCGTGTTTCCTACAAACACGGACCATATCTAGTTCAACTCTGCTTCTGAAACTGATACAAACCACAGGTCCTCTAACATCCAATGTTTTTCAGTTAAGAGCGAAAAACGTGTGAGCTTCGTTAAAGATGTAGCTTCCTTTGAGCAGAAAAGTGAGTGCGTTTACCTGAAACGAAGTCTTGCTTGTAGGAAGACACAGAGCCTGGCAATTAACTCTGTTTCTGAAGGGAAACACACAGCACAGTTCTCATCGATGAAACACACTCTGCTTTAGAGCAAGAAGCACTCCCTTGCTGTCTCAAGTCTGTAATAAAGCAGGAAACGTGAGTGTGCTTAGAAGAAAAGAACCGTGTTTCCTACACACACGGACGATATATAGTTCAACTCTGCTTCTGAAACTGACACACCACAGGTCCTCTAACATCCAATGCTTTTCAGTTAAGAGCGAGAAACGTGTGAGCTTCGTTAAAGATGTAGCTTCCTTTGAGCTGAAAAGTGAGTGTGTTTACCAGAAACGAAGTCTTGCTTGTAGCAAGACACAGATCCTGGCATTTAACTCCGTTTCTGAAGCGAAAGACAAAAAAGCACAGTCCTCATCCATGAAACACACTCTGCTTTAGAGCCAGAATCACTCCCTTGCTTTCTCAAGTCTGTAATAAAGCAGGAAACGTGAGTGTGCTTAGAAGAAACAAACCGTGTTTCCTACACAGACGGACGATATCTAGTTCAACTCTGCTTCTGAAACTGATACAAACCACAAGTCCTCTATCATCCAATGCTTTTCAGTTAAGAGCGAGAAATGTGTGAGCTTCATTAAAGATGTAGCTTCCTTTGAGCTGAAAAGTGAGTGCGTTTACCTGAAACGAAGTCTTGCTTGTAGGAAGACACAGAGCCTGGCATTTAACTCATTTCTGAAGGGAAACAAACAGCACAGTTCTCATCCATGAAACACACTCTGCTTTAGAGCAAGAAGCACTCTCTTGCTTTCTCAAGTCTCTAATAAGGCGAGAAACGTGAGTGTGCTCAGAACAAAAGAACCGTGTTTCCTACACACAGGGACCATATCCAGTTCAACTCTACTTCTGAAACTGATACAAATCACAGGTCCTCTAACATCCAATGCTATTCAGTTAAGAGCGAGAAACGTGTGAGCTTCGTGAACGATGTAGCTTCCTTTGAGAGGAAAAGTGAGTGTGTTTACCTGAAACGAAGTCTTGCTTGTAGGAAGACACAGAGCCTGGCATTGAACTCCGTTTCTGAAGGGAAAGACACAGCACAGTTCTCATCCATGAAACACACTCTGCTTTAGAGCAAGAAGCACTCCCTTGCTTTCTCAAGTCTGTAATAAAGCAGGAAACGTGAGTGTGCTTAGAAGAAAAGAACCGTGTTTCCTACACACCCGGACGATATCTAGTTCAACTCTGCTTCTGAAACTGATACACCACACGTCCTCTAACATCCAATGCTTTTCAGTTAAGAGCGAGAAACGTGTGAGCTTCTTTAAAGATGTAGCTTCTTTTGAGCTGAAAAGTGAGTGCGTTTACCTGAAACGAAGTCTTGCTTGTAGGAAGACACAGAGCCTGGCATTTAACTCCGATTCTGAAGGGAAACACACAGCACAGTTCTCATCAATGAAACACACTCTGCTTTAGAGCCAGAAGCACTCCCTTGCTTATCAAGTCTGTTATAAAGCAGGAAACGTGAGTGTGCTTAGAAGAAAAAACCGTGTTTCCTACAAACACGGACCATATCTAGTTCAACTCTGCTTCTGAAACTGATACAAACCACAGGTCCTCTAACATCCAATGTTTTTCAGTTAAGAGCGAAAAACGTGTGAGCTTCGTTAAAGATGTAGCTTCCTTTGAGCAGAAAAGTGAGTGCGTTTACCTGAAACGAAGTCTTGCTTGTAGGAAGACACAGAGCCTGGCAATTAACTCTGTTTCTGAAGGGAAACACACAGCACAGTTCTCATCGATGAAACACACTCTGCTTTAGAGCAAGAAGCACTCCCTTGCTGTCTCAAGTCTGTAATAAAGCAGGAAACGTGAGTGTGCTTAGAAGAAAAGAACCGTGTTTCCTACACACACGGACGATATATAGTTCAACTCTGCTTCTGAAACTGACACACCACAGGTCCTCTAACATCCAATGCTTTTCAGTTAAGAGCGAGAAACGTGTGAGCTTCGTTAAAGATGTAGCTTCCTTTGAGCTGAAAAGTGAGTGTGTTTACCAGAAACGAAGTCTTGCTTGTAGCAAGACACAGATCCTGGCATTTAACTCCGTTTCTGAAGCGAAAGACAAAAAAGCACAGTCCTCATCCATGAAACACACTCTGCTTTAGAGCCAGAATCACTCCCTTGCTTTCTCAAGTCTGTAATAAAGCAGGAAACGTGAGTGTGCTTAGAAGAAACAAACCGTGTTTCCTACACAGACGGACGATATCTAGTTCAACTCTGCTTCTGAAACTGATACAAACCACAAGTCCTCTATCATCCAATGCTTTTCAGTTAAGAGCGAGAAATGTGTGAGCTTCATTAAAGATGTAGCTTCCTTTGAGCTGAAAAGTGAGTGCGTTTACCTGAAACGAAGTCTTGCTTGTAGGAAGACACAGAGCCTGGCATTTAACTCATTTCTGAAGGGAAACAAACAGCACAGTTCTCATCCATGAAACACACTCTGCTTTAGAGCAAGAAGCACTCTCTTGCTTTCTCAAGTCTCTAATAAGGCGAGAAACGTGAGTGTGCTCAGAACAAAAGAACCGTGTTTCCTACACACAGGGACCATATCCAGTTCAACTCTACTTCTGAAACTGATACAAATCACAGGTCCTCTAACATCCAATGCTATTCAGTTAAGAGCGAGAAACGTGTGAGCTTCGTGAACGATGTAGCTTCCTTTGAGAGGAAAAGTGAGTGTGTTTACCTGAAACGAAGTCTTGCTTGTAGGAAGACACAGAGCCTGGCATTGAACTCCGTTTCTGAAGGGAAAGACACAGCACAGTTCTCATCCATGAAACACACTCTGCTTTAGAGCAAGAAGCACTCCCTTGCTTTCTCAAGTCTGTAATAAAGCAGGAAACGTGAGTGTGCTTAGAAGAAAAGAACCGTGTTTCCTACACACCCGGACGATATCTAGTTCAACTCTGCTTCTGAAACTGATACACCACACGTCCTCTAACATCCAATGCTTTTCAGTTAAGAGCGAGAAACGTGTGAGCTTCTTTAAAGATGTAGCTTCTTTTGAGCTGAAAAGTGAGTGCGTTTACCTGAAACGAAGTCTTGCTTGTAGGAAGACACAGAGCCTGGCATTTAACTCCGATTCTGAAGGGAAACACACAGCACAGTTCTCATCAATGAAACACACTCTGCTTTAGAGCCAGAAGCACTCCCTTGCTTATCAAGTCTGTAATAAAGCAGGAAACGTGAGTGTGCTTAGAAGAAAAGAACCGTGTTTTCTACAAACACGGACCATATCTAGTTCAACTCTGCTTCTGAAACTGATACAAACCACAGGTCCTCTAACATCCAATGCTTTTCAGTTAAGAGCGAGAAACGTGTGAGCTTCGTGAATGATGTAGCTTCCTTTGAGCTGAAAAGTGAGTGCTTTTACCTGAAACGTAGTCTTGATGTAAGAAGACACAGAGCCTGGCATTTAACTCCGTTTCTGAAGGGAAACAAACAGCACAGTTCTCATCCATGAAACACACTCTGCTTTAGAGCAAGAAGCACTCCCTTGCTTTCTCAAGTCTGTAATAAAGCAGGAAACGTGAGTGTGCTTAGAAGAAAAGAACCGTGTTTCCTACACACAAGGACGATATCTAGTTCAACTCTGCTTCTGAAACTGATACACCACAGGTCCTCTAAATCCATTGCTTTTCAGTTAAGAGCGAGAAACGTGTGAGCTTCATTAAAGATGTAGCTTCCTTTGAGCTGAAAAGTGAGTGCGTTTACCTGAAACGAAGTCTTGCTTGTAGGAAGACACAGAGCCTGGCATTTAACTCCGTTTCTGAAGGGAAACACACAGCACAGTTCTCATCCATGAAACACACTCTTCTTTAGAGCAAGAAGCACTCTCTTGTAATCTCAAGTCTCTAATAAGGTGGGAAACGTGAGTGTGCCCAGAACAAAAGAACCGTGTTTCCTACACACAGGGACCATATCCAGTTCAACTCTGCTTCTGAAACTGATACAAACCACAGGTCCTCTAACATCCAATGCTACTCAATTAAGAGCAAGAAACGTGTGAGCTTCGTGAACAATGTAGCTTCCTTTGAGCTGAAAAGTGAGTGCATTTACCTGAAAAGAAGTCTTGCTTGTAGGAAGACACAGAGCCTGGCATTTAACTCCATTTCTGAAGGGAAACACACAGCACAGATCTCATCCATGACACACACTCTGCTTTAGAGCAAGAAGCACACTCTTGCTTTCTAGAGTCTCTAATAAAGCGGAAAACGTGAGTGTGCTCAGAACTAAAGAACCGTGTTTCCTACACACACGGACCACATCTCGTTCTACTTTGCTTCTGAAACAGATACAAAGCACAGGTCCTCTAACATCCAATGCTTTTCAGTTAAGAGCGAGAAACGTGTGAGCTTCGTTAAAGATGTAGCTTCCTTTGATCTGAAAAGTGAGTGCGTTTACCTGAAACGAAGTCTTGCTTGTAGGAAGACACAGAGCCTGGCATTCAACTCCGTTTCTGAAGGGAAAAACACAACACAGTTCTCATCCATGAAACACACTCTGCTTTAGAGCAATAAGCACTCCCTTGCTGTCTCAAGTCTGTAATAAAGCAGGAAACGTGAGTGTGCTTAGAAGAAAAGAACCGTGTTTCCTACACACAGGGACGATATATAGTTCAACTCTGCTTCTGAAACTGACACACAACAGGTCCTCTAACATCCAATGCCATTCAGTTAAGAGCAAGAAACGTGTGAGCTTCATTAAAGATGTAGCTTCCTTTGAGCTGAAAAGTGAGTGCATTTACCTGAAACGAAGTCTTGCTTGTAGGAAGACACAGAGACTGGCATTTAACTCCGTTTCTGAAGGGAAACACACAGCACAGTTCTCATCCATGAAAGACACTCTTCTTTAGAGCAAGAAGCACTCTCTTGTTATCTCAAGTCTCTAATAAGGCGGGAAAAGTGAGTGTGCTCAGAACAAAAGAACCGTGTTTCCTACACACACGGACCATATCCAGTTCAACTCTGCTTCTGAAACTGATACAAACCACAGGTCCTCTAACATCCAATGCTATTCAGTTAAGAGCGAGAAACGTGTGAGCTTCGTGAACAATGTAGATTCCTTTGAGCTGAAAAGTGAGTGCGTTTACCTGAAACGAAGTCTTGCTTGTAGGAAGACACAGAGCTTGGCATTTAACTCCATTTCTGAAGGGAAACACACAGCACAGATCTCATCCATGAAACACACTCTGCTTTAGAGCAAGAAGCACTCTCTTGCTTTCTAGCTTCTCTAATAAGGCGGGAAACGTGTGTGCTTAGAACAAAAGAACCATGTTTCCTACACACACGGACCATATCTAGTTCAACTCTGCTTCTGAAACTGATACAAACCAAAGATCCTCTAACATCCAATGCCATTCAGTTCAGAGCGAGATACGTGTGAGCTTCATGAACGATGTAGCTTCCTTTGAGCTGAAAAGGGAGTGCTTTTACCAGAAACGAAGTCTTGCTTGTAGGAAGACACAGATCCTGGCATTTAACTCCGTTTCTGAAGGGAAACACACAGCACATTTCTCAGCCATGAAACACACTCTGCTTTAGAGCAAGAAGCACACTCTTGCTTTCTAGAGTCTCTAATAAAGCGGGAAACGTGAGTGTGCTTAGAACAAAAGAACCGTGTTTCCTACACAGACGGACGATATCTAGTTCAACTCTGCTTCTGAAACTGATACAAACCACAGGTCCTCTAACATCCAATGCTATTCAGTTAAGAGCGAGAAACGTGTGAGCTTCGTGAACGATGTAGCTTCCTTTAAGCTGAAATTGAGTGTGTTTACCTGAAACGAAGTCTTGCTTGTAGGAAGACACAGAGCCTGGCATTTAACTCCGTTTCTGAAGGGAAACACACAGCACAGTTCTCATCCATGAAACACACTCTTCTTTAGAGCAAGAAGCACTCTCTGGCTTTCTCAAGTCTCTAATTAGGCCGGAAATGTGAGTGTGCTCAGAACAAATAACCGTGTTTCCTACACACACGGACAATATCTAGTTCAACTCTGCTTCTGAAACTGATACAAACCACAAGTCCTCTAACATCCAATGCTTTTCAGTTAAGAGCGAGAAACGTGTGAGCTTCGTGAATGATGTAGCTTCCTTTGAGCTGAAAAGGGAGTGCTTTTACCTGAAACGAAGTCTTGCTTGTAGGAAGACACAGACCTGGCATTTAACTCCGATTCTGAAGGGAAACACACAGCACAGTTCTCATCCATTAAACACACTCTGCTTTAGAGCAAGAAGCACTCTCTTTCTTTCTCAAGTCTCTAATAAGGCGGGAAATGTGAGTGTGCTCAGAACAAAAGAAACGTGTTTCCTACACACACGGACCATATCTAGTTCAACTCTGCTTCTGAAACTGATACAAACCACAGGTCCTCTAACATCCAATGCTATTCAGTTAAGAGCGAGAAACGTGTGAGCTTTGTGAAAGATGTAGCTTCCTTTGAGATGAAAAGTGAGTGCGTTTACCTGAAACGAAGTCTTGATGGTGGGAAGACACAGAGCCTGGCATTTAACTCCATTTCTGAAGGGAAACGCACAGCACAGATCTCATCCATGAAATACACTGTGCTTTAGAGCAAGAAGCACTCTTTTGTTTTCTAGCTCCTGTAATAAGGCGGGAAACGTGTGTGCTTAGAACAAAAGAACCGTGTTTCCTACACACACGGACCATATCTAGTTCAACACTGCTTCTGAAACTTATATATACCATTGGTCCTCTAACATAGAATGCTTTTCAGTTAATAGAGGGAAACGTGTGAGCTCCGTGAATGATGTAGCTTCCTTTGAGCTGAAAAGTGAGTGCTTTTACCTGAAACGTAGTCTTGATGTAAGAAGTCACAGTGCCTGGCATTTAACTCCGTTACTGAAGGGAAACACACAGCACAGTTCTCATCCATGAAACACACTCTGCTTTAGAGCAAGAAGCAGGCTATTGCTTTCTCAAGTCTCTAATAATGCAGGAAACGTGAGTGTGCTTAGAACAAAAGAACCGTGTTTCCTACACACACGGACCATTTCTCATTCAACACTGCTTCTGAAACTGATACAAACCACAGGACCTCTAACATCGAATGCTTTTAATTTAAGAGCGAGAAACGAGTGAGCTTCGTGAACAATGTAGCTTCCTTTGAGCTTAAAAGAGAGTGTGTTTACCTGAAAGAAGTCTTGCTTGTAGGAAGACACAGATCCTGGCATTTAACTCCGTTTCTGAAGGGAAACACACAGCACATTTCTCAGCCATGAAACACTCTCTGCTTTAGAGCAAGAAGCACACTCTTGCTTTCTAGAGTCTCTAATAAACCGGGAAACGTGAGTGTGCTCAGAACTAAAGAACCCTGTTTTGTACACAGACGGACGATATCTAGTTCAACTCTGCTTCTGAAACTGATACAAACAACAGGACCTCTAACATCCAATGCTTTTCAGTTCAGAGAGGGAAACGTGTGAGCTCCGTGAATGATGTAGCTTCCTTTGAGCTGAAAAGTGAGTGCTTTTACCTGAAACGTAGTCTTGATGTAAGAAGACACAGAGCCTGGCATTTAACTCCGTTTCTGAAGGGAAACAAACAGCACAGTTCTCATCCATGAAACACACTCTGCTTTAGAGCAAGAAGCACTCCCTTGCTTTCTCAAGTCTGTAATAAAGCAGGAAACGTGAGTGTGCTTAGAAGAAAAGAACCGTGTTTCCTACACACACGGACGATATCTAGTTCAACTCTGCTTCTGAAAATGATACACCACAGGTCCTCTAACATCCATTGCTTTTCAGTTAAGAGCGAGAAACGTGTGAGCTTCTTTAAAGATGTAGCTTCCTTTGAGCTGAAAAGTGAGTATGTTTACCTTAAACGAAGTCTTGCTTGTAGGAAGACACAGAGCCTGGCATTTAACTCTGTTTCTGAAGGGAAACACACAGCACAGTTCTCATGCATGAAAGACACTCCTCTTTAGAGCAAGAAGCACTCTCTTGTTATCTCAAGTCTCTAATAAGGCGAGAAACGTGAGTGTGCTCAGAACAAAAGAACCGTGTTTCCTACACACACGGACCATATCCAGTTCAACTCTGCTTCTGAAACTGATACAAACCTAACATCCAATGCTATTCAGTTAAGAGCGAGAAACGTGTGAGCTTCGTGAACAATGTAGCTTCCTTTGAGCTGAAAAGTGAGTGCGTTTACCTGAAACGAAGTCTTGCTTGTAGGAAGACACAGAGCTTGGCATTTAACTCCATTTCTGAAGGGAAACACACAGCACAGATCTCTTCCATGAAACACTCTCTGCTTTAGAGCAAGAAGCACTCTCTTGCTTTCTAGCTTCTCTAATAAGGCGGGAAACGTGTGTGCTTAGAACAAAAGAACCGTGTTTCCTACACACACGGACCATATCCAGTTCAACTCTGCTTCTGAAACTGATACAAACCAAAGGTCCTCTAACATCCAATGCCATTCAGTTCAGAGCGAGAAACGTGTGAGCTTCGTGAACAATGTAGCTTCCTTTGAGCTGAAAAGTGAGTGCTTTTACCAGAAACGAAGTCTTGCTTGTAGGAAGACACAGATCCTGGCATTTAACTCCGTTTCTGAAGGGAAACACACAGCACAGTTCTCATCCATGAAACACACTCTTCTTTAGAGCAAGAAGCACTCTCTGGCTTTTTCAAGTCTCTAATAAGGTCGGAAACGTGAGTGTGCTCAGAACAAATAACCGTGTTTCCTACACACACGGACCATATCTAGTTTACCTCTGCTTCTGAAACGGATACAAACTACAGGTCCTCTAACATCCAATGCTTTTCAGTTAAGAGCGAGAAACGTGTGAGCTTCGTGAATGATGTAGCTCCCTTTGAGCTGAAAAGTGACTGCGTTTACCTGAAACGAAGTCTTGCTTGTAGGAAGACACAGATCCTGGCATTTAACTCCGTTTCTGAAGGGAAACACACAGCACATTTCTCAGCCATGAAACACACTCTGCTTTAGAGCAAGAAGCACACTCTTGCTTCCTAGAGTCTCTAATAAAGCGGGAAACGTGAGTGTCCTCAGAACTAAAGAACCGTGTTTCCTACACACACGGACCACATCTCGTTCAACTTTGCTTCTGAAACAGATACAAACAACACGTCCTCTAACATCCAATGCTTTTCAGTTCAGAGAGGGAAACATGTGAGCTCCGTGAATGATGTAGCTTCCTTTGAGCTGTAAAGTGAGTGCTTTTACCTGAAACGTAGTCTTGATGTAAGAAGACACAGAGCCTGGCATTTAACTGCCTTTCTGAAGGGAAACACACAGCACAGTTCTCATCCATGAAACACACTCTTCTTTAGAGCAAGAAAACCTCTCTTGCTTCCTCAAGTCTCTAATAAGGCAGGAAACGTGAGTGTGCTTAGAACAAAAGAACCGTGTTTCCTACACAGACCGACAATATCTAGTTCAACTCTGCTTCTGAAACTGATACAAACCACATGTCCTCTAACATCCAATGCTATTCAGTTATGAGCGAGAAACGTGTGAGCTTCGTGAACGATGTAGCTTCCTTTGAGCTGAAATTGAGTGTGTTTACCTGAAACGACGTCTTGCTTGTAGGAAGACACAGAGCCTGGCATTTAGCTCCGTTTCTGAAGGGAAACACACAGCACAGTTCTCATCCATGAAACACACTCTTCTTTAGAGCAAGAAGCACTCTCTGGCTTTCTCAAGTCTCTAATAAGGCGGGAAAAGTGAGTGTGCTCAGAACAAAAGAACCGTGTTTCCTACACACACGGACCATATCCAGTTCAACTCTGCTTCTGAAACTGATACAAACCACAGGTCCTCTAACATCCAATGCTATTCAGTTAAGAGCGAGAAACGTGTGAGCTTCGTGAACAATGTAGATTCCTTTGAGCTGAAAAGTGAGTGCGTTTACCTGAAACGAAGTCTTGCTTGTAGGAAGACACAGAGCTTGGCATTTAACTCCATTTCTGAAGGGAAACACACAGCACAGATCTCATCCATGAAACACACTCTGCTTTAGAGCAAGAAGCACTGTCTTGCTTTCTAGCTTCTCTAATAAGGCGGGAAACGTGTGTGCTTAGAACAAAAGAACCGTGTTTCCTACACACACGGACCATATCTAGTTCAACTCTGCTTCTGAAACTGATACAACTGAAAGGTCCTCTAACATCCAATGCCATTCAGTTAAGAGCAAGAAACGTGTGAGCTTCGTGAACGATGTAGCTTCCTTTAAGCTGAAATTGAGTGTGTTTACCTGAAACGAAGTCTTGCTTGTAGGAAGACACAGAGCCTGGCATTTAACTCCGTTTCTGAAGGGAAACACACAGCACAGTTTCCATCCATGAAACACACTCTTCTTTAGAGCAAGAAGCACTCTCTGGCTTTCTCAAGTCTCTAATAAGGCCGGAAATGTGAGTGTGCTCAGAACAAATAACCGTGTTTCCTACACACACGGACAATATCTAGTTCAACTCTGCTTCTGAAACTGATACAAACCACAAGTCCTCTAACATCCAATGCTTTTCAGTTAAGAGCAAGAAACGTGTGAGTTTCGTGAATGATGTAGCTTCCTTTGAGCTGAAAAATGAGTGTGTTTACCTGAAACGAAGTCTTGCTTGTAGGAAGACACAGAGCCTGGCATTTAACTCCGATTCTGAAGGGAAACACACAGCACAGTTCTCATCCATTAAACACACTCTGCTTTAGAGCAAGAATCACTCTCTTGCTTTCTCAAGTCTCTAATAAGGCGGGAAATGTGAGTGTGCTCAGAACAAAAGAAACGTGTTTCCTACACACACGGACCATATCTAGTTCAACTCTGCTTCTGAAACTGATACAAACCACAGGTCCTCTAACATCCAATGCTATTCAGTTAAGAGCGAGAAACGTGTGAGCTTTGTGAACGATGTAGCTTCCTTTGAGATGAAAAGTGAGTGCGTTTACCTGAAACGAAGTCTTGATGGTGGGAAGACAAAGAGCCTGGCATTTAACTCCATTTCTGAAGGGAAACGCACAGCACAGATCTCATCCATTTAATACACTGGGCTTTAGAGCAAGAAGCACTCTTTTGCTTTCTAGCTCCTGTAATAAGGCGGGAAACGTGTGTGCTTAGAACAAAAGAACCGTGTTTCCTACACACACGGACCATATCTAGTTCAACACTGCTTCTGAAACTTATATATACCAATGGTCCTCTAACATCCAATGCTTTTCAGTTAAGAGAGGGAAACGTGTGAGCTCCGTGAATGATGTAGCTTCCTTTGAGCTGAAAAGTGAGTGCTTTTACCTGAAACGTAGTCTTGATGTAAGAAGACACAGAGCCTGGCATTTAACTCTGTTACTGAAGGGAAACACACAGCACAGTTCTCATCCATGAAACACACTCTGCTTTAGAGCAAGAAGCAGGCTATTGCTTTCTCAAGTCTCTAATAAGGCAGGAAACGTGAGTGTGCTTAGAACAAAAGAACCGTGTTTCCTACACACACGGACCATTTCTCATTCAACACTGCTTCTGAAACTGATACAAACCACAGGACCTCTAACATCGAATGCTTTTCATTTAAGAGCGAGAAACGAGTGAGCTTCGTGAACAATGTAGCTTCCTTTGAGCTTAAAAGAGAGTGTGTTTACCTGAAAGAAGTCTTGCTTGTAGGAAGACACAGATCCTGGCATTTAAATCCGTTTCTGAAGGGAAACACACAGCACATTTCTCAGCCATGAAACACTCTCTGCTTTAGAGCAAGAAGCACACTCTTGCTTTCTAGAGTCTCTAATAAACCGGGAAACGTGAGTGTGCTCAGAACTAAAGAACCCTGTTTCCTACACAGACGGACGATATCTAGTTCAACTCTGCTTCTGAAACTGATACAAACAACAGGACCTCTAACATCCAATGCTTTTCAGTTCAGAGAGGGAAACGTGTGAGCTCCGTGAATGATGTAGCTTCCTTTGAGCTGAAAAGTGAGTGCTTTTACCTGAAACGTAGTCTTGATGTAAGAAGACACAGAGCCTGGCATTTAACTCCCTTTCTGAAGGGAAACAAACCGCACAGTTCTCATCCATGAAACACACTCTGCTTTAGAGCAAGAACCACTCCCTTGCTTTCTCAAGTCTGTAATAAAGCAGGAAACGTGAGTGTGCTTAGAAGAAAAGAACCGTGTTTCCTACACACACGGACGATATCTAGTTCAACTCTGCTTCTGAAACTGATACACCACAGGTCCTCAAACATCCATTGCTTTTCAGTTAAGAGCGAGAAACGTGTGAGCTTCGTTAAAGATGTAGCTTCCTTTGAGCTGAAAAGTGAGTGCGTTTACCTGAAACGAAGTCTTGCTTGTAGGAAGACACAGAGCCTGGCATTTAACTCCTTTTATGAAGGGAAACACACAGCACAGTTCTCAACCATGAAAGACACTCTTCTTTAGAGCAAGAAGCACTCTCTTGTTATCTCAAGTCTCTAATAATGCGGGAAACGTGAGTGTGCTCAGAACAAAAGAACCGTGTTTCCTACACACACGGACCATATCCAGTTCAACTCTGCTTCTGAAACTGATACAAACCTAACATCCAATGCTATTCAGTTAAGAGCGAGAAACGTGTGAGCTTCGTGAACAATGTAGCTTCCTTTGAGCTGAAAAGTGACTGCGTTTACCTGAAACGAAGTCTTGCTTGTAGGAAGACACAGAGCTTGGCATTTAACTCCATTTCTGAAGGGAAACACACAGCACAGATCTCATCCATGAAACACACTCTGCTTTAGAGCAAGAAGCACTCTCTTGCTTTCTAGCTTCTCTAATAAGGCGGGAAACGTGTGTGCTTAGAACAAAAGAACCGTGTTTCCTACACACACGGACCATATCTAGTTCAACTCTGCTTCTGAAACTGATACAAACCAAAGGTCCTCTAACATCCAATGCCATTCAGTTCAGAGCGAGAAACGTGTGAGCTTCGTGAACGATGTAGCTTCCTTTGAGCTGAAAAGTGAGTGCTTTTACCAGAAACGAAGTCTTGCTTGTAGGAAGACACAGATCCTGGCATTTAACTCCGTTTCTGAAGGGAAACACACAGCACATTTCTCAGCCATGAAACACACTCTGCTTTAGAGCAAGAAGCACACTCTTGCTTTCTAGAGTCTCTAATAAAGCGGTAAACGTGAGTGTGCTCAGAACTAAAGAACCGTGTTTCCTACACACATGGGCCACATCTCGTTCTACCTTGCTTCTGAAACAGATACAAACCACAGGTCCTCTAACATCCAATGCTTTTCAGTTAAGAGCGAGAAACGTGTGAGCTTCGTTAAAGATGTAGCTTCCTTTGAGCTGAAAAGTGAGTGCATTTACCTGAAACGAAGTCTTGCTTGTAGGAAGACACAGAGCCTGGCATTTAACTCCGTTTCTGAAGGGAAACACACAGCACAGTTCTCATCCATGAAACACACTCTTCTTTAGAGCAAGAAGCACTCTCTGGCTTTCTCAAGTCTCTAATAAGGTCAGAAACGTGAGTGTGCTCAGAACAAATAACCGTGTTTCCTACACACACGGACCATATCTAGTTCACCTCTGCTTCTGAAACAGATACAAACAACACGTTCTCTAACATCCAATGCTTTTCAGTTCAGAGAGGGAAACATGTGAGCTTCGTGAATGATGTAGCTTCCTTTGAGCTGTAAAGTGAGTGCTTTTACCTGAAATGTAGTCTTGATGTAAGAAGACACAGAGCCTGGCATTTAACTCCGTTTCTGAAGGGAAACACACAGCACAGTTCTCATCCATGAAACACACTCTGCTTTAGAGCAAGAACCACTCTCTTGCTTCCTCAAGTCTCTAATAAGGCAGGAAACGTGAGTGTGCTTAGAACAAAAGAACCGTGTTTCCTACACAGACGGACGATATCTAGTTCAACTCTGCTTCTGAAACTGATACAAACCACAGGTCCTCTAACATCCAATGCTATTCAGTTAAGAGCGAGAAACGTGTGAGCTTCGTGAACGATGTAGCTTCCTTTGAGCTGAAATTGAGTGTGTTTACCTGAAACGACGTCTTGCTTGTAGGAAGACACAGAGCCTGGCATTTAGCTCCGTTTCTGAAGGGAAACACACAGCACAGTTCTCATCCATGAAACACACTCTTCTTTAGAGCAAGAAGCACTCTCTGGCTTTCTCAAGTCTCTAATAAGGCGGGAAATGTGAGTGTGCTCAGAACAAATAACCGTGTTTGCTACACACACGGACCATATCTAGTTCAACTCTGCTTCTGAAACTGATACAAACCACAATTCCTCTAACATCCAATGTTTTCAGTTAAGAGCGAGAAACGTGTGAGCTTCGTGAATGATGTAGCTTCCTTTGAGCTGAAAAGTGAGTGTGTTTACCTGAAACGAAGTCTTGCTTGTAGGAAGACACAGAGCCTGGCATTTAACTCCGATTCTGAAGGGAAACACACAGCACAGTTCTCATCCATTAAACACACTCTGCTTTAGAGCAAGAAGCACTCTCTTGCTTTCTAGCTCCTCTAATAAGACTGGAAACGTGTGTGCTTAGAACAAAAGAACCGTGTTTCCTACACACACGGACCATATCTAGTTCAACTCTGCTTCTGAAACTTATATATACCAATGGTCCTCTAACATCCAATGCTTTTCAGTTAAGAGAGGGAAACGTGTGAACTTCGTGAATGATGTAGCTTCCTTTGAGCTGAAAATTGAGTGCTTTTACCTGAAACGTAGTCTTGATGTAAGAAGACACAGAGCCTGGCATTGAACTCCGTTACTGAGGGGAAACACACAGCACAGTTCTCATCCATGAAACACACTCTGCTTTAGAGCAAGAAGCAGGCTATTGCTTTCTCAAGTCTCTAATAAGGCAGGAAACGTGAGTGTGCTTAGAACAAAAGAACCGTGTTTCCTACACACAGGGACCATTTCTCATTCAACACTGCTTCTGAAACTGATACAAACCACAGGACCTCTAACATTGAATGCTTTTCACTTAAGAGCGAGAAACGAGGGAGCTTCGTGAACAATGTAGCTTCCTTTGAGCTTAAAAGAGAGTGCGTTTACCTGAAAGAAGTCTTGCTTGTAGGAAGACACAGAGCCTAGCATTTAACTCCGTTTCTGAAGGGAAACACACAGCACTGTTCTCATCCATGAAACACACTCTTCTTTAGAGCAAGAATCACTCTCTTGCTTTCTCAACTCTCTGATAAGGCAGGAAACGTGAGTGTGCTTAGAATAAAAGAACCGTGTTTCCTACACACACGGACCATATCTAGTTCAACTCTGCTTATGAAACTGATACAAACCACAGGTCCTCTAACATCCAATGCTTTTCAGTTAAGAGCGAGAAACGTGTGAGCTCATTAAAGATGTAGCTTCCTTTGAGCTGAAAAGTGAGTGCGTTTACCTGAAACGAATTCTTGCTTGTAGGAAGACACAGAGCCTGGAAATTAACTCCGATTCTGAAGGGAAACACACAGCACAGTTCTCATCCATGAAACACACTCTGCTTTAGAGCAAGAAGCACTCTCTTGCTTTCTCAAGTCTCTAATAAAGCGGGAAAAGTGAGTGTGCTCAGACCAAAGAACCGTGTTTCCTACACACAGGGACCATATCCAGTTCAACTCTGCTTCTGAAACTGATACAAACCACAGGTCCTCTTACATCCAATGCTATTCAGTTAAGAGCGAGGAACGTGTGAGCTTCGTGAACGATGTAGCTTCATTTGAGCTGAAAAGTGAGTGCTGTTTACCTGAAACGAAGTCTTGCTTGTAGGAAGACACAGAGCCGGGCATTTAACTCCGTTTCTGAAGGGAAACACACAGCACAGTTCTCATCCATGAAACACACTCTGCTTTAGCGCAAGAACCACTCTCTTGCTTCCTCAAGTCTCTAATAAGGCAGGAAATGTGTGTGTGCTTAGAACAAAAGAACCGTGTTTCCTACACACACGGACCATATCTAGTTCAACTCTGCTTCTGAAACTGATACAAACCACAGGTCCTCTAACATCCAATGCTATGCAGTTAAGAGCGAGAAACGTGTGAGCTTTGTGAACGATGTAGCTTCCTTTGAGCTGAAAAGTGAGTGTGTTTACCTGAAATGAAGTCTTGCTTGAAGGAAGACACAGAGCCTGGCATTTAACTCCGTTTCTGAAGGGAAACACACAGCACATTTCTCAGCCATGAAACACAGTCTGCTTTAGAGCAAGAAGCACACTCTTGCTTTCTAGAGTCTCTAATAAAGCGGAAAACGTGAGTGTGCTCAGAACTAAAGAACCGTGTTTCCTACACACACGGACCACATCTCGTTCTACTTGGCTTCTGAAACAGATACAAACAAAAGGTCCTCTAACATCCAATGCTTTTCAGTTCAGAGAGGGAAACATGTGAGCTCCGTGAATGATGTAGCTTCCTTTGAGCTGAAAAGTGAGTACTTTTACCGGAAACGTAGTCTTGATGTAAGAAGACACAGAGCCTGGCATTTAACTCTGTTTCTGAAGGGAAACACATAGCACAGTTCTCATCGATGAAACACACTCTGATTTAGAGCAAGAAGCACTCCCTTGCTTTCTCAAGTCTGTAATAAAGCAGGAAACGTGAGTGTGCTTAGAAGAAAAGAACCGTGTTTCCTACACAGACGGACGATATCTAGTTCAACTCTGCTTCTGAAACGGATACACCACAGGACCTCTAACATCCAATGCTTTTTAGTTAAGAGCAAGAAACGTGTGAGCTTCATTAAAGATGTAGCTTCCTTTGAGCTGAAAAGTGAGTGCGTTTACCTGAAACGAAGTCTTGCTTGTAGGAAGACACAGAGCCTGGAAATTAACTCCGATTCTGAAGGGAAACACACAGCACAGTTCTCATCCATGAAACACACTCTGCTTTAGAGCAAGAAGCACTCTCTTGCTTTCTCAAGTCTCTAATAAAGCGGGAAACGTGAGTGTGCTCAGAACAAAAGAACCGTGTTTCCTACACACACGGACCATATCTAGTTCAACTCTGCTTCTGAAACTGATACAAACCACAGGTCCTCTAACATCCAATGCTATGCAGTTAAGAGCGAGAAACGTGTGAGCTTTGTGAACGATGTAGCTTCCTTTGAGCTGAAAAGTGAGTAAGTTTACCTGAAAGGAAGTCTTGCTTGAAGGAAGACACAGAGCCTGGCATTTAACTCCGTTTCTGAAGGGAAACACACAGCACATTTCTCAGCCATGAAACACACTCTGCTTTAGAGCAAGAAGCACACTCTTGCTTTCTAGAGTCTCTAATAAAGCGGAAAACGTGAGTGTGCTCAGAACTAAAGAACCGTGTTTCCTACACACACGGACCACATCTCGTTCTACTTGGCTTCTGAAACAGATACAAACAAAAGGTCCTCTAACATCCAATGCTTTTCAGTTCAGAGAGGGAAACATGTGAGCTCCGTGAATGATGTAGCTTCCTTTGAGCTGAAAAGTGAGTACTTTTACCGGAAACGTAGTCTTGATGTAAGAAGACACAGAGCCTGGCATTTAACTCTGTTTCTGAAGGGAAACACATAGCACAGTTCTCATCGAAGAAACACACTCTGATTTAGAGCAAGAAGCACTCCCTTGCTTTCTCAAGTCTGTAATAAAGCAGGAAACGTGAGTGTGCTTAGAAGAAAAGAACCGTGTTTCCTACACAGACGGACGATATCTAGTGCAACTCTGCTTCTGAAACGGATACACCACAGGACCTCTAACATCCAATGCTTTTTAGTTAAGAGCAAGAAACGTGTGAGCTTCATTAAAGATGTAGCTACCTTTGAGCTGAAAAGTGAGTGCGTTTACCTGAAACGAAGTCTTGATGTAAGAAGACACAGAGCCTGGCATTTCACTCTGTTTCTGAAGGGAAACACACAGCACAGTTCTCATCCATGAAACACACTCTGCTTTAGAGCAAGAAGCAGGCTATTGCTTTCTCAAGTCTCTAATAAGGCAGGAAACGTGAGTGTGCTTAGAACAAAAGAACCGTGTTTCCTACACACACGGACCATTTCTCATTCAACACTGCTTCTGAAACTGATTCAAACCACAGGACCTCTAACATCGAATGCTTTTCACTTAAGAGCGAGAAACGAGTGAGCTTCGTGAATGATGTATCTTCCTTTGAGCTGAAAAGTGAGTGCGTTTACCTGAAACGAAGTCTTGCTTGTAGGAAGACACAGAGCCTGGCAATTAACTCCGATTCTGAAGGGAAACACACAGCACAGTTCTCATCCGTGAAACACACTCTGCTTTAGAGCAAGAAGCACTCTCTTGCTTTCTCAAGTCTCTAATAAGGCGGGAAACGTGAGTGTGCTCAGAACAAAAGAACCGTGTTTCCTACACACACGGACCATTTCTCATTCAACACTGCTTCTGAAACTGATACAAACCACAGGACCTCTAACATACAATGCTTTTCAGTTAAGAGCCATAAACGAGTGAGCTTCGTGAACAATGTAGCTTTTTTTAGGCTGAAAAGAGAGTGCGTTTACCTGAAACGAAGTCTTGCTTGTAGGAAGACACAGAGCCTGGCATTTAACTCCATTTCAGAATGGAAACACTCAGCACAGATCTCATCCATGAAACACACTCTGCTTTAGAGCAAGAAGCACTCCCTTGCTTTCTAGCTTCTCTAATAAGGCGGGAAACGTGTGTGCTTAGAACAAAGAACCGTGTTTCCTACACACACGGACCATATCTAGTTCAACTCTGCTTCTGAAACTGATACAAACAAAAGGTCCTCTAACATCCTATGCTATTCAGTTCAGAGCGAGAAACGTGTGAGCTTCGTGAATGATGTATCTTCCTTTGAGCTGAAAAGTGAGTGCTTTTACCAGAAACGAAGTCTTGCTTGTAGGAAGACACAGAGCCTGGCATTTAACTCCGTTTCTGAAGGGAAACACACAGCACATTTCTCAGCCATGAAACACACTCTGCTTTAGAGCAAGAAGCACACTCTTGCTTTCTAGAGTCTCTAATAAAGCCGGAAACGTGAGTGTGCTCAGAACTAAAGAACCGTGTTTCCTACACACACGGACCACATCTCGTTCTACTTGGCTTCTGAATCAGATACAAACAAATGGTCCTCTAACATCCAATGCTTTTCAGTTCAGAGAGGGAAAGTGTGAGCTCCGTGAATGATGTAGCTTCCTTTGAGCTGAAAAGTGAGTACTTTTACCGGAAATGTAGTCTTGATGTAAGAAGACACAGAGCCTGGCATTTAACTCTGTTACTGAAGGGAAACACATAGCACAGTTCTCATCGATGAAACACACTCTGATTTAGAGCAAGAAGCACTCCATTGCTTTCTCAAGTCTGTAATAAAGCAGGAAACGTGAGTGTGCTTAGAAGAAAAGAACCGTGTTTCCTACACAGGCGGACGATATCTAATTCAACTCTGCTTCTGAAACGGATACACCACAGGACCTCTAACATCCAATGCTTTTTAGTTAAGAGCAAGAAACGTGTGAGCTTCATTAAAGATGTAGCTTCCTTTGAGCTGAAAAGTGAGTGTGTTTACCTGAAACGAAGTCTTGCTTGTAGGAAGACACAGAGCCTGGAAATTAACTCCGATTCTGAAGGGAAACACACAGCACAGTTCTCATCCATGAAACACACTCTGCTTTAGAGCAAGAAGCACTCTCTTGCTTCCTCAAGTCTCTAATAAGGGAGGAAACGTGAGTGTGCTTAGAACAAATGAACTGTGTTTCCTACACACACGGATCATTTCTCATTCAACACTGCTTCTGAAACTGATACAAACCACAGGTCCTCTAACATCCAATAAAATTCAGTTAAGAGCGAAGAAACGTGTGAGCCTCTTGAACGATGTTGCTGCGTTTGAGCTGAAAAGTGAGTGCTGTTTACCTGAAACAAAGTCTTGCTTGTAGGAAGACACAGAGCCGGGCATTTAACTCCGTTTCTGAAGGGAAAGACACAGCACAGTTCTCATCCATGAAATACACTCTGCTTTAGAGCAAGAACCACTCTCTTGCTTCCTCAAGTCTCTAATAAGGCAGGAAACGTGAGTGTGCTTATAACAAAAGAACCGTGTTTCCTACACACACGGACCATATCTAGTTCAAATCTGCTTCTGAAACTGGTACACCACAGGTCCTCTAACATACAATGCTTTTCAGTTAATAGCGAGTACCGTGTGAGCTTCCTTAAAGATGTAGCTTCCTATGAGCTGAAAAGTGAGTGCGTTTACCTGAAACGAAGTCTTGCTTGTAGGAAGACACAGAGCCTGGCAATTAACTCCGATTCTGAAGGGAAACACACAGCTCAATTCTCATCCATGAAACACACTCTTCTTTAGAGCAAGAAGCACGCTCTTGCTTTCTCAAGTCTCTAATAAGGCGGGAAACGTGAGTGTGCTCAGAACAAAAGAACCGTGTTTCCTACACACACGGACCATTTCTCATTCAACACTGCTTCTGAAACTGATACAAACCACAGGACCTCTAACATACAATGCTTTTCAGTTAAGAGCCATAAACGAGTGAGCTTCGTGAACAATGTAGCTTCGTTTAGGCTGAAAAGAGAGTGCGTTTACCTGAAACGAAGTGTTGCTTGTAGGAAGACACAGAGCCTGGCATTTAACTCCATTTCAGAATGGAAACACACAGCACAGATCTCATCCATGAAACACACTCTGCTTTAGAGCAAGAAGCACTCTCTTGCTTTCTAGCTTCTCTAATAAGGCGGGAAACGTGTGTGCTTAGAACAAACAACCGTGTTTCCTACACACACGGACCATATCTAGATCAACTCTGCTTCTGAAACTGATACAAACAAAAGGTCCTCTTACATCCAATGCTATTCAGTTCAGAGTGAGAAACGTGTGAGCTTCGTGAATGATGTATCTTCCTTTGAGCTGAAAAGTGAGTGCTTTTACCAGAAACGAAATCTTGCTTGTAGGAAGACACAGAGCCTGGCATTTAACTCAGTTTCTGAAGGGAAACACACAGCACAGTTCTCATCCATGAAACACACTCTGCTTTAGAGCAAGAAGCACACTCTTGCTTTCTAGAGTCTCTAATAAAGCGGGAAACTTGAGTGTGCTCAGAACTAAAGAACCGTGTTTCCTACAAACATGGACCACATCTCGTTCTACTTGGCTTCTGAATCAGATACAAACAAAAGGTCCTCTAACATCCAATGCTTTTCAGTTCAGAGAGGGAAAGTGTGAGCTCCGTGAATGATGTAGCTTCCTTTGAGATGAAAATTGAGTGCTTTTACCTGAAACGTAGTCTTGATGTAAGAAGACACAGAGCCTGGCATTTAACTCTGTTTCTGAAGGGAAACACACAGCACAGTTCTCATCGATGAAACACACTCTGCTTTAGAGCAAGAAGCACTCCCTTGCTTTCTCAAGTCTGTAATAAAGCAGGAAACGTGAGTGTGCTTAGAAGAAAAGAACCGTGTTTCCTACACAGACGGACGATATCTAGTTCAACTCTGCTTCTGTAACTGATACACCACAGGTCCTCTAACATCCAATGCTTTTCATTTAAGAGCAAGAAACGTGTGAGCTTCATTAAAGATGTAGCTTCCTTTGAGCTGAAAAGTGAGTGCGTTTACCTGAAACGAAGTCTTGCTTGTAGGAAGACACAGAGCCTGGAAATTAACTCCGATTCTGAAGGGAAACACACAGCACAGTTCTCATCCATGAAACACACTCTGCTTTAGAGCAAGAAGCACTCTCTTGCTTTCTCATGTCTCTAATAAAGCGGGAAACGTGAGTGTGCTCAGAACAAAGGAACCGTGTTTCCTACACACAGGGACCATATCCAGTTCAACTCTGTTTCTGAAACTGATACAAACCACAGGTCCTCTAACATCCAATGCTCTTCAGTTAAGAGCGAGGAACATGTGAGCTTCGTGAACGATGTAGCTTCGTTTGAGCTGAATAGTGAGTGCTGTTTACCTGAAACGAAGTCTTGCTTGTAGGAAGACACAGAGCCGGGCATTTAACTCCATTTCTGAAGGGAAAGACACCGTACAGTTCTCATCCATGAAACACACTCTGCTTTATAGCAAGAACCACTCTCTTGCTTCCTCAAGTCTCTAATAAGGCAGGAAACGTGTGTGTGCTTAGAAAAAAAGAACCGTGTTTCCTACACACACGGACCATATCTAGTTCATCTCTGCTTCTGAAACTGATACAAACCACAGGTCCTCTAACATCCAATGCTATGCAGTTAAGAGCGAGAAACGTGTGAGCTTTGTGAACGATGTAGCTTCCTTTGAGCTGAAAAGTGAGTGTGTTTACCTGAAACGAAGTCTTGCTTGTAGGAAGACACAGAGCCTGGCATTTAACTCCGTTTCTGAAGGGAAACACACAGCACAGTTCTCATCCATGAAACACACTCTTCTTTAGAGCAAGAAGCACTCTCTTGCTTTCTCAAGTCTCTAATAAGGCCGGAAACGTGAGTGTGCTCAGAACAAAAGAACCGTGTTTCCTACACACAGGGACCATATCCAGTTCAACTCTGCTTCTGAAACTGATACAAACCACAGGTCCTCTAACATCCAATGCTATTCAGTTAAGAGCGAGAAACGTGTGAGCTTCGTGAACGATGTTGCTTCGTTTGAGCTGAAAAGTGAGTGCGTTTACCTGAAACGAAGTCTTGCTTGTAGGAAGACACAGAGCCGGGCATTTCACTCCCTTTCTGAAGGGAAACACACAGCACAGTTCTCATCCATGAAACAAACTCTGCTTTAGAGCAAGAACAACTCTCTTGCTTCCCCATCTCTAATAAGGCAGGAAACGTGAGTGTGCTTAGAACAAAAGAACCGTGTTTCCTACACACACGGACCATATCTAGTTCAACTCTGCTTCTGAAACTGATACAAACCACAGGTCCTCTAACATCCAATGTTATTCAGTTAAGAGCGAGATTCGTGTGAGCTTCGTGAACGATGTAGCATCCTTTGAGCTGAAAAGTGAGTGTGTTTACCTAAAACGAAGTCTTGCTTGTAGGAAGACACAGAGCCTGTCATTTAACTCCGTTTCTGAAGAGAAACACACAGCACAGTTCTCATCCATGAAACACACTCTTCTTTAGAGCAAGAAGCACTCTCTTGCTTTCTCAAGTCTCCGATAAGGCCGGAAACGTGAGTGTGCTGAGAACAAATAACCGTGTTTCCTCCACACACGGACCATATCTACTTCAACTCTGCTTCTGAAACTGATACAAACCACAGGTCCTCTAACATCCAATGCTTTTCAGTTAAGAGAGAGAAACGTGTGAGCTTCGTGAATGATGTAGCTTCCTTTGAGCTCAAAAGTGAGTGCGTTTACCTGAAACGAAGTCTTGCTTGTAGGAAGACACAGAGCCTGGCAATTAACTCCGATTCTGAAGGGAAACACACAGCACAGTTCTCATCCATGAAACACACTCTGCTTTAGAGCAAGAAGCACTCCCTTGCTTTCTCAAGTCTGTAATAAAGCAGGAAACGTGAGTGTGCTTAGAAGAAAAGAACCGTGTTTCCTACACACACGGACCATATCTAGTTCAACTCTGCTTCTGAAACTGATACACCACAGGTCCTCTAACATCCAATGCTCTTCAGTTAAGAGCGAGAAACGTGTGAGCTTCGTTAAAGATGTAGGTTCCTTTGAGCTGAAAAGTGAGTGCGTTTACCTGAAACGAAGTCTTGCTTGTCGGAAGACACAGAGCCTGGCAATTAACTCCGATTCTGAAGGGAAACACACAGCACAGTTCTCATCCATGAAACACACTCTTCTTTAGAGCAAGAAGCACTCTCTGGATTTCTCAAGTCTCTAATAATGCGGGAAACGTGAGTGTGCTCAGAACAAAAGAACCGTGTTTCCTACACACAGGGACCATATCCAGTTCAACTCTGTTTCTGAAACTGATACAAACCACAGGTCCTCTAACATCCAATGCTATTCAGTTAAGAGCGAGGAACGTGTGAGCTTCGTGAACGATGTTGCTTCGTTTGAGCTGAAAAGTGAGTGCTGTTTACCTGAAACGAAGTCTTGCTTGTAGGAAGACACAGAGCCGGGCATTTAACTCCGTTTCTGAAGGGAAACACACAGCACAGTTCTCATCCATGAATCACACTCTGCTTTAGAGCAAGAAACACTCTCTTGCTTCCTCAAGTCTCTAATAAGGCAGGAAACGTGAGTGTGCTTAGAACAAAAGAACCGTGTTTCCTACACACAGGGACCATATCTAGTTCAACTCTGCTTCTGAAACTGACACAAACCACAGGTCCTCTAACATCCAATGCTATTCAGTTAAGAGCGAGAAACGTGTGAGCTTCGTGAACGATGTAGCTTCCTTTGAGCTGAAAAGTGAGTGCGTTTACCTGAAACGAAGTCTTGCTTGTAGGAAGACACAGAGCCGGGCATTTCACTCCCTTTCTGAAGGGAAACACACAGCACAGTTCTCATCCATGAAACAAACTCTGCTTTAGAGCAAGAACAACTCTCTTGCTTCCTCATCTCTAATAAGGCAGGAAACGTGAGTGTGCTTAGAACAAAAGAACCGTGTTTCCTACACACACGGACCATATCTAGTTCAACTCTGCTTCTGAAACTGATACAAACCACAGGTCCTCTAACATCCAATGTTATTCAGTTAAGAGCGAGATTCGTGTGAGCTTCGTGAACGATGTAGCATCCTTTGAGCTGAAAAGTGAGTGTGTTTACCTAAAACGAAGTCTTGCTTGTAGGAAGACACAGAGCCTGTCATTTAACTCCGTTTCTGAAGAGAAACACACAGCACAGTTCTCATCCATGAAACACACTCTTCTTTAGAGCAAGAAGCACTCTCTTGCTTTCTCAAGTCTCCGATAAGGCCGGAAACGTGAGTGTGCTGAGAACAAATAACCGTGTTTCCTCCACACACGGACCATATCTACTTCAACTCTGCTTCTGAAACTGATACAAACCACAGGTCCTCTAACATCCAATGCTTTTCAGTTAAGAGAGAGAAACGTGTGAGCTTCGTGAATGATGTAGCTTCCTTTGAGCTCAAAAGTGAGTGCGTTTACCTGAAACGAAGTCTTGCTTGTAGGAAGACACAGAGCCTGGCAATTAACTCCGATTCTGAAGGGAAACACACAGCACAGTTCTCATCCATGAAACACACTCTGCTTTAGAGCAAGAAACACTCCCTTGCTTTCTCAAGTCTGTAATAAAGCAGGAAACGTGAGTGTGCTTAGAAGAAAAGAACCGTGTTTCCTACACACACGGACCATATCTAGTTCAACTCTGCTTCTGAAACTGATACACCACAGGTCCTCTAACATCCAATGCTCTTCAGTTAAGAGCGAGAAACGTGTGAGCTTCGTTAAAGATGTAGCTTCCTTTGAGCTGAAAAGTGAGTGCGTTTACCTGAAACGAAGTCTTGCTTGTCGGAAGACACAGAGCCTGGCAATTAACTCCGATTCTGAAGGGAAACACACAGCACAGTTCTCATCCATGAAACACACTCTTCTTTAGAGCAAGAAGCACTCTCTGGCTTTCTCAAGTCTCTAATAATGCGGGAAACGTGAGTGTGCTCAGAACAAAAGAACCGTGTTTCCTACACACAGGGACCATATCCAGTTCAACTCTGTTTCTGAAACTGATACAAACCACAGGTCCTCTAACATCCAATGCTATTCAGTTAAGAGCGAGGAACGTGTGAGCTTCTTGAACGATGTTGCTTCGTTTGAGCTGAAAAGTGAGTGCTGTTTACCTGAAACGAAGTCTTGCTTGTAGGAAGACACAGAGCCGGGCATTTAACTCCGTTTCTGAAGGGAAACACACAGCACAGTTCTCATCCATGAATCACACTCTGCTTTAGAGCAAGAAACACTCTCTTGCTTCCTCAACTCTCTAATAAGGCAGGAAACGTGAGTGTGCTTAGAACAAAAGAACCGTGTTTCCTACACACAGGGACCATATCTAGTTCAACTCTGTTTCTGAAACTGACACAAACCACAGGTCCTCTAAGATCCAATGCTATTCAGTTAAGAGCGAGAAACGTGTGAGCTTCGTCAACGATGTAGCTTCCTTTGAGCTGAAAAGTGAGTGCGTTTACCTGAAACGAAGTCTTGCTTGTAGGAAGACACAGAGCCGGGCATTTCACTCCCTTTCTAAGGGAAACACACAGCACAGTTCTCATCCATGAAACAAACTCTGCTTTAGAGCAAGAACAACTCTCTTGCTTCCTCATCTCTAATAAGGCAGGAAACGTGAGTGTGCTTAGAACAAAAGAACCGTGTTTCCTACACACACGGACCATATCTAGTTCAACTCTGCTTCTGAAACTGATACAAACCAAAGGTCCTCTAACATCCAATGCTATTCAGTTAAGAGCGAGAAACGTGTGAGCTTCGTGAACGATGTAGCTTCCTTTGAGCTGAAAAGTGAGTGTGTTTACCTAAAACGAAGTCTTGCTTGTAGGAAGACACAGAGCCTGTCATTTAACTCCGTTTCTGAAGAGAAACACACAGCACAGTTCTCATCCATGAAACACACTCTTCTTTAGAGCAAGAAGCACTCTCTTGCTTTCTCAAGTCTCCAATAAGGCCGGAAACGTGAGTGTGCTGAGAACAAATAACCGTGTTTCCTACACACACGGACCATATCTAGTTCAACTCTGCTTCTGAAACTGATACAAACCACAGGTCCTCTAACATCCAATGCTTTTCAGTTAAGAGCGAGAAACGTGTGAGCTTCATAATGATGTAGCTTCCTTTGAGCTCAAAAGTGAGTGCGTTTACCTGAAACGAAGTCTTGCTTGTAGGAAGACACAGAGCCTGGCAATTAACTCCGATTCTGAAGGGAAACACACAGCACAGTTCTCATCCATGAAACACACTCTGCTTTAGAGCAAGAAGCACTGCCTTGCTTTCTCAAGTCTGTAATAAAGCAGGAAACGTGAGTGTGCTTAGAAGAAAAGAACCGTGTTTCCTACACACACGGACCATATCTAGTTCAACTCTGCTTCTGAAACTGATACAAACCACAGGTCCTCCAACATCCAATGCTGTGCAGTTAACAGCGAGAAACGTGTGATCTTCGTGAAAGATGTAGCTTCCTTTGAGCTGAAAAGTGAGTGCGTTTACCTGAAACGATGTCTTGCTTGTAGGAAGACACAGAGCCGGGCATTTCACTCCCTTTGTGAAGGGAAACACACAGCACAGTTCTCATCCATGAAACAAACTCTGCTTTAGAGCAAGAACAACTCTCTTGCTTCCTCATCTCTAATAAGGCAGGAAACGTGAGTGTGCTTAGAAAAAAAGAACCGTGTTTCCTACACACACGGACCATATCTAGTTCAACTCTGCTTCTGAAACTGATACAAACCACAGGTCCTCTAACATCCAATGCTATTCAGTTAAGAGCGAGAAACGTGTGAGCTTCGTGAACGATGTAGCTTCCTTTGAGCTGAAAAGTGAGTGTGTTTACCTAAAACGAAGTCTTGCTTGTAGGAAGACACAGAGCCTGTCATTTAACTCCGTTTCTGAAGAGAAACACACAGCACAGTTCTCATCCATGAAACACACTCTTCTTTAGAGCAAGAAGCACTCTCTTGCTTTCTCAAGTCTCCGATAAGGCCGGAAACGTGAGTGTGCTCAGAACAAAAAACCGTGTTTCCTACACACACGGACCATATCTAGTTCAACTCTGCTTCTGAAACTGATACAAACCACAGGTCCTCTAACATCCAATGCTTTTCAGTTAAGAGAGAGAAACGTGTGAGCTTCGTGAATGATGTAGCTTCCTTTGAGCTCAAAAGTGAGTGCGTTTACCTGAAACGAAGTCTTGCTTGTAGGAAGACACAGAGCCTGGCAATTAACTCCGATTCTGAAGGGAAACACACAGCACAGTTCTCATCCATGAAACACACTCTGCTTTAGAGCAAGAAGCACTGCCTTGCTTTCTCAAGTCTGTAATAAAGCAGGAAACGTGAGTGTGCTTAGAAGAAAAGAACCGTGTTTCCTACACACACGGACCATATCTAGTTCAACTCTGCTTCTGAAACTGATACACCACAGGTCCTCTAACATCCAATGCTTTTCAGTTAAGAGCGAGAAACGTGTGAGCTTCGTTAAAGATGTAGCTTCCTTTGAGCTGAAAAGTGAGTGCGTTTACCTGAAACGAAGTCTTGCTTGTCGGAAGACACAGAGCCTGGCAATTAACTCCGATTCTGAAGGGAAACACAAAGCACAGTTCTCATCCATGAAACACACTCTTCTTTAGAGCAAGAAGCACTCTCTGGCTTTCTCAAGTCTCTAATAATGCGGGAAACGTGAGTGTGCTCAGAACAAAAGAACCGTGTTTCCTACACACAGGGACCATATCCAGTTCAACACTGTTTCTGAAACTGATACAAACCACAGGTCCTCTAACATCCAATGCTATTCAGTTAAGAGCGAGGAACGTGTGAGCTTCGTGAACAATGTTGCTTCGTTTGAGCTGAAAAGTGAGTGCTGTTTACCTGAAACGAAGTCTTGCTTGTAGGAAGACACAGAGCCGGGCATTTAACTCCGTTTCTGAAGGGAAACACACAGCACAGTTCTCATCCATGAATCACACTCTGCTTTAGAGCAAGAACCACTCTCTTGCTTCCTCAAGTCTCTAATAAGGCAGGAAACGTGAGTGTGCTTAGAACAAAAGAACCGTGTTTCCTACACACACGGACCATATCTAGTTCAACTCTGCTTCTGAAACTGACACAAACCACAGGTCCTCTAACATCCAATGCTATTCAGTTAAGAGCGAGAAACGTGTGAGCTTCGTGAACGATGTAGCTTCCTTTGAGCTGAAAAGTGAGTATGTTTACCTAAAACGAAGTCTTGCTTTTAGGAATACACAGAGCCTGGATTTAACTCCATTTCTGAAGGGAAAGACACAGCACAGTTCTCATCCATGAAACACACTCTGCTTTAGAGCAAGAAGCACTCTCTTCCTTCCTTAAGTCTCTAATAAGGCAGGAAACGTGAGTGTGCTTTGAACAAAAGAACCATGTTTCCTACACACACGGACCATATCTAGTTCAACTCTGCTTCTGAAACTGATACAAACCACAGGTCCTCTAACATCCAATGCTATTCAGTTAAGAGCGAGAAACCTGTGAGCTTCGTGAACGATGTAGCTTCCTTTGAGCTGAAAAGTGAGTGCGTTTACCTGAAACGAAGTCTTGCTTGTAGGAAGACACAGAGCCGGGCATTTCACTCCCTTTCTAAGGGAAAGACACAGCACAGTTCTCATCCATGAAACAAACTCTGCTTTAGAGCAAGAACAACTATCTTGCTTCCTCATCTCTAATAAGGCAGGAAACGTGAGTGTGCTTAGAACAAAAGAACCGTGTTTCCTACACACACGGACCATATCTAGTTCAACTCTGCTTCTGAAACTGATACAAACCACAGGTCCTCTAACATCCAATGCTATTCAGTTAAGAGCGAGAAACGTGTGAGCTTCGTGAACGATGTAGCTTCCTTTGAGCTGAAAAGTGAGTGTGTTTACCTAAAACGAAGTCTTGCTTGTAGGAAGACACAGAGCCTGTCATTTAACTCCGTTTCTGAAGAGAAACACACAGCACAGTTCTCATCCATGAAACACACTCTTCTTTAGAGCAAGAAGCACTCTCTTGCTTTCTCAAGTCTCCAATAAGGCCGGAAACGTGAGTGTGCTGAGAACAAATAACCGTGTTTCCTACACACACGGACCATATCTAGTTCAACTCTGCTTCTGAAACTGATACAAACCACAGGTCCTCTAACATCCAATGCTTTTCAGTTAAGAGAGAGAAACGTGTGAGCTTCGTGAATGATGTAGCTTCCTTTGAGCTCAAAAGTGAGTGCATTTACCTGAAACGAAGTCTTGCTTTTAGGAAGACACAGAGCCTGGCAATTAACTCCGATTCTGAAGGGAAACACACAGCACAGTTCTCATCCATGAAACACACTCTGCTTTAGAGCAAGAAGCACTGCCTTGCTTTCTCAAGTCTGTAATAAAGCAGGAAACGTGAGTGTGCTTAGAAGAAAAGAACCGTGTTTCCTACACCCACGGACCATATCTAGTTCAACTCTGCTTCTGAAACTGATACAAACCACAGGTCCTCTAACATCCAATGCTATGCAGTTAAGAGCGAGAAACGTGTGAGCTTTGTGAACGATGTAGCTTCCTTTGAGCTGAAAAGTGAGTGTGTTTACCTGAAACGAAGTCTTGCTTGTAGGAAGACACAGAGCCTGGCATTGAACTCCGTTTCTGAAGGGAAACACACAGCACAGTTCTCATCCATGAAACACACTCTTCTTTAGAGCAAGAAGCACTCTCTTGCTTTCTCAAGTCTCTAATAAGGCCGGAAACGTGAGTGTGCTCAGAAGATATAACCGTGTTACCTACACACAAGGACCATATCTAGTTCATCTCTGCTTCTGAAACTGATACAAACAACAGGTCCTCTAACATCCAATGCTTTTCAGTTAAGAGCGAGAAACGTGTGAGCTTCGTTAAAGATGTAGCTTCCTTTGAGCTGAAAAGTGAGTGCGTTTACCTGAAACGAAGTCTTGCTTGTAGGAAGACACAGAGCCTGGCATTTAACTCCATTTCTGAAGGGAAACACACAGCACAGATCTCATCCATGAAACACACTCTGCTTTAGAGCAAGAAGCACTCCCTTGCTTTCTCAAGTCTGTAATAAAGCAGGAAACGTGAGTGTGCTTAGAAGAAAAGAACCGTGTTTCCTACACAGACGGACGATATCTAGTTCAACTCTGCTTCTGAAACTGATACAAACCACAGGTCCTCTAACATCCAATGCTATTCAGTTAAGAGCGAGAAACGTGTGAGCTTCGTGAACGATGTAGCTTCCTTTGAGCTGAAAAGTGAGTGTGTTTACCTATAACGAAGTCTTGCTTGTAGGAAGACACAGAGCCTGTCATTTAACTCCGTTTCTGAAGAGAAACACACAGCACAGTTCTCATCCATGAAACACACTCTGCTTTAGAGCAAGAAGCACTCTCTTGCTTTCTCAAGTCTCCAATAAGGCCGGAAACGTGAGTGTGCTGAGAACAAATAACCGTGTTTCCTCCACACACGGACCATATCTAGTTCAACTCTGCTTCTGAAACTGATACAAACCACAGGTCCTCTAACATCCAATGCTTTTCAGTTAAGAGAGAGAAACGTGTGAGCTTCGTGAATGATGTAGCTTCCTTTGAGCTGAAAAGTGAGTGCGTTTACCTGAAACGAAGTCTTGCTTGTAGGAAGACACAGAGCCTGGCAATTAACTCTGATTCTGAAGGGAAACACACAGCACAGTTCTCATCCATGAAACACACTCTGCTTTAGAGCAAGAAGCACTGCCTTGCTTTCTCAAGTCTGTAATAAAGCAGGAAACGTGAGTGTGCTTAGAAGAAAAGAACCGTGTTTCCTACACACACGGACCATATCTAGTTCAACTCTGCTTCTGAAACTGATACACCACAGGTCCTCTAACATCCAATGCTTTTCAGTTAAGAGCGAGAAACGTGTGAGCTTCGTTAAAGATGTAGCTTCCTTTGAGCTGAAAAGTGAGTGCTGTTTACCTGAAACGAAGTCTTGCTTGTAGGAAGACACAGAGCCGGGCATTTAACTCCATTTCTGAAGGGAGACACACAGCACAGTTCTCATCCATGAATCACACTCTGCTTTAGAGCAAGAACCACTCTCTTGCTTCCTCAAGTCTCTAATAAGGCAGGAAACGTGAGTGTGCTTAGAACAAAAGAACCGTGTTTCCTACACACACGGACCATATCTAGTTCAACTCTGCTTCTGAAACTGATACAAACCACAGGTCCTCTAACATCCAATGCTATTCAGTTAAGAGCGAGATACGTGTGAGCTTCGTGAACGATGTAGCTTCCTTTGAGCTGAAAAGTGAGTATGTTTACCTAAAACGAAGTCTTGCTTGTAGGAATACACAGAGCCTGGATTTAACTCCATTTCTGAAGGGAAAGACACAGCACAGTTCTCATCCATGAAACACACTCTGCTTTAGAGCAAGAAGCACTCTCTTGCTTCCTCAATTCTCTAATAAGGCAGGAAACGTGAGTGTGCTTTGAACAAAAGAACCGTGTTTCCTACACACACGGACCATATCTAGTTCAACTCTGCTTCTGAAACTGATACAACCACAGGTCCTCTAACATCCAATGCTATTCAGTTAAGAGCGAGAAACGTGTGAGCTTCGTGAACGATGTAGCTTCCTTTGAGCTGAAAAGTGAGTGCGTTTACCTGAAACGAAGTCTTGCTTGTAGGAAGACACAGAGCCGGGCATTTCACTCCCTTTCTGAAGGGAAACACACAGCACAGTTCTCATCCATGAAACAAACTCTGCTTTAGAGCAAGAACAACTCTCTTGCTTCCTCATCTCTAATAAGGCAGGAAACGTGAGTGTGCTTAGAACAAAAGAACCGTGTTTCCTACACACACGGACCATATCTAGTTCAACTCTGCTTCTGAAACTGATACAAACCACAGGTCCTCTAACATCCAATGCTATTCAGTTAAGAGCGAGAAACGTGTGAGCTTCGTGAACGATGTAGCTTCCTTTGAGCTGAAAAGTGAGTGTGTTTACCTAAAACGAAGTCTTGCTTGTAGGAAGACACAGAGCCTGTCATTTAACTCCGTTTCTGAAGAGAAACACACAGCACAGTTCTCATCCATGAAACACACTCTTCTTTAGAGCAAGAAGCACTCTCTTGCTTTCTCAAGTCTCCGATAAGGCCGGAAACGTGAGTGTGCTGAGAACAAATAACCGTGTTTCCTACACACACGGACCATATCTAGTTCAACTCTGCTTCTGAAACTGATACAAACCACAGGTCCTCTAACATCCAATGCTTTTCAGTTAAGAGAGAGAAACGTGTGAGCTTCGTGAATGATGTAGCTTCCTTTGAGCTCAAAAGTGAGTGTGTTTACCTGAAACGAAGTCTTGCTTGTAGGAAGACACAGAGCCTGGCAATTAACTCCGATTCTGAAGGGAAACACACAGCACAGTTCTCATCCATGAAACACACTCTGCTTTAGAGCAAGAAGCACTGCCTTGCTTTCTCAAGTCTGTAATAAAGCAGGAAACGTGAGTGTGCTTAGAAGAAAAGAACCGTGTTTCCTACACACACGGACCATATCTAGTTCAACTCTGCTTCTGAAACTGATACACCACAGGTCCTCTAACATCCAATGCTTTTCAGTTAAGAGCGAGAAACGTGTGAGCTTCGTTAACGATGTGGCTTCCTTTGAGCTGAAAAGTGAGTGCGTTTACCTGAAACGAAGTCTTGCTTGTCGGAAGACACAGAGCCTGGCAATTAACTCCGATTCTGAAGGGAAACACACAGCACAGTTCTCATCCATGAAACACACTCTTCTTTAGAGCAAGAAGCACTCTCTGGCTTTCTCAAGTCTCTAATAATGGGGGAAACGTGAGTGTGCTTAGAACAAAAGAACCGTGTTTCCTACACACAGGGACCATATCCAGTTCCACTCTGTTTCTGAAACTGATACAAACCACAGGTCCTCTAACATCCAATGCTATTCAGTTAAGAGCGAGGAACGTGTGAGCTTCGTGAACGATGTTGCTTCCTTTGAGCTGAAAAGTGAGTGCTGTTTACCTGAAACAAAGTCATGCTTGTAGGAAGACACAGATCCTGGCATTTATCTCCGTTTCTGAAGGGAAAGACACAGCACAGTTCTCATCCATGAAACACACTCTGCTTTAGAGCAAGAACCACTCTCTTTTGCTTCCTCAAGTCTCTAATAAGGCAGGAAACGTGAGTGTGCTTAGAATAAAAGAACCGTGTTTCCTACACACACGGACCATATCTAGTTCAACTCTGCTTATGAAACTGATACAAACCACAGGTCCTCTAACATCCAATGCTATTCAGTTAAGAGCGAGAAACGTGTGAGCTTCGTTAAAGATGTAGCTTCCTTTGAGCTGAAAAGTGAGTGCGTTTACCTGAAACGAAGTCATGCTTGTAGGAAGACACAGAGCCTGGCAATTAACTCCGATTCTGAAGGGAAACACACAGCACAGTTCTCATCCATGAAACACACTCTTCTTTAGAGCAAGAAGCACGCTCTTGCTTTCTCAAGTCTCTAATAAGGCGGGAAACCTGAGTGTGCTCAGAACAAAAGAACCGTGTTTCCTACACACACGGACCATTTCTCATTCAACACTGCTTCTGAAACTGATACAAACCACAGGACCTCTAACATACAATGCTTTTCAGTTAAGAGCCATAAACGAGTGAGCTTCGTGAACAATGTAGCATCGTTTAGGCTGAAAAGAGAGTGCGTTTACCTGAAACGAAGTGTTGCTTGTAGGAAGACACAGAGCCTGGCATTTAACTCCATTTCAGAATGGAAACACACAGCACAGATCTCATCCATGAAACACACTCTGCTTTAGAGCAAGAAGCACTCTCTTGCTTTCTAGCTTCTCTAATAAGGCGGGAAACGTGTGTGCTTAGAACAAAGAACCGTGTTTCCTACACACACGGACCATATCTAGTTCAACTCTGCTTCTGAAACTGATACAAACAAAAGGTCCTCTAACATCCAATGCTATTCAGTTCAGAGCGAGAAACGTGTGAGCTTCGTGAATGATGTATCTTCCTTTGAGCTGAAAAGTGAGTGCTTTTACCAGAAACGAAGTCTTGCTTGGAGGAAGACACAGAGCCTGGCATTTAACTCCGTTTCTGAAGGGAAACACACAGCACATTTCTCAGCCATGAAACACACTCTGCTTTAGAGCAAGAAGCACACTCTTGCTTTCTAGAGTCTCTAATAAAGCCGGAAACGTGAGTGTGCTCAGAACTAAAGAACCGTGTTTCCTACACACACGGACCACATCTCGTTCTACTTGGATTCTGAATCAGATACAAACAAATGGTCCTCTAACATCCAATGCTTTTCAGTTCAGAGAGGGAAAGTGTGAGCTCCTTGAATGATGTAGCTTCCTTTGAGCTGAAAAGTGAGTGCTTTTACCTGAAATGTAGTCTTGATGTAAGAAGACACAGAGCCTGGCATTTAACTCTGTTTCTGAAGGGAAACACACAGCACAGTTCTCATCGATGAAACACACTCTGCTTTAGAGCAAGAAGCACTCCCTTGCTTTCTCAAGTCTGTAATAAAGCAGGAAACGTGAGTGTGCTTAGAAGAAAAGAACCGTGTTTCCTACACAGACGGACGATATCTAGTTCAACTCTGCTTCTGAAACTGATACAAACCACAGGTCCTCTAACATCCAATGCTTTTCAGTTAAGAGCGAGAAACGTGTGAGCTTCATTAAAGATGTAGCTTCCTTTGAGCTGAAAAGTGAGTGCGTTTACCTGAAACGAATTCTTGCTTGTAGGAAGACACAGAGCCTGGAAATTAACTCCGATTCTGAAGGGAAAGACACAGCACAGTTCTCATCCATGAAACACACTCTGCTTTAGAGCAAGAACCACTCTCTTGCTTCCTCAAGTCTCTAATAAGGCAGGAAACGTGTGTGTGCTCAGAACTAAAGAACCGTGTTTCCTACACACACGGACCACATCTCGTTCTACTTGGCTTCTGAAACAGATACAAAAAAAAGGTCCTCTAACATCCAAGCTTTTCAGTTCAGAGAGGGAAACATGTGAGCTCCGTGAATGATGTAGCTTCCTTTGAGCTGAAAAGTGAGTGCTTTTACCTGAAACGTAGTCTTGATGTAAGAAGACACAGAGCCTGGCATTCAACTCTGTTTCTGAAGGGAAACACACAGCACAGTTCTCATCGATGAAACACACTCTGCTTTAGAGCAAGAAGCACTGCCTTGCTTTCTCAAGTCTGTAATAAAGCAGGAAACATGAGTGTGCTTAGAAGAAAAGAACCGTGTTTCCTACACACACGGACCATATCTAGTTCAACTCTGCTTCTGAAACTGATACACCACAGGTCCTCTAACATCCAATGCTTTTCAGTTAAGAGCGAGAAACGTGTGAGCTTCGTTAACGATGTGGCTTCCTTTGAGCTGAAAAGTGAGTGCGTTTACCTGAAACGAAGTCTTGCTTGTCGGAAGACACAGAGCCTGGCAATTAACTCCGATTCTGAAGGGAAACACACAGCACAGTTCTCATCCATGAAACACACTCTTCTTTAGAGCAAGAAGCACTCTCTGGCTTTCTCAAGTCTCTAATAATGCGGGAAACGTGAGTGTGCTTAGAACAAAAGAACCGTGTTTCCTACACACAGGGACCATATCCAGTTCAACTCTGTTTCTGAAACTGATACAAACCACAGGTCCTCTAACATCCAATGCTATTCAGTTAAGAGCGAGGAACGTGTGAGCTTCGTGAACGATGTTGCTTCCTTTGAGCTGAAAAGTGAGTGCTGTTTACCTGAAACAAATTCATGCTTGTAGGAAGACACAGATCCTGGCATTTATCTCCGTTTCTGAAGGGAAAGACACAGCACAGTTCTCATCCATGAAACACACTCTGCTTTAGAGCAAGAACCACTCTCTTGCTTCCTCAAGTCTCTAATAAGGCAGGAAACGTGAGTGTGCTTAGAATAAAAGAACCGTGTTTCCTACACACACGGACCATATCTAGTTCAACTCTGCTTATGAAACTGATACAAACCACAGGTCCTCTAACATCCAATGCTATTCAGTTAAGAGCGAGAAACGTGTGAGCTTCGTTAAAGATGTAGCTTCCTTTGAGCTGAAAAGTGAGTGCGTTTACCTGAAACGAAGTCATGCTTGTAGGAAGACACAGAGCCTGGCAATTAACTCCGATTCTGAAGGGAAACACACAGCACAGTTCTCATCCATGAAACACACTCTTCTTTAGAGCAAGAAGCACGCTCTTGCTTTCTCAAGTCTCTAATAAGGCGGGAAACCTGAGTGTGCTCAGAACAAAAGAACCGTGTTTCCTACACACACGGACCATTTCTCATTCAACACTGCTTCTGAAACTGATACAAACCACAGGACCTCTAACATACAATGCTTTTCAGTTAAGAGCCATAAACGAGTGAGCTTCGTGAACAATGTAGCATCGTTTAGGCTGAAAAGAGAGTGCGTTTACCTGAAACGAAGTGTTGCTTGTAGGAAGACACAGAGCCTGGCATTTAACTCCATTTCAGAATGGAAACACACAGCACAGATCTCATCCATGAAACACACTCTGCTTTAGAGCAAGAAGCACTCTCTTGCTTTCTAGCTTCTCTAATAAGGCGGGAAACGTGTGTGCTTAGAACAAAGAACCGTGTTTCCTACACACACGGACCATATCTAGTTCAACTCTGCTTCTGAAACTGATACAAACAAAAGGTCCTCTAACATCCAATGCTATTCAGTTCAGAGCGAGAAACGTGTGAGCTTCGTGAATGATGTATCTTCCTTTGAGCTGAAAAGTGAGTGCTTTTACCAGAAACGAAGTCTTGCTTGGAGGAAGACACAGAGCCTGGCATTTAACTCCGTTTCTGAAGGGAAACACACAGCACATTTCTCAGCCATGAAACACACTCTGCTTTAGAGCAAGAAGCACACTCTTGCTTTCTAGAGTCTCTAATAAAGCCGGAAACGTGAGTGTGCTCAGAACTAAAGAACCGTGTTTCCTACACACACGGACCACATCTCGTTCTACTTGGATTCTGAATCAGATACAAACAAATGGTCCTCTAACATCCAATGCTTTTCAGTTCAGAGAGGGAAAGTGTGAGCTCCTTGAATGATGTAGCTTCCTTTGAGCTGAAAAGTGAGTGCTTTTACCTGAAATGTAGTCTTGATGTAAGAAGACACAGAGCCTGGCATTTAACTCTGTTTCTGAAGGGAAACACACAGCACAGTTCTCATCGATGAAACACACTCTGCTTTAGAGCAAGAAGCACTCCCTTGCTTTCTCAAGTCTGTAATAAAGCAGGAAACGTGAGTGTGCTTAGAAGAAAAGAACCGTGTTTCCTACACAGACGGACGATATCTAGTTCAACTCTGCTTCTGAAACTGATACAAACCACAGGTCCTCTAACATCCAATGCTTTTCAGTTAAGAGCGAGAAACGTGTGAGCTTCATTAAAGATGTAGCTTCCTTTGAGCTGAAAAGTGAGTGCGTTTACCTGAAACGAATTCTTGCTTGTAGGAAGACACAGAGCCTGGAAATTAACTCCGATTCTGAAGGGAAAGACACAGCACAGTTCTCATCCATGAAACACACTCTGCTTTAGAGCAAGAACCACTCTCTTGCTTCCTCAAGTCTCTAATAAGGCAGGAAACGTGTGTGTGCTCAGAACTAAAGAACCGTGTTTCCTACACACACGGACCACATCTCGTTCTACTTGGCTTCTGAAACAGATACAAAAAAAAGGTCCTCTAACATCCAAGCTTTTCAGTTCAGAGAGGGAAACATGTGAGCTCCGTGAATGATGTAGCTTCCTTTGAGCTGAAAAGTGAGTGCTTTTACCTGAAACGTAGTCTTGATGTAAGAAGACACAGAGCCTGGCATTCAACTCTGTTTCTGAAGGGAAACACACAGCACAGTTCTCGTCGATGAAACACACTCTGCTTTAGAGCAAGAAGCACTCCCTTGCTTTCTCAAGTCTGTAATAAAGCAGGAAACGTGAGTGTGCTTAGAAGAAAAGAACCGTGTTTCCTACACAGACGGACGATATCTAGTTCAACTCTGCTTCTGAAACTGATACACCACAGGTCCTCTAACATCCAATGCTTTTCATTTAAGAGCAAGAAACGTGTGAGCTTCATTAAGGATGTAGCTTCCTTTGAGCTGAAAAGTGAGTGTGTTTACCTGAAACGAAGTCTTGCTTGTAGGAAGACACAGAGCCTGGCAATTAACTCCGAATCTGAAGGGAAACACACAGCACAGTTCTCATCCATGAAACACACTCTGCATTAGAGCAAGAAGCACTCTCTTGCGTTCTCATGTCTCTAATAAAGCGGGAAACGTGAGTGTGCTCAGAACAAAGGAACCGTGTTTCCTACACACAGGGACCATATCCAGTTCAACTCTGTTTCTGAAACTGATACAAACCACAGGTCCTCTAACATCCAATGCTCTTCAGTTAAGAGCGAGGAACGTGTGAGCTTCGTGAACGATGTAGCTTCGTTTGAGCTGAATAGTGAGTGCTGTTTACCTGAAACGAAGTCTTACTTGTAGGAAGACACAGAGCCGGGCATTTAACTCCATTTCTGAAGGGAAAGACACCGCACAGTTCTCATCCATGAAACACACTCTGCTTTATAGCAAGAACCACTCTCTTGCTTCCTCAAGTCTCTAATAAGGCAGGACCGTGTGTGTGCTTAGAACAAAATAACCGTGTTTCCTACACACACGGACCATATCTAGTTCAACTCTGCTTCTGAAACTGATACAAACAACAGGTCCTCTATCATCCAATGCTTCTCAGTTAAGAGCGAGAAACGTGTGAGCTTCGTTAAAGATGTAGCTTCCTTTGAGCTGAAAAGTGAGTGCGTTTACCTGAAACGAAGTCTTGCTTGTAGGAAGACACAGAGCCTGGCATTTAACTCCATTTCTGAAGGGAAACACACAGCACAGATCTCATCCATGAAACACACTCTGCTTTAGAGCAAGAAGCACTCTCTTGCTTTCTAGAGTCTCTAATAAAGCGGGAAACGTAGGTGTGCTCAGAACTAAAGAACCGTGTTTCCTACACACACGGACCACATCTCGTTCTACTTTGCTTCTGAAACAGATACAATCAACAGGTCCTCTAACATACAATGCTTTTCAGTTCAGAGAGGGAAACATGTGAGCTCCGTGAATGATGTAGCTTCCTTTGAGCTGAAAAGTTAGTGCTTTTACCTGAAACGTAGTCTTGCTTGTAGGAAGACACAGAGCCTGGCATTTAACTCCGTTTCTGAAGGGAAAGACACAGCACAGTTCTCATCCATGAAACACACTCTGCTTTAGAGCATGAACCACTCTCTTGCTTCCTCAAGTCTCTAATAAGGCAGGAAACGTGAGTGTGCTTAGAACAAAAGAACCGTGTTTCCTACACACAGGGACCATATCCAGTTCAACTCTGTTTCTGAAACTGATACAAACCACAGGTCCTCTAACATCCAATGCTATTCAGTTAGGAGCGAGGAACGTGTGAGCTTCATGAATGATGTAGCTTCGTTTGACCTGAAAAGTGAGTGCTGTTTACCTGAAACGAAGTCATGCTTGTAGGAAGACACAGATCCTGGCATTTAACTCCGTTTCTGAAGGGAAAGACACAGCACAGTTCTCATCCATGAAACACACTCTGCTTTAGAGCAAGAACCACTCTCTTGCTTCCTCAAGTCTCTAATAAGGCAGGAAACGTGAGTGTGCTTAGAATAAATGAACCGTGTTTCCTACACACACGGACCATATCTAGTTCAACTCTGCGTATGAAACTGATACAAACCACAGGTCCTCTAACATCCAATGCTATTCAGTTAAGAGCGAGAAACGTGTGAGCTTCGTTAAAGATGTAGCTTCCTTTGAGCTGAAAAGTGAGTGCGTTTACCTGAAACGAAGTCTTGCTTGTAGGAAGACACAGAGCCTGGCATTTAACTCTGTTTCTGAAGGGAAACACACAGCACAGTTCTCATCCATAAACATACTCTTCTTTAGAGCAAGAAGCACTCTCTTGCTTTCTCAAGTCTCCGATAAGGCCGGAAACGTGAGTGTGCTCAGAACAAATAACCGTGTTTCCTACACACACGGACCATATCTAGTTCAACTCCGCTTATGAAACTGATACAAACCACAGGTCCTCTAACATCCAATGCTTTTCAGTTAAGAGCGAGGAACGTGTGAGCTTCGTGAATGATGTAGCTTCCTTTGAGCTGAAAAGTGAGTGCATTTACCTGAAACGAAGTCTTGCTTGTAGGAAGACACAGAGCCTGGCAATTAACTCCGATTCTGAAGGGAAACACACAGCACAGTTCTCATCCATGAAACACACTCTGCTTTAGAGCAAGAAGCACACTCTTGCTTCCTTAAGTCTCTAATAAGGCAGGAAACGTGAGTGTGCTTAGAACAAAAGAACCGTGTTTCCTATACACATGGACCATATCTAGTTGAACTCTGCTTCTGAAACTGATACAAACCACAGGTCCTCTAACATCCAATGCTTTTCAGTTAAGAGCGAGAAACGTGTGAGCATCGTGAATGATGTAGCTTCCTTTGAGCTGAAAAGTGAGTGCGTTTACCTGAAACGAAGTCTTGCTTGTAGGAAGACACAGAGCCTGGCAATTAACTCCGATGCTGAAGTGAAACACACAGCACAGTTCTCATCCATGAAACATACTCTTCTTTAGAGCAAGAAGCACTCTCTTGCTTCCTTAAGTCTCTAATAAGGCAGGAAACCTGAGTGTGCTTGGAACAAAAGAACCGTGTTTCCTACACACACGGACCATATCTAGTTCAACTCTGCTTCTGAAACTGATAAAAACCACAGGTCCTCTAACATCCACTGCTTTTCAGTTAAGAGCGAGTAACGTGTGAGCATCGTGAATGATGTAGCTTCATTTGAGCTGAAAAGTGAGTGCGTTTACCTGAAACGAAGTCTTGCTTGTAGGAAGACACAGAGCCTGGCAATTAACTCCGATTCTGAAGGGAAAGACACAGCACAGTTCTCATCCATGAAACACACTCTGCTTTAGAGCAAGAAGCACTCCCTTGCTTTCTCAAGTCTGTAATAAAGCAGGAAATGTGAGTGTGCTTAGAAGAAAAGAACCGTGTTTCCTACACACACGGACGATATCTAGTTCAACTCTGCTTCTGAAACTGATACACCACAGGTCCTCTAACATCCAATGCTTTTCAGTTAAGAGCGAGAAACGTGTGAGCTTCGTTAAAGATGTAGCTTCCTTTGAGCTGAAAAGTGAGTGTGTTTACCTGAAACGAAGTCTTGCTTGTAGGAAGACACAGAGCCTGGCATTTAACTCCATTTCTGAAGGGAAACACACAGCACAGATCTCATCCATGAAACACACTCTTCCATAGAGCAACAAGCACTCTCTGGCTTTCTCAGTCTCTAATAAGGCGGGAAACGTGAGTGTGCTCAGAACAAAAGAACCGTGTTTCCTACACACAGGGACCATATCCAGTTCAACTCTGTTTCTGAAAGTGATACAAACCACAGGTCCTCTAACATCCAATGCTATTCAGTTAAGAGCGAGGAACGTGTGAGCTTCGTGAACGATGTAGCTTCGTTTGACCTGAAAAGTGAGTGCTGTTTACCTGAAACGAAGTCATGCTTGTAGGAAGACACAGATCCTGGCATTTAACTCCGTTTCGGAAGGGAAAGACACAGCACAGTTCTCATCCATGAAACACACTCTGCTTTAGAGCAAGAACCACTGTCTTGCTTCCTCAAGTCTCTAATAAGGCAGGAAACGTGAGTGTGCTTAGAATAAATGAACCGTGTTTCCTACACACACGGACCATATCTAGTTCAACTCTGCTTATGAAACTGATACAAACCACAGGTCCTCTAACATCCAATGCTATTCAGTTAAGAGCGAGAAACGTGTGAGCTTCGTTAAAGATGTAGCTTCCTTTGAGCTGAAAAGTGAGTGCGTTTACCTGAAACGAAGTCTTGCTTGTAGGAAGACACAGAGCCTGGCATTTAACTCCATTTCTGAAGGGAAACACACAGCACAGATCTCATCCATGAAACACACTCTGCTTTAGAGCAAGAAGCACTCTCTTGCTTTCTAGAGTCTCTAATAAAGCGGGAAACGTAGGTGTGCTCAGAACTAAAGAACCGTGTTTCCTACACACACGGACCACATCTCGTTCTACTTTGCTTCTGAAACAGATACAATCAACAGGTCCTCTAACATACAATGCTTTTCAGTTCAGAGAGGGAAACATGTGAGCTCCGTGAATGATGTAGCTTCCTTTGAGCTGAAAAGTTAGTGCTTTTACCTGAAACGTAGTCTTGCTTGTAGGAAGACACAGAGCCTGGCATTTAACTCCGTTTCTGAAGGGAAAGACACAGCACAGTTCTCATCCATGAAACACACTCTGCTTTAGAGCATGAACCACTCTCTTGCTTCCTCAAGTCTCTAATAAGGCAGGAAACGTGAGTGTGCTTAGAACAAAAGAACCGTGTTTCCTACACACAGGGACCATATCCAGTTCAACTCTGTTTCTGAAACTGATACAAACCACAGGTCCTCTAACATCCAATGCTATTCAGTTAGGAGCGAGGAACGTGTGAGCTTCGTGAATGATGTAGCTTCGTTTGACCTGAAAAGTGAGTGCTGTTTACCTGAAACGAAGTCATGCTTGTAGGAAGACACAGATCCTGGCATTTAACTCCGTTTCTGAAGGGAAAGACACAGCACAGTTCTCATCCATGAAACACACTCTGCTTTAGAGCAAGAACCACTCTCTTGCTTCCTCAAGTCTCTAATAAGGCAGGAAACGTGAGTGTGCTTAGAATAAATGAACCGTGTTTCCTACACACACGGACCATATCTAGTTCAACTCTGCGTATGAAACTGATACAAACCACAGGTCCTCTAACATCCAATGCTATTCAGTTAAGAGCGAGAAACGTGTGAGCTTCGTTAAAGATGTAGCTTCCTTTGAGCTGAAAAGTGAGTGCGTTTACCTGAAACGAAGTCTTGCTTGTAGGAAGACACAGAGCCTGGCATTTAACTCTGTTTCTGAAGGGAAACACACAGCACAGTTCTCATCCATAAACATACTCTTCTTTAGAGCAAGAAGCACTCTCTTGCTTTCTCAAGTCTCCGATAAGGCCGGAAACGTGAGTGTGCTCAGAACAAATAACCGTGTTTCCTACACACACGGACCATATCTAGTTCAACTCCGCTTATGAAACTGATACAAACCACAGGTCCTCTAACATCCAATGCTTTTCAGTTAAGAGCGAGGAACGTGTGAGCTTCGTGAATGATGTAGCTTCCTTTGAGCTGAAAAGTGAGTGCATTTACCTGAAACGAAGTCTTGCTTGTAGGAAGACACAGAGCCTGGCAATTAACTCCGATTCTGAAGGGAAACACACAGCACAGTTCTCATCCATGAAACACACTCTGCTTTAGAGCAAGAAGCACACTCTTGCTTCCTTAAGTCTCTAATAAGGCAGGAAACGTGAGTGTGCTTAGAACAAAAGAACCGTGTTTCCTATACACATGGACCATATCTAGTTGAACTCTGCTTCTGAAACTGATACAAACCACAGGTCCTCTAACATCCAATGCTTTTCAGTTAAGAGCGAGAAACGTGTGAGCATCGTGAATGATGTAGCTTCCTTTGAGCTGAAAAGTGAGTGCGTTTACCTGAAATGAAGTCTTGCTTGTAGGAAGACACAGAGCCTGGCAATTAACTCCGATGCTGAAGTGAAACACACAGCACAGTTCTCATCCATGAAACATACTCTTCTTTAGAGCAAGAAGCACTCTCTTGCTTCCTTAAGTCTCTAATAAGGCAGGAAACCTGAGTGTGCTTGGAACAAAAGAACCGTGTTTCCTACACACACGGACCATATCTAGTTCAACTCTGCTTCTGAAACTGATAAAAACCACAGGTCCTCTAACATCCACTGCTTTTCAGTTAAGAGCGAGTAACGTGTGAGCATCGTGAATGATGTAGCTTCATTTGAGCTGAAAAGTGAGTGCGTTTACCTGAAACGAAGTCTTGCTTGTAGGAAGACACAGAGCCTGGCAATTAACTCCGATTCTGAAGGGAAAGACACAGCACAGTTCTCATCCATGAAACACACTCTGCTTTAGAGCAAGAAGCACTCCCTTGCTTTCTCAAGTCTGTAATAAAGCAGGAAATGTGAGTGTGCTTAGAAGAAAAGAACCGTGTTTCCTACACACACGGACGATATCTAGTTCAACTCTGCTTCTGAAACTGATACACCACAGGTCCTCTAACATCCAATGCTTTTCAGTTAAGAGCGAGAAACGTGTGAGCTTCGTTAAAGATGTAGCTTCCTTTGAGCTGAAAAGTGAGTGTGTTTACCTGAAACGAAGTCTTGCTTGTAGGAAGACACAGAGCCTGGCAATTAACTCCGATTCTGAAGGGAAACACACAGCACAGTTCTCATCCATGAAACACACTCTTCCATAGAGCAACAAGCACTCTCTGGCTTTCTCAGTCTCTAATAAGGCGGGAAACGTGAGTGTGCTCAGAACAAAAGAACCGTGTTTCCTACACACAGGGACCATATCCAGTTCAACTCTGTTTCTGAAAGTGATACAAACCACAGGTCCTCTAACATCCAATGCTATTCAGTTAAGAGCGAGGAACGTGTGAGCTTCGTGAACGATGTAGCTTCGTTTGACCTGAAAAGTGAGTGCTGTTTACCTGAAACGAAGTCATGCTTGTAGGAAGACACAGATCCTGGCATTTAACTCCGTTTCGGAAGGGAAAGACACAGCACAGTTCTCATCCATGAAACACACTCTGCTTTAGAGCAAGAACCACTGTCTTGCTTCCTCAAGTCTCTAATAAGGCAGGAAACGTGAGTGTGCTTAGAATAAATGAACCGTGTTTCCTACACACACGGACCATATCTAGTTCAACTCTGCTTATGAAACTGATACAAACCACAGGTCCTCTAACATCCAATGCTATTCAGTTAAGAGCGAGAAACGTGTGAGCTTCGTTAAAGATGTAGCTTCCTTTGAGCTGAAAAGTGAGTGCGTTTACCTGAAACGAAGTCTTGCTTGTAGGAAGACACAGAGCCTGGCATTTAACTCTGTTTCTGAAGGGAAACACACAGCACAGTTATCATTCATGAAACATACTCTTCTTTAGAGCAAGAAGCACTCTCTTGCTTTCTCAAGTCTCCGATAAGGCCGGAAACGTGAGTGTGCTCAGAACAAATAACCGTGTTTCCTACACACACGGACCATATCTAGTTCAACTCTGCTTATGAAACTGATACAAACCACAGGTCCTCTAACATCCAATGCTTTTCAGTTAAGAGCGAGGAACGTGAGAGCTTCGTGAATGATATAGCTTCCTTTGAGCTGAAAAGTGAGTGCGTTTACCTGAAACGAAGTCTTGCTTGTAGGAAGACACAGAGCCTGGCAATTAACTCCGATTCTGAAGAGAAACACACAGCACAGTTCTCATCCATGAAACACACTCTGCTTTAGAGCAAGAAGCACTCTCTTGCTTCCTTAAGTCTCTAATAAGGCAGGAAACGTGAGTGTGCTTAGAACAAAAGAACCGTGTTTCCTACACACACGGACCATATCTAGTTCAACTCTGCTTCTGAAACTGATACACCACAGGTCCTCTAACATCCAATGCTTTTCAGTTAAGAGCGAGAAACGTGTGAGCATCGTGAATGATGTAGCTTCCTTTGAGCTGAAAAGTGAGTGCGTTTACCTGAAACGAAGTCTTGCTTGTAGGAAGACACAGAGCCTGGCAATTAACTCCGATTCTGAAAGGAAACACACAGCACAGTTCTCATCCATGAAACACACTCTGCTTTAGAGCAAGAAGCACTCTCTTGCTTGCTTAAGTCTCTAATAAGGCAGGAAACGTGAGTGTGCTTAGAAGAAAAGAACCGTGTTTCCTACACAAAAGGACGATATCTAGTTCAACTCTGCTTCTGAAACTGATACACCACAGGTCCTCTAACATCCAATGCTTTTCAGTTAAGAGCGAGAAACGTGTGAGCTTCGTTAAAGATGTAGCTTCCTTTGAGCTGAAAAGTGAGTGCGTTTACCTGAAACGAAGTCATGCTTGTAGGAAGACACAGAGCCTGGCATTTAACTCCGTTTCTGAAGGGAAACACACAGCACATTTCTCAGCCATGAAACACACTCTGCTTTAGAGCAAGAAGCACACTCTTGCTTTCTAGAGTCTCTAATAAAGCCGGAAACGTGAGTGTGCTCAGAACTAAAGAACCGTGTTTCCTACACACACGGACCACATCTCGTTCTACTTGGATTCTGAATCAGATACAAACAAATGGTCCTCTAACATCCAATGCTTTTCAGTTCAGAGAGGGAAAGTGTGAGCTCCTTGAATGATGTAGCTTCCTTTGAGCTGAAAAGTGAGTGCTTTTACCTGAAATGTAGTCTTGATGTAAGAAGACACAGAGCCTGGCATTTAACTCTGTTTCTGAAGGGAAACACACAGCACAGTTCTCATCGATGAAACACACTCTGCTTTAGAGCAAGAAGCACTCCCTTGCTTTCTCAAGTCTGTAATAAAGCAGGAAACGTGAGTGTGCTTAGAAGAAAAGAACCGTGTTTCCTACACAGACGGACGATATCTAGTTCAACTCTGCTTCTGAAACTGATACAAACCACAGGTCCTCTAACATCCAATGCTTTTCAGTTAAGAGCGAGAAACGTGTGAGCTTCATTGAAGATGTAGCTTCCTTTGAGCTGAAAAGTGAGTGCGTTTACCTGAAACGAATTCTTGCTTGTAGGAAGACACAGAGCCTGGAAATTAACTCCGATTCTGAAGGGAAAGACACAGCACAGTTCTCATCCATGAAACACACTCTGCTTTAGAGCAAGAACCACTCTCTTGCTTCCTCAAGTCTCTAATAAGGCAGGAAACGTGTGTGTGCTCAGAACTAAAGAACCGTGTTTCCTACACACACGGACCACATCTCGTTCTACTTGGCTTCTGAAACAGATACAAAAAAAAGGTCCTCTAACATCCAAGCTTTTCAGTTCAGAGAGGGAAACATGTGAGCTCCGTGAATGATGTAGCTTCCTTTGAGCTGAAAAGTGAGTGCTTTTACCTGAAACGTAGTCTTGATGTAAGAAGACACAGAGCCTGGCATTCAACTCTGTTTCTGAAGGGAAACACACAGCACAGTTCTCATCCATGAAACACACTCTGCTTTAGAGCAAGAAGCACTCCCTTGCTTTCTCAAGTCTGTAATAAAGCAGGAAACGTGAGTGTGCTTAGAAGAAAAGAACCGTGTTTCCTACACAGACGGACGATATCTAGTTCAACTCTGCTTCTGAAACTGATACACCACAGGTCCTCTAACATCCAATGCTTTTCATTTAAGAGCAAGAAACGTGTGAGCTTCATTAAGGATGTAGCTTCCTTTGAGCTGAAAAGTGAGTGTGTTTACCTGAAACGAAGTCTTGCTTGTAGGAAGACACAGAGCCTGGCAATTAACTCCGAATCTGAAGGGAAACACACAGCACAGTTCTCATCCATGAAACACACTCTGCATTAGAGCAAGAAGCACTCTCTTGCGTTCTCATGTCTCTAATAAAGCGGGAAACGTGAGTGTGCTCAGAACAAAGGAACCGTGTTTCCTACACACAGGGACCATATCCAGTTCAACTCTGTTTCTGAAACTGATACAAACCACAGGTCCTCTAACATCCAATGCTCTTCAGTTAAGAGCGAGGAACGTGTGAGCTTCGTGAACGATGTAGCTTCGTTTGAGCTGAATAGTGAGTGCTGTTTACCTGAAACGAAGTCTTACTTGTAGGAAGACACAGAGCCGGGCATTTAACTCCATTTCTGAAGGGAAAGACACCGCACAGTTCTCATCCATGAAACACACTCTGCTTTATAGCAAGAACCACTCTCTTGCTTCCTCAAGTCTCTAATAAGGCAGGACCGTGTGTGTGCTTAGAACAAAAGAACCGTGTTTCCTACACACACGGACCATATCTAGTTCAACTCTGCTTCTGAAACTGATACAAACAACAGGTCCTCTATCATCCAATGCTTCTCAGTTAAGAGCGAGAAACGTGTGAGCTTCGTTAAAGATGTAGCTTCCTTTGAGCTGAAAAGTGAGTGCGTTTACCTGAAACGAAGTCTTGCTTGTAGGAAGACACAGAGCCTGGCATTTAACTCCATTTCTGAAGGGAAACACACAGCACAGATCTCATCCATGAAACACACTCTGCTTTAGAGCAAGAAGCACTCTCTTGCTTTCTAGAGTCTCTAATAAAGCGGGAAACGTAGGTGTGCTCAGAACTAAAGAACCGTGTTTCCTACACACACGGACCACATCTCGTTCTACTTTGCTTCTGAAACAGATACAATCAACAGGTCCTCTAACATACAATGCTTTTCAGTTCAGAGAGGGAAACATGTGAGCTCCGTGAATGATGTAGCTTCCTTTGAGCTGAAAAGTTAGTGCTTTTACCTGAAACGTAGTCTTGCTTGTAGGAAGACACAGAGCCTGGCATTTAACTCCGTTTCTGAAGGGAAAGACACAGCACAGTTCTCATCCATGAAACACACTCTGCTTTAGAGCATGAACCACTCTCTTGCTTCCTCAAGTCTCTAATAAGGCAGGAAACGTGAGTGTGCTTAGAACAAAAGAACCGTGTTTCCTACACACAGGGACCATATCCAGTTCAACTCTGTTTCTGAAACTGATACAAACCACAGGTCCTCTAACATCCAATGCTATTCAGTTAGGAGCGAGGAACGTGTGAGCTTCGTGAATGATGTAGCTTCGTTTGACCTGAAAAGTGAGTGCTGTTTACCTGAAACGAAGTCATGCTTGTAGGAAGACACAGATCCTGGCATTTAACTCCGTTTCTGAAGGGAAAGACACAGCACAGTTCTCATCCATGAAACACACTCTGCTTTAGAGCAAGAACCACTCTCTTGCTTCCTCAAGTCTCTAATAAGGCAGGAAACGTGAGTGTGCTTAGAATAAATGAACCGTGTTTCCTACACACACGGACCATATCTAGTTCAACTCTGCTTATGAAACTGATACAAACCACAGGTCCTCTAACATCCAATGCTATTCAGTTAAGAGCGAGAAACGTGTGAGCTTCGTTAAAGATGTAGCTTCCTTTGAGCTGAAAAGTGAGTGCGTTTACCTGAAACGAAGTCTTGCTTGTAGGAAGACACAGAGCCTGGCATTTAACTCTCTTTCTGAAGGGAAACACACAGCACAGTTCTCATCCATAAACATACTCTTCTTTAGAGCAAGAAGCACTCTCTTGCTTTCTCAAGTCTCCGATAAGGCCGGAAACGTGAGTGTGCTCAGAACAAATAAGCGTGTTTCCTACACACACGGACCATATCTAGTTCAACTCCGCTTATGAAACTGATACAAACCACAGGTCCTCTAACATCCAATGCTTTTCAGTTAAGAGCGAGGAACGTGTGAGCTTCGTGAATGATGTAGCTTCCTTTGAGCTGAAAAGTGAGTGCATTTACCTGAAACGAAGTCTTGCTTGTAGGAAGACACAGAGCCTGGCAATTAACTCCGATTCTGAAGGGAAACACACAGCACAGTTCTCATCCATGAAACACACTCTTCTTTAGAGCAAGAAGCACTCTCTGGCTTTCTCAAGTCTCTAATAATGCGGGAAACGTGAGTGTGCTTAGAACAAAAGAACCGTGTTTCCTACACACAGGGACCATATCCAGTTCAACTCTGTTTCTGAAACTGATACAAACCACAGGTCCTCTAACATCCAATGCTATTCAGTTAAGAGCGAGGAACTTGTGAGCTTCGTGAACGATGTTGCTTCCTTTGAGCTGAAAAGTGAGTGCTGTTTACCTGAAACAAAGTCATGCTTGTAGGAAGACACAGATCCTGGCATTTATCTCCGTTTCTGAAGGGAAAGACACAGCACAGTTCTCATCCATGAAACACACTCTGCTTTAGAGCAAGAACCACTCTCTTGCTTCCTCAAGTCTCTAATAAGGCAGGAAACGTGAGTGTGCTTAGAATAAAAGAACCGTGTTTCCTACACACACGGACCATATCTAGTTCAACTCTGCTTATGAAACTGATACAAACCACAGGTCCTCTAACATCCAATGCTATTCAGTTAAGAGCGAGAAACGTGTGAGCTTCGTTAAAGATGTAGCTTCCTTTGAGCTGAAAAGTGAGTGCGTTTACCTGAAACGAAGTCATGCTTGTAGGAAGACACAGAGCCTGGCAATTAACTCCGATTCTGAAGGGAAACACACAGCACAGGTCTCATCCATGAAACACACTCTTCTTTAGAGCAAGAAGCACGCTCTTGCTTTCTCAAGTCTCTAATAAGGCGGGAAACCTGAGTGTGCTCAGAACAAAAGAACCGTGTTTCCTACACACACGGACCATTTCTCATTCAACACTGCTTCTGAAACTGATACAAACCACAGGACCTCTAACATACAATGCTTTTCAGTTAAGAGCCATAAACGAGTGAGCTTCGTGAACAATGTAGCATCGTTTAGGCTGAAAAGAGAGTGCGTTTACCTGAAACGAAGTGTTGCTTGTAGGAAGACACAGAGCCTGGCATTTAACTCCATTTCAGAATGGAAACACACAGCACAGATCTCATCCATGAAACACACTCTGCTTTAGAGCAAGAAGCACTCTCTTGCTTTCTAGCTTCTCTAATAAGGCGGGAAACGTGTGTGCTTAGAACAAAGAACCGTGTTTCCTACACACACGGACCATATCTAGTTCAACTCTGCTTCTGAAACTGATACAAACCACAGGTCCTCTAACATCCAATGCTTTTCAGTTAAGAGCGAGAAACGTGTGAGATTCATTAAAGATGTAGCTTCCTTTGAGCTGAAAAGTGAGTGCGTTTACCTGAAACGAATTCTTGCTTGTAGGAAGACACAGAGCCTGGAAATTAACTCCGATTCTGAAGGGAAAGACACAGCACAGTTCTCATCCATGAAACACACTCTGCTTTAGAGCAAGAACCACTCTCTTGCTTCCTCAAGTCTCTAATAAGGCAGGAAACGTGTGTGTGCTCAGAACTAAAGAACCGTGATTCCTACACACACGGACCACATCTCGTTCTACTTGGCTTCTGAAACAGATACAAAAAAAAGGTCCTCTAACATCCAAGCTTTTCAGTTCAGAGAGGGAAACATGTGAGCTCCGTGAATGATGTAGCTTCCTTTGAGCTGAAAAGTGAGTGCTTTTACCTGAAACGTAGTCTTGATGTAAGAAGACACAGAGCCTGGCATTCAACTCTGTTTCTGAAGGGAAACACACAGCACAGTTCTCATCGATGAAACACACTCTGCTTTAGAGCAAGAAGCACTCCCTTGCTTTCTCAAGTCTGTAATAAAGCAGGAAACGTGAGTGTGCTTAGAAGAAAAGAACCGTGTTTCCTACACAGACGGACGATATCTAGTTCAACTCTGCTTCTGAAACTGATACACCACAGGTCCTCTAACATCCAATGCTTTTCATTTAAGAGCAAGAAACGTGTGAGCTTCATTAAGGATGTAGCTTCCTTTGAGCTGAAAAGTGAGTGTGTTTACCTGAAACGAAGTCTTGCTTGTAGGAAGACACAGAGCCTGGCAATTAACTCCGAATCTGAAGGGAAACACACAGCACAGTTCTCATCCATGAAACACACTCTGCATTAGAGCAAGAAGCACTCTCTTGCGTTCTCATGTCTCTAATAAAGCGGGAAACGTGAGTGTGCTCAGAACAAAGGAACCGTGTTTCCTACACACAGGGACCATATCCAGTTCAACTCTGTTTCTGAAACTGATACAAACCACAGGTCCTCTAACATCCAATGCTCTTCAGTTAAGAGCGAGGAACGTGTGAGCTTCGTGAACGATGTAGCTTCGTTTGAGCTGAATAGTGAGTGCTGTTTACCTGAAACGAAGTCTTACTTGTAGGAAGACACAGAGCCGGGCATTTAACTCCATTTCTGAAGGGAAAGACACCGCACAGTTCTCATCCATGAAACACACTCTGCTTTATAGCAAGAACCACTCTCTTGCTTCCTCAAGTCTCTAATAAGGCAGGACCGTGTGTGTGCTTAGAACAAAAGAACCGTGTTTCCTACACACACGGACCATATCTAGTTCAACTCTGCTTCTGAAACTGATACAAACAACAGGTCCTCTATCATCCAATGCTTCTCAGTTAAGAGCGAGAAACGTGTGAGCTTCGTTAAAGATGTAGCTTCCTTTGAGCTGAAAAGTGAGTGCGTTTACCTGAAACGAAGTCTTGCTTGTAGGAAGACACAGAGCCTGGCATTTAACTCCATTTCTGAAGGGAAACACACAGCACAGATCTCATCCATGAAACACACTCTGCTTTAGAGCAAGAAGCACTCTCTTGCTTTCTAGAGTCTCTAATAAAGCGGGAAACGTAGGTGTGCTCAGAACTAAAGAACCGTGTTTCCTACACACACGGACCACATCTCGTTCTACTTTGCTTCTGAAACAGATACAATCAACAGGTCCTCTAACATACAATGCTTTTCAGTTCAGAGAGGGAAACATGTGAGCTCCGTGAATGATGTAGCTTCCTTTGAGCTGAAAAGTTAGTGCTTTTACCTGAAACGTAGTCTTGCTTGTAGGAAGACACAGAGCCTGGCATTTAACTCCGTTTCTGAAGGGAAAGACACAGCACAGTTCTCATCCATGAAACACACTCTGCTTTAGAGCATGAACCACTCTCTTGCTTCCTCAAGTCTCTAATAAGGCAGGAAACGTGAGTGTGCTTAGAACAAAAGAACCGTGTTTCCTACACACAGGGACCATATCCAGTTCAACTCTGTTTCTGAAACTGATACAAACCACAGGTCCTCTAACATCCAATGCTATTCAGTTAGGAGCGAGGAACGTGTGAGCTTCGTGAATGATGTAGCTTCGTTTGACCTGAAAAGTGAGTGCTGTTTACCTGAAACGAAGTCATGCTTGTAGGAAGACACAGATCCTGGCATTTAACTCCGTTTCTGAAGGGAAAGACACAGCACAGTTCTCATCCATGAAACACACTCTGCTTTAGAGCAAGAACCACTCTCTTGCTTCCTCAAGTCTCTAATAAGGCAGGAAACGTGAGTGTGCTTAGAATAAATGAACCGTGTTTCCTACACACACGGACCATATCTAGTTCAACTCTGCTTATGAAACTGATACAAACCACAGGTCCTCTAACATCCAATGCTATTCAGTTAAGAGCGAGAAACGTGTGAGCTTCGTTAAAGATGTAGCTTCCTTTGAGCTGAAAAGTGAGTGCGTTTACCTGAAACGAAGTCTTGCTTGTAGGAAGACACAGAGCCTGGCATTTAACTCTGTTTCTGAAGGGAAACACACAGCACAGTTCTCATCCATAAACATACTCTTCTTTAGAGCAAGAAGCACTCTCTTGCTTTCTCAAGTCTCCGATAAGGCCGGAAACGTGAGTGTGCTCAGAACAAATAAGCGTGTTTCCTACACACACGGACCATATCTAGTTCAACTCCGCTTATGAAACTGATACAAACCACAGGTCCTCTAACATCCAATGCTTTTCAGTTAAGAGCGAGGAACGTGTGAGCTTCGTGAATGATGTAGCTTCCTTTGAGCTGAAAAGTGAGTGCATTTACCTGAAACGAAGTCTTGCTTGTAGGAAGACACAGAGCCTGGCAATTAACTCCGATTCTGAAGGGAAACACACAGCACAGTTCTCATCCATGAAACACACTCTTCTTTAGAGCAAGAAGCACTCTCTGGCTTTCTCAAGTCTCTAATAATGCGGGAAACGTGAGTGTGCTTAGAACAAAAGAACCGTGTTTCCTACACACAGGGACCATATCCAGTTCAACTCTGTTTCTGAAACTGATACAAACCACAGGTCCTCTAACATCCAATGCTATTCAGTTAAGAGCGAGGAACTTGTGAGCTTCGTGAATGATGTTGCTTCCTTTGAGCTGAAAAGTGAGTGCTGTTTACCTGAAACAAAGTCATGCTTGTAGGAAGACACAGATCCTGGCATTTATCTCCGTTTCTGAAGGGAAAGACACAGCACAGTTCTCATCCATGAAACACACTCTGCTTTAGAGCAAGAACCACTCTCTTGCTTCCTCAAGTCTCTAATAAGGCAGGAAACGTGAGTGTGCTTAGAATAAAAGAACCGTGTTTCCTACACACACGGACCATATCTAGTTCAACTCTGCTTATGAAACTGATACAAACCACAGGTCCTCTAACATCCAATGCTATTCAGTTAAGAGCGAGAAACGTGTGAGCTTCGTTAAAGATGTAGCTTCCTTTGAGCTGAAAAGTGAGTGCGTTTACCTGAAACGAAGTCATGCTTGTAGGAAGACACAGAGCCTGGCAATTAACTCCGATTCTGAAGGGAAACACACAGCACAGGTCTCATCCATGAAACACACTCTTCTTTAGAGCAAGAAGCACGCTCTTGCTTTCTCAAGTCTCTAATAAGGCGGGAAACCTGAGTGTGCTCAGAACAAAAGAACCGTGTTTCCTACACACACGGACCATTTCTCATTCAACACTGCTTCTGAAACTGATACAAACCACAGGACCTCTAACATACAATGCTTTTCAGTTAAGAGCCATAAACGAGTGAGCTTCGTGAACAATGTAGCATCGTTTAGGCTGAAAAGAGAGTGCGTTTACCTGAAACGAAGTGTTGCTTGTAGGAAGACACAGAGCCTGGCATTTAACTCCATTTCAGAATGGAAACACACAGCACAGATCTCATCCATGAAACACACTCTGCTTTAGAGCAAGAAGCACTCTCTTGCTTTCTAGCTTCTCTAATAAGGCGGGAAACATGTGTGCTTAGAACAAAGAACCGTGTTTCCTACACACACGGACCATATCTAGTTCAACTCTGCTTCTGAAACTGATACAAACCACAGGTCCTCTAACATCCAATGCTTTTCAGTTAAGAGCGAGGAACGTGTGAGCTTCGTGAATGATGTAGCTTCCTTTGAGCTGAAAAGTGAGTGAGTTTACCTGAAACGAAGTCTTGCTTGTAGGAAGACACAGAGCCTGGCAATTAACTCCGATTCTGAAGGGAAACACACAGCACAGTTCTCATCCATGAAACACACTCTTCTTTAGAGCAATAACCACTCTCTTGCTTCCTCAAGTCTCTAATAAGGCAGGAAACGTGTGTGTGCTCAGAACTAAAGAACCGTGTTTCCTACACACACGGACCACATCTCGTTCTACTTGGCTTCTGAAACAGATACAAAAAAAAGGTCCTCTAACATCCAAGCTTTTCAGTTCAGAGAGGGAAACATGTGAGCTCCGTGAATGATGTAGCTTCCTTTGAGCTGAAAAGTGTGTGCTTTTACCTGAAACGTAGTCTTGATGTAAGAAGACACAGAGCCTGGCATTCAACTCTGTTTCTGAAGGGAAACACACAGCACAGTTCTCATCGATGAAACACACTCTGCTTTAGAGCAAGAAGCCCTCTCTTGCTTTCTCAAGTCTCCGATAAGGCCGGAAACGTGAGTGTGCTCAGAACAAATAACCGTGTTTCCTACACACACGGACCATATTTAGTTCAACTCCGCTTATGAAACTGATACAAACCACAGGTCCTCTAACATCCAATGCTTTTCAGTTAAGAGCGAGGAACGTGTGAGCTTCGTGAATGATGTAGCTTCCTTTGAGCTGAAAAGTGAGTGCGTTTACCTGAAACGAAGACTTGCTTGTAGGAAGACACAGAGCCTGGCAATTAACTCCGATTCTGAAGGGAAACACACAGCACAGTTCTCATCCATGAAACACACTCTGCTTTAGAGCAAGAAGCACTCTCTTGCTTCCTTAATTCTCTAATAAGGCAGGAAACGTGAGTGTGCTTAGAACAAAAGAACCGTGTTTCCTACACACACGGACCATATCTAGTTCAACTCTGCTTCTGAAACTGATACAAACCACAGGTCCTCTAAGATCCAATGCTTTTCAGTTAAGAGCGAGAAACGTGTGAGCTTTGTGAATGATGTAGCTTCCTTTGAGCTGAAAAGTGAGTGCTGTTTACCTGAAACGAAGTCTTGCTTGTAGGAAGACACAGAGCCTGGCAATTAACTCCGATTCTGAAGGGAAACACACAGCACAGTTCTCATCCATGAAACACACTCTGCTTTAGAGCAAGAACCACTCTCTTGCTTCCTCAAGACTCTAATAAGGCAGGAAACGTGAGTGTGCTTAGAATAAATGAACCGTGTTTCCTACACACACGGACCATATCTAGTTCAACTCTGCTTCTGAAACTGATACAAACCACAGGTCCTCTAACATCCAATGCTATTCAGTTAAGAGCGAGAAACGTGTGAGCTTCGTTAAAGGTGTAGCTTCCTTTGAGCTGAAAAGTGAGTGCGTTTACCTGAAACGAAGTCTTGCTTGTAGGAAGACACAGAGCCTGGCAATGAACTCCGATTCTGAAGGGAAACACACAGCACAGTTCTCATCCATGAAACATACTCTTCTTTAGAGCAAGAAGCCCTCTCTTGCTTTCTCAAGTCTCCGTTAAGGCCGGAAACGTGAGTGTGCTCAGAACAAAAAACCGTGTTTCCTACACACTCGGACCATATTTAGTTCAACTCCGCTTATGAAACTGATGCAAACCACAGGTCCTCTAACATCCAATGCTTTTCAGTTAAGAGCGAGGAACGTGTGAGCTTCGTGAATGATGTAGCTTCCTTTGAGCTGAAAAGTGAGTGAGTTTACCTGAAACGAAGTCTTGCTTGTAGGAAGACACAGAGCCTGGCAATTAACTCCAATTCTGAAGGGAAACACACAGCACAGTTCTCATCCATGAAACACACTCTGCTTTAGAGCAAGAAGCACTCTCTTGCTTCCTTAAGTCTCTAATAAGGCAGGAAACGTGAGTGTGCTTAGAACAAAAGAACCGTGTTTCCTACACACACGGACCATATCTAGTTCAACTCTGCTTCTGAAACTGATACAAACCACAGGTCCTCTAACATCCAATGCTTTTCAGTTAAGAGCGAGAAACTTGTGAGCTTTGTGAATGATGTAGCTTCCTTTGAGCTGAAAAGTGAGTGCGTTTACCTGAAACCAAGTCTTGCTTGTAGGAAGACACAGAGCCTGGCAATTAACTCCGATTCTGAAGGGAAACACACAGCACAGTTCTCATCCATGAAACACACTCTGCTTTAGAGCAAGAAGCACTACCTTGCTTTCTCAAGTCTGTAATAAAGCAGGAAACGTGAGTGTGCTTAGAAGCAAAGAACCGTGTTTCCTACACACACGGACCATATCTAGTTCAACTCTGCTTCTGAAACTGATACAAACCACAGGTCCTCTAACATCCAATGCTTTTCAGTTAAGAGCGAGGAACGAGTGAGCTTCGTGAATGATGTAGCTTCCTTTGAGCTGAAAAGTGAGTGCGTTTACCTGAAACGAAGTCTTGCTTGTAGGAAGACACAGAGCCTGGCAATTAACTCCGATTCTGAAGGGAAACACACAGCACAGTTCTCATCCATGAAACACACTCTGCTTTAGAGCAAGAAGCACTCTCTTGCTTCCTTAAGTCTCTAATAAGGCAGGAAACGTGAGTGTGCTTAGAACAAAAGAACCGTGTTTCCTACACACACGGACCATATCTAGTTCAACTCTGCTTCTGAAACTGATACAAACCACAGGTCCTCTAACATACAATGCTTTTCCGTTAAGAGCGAGAAACGTGTGAGCATCGTGAATGATGTAGCTTCCTTTGAGCTGAAAAGTGAGTGCGTTTACCTGAAACGAAGTCTTGCTTGTAGGAAGACACAGAGCCTGGCCATTAACTCCGATTCTGAAGGGAAACACACAGCACAGTTCTCATCCATGAAACACACTCTGCTTTAGAGCAAGAAGCACTCCCTTGCTTTCTCAAGTCTGTAATAAAGCAGGAAACGTGAGTGTGCTTAGAAGCAAAGAACCGTTTTTCCTACACACACGGACCATATCTAGTTCAACTCTGCTTCTGAAACTGATACACCACAGGTCCTCAAACATCCAATGCTTTGCAGTTATGAGCGAGAAACGTGTGAGCTTCGTTAAAGATGTAGCTTCCTTTGAGCTGAAAAGTGAGTGCGTTTACCTGAAACGAAGTCTTGCTTGTAGGAAGACTCAGAGCCTGGCAATTAACTCCGATTCTGAAGGGAAACACACAGCACAGTTCTCATCCATGAAACACACTCTTCTTTAGAGCAAGAAGCACTCTCTGGCTTTCTCAAGTCTCTAATAAGGCAGGAAACGTGAGTGTGCTCAGAACAAAAGAACCGTGTTTCCTACACACAGGGACCATATCCAGTTTAACTCTGCTTCTGAAACTGATACAAACCACAGGTCCTCTAACATCCAATGCTATTCAGTTAAGAGCGAGGAACGTGTGAGCTTCGTGAACAATGTAGCTTCGTTTGACCTGAAAAGTGAGTGCTGTTTACCTGAAACGAAGTCATGCTTGTAGGAAGACACAGATCCTGGCATTTGACTCCGTTTCTGAAGGGAAAGACACAGCACAGTTCTCATCCATGAAACACACTCTGCTTTAGAGCAAGAACCACTCTCTTGCTTCCTCAAGTCTCTAATAAGGCAGGAAACGTGAGTGTGCTTAGAATAAAAGAACCGTGTTTCCTACACACACGGACCATACCTTGTTCAACACTGCTTATGAAACTGATACAAACCACAGGTCCTCTAACATCCAATGCTATTCAGGTAAGAGCGAGAAACGTGTGAGCTTCGTTAAAGATGTAGCTTCCTTTGAGATGAAAAGTGAGTGCGTTTACCTGAAACGAAGTCTTGCTGGTAGGAAGACACAGAGCCTGGCATTTAACTCTGTTTCTGAAGGGAAACACACAGCACAGTTCTCATCCATGAAACATACTCTTCTTTAGAGCAAGAAGCAATCTCTTGCTTTCTCAAGTCTCCAATAAGGCCGGAAACGTGAGTGTGCTCAGAACAAATAACCGTGTTTCCTACACACACGGACCATATCTAGTTCAACTCTGCTTATGAAACTGATACAAACCACAGGTCCTCTAACATCCAATGCTTTTCAGTTAAGAGCGAGAAACGTGTGAGCTTTGTGAATGATGTAGCTTCCTTTGAGCTGAAAAGTGAGTGCTGTTTACCTGAAACGAAGTCTTGCTTGTAGGAAGACACAGAGCCTGGCAATTAACTCCGATTCTGAAGGGAAACACACAGCACAGTTCTCATCCATGAAACACACTCTGCTTTAGAGCAAGAACCACTCTCTTGCTTCCTCAAGACTCTAATAAGGCAGGAAACGTGAGTGTGCTTAGAATAAATGAACCGTGTTTCCTACACACACGGACCATATCTAGTTCAACTCTGCTTCTGAAACTGATACAAACCACAGGTCCTCTAACATCCAATGCTATTCAGTTAAGAGCGAGAAACGTGTGAGCTTCGTTAAAGGTGTAGCTTCCTTTGAGCTGAAAAGTGAGTGCGTTTACCTGAAACGAAGTCTTGCTTGTAGGAAGACACAGAGCCTGGCAATGAACTCCGATTCTGAAGGGAAACACACAGCACAGTTCTCATCCATGAAACATACTCTTCTTTAGAGCAAGAAGCCCTCTCTTGCTTTCTCAAGTCTCCGTTAAGGCCGGAAACGTGAGTGTGCTCAGAACAAAAAACCGTGTTTCCTACACACTCGGACCATATTTAGTTCAACTCCGCTTATGAAACTGATACAAACCACAGGTCCTCTAACATCCAATGCTTTTCAGTTAAGAGCGAGGAACGTGTGAGCTTCGTGAATGATGTAGCTTCCTTTGAGCTGAAAAGTGAGTGAGTTTACCTGAAACGAAGTCTTGCTTGTAGGAAGACACAGAGCCTGGCAATTAACTCCGATTCTGAAGGGAAACACACAGCACAGTTCTCATCCATGAAACACACTCTGCTTTAGAGCAAGAAGCACTCTCTTGCTTCCTTAAGTCTCTAATAAGGCAGGAAACGTGAGTGTGCTTAGAACAAAAGAACCGTGTTTCCTACACACACGGACCATATCTAGTTCAACTCTGCTTCTGAAACTGATACAAACCACAGGTCCTCTAACATCCAATGCTTTTCAGTTAAGAGCGAGAAACTTGTGAGCTTTGTGAATGATGTAGCTTCCTTTGAGCTGAAAAGTGAGTGCGTTTACCTGAAACGAAGTCTTGCTTGTAGGAAGACACAGAGCCTGGCAATTAACTCCGATTCTGAAGGGAAACACACAGCACAGTTCTCATCCATGAAACACACTCTGCTTTAGAGCAAGAAGCACTACCTTGCTTTCTCAAGTCTGTAATAAAGCAGGAAACGTGAGTGTGCTTAGAAGCAAAGAACCGTGTTTCCTACACACACGGACCATATCTAGTTCAACTCTGCTTCTGAAACTGATACAAACCACAGGTCCTCTAACATCCAATGCTTTTCAGTTAAGAGCGAGGAACGTGTGAGCTTCGTGAATGATGTAGCTTCCTTTGAGCTGAAAAGTGAGTGCGTTTACCTGAAACGAAGTCTTGCTTGTAGGAAGACACAGAGCCTGGCAATTAACTCCGATTCTGAAGGGAAACACACAGCACAGTTCTCATCCATGAAACACACTCTGCTTTAGAGCAAGAAGCACTCTCTTGCTTCCTTAAGTCTCTAATAAGGCAGGAAACGTGAGTGTGCTTAGAACAAAAGAACCGTGTTTCCTACACACACGGACCATATCTAGTTCAACTCTGCTTCTGAAACTGATACAAACCACAGGTCCTCTAACATACAATGCTTTTCCGTTAAGAGCGAGAAACGTGTGAGCATCGTGAATGATGTAGCTTCCTTTGAGCTGAAAAGTGAGTGCGTTTACCTGAAACGAAGTCTTGCTTGTAGGAAGACACAGAGCCTGGCCATTAACTCCGATTCTGAAGGGAAACACACAGCACAGTTCTCATCCATGAAACACACTCTGCTTTAGAGCAAGAAGCAGTCCCTTGCTTTCTCAAGTCTGTAATAAAGCAGGAAACGTGAGTGTGCTTAGAAGCAAAGAACCGTGTTTCCTACACACACGGACCATATCTAGTTCAACTCTGCTTCTGAAACTGATACACCACAGGTCCTCAAACATCCAATGCTTTGCAGTTATGAGCGAGAAACGTGTGAGCTTCGTTAAAGATGTAGCTTCCTTTGAGCTGAAAAGTGAGTGCGTTTACCTGAAACGAAGTCTTGCTTGTAGGAAGACTCAGAGCCTGGCAATTAACTCCGATTCTGAAGGGAATCACACAGCACAGTTCTCATCCATGAAACACACTCTTCTTTAGAGCAAGAAGCACTCTCTGGCTTTCTCAAGTCTCTAATAAGGCAGGAAACGTGAGTGTGCTCAGAACAAAAGAACCGTGTTTCCTACACACAGGGACCATATCCAGTTTAACTCTGCTTCTGAAACTGATACAAACCACAGGTCCTCTAACATCCAATGCTATTCAGTTAAGAGCGAGGAACGTGTGAGCTTCGTGAACGATGTAGCTTCGTTTGACCTGAAAAGTGAGTGCTGTTTACCTGAAACGAAGTCATGCTTGTAGGAAGACACAGATCCTGGCATTTGACTCCGTTTCTGAAGGGAAAGACACAGCACAGTTCTCATCCATGAAACACACTCTGCTTTAGAGCAAGAACCACTCTCTTGCTTCCTCAAGTCTCTAATAAGGCAGGAAACGTGAGTGTGCTTAGAATAAAAGAACCGTGTTTCCTACACACACGGACCATATCTAGTTCAACTCTGCTTATGAAACTGATACAAACCACAGGTCCTCGAACATCCAATGCTATTCAGGTAAGAGCGAGAAACGTGTGAGCTTCGTTAAAGATGTAGCTTCCTTTGAGATGAAAAGTGAGTGCGTTTACCTGAAACGAAGTCTTGCTGGTAGGAAGACACAGAGCCTGGCATTTAACTCTGTTTCTGAAGGGAAACACACAGCACAGTTCTCATCCATGAAACATACTCTTCTTTAGAGCAAGAAGCAATCTCTTGCTTTCTCAAGTCTCCAATAAGGCCGGAAACGTGAGTGTGCTCAGAACAAATAACCGTGTTTCCTACACACACGGACCATATCTAGTTCAACTCTGCTTATGAAACTGATACAAACCACAGGTCCTCTAACATCCAATGCTTTTCAGTTATGAGCGAGGAACGTGTGAGCTTCGTGACTGATGTAGCTTCCTTTGAGCTGAAAAGTGAGCGCGTTTACCTGAAACGAAGTCTTGCTTGTAGGAAGACACAGAGCCTGGCAATTAACTCCGATTCTGAAGGGAAACACACAGCACAGTTCTCATCCATGAAACACACTCTGCTTTAGAGCAAGAAGCACTCTCTTGCTTCCTTAAGTCTCTAATAAGGCAGGAAACGTGAGTGTGCTTAGAACAAAAGAACCGTGTTTCCTACACACACGGACCATATCTAGTTCAACTCTGCTTCTGACACCGATACAAACCACAGGTCCTCTAACATCCAATGCTTTTCAGTTAAGAGCGAGAAACGTGTGAGCATCGTGAATGATGTAGCTTCCTTTGAGTTGAAAAGTGAGTGCGTTTACCTGCAACGAAGTCTTGCTTGTAGGAAGACACAGAGCCTGGCAATTAACTCCGATTCTGAAGGGAAACACACAGCACAGTTCTCATCCATGAAACACACTCTTCCTTAGAGCAAGAACCACTCTCTGGCTTTCTCAAGTCTCTAATAAGGCGGGAAACGTGAGTGTGCTCAGAACAAAAGAACTGTGTTTCCTACACACAGGGACCATATCCTGTTTAACTCTGCTTCTGAAACTGATACAAACCACTGGTCCTCTAACATCCAATGCTATTCAGTTAAGAGCGAGAAACGTGTGAGCTTCGTGAATGATGTAGCTTCCTTTGAGCTGAAAAGTGAGTACGTTTACCTGAAACGATGTCTTGCTTGTAGGAAGACACAGAGCCTGGCAATTAACTCTGATTCTGAAGGGAAACACACAGGACAGTTCTCATCCATGAAACACACTCTGCTTTAGAGCAAGAAGCACTCTCTGGCTTTCTCAGTCTCTAATAAGGCGGGAACGTGAGTGTGCTCAGAACAAAAGAACCGTGTTTCCTACACACAGGGACCATATCCAGTTCAACTCTGTTTCTGAAACTGATACAAACCACAGGTCCTCTAACATCCAATGCTATTCACTTAAGAGCGAGGAACGTGTGAGCTTCGTGAACAATGTAGCTTCGTTTGACCTGAAAAGTGAGTGCTGTTTACCTGAAACGAAGTCATGCTTGTAGGAAGACACAGATCCTGGCATTTAACTCTGTTTCTGAAGGGAAAGACACAGCACAGTTCTCATCCATGAAACACACTCTGCTTTAGAGCAAGAACCACTCTCTTGCTTCCTCAAGTCTCTAATAAGGCAGGAAACGTGAGTGTGCTTAGAATAAATGAACCGTGTTTCCTACACACACGGACCATATCTAGTACAACTCTGCTTATGAAACTGATACAAACCACAGGTCCTCTAACATCCAATGCTATTCAGTTAAGAGCGAGAAACGTGTGAGCTTCGTTAAAGATGTAGTTTCCTTTGAGCTGAAAAGTGAGTGCGTTTACCTGAAACGAAGTCTTGCTTGTAGGAAGACACAGAGCCTGGCATTTAACTCTGTTTCTGAAGGGAAACACACAGCACTGTTCTCATCCATGAAACATACTCTTCTTTAGAGCAAGAAGCACTCTCTTGCTTCCTTAAGTCTCTAATAAGGCAGGAAACGTGAGTGTGCTTAGAACAAAAGAACCGTGTTTCCTACACACACGGACCATATCTAGTTCAACTCTGCTTCTGAAACTGATACAAACCACAGGTCCTCTAACATACAATGCTTTTCCGTTAAGAGCGAGAAACGTGTGAGCATCGTGAATGATGTAGCTTCCTTTGAGCTGAAAAGTGAGTGCGTTTACCTGAAACGAAGTCTTGCTTGTAGGAAGACACAGAGCCTGGCCATTAACTCCGATTCTGAAGGGAAACACACAGCACAGTTCTCATCCATGAAACACACTCTGCTTTAGAGCAAGAAGCACTCCCTTGCTTTCTCAAGTCTGTAATAAAGCAGGAAACGTGAGTGTGCTTAGAAGCAAAGAACCGTGTTTCCTACACACACGGACCATATCTAGTTCAACTCTGCTTCTGAAACTGATACACCACAGGTCCTCAAACATCCAATGCTTTGCAGTTATGAGCGAGAAACGTGTGAGCTTCGTTAAAGATGTAGCTTCCTTTGAGCTGAAAAGTGAGTGCGTTTACCTGAAACGAAGTCTTGCTTGTAGGAAGACTCAGAGCCTGGCAATTAACTCCGATTCTGAAGGGAAACACACAGCAAAGTTCTCATCCATGAAACACACTCTTCCTTAGAGCAAGAAGCACTCTCTGGCTTTCTCAAGTCTCTAATAAGGAGGGAAACGTGAGTGTGCTCAGAACAAAAGAACCGTGTTTCCTACACACCGGGACCATATCCAGTTTAACTCTGCTTCTGAAACTGATACAAACCACAGGTCCTCTAACATCCAATGCTATTCAGTTAAGAGCGAGAAACGTGTGAGCTTCGTGAATGATGTAGCTTCCTTTGAGCTGAAAAGTGAGTGCGTTTACCTGAAACGATGTCTTGCTTGTAGGAAGACACAGAGCCTGGCAATTAACTCCGATTCTGAAGGAAAACACACAGCACAGTTCTCATCCATGAAACACACTCTGCTTTAGAGCAAGAAGCACTCTCTTGCTTCCTTAAGTCTCTAATAAGGCAGGAAACGTGAGTGTGCTTAGAACAAAAGAACCGTGTTTCCTACACACACGGACCATATCTAGTTCAACTCTGCTTCTGAAACTGATACAAACCACAGGTCCTCTAACATCCAATGATTTTCAGTTAAGAGGGAGAAACGCGTGAGCTTTGTGAATGATGTAGCTTCCTTTGAGCTGAAAAGTGAGTGCGTTTACCTGAAACGAAGTCTTGCTTGTAGGAAGACACAGAGCCTGGCAATTAACTCCGATTCTGAAGGGAAACACACAGCACAGTTCTCATCCATGAAACACACTCTGCTTTAGAGCAAGAAGCACTCCCTTGCTTTCTCAAGTCTGTAATAAAGCAGGAAACGTGAGTGTGCTTAGAAGAAAAGAACCGTGTTTCCTACACACACGGACCATATCTAGTTCAACTCTGCTTCTGAAACTGATACACCACAGGTCCTCTAACATCCAATGCTTTTCAGTTAAGAGCGAGAAACGTGTGAGCGTCCTTAAAGATGTAGCTTCCTTTGAGCTGAAAAGTGAGGGCGTTTACCTGAAACGAAGTCTTGCTTGTAGGAAGACACAGAGCCTGGCAATTAACTCCGATTCTGAAGGGAAACACACAGCACAGTTCTCATCCATGAAACACACTCTTCTTTAGAGCAAGAAGCACTCTCTGGCTTTCTCAAGTCTCCAATAAGGCCGGAAACGTGAGTGTGCTCAGAACAAATAACCGTGTTTCCTACACACACGGACCATATCTATTTCAACTCTGCTTATGAAACTGATACAAACCACAGGTCCTCTAACATCCAATGCTTTTCAGTTAAGAGCGAGGAACGTGTGAACTTCGTGACTGATGTAGCTTCCTTTGAGCTGAAAAGTGAGTGCGTTTACCTGCAACGAAGTCTTGCTTGTAGGAAGACACAGAGCCTGGCAATTAACTCCGATTCTGAAGGGAAACACACAGCACAGTTCTCATCCATGAAACACACTCTGCTTTAGAGCAAGAAGCACTCTCTGGCTTTCTCAGTCTCTAATAAGGCGGGAACGTGAGTGTGCTCAGAACAAAAGAACCGTGTTTCCTACACACAGGGACCATATCCAGTTCAACTCTGTTTCTGAAACTGATACAAACCACAGGTCCTCTAACATCCAATGCTATTCAGTTAAGAGCGCGGAACGTGTGAGCTTCGTGAATGATGTAGATTCCTTTGAGCTGAAAAGTGAGTGCGTTTACCTGAAACGAAGTCTTGCTTGTAGGAAGACACAGAGCCTGGCAATTAACTCCGATTCTGAAGGGAAACACACAGCACAGTTCTCATCCATGAAACACACTCTGCTTTAGAGCAAGAAGCACTCTCTTGCTTCCTTAAGTCTCTAATAAGGCAGGAAACGTGAGTGTGCTTAGAACAAAAGAACCGTGTTTCCTACACACACGGACCATATCTAGTTCAACTCTGCTTCTGAAACTGATACACCACAGGTCCTCTAACATCCAATGCTTTTCAGTTAAGAGCTAGAAACGTGTGAGCTTCGTGAAAGATGTAGCTTCCTTTGAGCTGAAAAGTGAGTGCGTTTACCTGAAACGAAGTCTTGCTTGTAGGAAGACACAGAGCCTGGCAATTAACTCCGATTCTGAAGGGAAACACACAGCACAGTTCTCATCCATGAAAAACACTCTTCCTTAGAGCAAGAAGCACTCTCTGGCTTTCTCAAGTCTCTAATAAGGCGGGAAACGTGAGTGTGCTCAGAACAAAAGAACCGTGTTTCCTACACACCGGGACCATATCCAGTTTAACTCTGCTTCTGAAACTGATACAAACCACAGGTCCTCTAACATCCAATGCTATTCAGTTAAGAGCGAGAAACGTGTGAGCTTCGTGAATGATGTAGCTTCCTTTGAGCTGAAAAGTGAGTGCGTTTACCTGAAACGATGTCTTGCTTGTAGGAAGACACAGAGCCTGGCAATTAACTCCGATTCTGAAGGAAAACACACAGCACAGTTCTCATCCATGAAACACACTCTGCTTTAGAGCAAGAAGCACTCTCTTGCTTCCTTAAGTCTCTAATAAGGCAGGAAACGTGAGTGTGCTTAGAACAAAAGAACCGTGTTTCCTACACACACGGACCATATCTAGTTCAACTCTGCTTCTGAAACTGATACAAACCACAGGTCCTCTAACATCCAATGATTTTCAGTTAAGAGGGAGAAACGCGTGAGCTTTGTGAATGATGTAGCTTCCTTTGAGCTGAAAAGTGAGTGCGTTTACCTGAAACGAAGTCTTGCTTGTAGGAAGACACAGAGCCTGGCAATTAACTCCGATTCTGAAGGGAAACACACAGCACAGTTCTCATCCATGAAACACACTCTTCTTTAGAGCAAGAAGCACTCTCTGGCTTTCTCAAGTCTCCAATAAGGCCGGAAACGTGAGTGTGCTCAGAACAAATAACCGTGTTTCCTACACACACGGACCATATCTAGTTCAACTCTGCTTATGAAACTGATACAAACCACAGGTCCTCTAACATCCAATGCTTTTCAGTTAAGAGCGAGGAACGTGTGAGCTTCGTGACTGATGTAGCTTCCTTTGAGCTGAAAAGTGAGTGCGTTTACCTGAAACGAAGTCTTGCTTGTAGGAAGACACAGAGCCTGGCAATTAACTCCGATTCTGAAGGGAAACACACAGCACAGTTCTCATCCATGAAACACACTCTGCTTTAGAGCAAGAAGCACTCTCTTGCTTCCTTAAGTCTCTAATAAGGCAGGAAACGTGAGTGTGCTTAGAACAAAAGAACCGTGTTTCCTACACACACGGACCATATCTAGTTCAACTCTGCTTCTGAAACTGATACAAACCACAGGTCCTCTAACATACAATGCTTTTCCGTTAAGAGCGAGAAACGTGTGAGCATCGTGAATGATGTAGCTTCCTTTGAGCTGAAAAGTGAGTGCGTTTACCTGAAACGAAGTCTTGCTTGTAGGAAGACACAGAGCCTGGCCATTAACTCCGATTCTGAAGGGAATCACACAGCACAGTTCTCATCCATGAAACACACTCTTCTTTAGAGCAAGAAGCACTCTCTGGCTTTCTCAAGTCTCTAATAAGGCAGGAAACGTGAGTGTGCTCAGAACAAAAGAACCGTGTTTCCTACACACAGGGACCATATCCAGTTTAACTCTGCTTCTGAAACTGATACAAACCACAGGTCCTCTAACATCCAATGCTATTCAGTTAAGAGCGAGGAACGTGTGAGCTTCGTGAACGATGTAGCTTCGTTTGACCTGAAAAGTGAGTGCTGTTTACCTGAAACGAAGTCATGCTTGTAGGAAGACACAGATCCTGGCATTTGACTCCGTTTCTGAAGGGAAAGACACAGCACAGTTCTCATCCATGAAACACACTCTGCTTTAGAGCAAGAACCACTCTCTTGCTTCCTCAAGTCTCTAATAAGGCAGGAAACGTGAGTGTGCTTAGAATAAAAGAACCGTGTTTCCTACACACACGGACCATATCTAGTTCAACTCTGCTTATGAAACTGATACAAACCACAGGTCCTCGAACATCCAATGCTATTCAGGTAAGAGCGAGAAACGTGTGAGCTTCGTTAAAGATGTAGCTTCCTTTGAGATGAAAAGTGAGTGCGTTTACCTGAAACGAAGTCTTGCTGGTAGGAAGACACAGAGCCTGGCATTTAACTCTGTTTCTGAAGGGAAACACACAGCACAGTTCTCATCCATGAAACATACTCTTCTTTAGAGCAAGAAGCAATCTCTTGCTTTCTCAAGTCTCCAATAAGGCCGGAAACGTGAGTGTGCTCAGAACAAATAACCGTGTTTCCTACACACACGGACCATATCTAGTTCAACTCTGCTTATGAAACTGATACAAACCACAGGTCCTCTAACATCCAATGCTTTTCAGTTATGAGCGAGGAACGTGTGAGCTTCGTGACTGATGTAGCTTCCTTTGAGCTGAAAAGTGAGCGCGTTTACCTGAAACGAAGTCTTGCTTGTAGGAAGACACAGAGCCTGGCAATTAACTCCGATTCTGAAGGGAAACACACAGCACAGTTCTCATCCATGAAACACACTCTGCTTTAGAGCAAGAAGCACTCTCTTGCTTCCTTAAGTCTCTAATAAGGCAGGAAACGTGAGTGTGCTTAGAACAAAAGAACCGTGTTTCCTACACACACGGACCATATCTAGTTCAACTCTGCTTCTGACACCGATACAAACCACAGGTCCTCTAACATCCAATGCTTTTCAGTTAAGAGCGAGAAACGTGTGAGCATCGTGAATGATGTAGCTTCCTTTGAGTTGAAAAGTGAGTGCGTTTACCTGCAACGAAGTCTTGCTTGTAGGAAGACACAGAGCCTGGCAATTAACTCCGATTCTGAAGGGAAACACACAGCACAGTTCTCATCCATGAAACACACTCTTCCTTAGAGCAAGAACCACTCTCTGGCTTTCTCAAGTCTCTAATAAGGCGGGAAACGTGAGTGTGCTCAGAACAAAAGAACTGTGTTTCCTACACACAGGGACCATATCCTGTTTAACTCTGCTTCTGAAACTGATACAAACCACTGGTCCTCTAACATCCAATGCTATTCAGTTAAGAGCGAGAAACGTGTGAGCTTCGTGAATGATGTAGCTTCCTTTGAGCTGAAAAGTGAGTACGTTTACCTGAAACGATGTCTTGCTTGTAGGAAGACACAGAGCCTGGCAATTAACTCTGATTCTGAAGGGAAACACACAGGACAGTTCTCATCCATGAAACACACTCTGCTTTAGAGCAAGAAGCACTCTCTGGCTTTCTCAGTCTCTAATAAGGCGGGAACGTGAGTGTGCTCAGAACAAAAGAACCGTGTTTCCTACACACAGGGACCATATCCAGTTCAACTCTGTTTCTGAAACTGATACAAACCACAGGTCCTCTAACATCCAATGCTATTCACTTAAGAGCGAGGAACGTGTGAGCTTCGTGAACAATGTAGCTTCGTTTGACCTGAAAAGTGAGTGCTGTTTACCTGAAACGAAGTCATGCTTGTAGGAAGACACAGATCCTGGCATTTAACTCTGTTTCTGAAGGGAAAGACACAGCACAGTTCTCATCCATGAAACACACTCTGCTTTAGAGCAAGAACCACTCTCTTGCTTCCTCAAGTCTCTAATAAGGCAGGAAACGTGAGTGTGCTTAGAATAAATGAACCGTGTTTCCTACACACACGGACCATATCTAGTTCAACTCTGCTTATGAAACTGATACAAACCACAGGTCCTCTAACATCCAATGCTATTCAGTTAAGAGCGAGAAACGTGTGAGCTTCGTTAAAGATGTAGTTTCCTTTGAGCTGAAAAGTGAGTGCGTTTACCTGAAACGAAGTCTTGCTTGTAGGAAGACACAGAGCCTGGCATTTAACTCTGTTTCTGAAGGGAAACACACAGCACTGTTCTCATCCATGAAACATACTCTTCTTTAGAGCAAGAAGCACTCTCTTGCTTTCACAAGTCTCCGATAAGGCCGGAAACGTGAGTGTGCTCAGAACAAATAACCGTGTTTCCTACACACACGGACCATATCTAGTTCAACTCTTCTTATGAAACTGATACAAACCACAGGTCCTCTAACATCCAATGCTTTTCAGTTAAGAGCGAGGAACGTGTGAGCTTCGTGAATGATGTAGCTTCCTTTGAGCTGAAAAGTGAGTGCGTTTACCTGAAACGAAGTCTTGCTTGTAGGAAGACACAGAGCCTGGCAATTAACTCCGATTCTGAAGGGAAACACACAGCACAGTTCTCATCCATGAAACACACTCTGCTTTAGAGCAAGAAGCACTCTCTTGCTTCCTTAAGTCTCTAATAAGGCAGGAAACGTGAGTGTGCTTAGAACAAAAGAACCGTGTTTCCTACACACACGGACCATATCTAGTTCAACTCTGCTTCTGAAACTGATACAAACCACAGGTCCTCTAACATACAATGCTTTTCCGTTAAGAGCGAGAAACGTGTGAGCATCGTGAATGATGTAGCTTCCTTTGAGCTGAAAAGTGAGTGCGTTTACCTGAAACGAAGTCTTGCTTGTAGGAAGACACAGAGCCTGGCCATTAACTCCGATTCTGAAGGGAAACACACAGCACAGTTCTCATCCATGAAACACACTCTGCTTTAGAGCAAGAAGCACTCCCTTGCTTTCTCAAGTCTGTAATAAAGCAGGAAACGTGAGTGTGCTTAGAAGCAAAGAACCGTGTTTCCTACACACACGGACCATATCTAGTTCAACTCTGCTTCTGAAACTGATACACCACAGGTCCTCAAACATCCAATGCTTTGCAGTTATGAGCGAGAAACGTGTGAGCTTCGTTAAAGATGTAGCTTCCTTTGAGCTGAAAAGTGAGTGCGTTTACCTGAAACGAAGTCTTGCTTGTAGGAAGACTCAGAGCCTGGCAATTAACTCCGATTCTGAAGGGAAACACACAGCAAAGTTCTCATCCATGAAACACACTCTTCCTTAGAGCAAGAAGCACTCTCTGGCTTTCTCAAGTCTCTAATAAGGAGGGAAACGTGAGTGTGCTCAGAACAAAAGAACCGTGTTTCCTACACACCGGGACCATATCCAGTTTAACTCTGCTTCTGAAACTGATACAAACCACAGGTCCTCTAACATCCAATGCTATTCAGTTAAGAGCGAGAAACGTGTGAGCTTCGTGAATGATGTAGCTTCCTTTGAGCTGAAAAGTGAGTGCGTTTACCTGAAACGATGTCTTGCTTGTAGGAAGACACAGAGCCTGGCAATTAACTCCGATTCTGAAGGAAAACACACAGCACAGTTCTCATCCATGAAACACACTCTGCTTTAGAGCAAGAAGCACTCTCTTGCTTCCTTAAGTCTCTAATAAGGCAGGAAACGTGAGTGTGCTTAGAACAAAAGAACCGTGTTTCCTACACACACGGACCATATCTAGTTCAACTCTGCTTCTGAAACTGATACAAACCACAGGTCCTCTAACATCCAATGATTTTCAGTTAAGAGGGAGAAACGCGTGAGCTTTGTGAATGATGTAGCTTCCTTTGAGCTGAAAAGTGAGTGCGTTTACCTGAAACGAAGTCTTGCTTGTAGGAAGACACAGAGCCTGGCAATTAACTCCGATTCTGAAGGGAAACACACAGCACAGTTCTCATCCATGAAACACACTCTGCTTTAGAGCAAGAAGCACTCCCTTGCTTTCTCAAGTCTGTAATAAAGCAGGAAACGTGAGTGTGCTTAGAAGAAAAGAACCGTGTTTCCTACACACACGGACCATATCTAGTTCAACTCTGCTTCTGAAACTGATACACCACAGGTCCTCTAACATCCAATGCTTTTCAGTTAAGAGCGAGAAACGTGTGAGCGTCCTTAAAGATGTAGCTTCCTTTGAGCTGAAAAGTGAGGGCGTTTACCTGAAACGAAGTCTTGCTTGTAGGAAGACACAGAGCCTGGCAATTAACTCCGATTCTGAAGGGAAACACACAGCACAGTTCTCATCCATGAAACACACTCTTCTTTAGAGCAAGAAGCACTCTCTGGCTTTCTCAAGTCTCCAATAAGGCCGGAAACGTGAGTGTGCTCAGAACAAATAACCGTGTTTCCTACACACACGGACCATATCTATTTCAACTCTGCTTATGAAACTGATACAAACCACAGGTCCTCTAACATCCAATGCTTTTCAGTTAAGAGCGAGGAACGTGTGAACTTCGTGACTGATGTAGCTTCCTTTGAGCTGAAAAGTGAGTGCGTTTACCTGCAACGAAGTCTTGCTTGTAGGAAGACACAGAGCCTGGCAATTAACTCCGATTCTGAAGGGAAACACACAGCACAGTTCTCATCCATGAAACACACTCTGCTTTAGAGCAAGAAGCACTCTCTGGCTTTCTCAGTCTCTAATAAGGCGGGAACGTGAGTGTGCTCAGAACAAAAGAACCGTGTTTCCTACACACAGGGACCATATCCAGTTCAACTCTGTTTCTGAAACTGATACAAACCACAGGTCCTCTAACATCCAATGCTATTCAGTTAAGAGCGCGGAACGTGTGAGCTTCGTGAATGATGTAGATTCCTTTGAGCTGAAAAGTGAGTGCGTTTACCTGAAACGAAGTCTTGCTTGTAGGAAGACACAGAGCCTGGCAATTAACTCCGATTCTGAAGGGAAACACACAGCACAGTTCTCATCCATGAAACACACTCTGCTTTAGAGCAAGAAGCACTCTCTTGCTTCCTTAAGTCTCTAATAAGGCAGGAAACGTGAGTGTGCTTAGAACAAAAGAACCGTGTTTCCTACACACACGGACCATATCTAGTTCAACTCTGCTTCTGAAACTGATACACCACAGGTCCTCTAACATCCAATGCTTTTCAGTTAAGAGCTAGAAACGTGTGAGCTTCGTGAAAGATGTAGCTTCCTTTGAGCTGAAAAGTGAGTGCGTTTACCTGAAACGAAGTCTTGCTTGTAGGAAGACACAGAGCCTGGCAATTAACTCCGATTCTGAAGGGAAACACACAGCACAGTTCTCATCCATGAAAAACACTCTTCCTTAGAGCAAGAAGCACTCTCTGGCTTTCTCAAGTCTCTAATAAGGCGGGAAACGTGAGTGTGCTCAGAACAAAAGAACCGTGTTTCCTACACACCGGGACCATATCCAGTTTAACTCTGCTTCTGAAACTGATACAAACCACAGGTCCTCTAACATCCAATGCTATTCAGTTAAGAGCGAGAAACGTGTGAGCTTCGTGAATGATGTAGCTTCCTTTGAGCTGAAAAGTGAGTGCGTTTACCTGAAACGATGTCTTGCTTGTAGGAAGACACAGAGCCTGGCAATTAACTCCGATTCTGAAGGAAAACACACAGCACAGTTCTCATCCATGAAACACACTCTGCTTTAGAGCAAGAAGCACTCTCTTGCTTCCTTAAGTCTCTAATAAGGCAGGAAACGTGAGTGTGCTTAGAACAAAAGAACCGTGTTTCCTACACACACGGACCATATCTAGTTCAACTCTGCTTCTGAAACTGATACAAACCACAGGTCCTCTAACATCCAATGATTTTCAGTTAAGAGGGAGAAACGCGTGAGCTTTGTGAATGATGTAGCTTCCTTTGAGCTGAAAAGTGAGTGCGTTTACCTGAAACGAAGTCTTGCTTGTAGGAAGACACAGAGCCTGGCAATTAACTCCGATTCTGAAGGGAAACACACAGCACAGTTCTCATCCATGAAACACACTCTTCTTTAGAGCAAGAAGCACTCTCTGGCTTTCTCAAGTCTCCAATAAGGCCGGAAACGTGAGTGTGCTAAGAACAAATAACCGTGTTTCCTACACACACGGACCATATCTAGTTCAACTCTGCTTATGAAACTGATACAAACCACAGGTCCTCTAACATCCAATGCTTTTCAGTTAAGAGCGAGGAACGTGTGAGCTTCGTGACTGATGTAGCTTCCTTTGAGCTGAAAAGTGAGTGCGTTTACCTGAAACGAAGTCTTGCTTGTAGGAAGACACAGAGCCTGGCAATTAACTCCGATTCTGAAGGGAAACACACAGCACAGTTCTCATCCATGAAACACACTCTGCTTTAGAGCAAGAAGCACTCTCTTGCTTCCTTAAGTCTCTAATAAGGCAGGAAACGTGAGTGTGCTTAGAACAAAAGAACCGTGTTTCCTACACACACGGACCATATCTAGTTCAACTCTGCTTCTGAAACTGATACAAACCACAGGTCCTCTAACATACAATGCTTTTCCGTTAAGAGCGAGAAACGTGTGAGCATCGTGAATGATGTAGCTTCCTTTGAGCTGAAAAGTGAGTGCGTTTACCTGAAACGAAGTCTTGCTTGTAGGAAGACACAGAGCCTGGCCATTAACTCCGATTCTGAAGGGAAACACACAGCACAGTTCTCATCCATGAAACACACTCTGCTTTAGAGCAAGAAGCACTCCCTTGCTTTCTCAAGTCTGTAATAAAGCAGGAAACGTGAGTGTGCTTAGAAGCAAAGAACCGTGTTTCCTACACACACGGACCATATCTAGTTCAACTCTGCTTCTGAAACTGATACACCACAGGTCCTCAAACATCCAATGCTTTGCAGTTATGAGCGAGAAACGTGTGAGCTTCGTTAAAGATGTAGCTTCCTTTGAGCTGAAAAGTGAGTGCGTTTACCTGAAACGAAGTCTTGCTTGTAGGAAGACTCAGAGCCTGGCAATTAACTCCGATTCTGAAGGGAAACACACAGCACAGTTCTCATCCATGAAACACACTCTTCTTTAGAGCAAGAAGCACTCTCTGGCTTTCTCAAGTCTCTAATAAGGCAGGAAACGTGAGTGTGCTCAGAACAAAAGAACCGTGTTTCCTACACACAGGGACCATATCCAGTTTAACTCTGCTTCTGAAACTGATACAAACCACAGGTCCTCTAACATCCAATGCTATTCAGTTAAGAGCGAGGAACGTGTGAGCTTCGTGAACGATGTAGCTTCGTTTGACCTGAAAAGTGAGTGCTGTTTACCTGAAACGAAGTCATGCTTGTAGGAAGACACAGATCCTGGCATTTGACTCCGTTTCTGAAGGGAAAGACACAGCACAGTTCTCATCCATGAAACACACTCTGCTTTAGAGCAAGAACCACTCTCTTGCTTCCTCAAGTCTCTAATAAGGCAGGAAACGTGAGTGTGCTTAGAATAAAAGAACCGTGTTTCCTACACACACGGACCATACCTTGTTCAACACTGCTTATGAAACTGATACAAACCACAGGTCCTCTAACATCCAATGCTATTCAGGTAAGAGCGAGAAACGTGTGAGCTTCGTTAAAGATGTAGCTTCCTTTGAGATGAAAAGTGAGTGCGTTTACCTGAAACGAAGTCTTGCTGGTAGGAAGACACAGAGCCTGGCATTTAACTCTGTTTCTGAAGGGAAACACACAGCACAGTTCTCATCCATGAAACATACTCTTCTTTAGAGCAAGAAGCAATCTCTTGCTTTCTCAAGTCTCCAATAAGGCCGGAAACGTGAGTGTGCTCAGAACAAATAACCGTGTTTCCTACACACACGGACCATATCTAGTTCAACTCTGCTTATGAAACTGATACAAACCACAGGTCCTCTAACATCCAATGCTTTTCAGTTAAGAGCGAGAAACGTGTGAGCTTTGTGAATGATGTAGCTTCCTTTGAGCTGAAAATTGAGTGCTGTTTACCTGAAACGAAGTCTTGCTTGTAGGAAGACACAGAGCCTGGCAATTAACTCCGATTCTGAAGGGAAACACACAGCACAGTTCTCATCCATGAAACACACTCTGCTTTAGAGCAAGAACCACTCTCTTGCTTCCTCAAGACTCTAATAAGGCAGGAAACGTGAGTGTGCTTAGAATAAATGAACCGTGTTTCCTACACACACGGACCATATCTAGTTCAACTCTGCTTCTGAAACTGATACAAACCACAGGTCCTCTAACATCCAATGCTATTCAGTTAAGAGCGAGAAACGTGTGAGCTTCGTTAAAGGTGTAGCTTCCTTTGAGCTGAAAATTGAGTGCGTTTACCTGAAACGAAGTCTTGCTTGTAGGAAGACACAGAGCCTGGCAATGAACTCCGATTCTGAAGGGAAACACACAGCACAGTTCTCATCCATGAAACATACTCTTCTTTAGAGCAAGAAGCCCTCTCTTGCTTTCTCAAGTCTCCGTTAATGCCGGAAACGTGAGTGTGCTCAGAACAAAAAACCGTGTTTCCTACACACTCGGACCATATTTAGTTCAACTCCGCTTATGAAACTGATACAAACCACAGGTCCTCTAACATCCAATGCTTTTCAGTTAAGAGCGAGGAACGTGTGAGCTTCGTGAATGATGTAGCTTCCTTTGAGCTGAAAAGTGAGTGAGTTTACCTGAAACGAAGTCTTGCTTGTAGGAAGACACAGAGCCTGGCAATTAACTCCGATTCTGAAGGGAAACACACAGCACAGTTCTCATCCATGAAACACACTCTGCTTTAGAGCAAGAAGCACTCTCTTGCTTCCTTAAGTCTCTAATAAGGCAGGAAACGTGAGTGTGCTTAGAACAAAAGAACCGTGTTTCCTACACACACGGACCATATCTAGTTCAACTCTGCTTCTGAAACTGATACAAACCACAGGTCCTCTAACATCCAATGCTTTTCAGTTAAGAGCGAGAAACTTGTGAGCTTTGTGAATGATGTAGCTTCCTTTGAGCTGAAAAGTGAGTGCGTTTACCTGAAACGAAGTCTTGCTTGTAGGAAGACACAGAGCCTGGCAATTAACTCCGATTCTGAAGGGAAACACACAGCACAGTTCTCATCCATGAAACACACTCTGCTTTAGAGCAAGAAGCACTACCTTGCTTTCTCAAGTCTGTAATAAAGCAGGAAACGTGAGTGTGCTTAGAAGCAAAGAACCGTGTTTCCTACACACACGGACCATATCTAGTTCAACTCTGCTTCTGAAACTGATACAAACCACAGGTCCTCTAACATCCAATGCTTTTCAGTTAAGAGCGAGGAACGTGTGAGCTTCGTGAATGATGTAGCTTCCTTTGAGCTGAAAAGTGAGTGCGTTTACCTGAAACGAAGTCTTGCTTGTAGGAAGACACAGAGCCTGGCAATTAACTCCGATTCTGAAGGGAAACACACAGCACAGTTCTCATCCATGAAACACACTCTGCTTTAGAGCAAGAAGCACTCTCTTGCTTCCTTAAGTCTCTAATAAGGCAGGAAACGTGAGTGTGCTTAGAACAAAAGAACCGTGTTTCCTACACACACGGACCATATCTAGTTCAACTCTGCTTCTGAAACTGATACAAACCACAGGTCCTCTAACATACAATGCTTTTCCGTTAAGAGCGAGAAACGTGTGAGCATCGTGAATGATGTAGCTTCCTTTGAGCTGAAAAGTGAGTGCGTTTACCTGAAACGAAGTCTTGCTTGTAGGAAGACACAGAGCCTGGCCATTAACTCCGATTCTGAAGGGAAACACACAGCACAGTTCTCATCCATGAAACACACTCTGCTTTAGAGCAAGAAGCACTCCCTTGCTTTCTCAAGTCTGTAATAAAGCAGGAAACGTGAGTGTGCTTAGAAGCAAAGAACCGTGTTTCCTACACACACGGACCATATCTAGTTCAACTCTGCTTCTGAAACTGATACACCACAGGTCCTCAAACATCCAATGCTTTGCAGTTATGAGCGAGAAACGTGTGAGCTTCGTTAAAGATGTAGCTTCCTTTGAGCTGAAAAGTGAGTGCGTTTACCTGAAACGAAGTCTTGCTTGTAGGAAGACTCAGAGCCTGGCAATTAACTCCGATTCTGAAGGGAATCACACAGCACAGTTCTCATCCATGAAACACACTCTTCTTTAGAGCAAGAAGCACTCTCTGGCTTTCTCAAGTCTCTAATAAGGCAGGAAACGTGAGTGTGCTCAGAACAAAAGAACCGTGTTTCCTACACACAGGGACCATATCCAGTTTAACTCTGCTTCTGAAACTGATACAAACCACAGGTCCTCTAACATCCAATGCTATTCAGTTAAGAGCGAGGAACGTGTGAGCTTCGTGAACGATGTAGCTTCGTTTGACCTGAAAAGTGAGTGCTGTTTACCTGAAACGAAGTCATGCTTGTAGGAAGACACAGATCCTGGCATTTGACTCCGTTTCTGAAGGGAAAGACACAGCACAGTTCTCATCCATGAAACACACTCTGCTTTAGAGCAAGAACCACTCTCTTGCTTCCTCAAGTCTCTAATAAGGCAGGAAACGTGAGTGTGCTTAGAATAAAAGAACCGTGTTTCCTACACACACGGACCATATCTAGTTCAACTCTGCTTATGAAACTGATACAAACCACAGGTCCTCGAACATCCAATGCTATTCAGGTAAGAGCGAGAAACGTGTGAGCTTCGTTAAAGATGTAGCTTCCTTTGAGATGAAAAGTGAGTGCGTTTACCTGAAACGAAGTCTTGGTGGTAGGAAGACACAGAGCCTGGCATTTAACTCTGTTTCTGAAGGGAAACACACAGCACAGTTCTCATCCATGAAACATACTCTTCTTTAGAGCAAGAAGCACTCTCTTGCTTCCTTAAGTCTCTAATAAGGCAGGAAACGTGAGTGTGCTTAGAACAAAAGAACCGTGTTTCCTACACACACGGACCATATCTAGTTCAACTCTGCTTCTGAAACTGATACAAACCACAGGTCCTCTAACATCCAATGATTCTCAGTTAAGAGGGAGAAACGCGTGAGCTTTGTGAATGATGTAGCTTCCTTTGAGCTGAAAAGTGAGTGCGTTTACCTGAAACGAAGTCTTGCTTGTAGGAAGACACAGAGCCTGGCAATTAACTCCGATTCTGAAGGGAAACACACAGCACAGTTCTCATCCATGAAACACACTCTGCTTTAGAGCAAGAAGCACTCCCTTGCTTTCTCAAGTCTGTAATAAAGCAGGAAACGTGAGTGTGCTTAGAAGAAAAGAACCGTGTTTCCTACACACACGGACCATATCTAGTTCAACTCTGCTTCTGAAACTGATACACCACAGGTCCTCTAACATCCAATGCTTTTCAGTTAAGAGCGAGAAACGTGTGAGCTTCCTTAAAGATGTAGCTTCCTTTGAGCTGAAAAGTGAGGGCGTTTACCTGAAACGAAGTCTTGCTTGTAGGAAGACACAGAGCCTGGCAATTAACTCCGATTCTGAAGGGAAACACACAGCACAGTTCTCATCCATGAAACACACTCTTCTTTAGAGCAAGAAGCACTCTCTGGCTTTCTCAAGTCTCCAATAAGGCCGGAAACGTGAGTGTGCTCAGAACAAATAACCGTGTTTCCTACACACACGGACCATATCTAGTTCAACTCTGCTTATGAAACTGATACAAACCACAGGTCCTCTAACATCCAATGCTTTTCAGTTAAGAGCGAGGAACGTGTGAACTTCGTGACTGATGTAGCTTCCTTTGAGCTGAAAAGTGAGTGCGTTTACCTGAAACGAAGTCTTGCTTGTAGGAAGACACAGAGCCTGGCAATTAACTCCGATTCTGAAGGGAAACACACAGCACAGTTCTCATCCATGAAACACACTCTGCTTTAGAGCAAGAAGCACTCTCTTGCTTCCTTAAGTCTCTAATAAGGCAGGAAACGTGAGTGTGCTTAGAACAAAAGAACCGTGTTTCCTACACACACGGACCATATGTAGTTCAACTCTGCTTCTGACACTGATACAAACCACAGGTCCTCTAACATCCAATGCTTTTCAGTTTAGAGCGAGAAACGTGTGAGCATCGTGAATGATGTAGCTTCCTTTGAGCTGAAAAGTGAGTGCGTTTACCTGCAACGAAGTCTTGCTTGTAGGAAGACACAGAGCCTGGCAATTAACTCCGATTCTGAAGGGAAACACACAGCACAGTTCTCATCCATGAAACACACTCTTCCTTAGAGCAAGAAGCACTCTCTGGCTTTCTCAAGTCTCTAATAAGGCGGGAAACGTGAGTGTGCTCAGAACAAAAGAACCGTGTTTCCTACACACAGGGACCATATCCAGTTTAACTCTGCTTCTGAAACTGATACAAACCACAGGTCCTCTAACATCCAATGCTATTCAGTTAAGAGCGAGAAACGTGTGAGCTTCGTGAATGATGTAGCTTCCTTTGAGCTGAAAAGTGAGTGCGTTTACCTAAAACGATGTCTTGCTTGTAGGAAGACACAGAGCCTGGCAATTAACTCCGATTCTGAAGGGAAACACACAGCACAGTTCTCATCCATGAAACACACTCTGCTTTAGAGCAAGAAGCACTCTCTGGCTTTCTCAGTCTCTAATAAGGCGGGAACGTGAGTGTGCTCAGAACAAAAGAACCGTGTTTCCTACACACAGGGACCATATCCAGTTCAACTCTGTTTCTGAAACTGATACAAACCACAGGTCCTCTAACATCCAATGCTATTCAGTTAAGAGCGCGGAACGTGTGAGCTTCGTGAATGATGTAGATTCCTTTGAGCTGAAAAGTGAGTGCGTTTACCTGAAACGAAGTCTTGCTTGTAGGAAGACACAGAGCCTGGCAATTAACTCCGATTCTGAAGGGAAACACACAGCACAGTTCTCATCCATGAAACACACTCTGCTTTAGAGCAAGAAGCACTCTCTTGCTTCCTTAAGTCTCTAATAAGGCAGGAAACGTGAGTGTGCTTAGAACAAAAGAACCGTGTTTCCTACACACACGGACCATATCTAGTTCAACTCTGCTTCTGAAACTGATACACCACAGGTCCTCTAACATCCAATGCTTTTCAGTTAAGAGCTAGAAACGTGTGAGCTTCGTGAAAGATGTAGCTTCCTTTGAGCTGAAAAGTGAGTGCGTTTACCTGAAACGAAGTCTTGCTTGTAGGAAGACACAGAGCCTGGCAATTAACTCCGATTCTGAAGGGAAACACACAGCACAGTTCTCATCCATGAAAAACACTCTTCCTTAGAGCAAGAAGCACTCTCTGGCTTTCTCAAGTCTCTAATAAGGCGGGAAACGTGAGTGTGCTCAGAACAAAAGAACCGTGTTTCCTACACACCGGGACCATATCCAGTTTAACTCTGCTTCTGAAACTGATACAAACCACAGGTCCTCTAACATCCAATGCTATTCAGTTAAGAGGGAGAAACGCGTGAGCTTTGTGAATGATGTAGCTTCCTTTGAGCTGAAAAGTGAGTGCGTTTACCTGAAACGAAGTCTTGCTTGTAGGAAGACACAGAGCCTGGCAATTAACTCCGATTCTGAAGGGAAACACACAGCACAGTTCTCATCCATGAAACACACTCTGCTTTAGAGCAAGAAGCACTCCCTTGCTTTCTCAAGTCTGTAATAAAGCAGGAAACGTGAGTGTGCTTAGAAGAAAAGAACCGTGTTTCCTACACACACGGACCATATCTAGTTCAACTCTGCTTCTGAAACTGATACACCACAGGTCCTCTAACATCCAATGCTTTTCAGTTAAGAGCGAGAAACGTGTGAGCTTCCTTAAAGATGTAGCTTCCTTTGAGCTGAAAAGTGAGGGCGTTTACCTGAAACGAAGTCTTGCTTGTAGGAAGACACAGAGCCTGGCAATTAACTCCGATTCTGAAGGGAAACACACAGCACAGTTCTCATCCATGAAACACACTCTTCTTTAGAGCAAGAAGCACTCTCTGGCTTTCTCAAGTCTCCAATAAGGCCGGAAACGTGAGTGTGCTCAGAACAAATAACCGTGTTTCCTACACACACGGACCATATCTAGTTCAACTCTGCTTATGAAACTGATACAAACCACAGGTCCTCTAACATCCAATGCTTTTCAGTTAAGAGCGAGGAACGTGTGAGCTTCGTGACTGATGTAGCTTCCTTTGAGCTGAAAAGTGAGTGCGTTTACCTGAAACGAAGTCTTGCTTGTAGGAAGACACAGAGCCTGGCAATTAACTCCGATTCTGAAGGGAAACACACAGCACAGTTCTCATCCATGAAACACACTCTGCTTTAGAGCAAGAAGCACTCTCTTGCTTCCTTAAGTCTCTAATAAGGCAGGAAACGTGAGTGTGCTTAGAACAAAAGAACCGTGTTTCCTACACACACGGACCATATGTAGTTCAACTCTGCTTCTGACACTGATACAAACCACAGGTCCTCTAACATCCAATGCTATTCAGTTAAGAGCGAGAAACGTGTGAGCTTCGTGAATGATGTAGCTTCCTTTGAGCTGAAAAGTGAGTGCGTTTACCTGAAACGATGTCTTGCTTGTAGGAAGACACAGAGCCTGGCAATTAACTCCGATTCTGAAGGGAAACACACAGCACAGTTCTCATCCATGAAACACACTCTGCTTTAGAGCAAGAAGCACTCTCTGGCTTTCTCATTCTCTAATAAGGCGGGAACGTGAGTGTGCTCAGAACAAAAGAACCGTGTTTCCTACACACAGGGACCATATCCAGTTCAACTCTGTTTCTGAAACTGATACAAACCACAGGTCCTCTAACATCCAATGCTATTCAGTTAAGAGCGAGGAACGTGTGAGCTTCGTGAACAATGTAGCTTCGTTTGACCTGAAAAGTGAGTGCTGTTTACCTGAAACGAAGTCATGCTTGTAGGAAGACACAGATCCTGGCATTTAACTCTGTTTCTGAAGGGAAAGACACAGCACAGTTCTCATCCATGAAACACACTCTGCTTTAGAGCAAGAACCACTCTCTTGCTTCCTCAAGTCTCTAATAAGGCAGGAAACGTGAGTGTGCTTAGAATAAATGAACCGTGTTTCCTACACACACGGACCATATCTAGTTCAACTCTGCTTATGAAACTGATACAAACCACAGGTCCTCTAACATCCAATGCTATTCAGTTAAGAGCGAGAAACGTGTGAGCTTCGTTAAAGATGTAGCTTCCTTTGAGCTGAAAAGTGAGTGCGTTTACCTGAAACGAAGTCTTGCTTGTAGGAAGACACAGAGCCTGGCATTTAACTCTGTTTCTGAAGGGAAACACACAGCACTGTTCTCATCCATGAAACATACTCTTCTTTAGAGCAAGAAGCACTCTCTTGCTTTCTCAAGTCTCCGATAAGGCCGGAAACGTGAGTGTGCTCAGAACAAATAACCGTGTTTCCTACACACACGGACCATATCTAGTTCAACTCTGCTTATGAAACTGATACAAACTACAGGTCCTCTAACATCCAATGCTTTTCAGTTAAGAGCGCGGAACGTGTGAGCTTCGTGAATGATGTAGATTCCTTTGAGCTGAAAAGTGAGTGCGTTTACCTGAAACGAAGTCTTGCTTGTAGGAAGACACAGAGCCTGGCAATTAACTCCGATTCTGAAGGGAAACACACAGCACAGTTCTCATCCATGAAACACACTCTGCTTTAGAGCAAGAAGCACTCTCTTGCTTCCTTAAGTCTCTAATAAGGCAGGAAACGTGAGTGTGCTTAGAACAAAAGAACCGTGTTTCCTACACACACGGACCATATCTAGTTCAACTCTGCTTCTGAAACTGATACACCACAGGTCCTCTAACATCCAATGCTTTTCAGTTAAGAGCTAGAAACGTGTGAGCTTCGTGAAAGATGTAGCTTCCTTTGAGCTGAAAAGTGAGTGCGTTTACCTGAAACGAAGTCTTGCTTGTAGGAAGACACAGAGCCTGGCAATTAACTCCGATTCTGAAGGGAAACACACAGCACAGTTCTCATCCATGAAAAACACTCTTCCTTAGAGCAAGAAGCACTCTCTGGCTTTCTCAAGTCTCTAATAAGGCGGGAAACGTGAGTGTGCTCAGAACAAAAGAACCGTGTTTCCTACACACAGGGACCATATCCAGTTTAACTCTGCTTCTGAAACTGATACAAACCACAGGTCCTGTAACATCCAATGCTATTCAGTTAAGAGCGAGAAACGTGTGAGCTTCGTGAATGATGTAGCTTCCTTTGAGCTGAAAAGTGAGTGCGTTTACCTGAAACGATGTCTTGCTTGTAGGAAGACACAGAGCCTGGCAATTAACTCCGATTCTGAAGGGAAACACACAGCACAGTTCTCATCCATGAAACACACTCTGCTTTAGAGCAAGAAGCACTCTCTGGCTTTCTCAGTCTCTAATAAGGCGGGAACGTGAGTGTGCTCAGAACAAAAGAACCGTGTTTCCTACACACAGGGACCATATCCAGTTCAACTCTGTTTCTGAAACTGATACAAACCACAGGTCCTCTAACATCCAATGCTATTCAGTTAAGAGCGCGGAACGTGTGAGCTTCATGAATGATGTAGATTCCTTTGAGCTGAAAAGTGAGTGCGTTTACCTGAAACGAAGTCTTGCTTGTAGGAAGACACAGAGCCTGGCAATTAACTCCGATTCTGAAGGGAAACACACAGCACAGTTCTCATCCATGAAACACACTCTGCTTTAGAGCAAGAAGCACTCTCTTGCTTCCTTAAGTCTCTAATAAGGCAGGAAACGTGAGTGTGCTTAGAACAAAAGAACCGTGTTTCCTACACACACGGACCATATCTAGTTCAACTCTGCTTCTGAAACTGATACACCACAGGTCCTCTAACATCCAATGCTTTTCAGTTAAGAGCTAGAAACGTGTGAGCTTCGTGAAAGATGTAGCTTCCTTTGAGCTGAAAAGTGAGTGCGTTTACCTGAAACGAAGTCTTGCTTGTAGGAAGACACAGAGCCTGGCAATTAACTCCGATTCTGAAGGGAAACACACAGCACAGTTCTCATCCATGAAAAACACTCTTCCTTAGAGCAAGAAGCACTCTCTGGCTTTCTCAAGTCTCTAATAAGGCGGGAAACGTGAGTGTGCTCAGAACAAAAGAACCGTGTTTCCTACACACCGGGACCATATCCAGTTTAACTCTGCTTCTGAAACTGATACAAACCACAGGTCCTCTAACATCCAATGCTATTCAGTTAAGAGCGAGAAACGTGTGAGCTTCGTGAATGATGTAGCTTCCTTTGAGCTGAAAAGTGATTGCGTTTACCTGAAACGATGTCTTGCTTGTAGGAAGACACAGAGCCTGGCAATTAACTCCGATTCTGAAGGAAAACACACAGCACAGTTCTCATCCATGAAACACACTCTGCTTTAGAGCAAGAAGCACTCTCTTGCTTCCTTAAGTCTCTAATAAGGCAGGAAACGTGAGTGTGCTTAGAACAAAAGAACCGTGTTTCCTACACACACGGACCATATCTAGTTCAACTCTGCTTCTGAAACTGATACAAACCACAGGTCCTCTAACATCCAATGATTTTCAGTTAAGAGGGAGAAACGCGTGAGCTTTGTGAATGATGTAGCTTCCTTTGAGCTGAAAAGTGAGTGCGTTTACCTGAAACGAAGTCTTGCTTGTAGGAAGACACAGAGCCTGGCAATTAACTCCGATTCTGAAGGGAAACACACAGCACAGTTCTCATCCATGAAACACACTCTGCTTTAGAGCAAGAAGCACTCCCTTGCTTTCTCAAGTCTGTAATAAAGCAGGAAACGTGAGTGTGCTTAGAAGAAAAGAACCGTGTTTCCTACACACACGGACCATATCTAGTTCAACTCTGCTTCTGAAACTGATACACCACAGGTCCTCTAACATCCAATGCTTTTCAGTTAAGAGCGAGAAACGTGTGAGCTTCCTTAAAGATGTAGCTTCCTTTGAGCTGAAAAGTGAGGGCGTTTACCTGAAACGAAGTCTTGCTTGTAGGAAGACACAGAGCCTGGCAATTAACTCCGATTCTGAAGGGAAACACACAGCACAGTTCTCATCCATGAAACACACTCTTCTTTAGAGCAAGAAGCACTCTCTGGCTTTCTCAAGTCTCCAATAAGGCCGGAAACGTGAGTGTGCTCAGAACAAATAACCGTGTTTCCTACACACACGGACCATATCTAGTTCAACTCTGCTTATGAAACTGATACAAACCACAGGTCCTCTAACATCCAATGCTTTTCAGTTAAGAGCGAGGAACGTGTGAGCTTCGTGACTGATGTAGCTTCCTTTGAGCTGAAAAGTGAGTGCGTTTACCTGAAACGAAGTCTTGCTTGTAGGAAGACACAGAGCCTGGCAATTAACTCCGATTCTGAAGGGAAACACACAGCACAGTTCTCATCCATGAAACACACTCTGCTTTAGAGCAAGAAGCACTCTCTTGCTTCCTTAAGTCTCTAATAAGGCAGGAAACGTGAGTGTGCTTAGAACAAAAGAACCGTGTTTCCTACACACACGGACCATATGTAGTTCAACTCTGCTTCTGACACTGATACAAACCACAGGTCCTCTAACATCCAATGCTATTCAGTTAAGAGCGAGAAACGTGTGAGCTTCGTGAATGATGTAGCTTCCTTTGAGCTGATAAGTGAGTGCGTTTACCTGAAACGATGTCTTGCTTGTAGGAAGACACAGAGCCTGGCAATTAACTCCGATTCTGAAGGGAAACACACAGCACAGTTCTCATCCATGAAACACACTCTGCTTTAGAGCAAGAAGCACTCTCTGGCTTTCTCAGTCTCTAATAAGGCGGGAACGTGAGTGTGCTCAGAACAAAAGAACCGTGTTTCCTACACACAGGGACCATATCCAGTTCAACTCTGTTTCTGAAACTGATACAAACCACAGGTCCTCTAACATCCAATGCTATTCAGTTAAGAGCGAGGAACGTGTGAGCTTCGTGAACAATGTAGCTTCGTTTGACCTGAAAAGTGAGTGCTGTTTACCTGAAACGAAGTCATGCTTGTAGGAAGACACAGATCCTGGCATTTAACTCTGTTTCTGAAGGGAAAGACACAGCACAGTTCTCATCCATGAAACACACTCTGCTTTAGAGCAAGAACCACTCTCTTGCTTCCTCAAGTCTCTAATAAGGCAGGAAACGTGAGTGTGCTTAGAATAAATGAACCGTGTTTCCTACACACACGGACCATATCTAGTTCAACTCTGCTTATGAAACTGATACAAACCACAGGTCCTCTAACATCCAATGCTATTCAGTTAAGAGCGAGAAACGTGTGAGCTTCGTTAAAGATGTAGCTTCCTTTGAGCTGAAAAGTGAGTGCGTTTACCTGAAACGAAGTCTTGCTTGTAGGAAGACACAGAGCCTGGCATTTAACTCTGTTTCTGAAGGGAAACACACAGCACTGTTCTCATCCATGAAACATACTCTTCTTTAGAGCAAGAAGCACTCTCTGGCTTTCTCAAGTCTCCGATAAGGCCGGAAACGTGAGTGTGCTCAGAACAAATAACCGTGTTTCCTACACACACGGACCATATCTATTTCAACTCTGCTTATGAAACTGATACAAACTACAGGTCCTCTAACATCCAATGCTTTTCAGTTAAGAGCGCGGAACGTGTGAGCTTCGTGAATGATGTAGATTCCTTTGAGCTGAAAAGTGAGTGCTTTTACCTGAAACGAAGTCTTGCTTGTAGGAAGACACAGAGCCTGGCAATTAACTCCGATTCTGAAGGGAAACACACAGCACAGTTCTCATCCATGAAACACACTCTGCTTTAGAGCAAGAAGCACTCTCTTGCTTCCTTAAGTCTCTAATAAGGCAGGAAACGTGAGTGTGCTTAGAACAAAAGAACCGTGTTTCCTACACACACGGACCATATCTAGTTCAACTCTGCTTCTGAAACTGATACACCACAGGTCCTCTAACATCCAATGCTTTTCAGTTAAGAGCTAGAAACGTGTGAGCTTCGTGAAAGATGTAGCTTCCTTTGAGCTGAAAAGTGAGTGCGTTTACCTGAAACGAAGTCTTGCTTGTAGGAAGACACAGAGCCTGGCAATTAACTCCGATTCTGAAGGGAAACACACAGCACAGTTCTCATCCATGAAAAACACTCTTCCTTAGAGCAAGAAGCACTCTCTGGCTTTCTCAAGTCTCTAATAAGGCGGGAAACGTGAGTGTGCTCAGAACAAAAGAACCGTGTTTCCTACACACCGGGACCATATCCAGTTTAACTCTGCTTCTGAAACTGATACAAACCACAGGTCCTCTAACATCCAATGCTATTCAGTTAAGAGCGAGAAACGTGTGAGCTTCGTGAATGATGTAGCTTCCTTTGAGCTGAAAAGTGAGTGCGTTTACCTGAAACGATGTCTTGCTTGTAGGAAGACACAGATCCTGGCAATTAACTCCGATTCTGAAGGAAAACACACAGCACAGTTCTCATCCATGAAACACACTCTGCTTTAGAGCAAGAAGCACTCTCTTGCTTCCTTAAGTCACTAATAAGGCAGGAAACGTGAGTGTGCTTAGAACAAAAGAACCGTGTTTCCTACACACACGGACCATATCTAGTTCAACTCTGCTTCTGAAACTGATACATACCACAGGTCCTCTAACATCCAATGATTTTCAGTTAAGAGGGAGAAACGCGTGAGCTTTGTAAATGATGTAGCTTCCTTTGAGCTGAAAAGTGAGTGCGTTTACCTGAAACGAAGTCTTGCTTGTAGGAAGACACAGAGCCTGGCAATTAACTCCGATTCTGAAGGGAAACACACAGCACAGTTCTCATCCATGAAACACACTCTGCTTTAGAGCAAGAAGCACTCCCTTGCTTTCTCAAGTCTGTAATAAAGCAGGAAACGTGAGTGTGCTTAGAAGAAAAGAACCGTGTTTCCTACACACACGGACCATATCTAGTTCAACTCTGCTTCTGAAACTGATACACCACAGGTCCTCTAACATCCAATGCTTTTCAGTTAAGAGCGAGAAACGTGTGATTTTCGTTAAAGATGTAGCTTCCTTTGAGCTGAAAAGTGAGGGCGTTTACCTGAAACGAAGTCTTGCTTGTAGGAAGACACAGAGCCTGGCAATTAACTCCGATTCTGAAGGGAAACACACAGCACATTTCTCATCCATGAAACACACTCTTCTTTAGAGCAAGAAGCACTCTCTGGCTTTCTCAAGTCTCTAATAACGCGGGAAACGTGAGTGTGCTCAGAACAAAAGAACCGTGTTTCCTACACACAGGGACCATATCCAGTTTAACTCTGCTTCTGAAACTGATACAAACCACAGGTCCTCTAACATCCAATGCTATTCAGTTAAGAGCGAGGAACGTGTGAGCTTCGTGAATGATGTAGCTTCCTTTGAGCTGAAAAGTGAGTGCGTTTACCTGAAACGAAGTCTTGCTTGTAGGAAGACACAGAGCCTGGCAATTAACTCCGATTCTGAAGGGAAACACACAGCACAGTTCTCATCCATGAAACACAGTCTGCTTTAGAGCAAGAAGCACTCTCTTGCTTCCTTAAGTCTCTAATAAGGCAGGAAACGTGAGTGTGCTTAGAACAAAAGAACCGTGTTTACTACACACACGGACCATATCTAGTTCAACTCTGCTTCTGACACTGATACAAACCACAGGTCCTCTAACATCCAATGCTTTTCAGTTAAGAGCGAGAAACGTGTGAGCATCGTGAATGATGTAGCTTCCTTTGAGCTGAAAAGTGAGTGCGTTTACCTGAAACGAAGTCTTGCTTGTAGGAAGACTCAGAGCCTGGCAATTAACTCCGATTCTGAAGGGAAACACACAGCACAGTTCTCATCCATGAAACACACTCTTCTTTAGAGCAAGAAGCACTCTCTGGCTTTCTCAAGTCTCTAATAAGGCAGGAAACGTGAGTGTGCTCAGAACAAAAGAACCGTGTTTCCTACACACAGGGACCATATCCAGTTTAACTCTGCTTCTGAAACTGATACAAACCACAGGTCCTCTAACATCCAATGCTATTCAGTTAAGAGCGAGGAACGTGTGAGCTTCGTGAACGATGTAGCTTCGTTTGACCTGAAAAGTGAGTGCTGTTTACCTGAAAGGAAGTCATGCTTGTAGGAAGACACAGATCCTGGCATTTGACTCCGTTTCTGAAGGGAAAGACACAGCACAGTTCTCATCCATGAAACACACTCTGCTTTAGAGCAAGAACCACTCTCTTGCTTCCTCAAGTCTCTAATAAGGCAGGAAACATGAGTGTGCTTAGAATAAAAGAACAGTGTTTCCTACACACACGGACCATATCTAGTTCAACTCTGCTTATGAAACTGATACAAACCACAGGTCCTCTAACATCCAATGCTATTCAGGTAAGAGCGAGAAACGTGTGAGCTTCGTTAAAGATGTAGCTTCCTTTGAGATGAAAAGTGAGTGCGTTTACCTGAAACGAAGTCTTGCTGGTAGGAAGACACAGAGCCTGGCATTTAACTCTGTTTCTGAAGGGAAACACACAGCACAGTTCTCATCCATGAAACATACTCTTCTTTAGAGCAAGAAGCAATCTCTTGCTTTCTCAAGTCTCCAATAAGGCCGGAAACGTGAGTGTGCTCAGAAAAATAACCGTGTTTCCTACACACACGGACCAATCTAGTTCAACTCTGCTTATGAAACTGATAAAAACCACAGGTCCTCTAACATCCAATGCTTTTCAGTTAAGAGCGAGGAACGTGTGAGCTTCGTGACTGATGTAGCTTCCTTTGAGCTGAAAAGTGAGTGCGTTTACCTGAAACGAAGTCTTGCTTGTAGGAAGACACAGAGCCTGGCATTTAACTCTGTTTCTGAAGGGAAACACACAGCACTGTTCTCATCCATGAAACATACTCTTCTTTAGAGCAAGAAGCACTCTCTTGCTTTCTCAAGTCTCCGATAAGGCCGGAAACGTGAGTGTGCTCAGAACAAATAACCGTGTTTCCTACACACACGGACCATATCTAGTTCAACTCTGCTTATGAAACTGATACAAACCACAGGTCCTCTAACATCCAATGCTTTTCAGTTAAGAGCGCGGAACGTGTGAGCTTCGTGAATGATGTAGATTCCTTTGAGCTGAAAAGTGAGTGCGTTTACCTGAAACGAAGTCTTGCTTGTAGGAAGACACAGAGCCTGGCAATTAACTCCGATTCTGAAGGGAAACACACAGCACAGTTCTCATCCATGAAACACACTCTGCTTTAGAGCAAGAAGCACTCTCTTGCTTCCTTAAGTCTCTAATAAGGCAGGAAACGTGAGTGTGCTTAGAACAAAAGAACCGTGTTTCCTACACACACGGACCATATCTAGTTCAACTCTGCTTCTGAAACTGATACACCACAGGTCCTCTAACATCCAATGCTTTTCAGTTAAGAGCGAGAAACGTGTGAGCTTCGTTAAAGATGTAGCTTCCTTTGAGCTGAAAAGTGAGTGCGTTTACCTGAAACGAAGTCTTGCTTGTAGGAAGACACAGAGCCTGGCAATTAACTCCGATTCTGAAGGGAAACACACAGCACAGTTCTCATCCATGAAAAACACTCTTCCTTAGAGCAAGAAGCACTCTCTGGCTTTCTCAAGTCTCTAATAAGGCGGGAAACGTGAGTGTGCTCAGAACAAAAGAACCGAGTTTCCTACACACCGGGACCATATCCAGTTTAACTCTGCTTCTGAAACTGATACAAACCACAGGTCCTCTAACATCCAATGCTATTCAGTTAAGAGGGAGAAACGCGTGAGCTTTGTGAATGATGTAGCTTCCTTTGAGCTGAAAAGTGAGTGCGTTTACCTGAAACGAAGTCTTGCTTGTAGGAAGACACAGAGCCTGGCAATTAACTCCGATTCTGAAGGGAAACACACAGCACAGTTCGCATCCATGAAACACACTCTGCTTTAGAGCAAGAAGCACTCCCTTGCTTTCTCAAGTCTGTAATAAAGCAGGAAACGTGAGTGTGCTTAGAAGAAAAGAACCGTGTTTCCTACACACACGGACCATATCTAGTTCAACTCTGCTTCTGAAACTGATACACCACAGGTCCTCTAACATCCAATGCTTTTCAGTTAAGAGCGAGAAACGTGTGAGATTCGTTAAAGATGTAGCTTCCTTTGAGCTGAAAAGTGAGGGCGTTTACCTGAAACGAAGTCTTGCTTGTAGGAAGAAACAGAGCCTGGCAATTAACTCCGATTCTGAAGGGAAACACACAGCACAGTTCTCATCCATGAAACACACTCTTCTTTAGAGCAAGAAGCACTCTCTGGCTTTCTCAAGTCTCTAATAAGGCGGGAAACGTGAGTGTGCTCAGAACAAAAGAACCGTGTTTCCTACACACAGGGACCATATCCAGTTTAACTCTGCTTCTGAAACTGATACAAACCACAGGTCCTCTAACATCCAATGCTATTCAGTTAAGAGCGAGGAACGTGTGAGCTTCGTGAATGATGTAGCTTCCTTTGAGCTGAAAAGTGAGTGCGTTTACCTGAAACGAAGTCTTGCTTGTAGGAAGACACAGAGCCTGGCAATTAACTCCGATTCTGAAGGGAAACACACAGCACAGTTCTCATCCATGAAACACAGTCTGCTTTAGAGCAAGAAGCACTCTCTTGCTTCCTTAAGTCTCTAATAAGGCAGGAAACGTGAGTGTGCTTAGAACAAAAGAACCGTGTTTACTACACACACGGACCATATCTAGTTCAACTCTGCTTCTGACACTGATACAAACCACAGGTCCTCTAACATCCAATGCTTTTCACTTAAGAGCGAGAAACGTGTGAGCATCGTGAATGATGTAGCTTCCTTTGAGCTGAAAAGTGAGTGCGTTTACCTGAAACGAAGTCTTGCTTGTAGGAAGACTCAGAGCATGGCAATTAACTCCGATTCTGAAGGGAAACACACAGCACAGTTCTCATCCATGAAACACACTCTTCTTTAGAGCAAGAAGCACTCTCTGGCTTTCTCAAGTCTCTAATAAGGCAGGAAACGTGAGTGTGCTCAGAACAAAAGAACCGTGTTTCCTACACACACGGACCATATCTAGTTCAACTCTGCTTATGAAACTGATACAAACCACAGGTCCTCTAACATCCAATGCTATTCAGGTAAGAGCGAGAAACGTGTGAGCTTCGTTAAAGATGTAGCTTCCTTTGAGTTGAAAAGTGAGTGCGTTTACCTGAAACGAAGTCTTGCTGGTAGGAAGACACAGAGCCTGGCATTTAACTCTGTTTCTGAAGGGAAACACACAGCACAGTTCTCATCCATGAAACATACTCTTCTTTAGAGCAAGAAGCAATCTCTTGCTTTCTCAAGTCTCCAATAAGGCCGGAAACGTGAGTGTGCTCAGAACAAATAACCGTGTTTCCTACACACACGGACCATATCTAGTTCAACTCTGCTTATGAAACTGATACAAACCACAGGTCCTCTAACATCCAATGCTTTTCAGTTAAGAGCGAGGAACGTGTGAGCTTAGTGACTGATGTAGCTTCCTTTGAGCTGAAAAGTGAGTGCGTTTACCTGAAACGAAGTCTTGCTTGTAGGAAGACACAGAGCCTGGCAATTAACTCCGATTCTGAAGGGAAACACACAGCACAGTTCTCATCCATGAAACACACTCTGCTTTAGAGCAAGAAGCACTCTCTTGCTTCCTTAAGTCTCTAATAAGGCAGGAAACGTGAGTGTGCTTAGAACAAAAGAACCGTGTTTCCTACACACACGGACCATATGTAGTTCAACTCTGCTTCTGACACTGATACAAACCACAGGTCCTCTAACATCCAATGCTTTTCAGTTAAGAGCGAGAAACGTGTGAGCATCGTGAATGATGTAGCTTCCTTTGAGCTGAAAAGTGAGTGCGTTTACCTGAAACGAAGTCTTGCTTGTAGGAAGACACAGAGCCTGGCAATTAACTCCGATTCTGAAGGGAAACACACAGCACAGTTGTCATCCATGAAACACACTCTTCCTTAGAGCAAGAAGCACTCTCTGGCTTTCTCAAGTCTCTAATAAGGCGGGAAACGTGAGTGTGCTCAGAACAAAAGAACCGTGTTTCCTACACACAGGGACCATATCCAGTTTAACTCTGCTTCTGAAACTGATACAAACCACAGGTCCTCTAACATCCAATGCTATTCAGTTAAGAGCGAGAAACGTGTGAGCTTCGTGAATGATGTAGCTTCCTTTGAGCTGAAAAGTGAGTGCGTTTACCTGAAAAGATGTCTTGCTTGTAGGAAGACACAGAGCCTGGCAATTAACTCCGATTCTGAAGGGAAACACACAGCACAGTTCTCATCCATGAAACACACTCTGCTTTAGAGCAAGAAGCACTCTCTAGCTTTCTCAGTCTCTAATAAGTTGGGAACGTGAGTGTGCTCAGAACAATAGAACCGTGTTTCCTACACACAGGGACCATATCCAGTTCAACTCTGTTTCTGAAACTGATACAAACCACAGGTCCTCTAACATCCAATGCTATTCAGTTAAGAGCGAGGAACGTGTGAGCTTCGTGAACATTGTAGCTTCGTTTGACCTGAAAAGTGAGTGCTGTTTACCTGAAACGAAGTCATGTTTGTAGGAAGACACAGATCCTGGCATTTAACTCTGTTTCTGAAGGGAAAGACACAGCACAGTTCTCATCCATGAAACACACTCTGCTTTAGAGCAAGAACCACTCTCTTGCTTCCTCAAGTCTCTAATAAGGCAGGAAACGTGAGTGTGCTTAGAATAAATGAACCGTGTTTCCTACACACACGGACCATATCTAGTTCAACTCTGCTTCTGAAACTGATACACCACAGGTCCTCTAACATCCAATGCTTTTCAGTTAAGAGCGAGAAACGTGTGAGCTTCGTTAAAGATGTAGCTTCCTTTGAGCTGAAAAGTGAGTGCGTTTACCTGAAACGAAGTCTTGCTTGTAGGAAGACACAGAGCCTGGCAATTAACTCCGATTCTGAAGGGAAACACACAGCACAGTTCTCATCCATGAAAAACACTCTTCCTTAGAGCAAGAAGCACTCTCTGGCTTTCTCAAGTCTCTAATAAGGCGGGAAACGTGAGTGTGCTCAGAACAAAAGAACCGAGTTTCCTACACACCGGGACCATATCCAGTTTAACTCTGCTTCTGAAACTGATACAAACCACAGGTCCTCTAACATCCAATGCTATTCAGTTAAGAGGGAGAAACGCGTGAGCTTTGTGAATGATGTAGCTTCCTTTGAGCTGAAAAGTGAGTGCGTTTACCTGAAACGAAGTCTTGCTTGTAGGAAGACACAGAGCCTGGCAATTAACTCCGATTCTGAAGGGAAACACACAGCACAGTTCGCATCCATGAAACACACTCTGCTTTAGAGCAAGAAGCACTCCCTTGCTTTCTCAAGTCTGTAATAAAGCAGGAAACGTGAGTGTGCTTAGAAGAAAAGAACCGTGTTTCCTACACACACGGACCATATCTAGTTCAACTCTGCTTCTGAAACTGATACACCACAGGTCCTCTAACATCCAATGCTTTTCAGTTAAGAGCGAGAAACGTGTGAGCTTCGTTAAAGATGTAGCTTCCTTTGAGCTGAAAAGTGAGGGCGTTTACCTGAATAGAAGTCTTGCTTGTAGGAAGAAACAGAGCCTGGCAATTAACTCCGATTCTGAAGGGAAACACACAGCACAGTTCTCATCCATGAAACACACTCTTCTTTAGAGCAAGAAACACTCTCTGGCTTTCTCAAGTCTCTAATAAGGCGGGAAACGTGAGTGTGCTCAGAACAAAAGAACCGTGTTTCCTACACACAGGGACCATATCCAGTTTAACTCTGCTTCTGAAACTGATACAAACCACAGGTCCTCTAACATCCAATGCTATTCAGTTAAGAGCGAGGAACGTGTGAGCTTCGTGAATGATGTAGCTTCCTTTGAGCTGAAAAGTGAGTGCGTTTACCTGAAACGAAGTCTTGCTTGTAGGAAGACACAGAGCCTGGCAATTAACTCCGATTCTGAAGGGAAACACACAGCACAGTTCTCATCCATGAAACACAGTCTGCTTTAGAGCAAGAAGCACTCTCTTGCTTCCTTAAGTCTCTAATAAGGCAGGAAACGTGAGTGTGCTTAGAACAAAAGAACCGTGTTTACTACACACACGGACCATATCTAGTTCAACTCTGCTTCTGACACTGATACAAACCACAGGTCCTCTAACATCCAATGCTTTTCACTTAAGAGCGAGAAACGTGTGAGCATCGTGAATGATGTAGCTTCCTTTGAGCTGAAAAGTGAGTGCGTTTACCTGAAACGAAGTCTTGCTTGTAGGAAGACTCAGAGCATGGCAATTAACTCCGATTCTGAAGGGAAACACACAGCACAGTTCTCATCCATGAAACACACTCTTCTTTAGAGCAAGAAGCACTCTCTGGCTTTCTCAAGTCTCTAATAAGGCAGGAAACGTGAGTGTGCTCAGAACAAAAGAACCGTGTTTCCTACACACACGGACCATATCTAGTTCAACTCTGCTTATGAAACTGATACAAACCACAGGTCCTCTAACATCCAATGCTATTCAGGTAAGAGCGAGAACCGTGTGAGCTTCGTTAAAGATGTAGCTTCCTTTGAGTTGAAAAGTGAGTGCGTTTACCTGAAACGAAGTCTTGCTGGTAGGAAGACACAGAGCCTGGCATTTAACTCTGTTTCTGAAGGGAAACACACAGCACAGTTCTCATCCATGAAACATACTCTTCTTTAGAGCAAGAAGCAATCTCTTGCTTTCTCAAGTCTCCAATAAGGCCGGAAACGTGAGTGTGCTCAGAACAAATAACCGTGTTTCCTACACACACGGACCATATCTAGTTCAACTCTGCTTATGAAACTGATACAAACCACAGGTCCTCTAACATCCAATGCTTTTCAGTTAAGAGCGAGGAACGTGTGAGCTTCGTGACTGATGTAGCTTCCTTTGAGCTGAAAAGTGAGTGCGTTTACCTGAAACGAAGTCTTGCTTGTAGGAAGACACAGAGCCTGGCAATTAACTCCGATTCTGAAGGGAAACACACAGCACAGTTCTCATCCATGAAACACACTCTGCTTTAGAGCAAGAAGCACTCTCTTGCTTCCTTAAGTCTCTAATAAGGCAGGAAACGTGAGTGTGCTTAGAACAAAAGAACCCTGTTTCCTACACACACGGACCATATGTAGTTCAACTCTGCTTCTGACACTGATACAAACCACAGGTCCTCTAACATCCAATGCTTTTCAGTTAAGAGCGAGAAACGTGTGAGCATCGTGAATGATGTAGCTTCCTTTGAGCTGCAAAGTGAGTGCGTTTACCTGCAACGAAGTCTTGCTTGTAGGAAGACACAGAGCCTGGCAATTAACTCCGATTCTGAAGGGAAACACACAGCACAGTTGTCATCCATGAAACACACTCTTCCTTAGAGCAAGAAGCACTCTCTGGCTTTCTCAAGTCTCTAATAAGGCGGGAAACGTGAGTGTGCTCAGAACAAAAGAACCGTGTTTCCTACACACAGGGACCATATCCAGTTTAACTCTGCTTCTGAAACTGATACAAACCACAGGTCCTCTAACATCCAATGCTATTCAGTTAAGAGCGAGAAACGTGTGAGCTTCGTGAATGATGTAGCTTCCTTTGAGCTGAAAAGTGAGTGCGTTTACCTGAAAAGATGTCTTGCTTGTAGGAAGACACAGAGCCTGGCAATTAACTCCGATTCTGAAGGGAAACACACAGCACAGTTCTCATCCATGAAACACACTCTGCTTTAGAGCAAGAAGCACTCTCTAGCTTTCTCAGTCTCTAATAAGTTGGGAACGTGAGTGTGCTCAGAACAATAGAACCGTGTTTCCTACACACAGGGACCATATCCAGTTCAACTCTGTTTCTGAAACTGATACAAACCACAGGTCCTCTAACATCCAATGCTATTCAGTTAAGAGCGAGGAACGTGTGAGCTTCGTGAACATTGTAGCTTCGTTTGACCTGAAAAGTGAGTGCTGTTTACCTGAAACGAAGTCATGTTTGTAGGAAGACACAGATCCTGGCATTTAACTCTGTTTCTGAAGGGAAAGACACAGCACAGTTCTCATCCATGAAACACACTCTGCTTTAGAGCAAGAACCACTCTCTTGCTTCCTCAAGTCTCTAATAAGGCAGGAAACGTGAGTGTGCTTAGAATAAATGAACCGTGTTTCCTACACACACGGACCATATCTAGTTCAACTCTGCTTATGAAACTGATACAAACCACAGGTCCTCTAACATCCAATGCTATTCAGTCAAGAGCGAGAAACGTGTGAGCTTCGTTAAAGATGTAGCTTCCTTTGAGCTGAAAAGTGAGTGCGTTTACCTGAAACGAAGTCTTGCTTGTAGGAAGACACAGAGCCTGGCATTTAACTCTGTTTCTGAAGGGAAACACACAGCACTGTTCTCATCCATGAAACATACTCTTCTTTAGAGCAAGAAGCACTCTCTTGCTTTCTCAAGTCTCCGATAAGGCCGGAAACGTGAGTGTGCTCAGAACAAATAACCGTGTTTCCTACACACACGGACCATATCTAGTTCAACTCTGCTTATGAAACTGATACAAAGCACAGGTCCTCTAACATCCAATGCTTTTCAGTTAAGAGCGCGGAACGTGTGAGCTTCGTGAATGATGTAGATTCCTTTGAGCTGAAAAGTGAGTGCGTTTACCTGAAACGAAGTCTTGCTTGTAGGAAGACACAGAGCCTGGCAATTAACTCCGATTCTGAAGGGAAACACACAGCACAGTTCTCATCCATGAAACACACTCTGCTTTAGAGCAAGAAGCACTCCCTTGCTTTCTCAAGTCTGTAATAAAGCAGGAAATGTGAGTGTGCTTAGAAGAAAAGAACCGTGTTTCCTACACACACGGACCATATCTAGTTCAACTCTGCTTCTGAAACTGATACACCACAGGTCCTCTAACATCCAATGCTTTTCAGTTAAGAGCGAGAAACGTGTGAGCTTCGTTAAAGATGTAGCTTCCTTTGAGCTGAAAAGTGAGTGCGTTTACCTGAAACGAAGTCTTGCTTGTAGGAAGACACAGAGCCTGGCAATTAACTCCGATTCTGAAGGGAAACACACTGCACAGTTCTCATCCATGAAACACACTCTTCCTTAGAGCAAGAAGCACTCTCTGGCTTTCTCAAGTCTCTAATAAGGCGGGAAACATGAGTGTGCTTAGAACAAAAGAACCGTGTTTCCTACACACAGGGACCATATCCAGTTTAACTCTGCTTCTGAAACTGATACAAACCACAGGTCCTCTAACATCCAATGCTATTCAGTTAATAGCGAGGAACGTGTGAGCTTCGTGAACGATGTAGCTTCGTTTGACCTGAAAAGTGAGTGCTGTTTACCTGAAACGAAGTCATGCTTGTAGGAAGACACAGATCCTGGCATTTGACTCCGTTTCTGAAGGGAAAGACACAGCACAGTTCTCATCCATGAAACACACTCTGACTTAGAGCAAGAACCACTCTCTTGCTTCCTCAAGTCTCTAATAAGGCAGGAAACGTGAGTGTGCTTAGAATAAAAGAACCGTGTTTCCTACACACACCGACGATATCTAGTTCAACTCTGCTTCTGAAACTGATACACCACAGGTCCTCTAACATCCAATGCTTGTCAGTTAAGAGCGAGAAACGTGTGAGCTTCCTTAAAGATGTAGCTTCCTTTGAGCTGAAAAGTGAGTGTGTTTACCTGAAACGAATTCTTGCTTGTAGGAAGACACAGAGCCTGGCAATTAACTCCGATTCTGAAGGGAAACACACAGCACAGTTCTCATCCATGAAACACACTCTTCTTTAGAGCAAGAAGCACTCTCTGGCTTTCTCAAGTCTCTAATAAGGCGGGTAATGTGAGTGTGCTCAGAACAAAAGAACCGTGTTTCCTACACACAGGGACCATATCCAGTTCAACTCTGCTTCTGAAACTGATACAAACCACAGGTCCTCTAACATCCAATGCTATTCAGTTAAGAGCGAGAAACGTGTGAGCTTCGTTAAAGATGTAGCTTCCTTTGAGCTGAAAAGTGAGTGCGTTTACCTGAAACGAAGTCTTGCTTGTAGGAAGACACAGAGCCTGGCATTTAACTCCGTTTCTGAAGGGAAACACACAGCACAGTTCTCATCCATGAAACACACTCTTCTTTAGAGCAAGAAGCACTCTCTTGCTTTCTCAAGTCTCCGATAAGGCCGGAAACGTGAGTGTGCTGAGAACAAATAACCGTGTTTCCTACACACACGGACCATATCTAGTTCAACTCTGCTTCTGAAACTGATTCAAACCACAGGTCCTCTAACATCCAATGCTTTTCAGTTAAGAGCGAGAAACGTGTGAGCTTCGTGAATGATGTAGCTTCCTTTGAGCTGAAAAGTGAGTGCGTTTACCTGAAAGAATTCTTGCTTGTAGGAAGACACAGAGCCTGGCAATTAACTCCGATTCTGAAGGGAAACACACAGCACAGTTCTCATCCATGAAACACACTCTGCTTTAGAGCAAGAAGCACTCCCTTGCTTTCTCAAGTCTGTAATAAAGCAGGAAACGTGAGTGTGCTTACAAGAAAAGAACCGTGTTTCCTACACACACGGACCATATCTAGTTCAACTCTGCTTCTGAAACTGAAACAAACCACAGGTCCTCTAACATCCAATGCTTTTCAGTTAAGAGCGAGGAACGTGTGAGCTTCGTGAACGCTGTTGCTTCGTTTGAGCTGAAAAGTGAGTGCTGTTTACCTAAAACGATGTCTTGCTTGTAGGAAGACACAGAGCCTGGCATTTAACTCCGTTTCTGAAGGGAAACACACAGCACAGTTCTCATCCATGAAACATACTCTTCTTTAGAGCAAGAAGCAATCTCTTGCTTTCTCAAGTCTCCAATAAGGCCGGAAACGTGAGTGTGCTCAGAAAAATAACCGTGTTTCCTACACACACGGACCAATCTAGTTCAACTCTGCTTATGAAACTGATAAAAACCACAGGTCCTCTAACATCCAATGCTTTTCAGTTAAGAGCGAGGAACGTGTGAGCTTCGTGACTGATGTAGCTTCCTTTGAGCTGAAAAGTGAGTGCGTTTACCTGAAACGAAGTCTTGCTTGTAGGAAGACACAGAGCCTGGCATTTAACTCTGTTTCTGAAGGGAAACACACAGCACTGTTCTCATCCATGAAACATACTCTTCTTTAGAGCAAGAAGCACTCTCTTGCTTTCTCAAGTCTCCGATAAGGCCGGAAACGTGAGTGTGCTCAGAACAAATAACCGTGTTTCCTACACACACGGACCATATCTAGTTCAACTCTGCTTATGAAACTGATACAAACCACAGGTCCTCTAACATCCAATGCTTTTCAGTTAAGAGCGCGGAACGTGTGAGCTTCGTGAATGATGTAGATTCCTTTGAGCTGAAAAGTGAGTGCGTTTACCTGAAACGAAGTCTTGCTTGTAGGAAGACACAGAGCCTGGCAATTAACTCCGATTCTGAAGGGAAACACACAGCACAGTTCTCATCCATGAAACACACTCTGCTTTAGAGCAAGAAGCACTCTCTTGCTTCCTTAAGTCTCTAATAAGGCAGGAAACGTGAGTGTGCTTAGAACAAAAGAACCGTGTTTCCTACACACACGGACCATATCTAGTTCAACTCTGCTTCTGAAACTGATACACCACAGGTCCTCTAACATCCAATGCTTTTCAGTTAAGAGCGAGAAACGTGTGAGCTTCGTTAAAGATGTAGCTTCCTTTGAGCTGAAAAGTGAGTGCGTTTACCTGAAACGAAGTCTTGCTTGTAGGAAGACACAGAGCCTGGCAATTAACTCCGATTCTGAAGGGAAACACACAGCACAGTTCTCATCCATGAAAAACACTCTTCCTTAGAGCAAGAAGCACTCTCTGGCTTTCTCAAGTCTCTAATAAGGCGGGAAACGTGAGTGTGCTCAGAACAAAAGAACCGAGTTTCCTACACACCGGGACCATATCCAGTTTAACTCTGCTTCTGAAACTGATACAAACCACAGGTCCTCTAACATCCAATGCTATTCAGTTAAGAGGGAGAAACGCGTGAGCTTTGTGAATGATGTAGCTTCCTTTGAGCTGAAAAGTGAGTGCGTTTACCTGAAACGAAGTCTTGCTTGTAGGAAGACACAGAGCCTGGCAATTAACTCCGATTCTGAAGGGAAACACACAGCACAGTTCGCATCCATGAAACACACTCTGCTTTAGAGCAAGAAGCACTCCCTTGCTTTCTCAAGTCTGTAATAAAGCAGGAAACGTGAGTGTGCTTAGAAGAAAAGAACCGTGTTTCCTACACACACGGACCATATCTAGTTCAACTCTGCTTCTGAAACTGATACACCACAGGTCCTCTAACATCCAATGCTTTTCAGTTAAGAGCGAGAAACGTGTGAGATTCGTTAAAGATGTAGCTTCCTTTGAGCTGAAAAGTGAGGGCGTTTACCTGAAACGAAGTCTTGCTTGTAGGAAGAAACAGAGCCTGGCAATTAACTCCGATTCTGAAGGGAAACACACAGCACAGTTCTCATCCATGAAACACACTCTTCTTTAGAGCAAGAAGCACTCTCTGGCTTTCTCAAGTCTCTAATAAGGCGGGAAACGTGAGTGTGCTCAGAACAAAAGAACCGTGTTTCCTACACACAGGGACCATATCCAGTTTAACTCTGCTTCTGAAACTGATACAAACCACAGGTCCTCTAACATCCAATGCTATTCAGTTAAGAGCGAGGAACGTGTGAGCTTCGTGAATGATGTAGCTTCCTTTGAGCTGAAAAGTGAGTGCGTTTACCTGAAACGAAGTCTTGCTTGTAGGAAGACACAGAGCCTGGCAATTAACTCCGATTCTGAAGGGAAACACACAGCACAGTTCTCATCCATGAAACACAGTCTGCTTTAGAGCAAGAAGCACTCTCTTGCTTCCTTAAGTCTCTAATAAGGCAGGAAACGTGAGTGTGCTTAGAACAAAAGAACCGTGTTTACTACACACACGGACCATATCTAGTTCAACTCTGCTTCTGACACTGATACAAACCACAGGTCCTCTAACATCCAATGCTTTTCACTTAAGAGCGAGAAACGTGTGAGCATCGTGAATGATGTAGCTTCCTTTGAGCTGAAAAGTGAGTGCGTTTACCTGAAACGAAGTCTTGCTTGTAGGAAGACTCAGAGCATGGCAATTAACTCCGATTCTGAAGGGAAACACACAGCACAGTTCTCATCCATGAAACACACTCTTCTTTAGAGCAAGAAGCACTCTCTGGCTTTCTCAAGTCTCTAATAAGGCAGGAAACGTGAGTGTGCTCAGAACAAAAGAACCGTGTTTCCTACACACACGGACCATATCTAGTTCAACTCTGCTTATGAAACTGATACAAACCACAGGTCCTCTAACATCCAATGCTATTCAGGTAAGAGCGAGAAACGTGTGAGCTTCGTTAAAGATGTAGCTTCCTTTGAGTTGAAAAGTGAGTGCGTTTACCTGAAACGAAGTCTTGCTGGTAGGAAGACACAGAGCCTGGCATTTAACTCTGTTTCTGAAGGGAAACACACAGCACAGTTCTCATCCATGAAACATACTCTTCTTTAGAGCAAGAAGCAATCTCTTGCTTTCTCAAGTCTCCAATAAGGCCGGAAACGTGAGTGTGCTCAGAACAAATAACCGTGTTTCCTACACACACGGACCATATCTAGTTCAACTCTGCTTATGAAACTGATACAAACCACAGGTCCTCTAACATCCAATGCTTTTCAGTTAAGAGCGAGGAACGTGTGAGCTTAGTGACTGATGTAGCTTCCTTTGAGCTGAAAAGTGAGTGCGTTTACCTGAAACGAAGTCTTGCTTGTAGGAAGACACAGAGCCTGGCAATTAACTCCGATTCTGAAGGGAAACACACAGCACAGTTCTCATCCATGAAACACACTCTGCTTTAGAGCAAGAAGCACTCTCTTGCTTCCTTAAGTCTCTAATAAGGCAGGAAACGTGAGTGTGCTTAGAACAAAAGAACCGTGTTTCCTACACACACGGACCATATGTAGTTCAACTCTGCTTCTGACACTGATACAAACCACAGGTCCTCTAACATCCAATGCTTTTCAGTTAAGAGCGAGAAACGTGTGAGCATCGTGAATGATGTAGCTTCCTTTGAGCTGAAAAGTGAGTGCGTTTACCTGAAACGAAGTCTTGCTTGTAGGAAGACACAGAGCCTGGCAATTAACTCCGATTCTGAAGGGAAACACACAGCACAGTTGTCATCCATGAAACACACTCTTCCTTAGAGCAAGAAGCACTCTCTGGCTTTCTCAAGTCTCTAATAAGGCGGGAAACGTGAGTGTGCTCAGAACAAAAGAACCGTGTTTCCTACACACAGGGACCATATCCAGTTTAACTCTGCTTCTGAAACTGATACAAACCACAGGTCCTCTAACATCCAATGCTATTCAGTTAAGAGCGAGAAACGTGTGAGCTTCGTGAATGATGTAGCTTCCTTTGAGCTGAAAAGTGAGTGCGTTTACCTGAAAAGATGTCTTGCTTGTAGGAAGACACAGAGCCTGGCAATTAACTCCGATTCTGAAGGGAAACACACAGCACAGTTCTCATCCATGAAACACACTCTGCTTTAGAGCAAGAAGCACTCTCTAGCTTTCTCAGTCTCTAATAAGTTGGGAACGTGAGTGTGCTCAGAACAATAGAACCGTGTTTCCTACACACAGGGACCATATCCAGTTCAACTCTGTTTCTGAAACTGATACAAACCACAGGTCCTCTAACATCCAATGCTATTCAGTTAAGAGCGAGGAACGTGTGAGCTTCGTGAACATTGTAGCTTCGTTTGACCTGAAAAGTGAGTGCTGTTTACCTGAAACGAAGTCATGTTTGTAGGAAGACACAGATCCTGGCATTTAACTCTGTTTCTGAAGGGAAAGACACAGCACAGTTCTCATCCATGAAACACACTCTGCTTTAGAGCAAGAACCACTCTCTTGCTTCCTCAAGTCTCTAATAAGGCAGGAAACGTGAGTGTGCTTAGAATAAATGAACCGTGTTTCCTACACACACGGACCATATCTAGTTCAACTCTGCTTCTGAAACTGATACACCACAGGTCCTCTAACATCCAATGCTTTTCAGTTAAGAGCGAGAAACGTGTGAGCTTCGTTAAAGATGTAGCTTCCTTTGAGCTGAAAAGTGAGTGCGTTTACCTGAAACGAAGTCTTGCTTGTAGGAAGACACAGAGCCTGGCAATTAACTCCGATTCTGAAGGGAAACACACAGCACAGTTCTCATCCATGAAAAACACTCTTCCTTAGAGCAAGAAGCACTCTCTGGCTTTCTCAAGTCTCTAATAAGGCGGGAAACGTGAGTGTGCTCAGAACAAAAGAACCGAGTTTCCTACACACCGGGACCATATCCAGTTTAACTCTGCTTCTGAAACTGATACAAACCACAGGTCCTCTAACATCCAATGCTATTCAGTTAAGAGGGAGAAACGCGTGAGCTTTGTGAATGATGTAGCTTCCTTTGAGCTGAAAAGTGAGTGCGTTTACCTGAAACGAAGTCTTGCTTGTAGGAAGACACAGAGCCTGGCAATTAACTCCGATTCTGAAGGGAAACACACAGCACAGTTCGCATCCATGAAACACACTCTGCTTTAGAGCAAGAAGCACTCCCTTGCTTTCTCAAGTCTGTAATAAAGCAGGAAACGTGAGTGTGCTTAGAAGAAAAGAACCGTGTTTCCTACACACACGGACCATATCTAGTTCAACTCTGCTTCTGAAACTGATACACCACAGGTCCTCTAACATCCAATGCTTTTCAGTTAAGAGCGAGAAACGTGTGAGCTTCGTTAAAGATGTAGCTTCCTTTGAGCTGAAAAGTGAGGGCGTTTACCTGAATAGAAGTCTTGCTTGTAGGAAGAAACAGAGCCTGGCAATTAACTCCGATTCTGAAGGGAAACACACAGCACAGTTCTCATCCATGAAACACACTCTTCTTTAGAGCAAGAAACACTCTCTGGCTTTCTCAAGTCTCTAATAAGGCGGGAAACGTGAGTGTGCTCAGAACAAAAGAACCGTGTTTCCTACACACAGGGACCATATCCAGTTTAACTCTGCTTCTGAAACTGATACAAACCACAGGTCCTCTAACATCCAATGCTATTCAGTTAAGAGCGAGGAACGTGTGAGCTTCGTGAATGATGTAGCTTCCTTTGAGCTGAAAAGTGAGTGCGTTTACCTGAAACGAAGTCTTGCTTGTAGGAAGACACAGAGCCTGGCAATTAACTCCGATTCTGAAGGGAAACACACAGCACAGTTCTCATCCATGAAACACAGTCTGCTTTAGAGCAAGAAGCACTCTCTTGCTTCCTTAAGTCTCTAATAAGGCAGGAAACGTGAGTGTGCTTAGAACAAAAGAACCGTGTTTACTACACACACGGACCATATCTAGTTCAACTCTGCTTCTGACACTGATACAAACCACAGGTCCTCTAACATCCAATGCTTTTCACTTAAGAGCGAGAAACGTGTGAGCATCGTGAATGATGTAGCTTCCTTTGAGCTGAAAAGTGAGTGCGTTTACCTGAAACGAAGTCTTGCTTGTAGGAAGACTCAGAGCATGGCAATTAACTCCGATTCTGAAGGGAAACACACAGCACAGTTCTCATCCATGAAACACACTCTTCTTTAGAGCAAGAAGCACTCTCTGGCTTTCTCAAGTCTCTAATAAGGCAGGAAACGTGAGTGTGCTCAGAACAAAAGAACCGTGTTTCCTACACACACGGACCATATCTAGTTCAACTCTGCTTATGAAACTGATACAAACCACAGGTCCTCTAACATCCAATGCTATTCAGGTAAGAGCGAGAACCGTGTGAGCTTCGTTAAAGATGTAGCTTCCTTTGAGTTGAAAAGTGAGTGCGTTTACCTGAAACGAAGTCTTGCTGGTAGGAAGACACAGAGCCTGGCATTTAACTCTGTTTCTGAAGGGAAACACACAGCACAGTTCTCATCCATGAAACATACTCTTCTTTAGAGCAAGAAGCAATCTCTTGCTTTCTCAAGTCTCCAATAAGGCCGGAAACGTGAGTGTGCTCAGAACAAATAACCGTGTTTCCTACACACACGGACCATATCTAGTTCAACTCTGCTTATGAAACTGATACAAACCACAGGTCCTCTAACATCCAATGCTTTTCAGTTAAGAGCGAGGAACGTGTGAGCTTCGTGACTGATGTAGCTTCCTTTGAGCTGAAAAGTGAGTGCGTTTACCTGAAACGAAGTCTTGCTTGTAGGAAGACACAGAGCCTGGCAATTAACTCCGATTCTGAAGGGAAACACACAGCACAGTTCTCATCCATGAAACACACTCTGCTTTAGAGCAAGAAGCACTCTCTTGCTTCCTTAAGTCTCTAATAAGGCAGGAAACGTGAGTGTGCTTAGAACAAAAGAACCGTGTTTCCTACACACACGGACCATATGTAGTTCAACTCTGCTTCTGACACTGATACAAACCACAGGTCCTCTAACATCCAATGCTTTTCAGTTAAGAGCGAGAAACGTGTGAGCATCGTGAATGATGTAGCTTCCTTTGAGCTGCAAAGTGAGTGCGTTTACCTGCAACGAAGTCTTGCTTGTAGGAAGACACAGAGCCTGGCAATTAACTCCGATTCTGAAGGGAAACACACAGCACAGTTGTCATCCATGAAACACACTCTTCCTTAGAGCAAGAAGCACTCTCTGGCTTTCTCAAGTCTCTAATAAGGCGGGAAACGTGAGTGTGCTCAGAACAAAAGAACCGTGTTTCCTACACACAGGGACCATATCCAGTTTAACTCTGCTTCTGAAACTGATACAAACCACAGGTCCTCTAACATCCAATGCTATTCAGTTAAGAGCGAGAAACGTGTGAGCTTCGTGAATGATGTAGCTTCCTTTGAGCTGAAAAGTGAGTGCGTTTACCTGAAAAGATGTCTTGCTTGTAGGAAGACACAGAGCCTGGCAATTAACTCCGATTCTGAAGGGAAACACACAGCACAGTTCTCATCCATGAAACACACTCTGCTTTAGAGCAAGAAGCACTCTCTAGCTTTCTCAGTCTCTAATAAGTTGGGAACGTGAGTGTGCTCAGAACAATAGAACCGTGTTTCCTACACACAGGGACCATATCCAGTTCAACTCTGTTTCTGAAACTGATACAAACCACAGGTCCTCTAACATCCAATGCTATTCAGTTAAGAGCGAGGAACGTGTGAGCTTCGTGAACATTGTAGCTTCGTTTGACCTGAAAAGTGAGTGCTGTTTACCTGAAACGAAGTCATGTTTGTAGGAAGACACAGATCCTGGCATTTAACTCTGTTTCTGAAGGGAAAGACACAGCACAGTTCTCATCCATGAAACACACTCTGCTTTAGAGCAAGAACCACTCTCTTGCTTCCTCAAGTCTCTAATAAGGCAGGAAACGTGAGTGTGCTTAGAATAAATGAACCGTGTTTCCTACACACACGGACCATATCTAGTTCAACTCTGCTTATGAAACTGATACAAACCACAGGTCCTCTAACATCCAATGCTATTCAGTCAAGAGCGAGAAACGTGTGAGCTTCGTTAAAGATGTAGCTTCCTTTGAGCTGAAAAGTGAGTGCGTTTACCTGAAACGAAGTCTTGCTTGTAGGAAGACACAGAGCCTGGCATTTAACTCTGTTTCTGAAGGGAAACACACAGCACTGTTCTCATCCATGAAACATACTCTTCTTTAGAGCAAGAAGCACTCTCTTGCTTTCTCAAGTCTCCGATAAGGCCGGAAACGTGAGTGTGCTCAGAACAAATAACCGTGTTTCCTACACACACGGACCATATCTAGTTCAACTCTGCTTATGAAACTGATACAAAGCACAGGTCCTCTAACATCCAATGCTTTTCAGTTAAGAGCGCGGAACGTGTGAGCTTCGTGAATGATGTAGATTCCTTTGAGCTGAAAAGTGAGTGCGTTTACCTGAAACGAAGTCTTGCTTGTAGGAAGACACAGAGCCTGGCAATTAACTCCGATTCTGAAGGGAAACACACAGCACAGTTCTCATCCATGAAACACACTCTGCTTTAGAGCAAGAAGCACTCCCTTGCTTTCTCAAGTCTGTAATAAAGCAGGAAATGTGAGTGTGCTTAGAAGAAAAGAACCGTGTTTCCTACACACACGGACCATATCTAGTTCAACTCTGCTTCTGAAACTGATACACCACAGGTCCTCTAACATCCAATGCTTTTCAGTTAAGAGCGAGAAACGTGTGAGCTTCGTTAAAGATGTAGCTTCCTTTGAGCTGAAAAGTGAGTGCGTTTACCTGAAACGAAGTCTTGCTTGTAGGAAGACACAGAGCCTGGCAATTAACTCCGATTCTGAAGGGAAACACACTGCACAGTTCTCATCCATGAAACACACTCTTCCTTAGAGCAAGAAGCACTCTCTGGCTTTCTCAAGTCTCTAATAAGGCGGGAAACATGAGTGTGCTTAGAACAAAAGAACCGTGTTTCCTACACACAGGGACCATATCCAGTTTAACTCTGCTTCTGAAACTGATACAAACCACAGGTCCTCTAACATCCAATGCTATTCAGTTAATAGCGAGGAACGTGTGAGCTTCGTGAACGATGTAGCTTCGTTTGACCTGAAAAGTGAGTGCTGTTTACCTGAAACGAAGTCATGCTTGTAGGAAGACACAGATCCTGGCATTTGACTCCGTTTCTGAAGGGAAAGACACAGCACAGTTCTCATCCATGAAACACACTCTGACTTAGAGCAAGAACCACTCTCTTGCTTCCTCAAGTCTCTAATAAGGCAGGAAACGTGAGTGTGCTTAGAATAAAAGAACCGTGTTTCCTACACACACCGACGATATCTAGTTCAACTCTGCTTCTGAAACTGATACACCACAGGTCCTCTAACATCCAATGCTTGTCAGTTAAGAGCGAGAAACGTGTGAGCTTCCTTAAAGATGTAGCTTCCTTTGAGCTGAAAAGTGAGTGTGTTTACCTGAAACGAATTCTTGCTTGTAGGAAGACACAGAGCCTGGCAATTAACTCCGATTCTGAAGGGAAACACACAGCACAGTTCTCATCCATGAAACACACTCTTCTTTAGAGCAAGAAGCACTCTCTGGCTTTCTCAAGTCTCTAATAAGGCGGGTAATGTGAGTGTGCTCAGAACAAAAGAACCGTGTTTCCTACACACAGGGACCATATCCAGTTCAACTCTGCTTCTGAAACTGATACAAACCACAGGTCCTCTAACATCCAATGCTATTCAGTTAAGAGCGAGAAACGTGTGAGCTTCGTTAAAGATGTAGCTTCCTTTGAGCTGAAAAGTGAGTGCGTTTACCTGAAACGAAGTCTTGCTTGTAGGAAGACACAGAGCCTGGCATTTAACTCCGTTTCTGAAGGGAAACACACAGCACAGTTCTCATCCATGAAACACACTCTTCTTTAGAGCAAGAAGCACTCTCTTGCTTTCTCAAGTCTCCGATAAGGCCGGAAACGTGAGTGTGCTGAGAACAAATAACCGTGTTTCCTACACACACGGACCATATCTAGTTCAACTCTGCTTCTGAAACTGATTCAAACCACAGGTCCTCTAACATCCAATGCTTTTCAGTTAAGAGCGAGAAACGTGTGAGCTTCGTGAATGATGTAGCTTCCTTTGAGCTGAAAAGTGAGTGCGTTTACCTGAAAGAATTCTTGCTTGTAGGAAGACACAGAGCCTGGCAATTAACTCCGATTCTGAAGGGAAACACACAGCACAGTTCTCATCCATGAAACACACTCTGCTTTAGAGCAAGAAGCACTCCCTTGCTTTCTCAAGTCTGTAATAAAGCAGGAAACGTGAGTGTGCTTACAAGAAAAGAACCGTGTTTCCTACACACACGGACCATATCTAGTTCAACTCTGCTTCTGAAACTGAAACAAACCACAGGTCCTCTAACATCCAATGCTTTTCAGTTAAGAGCGAGGAACGTGTGAGCTTCGTGAACGCTGTTGCTTCGTTTGAGCTGAAAAGTGAGTGCTGTTTACCTAAAACGATGTCTTGCTTGTAGGAAGACACAGAGCCTGGCATTTAACTCCGTTTCTGAAGGGAAACACACAGCACAGTTCTCATCCATGAAACACACTCTTCCTTAGAGCAAGAAGCACTCTCTGGCTTTCTCAAGTCTCTAATAAGGCGGGAAACGTGAGTGTGCTCAGAACAAAAGAACCGTGTTTCCTACACACAGGGACCATATCCAGTTTAACTCTGCTTCTGAAACTGATACAAACCACAGGTCCTCTAACATCCAATGCTATTCAGTTAAGAGCGAGAAACGTGTGAGCTTCGTGAATGATGTAGCTTCCTTTGAGCTGAAAAGTGAGTGCGTTTACCTGAAACGATGTCTTGCTTGTAGGAAGACACAGAGCCTGGCAATTAACTCCGATTCTGAAGGGAAACACACAGCACAGTTCTCATCCATGAAACACACTCTGCTTTAGAGCAAGAAGCACTCTCTGGCTTTCTCAGTCTCTAATAAGGCGGGAACGTGAGTGTGCTCAGAACAAAAGAACCGTGTTTCCTACACACAGGGACCATATCCAGTTCAACTCTGTTTCTGAAACTGATACAAACCACAGGTCCTCTAACATCCAATGCTATTCAGTTAAGAGCGCGGAACGTGTGAGCTTCGTGAATGATGTAGATTCCTTTGAGCTGAAAAGTGAGTGCGTTTACCTGAAACGAAGTCTTGCTTGTAGGAAGACACAGAGCCTGGCAATTAACTCCGATTCTGAAGGGAAACACACAGCACAGTTCTCATCCATGAAACACACTCTGCTTTAGAGCAAGAAGCACTCTCTTGCTTCCTTAAGTCTCTAATAAGGCAGGAAACGTGAGTGTGCTTAGAACAAAAGAACCGTGTTTCCTACACACACGGACCATATCTAGTTCAACTCTGCTTCTGAAACTGATACACCACAGGTCCTCTAACATCCAATGCTTTTCAGTTAAGAGCTAGAAACGTGTGAGCTTCGTGAAAGATGTAGCTTCCTTTGAGCTGAAAAGTGAGTGCGTTTACCTGAAACGAAGTCTTGCTTGTAGGAAGACACAGAGCCTGGCAATTAACTCCGATTCTGAAGGGAAACACACAGCACAGTTCTCATCCATGAAAAACACTCTTCCTTAGAGCAAGAAGCACTCTCTGGCTTTCTCAAGTCTCTAATAAGGCGGGAAACGTGAGTGTGCTCAGAACAAAAGAACCGTGTTTCCTACACACCGGGACCATATCCAGTTTAACTCTGCTTCTGAAACTGATACAAACCACAGGTCCTCTAACATCCAATGCTATTCAGTTAAGAGCGAGAAACGTGTGAGCTTCGTGAATGATGTAGCTTCCTTTGAGCTGAAAAGTGAGTGCGTTTACCTGAAACGATGTCTTGCTTGTAGGAAGACACAGAGCCTGGCAATTAACTCCGATTCTGAAGGAAAACACACAGCACCGTTCTCATCCATGAAACACACTCTGCTTTAGAGCAAGAAGCACTCTCTTGCTTCCTTAAGTCTCTAATAAGGCAGGAAACGTGAGTGTGCTTAGAACAAAAGAACCGTGTTTCCTACACACACGGACCATATCTAGTTCAACTCTGCTTCTGAAACTGATACAAACCACAGGTCCTCTAACATCCAATGATTTTCAGTTAAGAGGGAGAAACGCGTGAGCTTTGTGAATGATGTAGCTTCCTTTGAGCTGAAAAGTGAGTGCGTTTACCTGAAACGAAGTCTTGCTTGTAGGAAGACACAGAGCCTGGCAATTAACTCCGATTCTGAAGGGAAACACACAGCACAGTTCTCATCCATGAAACACACTCTGCTTTAGAGCAAGAAGCACTCCCTTGCTTTCTCAAGTCTGTAATAAAGCAGGAAACGTGAGTGTGCTTAGAAGAAAAGAACCGTGTTTCCTACACACACGGACCATATCTAGTTCAACTCTGCTTCTGAAACTGATACACCACAGGTCCTCTAACATCCAATGCTTTTCAGTTAAGAGCGAGAAACGTGTGAGCTTCCTTAAAGATGTAGCTTCCTTTGAGCTGAAAAGTGAGGGCGTTTACCTGAAACGAAGTCTTGCTTGTAGGAAGACACAGAGCCTGGCAATTAACTCCGATTCTGAAGGGAAACACACAGCACAGTTCTCATCCATGAAACACACTCTTCTTTAGAGCAAGAAGCACTCTCTGGCTTTCTCAAGTCTCCAATAAGGCCGGAAACGTGAGTGTGCTCAGAAAAAATAACCGTGTTTCCTACACACACGGACCATATCTAGTTCAACTCTGCTTATGAAACTGATACAAACCACAGGTCCTCTAACATCCAATGCTTTTCAGTTAAGAGCGAGGAACGTGTGAGCTTCGTGACTGATGTAGCTTCCTTTGAGCTGAAAAGTGAGTGCGTTTACCTGAAACGAAGTCTTGCTTGTAGGAAGACACAGAGCCTGGCAATTAACTCCGATTCTGAAGGGAAACACACAGCACAGTTCTCATCCATGAAACACACTCTGCTTTAGAGCAAGAAGCACTCTCTTGCTTCCTTAAGTCTCTAATAAGGCAGGAAACGTGAGTGTGCTTAGAACAAAAGAACCGTGTTTCCTACACACACGGACCATATGTAGTTCAACTCTGCTTCTGACACTGATACAAACCACAGGTCCTCTAACATCCAATGCTATTCAGTTAAGAGCGAGAAACGTGTGAGCTTCGTGAATGATGTAGCTTCCTTTGAGCTGAAAAGTGAGTGCGTTTACCTGAAACGATGTCTTGCTTGTAGGAAGACACAGAGCCTGGCAATTAACTCCGATTCTGAAGGGAAACACACAGCACAGTTCTCATCCATGAAACACACTCTGCTTTAGAGCAAGAAGCACTCTCTGGCTTTCTCAGTCTCTAATAAGGCGGGAACGTGAGTGTGCTCAGAACAAAAGAACCGTGTTTCCTACACACAGGGACCATATCCAGTTCAACTCTGTTTCTGAAACTGATACAAACCACAGGTCCTCTAACATCCAATGCTATTCAGTTAAGAGCGAGGAACGTGTGAGCTTCGTGAACAATGTAGCTTCGTTTGACCTGAAAAGTGAGTGCTGTTTACCTGAAACGAAGTCATGCTTGTAGGAAGACACAGATCCTGGCATTTAACTCTGTTTCTGAAGGGAAAGACACAGCACAGTTCTCATCCATGAAACACACTCTGCTTTAGAGCAAGAACCACTCTCTTGCTTCCTCAAGTCTCTAATAAGGCAGGAAACGTGAGTGTGCTTAGAATAAATGAACCGTGTTTCCTACACACACGGACCATATCTAGTTCAACTCTGCTTATGAAACTGATACAAACCACAGGTCCTCTAACATCCAATGCTATTCAGTTAAGAGCGAGAAACGTGTGAGCTTCGTTAAAGATGTAGCTTCCTTTGAGCTGAAAAGTGAGTGCGTTTACCTGAAACGAAGTCTTGCTTGTAGGAAGACACAGAGCCTGGCATTTAACTCTGTTTCTGAAGGGAAACACACAGCACTGTTCTCATCCATGAAACATACTCTTCTTTAGAGCAAGAAGCACTCTCTTGCTTTCTCAAGTCTCCGATAAGGCCGGAAACGTGAGTGTGCTCAGAACAAATAACCGTGTTTCCTACACACACGGACCATATCTAGTTCAACTCTGCTTATGAAACTGATACAAACTACAGGTCCTCTAACATCCAATGCTTTTCAGTTAAGAGCGCGGAACGTGTGAGCTTCGTGAATGATGTAGATTCCTTTGAGCTGAATAGTGAGTGCGTTTACCTGAAACGAAGTCTTGCTTGTAGGAAGACACAGAGCCTGGCAATTAACTCAGATTCTGAAGGGAAACACACAGCACAGTTCTCATCCATGAAACACACTCTGCTTTAGAGCAAGAAGCACTCTCTTGCTTCCTTAAGTCTCTAATAAGGCAGGAAACGTGAGTGTGCTTAGAACAAAAGAACCGTGTTTCCTACACACACGGACCATATCTAGTTCAACTCTGCTTCTGAAACTGATACACCACAGGTCCTCTAACATCCAATGCTTTTCAGTTAAGAGCTAGAAACGTGTGAGCTTCGTGAAAGATGTAGCTTCCTTTGAGCTGAAAAGTGAGTGCGTTTACCTGAAACGAAGTCTTGCTTGTAGGAAGACACAGAGCCTGGCAATTAACTCCGATTCTGAAGGGAAACACACAGCACAGTTCTCATCCATGAAAAACACTCTTCCTTAGAGCAAGAAGCACTCTCTGGCTTTCTCAAGTCTCTAATAAGGCGGGAAACGTGAGTGAGCTCAGAACAAAAGAACCGTGTTTCCTACACACCGGGACCATATCCAGTTTAACTCTGCTTCTGAAACTGATACAAACCACAGGTCCTCTAACATCCAATGCTATTCAGTTAAGAGCGAGAAACGTGTGAGCTTCGTGAATGATGTAGCTTCCTTTGAGCTGAAAAGTGAGTGCGTTTACCTGAAACGATGTCTTGCTTGTAGGAAGACACAGATCCTGGCAATTAACTCCGATTCTGAAGGAAAACACACAGCACAGTTCTCATCCATGAAACACACTCTGCTTTAGAGCAAGAAGCACTCTCTTGCTTCCTTAAGTCACTAATAAGGCAGGAAACGTGAGTGTGCTTAGAACAAAAGAACCGTGTTTCCTACACACACGGACCATATCTAGTTCAACTCTGCTTCTGAAACTGATACAAACCACAGGTCCTCTAACATCCAATGATTTTCAGTTAAGAGGGAGAAACGCGTGAGCTTTGTGAATGATGTAGCTTCCTTTGAGCTGAAAAGTGAGTGCGTTTACCTGAAACGAAGTCTTGCTTGTAGGAAGACACAGAGCCTGGCAATTAACTCCGATTCTGAAGGGAAACACACAGCACAGTTCTCATCCATGAAACACACTCTGCTTTAGAGCAAGAAGCACTCCCTTGCTTTCTCAAGTCTGTAATAAAGCAGGAAACGTGAGTGTGCTTAGAAGAAAAGAACCGTGTTTCCTACACACACGGACCATATCTAGTTCAACTCTGCTTCTGAAACTGATACACCACAGGTCCTCTAACATCCAATGCTTTTCAGTTAAGAGCGAGAAACGTGTGAGCTTCCTTAAAGATGTAGCTTCCTTTGAGCTGAAAAGTGAGGGCGTTTACCTGAAACGAAGTCTTGCTTGTAGGAAGACACAGAGCCTGGCAATTAACTCCGATTCTGAAGGGAAACACACAGCACAGTTCTCATCCATGAAACACACTCTTCTTTAGAGCAAGAAGCACTCTCTGGCTTTCTCAAGTCTCCAATAAGGCCGGAAACGTGAGTGTGCTCAGAACAAATAACCGTGTTTCCTACACACACGGACCATATCTAGTTCAACTCTGCTTATGAAACTGATACAAACCACAGGTCCTCTAACATCCAATGCTTTTCAGTTAAGAGCGAGGAACGTGTGAGCTTCGTGACTGATGTAGCTTCCTTTGAGCTGAAAAGTGAGTGCGTTTACCTGAAACGAAGTCTTGCTTGTAGGAAGACACAGAGCCTGGCAATTAACTCCGATTCTGAAGGGAAACACACAGCACAGTTCTCATCCATGAAACACACTCTGCTTTAGAGCAAGAAGCACTCTCTTGCTTCCTTAAGTCTCTAATAAGGCAGGAAACGTGAGTGTGCTTAGAACAAAAGAACCGTGTTTCCTACACACACGGACCATATGTAGTTCAACTCTGCTTCTGACACTGATACAAACCACAGGTCCTCTAACATCCAATGCTATTCAGTTAAGAGCGAGAAACGTGTGAGCTTCGTGAATGATGTAGCTTCCTTTGAGCTGAAAAGTGAGTGCGTTTACCTGAAACGATGTCTTGCTTGTAGGAAGACACAGAGCCTGGCAATTAACTCCGATTCTGAAGGGAAACACACAGCACAGTTCTCATCCATGAAACACACTCTGCTTTAGAGCAAGAAGCACTCTCTGGCTTTCTCAGTCTCTAATAAGGCGGGAACGTGAGTGTGCTCAGAACAAAAGAACCGTGTTTCCTACACACAGGGACCATATCCAGTTCAACTCTGTTTCTGAAACTGATACAAACCACAGGTCCTCTAACATCCAATGCTATTCAGTTAAGAGCGAGGAACGTGTGAGCTTCGTGAACAATGTAGCTTCGTTTGACCTGAAAAGTGAGTGCTGTTTACCTGAAATGAAGTCATGCTTGTAGGAAGACACAGATCCTGGCATTTAACTCTGTTTCTGAAGGGAAAGACACAGCACAGTTCTCATCCATGAAACACACTCTGCTTTAGAGCAAGAACCACTCTCTTGCTTCCTCAAGTCTCTAATAAGGCAGGAAACGTGAGTGTGCTTAGAATAAATGAACCGTGTTTCCTACACACACGGACCATATCTAGTTCAACTCTGCTTATGAAACTGATACAAACCACAGGTCCTCTAACATCCAATGCTATTCAGTTAAGAGCGAGAAACGTGTGAGCTTCGTTAAAGATGTAGCTTCCTTTGAGCTGAAAAGTGAGTGCGTTTACCTGAAACGAAGTCTTGCTTGTAGGAAGACACAGAGCCTGGCATTTAACTCTGTTTCTGAAGGGAAACACACAGCACTGTTCTCATCCATGAAACATACTCTTCTTTAGAGCAAGAAGCACTCTCTTGCTTTCTCAAGTCTCCGATAAGGCCGGAAACGTGAGTGTGCTCAGAACAAATAACCGTGTTTCCTACACACACGGACCATATCTAGTTCAACTCTGCTTATGAAACTGATACAAACTACAGGTCCTCTAACATCCAATGCTTTTCAGTTAAGAGCGCGGAACGTGTGAGCTTCGTGAATGATGTAGATTCCTTTGAGCTGAAAAGTGAGTGCGTTTACCTGAAACGAAGTCTTGCTTGTAGGAAGACACAGAGCCTGGCAATTAACTCCGATTCTGAAGGGAAACACACAGCACAGTTCTCATCCATGAAACACACTCTGCTTTAGAGCAAGAAGCACTCTCTTGCTTCCTTAAGTCTCTAATAAGGCAGGAAACGTGAGTGTGCTTAGAACAAAAGAACAGTGTTTCCTACACACACGGACCATATCTAGTTCAACTCTGCTTCTGAAACTGATACACCACAGGTCCTCTAACATCCAATGCTTTTCAGTTAAGAGCTAGAAACGTGTGAGCTTCGTGAAAGATGTAGCTTCCTTTGAGCTGAAAAGTGAGTGCGTTTACCTGAAACGAAGTCTTGCTTGTAGGAAGACACAGAGCCTGGCAATTAACTCCGATTCTGAAGGGAAACACACAGCACAGTTCTCATCCATGAAAAACACTCTTCCTTAGAGCAAGAAGCACTCTCTGGCTTTCTCAAGTCTCTAATAAGGCGGGAAACGTGAGTGTGCTCAGAACAAAAGAACCATGTTTCCTACACACCGGGACCATATCCAGTTTAACTCTGCTTCTGAAACTGATACAAACCACAGGTCCTCTAACATCCAATGCTATTCAGTTAAGAGCGAGAAACGTGTGAGCTTCGTGAATGATGTAGCTTCCTTTGAGCTGAAAAGTGAGTGCGTTTACCTGAAACGATGTCTTGCTTGTAGGAAGACACAGATCCTGGCAATTAACTCCGATTCTGAAGGAAAACACACAGCACAGTTCTCATCCATGAAACACACTCTGCTTTAGAGCAAGAAGCACTCTCTTGCTTCCTTAAGTCACTAATAAGGCAGGAAACGTGAGTGTGCTTAGAACAAAAGAACCGTGTTTCCTACACACACGGACCATATCTAGTTCAACTCTGCTTCTGAAACTGATACAAACCACAGGTCCTCTAACATCCAATGATTTTCAGTTAAGAGGGAGAAACGCGTGAGCTTTGTGAATGATGTAGCTTCCTTTGAGCTGAAAAGTGAGTGCGTTTACCTGAAACGAAGTCTTGCTTGTAGGAAGACACAGAGCCTGGCAATTAACTCCGATTCTGAAGGGAAACACACAGCACAGTTCTCATCCATGAAACACACTCTGCTTTAGAGCAAGAAGCACTCCCTTGCTTTCTCAAGTCTGTAATAAAGCAGGAAACGTGAGTGTGCTTAGAAGAAAAGAACCGTGTTTCCTACACACACGGACCATATCTAGTTCAACTCTGCTTCTGAAACTGATACACCACAGGTCCTCTAACATCCAATGCTTTTCAGTTAAGAGCGAGAAACGTGTGATTTTCGTTAAAGATGTAGCTTCCTTTGAGCTGAAAAGTGAGGGCGTTTACCTGAAACGAAGTCTTGCTTGTAGGAAGACACAGAGCCTGGCAATTAACTCCGATTCTGAAGGGAAACACACAGCACAGTTCTCATCCATGAAACACACTCTTCTTTAGAGCAAGAAGCACTCTCTGGCTTTCTCAAGTCTCTAATAACGCGGGAAACGTGAGTGTGCTCAGAACAAAAGAACCGTGTTTCCTACACACAGGGACCATATCCAGTTTAACTCTGCTTCTGAAACTGATACAAACCACAGGTCCTCTAACATCCAATGCTATTCAGTTAAGAGCGAGGAACGTGTGAGCTTCGTGAATGATGTAGCTTCCTTTGAGCTGAAAAGTGAGTGCGTTTACCTGAAACGAAGTCTTGCTTGTAGGAAGACACAGAGCCTGGCATTTAACTCTGTTTCTGAAGGGAAACACACAGCACTGTTCTCATCCATGAAACATACTCTTCTTTAGAGCAAGAAGCACTCTCTTGCTTTCTCAAGTCTCCGATAAGGCCGGAAACGTGAGTGTGCTCAGAACAAATAACCGTGTTTCCTACACACACGGACCATATCTAGTTCAACTCTGCTTATGAAACTGATACAAACCACAGGTCCTCTAACATCCAATGCTTTTCAGTTAAGAGCGCGGAACGTGTGAGCTTCGTGAATGATGTAGATTCCTTTGAGCTGAAAAGTGAGTGCGTTTACCTGAAACGAAGTCTTGCTTGTAGGAAGACACAGAGCCTGGCAATTAACTCCGATTCTGAAGGGAAACACACAGCACAGTTCTCATCCATGAAACACACTCTGCTTTAGAGCAAGAAGCACTCTCTTGCTTCCTTAAGTCTCTAATAAGGCAGGAAACGTGAGTGTGCTTAGAACAAAGAACCGTGTTTCCTACACACAGGGACCATATCTAGTTCAACTCTGCTTCTGAAACTGATACACCACAGGTCCTCTAACATCCAATGCTTTTCAGTTAAGAGCGAGAAACGTGTGAGCTTCGTTAAAGATGTAGCTTCCTTTGAGCTGAAAAGTGAGTGCGTTTACCTGAAACGAAGTCTTGCTTGTAGGAAGACACAGAGCCTGGCAATTAACTCCGATTCTGAAGGGAAACACACAGCACAGTTCTCATCCATGAAAAACACTCTTCCTTAGAGCAAGAAGCACTCTCTGGCTTTCTCAAGTCTCTAATAAGGCGGGAAACGTGAGTGTGCTCAGAACAAAAGAACCGAGTTTCCTACACACCGGGACCATATCCAGTTTAACTCTGCTTCTGAAACTGATACAAACCACAGGTCCTCTAACATCCAATGCTATTCAGTTAAGAGGGAGAAACGCGTGAGCTTTGTGAATGATGTAGCTTCCTTTGAGCTGAAAAGTGAGTGCGTTTACCTGAAACGAAGTCTTGCTTGTAGGAAGACACAGAGCCTGGCAATTAACTCCGATTCTGAAGGGAAACAAACAGCACAGTTCGCATCCATGAAACACACTCTGCTTTAGAGCAAGAAGCACTCCCTTGCTTTCTCAAGTCTGTAATAAAGCAGGAAACGTGAGTGTGCTTAGAAGAAAAGAACCGTGTTTCCTACACACACGGACCATATCTAGTTCAACTCTGCTTCTGAAACTGATACACCACAGGTCCTCTAACATCCAATGCTTTTCAGTTAAGAGCGAGAAACGTGTGAGCTTCGTTAAAGATGTAGCTTCCTTTGAGCTGAAAAGTGAGGGCGTTTACCTGAAACGAAGTCTTGCTTGTAGGAAGAAACAGAGCCTGGCAATTAACTCCGATTCTGAAGGGAAACACACAGCACAGTTCTCATCCATGAAACACACTCTTCTTTAGAGCAAGAAGCACTCTCTGGCTTTCTCAAGTTTCTAATAAGGCGGGAAACGTGAGTGTGCTCAGAACAAAAGAACCGTGTTTCCTACACACAGGGACCATATCCAGTTTAACTCTGCTTCTGAAACTGATACAAACCACAGGTCCTCTAACATCCAATGCTATTCAGTTAAGAGCGAGGAACGTGTGAGCTTCGTGAATGATGTAGCTTCCTTTGAGCTGAAAAGTGAGTGCGTTTACCTGAAACGAAGTCTTGCTTGTAGGAAGACACAGAGCCTGGCAATTAACTCCGATTCTGAAGGGAAACACACAGCACAGTTCTCATCCATGAAACACAGTCTGCTTTAGAGCAAGAAGCACTCTCTTGCTTCCTTAAGTCTCTAATAAGGCAGGAAACGTGAGTGTGCTTAGAACAAAAGAACCGTGTTTACTACACACACGGACCATATCTAGTTCAACTCTGCTTCTGACACTGATACAAACCACAGGTCCTCTAACATCCAATGCTTTTCACTTAAGAGCGAGAAACGTGTGAGCATCGTGAATGATGTAGCTTCCTTTGAGCTGAAAAGTGAGTGCGTTTACCTGAAACGAAGTCTTGCTTGTAGGAAGACTCAGAGCATGGCAATTAACTCCGATTCTGAAGGGAAACACACAGCACAGTTCTCATCCATGAAACACACTCTTCTTTAGAGCAAGAAGCACTCTCTGGCTTTCTCAAGTCTCTAATAAGGCAGGAAACGTGAGTGTGCTCAGAACAAAAGAACCGTGTTTCCTACACACACGGACCATATCTAGTTCAACTCTGCTTATGAAACTGATACAAACCACAGGTCCTCTAACATCCAATGCTATTCAGGTAAGAGCGAGAAACGTGTGAGCTTCGTTAAAGATGTAGCTTCCTTTGAGTTGAAAAGTGAGTGCGTTTACCTGAAACGAAGTCTTGCTGGTAGGAAGACACAGAGCCTGGCATTTAACTCTGTTTCTGAAGGGAAACACACAGCACAGTTCTCATCCATGAAACATACTCTTCTTTAGAGCAAGAAGCAATCTCTTGCTTTCTCAAGTCTCCAATAAGGCCGGAAACGTGAGTGTGCTCAGAACAAATAACCGTGTTTCCTACACACACGGACCATATCTAGTTCAACTCTGCTTATGAAACTGATACAAACCACAGGTCCTCTAACATCCAATGCTTTTCAGTTAAGAGCGAGGAACGTGTGAGCTTCGTGACTGATGTAGCTTCCTTTGAGCTGAAAAGTGAGTGCGTTTACCTGAAACGAAGTCTTGCTTGTAGGAAGACACAGAGCCTGGCAATTAACTCCGATTCTGAAGGGAAACACACAGCACAGTTCTCATCCATGAAACACACTCTGCTTTAGAGCAAGAAGCACTCTCTTGCTTCCTTAAGTCTCTAATAAGGCAGGAAACGTGAGTGTGCTTAGAACAAAAGAACCGTGTTTCCTACACACACGGACCATATGTAGTTCAACTCTGCTTCTGACACTGATACAAACCACAGGTCCTCTAACATCCAATGCTTTTCAGTTAAGAGCGAGAAACGTGTGAGCATCGTGAATGATGTAGCTTCCTTTGAGCTGCAAAGTGAGTGCGTTTACCTGCAACGAAGTCTTGCTTGTAGGAAGACACAGAGCCTAGCAATTAACTCCGATTCTGAAGGGAAACACACAGCACAGTTGTCATCCATGAAACACACTCTTCCTTAGAGCAAGAAGCACTCTCTGGCTTTCTCAAGTCTCTAATAAGGCGGGAAACGTGAGTGTGCTCAGAACAAAAGAACCGTGTTTCCTACACACAGGGACCATATCCAGTTTAACTCTGCTTCTGAAACTGATACAAACCACAGGTCCTCTAACATCCAATGCTATTCAGTTAAGAGCGAGAAACGTGTGAGCTTCGTGAATGATGTAGCTTCCTTTGAGCTGAAAAGTGAGTGCGTTTACCTGAAAAGATGTCTTGCTTGTAGGAAGACACAGAGCCTGGCAATTAACTCCATTTCTGAAGGGAAACACACAGCACAGTTCTCATCCATGAAACACACTCTGCTTTAGAGCAAGAAGCACTCTCTAGCTTTCTCAGTCTCTAATAAGTTGGGAACGTGAGTGTGCTCAGAACAATAGAACCGTGTTTCCTACACACAGGGACCATATCCAGTTCAACTCTGTTTCTGAAACTGATACAAACCACAGGTCCTCTAACATCCAATGCTATTCAGTTAAGAGCGAGGAACGTGTGAGCTTCGTGAACATTGTAGCTTCGTTTGACCTGAAAAGTGAGTGCTGTTTACCTGAAACGAAGTCATGTTTGTAGGAAGACACAGATCCTGGCATTTAACTCTGTTTCTGAAGGGAAAGACACAGCACAGTTCTCATCCATGAAACACACTCTGCTTTAGAGCAAGAACCACTCTCTTGCTTCCTCAAGTCTCTAATAAGGCAGGAAACGTGAGTGTGCTTAGAATAAATGAACCGTGTTTCCTACACACACGGACCATATCTAGTTCAACTCTGCTTCTGAAACTGATACACCACAGGTCCTCTAACATCCAATGCTTTTCAGTTAAGAGCGAGAAACGTGTGAGCTTCGTTAAAGATGTAGCTTCCTTTGAGCTGAAAAGTGAGTGCGTTTACCTGAAACGAAGTCTTGCTTGTAGGAAGACACAGAGCCTGGCAATTAACTCCGATTCTGAAGGGAAACACACAGCACAGTTCTCATCCATGAAAAACACTCTTCCTTAGAGCAAGAAGCACTCTCTGGCTTTCTCAAGTCTCTAATAAGGCGGGAAACGTGAGTGTGCTCAGAACAAAAGAACCGAGTTTTCTACACACCGGGACCATATCCAGTTTAACTCTGCTTCTGAAACTGATACAAACCACAGGTCCTCTAACATCCAATGCTATTCAGTTAAGAGCGAGGAACGTGTGAGCTTCGTGAATGATGTAGCTTCCTTTGAGCTGAAAAGTGAGTGCGTTTACCTGAAACGAAGTCTTGCTTGTAGGAAGACACAGAGCCTGGCAATTAACTCCGATTCTGAAGGGAAACACACAGCACAGTTCTCATCCATGAAACACAGTCTGCTTTAGAGCAAGAAGCACTCTCTTGCTTCCTTAAGTCTCTAATAAGGCAGGAAACGTGAGTGTGCTTAGAACAAAAGAACCGTGTTTACTACACACACGGACCATATCTAGTTCAACTCTGCTTCTGACACTGATACAAACCACAGGTCCTCTAACATCCAATGCTTTTCACTTAAGAGCGAGAAACGTGTGAGCATCGTGAATGATGTAGCTTCCTTTGAGCTGAAAAGTGAGTGCGTTTACCTGAAACGAAGTCTTGCTTGTAGGAAGACTCAGAGCATGGCAATTAACTCCGATTCTGAAGGGAAACACACAGCACAGTTCTCATCCATGAAACACACTCTTCTTTAGAGCAAGAAGCACTCTCTGGCTTTCTCAAGTCTCTAATAAGGCAGGAAACGTGAGTGTGCTCAGAACAAAAGAACCGTGTTTCCTACACACACGGACCATATCTAGTTCAACTCTGCTTATGAAACTGATACAAACCACAGGTCCTCTAACATCCAATGCTATTCAGGTAAGAGCGAGAAACGTGTGAGCTTCGTTAAAGATGTAGCTTCCTTTGAGTTGAAAAGTGAGTGCGTTTACCTGAAACGAAGTCTTGCTGGTAGGAAGACACAGAGCCTGGCATTTAACTCTGTTTCTGAAGGGAAACACACAGCACAGTTCTCATCCATGAAACATACTCTTCTTTAGAGCAAGAAGCAATCTCTTGCTTTCTCAAGTCTCCAATAAGGCCGGAAACGTGAGTGTGCTCAGAACAAATAACCGTGTTTCCTACACACACGGACCATATCTAGTTCAACTCTGCTTATGAAACTGATACAAACCACAGGTCCTCTAACATCCAATGCTTTTCAGTTAAGAGCGAGGAACGTGTGAGCTTCGTGACTGATGTAGCTTCCTTTGAGCTGAAAAGTGAGTGCGTTTACCTGAAACGAAGTCTTGCTTGTAGGAAGACACAGAGCCTGGCAATTAACTCCGATTCTGAAGGGAAACACACAGCACAGTTCTCATCCATGAAACACACTCTGCTTTAGAGCAAGAAGCACTCTCTTGCTTCCTTAAGTCTCTAATAAGGCAGGAAACGTGAGTGTGCTTAGAACAAAAGAACCGTGTTTCCTACACACACGGACCATATGTAGTTCAACTCTGCTTCTGACACTGATACAAACCACAGGTCCTCTAACATCCAATGCTTTTCAGTTAAGAGCGAGAAACGTGTGAGCATCGTGAATGATGTAGCTTCCTTTGAGCTGCAAAGTGAGTGCGTTTACCTGCAACGAAGTCTTGCTTGTAGGAAGACACAGAGCCTGGCAATTAACTCCGATTCTGAAGGGAAACACACAGCACAGTTGTCATCCATGAAACACACTCTTCCTTAGAGCAAGAAGCACTCTCTGGCTTTCTCAAGTCTCTAATAAGGCGGGAAACGTGAGTGTGCTCAGAACAAAAGAACCGTGTTTCCTACACACAGGGACCATATCCAGTTTAACTCTGCTTCTGAAACTGATACAAACCACAGGTCCTCTAACATCCAATGCTATTCAGTTAAGAGCGAGAAACGTGTGAGCTTCGTGAATGATGTAGCTTCCTTTGAGCTGAAAAGTGAGTGCGTTTACCTGAAAAGATGTCTTGCTTGTAGGAAGACACAGAGCCTGGCAATTAACTCCGATTCTGAAGGGAAACACACAGCACAGTTCTCATCCATGAAACACACTCTGCTTTAGAGCAAGAAGCACTCTCTAGCTTTCTCAGTCTCTAATAAGTTGGGAACGTGAGTGTGCTCAGAACAATAGAACCGTGTTTCCTACACACAGGGACCATATCCAGTTCAACTCTGTTTCTGAAACTGATACAAACCACAGGTCCTCTAACATCCAATGCTATTCAGTTAAGAGCGAGGAACGTGTGAGCTTCGTGAATGATGTAGCTTCCTTTGAGCTGAAAAGTGAGTGCGTTTACCTGAAACGAAGTCTTGCTTGTAGGAAGACACAGAGCCTGGCAATTAACTCCGATTCTGAAGGGAAACACACAGCACAGTTCTCATCCATGAAACACAGTCTGCTTTAGAGCAAGAAGCACTCTCTTGCTTCCTTAAGTCTCTAATAAGGCAGGAAACGTGAGTGTGCTTAGAACAAAAGAACCGTGTTTACTACACACACGGACCATATCTAGTTCAACTCTGCTTCTGACACTGATACAAACCACAGGTCCTCTAACATCCAATGCTTTTCACTTAAGAGCGAGAAACGTGTGAGCATCGTGAATGATGTAGCTTCCTTTGAGCTGAAAAGTGAGTGCGTTTACCTGAAACGAAGTCTTGCTTGTAGGAAGACTCAGAGCATGGCAATTAACTCCGATTCTGAAGGGAAACACACAGCACAGTTCTCATCCATGAAACACACTCTTCTTTAGAGCAAGAAGCACTCTCTGGCTTTCTCAAGTCTCTAATAAGGCAGGAAACGTGAGTGTGCTCAGAACAAAAGAACCGTGTTTCCTACACACACGGACCATATCTAGTTCAACTCTGCTTATGAAACTGATACAAACCACAGGTCCTCTAACATCCAATGCTATTCAGGTAAGAGCGAGAAACGTGTGAGCTTCGTTAAAGATGTAGCTTCCTTTGAGTTGAAAAGTGAGTGCGTTTACCTGAAACGAAGTCTTGCTGGTAGGAAGACACAGAGCCTGGCATTTAACTCTGTTTCTGAAGGGAAACACACAGCACAGTTCTCATCCATGAAACATACTCTTCTTTAGAGCAAGAAGCAATCTCTTGCTTTCTCAAGTCTCCAATAAGGCCGGAAACGTGAGTGTGCTCAGAACAAATAACCGTGTTTCCTACACACACGGACCATATCTAGTTCAACTCTGCTTATGAAACTGATACAAACCACAGGTCCTCTAACATCCAATGCTTTTCAGTTAAGAGCGAGGAACGTGTGAGCTTCGTGACTGATGTAGCTTCCTTTGAGCTGAAAAGTGAGTGCGTTTACCTGAAACGAAGTCTTGCTTGTAGGAAGACACAGAGCCTGGCAATTAACTCCGATTCTGAAGGGAAACACACAGCACAGTTCTCATCCATGAAACACACTCTGCTTTAGAGCAAGAAGCACTCTCTTGCTTCCTTAAGTCTCTAATAAGGCAGGAAACGTGAGTGTGCTTAGAACAAAAGAACCGTGTTTCCTACACACACGGACCATATGTAGTTCAACTCTGCTTCTGACACTGATACAAACCACAGGTCCTCTAACATCCAATGCTTTTCAGTTAAGAGCGAGAAACGTGTGAGCATCGTGAATGATGTAGCTTCCTTTGAGCTGCAAAGTGAGTGCGTTTACCTGCAACGAAGTCTTGCTTGTAGGAAGACACAGAGCCTGGCAATTAACTCCGATTCTGAAGGGAAACACACAGCACAGTTGTCATCCATGAAACACACTCTTCCTTAGAGCAAGAAGCACTCTCTGGCTTTCTCAAGTCTCTAATAAGGCGGGAAACGTGAGTGTGCTCAGAACAAAAGAACCGTGTTTCCTACACACAGGGACCATATCCAGTTTAACTCTGCTTCTGAAACTGATACAAACCACAGGTACTCTAACATCCAATGCTATTCAGTTAAGAGCGAGAAACGTGTGAGCTTCGTGAATGATGTAGCTTCCTTTGAGCTGAAAAGTGAGTGCGTTTACCTGAAAAGATGTCTTGCTTGTAGGAAGACACAGAGCCTGGCAATTAACTCCGATTCTGAAGGGAAACACACAGCACAGTTCTCATCCATGAAACACACTCTGCTTTAGAGCAAGAAGCACTCTCTAGCTTTCTCAGTCTCTAATAAGTTGGGAACGTGAGTGTGCTCAGAACAATAGAACCGTGTTTCCTACACACAGGGACCATATCCAGTTCAACTCTGTTTCTGAAACTGATACAAACCACAGGTCCTCTAACATCCAATGCTATTCAGTTAAGAGCGAGGAACGTGTGAGCTTCGTGAACATTGTAGCTTCGTTTGACCTGAAAAGTGAGTGCTGTTTACCTGAAACGAAGTCATGTTTGTAGGAAGACACAGATCCTGGCATTTAACTCTGTTTCTGAAGGGAAAGACACAGCACAGTTCTCATCCATGAAACACACTCTGCTTTAGAGCAAGAACCACTCTCTTGCTTCCTCAAGTCTCTAATAAGGCAGGAAACGTGAGTGTGCTTAGAATAAATGAACCGTGTTTCCTACACACACGGACCATATCTAGTTCAACTCTGCTTCTGAAACTGATACACCACAGGTCCTCTAACATCCAATGCTTTTCAGTTAAGAGCGAGAAACGTGTGAGCTTCGTTAAAGATGTAGCTTCCTTTGAGCTGAAAAGTGAGTGCGTTTACCTGAAACGAAGTCTTGCTTGTAGGAAGACACAGAGCCTGGCAATTAACTCCGATTCTGAAGGGAAACACACAGCACAGTTCTCATCCATGAAAAACACTCTTCCTTAGAGCAAGAAGCACTCTCTGGCTTTCTCAAGTCTCTAATAAGGCGGGAAACGTGAGTGTGCTCAGAACAAAAGAACCGAGTTTTCTACACACCGGGACCATATCCAGTTTAACTCTGCTTCTGAAACTGATACAAACCACAGGTCCTCTAACATCCAATGCTATTCAGTTAAGAGGGAGAAACGCGTGAGCTTTGTGAATGATGTAGCTTCCTTTGAGCTGAAAAGTGAGTGCGTTTACCTGAAACGAAGTCTTGCTTGTAGGAAGACACAGAGCCTGGCAATTAACTCCGATTCTGAAGGGAAACACACAGCTCAGTTCGCATCCATGAAACACACTCTGCTTTAGAGCAAGAAGCACTCCCTTGCTTTCTCAAGTCTGTAATAAAGCAGGAAACGTGAGTGTGCTTAGAAGAAAAGAACCGTGTTTCCTACACACACGGACCATATCTAGTTCAACTCTGCTTCTGAAACTGATACACCACAGGTCCTCTAACATCCAATGCTTTTCAGTTAAGAGCGAGAAACGTGTGAGCTTCGTTAAAGATGTAGCTTCCTTTGAGCTGAAAAGTGAGGGCGTTTACCTGAAACGAAGTCTTGCTTGTAGGAAGAAACAGAGCCTGGCAATTAACTCCGATTCTGAAGGGAAACACACAGCACAGTTCTCATCCATGAAACACACTCTTCTTTAGAGCAAGAAGCACTCTCTGGCTTTCTCAAGTCTCTAATAAGGCGGGAAACGTGAGTGTGCTCAGAACAAAAGAACCGTGTTTCCTACACACAGGGACCATATCCAGTTTAACTCTGCTTCTGAAACTGATACAAACCACAGGTCCTCTAACATCCAATGCTATTCAGTTAAGAGCGAGGAACGTGTGAGCTTCGTGAATGATGTAGCTTCCTTTGAGCTGAAAAGTGAGTGCGTTTACCTGAAACGAAGTCTTGCTTGTAGGAAGACACAGAGCCTGGCAATTAACTCCGATTCTGAAGGGAAACACACAGCACAGTTCTCATCCATGAAACACACTCTGCTTTAGAGCAAGAAGCACTCCCTTGCTTTCTCAAGTCTGTAATAAAGCAGGAAACGTGAGTGTGCTTAGAAGAAAAGAACCGTGTTTCCTACACACACGGACCATATCTAGTTCAACTCTGCTTCTGAAACTGATACACCACAGGTCCTCTAACATCCAATGCTTTTCAGTTAAGAGCGAGAAACGTGTGATTTTCGTTAAAGATGTAGCTTCCTTTGAGCTGAAAAGTGAGGGCGTTTACCTGAAACGAAGTCTTGCTTGTAGGAAGACACAGAGCCTGGCAATTAACTCCGATTCTGAAGGGAAACACACAGCACAGTTCTCATCCATGAAACACACTCTTCTTTAGAGCAAGAAGCACTCTCTGGCTTTCTCAAGTCTCTAATAACGCGGGAAACGTGAGTGTGCTCAGAACAAAAGAACCGTGTTTCCTACACACAGGGACCATATCCAGTTTAACTCTGCTTCTGAAACTGATACAAACCACAGGTCCTCTAACATCCAATGCTATTCAGTTAAGAGCGAGGAACGTGTGAGCTTCGTGAATGATGTAGCTTCCTTTGAGCTGAAAAGTGAGTGCGTTTACCTGAAACGAAGTCTTGCTTGTAGGAAGACACAGAGCCTGGCAATTAACTCCGATTCTGAAGGGAAACACACAGCACAGTTCTCATCCATGAAACACAGTCTGCTTTAGAGCAAGAAGCACTCTCTTGCTTCCTTAAGTCTCTAATAAGGCAGGAAACGTGAGTGTGCTTAGAACAAAAGAACCGTGTTTACTACACACACGGACCATATCTAGTTCAACTCTGCTTCTGACACTGATACAAACCACAGGTCCTCTAACATCCAATGCTTTTCAGTTAAGAGCGAGGAACGTGTGAGCTTCGTGACTGATGTAGCTTTCTTTGAGCTGAAAAGTGAGTGCGTTTACCTGAAACGAAGTCTTGCTTGTAGGAAGACACAGAGCCTGGCATTTAACTCTGTTTCTGAAGGGAAACACACAGCACTGTTCTCATCCATGAAACATACTCTTCTTTAGAGCAAGAAGCACTCTCTTGCTTTCTCAAGTCTCCGATAAGGCCGGAAACGTGAGTGTGCTCAGAACAAATAACCGTGTTTCCTACACACACGGACCATATCTAGTTCAACTCTGCTTATGAAACTGATACAAACCACAGGTCCTCTAACATCCAATGCTTTTCAGTTAAGAGCGCGGAACGTGTGAGCTTCGTGAATGATGTAGATTCCTTTGAGCTGAAAAGTGAGTGCGTTTACCTGAAACGAAGTCTTGCTTGTAGGAAGACACAGAGCCTGGCAATTAACTCCGATTCTGAAGGGAAACACACAGCACAGTTCTCATCCATGAAACACACTCTGCTTTAGAGCAAGAAGCACTCTCTTGCTTCCTTAAGTCTCTAATAAGGCAGGAAACGTGAGTGTGCTTAGAACAAAAGAACCGTGTTTCCTACACACAGGGACCATATCTAGTTCAACTCTGCTTCTGAAACTGATACACCACAGGTCCTCTAACATCCAATGCTTTTCAGTTAAGAGCGAGAAACGTGTGAGCTTCGTTAAAGATGTAGCTTCCTTTGAGCTGAAAAGTGAGTGCGTTTACCTGAAACGAAGTCTTGCTTGTAGGAAGACACAGAGCCTGGCAATTAACTCCGATTCTGAAGGGAAACACACAGCACAGTTCTCATCCATGAAAAACACTCTTCCTTAGAGCAAGAAGCACTCTCTGGCTTTCTCAAGTCTCTAATAAGGCGGGAAACGTGAGTGTGCTCAGAACAAAAGAACCGAGTTTCCTACACACCGGGACCATATCCAGTTTAACTCTGCTTCTGAAACTGATACAAACCACAGGTCCTCTAACATCCAATGCTATTCAGTTAAGAGGGAGAAACGCGTGAGCTTTGTGAATGATGTAGCTTCCTTTGAGCTGAAAAGTGAGTGCGTTTACCTGAAACGAAGTCTTGCTTGTAGGAAGACACAGAGCCTGGCAATTAACTCCGATTCTGAAGGGAAACAAACAGCACAGTTCGCATCCATGAAACACACTCTGCTTTAGAGCAAGAAGCACTCCCTTGCTTTCTCAAGTCTGTAATAAAGCAGGAAACGTGAGTGTGCTTAGAAGAAAAGAACCGTGTTTCCTACACACACGGACCATATCTAGTTCAACTCTGCTTCTGAAACTGATACACCACAGGTCCTCTAACATCCAATGCTTTTCAGTTAAGAGCGAGAAACGTGTGAGCTTCGTTAAAGATGTAGCTTCCTTTGAGCTGAAAAGTGAGGGCGTTTACCTGAAACGAAGTCTTGCTTGTAGGAAGAAACAGAGCCTGGCAATTAACTCCGATTCTGAAGGGAAACACACAGCACAGTTCTCATCCATGAAACACACTCTTCTTTAGAGCAAGAAGCACTCTCTGGCTTTCTCAAGTTTCTAATAAGGCGGGAAACGTGAGTGTGCTCAGAACAAAAGAACCGTGTTTCCTACACACAGGGACCATATCCAGTTTAACTCTGCTTCTGAAACTGATACAAACCACAGGTCCTCTAACATCCAATGCTATTCAGTTAAGAGCGAGGAACGTGTGAGCTTCGTGAATGATGTAGCTTCCTTTGAGCTGAAAAGTGAGTGCGTTTACCTGAAACGAAGTCTTGCTTGTAGGAAGACACAGAGCCTGGCAATTAACTCCGATTCTGAAGGGAAACACACAGCACAGTTCTCATCCATGAAACACAGTCTGCTTTAGAGCAAGAAGCACTCTCTTGCTTCCTTAAGTCTCTAATAAGGCAGGAAACGTGAGTGTGCTTAGAACAAAAGAACCGTGTTTACTACACACACGGACCATATCTAGTTCAACTCTGCTTCTGACACTGATACAAACCACAGGTCCTCTAACATCCAATGCTTTTCACTTAAGAGCGAGAAACGTGTGAGCATCGTGAATGATGTAGCTTCCTTTGAGCTGAAAAGTGAGTGCGTTTACCTGAAACGAAGTCTTGCTTGTAGGAAGACTCAGAGCATGGCAATTAACTCCGATTCTGAAGGGAAACACACAGCACAGTTCTCATCCATGAAACACACTCTTCTTTAGAGCAAGAAGCACTCTCTGGCTTTCTCAAGTCTCTAATAAGGCAGGAAACGTGAGTGTGCTCAGAACAAAAGAACCGTGTTTCCTACACACACGGACCATATCTAGTTCAACTCTGCTTATGAAACTGATACAAACCACAGGTCCTCTAACATCCAATGCTATTCAGGTAAGAGCGAGAAACGTGTGAGCTTCGTTAAAGATGTAGCTTCCTTTGAGTTGAAAAGTGAGTGCGTTTACCTGAAACGAAGTCTTGCTGGTAGGAAGACACAGAGCCTGGCATTTAACTCTGTTTCTGAAGGGAAACACACAGCACAGTTCTCATCCATGAAACATACTCTTCTTTAGAGCAAGAAGCAATCTCTTGCTTTCTCAAGTCTCCAATAAGGCCGGAAACGTGAGTGTGCTCAGAACAAATAACCGTGTTTCCTACACACACGGACCATATCTAGTTCAACTCTGCTTATGAAACTGATACAAACCACAGGTCCTCTAACATCCAATGCTTTTCAGTTAAGAGCGAGGAACGTGTGAGCTTCGTGACTGATGTAGCTTCCTTTGAGCTGAAAAGTGAGTGCGTTTACCTGAAACGAAGTCTTGCTTGTAGGAAGACACAGAGCCTGGCAATTAACTCCGATTCTGAAGGGAAACACACAGCACAGTTCTCATCCATGAAACACACTCTGCTTTAGAGCAAGAAGCACTCTCTTGCTTCCTTAAGTCTCTAATAAGGCAGGAAACGTGAGTGTGCTTAGAACAAAAGAACCGTGTTTCCTACACACACGGACCATATGTAGTTCAACTCTGCTTCTGACACTGATACAAACCACAGGTCCTCTAACATCCAATGCTTTTCAGTTAAGAGCGAGAAACGTGTGAGCATCGTGAATGATGTAGCTTCCTTTGAGCTGCAAAGTGAGTGCGTTTACCTGCAACGAAGTCTTGCTTGTAGGAAGACACAGAGCCTGGCAATTAACTCCGATTCTGAAGGGAAACACACAGCACAGTTGTCATCCATGAAACACACTCTTCCTTAGAGCAAGAAGCACTCTCTGGCTTTCTCAAGTCTCTAATAAGGCGGGAAACGTGAGTGTGCTCAGAACAAAAGAACCGTGTTTCCTACACACAGGGACCATATCCAGTTTAACTCTGCTTCTGAAACTGATACAAACCACAGGTCCTCTAACATCCAATGCTATTCAGTTAAGAGCGAGAAACGTGTGAGCTTCGTGAATGATGTAGCTTCCTTTGAGCTGAAAAGTGAGTGCGTTTACCTGAAAAGATGTCTTGCTTGTAGGAAGACACAGAGCCTGGCAATTAACTCCGATTCTGAAGGGAAACACACAGCACAGTTCTCATCCATGAAACACACTCTGCTTTAGAGCAAGAAGCACTCTCTAGCTTTCTCAGTCTCTAATAAGTTGGGAACGTGAGTGTGCTCAGAACAATAGAACCGTGTTTCCTACACACAGGGACCATATCCAGTTCAACTCTGTTTCTGAAACTGATACAAACCACAGGTCCTCTAACATCCAATGCTATTCAGTTAAGAGCGAGGAACGTGTGAGCTTCGTGAATGATGTAGCTTCCTTTGAGCTGAAAAGTGAGTGCGTTTACCTGAAACGAAGTCTTGCTTGTAGGAAGACACAGAGCCTGGCAATTAACTCCGATTCTGAAGGGAAACACACAGCACAGTTCTCATCCATGAAACACAGTCTGCTTTAGAGCAAGAAGCACTCTCTTGCTTCCTTAAGTCTCTAATAAGGCAGGAAACGTGAGTGTGCTTAGAACAAAAGAACCGTGTTTACTACACACACGGACCATATCTAGTTCAACTCTGCTTCTGACACTGATACAAACCACAGGTCCTCTAACATCCAATGCTTTTCACTTAAGAGCGAGAAACGTGTGAGCATCGTGAATGATGTAGCTTCCTTTGAGCTGAAAAGTGAGTGCGTTTACCTGAAACGAAGTCTTGCTTGTAGGAAGACTCAGAGCATGGCAATTAACTCCGATTCTGAAGGGAAACACACAGCACAGTTCTCATCCATGAAACACACTCTTCTTTAGAGCAAGAAGCACTCTCTGGCTTTCTCAAGTCTCTAATAAGGCAGGAAACGTGAGTGTGCTCAGAACAAAAGAACCGTGTTTCCTACACACACGGACCATATCTAGTTCAACTCTGCTTATGAAACTGATACAAACCACAGGTCCTCTAACATCCAATGCTATTCAGGTAAGAGCGAGAAACGTGTGAGCTTCGTTAAAGATGTAGCTTCCTTTGAGTTGAAAAGTGAGTGCGTTTACCTGAAACGAAGTCTTGCTGGTAGGAAGACACAGAGCCTGGCATTTAACTCTGTTTCTGAAGGGAAACACACAGCACAGTTCTCATCCATGAAACATACTCTTCTTTAGAGCAAGAAGCAATCTCTTGCTTTCTCAAGTCTCCAATAAGGCCGGAAACGTGAGTGTGCTCAGAACAAATAACCGTGTTTCCTACACACACGGACCATATCTAGTTCAACTCTGCTTATGAAACTGATACAAACCACAGGTCCTCTAACATCCAATGCTTTTCAGTTAAGAGCGAGGAACGTGTGAGCTTCGTGACTGATGTAGCTTCCTTTGAGCTGAAAAGTGAGTGCGTTTACCTGAAACGAAGTCTTGCTTGTAGGAAGACACAGAGCCTGGCAATTAACTCCGATTCTGAAGGGAAACACACAGCACAGTTCTCATCCATGAAACACACTCTGCTTTAGAGCAAGAAGCACTCTCTTGCTTCCTTAAGTCTCTAATAAGGCAGGAAACGTGAGTGTGCTTAGAACAAAAGAACCGTGTTTCCTACACACACGGACCATATGTAGTTCAACTCTGCTTCTGACACTGATACAAACCACAGGTCCTCTAACATCCAATGCTTTTCAGTTAAGAGCGAGAAACGTGTGAGCATCGTGAATGATGTAGCTTCCTTTGAGCTGCAAAGTGAGTGCGTTTACCTGCAACGAAGTCTTGCTTGTAGGAAGACACAGAGCCTGGCAATTAACTCCGATTCTGAAGGGAAACACACAGCACAGTTGTCATCCATGAAACACACTCTTCCTTAGAGCAAGAAGCACTCTCTGGCTTTCTCAAGTCTCTAATAAGGCGGGAAACGTGAGTGTGCTCAGAACAAAAGAACCGTGTTTCCTACACACAGGGACCATATCCAGTTTAACTCTGCTTCTGAAACTGATACAAACCACAGGTACTCTAACATCCAATGCTATTCAGTTAAGAGCGAGAAACGTGTGAGCTTCGTGAATGATGTAGCTTCCTTTGAGCTGAAAAGTGAGTGCGTTTACCTGAAAAGATGTCTTGCTTGTAGGAAGACACAGAGCCTGGCAATTAACTCCGATTCTGAAGGGAAACACACAGCACAGTTCTCATCCATGAAACACACTCTGCTTTAGAGCAAGAAGCACTCTCTAGCTTTCTCAGTCTCTAATAAGTTGGGAACGTGAGTGTGCTCAGAACAATAGAACCGTGTTTCCTACACACAGGGACCATATCCAGTTCAACTCTGTTTCTGAAACTGATACAAACCACAGGTCCTCTAACATCCAATGCTATTCAGTTAAGAGCGAGGAACGTGTGAGCTTCGTGAACATTGTAGCTTCGTTTGACCTGAAAAGTGAGTGCTGTTTACCTGAAACGAAGTCATGTTTGTAGGAAGACACAGATCCTGGCATTTAACTCTGTTTCTGAAGGGAAAGACACAGCACAGTTCTCATCCATGAAACACACTCTGCTTTAGAGCAAGAACCACTCTCTTGCTTCCTCAAGTCTCTAATAAGGCAGGAAACGTGAGTGTGCTTAGAATAAATGAACCGTGTTTCCTACACACACGGACCATATCTAGTTCAACTCTGCTTCTGAAACTGATACACCACAGGTCCTCTAACATCCAATGCTTTTCAGTTAAGAGCGAGAAACGTGTGAGCTTCGTTAAAGATGTAGCTTCCTTTGAGCTGAAAAGTGAGTGCGTTTACCTGAAACGAAGTCTTGCTTGTAGGAAGACACAGAGCCTGGCAATTAACTCCGATTCTGAAGGGAAACACACAGCACAGTTCTCATCCATGAAAAACACTCTTCCTTAGAGCAAGAAGCACTCTCTGGCTTTCTCAAGTCTCTAATAAGGCGGGAAACGTGAGTGTGCTCAGAACAAAAGAACCGAGTTTTCTACACACCGGGACCATATCCAGTTTAACTCTGCTTCTGAAACTGATACAAACCACAGGTCCTCTAACATCCAATGCTATTCAGTTAAGAGGGAGAAACGCGTGAGCTTTGTGAATGATGTAGCTTCCTTTGAGCTGAAAAGTGAGTGCGTTTACCTGAAACGAAGTCTTGCTTGTAGGAAGACACAGAGCCTGGCAATTAACTCCGATTCTGAAGGGAAACACACAGCTCAGTTCGCATCCATGAAACACACTCTGCTTTAGAGCAAGAAGCACTCCCTTGCTTTCTCAAGTCTGTAATAAAGCAGGAAACGTGAGTGTGCTTAGAAGAAAAGAACCGTGTTTCCTACACACACGGACCATATCTAGTTCAACTCTGCTTCTGAAACTGATACACCACAGGTCCTCTAACATCCAATGCTTTTCAGTTAAGAGCGAGAAACGTGTGAGCTTCGTTAAAGATGTAGCTTCCTTTGAGCTGAAAAGTGAGGGCGTTTACCTGAAACGAAGTCTTGCTTGTAGGAAGAAACAGAGCCTGGCAATTAACTCCGATTCTGAAGGGAAACACACAGCACAGTTCTCATCCATGAAACACACTCTTCTTTAGAGCAAGAAGCACTCTCTGGCTTTCTCAAGTCTCTAATAAGGCGGGAAACGTGAGTGTGCTCAGAACAAAAGAACCGTGTTTCCTACACACAGGGACCATATCCAGTTTAACTCTGCTTCTGAAACTGATACAAACCACAGGTCCTCTAACATCCAATGCTATTCAGTTAAGAGCGAGGAACGTGTGAGCTTCGTGAATGATGTAGCTTCCTTTGAGCTGAAAAGTGAGTGCGTTTACCTGAAACGAAGTCTTGCTTGTAGGAAGACACAGAGCCTGGCAATTAACTCCGATTCTGAAGGGAAACACACAGCACAGTTCTCATCCATGAAACACAGTCTGCTTTAGAGCAAGAAGCACTCTCTTGCTTCCTTAAGTCTCTAATAAGGCAGGAAACGTGAGTGTGCTTAGAACAAAAGAACCGTGTTTACTACACACACGGACCATATCTAGTTCAACTCTGCTTCTGACACTGATACAAACCACAGGTCCTCTAACATCCAATGCTTTTCACTTAAGAGCGAGAAACGTGTGAGCATCGTGAATGATGTAGCTTCCTTTGAGCTGAAAAGTGAGTGCGTTTACCTGAAACGAAGTCTTGCTTGTAGGAAGACTCAGAGCATGGCAATTAACTCCGATTCTGAAGGGAAACACACAGCACAGTTCTCATCCATGAAACACACTCTTCTTTAGAGCAAGAAGCACTCTCTGGCTTTCTCAAGTCTCTAATAAGGCAGGAAACGTGAGTGTGCTCAGAACAAAAGAACCGTGTTTCCTACACACACGGACCATATCTAGTTCAACTCTGCTTATGAAACTGATACAAACCACAAGTCCTCTAACATCCAATGCTATTCAGGTAAGAGCGAGAAACGTGTGAGCTTCGTTAAAGATGTAGCTTCCTTTGAGTTGAAAAGTGAGTGCGTTTACCTGAAACGAAGTCTTGCTGGTAGGAAGACACAGAGCCTGGCATTTAACTCTGTTTCTGAAGGGAAACACACAGCACAGTTCTCATCCATGAAACATACTCTTCTTTAGAGCAAGAAGCAATCTCTTGCTTTCTCAAGTCTCCAATAAGGCCGGAAACGTGAGTGTGCTCAGAACAAATAACCGTGTTTCCTACACACACGGACCATATCTAGTTCAACTCTGCTTATGAAACTGATACAAACCACAGGTCCTCTAACATCCAATGCTTTTCAGTTAAGAGCGAGGAACGTGTGAGCTTCGTGACTGATGTAGCTTCCTTTGAGCTGAAAAGTGAGTGCGTTTACCTGAAACGAAGTCTTGCTTGTAGGAAGACACAGAGCCTGGCAATTAACTCCGATTCTGAAGGGAAACACACAGCACAGTTCTCATCCATGAAACACACTCTGCTTTAGAGCAAGAAGCACTCTCTTGCTTCCTTAAGTCTCTAATAAGGCAGGAAACGTGAGTGTGCTTAGAACAAAAGAACCGTGTTTCCTACACACACGGACCATATGTAGTTCAACTCTGCTTCTGACACTGATACAAACCACAGGTCCTCTAACATCCAATGCTTTTCAGTTAAGAGCGAGAAACGTGTGAGCATCGTGAATGATGTAGCTTCCTTTGAGCTGCAAAGTGAGTGCGTTTACCTGCAACGAAGTCTTGCTTGTAGGAAGACACAGAGCCTGGCAATTAACTCCGATTCTGAAGGGAAACACACAGCACAGTTGTCATCCATGAAACACACTCTTCCTTAGAGCAAGAAGCACTCTCTGGCTTTCTCAAGTCTCTAATAAGGCGGGAAACGTGAGTGTGCTCAGAACAAAAGAACCGTGTTTCCTACACACAGGGACCATATCCAGTTTAACTCTGCTTCTGAAACTGATACAAACCACAGGTCCTCTAACATCCAATGCTATTCAGTTAAGAGCGAGAAACGTGTGAGCTTCGTGAATGATGTAGCTTCCTTTGAGCTGAAAAGTGAGTGCGTTTACCTGAAAAGATGTCTTGCTTGTAGGAAGACACAGAGCCTGGCAATTAACTCCGATTCTGAAGGGAAACACACAGCACAGTTCTCATCCATGAAACACACTCTGCTTTAGAGCAAGAAGCACTCTCTAGCTTTCTCAGTCTCTAATAAGTTGGGAACGTGAGTGTGCTCAGAACAATAGAACCGTGTTTCCTACACACAGGGACCATATCCAGTTCAACTCTGTTTCTGAAACTGATACAAACCACAGGTCCTCTAACATCCAATGCTATTCAGTTAAGAGCGAGGAACGTGTGAGCTTCGTGAACATTGTAGCTTCGTTTGACCGGAAAAGTGAGTGCTGTTTACCTGAAACGAAGTCATGTTTGTAGGAAGACACAGATCCTGGCATTTAACTCTGTTTCTGAAGGGAAAGACACAGCACAGTTCTCATCCATGAAACACACTCTGCTTTAGAGCAAGAACCACTCTCTTGCTTCCTCAAGTCTCTAATAAGGCAGGAAACGTGAGTGTGCTTAGAATAAATGAACCGTGTTTCCTACACACACGGACCATATCTAGTTCAACTCTGCTTATGAAACTGATACAAACCACAGGTCCTCTAACATCCAATGCTATTCAGTTAAGAGCGAGAAACGTGTGAGCTTCGTTAAAGATGTAGCTTCCTTTGAGCTGAAAAGTGAGTGCGTTTACCTGAAACGAAGTCTTGCTTGTAGGAAGACACAGAGCCTGGCATTTAACTCTGTTTCTGAAGGGAAACACACAGCACTGTTCTCATCCATGAAACATACTCTTCTTTAGAGCAAGAAGCACTCTCTTGCTTTCTCAAGTCTCCGATAAGGCCGGAAACGTGAGTGTGCTCAGAACAAATAACCGTGTTTCCTACACACACGGACCATATCTAGTTCAACTCTGCTTATGAAACTGATACAAAGCACAGGTCCTCTAACATCCAATGCTTTTCAGTTAAGAGCGCGGAACGTGTGAGCTTCGTGAATGATGTAGATTCCTTTGAGCTGAAAAGTGAGTGCGTTTACCTGAAACGAAGTCTTGCTTGTAGGAAGACACAGAGCCTGGCAATTAACTCCGATTCTGAAGGGAAACACACAGCACAGTTCTCATCCATGAAACACACTCTGCTTTAGAGCAAGAAGCACTCCCTTGCTTTCTCAAGTCTGTAATAAAGCAGGAAATGTGAGTGTGCTTAGAAGAAAAGAACCGTGTTTCCTACACACACGGACCATATCTAGTTCAACTCTGCTTCTGAAACTGATACACCACAGGTCCTCTAACATCCAATGCTTTTCAGTTAAGAGCGAGAAACGTGTGAGCTTCGTTAAAGATGTAGCTTCCTTTGAGCTGAAAAGTGAGTGCGTTTACCTGAAACGAAGTCTTGCTTGTAGGAAGACACAGAGCCTGGCAATTAACTCCGATTCTGAAGGGAAACACACTGCACAGTTCTCATCCATGAAACACACTCTTCCTTAGAGCAAGAAGCACTCTCTGGCTTTCTCAAGTCCCTAATAAGGCGGGAAACGTGAGTGTGCTTAGAACAAAAGAACCGTGTTTCCTACACACAGGGACCATATCCAGTTTAACTCTGCTTCTGAAACTGATACAAACCACAGGTCCTCTAACATCCAATGCTATTCAGTTAATAGCGAGGAACGTGTGAGCTTCGTGAACGATGTAGCTTCGTTTGACCTGAAAAGTGAGTGCTGTTTACCTGAAACGAAGTCATGCTTGTAGGAAGACACAGATCCTGGCATTTGACTCCGTTTCTGAAGGGAAAGACACAGCACAGTTCTCATCCATGAAACACACTCTGACTTAGAGCAAGAACCACTCTCTTGCTTCCTCAAGTCTCTAATCAGGCAGGAAACGTGAGTGTGCTTAGAATAAAAGAACCGTGTTTCCTACACACACCGACGATATCTAGTTCAACTCTGCTTCTGAAACTGATACACCACAGGTCCTCTAACATCCAATGCTTGTCAGTTAAGAGCGAGAAACGTGTGAGCTTCCTTAAAGATGTAGCTTCCTTTGAGCTGAAAAGTGAGTGTGTTTACCTGAAAGGAATTCTTGCTTGTAGGAAGACACAGAGCCTGGCAATTAACTCCGATTCTGAAGGGAAACACACAGCACAGTTCTCATCCATGAAACACACTCTTCTTTAGAGCAAGAAGCACTCTCTGGCTTTCTCAAGTCTCTAATAAGGCGGGTAATGTGAGTGTGCTCAGAACAAAAGAACCGTGTTTCCTACACACAGGGACCATATCCAGTTCAACTCTGCTTCTGAAACTGATACAAACCACAGGTCCTCTAACATCCAATGCTATTCAGTTAAGAGCGAGAAACGTGTGAGCTTCGTTAAAGATGTAGCTTCCTTTGAGCTGAAAAGTGAGTGCGTTTACCTGAAACGAAGTCTTGCTTGTAGGAAGACACAGAGCCTGGCATTTAACTCCGTTTCTGAAGGGAAACACACAGCACAGTTCTCATCCATGAAACACACTCTTCTTTAGAGCAAGAAGCACTCTCTTGCTTTCTCAAGTCTCCGATAAGGCCGGAAACGTGAGTGTGCTGAGAACAAATAACCGTGTTTCCTACACACACGGACCATATCTAGTTCAACTCTGCTTCTGAAACTGATTCAAACCACAGGTCCTCTAACATCCAATGCTTTTCAGTTAAGAGCGAGAAACGTGTGAGCTTCGTGAATGATGTAGCTTCCTTTGAGCTGAAAAGTGAGTGCGTTTACCTGAAAGAATTCTTGCTTGTAGGAAGACACAGAGCCTGGCAATTAACTCCGATTCTGAAGGGAAACACACAGCACAGTTCTCATCCATGAAACACACTCTGCTTTAGAGCAAGAAGCACTCCCTTGCTTTCTCAAGTCTGTAATAAAGCAGGAAACGTGAGTGTGCTTACAAGAAAAGAACCGTGTTTCCTACACACACGGACCATATCTAGTTCAACTCTGCTTCTGAAACTGAAACAAACCACAGGTCCTCTAACATCCAATGCTATTCAGGTAAGAGCGAGAAACGTGTGAGCTTCGTTAAAGATGTAGCTTCCTTTGAGTTGAAAAGTGAGTGCGTTTACCTGAAACGAAGTCTTGCTGGTAGGAAGACACAGAGCCTGGCATTTAACTCTGTTTCTGAAGGGAAACACACAGCACAGTTCTCATCCATGAAACATACTCTTCTTTAGAGCAAGAAGCAATCTCTTGCTTTCTCAAGTCTCCAATAAGGCCGGAAACGTGAGTGTGCTCAGAACAAATAACCGTGTTTCCTACACACACGGACCATATCTAGTTCAACTCTGCTTATGAAACTGATACAAACCACAGGTCCTCTAACATCCAATGCTTTTCAGTTAAGAGCGAGGAACGTGTGAGCTTCGTGACTGATGTAGCTTCCTTTGAGCTGAAAAGTGAGTGCGTTTACCTGAAACGAAGTCTTGCTTGTAGGAAGACACAGAGCCTGGCAATTAACTCCGATTCTGAAGGGAAACACACAGCACAGTTCTCATCCATGAAACACACTCTGCTTTAGAGCAAGAAGCACTCTCTTGCTTCCTTAAGTCTCTAATAAGGCAGGAAACGTGAGTGTGCTTAGAACAAAAGAACCGTGTTTCCTACACACACGGACCATATGTAGTTCAACTCTGCTTCTGACACTGATACAAACCACAGGTCCTCTAACATCCAATGCTTTTCAGTTAAGAGCGAGAAACGTGTGAGCATCGTGAATGATGTAGCTTCCTTTGAGCTGCAAAGTGAGTGCGTTTACCTGCAACGAAGTCTTGCTTGTAGGAAGACACAGAGCCTGGCAATTAACTCCGATTCTGAAGGGAAACACACAGCACAGTTGTCATCCATGAAACACACTCTTCCTTAGAGCAAGAAGCACTCCCTTGCTTTCTCAAGTCTGTAATAAAGCAGGAAATGTGAGTGTGCTTAGAAGAAAAGAACCGTGTTTCCTACACACACGGACCATATCTAGTTCAACTCTGCTTCTGAAACTGATACACCACAGGTCCTCTAACATCCAATGCTTTTCAGTTAAGAGCGAGAAACGTGTGAGCTTCGTTAAAGATGTAGCTTCCTTTGAGCTGAAAAGTGAGTGCGTTTACCTGAAACGAAGTCTTGCTTGTAGGAAGACACAGAGCCTGGCAATTAACTCCGATTCTGAAGGGAAACACACTGCACAGTTCTCATCCATGAAACACACTCTTCCTTAGAGCAAGAAGCACTCTCTGGCTTTCTCAAGTCCCTAATAAGGCGGGAAACGTGAGTGTGCTTAGAACAAAAGAACCGTGTTTCCTACACACAGGGACCATATCCAGTTTAACTCTGCTTCTGAAACTGATACAAACCACAGGTCCTCTAACATCCAATGCTATTCAGTTAATAGCGAGGAACGTGTGAGCTTCGTGAACGATGTAGCTTCGTTTGACCTGAAAAGTGAGTGCTGTTTACCTGAAACGAAGTCATGCTTGTAGGAAGACACAGATCCTGGCATTTGACTCCGTTTCTGAAGGGAAAGACACAGCACAGTTCTCATCCATGAAACACACTCTGACTTAGAGCAAGAACCACTCTCTTGCTTCCTCAAGTCTCTAATAAGGCAGGAAACGTGAGTGTGCTTAGAATAAAAGAACCGTGTTTCCTACACACACCGACGATATCTAGTTCAACTCTGCTTCTGAAACTGATACACCACAGGTCCTCTAACATCCAATGCTTGTCAGTTAAGAGCGAGAAACGTGTGAGCTTCCTTAAAGATGTAGCTTCCTTTGAGCTGAAAAGTGAGTGTGTTTACCTGAAAGGAATTCTTGCTTGTAGGAAGACACAGAGCCTGGCAATTAACTCCGATTCTGAAGGGAAACACACAGCACAGTTCTCATCCATGAAACACACTCTTCTTTAGAGCAAGAAGCACTCTCTGGCTTTCTCAAGTCTCTAATAAGGCGGGTAATGTGAGTGTGCTCAGAACAAAAGAACCGTGTTTCCTACACACAGGGACCATATCCAGTTCAACTCTGCTTCTGAAACTGATACAAACCACAGGTCCTCTAACATCCAATGCTATTCAGTTAAGAGCGAGAAACGTGTGAGCTTCGTTAAAGATGTAGCTTCCTTTGAGCTGAAAAGTGAGTGCGTTTACCTGAAACGAAGTCTTGCTTGTAGGAAGACACAGAGCCTGGCATTTAACTCCGTTTCTGAAGGGAAACACACAGCACAGTTCTCATCCATGAAACACACTCTTCTTTAGAGCAAGAAGCACTCTCTTGCTTTCTCAAGTCTCCGATAAGGCCGGAAACGTGAGTGTGCTGAGAACAAATAACCGTGTTTCCTACACACACGGACCATATCTAGTTCAACTCTGCTTCTGAAACTGATTCAAACCACAGGTCCTCTAACATCCAATGCTTTTCAGTTAAGAGCGAGAAACGTGTGAGCTTCGTGAATGATGTAGCTTCCTTTGAGCTGAAAAGTGAGTGCGTTTACCTGAAAGAATTCTTGCTTGTAGGAAGACACAGAGCCTGGCAATTAACTCCGATTCTGAAGGGAAACACACAGCACAGTTCTCATCCATGAAACACACTCTGCTTTAGAGCAAGAAGCACTCCCTTGCTTTCTCAAGTCTGTAATAAAGCAGGAAACGTGAGTGTGCTTACAAGAAAAGAACCGTGTTTCCTACACACACGGACCATATCTAGTTCAACTCTGCTTCTGAAACTGAAACAAACCACAGGTCCTCTAACATCCAATGCTTTTCAGTTAAGAGCGAGGAACGTGTGAGCTTCGTGAACGCTGTTGCTTCGTTTGAGCTGAAAAGTGAGTGCTGTTTACCTAAAACGATGTCTTGCTTGTAGGAAGACACAGAGCCTGGCATTTAACTCCGTTTCTGAAGGGAAACACACAGCACAGTTCTCATCCATGAAACACACTCTTCTTTAGAGCAAGAAGCACTCTCTTGCTTTCTCAAGTCTCCGATAAGGCCGGAAACGTGAGTGTGCTGAGAACAAATAACCGTGTTTCCTACACACACGGACCATATCTAGTTCAACTCTGCTTCTGAAACTGATACAAACCACAGGTCCTCTAACATCCAATGCTTTTCAGTTAAGAGCGAGGAACGTGTGAGCTTCGTGAATGCTGTTGCTTCCTTTGAGCTGAAAAGTGAGTGCTGTTTACCTAAAACGAAGTCTTGCTTGTGGGAAGACACAGAGCCGGGCATTTAACTCCGTTTCTGAAGGGAAAGACACAGCACAGTTCTCATCCATGAAACACACTCTGCTTTAGAGCAAGAACCACTCTCTTGCTTCCTGAAGTCTCTAATAAGGCAGGAAACGTGAGTGTGCTTAGAACAAAAGAACCGTGTTTCCTACACACACGGACCATATCTAGTTCAACTCTGCTTCTGAAACTGATACAAACCACAGGTCCTCTAACATCCAATGCTTTTCAGTTAAGAGCGAGAAACGTGTGAGCTTGGTGAATGATGTAGCTTCCTTTGAGCTGAAAAGTGAGTGCGTTTACCTGAAACGAAGTCTTGCTTGTAGGAAGACACAGAGCCTGGCAATTAACTCCGATTCTGAATGGAAACACACAGCACAGTTCTCATCCATGAAACACACTCTGCTTTAGAGCAAGAAGCACTCCCTTGCTTTCTCAAGTCTGTAATAAAGCAGGTTACGTGAGTGTGCTTAGAAGAAAAGAACCGTGTTTCCTACACACACGGACGATATCTAGTTCAACTCTGCTTCTGAATCTGATACACCACAGGTCCTCTAACATCCAATGCTTTTCAGTTAAGAGCGAGAAACGTGTGAGCTTCGTTAAAGATGTAGCTTCCTTTGAGCTGAAAAGTGAGTGCGTTTACCTGAAACGAAGTCTTGCTTGTAGGAAGACACAGAGCCTGGCAATTAACTCCGATTCTGAAGGGAAACACACAGCACAGTTCTCATCCATGAAACACACTCTGCTTTAGAGCAAGAAGCACTCTCTTGCTTCCTTAAGTCTCTAATAATGCAGGAAACATGAGTGTGCTTAGAACAAAAGAACCGTGTTTCCTACACACACGGACCATATCTAGTTCAACTCTGCTTCTGAAACTGATACAAACCACAGGTCCTCTAACATCCAATGCTTTTCAGTTAAGAGCGAGAAACGTGTGAGCTTCGTGAATGATGTAGCTTCCTTTGAGCTGAAAAGTGAATGCGTTTACCTGAAATGAAGTCTTGCTTGTAGGAAGACACAGAGCCTGGCAATTAACTCCGATTCTGAAAGGAAACACACAGCACAGTTCTCATCCATGAAACACACTCTGCTTTAGAGCAAGAAGCACTCCCTTGCTTTCTCAAGTCTGTAATAAAGCAGGTTACGTGAGTGTGCTTAGAAGAAAAGAACCCTGTTTCCTACACACACGGACGATATCTAGTTCAACTCTGCTTATGAATCTGATACACCACAGGTCCTCTAACATCCAATGCTTTTCAGTTAAGAGCGAGAAACGTGTGAGGTTCGTTAAAGATGTAGCTTCCTTTGAGCTGAAAAGTGAGTGCGTTTACCTGAAACGAAGTCTTGCTTGTAGGAAGACACAGAGCCTGGCAATTAACTCCGATTCTGAAGGGAAACACACAGCACAGTTCTCATCCATGAAACACACTCTGCTTTAGAGCAAGAAGCACTCTCTTGCTTACTTAAGTCTCTAATAAGGCAGGAAACATGAGTGTGCTTAGAACAAAAGAACCGTGTTTCCTACACACACGGACCATATCTAGTTCAACTCTGCTTCTGAAACTGATACAAACCACAGGTCCTCTAACATCCAATGCTTTTCAGTTAAGAGCGAGAACGTGTGAGCATCATGAATGATGTATCTTCCTTTGAGCTGAAAAGTGAGTGCATTTACCTGAAACGAAGTCTTGATTGTAGGAAGACACAGAGCCTGGCAATTAACTCCGATTCTGAAGGGAAACACACAGCACAGTTCTCATCCATGAAACACACTCTGCTTTAGAACAAGAAGCACTCCCTTGCTTTCTCAAGTCTGTAATAAAGCAGGAAACGTGAGTGTGCTTAGAAGAAAAGAACCGTGTTTCCTACACACACGGACGATATCTAGTTCAACTCTGCTTCTGAAACTGATACACCACAGATCCTCTAACATCCAATGCTTTTCAGTTAAGAGCGAGAAACGTGTGAGCTTCGTTAAAGATGTAGCTTCCTTTGAGCTGAAAAGTGAGTGCGTTTACCTAAAACGATGTCTTGCTTGTAGGAAGACACAGAGCCTGGCAATTAACTCCGATTCTGAAGGGAAACACACAGCACAGTTCTCATCCATGAAACACACTCTGCTTTAGAGCAAGAAGCACTCTCTTGCTTCCTTAAGTCTCCAATAATGCAGGAAACGTGAGTGTGCTTAGAACAAAAGAACCGTGTTCCCTACACACACGGACCATATCTAGTTCAACTCTGCTTCTGAAACTGATACAAACCACAGGTCCTCTAACATCCAATGCTTTTCAGTTAAGAGCGAGAAACGTGTGAGCTTGGTGAATGATGTAGCTTCCTTTGAGCTGAAAAGTGAGTGCGTTTACCTGAAATGAAGTCTTGCTTGTAGGAAGACACAGAGCCTGGCAATTAACTCCGATTCTGAAGGGAAACACACAGCACAGTTCTCATCCATGAAACACACTCTGCTTTAGAGCAAGAAGCACTCCCTTGCTTTCTCAAGTCTGTAATAAAGCAGGTTACGTGAGTGTGCTTAGAAGAAAAGAACCGTGTTTCCTACACACACGGACGATATCTAGTTCAACTCTGCTTCTGAATCTGATACACCACAGGTCCTCTAACATCCAATGCTTTTCAGTTAAGAGCGAGAAACGTGTGAGCTTCGTTAAAGATGTAGCTTCCTTTGAGCTGAAAAGTGAGTGCGTTTACCTGAAACGAAGTCTTGCTTGTAGGAAGACACAGAGCCTGGCAATTAACTCCGATTCTGAAGGGAAACACACAGCACAGTTCTCATCCATGAAACACACTCTGCTTTAGAGCAAGAAGCACTCTCTTGCTTCCTTAAGTCTCTAATAATGCAGGAAACATGAGTGTGCTTAGAACAAAAGAACCGTGTTTCCTACACACACGGACCATATCTAGTTCAACTCTGCTTCTGAAACTGATACAAACCACAGGTCCTCTAACATCCAATGCTTTTCAGTTAAGAGCGAGAAACGTGTGAGCTTCGTGAATGATGTAGCTTCCTTTGAGCTGAAAAGTGAATGCGTTTACCTGAAATGAAGTCTTGCTTGTAGGAAGACACAGAGCCTGGCAATTAACTCCGATTCTGAAGGGAAACACACAGCACAGTTCTCATCCATGAAACACACTCTGCTTTAGAGCAAGAAGCACTCCCTTGCTTTCTCAAGTCTGTAATAAAGCAGGTTACGTGAGTGTGCTTAGAAGAAAAGAACCCTGTTTCCTACACACACGGACGATATCTAGTTCAACTCTGCTTATGAATCTGATACACCACAGGTCCTCTAACATCCAATGCTTTTCAGTTAAGAGCGAGAAACGTGTGAGGTTCGTTAAAGATGTAGCTTCCTTTGAGCTGAAAAGTGAGTGCGTTTACCTGAAACGAAGTCTTGCTTGTAGGAAGACACAGAGCCTGGCAATTAACTCCGATTCTGAAGGGAAACACACAGCACAGTTCTCATCCATGAAACACACTCTGCTTTAGAGCAAGAAGCACTCTCTTGCTTACTTAAGTCTCTAATAAGGCAGGAAACATGAGTGTGCTTAGAACAAAAGAACCGTGTTTCCTACACACACGGACCTTATCTAGTTCAACTCTGCTTCTGAAACTGATACAAACCACAGGTCCTCGAACATCCAATGCTTTTCAGTTAAGAGCGAGAACGTGTGAGCATCATGAATGATGTATCTTCCTTTGAGCTGAAAAGTGAGTGCGTTTACCTGAAACGAAGTCTTGATTGTAGGAAGACACAGAGCCTGGCAATTAACTCCGATTCTGAAGGGAAACACACAGCACAGTTCTCATCCATGAAACACACTCTGCTTTAGAACAAGAAGCACTCCCTTGCTTTCTCAAGTCTGTAATAAAGCAGGAAACGTGAGTGTGCTTAGAAGAAAAGAACCGTGTTTCCTACACACACGGACGATATCTAGTTCAACTCTGCTTCTGAAACTGATACACCACAGATCCTCTAACATCCAATGCTTTTCAGTTAAGAGCGAGAAACGTGTGAGCTTCGTTAAAGATGTAGCTTCCTTTGAGCTGAAAAGTGAGTGCGTTTACCTGAAACGAAGTCTTGCTTGTAGGAAGACACAGAGCCTGGCAATTAACTCCGATTCTGAAGGGAAACACACAGCACAGTTCTCATCCATGAAACACACTCTGCTTTAGAGCAAGAAGCACTCCCTTGCTTTCTCAAGTCTGTAATAAAGCAGGTTACGTGAGTGTGCTTCGAAGAAAAGAACCCTGTTTCCTACACACACGGACGATATCTAGTTCAACTCTGCTTATGAATCTGATACACCACAGGTCCTCTAACATCCAATGCTTTTCAGTTAAGAGCGAGAAACGTGTGAGCTTCGTGAATGATGTAGCTTCCTTTGAGCTGAAAAGTGAATGCGTTTACCTGAAATGAAGTCTTGCTTGTAGGAAGACACAGAGCCTGGCAATTAACTCCGATTCTGAAGGGAAACACACAGCACAGTTCTCATCCATGAAACACACTCTGCTTTAGAGCAAGAAGCACTCCCTTGCTTTCTCAAGTCTGTAATAAAGCAGGTTACGTGAGTGTGCTTAGAAGAAAAGAACCCTGTTTCCTACACACACGGACGATATCTAGTTCAACTCTGCTTATGAATCTGATACACCACAGGTCCTCTAACATCCAATGCTTTTCAGTTAAGAGCGAGAAACGTGTGAGGTTCGTTAAAGATGTAGCTTCCTTTGAGCTGAAAAGTGAGTGCGTTTACCTGAAACGAAGTCTTGCTTGTAGGAAGACACAGAGCCTGGCAATTAACTCCGATTCTGAAGGGAAACACACAGCACAGTTCTCATCCATGAAACACACTCTGCTTTAGAGCAAGAAGCACTCTCTTGCTTACTTAAGTCTCTAATAAGGCAGGAAACATGAGTGTGCTTAGAACAAAAGAACCGTGTTTCCTACACACACGGACCTTATCTAGTTCAACTCTGCTTCTGAAACTGATACAAACCACAGGTCCTCGAACATCCAATGCTTTTCAGTTAAGAGCGAGAACGTGTGAGCATCATGAATGATGTATCTTCCTTTGAGCTGAAAAGTGAGTGCGTTTACCTGAAACGAAGTCTTGATTGTAGGAAGACACAGAGCCTGGCAATTAACTCCGATTCTGAAGGGAAACACACAGCACAGTTCTCATCCATGAAACACACTCTGCTTTAGAACAAGAAGCACTCCCTTGCTTTCTCAAGTCTGTAATAAAGCAGGAAACGTGAGTGTGCTTAGAAGAAAAGAACCGTGTTTCCTACACACACGGACGATATCTAGTTCAACTCTGCTTCTGAAACTGATACACCACAGATCCTCTAACATCCAATGCTTTTCAGTTAAGAGCGAGAAACGTGTGAGCTTCGTTAAAGATGTAGCTTCCTTTGAGCTGAAAAGTGAGTGCGTTTACCTGAAACGAAGTCTTGCTTGTAGGAAGACACAGAGCCTGGCAATTAACTCCGATTCTGAAGGGAAACACACAGCACAGTTCTCATCCATGAAACACACTCTGCTTTAGAGCAAGAAGCACTCTCTCGCTTCCTTAAGTCTCCAATAATGCAGGAAACGTGAGTGTGCTTAGAACAAAAGAACCGTGTTCCCTACACACACGGACCATATCTAGTTCAACTCTGCTTCTGAAACTGATACAAACCACAGGTCCTCTAACATCCAATGCTTTTCAGTTAAGAGCGAGAAACGTGTGAGCTTCGTGAATGATGTAGCTTCCTTTGAGCTGAAAAGTGAGTGCGTTTACCTGAAATGAAGTCTTGCTTGTAGGAAGACACAGAGCCTGGCAATTAACTCCGATTCTGAAGGGAAACACACAGCACAGTTCTCATCCATGAAACACACTCTGCTTTAGAGCAAGAAGCACTCTCTTGCTTCCTTAAGTCTCTAATAAGGCAGGAAACGTGAGTGTGCTTAGAACAAAAGAACCGTGTTTCCTACACACACGGACCATATCTAGTTCAACTCTGCTTCTGAAACTGATACAAACCACAGGTCCTCTAACATCCAATGCTTTTCAGTTAAGAGCGAGAACGTGTGAGCATCGTGAATGATGTATCTTCCTTTGAGCTGAAAAGTGAGTGCGTTTACCTGAAACGAAGTCTTGATTGTAGGAAGACACAGAGCCTGGCAATTAACTCCGATTCTGAAGGGAAACACACAGCACAGTTCTCATCCATGAAACACACTCTGCTTTAGAGCAAGAAGCACTCCCTTGCTTTCTCAAGTCTGTAATAAAGCAGGAAACGTGAGTGTGCTTAGAAGAAAAGAACCGTGTTTCCTACACACACGGACGATATCTAGTTCAACTCTGCTTCTGAAACTGATACACCACAGGTCCTCTAACATCCAATGCTTTTCAGTTAAGAGCGAGAAACGTGTGAGCTTCGTTAAAGATGTAGCTTCCTTTGAGCTGAAAAGTGAGTGCGTTTACCTGAAACGAAGTCTTGCTTGTAGGAAGACACAGAGCCTGGCAATTAACTCCGATTCTGAAGGGAAACACACAGCACAGTTCTCATCCATGAAACACACTCTGCTTTAGAGCAAGAAGCACTCTCTTGCTTCCTTAAGTCTCTAAAAATGCAGGAAACGTGAGTGTGCTTAGAACAAAAGAACCGTGTTCCCTACACACATGGACGATATCTAGTTCAACTCTGCTTCTGAAACTGATACACCACAGGTCCTCTAACATCCAATGCTTTTCAGTTAAGAGCGAGAAACTTGTGAGCTTCGTTAAAGATGTAGCTTCCTTTGAGCTGAAAAGTGAGTGCTGTTTACCTGAAACGAAGTCTTGATTGTAGGAAGACACAGAGCCTGGCAATTAACTCCGATTCTGAAGGGAAACACACAGCACAGTTCTCATCCATGAAACACACTCTGCTTTAGAGCAAGAAGCACTCCCTTGCTTTCTCAAGTCTGTAATAAAGCAGGAAACGTGAGTGTGCTTAGAAGAAAAGAACCGTGTTTCCTACACACACGGACGATATCTAGTTCAACTCTGCTTCTGAAACTGATACACCACAGGTCCTCTAACATCCAATGCTTTTCAGTTAAGAGCGAGAAACGTGTGAGCTTCGTGAACGATGTAGCTTCGTTTGACCTGAAAAGTGAGTGCGTTTACCTGAAACGAAGTCTTGCTTGTAGGAAGACACAGAGCCTGGCAATTAACTCCGATTCTGAAGGGAAACACACAGCACAGTTCTCATCCATGAAACACACTCTTCTTTAGAGCAAGAAGCACTCTCTTGCTTTCTCAAGTCTCCGATAAGTCCGGAAACGTGAGTGTGATGAGAACAAATAACCGTGTTTCCTACACACACGGACCATATCTAGTTCAACTCTGCTTCTGAAACTGATACAAACCACAGGTCCTCTAACATCCAATGCTTTTCAGTTAAGAGCGAGAAACGTGTGAGCTTGGTGAATGATGTAGCTTCCTTTGAGCTGAAAAGTGAGTGCGTTTACCTGAAACGAAGTCTTGCTTGTAGGAAGACACAGAGCCTGGCAATTAACTCCGATTCTGAAGGGAAACACACAGCACAGTTCTCATCCATGAAACACACTCTGCTTTAGAGCAAGAAGCACTCCCTTGCTTTCTCAAGTCTGTAATAAAGCAGGTTACGTGAGTGTGCTTAGAAGAAAAGAACCGTGTTTCCTACACACACGGACGATATCTAGTTCAACTCTGCTTCTGAATCTGATACACCACAGGTCCTCTAACATCCAATGCTTTTCAGTTAAGAGCGAGAAACGTGTGAGCTTCGTTAAAGATGTAGCTTCCTTTGAGCTGAAAAGTGAGTGCGTTTACCTGAAACGAAGTCTTGCTTGTAGGAAGACACAGAGCCTGGCAATTAACTCCGATTCTGAAGGGAAACACACAGCACAGTTCTCATCCATGAAACACACTCTGCTTTAGAGCAAGAAGCACTCTCTTGCTTCCTTAAGTCTCTAATAATGCAGGAAACATGAGTGTGCTTAGAACAAAAGAACCGTGTTTCCTACACACACGGACCATATCTAGTTCAACTCTGCTTCTGAAACTGATACAAACCACAGGTCCTCTAACATCCAATGCTTTTCAGTTAAGAGCGAGAAACGTGTGAGCTTCGTGAATGATGTAGCTTCCTTTGAGCTGAAAAGTGAATGGGTTTACCTGAAATGAAGTCTTGCTTGTAGGAAGACACAGAGCCTGGCAATTAACTCCGATTCTGAAGGGAAACACACAGCACAGTTCTCATCCATGAAACACACTCTGCTTTAGAGCAAGAAGCACTCCCTTGCTTTCTCAATTCTGTAATAAAGCAGGTTACGTGAGTATGCTTAGAAGAAAAGAACCCTGTTTCCTACACACACGGACGATATCTAGTTCAACTCTGCTTATGAATCTGATACACCACAGGTCCTCTAACATCCAATGCTTTTCAGTTAAGAGCGAGAAACGTGTGAGGTTCGTTAAAGATGTAGCTTCCTTTGAGCTGAAAAGTGAGTGCGTTTACCTGAAACGAAGTCTTGCTTGTAGGAAGACACAGAGCCTGGCAATTAACTCCGATTATGAAGGGGAACACACAGCACAGTTCTCATCCATGAAACACACTCTGCTTTAGAGCAAGAAGCACTCTCTTGCTTACTTAAGTCTCTAATAAGGCAGGAAACATGAGTGTGCTTAGAACAAAAGAACCGTGTTTCCTACACACACGGACCATATCTAGTTCAACTCTGCTTCTGAAACTGATACAAACCACAGGTCCTCTAACATCCAATGCTTTTCAGTTAAGAGCGAGAAACGTGTGAGCTTCGTGAATGATGTAGCTTCCTTTGAGCTGAAAAGTGAATGGGTTTACCTGAAATGAAGTCTTGCTTGTAGGAAGACACAGAGCCTGGCAATTAACTCCGATTCTGAAGGGAAACACACAGCACAGTTCTCATCCATGAAACACACTCTGCTTTAGAGCAAGAAGCACTCCCTTGCTTTCTCAAGTCTGTAATAAAGCAGGTTACGTGAGTGTGCTTAGAAGAAAAGAACCCTGTTTCCTACACACACGGACGATATCTAGTTCAACTCTGCTTATGAATCTGATACACCACAGGTCCTCTAACATCCAATGCTTTTCAGTTAAGAGCGAGAAACGTGTGAGGTTCGTTAAAGATGTAGCTTCCTTTGAGCTGAAAAGTGAGTGCGTTTACCTGAAACGAAGTCTTGCTTGTAGGAAGACACAGAGCCTGGCAATTAACTCCGATTCTGAAGGGAAACACACAGCACAGTTCTCATCCATGAAACACACTCTGCTTTAGAGCAAGAAGCACTCTCTTGCTTACTTAAGTCTCTAATAAGGCAGGAAACATGAGTGTGCTTAGAACAAAAGAACCGTGTTTCCTACACACACGGACCTTATCTAGTTCAACTCTGCTTCTGAAACTGATACAAACCACAGGTCCTCGAACATCCAATGCTTTTCAGTTAAGAGCGAGAACGTGTGAGCATCATGAATGATGTATCTTCCTTTGAGCTGAAAAGTGAGTGCGTTTACCTGAAACGAAGTCTTGATTGTAGGAAGACACAGAGCCTGGCAATTAACTCCGATTCTGAAGGGAAACACACAGCACAGTTCTCATCCATGAAACACACTCTGCTTTAGAACAAGAAGCACTCCCTTGCTTTCTCAAGTCTGTAATAAAGCAGGAAACGTGAGTGTGCTTAGAAGAAAAGAACCGTGTTTCCTACACACACGGACGATATCTAGTTCAACTCTGCTTCTGAAACTGATACACCACAGATCCTCTAACATCCAATGCTTTTCAGTTAAGAGCGAGAAACGTGTGAGCTTCGTTAAAGATGTAGCTTCCTTTGAGCTGAAAAGTGAGTGCGTTTACCTGAAACGAAGTCTTGCTTGTAGGAAGACACAGAGCCTGGCAATTAACTCCGATTCTGAAGGGAAACACACAGCACAGTTCTCATCCATGAAACACACTCTGCTTTAGAGCAAGAAGCACTCTCTCGCTTCCTTAAGTCTCCAATAATGCAGGAAACGTGAGTGTGCTTAGAACAAAAGAACCGTGTTCCCTACACACACGGACCATATCTAGTTCAACTCTGCTTCTGAAACTGATACAAACCACAGGTCCTCTAACATCCAATGCTTTTCAGTTAAGAGCGAGAAACGTGTGAGCTTCGTGAATGATGTAGCTTCCTTTGAGCTGAAAAGTGAGTGCGTTTACCTGAAATGAAGTCTTGCTTGTAGGAAGACACAGAGCCTGGCAATTAACTCCGATTCTGAAGGGAAACACACAGCACAGTTCTCATCCATGAAACACACTCTGCTTTAGAGCAAGAAGCACTCCCTTGCTTTCTCAAGTCTGTAATAAAGCAGGTTACGTGAGTGTGCTTAGAAGAAAAGAACCCTGTTTCCTACACACACGGACGATATCTAGTTCAACTCTGCTTATGAATCTGATACACCACAGGTCCTCTAACATCCAATGCTTTTCAGTTAAGAGCGAGAAACGTGTGAGCTTCGTTAAAGATGTAGCTGCCTTTGAGCTGAAAAGTGAGTGCGTTTACCTGAAACGAAGTCTTGCTTGTAGGAAGACACAGAGCCTGGCAATTAACTCCGATTCTGAAGGGAAACACACAGCACAGTTCTCATCCATGAAACACACTCTGCTTTAGAGCAAGAAGCACTCTCTTGCTTCCTTAAGTCTCTAATAAGGCAGGAAACGTGAGTGTGCTTAGAACAAAAGAACCGTGTTTCCTACACACACGGACCATATCTAGTTCAACTCTGCTTCTGAAACTGATACAAACCACAGGTCCTCTAACATCCAATGCTTTTCAGTTAAGAGCGAGAACGTGTGAGCATCGTGAATGATGTATCTTCCTTTGAGCTGAAAAGTGAGTGCGTTTACCTGAAACGAAGTCTTGATTGTAGGAAGACACAGAGCCTGGCAATTAACTCCGATTCTGAAGGGAAACACACAGCACAGTTCTCATCCATGAAACACACTCTGCTTTAGAGCAAGAAGCACTCCCTTGCTTTCTCAAGTCTGTAATAAAGCAGGAAACGTGAGTGTGCTTAGAAGAAAAGAACCGTGTTTCCTACACACACGGACGATATCTAGTTCAACTCTGCTTCTGAAACTGATACACCACAGGTCCTCTAACATCCAATGCTTTTCAGTTAAGAGCGAGAAACGTGTGAGCTTCGTTAAAGATGTAGCTTCCTTTGAGCTGAAAAGTGAGTGCGTTTACCTGAAACGAAGTCTTGCTTGTAGGAAGACACAGAGCCTGGCAATTAACTCCGATTCTGAAGGGAAACACACAGCACAGTTCTCATCCATGAAACACACTCTGCTTTAGAGCAAGAAGCACTCTCTTGCTTCCTTAAGTCTCTAAAAATGCAGGAAACGTGAGTGTGCTTAGAACAAAAGAACCGTGTTCCCTACACACATGGACGATATCTAGTTCAACTCTGCTTCTGAAACTGATACACCACAGGTCCTCTAACATCCAATGCTTTTCAGTTAAGAGCGAGAAACTTGTGAGCTTCGTTAAAGATGTAGCTTCCTTTGAGCTGAAAAGTGAGTGCTGTTTACCTGAAACGAAGTCTTGATTGTAGGAAGACACAGAGCCTGGCAATTAACTCCGATTCTGAAGGGAAACACACAGCACAGTTCTCATCCATGAAACACACTCTGCTTTAGAGCAAGAAGCACTCCCTTGCTTTCTCAAGTCTGTAATAAAGCAGGAAACGTGAGTGTGCTTAGAAGAAAAGAACCGTGTTTCCTACACACACGGACGATATCTAGTTCAACTCTGCTTCTGAAACTGATACACCACAGGTCCTCTAACATCCAATGCTTTTCAGTTAAGAGCGAGAAACGTGTGAGCTTCGTGAACGATGTAGCTTCGTTTGACCTGAAAAGTGAGTGCGTTTACCTGAAACGAAGTCTTGCTTGTAGGAAGACACAGAGCCTGGCAATTAACTCCGATTCTGAAGGGAAACACACAGCACAGTTCTCATCCATGAAACACACTCTTCTTTAGAGCAAGAAGCACTCTCTTGCTTTCTCAAGTCTCCGATAAGTCCGGAAACGTGAGTGTGATGAGAACAAATAACCGTGTTTCCTACACACACGGACCATATCTAGTTCAACTCTGCTTCTGAAACTGATACAAACCACAGGTCCTCTAACATCCAATGCTTTTCAGTTAAGAGCGAGAAACGTGTGAGCTTGGTGAATGATGTAGCTTCCTTTGAGCTGAAAAGTGAGTGCGTTTACCTGAAACGAAGTCTTGCTTGTAGGAAGACACAGAGCCTGGCAATTAACTCCGATTCTGAAGGGAAACACACAGCACAGTTCTCATCCATGAAACACACTCTGCTTTAGAGCAAGAAGCACTCCCTTGCTTTCTCAAGTCTGTAATAAAGCAGGTTACGTGAGTGTGCTTAGAAGAAAAGAACCGTGTTTCCTACACACACGGACGATATCTAGTTCAACTCTGCTTCTGAATCTGATACACCACAGGTCCTCTAACATCCAATGCTTTTCAGTTAAGAGCGAGAAACGTGTGAGCTTCGTTAAAGATGTAGCTTCCTTTGAGCTGAAAAGTGAGTGCGTTTACCTGAAACGAAGTCTTGCTTGTAGGAAGACACAGAGCCTGGCAATTAACTCCGATTCTGAAGGGAAACACACAGCACAGTTCTCATCCATGAAACACACTCTGCTTTAGAGCAAGAAGCACTCTCTTGCTTCCTTAAGTCTCTAATAATGCAGGAAACATGAGTGTGCTTAGAACAAAAGAACCGTGTTTCCTACACACACGGACCATATCTAGTTCAACTCTGCTTCTGAAACTGATACAAACCACAGGTCCTCTAACATCCAATGCTTTTCAGTTAAGAGCGAGAAACGTGTGAGCTTCGTGAATGATGTAGCTTCCTTTGAGCTGAAAAGTGAATGGGTTTACCTGAAATGAAGTCTTGCTTGTAGGAAGACACAGAGCCTGGCAATTAACTCCGATTCTGAAGGGAAACACACAGCACAGTTCTCATCCATGAAACACACTCTGCTTTAGAGCAAGAAGCACTCCCTTGCTTTCTCAATTCTGTAATAAAGCAGGTTACGTGAGTATGCTTAGAAGAAAAGAACCCTGTTTCCTACACACACGGACGATATCTAGTTCAACTCTGCTTATGAATCTGATACACCACAGGTCCTCTAACATCCAATGCTTTTCAGTTAAGAGCGAGAAACGTGTGAGGTTCGTTAAAGATGTAGCTTCCTTTGAGCTGAAAAGTGAGTGCGTTTACCTGAAACGAAGTCTTGCTTGTAGGAAGACACAGAGCCTGGCAATTAACTCCGATTCTGAAGGGGAACACACAGCACAGTTCTCATCCATGAAACACACTCTGCTTTAGAGCAAGAAGCACTCTCTTGCTTACTTAAGTCTCTAATAAGGCAGGAAACATGAGTGTGCTTAGAACAAAAGAACCGTGTTTCCTACACACACGGACCATATCTAGTTCAACTCTGCTTCTGAAACTGATACAAACCACAGGTCCTCTAACATCCAATGCTTTTCAGTTAAGAGCGAGAACGTGTGAGCATCATGAATGATGTATCTTCCTTTGAGCTGAAAAGTGAGTGCGTTTACCTGAAACGAAGTCTTGATTGTAGGAAGACACAGAGCCTGGCAATTAACTCCGATTCTGAAGGGAAACACACAGCACAGTTCTCATCCATGAAACACACTCTGCTTTAGAACAAGAAGCACTCCCTTGCTTTCTCAAGTCTGTAATAAAGCAGGAAACGTGAGTGTGCTTAGAAGAAAAGAACCGTGTTTCCTACACACACGGACGATATCTAGTTCAACTCTGCTTCTGAAACTGATACACCACAGATCCTCTAACATCCAATGCTTTTCAGTTAAGAGCGAGAAACGTGTGAGCTTCGTTAAAGATGTAGCTTCCTTTGAGCTGAAAAGTGAGTGCGTTTACCTGAAACGAAGTCTTGCTTGTAGGAAGACACAGAGCCTGGCAATTAACTCCGATTCTGAAGGGAAACACACAGCACAGTCCTCATCCATGAAACACACTCTGCTTTAGAGCAAGAAGCACTCTCTTGCTTTCTTAAGTCTCCAATAATGCAGGAAACGTGAGTGTGCTTAGAACAAAAGAACCGTGTTCCCTACACACACGGACCATATCTAGTTCAACTATGCTTCTGAAACTGATACAAACCACAGGTCCTCTAACATCCAATGCCTTTCAGTTAAGAGCGAGAAACGTGTGAGCTTCGTGAATGATGTAGCTTCCTTTGAGCTGAAAAGTGAGTGCGTTTACCTGAAATGAAGTCTTGCTTGTAGGAAGACACAGAGCCTGGCAATTAACTCCGATTCTGAAGGGAAACACACAGCACAGTTCTCATCCATGAAACACACTCTGCTTTAGAGCAAGAAGCACTCCCTTGCTTTCTCAAGTCTGTAATAAAGCAGGTTACGTGAGTGTGCTTAGAAGAAAAGAACCCTGTTTCCTACACACACGGACGATATCTAGTTCAACTCTGCTTATGAATCTGATACACCACAGGTCCTCTAACATCCAATGCTTTTCAGTTAAGAGCGAGAAACGTGTGAGCTTCGTTAAAGATGTAGCTGCCTTTGAGCTGAAAAGTGAGTGCGTTTACCTGAAACGAAGTCTTGCTTGTAGGAAGACACAGAGCCTGGCAATTAACTCCGATTCTGAAGGGAAACACACAGCACAGTTCTCATCCATGAAACACACTCTGCTTTAGAGCAAGAAGCACTCTATTGCTTCATTAAGTCTCTAATAAGGCAGGAAACGTGAGTGTGCTTAGAACAAAAGAACCGTGTTTCCTACACACACGGACCATATCTAGTTCAACTCTGCTTCTGAAACTGATACAAACCACAGGTCCTCTAACATCCAATGCTTTTCAGTTAAGAGCGAGAACGTGTGAGCATCGTGAATGATGTATCTTCCTTTGAGCTGAAAAGTGAGTGCGTTTACCTGAAACGAAGTCTTGATTGTAGGAAGACACAGAGCCTGGCAATTAACTCCGATTCTGAAGGGAAACACACAGCACAGTTCTCATCCATGAAACACACTCTGCTTTAGAGCAAGAAGCACTCCCTTGCTTTCTCAAGTCTGTAATAAAGCAGGAAACGTGAGTGTGCTTAGAAGAAAAGAACCGTGTTTCCTACACACACGGACGATATCTAGTTCAACTCTGCTTCTGAAACTGATACACCACAGGTCCTCTAACATCCAATGCTTTTCAGTTAAGAGCGAGAAACGTGTGAGCTTCCTTAAAGATGTAGCTTCCTTTGAGCTGAAAAGTGAGTGCGTTTACCTGAAACGAAGTCTTGCTTGTAGGAAGACACAGAGCCTGGCAATTAACTCCGATTCTGAAGGGAAACACACAGCACAGTTCTCATCCATGAAACACACTCTGCTTTAGAGCAAGAAGCACTCTCTTGCTTCCTTAAGTCTCTAAAAATGCAGGAAACGTGAGTGTGCTTAGAACAAAAGAACCGTGTTCCCTACACACATGGACGATATCTAGTTCAACTCTGCTTCTGAAACTGATACACCACAGGTCCTCTAACATCCAATGCTTTTCAGTTAAGAGCGAGAAACTTGTGAGCTTCGTTAAAGATGTAGCTTCCTTTGAGCTGAAAAGTGAGTGCTGTTTACCTGAAACGAAGTCTTGATTGTAGGAAGACACAGAGCCTGGCAATTAACTCCGATTCTGAAGGGAAACACACAGCACAGTTCTCATCCATGAAACACACTCTGCTTTAGAGCAAGAAGCACTCCCTTGCTTTCTCAAGTCTGTAATAAAGCAGGAAACGTGAGTGTGCTTAGAAGAAAAGAACCGTGTTTCCTACACACACGGACGATATCTAGTTCAACTCTGCTTCTGAAACTGATACACCACAGGTCCTCTAACATCCAATGCTTTTCAGTTAAGAGCGAGAAACGTGTGAGCTTCGTGAACGATGTAGCTTCGTTTGACCTGAAAAGTGAGTGCGTTTACCTGAAACGAAGTCTTGCTTGTAGGAAGACACAGAGCCTGGCAATTAACTCCGATTCTGAAGGGAAACACACAGCACAGTTCTCATCCATGAAACACACTCTTCTTTAGAGCAAGAAGCACTCTCTTGCTTTCTCAAGTCTCCGATAAGTCCGGAAACGTGAGTGTGATGAGAACAAATAACCGTGTTTCCTACACACACGGACCATATCTAGTTCAACTCTGCTTCTGAAACTGATACAAACCACAGGTCCTCTAACATCCAATGCTTTTCAGTTAAGAGCGAGAAACGTGTGAGCTTGGTGAATGATGTAGCTTCCTTTGAGCTGAAAAGTGAGTGCGTTTACCTGAAACGAAGTCTTGCTTGTAGGAAGACACAGAGCCTGGCAATTAACTCCGATTCTGAAGGGAAACACACAGCACAGTTCTCATCCATGAAACACACTCTGCTTTAGAGCAAGAAGCACTCCCTTGCTTTCTCAAGTCTGTAATAAAGCAGGTTACGTGAGTGTGCTTAGAAGAAAAGAACCGTGTTTCCTACACACACGGACGATATCTAGTTCAACTCTGCTTCTGAATCTGATACACCACAGGTCCTCTAACATCCAATGCTTTTCAGTTAAGAGCGAGAAACGTGTGAGCTTCGTTAAAGATGTAGCTTCCTTTGAGCTGAAAAGTGAGTGCGTTTACCTGAAACGAAGTCTTGCTTGTAGGAAGACACAGAGCCTGGCAATTAACTCCGATTCTGAAGGGAAACACACAGCACAGTTCTCATCCATGAAACACACTCTGCTTTAGAGCAAGAAGCACTCTCTTGCTTCCTTAAGTCTCTAATAATGCAGGAAACATGAGTGTGCTTAGAAGAAAAGAACCCTGTTTCCTACACACACGGACCATATCTAGTTCAACTCTGCTTCTGAAACTGATACAAACCACAGGTCCTCTAACATCCAATGCTTTTCAGTTAAGAGCGAGAAACGTGTGAGCTTCGTGAATGATGTAGATTCCTTTGAGCTGAAAAGTGAATGGGTTTACCTGAAATGAAGTCTTGCTTGTAGGAAGACACAGAGCCTGGCAATTAACTCCGATTCTGAAGGGAAACACACAGCACAGTTCTCATCCATGAAACACACTCTGCTTTAGAGCAAGAAGCACTCCCTTGCTTTCTCAATTCTGTAATAAAGCAGGTTACGTGAGTATGCTTAGAAGAAAAGAACCCTGTTTCCTACACACACGGACGATATCTAGTTCAACTCTGCTTATGAATCTGATACACCACAGGTCCTCTAACATCCAATGCTTTTCAGTTAAGAGCGAGAAACGTGTGAGGTTCGTTAAAGATGTAGCTTCCTTTGAGCTGAAAAGTGAGTGCGTTTACCTGAAACGAAGTCTTGCTTGTAGGAAGACACAGAGCCTGGCAATTAACTCCGATTCTGAAGGGGAACACACAGCACAGTTCTCATCCATGAAACACACTCTGCTTTAGAGCAAGAAGCACTCTCTTGCTTACTTAAGTCTCTAATAAGGCAGGAAACATGAGTGTGCTTAGAACAAAAGAACCGTGTTTCCTACACACACGGACCATATCTAGTTCAACTCTGCTTCTGAAACTGATACAAACCACAGGTCCTCTAACATCCAATGCTTTTCAGTTAAGAGCGAGAACGTGTGAGCATCATGAATGATGTATCTTCCTTTGAGCTGAAAAGTGAGTGCGTTTACCTGAAACGAAGTCTTGATTGTAGGAAGACACAGAGCCTGGCAATTAACTCCGATTCTGAAGGGAAACACACAGCACAGTTCTCATCCATGAAACACACTCTGCTTTAGAACAAGAAGCACTCCCTTGCTTTCTCAAGTCTGTAATAAAGCAGGAAACGTGAGTGTGCTTAGAAGAAAAGAACCGTGTTTCCTACACACACGGACGATATCTAGTTCAACTCTGCTTCTGAAACTGATACACCACAGATCCTCTAACATCCAATGCTTTTCAGTTAAGAGCGAGAAACGTGTGAGCTTCGTTAAAGATGTAGCTTCCTTTGAGCTGAAAAGTGAGTGCGTTTACCTGAAACGAAGTCTTGCTTGTAGGAAGACACAGAGCCTGGCAATTAACTCCGATTCTGAAGGGAAACACACAGCACAGTTCTCATCCATAAAACACACTCTGCTTTAGAGCAAGAAGCACTCTCTTGCTTCCTTAAGTCTCCAATAATGCAGGAAACGTGAGTGTGCTTAGAACAAAAGAACCGTGTTCCCTACACACACGGACCATATCTAGTTCAACTCTGCTTCTGAAACTGATACAAACCACAGGTCCTCTAACATCCAATGCCTTTCAGTTAAGAGCGAGAAACGTGTGAGCTTCGTGAATGATGTAGCTTCCTTTGAGCTGAAAAGTGAGTGCGTTTACCTGAAATGAAGTCTTGCTTGTAGGAAGACACAGAGCCTGGCAATTAACTCCGATTCTGAAGGGAAACACACAGCACAGTTCTCATCCATGAAACACACTCTGCTTTAGAGCAAGAAGCACTCCCTTGCTTTCTCAAGTCTGTAATAAAGCAGGTTACGTGAGTGTGCTTAGAAGAAAAGAACCCTGTTTCCTACACACACGGACGATATCTAGTTCAACTCTGCTTATGAATCTGATACACCACAGGTCCTCTAACATCCAATGCTTTTCAGTTAAGAGCGAGAAACGTGTGAGCTTCGTTAAAGATGTAGCTGCCTTTGAGCTGAAAAGTGAGTGCGTTTACCTGAAACGAAGTCTTGCTTGTAGGAAGACACAGAGCCTGGCAATTAACTCCGATTCTGAAGGGAAACACACAGCACAGTTCTCATCCATGAAACACACTCTGCTTTAGAGCAAGAAGCACTCTCTTGCTTCCTTAAGTCTCTAATAAGGCAGGAAACGTGAGTGTGCTTAGAACAAAAGAACCGTGTTTCCTACACACACGGACCATATCTAGTTCAACTCTGCTTCTGAAACTGATACAAACCACAGGTCCTCTAACATCCAATGCTTTTCAGTTAAGAGCGAGAACGTGTGAGCATCGTGAATGATGTATCTTCCTTTGAGCTGAAAAGTGAGTGCGTTTACCTGAAACGAAGTCTTGATTGTAGGAAGACACAGAGCCTGGCAATTAACTCCGATTCTGAAGGGAAACACACAGCACAGTTCTCATCCATGAAACACACTCTGCTTTAGAGCAAGAAGCACTCCCTTGCTTTCTCAAGTCTGTAATAAAGCAGGAAACGTGAGTGTGCTTAGAAGAAAAGAACCGTGTTTCCTACACACACGGACGATATCTAGTTCAACTCTGCTTCTGAAACTGATACACCACAGGTCCTCTAACATCCAATGCTTTTCAGTTAAGAGCGAGAAACGTGTGAGCTTCGTTAAAGATGTAGCTTCCTTTGAGCTGAAAAGTGAGTGCGTTTACCTGAAACGAAGTCTTGCTTGTAGGAAGACACAGAGCCTGGCAATTAACTCCGATTCTGAAGGGAAACACACAGCACAGTTCTCATCCATGAAACACACTCTGCTTTAGAGCAAGAAGCACTCTCTTGCTTACTTAAGTCTCTAAAAATGCAGGAAACGTGAGTGTGCTTCGAACAAAAGAACCGTGTTCCCTACACACACGGACGATATCTAGTTCAACTCTGCTTCTGAAACTGATACACCACAGGTCCTCTAACATCCAATGCTTTTCAGTTAAGAGCGAGAAACTTGTGAGCTTCGTTAAAGATGTAGCTTCCTTTGAGCTGAAAAGTGAGTGCTGTTTACCTGAAACGAAGTCTTGATTGTAGGAAGACACAGAGCCTGGCAATTAACTCCGATTCTGAAGGGAAACACACAGCACAGTTCTCATCCATGAAACACACTCTGCTTTAGAGCAAGAAGCACTCTCTTGCTTCCTTAAGTCTCTAATAAGGCAGGAAACGTGAGTGTGCTTAGAACAAAAGAACCGTGTTTCCTACACACACGGACCATATCTAGTTCAACTCTGCTTCTGAAACTGATACAAACCACAGGTCCTCTAACATCCAATGCTTTTCAGTTAAGAGCGAGAACGTGTGAGCATCGTGAATGATGTATCTTCCTTTGAGCTGAAAAGTGAGTGCGTTTACCTGAAACGAAGTCTTGATTGTAGGAAGACACAGAGCCTGGCAATTAACTCCGATTCTGAAGGGAAACACACAGCACAGTTCTCATCCATGAAACACACTCTGCTTTAGAGCAAGAAGCACTCCCTTGCTTTCTCAAGTCTGTAATAAAGCAGGAAACGTGAGTGTGCTTAGAAGAAAAGAACCGTGTTTCCTACACACACGGACGATATCTAGTTCAACTCTGCTTCTGAAACTGATACACCACAGGTCCTCTAACATCCAATGCTTTTCAGTTAAGAGCGAGAAACGTGTGAGCTTCGTGAATGATGTAGCTTCCTTTGAGCTGAAAAGTGAGTGCGTTTACCTGAAACGAAGTCTTGCTTGTAGGAAGACACAGAGCCTGGCAATTAACTCCGATTCTGAAGGGAAACACACAGCACAGTTCTCATCCATGAAACACACTCTGCTTTAGAGCAAGAAGCACTCCCTTGCTTTCTCAAGTCTGTAATAAAGCAGGTTACGTGAGTGTGCTTAGAAGAAAAGAACCGTGTTTCCTACACACACGGACGATATCTAGTTCAACTCTGCTTCTGAATCTGATACACCACAGGTCCTCTAACATCCAATGCTTTTCAGTTAAGAGCGAGAAACGTGTGAGCTTCGTTAAAGATGTAGCTTCCTTTGAGCTGAAAAGTGAGTGCGTTTACCTGAAACGAAGTCTTGCTTGTAGGAAGACACAGAGCCTGGCAATTAACTCCGATTCTGAAGGGAAACACACAGCACAGTTCTCATCCATGAAACACACTCTGCTTTAGAGCAAGAAGCACTCTCTTGCTTCCTTAAGTCTCTAATAATGCAGGAAACATGAGTGTGCTTAGAACAAAAGAACCGTGTTTCCTACACACACGGACCATATCTAGTTCAACTCTGCTTCTGAAACTGATACAAACCACAGGTCCTCTAACATCCAATGCTTTTCAGTTAAGAGCGAGAAACGTGTGAGCTTCGTGAATGATGTAGCTTCCTTTGAGCTGAAAAGTGAATGCGTTTACCTGAAATGAAGTCTTGCTTGTAGGAAGACACAGAGCCTGGCAATTAACTCCGATTCTGAAGGGAAACACACAGCACAGTTCTCATCCATGAAACACACTCTGCTTTAGAGCAAGAAGCACTCCCTTGCTTTCTCAAGTCTGTAATAAAGCATGTTACGTGAGTGTGCTTAGAAGAAAAGAACCCTGTTTCCTACACACACGGACGATATCTAGTTCAACTCTGCTTATGAATCTGATACACCACAGGTCCTCTAACATCCAATGCTTTTCAGTTAAGAGCGAGAAACGTGTGAGGTTCGTTAAAGATGTAGCTTCCTTTGAGCTGAAAAGTGAGTGCGTTTACCTGAAACGAAGTCTTGCTTGTAGGAAGACACAGAGCCTGGCAATTAACTCCGATTCTGAAGGGAAACACACAGCACAGTTCTCATCCATGAAACACACTCTGCTTTAGAGCAAGAAGCACTCTCTTGCTTACTTAAGTCTCTAATAAGGCAGGAAACATGAGTGTGCTTAGAACAAAAGAACCGTGTTTCCTACACACACGGACCTTATCTAGTTCAACTCTGCTTCTGAAACTGATACAAACCACAGGTCCTCGAACATCCAATGCTTTTCAGTTAAGAGCGAGAACGTGTGAGCATCATGAATGATGTATCTTCCTTTGAGCTGAAAAGTGAGTGCGTTTACCTGAAACGAAGTCTTGATTGTAGGAAGACACAGAGCCTGGCAATTAACTCCGATTCTGAAGGGAAACACACAGCACAGTTCTCATCCATGAAACACACTCTGCTTTAGAACAAGAAGCACTCCCTTGCTTTCTCAAGTCTGTAATAAAGTAGGAAACGTGAGTGTGCTTAGAAGAAAAGAACCGTGTTTCCTACACACACGGATGATATCTAGTTCAACTCTGCTTCTGAAACTGATACACCACAGATCCTCTAACATCCAATGCTTTTCAGTTAAGAGCGAGAAACGTGTGAGCTTCGTTAAAGATGTAGCTTCCTTTGAGCTGAAAAGTGAGTGCGTTTACCTGAAACGAAGTCTTGCTTGTAGGAAGACACAGAGCCTGGCAATTAATTCCGATTCTGAAGGGAAACACACAGCACAGTTCTCATCCATGAAACACACTCTGCTTTAGAGCAAGAAGCACTCTCTCGCTTCCTTAAGTCTCCAATAATGCAGGAAACGTGAGTGTGCTTAGAACAAAAGAACCGTGTTCCCTACACACACGGACCATATCTAGTTCAACTCTGCTTCTGAAACTGATACAAACCACAGGTCCTCTAACATCCAATGCTTTTCAGTTAAGAGCGAGAAACGTGTGAGCTTCGTGAATGATGTAGCTTCCTTTGAGCCTAAAAGTGAGTGCGTTTACCTGAAATGAAGTCTTGCTTGTAGGAAGACACAGAGCCTGGCAATTAACTCCGATTCTGAAGGGAAACACACAGCACAGTTCTCATCCATGAAACACACTCTGCTTTAGAGCAAGAAGCACTCCCTTGCTTTCTCAAGTCTGTAATAAAGCAGGTTACGTGAGTGTGCTTAGAAGAAAAGAACCCTGTTTCCTACACACACGGACGATATCTAGTTCAACTCTGCTTATGAATCTGATACACCACAGGTCCTCTAACATCCAATGCTTTTCAGTTAAGAGCGAGAAACGTGTGAGCTTCGTTAAAGATGTAGCTGCCTTTGAGCTGAAAAGTGAGTGCGTTTACCTGAAACGAAGTCTTGCTTGTAGGAAGACACAGAGCCTGGCAATTAACTCCGATTCTGAAGGGAAACACACAGCACAGTTCTCATCCATGAAACACACTCTGCTTTAGAGCAAGAAGCACTCTCTTGCTTCCTTAAGTCTCTAATAAGGCAGGAAACGTGAGTGTGCTTAGAACAAAAGAACCGTGTTTCCTACACACACGGACCATATCTAGTTCAACTCTGCTTCTGAAACTGATACAAACCACAGGTCCTCTAACATCCAATGCTTTTCAGTTAAGAGCGAGAAACGTGTGAGCTTCGTTAAAGATGTAGCTTCCTTTGAGCTGAAAAGTGAGTGCTTTTACCTGAAACGAAGTCTTGCTTGTAGGAAGACACAGAGCCTGGCAATTAACTCCGATTCTGAAGGGAAACACACAGCACAGTTCTCATCCATGAAACACACTCTGCTTTAGAGCAAGAAGCACTCTCTTGCTTCCTTAAGTCTCTAAAAATGCAGGAAACGTGAGTGTGCTTAGAACAAAAGAACCGTGTTCCCTACACACATGGACGATATCTAGTTCAACTCTGCTTCTGAAACTGATACACCACAGGTCCTCTAACATCCAATGCTTTTCAGTTAAGAGCGAGAAACTTGTGAGCTTCGTTAAAGATGTAGCTTCCTTTGAGCTGAAAAGTGAGTGCTGTTTACCTGAAACGAAGTCTTGATTGTAGGAAGACACAGAGCCTGGCAATTAACTCCGATTCTGAAGGGAAACACACAGCACAGTTCTCATCCATGAAACACACTCTGCTTTAGAGCAAGAAGCACTCCCTTGCTTTCTCAAGTCTGTAATAAAGCAGGAAACGTGAGTGTGCTTAGAAGAAAAGAACCGTGTTTCCTACACACACGGACGATATCTAGTTCAACTCTGCTTCTGAAACTGATACACCACAGGTCCTCTAACATCCAATGCTTTTCAGTTAAGAGCGAGAAACGTGTGAGCTTCGTGAACGATGTAGCTTCGTTTGACCTGAAAAGTGAGTGCGTTTACCTGAAACGAAGTCTTGCTTGTAGGAAGACACAGAGCCTGGCAATTAACTCCGATTCTGAAGGGAAACACACAGCACAGTTCTCATCCATGAAACACACTCTTCTTTAGAGCAAGAAGCACTCTCTTGCTTTCTCAAGTCTCCGATAAGTCCGGAAACGTGAGTGTGATGAGAACAAATAACCGTGTTTCCTACACACACGGACCATATCTAGTTCAACTCTGCTTCTGAAACTGATACAAACCACAGGTCCTCTAACATCCAATGCTTTTCAGTTAAGAGCGAGAAACGTGTGAGCTTGGTGAATGATGTAGCTTCCTTTGAGCTGAAAAGTGAGTGCGTTTACCTGAAACGAAGTCTTGCTTGTAGGAAGACACAGAGCCTGGCAATTAACTCCGATTCTGAAGGGAAACACACAGCACAGTTCTCATCCATGAAACACACTCTGCTTTAGAGCAAGAAGCACTCCCTTGCTTTCTCAAGTCTGTAATAAAGCAGGTTACGTGAGTGTGCTTAGAAGAAAAGAACCGTGTTTCCTACACACACGGACGATATCTAGTTCAACTCTGCTTCTGAATCTGATACACCACAGGTCCTCTAACATCCAATGCTTTTCAGTTAAGAGCGAGAAACGTGTGAGCTTCGTTAAAGATGTAGCTTCCTTTGAGCTGAAAAGTGAGTGCGTTTACCGGAAACGAAGTCTTGCTTGTAGGAAGACACAGAGCCTGGCAATTAACTCCGATTCTGAAGGGAAACACACAGCACAGTTCTCATCCATGAAACACACTCTGCTTTAGAGCAAGAAGCACTCTCTTGCTTCCTTAAGTCTCTAATAATGCAGGAAACATGAGTGTGCTTAGAACAAAAGAACCGTGTTTCCTACACACACGGACCATATCTAGTTCAACTCTGCTTCTGAAACTGATACAAACCACAGGTCCTCTAACATCCAATGCTTTTCAGTTAAGAGCGAGAAACGTGTGAGCTTCGTGAATGATGTAGCTTCCTTTGACCTGAAAAGTGAATGGGTTTACCTGAAATGAAGTCTTGCTTGTAGGAAGACACAGAGCCTGGCAATTAACTCCGATTCTGAAGGGAAACACACAGCACAGTTCTCATCCATGAAACACACTCTGCTTTAGAGCAAGAAGCACTCCCTTGCTTTCTCAATTCTGTAATAAAGCAGGTTACGTGAGTATGCTTAGAAGAAAAGAACCCTGTTTCCTACACACACGGACGATATCTAGTTCAACTCTGCTTATGAATCTGATACACCACAGGTCCTCTAACATCCAATGCTTTTCAGTTAAGAGCGAGAAACGTGTGAGGTTCGTTAAAGATGTAGCTTCCTTTGAGCTGAAAAGTGAGTGCGTTTACCTGAAACGAAGTCTTGCTTGTAGGAAGACACAGAGCCTGGCAATTAACTCCGATTCTGAAGGGGAACACACAGCACAGTTCTCATCCATGAAACACACTCTGCTTTAGAGCAAGAAGCACTCTCTTGCTTACTTAAGTCTCTAATAAGGCAGGAAACATGAGTGTGCTTAGAACAAAAGAACCGTGTTTCCTACACACACGGACCATATCTAGTTCAACTCTGCTTCTGAAACTGATACAAACCACAGGTCCTCTAACATCCAATGCTTTTCAGTTAAGAGCGAGAACGTGTGAGCATCATGAATGATGTATCTTCCTTTGAGCTGAAAAGTGAGTGCGTTTACCTGAAACGAAGTCTTGATTGTAGGAAGACACAGAGCCTGGCAATTAACTCCGATTCTGAAGGGAAACACACAGCACAGTTCTCATCCATGAAACACACTCTGCTTTAGAACAAGAAGCACTCCCTTGCTTTCTCAAGTCTGTAATAAAGCAGGAAACGTGAGTGTGCTTAGAAGAAAAGAACCGTGTTTCCTACACACACGGACGATATCTAGTTCAACTCTGCTTCTGAAACTGATACACCACAGATCCTCTAACATCCAATGCTTTTCAGTTAAGAGCGAGAAACGTGTGAGCTTCGTTAAAGATGTAGCTTCCTTTGAGCTGAAAAGTGAGTGCGTTTACCTGAAACGAAGTCTTGCTTGTAGGAAGACACAGAGCCTGGCAATTAACTCCGATTCTGAAGGGAAACACACAGCACAGTTCTCATCCATGAAACACACTCTGCTTTAGAGCAAGAAGCACTCTCTTGCTTCCTTAAGTCTCCAATAATGCAGGAAACGTGAGTGTGCTTAGAACAAAAGAACCGTGTTCCCTACACACACGGACCATATCTAGTTCAACTCTGCTTCTGAAACTGATACAAACCACAGGTCCTCTAACATCCAATGCCTTTCAGTTAAGAGCGAGAAACGTGTGAGCTTCGTGAATGATGTAGCTTCCTTTGAGCTGAAAAGTGAGTGCGTTTACCTGAAATGAAGTCTTGCCTGTAGGAAGACACAGAGCCTGGCAATTAACTCCGATTCTGAAGGGAAACACACAGCACAGTTCTCATCCATGAAACACACTCTGCTTTAGAGCAAGAAGCACTCCCTTGCTTTCTCAAGTCTGTAATAAAGCAGGTTACGTGAGTGTGCTTAGAAGAAAAGAACCCTGTTTCCTACACACACGGACGATATCTAGTTCAACTCTGCTTATGAATCTGATACACCACAGGTCCTCTAACATCCAATGCTTTTCAGTTAAGAGCGAGAAACGTGTGAGCTTCGTTAAAGATGTAGCTGCCTTTGAGCTGAAAAGTGAGTGCGTTTACCTGAAACGAAGTCTTGCTTGTAGGAAGACACAGAGCCTGGCAATTAACTCCGATTCTGAAGGGAAACACACAGCACAGTTCTCATCCATGAAACACACTCTGCTTTAGAGCAAGAAGCACTCTCTTGCTTCCTTAAGTCTCTAATAAGGCAGGAAACGTGAGTGTGCTTAGAACAAAGAACCGTGTTTCCTACACACACGGACCATATCTAGTTCAACTCTGCTTCTGAAACTGATACAAACCACAGGTCCTCTAACATCCAATGCTTTTCAGTTAAGAGCGAGAACGTGTGAGCATCGTGAATGATGTATCTTCCTTTGAGCTGAAAAGTGAGTGCGTTTACCTGAAACGAAGTCTTGATTGTAGGAAGACACAGAGCCTGGCAATTAACTCCGATTCTGAAGGGAAACACACAGCACAGTTCTCATCCATGAAACACACTCTGCTTTAGAGCAAGAAGCACTCCCTTGCTTTCTCAAGTCTGTAATAAAGCAGGAAACGTGAGTGTGCTTAGAAGAAAAGAACCGTGTTTCCTACACACACGGACGATATCTAGTTCAACTCTGCTTCTGAAACTGATACACCACAGGTCCTCTAACATCCAATGCTTTTCAGTTAAGAGCGAGAAACGTGTGAGCTTCGTTAAAGATGTAGCTTCCTTTGAGCTGAAATGTGAGTGCGTTTACCTGAAACGAAGTCTTGCTTGTAGGAAGACACAGAGCCTGGCAATTAACTCCGATTCTGAAGGGAAACACACAGCACAGTTCTCATCCATGAAACACACTCTGCTTTAGAGCAAGAAGCACTCTCTTGCTTCCTTAAGTCTCTAAAAATGCAGGAAACGTGAGTGTGCTTAGAACAAAAGAACCGTGTTCCCTACACACATGGACGATATCTAGTTCAACTCTGCTTCTGAAACTGATACACCACAGGTCCTCTAACATCCAATGCTTTTCAGTTAAGAGCGAGAAACTTGTGAGCTTCGTTAAAGATGTAGCTTCCTTTGAGCTGAAAAGTGAGTGCTGTTTACCTGAAACGAAGTCTTGATTGTAGGAAGACACAGAGCCTGGCAATTAACTCCGATTCTGAAGGGAAACACACAGCACAGTTCTCATCCATGAAACACACTCTGCTTTAGAGCAAGAAGCACTCCCTTGCTTTCTCAAGTCTGTAATAAAGCAGGAAACGTGAGTGTGCTTAGAAGAAAAGAACCGTGTTTCCTACACACACGGACGATATCTATTTCAACTCTGCTTCTGAAACTGATACACCACAGGTCCTCTAACATCCAATGCTTTTCAGTTAAGAGCGAGAAACGTGTGAGCTTCGTGAACGATGTAGCTTCGTTTGACCTGAAAAGTGAGTGCGTTTACCTGAAACGAAGTCTTGCTTGTAGGAAGACACAGAGCCTGGCAATTAACTCCGATTCTGAAGGGAAACACACAGCACAGTTCTCATCCATGAAACACACTCTTCTTTAGAGCAAGAAGCACTCTCTTGCTTTCTCAAGTCTCCGATAAGTCCGGAAACGTGAGTGTGATGAGAACAAATAACCGTGTTTCCTACACACACGGACCATATCTAGTTCAACTCTGCTTCTGAAACTGATACAAACCACAGGTCCTCTAACATCCAATGCTTTTCAGTTAAGAGCGAGAAACGTGTGAGCTTGGTGAATGATGTAGCTTCCTTTGAGCTGAAAAGTGAGTGCGTTTACCTGAAACGAAGTCTTGCTTGTAGGAAGACACAGAGCCTGGCAATTAACTCCGATTCTGAAGGGAAACACACAGCACAGTTCTCATCCATGAAACACACTCTGCTTTAGAGCAAGAAGCACTCCCTTGCTTTCTCAAGTCTGTAATAAAGCAGGTTACGTGAGTGTGCTTAGAAGAAAAGAACCGTGTTTCCTACACACACGGACGATATCTAGTTCAACTCTGCTTCTGAATCTGATACACCACAGGTCCTCTAACATCCAATGCTTTTCAGTTAAGAGCGAGAAACGTGTGAGCTTCGTTAAAGATGTAGCTTCCTTTGAGCTGAAAAGTGAGTGCGTTTACCTGAAACGAAGTCTTGCTTGTAGGAAGACACAGAGCCTGGCAATTAACTCCGATTCTGAAGGGAAACACACAGCACAGTTCTCATCCATGAAACACACTCTGCTTTAGAGCAAGAAGCACTCTCTTGCTTCCTTAAGTCTCTAATAATGCAGGAAACATGAGTGTGCTTAGAACAAAAGAACCGTGTTTCCTACACACACGGACCATATCTAGTTCAACTCTGCTTCTGAAACTGATACAAACCACAGGTCCTCTAACATCCAATGCTTTTCAGTTAAGAGCGAGAAACGTGTGAGCTTCGTGAATGATGTAGCTTCCTTTGAGCTGAAAAGTGAATGGGTTTACCTGAAATGAAGTCTTGCTTGTAGGAAGACACAGAGCCTGGCAATTAACTCCGATTCTGAAGGGAAACACACAGCACAGTTCTCATCCATGAAACACACTCTGCTTTAGAGCAAGAAGCACTCCCTTGCTTTCTCAATTCTGTAATAAAGCAGGTTACGTGAGTATGCTTAGAAGAAAAGAACCCTGTTTCCTACACACACGGACGATATCTAGTTCAACTCTGCTTATGAATCTGATACACCACAGGTCCTCTAACATCCAATGCTTTTCAGTTAAGAGCGAGAAACGTGTGAGGTTCGTTAAAGATGTAGCTTCCTTTGAGCTGAAAAGTGAGTGCGTTTACCTGAAACGAAGTCTTGCTTGTAGGAAGACACAGAGCCTGGCAATTAACTCCGATTCTGAAGGGGAACACACAGCACAGTTCTCATCCATGAAACACACTCTGCTTTAGAGCAAGAAGCACTCTCTTGCTTACTTAAGTCTCTAATAAGGCAGGAAACATGAGTGTGCTTAGAACAAAAGAACCGTGTTTCCTACACACACGGACCATATCTAGTTCAACTCTGCTTCTGAAACTGATACAAACCACAGGTCCTCTAACATCCAATGCTTTTCAGTTAAGAGCGAGAACGTGTGAGCATCATGAATGATGTATCTTCCTTTGAGCTGAAAAGTGAGTGCGTTTACCTGAAACGAAGTCTTGATTGTAGGAAGACACAGACCCTGGCAATTAACTCCGATTCTGAAGGGAAACACACAGCACAGTTCTCATCCATGAAACACACTCTGCTTTAGAGCAAGAAGCACTCCCTTGCTTTCTCAAGTCTGTAATAAAGCAGGAAACGTGAGTGTGCTTAGAAGAAAAGAACCGTGTTTCCTACACACACGGACCATATCTAGTTCAACTCTGCTTCTGAAACTGATACACCACAGATCCTCTAACATCCAATGCTTTTCAGTTAAGAGCGAGAAACGTGTGAGCTTCGTTAAAGATGTAGCTTCCTTTGAGCTGAAAAGTGAGTGCGTTTACCTGAAACGAAGTCTTGCTTGTAGGAAGACACAGAGCCTGGCAATTAACTCCGATTCTGAAGGGAAACACACAGCACAGTTCTCATCCATGAAACACACTCTGCTTTAGAGCAAGAAGCACTCTCTTGCTTCCTTAAGTCTCCAATAATGCAGGAAACGTGAGTGTGCTTAGAACAAAAGAACCGTGTTCCCTACACACACGGACCATATCTAGTTCAACTCTGCTTCTGAAACTGATACAAACCACAGGTCCTCTAACATCCAATGCCTTTCAGTTAAGAGCGAGAAACGTGTGAGCTTCGTGAATGATGTAGCTTCCTTTGAGCTGAAAAGTGAGTGCGTTTACCTGAAATGAAGTCTTGCTTGTAGGAAGACACAGAGCCTGGCAATTAACTCCGATTCTGAAGGGAAACACACAGCACAGTTCTCATCCATGAAACACACTCTGCTTTAGAGCAAGAAGCACTCCCTTGCTTTCTCAAGTCTGTAATAAAGCAGGTTACGTGAGTGTGCTTAGAAGAAAAGAACCCTGTTTCCTACACACACGGACGATATCTAGTTCAACTCTGCTTATGAATCTGATACACCACAGGTCCTCTAACATCCAATGCTTTTCAGTTAAGAGCGAGAAACGTGTGAGCTTCGTTAAAGATGTAGCTGCCTTTGAGCTGAAAAGTGAGTGCGTTTACCTGAAACGAAGTCTTGCTTGTAGGAAGACACAGAGCCTGGCAATTAACTCCGATTCTGAAGGGAAACACACAGCACAGTTCTCATCCATGAAACACACTCTGCTTTAGAGCAAGAAGCACTCTCTTGCTTCCTTAAGTCTCTAATAAGGCAGGAAACGTGAGTGTGCTTAGAACAAAAGAACCGTGTTTCCTACACACACGGACCATATCTAGTTCAACTCTGCTTCTGAAACTGATACAAACCACAGGTCCTCTAACATCCAATGCTTTTCAGTTAAGAGCGAGAACGTGTGAGCATCGTGAATGATGTATCTTCCTTTGAGCTGAAAAGTGAGTGCGTTTACCTGAAACGAAGTCTTGATTGTAGGAAGACACAGAGCCTGGCAATTAACTCCGATTCTGAAGGGAAACACACAGCACAGTTCTCATCCATGAAACACACTCTGCTTTAGAGCAAGAAGCACTCCCTTGCTTTCTCAAGTCTGTAATAAAGCAGGAAACGTGAGTGTGCTTAGAAGAAAAGAACCGTGTTTCCTACACACACGGACGATATCTAGTTCAACTCTGCTTCTGAAACTGATACACCACAGGTCCTCTAACATCCAATGCTTTTCAGTTAAGAGCGAGAAACGTGTGAGCTTCGTTAAAGATGTAGCTTCCTTTGAGCTGAAAAGTGAGTGCGTTTACCTGAAACGAAGTCTTGCTTGTAGGAAGACACAGAGCCTGGCAATTAACTCCGATTCTGAAGGGAAACACACAGCACAGTTCTCATCCATGAAACACACTCTGCTTTAGAGCAAGAAGCACTCTCTTGCTTACTTAAGTCTCTAAAAATGCAGGAAACGTGAGTGTGCTTCGAACAAAAGAACCGTGTTCCCTACACACACGGACGATATCTAGTTCAACTCTGCTTCTGAAACTGATACACCACAGGTCCTCTAACATCCAATGCTTTTCAGTTAAGAGCGAGAAACTTGTGAGCTTCGTTAAAGATGTAGCTTCCTTTGAGCTGAAAAGTGAGTGCTGTTTACCTGAAACGAAGTCTTGATTGTAGGAAGACACAGAGCCTGGCAATTAACTCCGATTCTGAAGGGAAACACACAGCACAGTTCTCATCCATGAAACACACTCTGCTTTAGAGCAAGAAGCACTCCCTTGCTTTCTCAAGTCTGTAATAAAGCAGGAAACGTGAGTGTGCTTAGAAGAAAAGAACCGTGTTTCCTACACACACGGACGATATCTAGTTCAACTCTGCTTCTGAAACTGATACACCACAGTTCCTCTAACATCCAATGCTTTTCAGTTAAGAGCTAGAAACATGTGAGCTTCGTGAACGATGTAGCTTCGTTTGACCTGAAAAGTGAGTGCGTTTACCTGAAACGAAGTCTTGCTTGTAGGAAGACACAGAGCCTGGCAATTAACTCCGATTCTGAAGGGAAACACACAGCACAGTTCTCATCCATGAAACACACTCTTCTTTAGAGCAAGAAGCACTCTCTTGCTTTCTCAAGTCTCCGATAAGTCCGGAAACGTGAGTGTGATGAGAACAAATAACCGTGTTTCCTACACACACGGACCATATCTAGTTCAACACTGCTTCTGAAACTGATACAAACCACAGGTCCTCTAACATCCAATGCTTTTCAGTTAAGAGCGAGAAACGTGTGAGCTTCGTGAATGATGTAGCTTCCTTTGAGCTGAAAAGTGAGTGCGTTTACCTGAAACGAAGTCTTGCTTGTAGGAAGACACAGAGCCTGGCAATTAACTCCGATTCTGAAGGGAAACACACAGCACAGTTCTCATCCATGAAACACACTCTGCTTTAGAGCAAGAAGCACTCCCTTGCTTTCTCAAGTCTGTAATAAAGCAGGTTACGTGAGTGTGCTTAGAAGAAAAGAACCGTGTTTCCTACACACACGGACGATATCTAGTTCAACTCTGCTTCTGAATCTGATACACCACAGGTCCTCTAACATCCAATGCTTTTCAGTTAAGAGCGAGAAACGTGTGAGCTTCGTTAAAGATGTAGCTTCCTTTGAGCTGAAAAGTGAGTGCGTTTACCTGAAACGAAGTCTTGCTTGTAGGAAGACACAGAGCCTGGCAATTAACTCCGATTCTGAAGGGAAACACACAGCACAGTTCTCATCCATGAAACACACTCTGCTTTAGAGCAAGAAGCACTCTCTTGCTTCCTTAAGTCTCTAATAATGCAGGAAACATGAGTGTGCTTAGAACAAAAGAACCGTGTTTCCTACACACACGGACCATATCTAGTTCAACTCTGCTTCTGAAACTGATACAAACCACAGGTCCTCTAACATCCAATGCTTTTCAGTTAAGAGCGAGAAACGTGTGAGCTTCGTGAATGATGTAGCTTCCTTTGAGCTGAAAAGTGAATGCGTTTACCTGAAATGAAGTCTTGCTTGTAGGAAGACACAGAGCCTGGCAATTAACTCCGATTCTGAAGGGAAACACACAGCACAGTTCTCATCCATGAAACACACTCTGCTTTAGAGCAAGAAGCACTCCCTTGCTTTCTCAAGTCTGTAATAAAGCAGGTTACGTGAGTGTGCTTAGAAGAAAAGAACCCTGTTTCCTACACACACGGACGATATCTAGTTCAACTCTGCTTATGAATCTGATACACCACAGGTCCTCTAACATCCAATGCTTTTCAGTTAAGAGCGAGAAACGTGTGAGGTTCGTTAAAGATGTAGCTTCCTTTGAGCTGAAAAGTGAGTGCGTTTACCTGAAACGAATTCTTGCTTGTAGGAAGACACAGAGCCTGGCAATTAACTCCGATTCTGAAGGGAAACACACAGCACAGTTCTCATCCATGAAACACACTCTGCTTTAGAGCAAGAAGCACTCTCTTGCTTACTTAAGTCTCTAATAAGGCAGGAAACATGAGTGTGCTTAGAACAAAAGAACCGTGTTTCCTACACACACGGACCATATCTAGTTCAACTCTGCTTCTGAAACTGATACAAACCACAGGTCCTCTAACATCCAATGCTTTTCAGTTAAGAGCGAGAAACGTGTGAGCTTCGTTAAAGATGTAGCTTCCTTTGAGCTGAAAAGTGAGTGCGTTTACCTGAAACGAAGTCTTGCTTGTAGGAAGACACAGAGCCTGGCAATTAACTCCGATTCTGAAGGGAAACACACAGCACAGTTCTCATCCATGAAACACACTCTGCTTTAGAGCAAGAAGCACTCTCTTGCTTCCTTAAGTCTCTAATAAGGCAGGAAACGTGAGTGTGCTTAGAACAAAAGAACCGTGTTTCCTACACACACGGACCATATCTAGTTCAACTCTGCTTCTGAAACTGATACAAACCACAGGTCCTCTAACATCCAATGCTTTTCAGTTAAGAGCGAGAACGTGTGAGCATCGTGAATGATGTATCTTCCTTTGAGCTGAAAAGTGAGTGCGTTTACCTGAAACGAAGTCTTGATTGTAGGAAGACACAGAGCCTGGCAATTAACTCCGATTCTGAAGGGAAACACACAGCACAGTTCTCATCCATGAAACACACTCTGCTTTAGAGCAAGAAGCACTCCCTTGCTTTCTCAAGTCTGTAATAAAGCAGGAAACGTGAGTGTGCTTAGAAGAAAAGAACCGTGTTTCCTACACACACGGACGATATCTAGTTCAACTCTGCTTCTGAAACTGATACACCACAGGTCCTCTAACATCCAATGCTTTTCAGTTAAGAGCGAGAAACGTGTGAGCTTCGTTAAAGATGTAGCTTCCTTTGAGCTGAAAAGTGAGTGCGTTTACCTGAAACGAAGTCTTGCTTGTAGGAAGACACAGAGCCTGGCAATTAACTCCGATTCTGAAGGGAAACACACAGCACAGTTCTCATCCATGAAACACACTCTGCTTTAGAGCAAGAAGCACTCTCTTGCTTCCTTAAGTCTCTAAAAATGCAGGAAACGTGAGTGTGCTTAGAACAAAAGAACCGTGTTCCCTACACACACGGACGATATCTAGTTCAACTCTGCTTCTGAAACTGATACACCACAGGTCCTCTAACATCCAATGCTTTTCAGTTAAGAGCGAGAAACTTGTGAGCTTCGTTAAAGATGTAGCTTCCTTTGAGCTGAAAAGTGAGTGCTGTTTACCTGAAACGAAGTCTTGATTGTAGGAAGACACAGAGCCTGGCAATTAACTCCGATTCTGAAGGGAAACACACAGCACAGTTCTCATCCATGAAACACACTCTGCTTTAGAGCAAGAAGCACTCCCTTGCTTTCTCAAGTCTGTAATAAAGCAGGAAACGTGAGTGTGCTTAGAAGAAAAGAACCGTGTTTCCTACACACACGGACGATATCTAGTTCAACTCTGCTTCTGAAACTGATACACCACAGGTCCTCTAACATCCAATGCTTTTCAGTTAAGAGCGAGAAACGTGTGAGCTTCGTGAACGATGTAGCTTCGTTTGACCTGAAAAGTGAGTGCGTTTACCTGAAACGAAGTCTTGCTTGTAGGAAGACACAGAGCCTGGCAATTAACTCCGATTCTGAAGGGAAACACACAGCACAGTTCTCATCCATGAAACACACTCTGCTTTAGAGCAAGAAGCACTCTCTTGCTTCCTTAAGTCTCTAATAATGCAGGAAAAGTGAGTGTGCTTAGAACAAAAGAACCGTGTTTCCTACACACACGGACCATATCTAGTTCAACTCTGCTTCTGAAACTGATACAAACCACAGGTCCTCTAACATCCAATGCTTTTCAGTTAAGAGCGAGAAACGTGTGAGCTTCGTGAATGATGTAGCTTCCTTTGAGCTGAAAAGTGAGTGCGTTTACCTGAAACGAAGTCTTGCTTGTAGGAAGACACAGAGCCTGGCAATTAACTCCGATTCTGAAGGGAAACACACAGCACAGTTCTCATCCATGAAACACACTCTGCTTTAGAGCAAGAAGCACTCCCTTGCTTTCTCAAGTCTGTAATAAAGCAGGAAACGTGAGTGTGCTTAGAAGAAAAGAACCGTGTTTCCTACACACACGGACGATATCTAGTTCAACTCTGCTTCTGAAACTGATACACCACAGGTCCTCTAACATCCAATGCTTTTCAGTTAAGAGCGAGAAACGTGTGAGCTTCGTTAAAGATGTAGCTTCCTTTGAGCTGAAAAGTGAGTGCGTTTACCTGAAACGAAGTCTTGCTTGTAGGAAGACACAGAGCCTGGCAATTAACTCCGATTCTGAAGGGAAACACACAGCACAGTTCTCATCCATGAAACACACTCTGCTTTAGAGCAAGAAGCACTCTCTTGCTTCCTTAAGTCTCTAATAAGGCAGGAAACGTGAGTGTGCTTAGAACAAAAGAACCGTGTTTCCTACACACACGGACCATATCCAGTTCAACTCTGCTTCTGAAACTGATACAAACCACAGGTACTCTAACATCCAATGCTTTTCAGTTTAGCGAGAACGTGTGAGCATCGTGAATGATGTATCTTCCTTTGAACTGAAAAGTGAGTGCGTTTACTTGAAACGAAGTCTTGATTGTAGGAAGACACAGAGCCTGGCAATTAACTCCGATTCGGAAGGGAAACACACAGCACAGTTCTCATCCATGAAACACACTCTGCTTTAGAGCAAGAAGCACTCCCTTGCTTTCTCAAGTCTGTAATAAAGCAGGAAACGTGAGTGTGCTTAGAAGAAAAGAACCGTGTTTCCTACACACACGGACCATATCTAGTTCAACTCTGCTTCTGAAACTGATACACCACAGGTCCTCTAACATCCAATGCTTTTCAGTTAAGAGCGAGAAACGTGTGAGCTTCGTTAAAGATGTAGCTTCCTTTGAGCTGAAAAGTGAGTGCGTTTACCTGAAACGAAGTCTTGCTTGTAGGAAGACACAGAGCCTGGCAATTAACTCCGATTCTGAAGGGAAACAAACAGCACAGTTCTCATCCATGAAACACACTCTTCTTTAGAGCAAGAAGCACTCTCTGGCTTTCTCAAGTCTCTAATAAGGCGGGAAACGTGAGTGTGCTCAGAACAAAAGAACCGTGTTTCCTACACACAGGGACCATATCCAGTTCAACTCTGCTTCTGAAACTGATACAAACCACAGGTCCTCTAACATCCAATGCTATTCAGTTAAGAGCGAGGAACGTGTGAGCTTCGTGAACAATGTAGCTTTGTTTGACCTGAAATGTGAGTGCTGTTTACCTGAAACGAAGTCTTGATTGTAGGAAGACACAGAGCCTGGCAATTAACTCCGATTCTGAAGGGAAACACACAGCACAGTTCTCATCCATGAAACACACTCTGCTTTAGAGCAAGAAGCACTCCCTTGCTTTCTCAAGTCTGTAATAAAGCAGGAAACGTGAGTGTGCTTAGAAGAAAAGAACCGTGTTTCCTACACACACGGACGATATCTAGTTCAACTCTGCTTCTGAAACTGATACACCACAGGTCCTCTAACATCCAATGCTTTTCAGTTAAGAGCGAGAAACGTGTGAGCTTCGTGAACGATGTAGCTTCGTTTGACCTGAAAAGTGAGTGCGTTTACCTGAAACGAAGTCTTGCTTGTAGGAAGACACAGAGCCTGGCAATTAACTCCGATTCTGAAGGGAAACACACAGCACAGTTCTCATCCATGAAACACACTCTGCTTTAGAGCAAGAAGCACTCTCTTGCTTCCTTAAGTCTCTAATAATGCAGGAAACGTGAGTGTGCTTAGAACAAAAGAACCGTGTTTCCTACACACACGGACGATATCTAGTTCAACTCTGCTTCTGAAACTGATACACCACAGGTCCTCTAACATCCAATGCTTTTCAGTTAAGAGCGAGAAACGTGTGAGCTTCGTGAACGATGTAGCTTCGTTTGACCTGAAAAGTGAGTGCGTTTACCTGAAACGAAGTCTTGCTTGTAGGAAGACACAGAGCCTGGCAATTAACTCCGATTCTGAAGGGAAACACACAGCACAGTTCTCATCCATGAAACACACTCTGCTTTAGAGCAAGAAGCACTCTCTTGCTTCCTTAAGTCTCTAATAATGCAGGAAACGTGAGTGTGCTTAGAACAAAAGAACCGTGTTTCCTACACACACGGACCATATCTAGTTCAACTCTGCTTCTGAAACTGATACAAACCACAGGTCCTCTAACATCCAATGCTTTTCAGTTAAGAGCGAGAAACGTGTGAGCTTCGTGAATGATGTAGCTTCCTTTGAGCTGAAAAGTAAGTGCGTTTACCTGAAACGAAGTCTTGCTTGTAGGAAGACACAGAGCCTGGCAATTAACTCCGATTCTGAAGGGAAACACACAGCACAGTTCTCATCCATGAAACACACTCTGCTTTAGAGCAAGAAGCACTCTCTTGCTTCCTTAAGTCTCTAATAAGGCAGGAAACGTGAGTGTGCTTAGAACAAAAGAACCGTGTTTCCTACACACAGGGACCATATCTAGTTCAACTCTGCTTCTGAAACTGATACAAACCACAGGTACTCTAACATCCAATGCTTTTCAGTTAAGAGCGAGAACGTGTGAGCATCGTGAATGATGTATCTTCCTTTGAGCTGAAAAGTGAGTGCGTTTACTTGAAACGAATTCTTGATTGTAGGAAGACACAGAGCCTGGCAATTAACTCCGATTCTGAAGGGAAACACACAGCACAGTTCTCATCCATGAAACACACTCTGCTTTAGAGCAAGAAGCACTCCCTTGCTTTCTCAAGTCTGTAATAAAGCAGGAAACGTGAGTGTGCTTAGAAGAAAAGAACCGTGTTTCCTACACACACGGACCATATCTAGTTCAACTCTGCTTCTGAAACTGATACACCACAGGTCCTCTAACATCCAATGCTTTTCAGTTAAGAGCGAGAAACGTGTGAGCTTCGTGAATGATGTAGCTTCCTTTGAGCTGAAAAGTGAGTGCGTTTACCTGAAACGAAGTCTTGCTTGTAGGAAGACACAGAGCCTGGCAATTAACTCCGATTCTGAAGGGAAACACACAGCACAGTTCTCATCCATGAAACACACTCTGCTTTAGAGCAAGAAGCACTCTCTTGCTTCCTTAAGTCTCTAATAAGGCAGGAAACGTGAGTGTGCTTAGAACAAAAGAACCGTGTTTCCTACACACACGGACCATATCTAGTTCAACTCTGCTTCTGAAACTGATACAAACCACAGGTACTCTAACATCCAATGCTTTTCAGTTTAGCGAGAACGTGTGAGCATCGTGAATGATGTATCTTCCTTTGAACTGAAAAGTGAGTGCGTTTACTTGAAACGAAGTCTTGATTGTAGGAAGACACAGAGCCTGGCAATTAACTCCGATTCGGAAGGGAAACACACAGCACAGTTCTCATCCATGAAACACACTCTGCTTTAGAGCAAGAAGCACTCCCTTGCTTTCTCAAGTCTGTAATAAAGCAGGAAACGTGAGTGTGCTTAGAAGAAAAGAACCGTGTTTCCTACACACACGGACCATATCTAGTTCAACTCTGCTTCTGAAACTGATACACCACAGGTCCTCTAACATCCAATGCTTTTCAGTTAAGAGCGAGAAACGTGTGAGCTTCGTTAAAGATGTAGCTTCCTTTGAGCTGAAAAGTGAGTGCGTTTACCTGAAACGAAGTCTTGCTTGTAGGAAGACACAGAGCCTGGCAATTAACTCCGATTCTGAAGGGAAACAAACAGCACAGTTCTCATCCATGAAACACACTCTTCTTTAGAGCAAGAAGCACTCTCTGGCTTTCTCAAGTCTCTAATAAGGCGGGAAACGTGAGTGTGCTCAGAACAAAAGAACCGTGTTTCCTACACACAGGGACCATATCCAGTTCAACTCTGCTTCTGAAACTGATACAAACCACAGGTCCTCTAACATCCAATGCTATTCAGTTAAGAGCGAGGAACGTGTGAGCTTCGTGAACAATGTAGCTTTGTTTGACCTGAAATGTGAGTGCTGTTTACCTGAAACGAAGTCTTGATTGTAGGAAGACACAGAGCCTGGCAATTAACTCCGATTCTGAAGGGAAACACACAGCACAGTTCTCATCCATGAAACACACTCTGCTTTAGAGCAAGAAGCACTCCCTTGCTTTCTCAAGTCTATAATAAAGCAGGAAACGTGAGTGTGCTTAGAAGAAAAGAACCGTGTTTCCTACACACACGGACGATATCTAGTTCAACTCTGCTTCTGAAACTGATACACCACAGGTCCTCTAACATCCAATGCTTTTCAGTTAAGAGCGAGAAACGTGTGAGCTTCGTGAACGATGTAGCTTCGTTTGACCTGAAAAGTGAGTGCGTTTACCTGAAACGAAGTCTTGCTTGTAGGAAGACACAGAGCCTGGCAATTAACTCCGATTCTGAAGGGAAACACACAGCACAGTTCTCATCCATGAAACACACTCTGCTTTAGAGCAAGAAGCACTCTCTTGCTTCCTTAAGTCTCTAATAATGCAGGAAACGTGAGTGTGCTTAGAACAAAAGAACCGTGTTTCCTACACACACGGACCATATCTAGTTCAACTCTGCTTCTGAAACTGATACAAACCACAGGTCCTCTAACATCCAATGCTTTTCAGTTAAGAGCGAGAAACGTGTGAGCTTCGTGAATGATGTAGCTTCCTTTGAGCTGAAAAGTAAGTGCGTTTACCTGAAACGAAGTCTTGCTTGTAGGAAGACACAGAGCCTGGCAATTAACTCCGATTCTGAAGGGAAACACACAGCACAGTTCTCATCCATGAAACACACTCTGCTTTAGAGCAAGAAGCACTCTCTTGCTTCCTTAAGTCTCTAATAAGGCAGGAAACGTGAGTGTGCTTAGAACAAAAGAACCGTGTTTCCTACACACAGGGACCATATCTAGTTCAACTCTGCTTCTGAAACTGATACAAACCACAGGTACTCTAACATCCAATGCTTTTCAGTTAAGAGCGAGAACGTGTGAGCATCGTGAATGATGTATCTTCCTTTGAGCTGAAAAGTGAGTGCGTTTACTTGAAACGAATTCTTGATTGTAGGAAGACACAGAGCCTGGCAATTAACTCCGATTCTGAAGGGAAACACACAGCACAGTTCTCATCCATGAAACACACTCTGCTTTAGAGCAAGAAGCACTCCCTTGCTTTCTCAAGTCTGTAATAAAGCAGGAAACGTGAGTGTGCTTAGAAGAAAAGAACCGTGTTTCCTACACACACGGACCATATCTAGTTCAACTCTGCTTCTGAAACTGATACACCACAGGTCCTCTAACATCCAATGCTTTTCAGTTAAGAGCGAGAAACATGTGAGCTTCGTTAAAGATGTAGCTTCCTTTGAGCTGAAAAGTGAGTGCGTTTACCTGAAACGAAGTCTTGCTTGTAGGAAGACACAGAGCCTGGCAATTAACTCCGATTCTGAAGGGAAACAAACAGCACAGTTCTCATCCATGAAACACACTCTTCTTTAGAGCAAGAAGCACTCTCTGGCTTTCTCAAGTCTCTAATAAGGCGGGAAACGTGAGTGTGCTCAGAACAAAAGAACCATGTTTCCTACACACAGGGACCATATCCAGTTCAACTCTGCTTCTGAAACTGATACAAACCACAGGTCCTCTAACATCCAATGCTATTCAGTTAAGAGCGAGGAACGTGTGAGCTTCGTGAACAATGTAGCTTTGTTTGACCTGAAATGTGAGTGCTGTTTACCTGAAACGAAGTCTTGATTGTAGGAAGACACAGAGCCTGGCAATTAACTCCGATTCTGAAGGGAAACACACAGCACAGTTCTCATCCATGAAACACACTCTGCTTTAGAGCAAGAAGCACTCCCTTGCTTTCTCAAGTCTGTAATAAAGCAGGAAACGTGAGTGTGCTTAGAAGAAAAGAACCGTGTTTCCTACACACAGGGACGATATCTAGTTCAACTCTGCTTCTGAAACTGATACACCACAGGTCCTCTAACATCCAATGCTTTTCAGTTAAGAGCGAGAAACGTGTGAGCTTCGTTAAAGATGTAGCTTCCTTTGAGCTGAAAAGTGAGTGCGTTTACCTGAAACGAAGTCTTGCTTGTAGGAAGACACAGAGCCTGGCAATTAACTCCGATTCTGAAGGGAAACACACAGCACAGTTCTCATCCATGAAACACACTCTTCTTTAGAGCAAGAAGCACTCTCTGGCTTTCTCAAGTCTCTAATAAGGCGGGAAACGTGAGTGTGCTCAGAACAAAAGAACCGTGTTTCCTACACACAGGGACCATATCCAGTTCAACTCTGCTTCTGAAACTGATACAAACCACAGGTCCACTAACATCCAATGCTATTCAGTTAAGAGCGAGGAACGTGTGAGCTTCGTGAACGATGTAGCTTCGTTTGACCTGAAAAGTGAGTGCTGTTTACCTGAAACTAAGTCATGCTTGTAGGAAGACACAGATCCTGGCATTTAACTCCGTTTCTGAAGGGAAAGACACAGCACAGTTCTCATCCATGAAACACACTCTGCTTTAGAGCAAGAAGCACTCTCTTGCTTCCTTAAGTCTCTAATAAGGCGGGAAACGTGAGTGTGCTCAGAACAAAAGAACCGTGTTTCCTACACACAGGGACCATATCCAGTTCAACTCTGCTTCTGAAACTGATACAAACCACAGGTCCTCTAACATCCAAAGCTTTTCAGTTAAGAGCGAGAAACGTGTGAGCTTCCTGAACGATGTAGCTTCCTTTGACCTGAAAAGTGAGTGCTGTTTACCTGAAACGAAGTCTTGATTGTAGGAAGACACAGAGCCTGGCAATTAACTCCGATTCTGAAGGGAAACACACAGCACAGTTCTCATCCATGAAACACACTCTGCTTTAGAGCCAGAAGCACTCCCTTGCTTTCTCAAGTCTGTAATAAAGCAGGAAACGTGAGTGTGCTTAGAAGAAAAGAACCGTGTTTCCTACACACACGGACGATATCTAGTTCAACTCTGCTTCTGAAACTGATACACCACAGGTCCTCTAACATCCAAAGCTTTTCAGTTAAGAGCGAGAAACGTGTGAGATTCGTTAAAGATGTAGCTTCCTTTTAGCTGAAAAGTGAGTGCATTTACCTGAAACGAAGTCTTGCTTGTAGGAAGACACAGAGCCTGGCAATTAACTCCGATTCTGAAGGGAAACAAACAGCACAGTTCTCATCCATGAAACACACTCTTCTTTAGAGCAAGAAGCACTCTCTGGCTTTATCAAGTCTCTAATAAGGCGGGAAACGTGAGTGTGCTCAGAACAAAAGAACCGTGTTTCCTACACACAGGGACCATATCCAGTTCAACTCTGCTTCTGAAACTGATACAAACCACAGGTCCTCTAACATCCAATGCTATTCAGTTAAGAGCGAGGAACGTGTGAGCTTCGTGAACAATGTAGCTTTGTTTGACCTGAAATGTGAGTGCTGTTTACCTGAAACGAAGTCTTGATTGTAGGAAGACACAGAGACTGGCAATTAACTCCGATTCTGAAGGGAAACACACAGCACAGTTCTCATCCATGAAACACACTCTGCTTTAGAGCAAGAAGCACTCCCTTGCTTTCTCAAGTCTGTAATAAAGCAGGAAACGTGAGTGTGCTTAGAAGAAAAGAACCGTGTTTCCTACACACACGGACGATATCTAGTTCAACTCTGCTTCTGAAACTGATACACCACAGGTCCTCTAACATCCAATGCTTTTCAGTTAAGAGCGAGAAACGTGTGAGCTTCGTTAAAGATGTAGCTTCCTTTGAGCTGAAAAGTGAGTGCGTTTACCTGAAACGAAGTCTTGCTTGTAGGAAGACACAGAGCCTGGCAATTAACTCCGATTCTGAAGGGAAACACACAGCACAGTTCTCATCCATGAAACACACTCTTCTTTAGAGCAAGAAGCACTCTCTGGCTTTCTCAAGTCTCTAATAAGGCGGGAAACGTGAGTGTGCTCAGAACAAAAGAACCGTGTTTCCTACACACAGGGACCATATCCAGTTCAACTCTGCTTCTGAAACTGATACAAACCACAGGTCCACTAACATCCAATGCTATTCAGTTAAGAGCGAGGAACGTGTGAGCTTCGTGAACGATGTAGCTTCGTTTGACCTGAAAAGTGAGTGCTGTTTACCTGAAACTAAGTCATGCTTGTAGGAAGACACAGATCCTGGCATTTAACTCCGTTTCTGAAGGGAAAGACACAGCACAGTTCTCATCCATGAAACACACTCTGCTTTAGAGCAAGAAGCACTCTCTTGCTTCCTTAAGTCTCTAATAAGGCGGGAAACGTGAGTGTGCTCAGAACAAAAGAACCGTGTTTCCTACACACAGGGACCATATCCAGTTCAACTCTGCTTCTGAAACTGATACAAACCACAGGTCCTCTAACATCCAAAGCTTTTCAGTTAAGAGCGAGAAACGTGTGAGCTTCGTGAACGATGTAGCTTCCTTTGACCTGAAAAGTGAGTGCTGTTTACCTGAAACGAAGTCTTGATTGTAGGAAGACACAGAGCCTGGCAATTAACTCCGATTCTGAAGGGAAACACACAGCACAGTTCTCATCCATGAAACACACTCTGCTTTAGAGCAAGAAGCACTCCCTTGCTTTCTCAAGTCTGTAATAAAGCAGGAAACGTGAGTGTGCTTAGAAGAAAAGAACCGTGTTTCCTACACACACGGACGATATCTAGTTCAACTCTGCTTCTGAAACTGATACACCACAGGTCCTCTAACATCCAAAGCTTTTCAGTTAAGAGCGAGAAACGTGTGAGATTCTTTAAAGATGTAGCTTCCTTTGAGCTGAAAAGTGAGTGCGTTTACCTGAAACGAAGTCTTGCTTGTAGGAAGACACAGAGCCTGGCAATTAACTCCGATTCTGAAGGGAAACACACAGCACAGTTCTCATCCATGAAACACACTCTGCTTTAGAGCAAGAACCACTCTCTTGCTTCCTTAAGTCTCTAATAATGCAGGAAACGTGAGTGTGCTTAGAACAAAAGAACCGTGTTTCCTACACACACGGACCATATCTAGTTCAACTCTGCTTCTGAAACTGATACAAACCACAGGTCCTCTAACATCCAATGCTTTTCAGTTAAGAGCAAGGAACGTGTGAGCTTCGTGAACGATGTAGCTTCGTTTGACCTGAAAAGCGAGTGCTGTTTACCTGAAACTAAGTCATGCTTGTAGGAAGACACAGATCCTGGCATTTAACTCCGTTTCTGAAGGGAAAGACACAGCACAGTTCTCATCCATGAAACACACTCTGCTTTAGAGCAAGAAGCACTCTCTTGCTTCCTTAAGTCTCTAATAAGGCGGGAAACGTGAGTGTGCTCAGAACAAAAGAACCATGTTTCCTACACACAGGGACCATATCCAGTTCAACTCTGCTTCTGAAACTGATACACCACAGGTCCTCTAACATCCAAAGCTTTTCAGTTAAGAGCGAGAAACGTGTGAGATTCGTTAAAGATGTAGCTTCCTTTGAGCTGAAAAGTGAGTGCGTTTACCTGAAACGAAGTCTTGCTTGTAGGAAGACACAGAGCCTGGCAATTAACTCCGATTCTGAAGGGAAACACACAGCACAGTTCTCATCCATGAAACACACTCTGCTTTAGAGCAAGAACCACTCTCTTGCTTCCTTAAGTCTCTAATAATGCAGGAAACGTGAGTGTGCTTAGAACAAAAGAACCGTGTTTCCTACACACACGGACCATATCTAGTTCAACTCTGCTTCTGAAACTGATACAAACCACAGGTCCTCTAACATCCAATGCTTTTCAGTTAAGAGCGAGAAACGTGTGAGCTTCGTGAATGATGTAGCTTCCTTTTAGCTGAAAAGTGAGTGCGTTTACCTGAAACGAAGTCTTGCTTGTAGGAAGACACAGAGCCTGGCAATTAACTCCGATTCTGAAGGGAAACAAACAGCACAGTTCTCATCCATGAAACACACTCTTCTTTAGAGCAAGAAGCACTCTCTGGCTTTCTCAAGTCTCTAATAAGGCGGGAAACGTGAGTGTGCTCAGAACAAAAGAACCGTGTTTCCTACACACAGGGACCATATCCAGTTCAACTCTGCTTCTGAAACTGATACAAACCACAGGTCCTCAAACATCCAATGCTATTCAGTTAAGAGCGAGAAACGTGTGAGCTTCGTGAACAATGTAGCTTTGTTTGACCTGAAATGTGAGTGCTGTTTACCTGAAACGAAGTCTTGATTGTAGGAAGACACAGAGCCTGGCAATTAACTCCGATTCTGAAGGGAAACACACAGCACAGTTCTCATCCATGAAACACACTCTTCTTTAGAGCAAGAAGCACTCTCTGGCTTTCTCAAGTCTCTAATAAGGCGGGAAACGTGAGTGTGCTCAGAACAAAAGAACCGTGTTTCCTACACACAGGGACCATATCCAGTTCAACTCTGCTTCTGAAACTGATACAAACCACAGGTCCACTAACATCCAATGCTATTCAGTTAAGAGCGAGGAATGTGTGAGCTTCGTGAACGATGTAGCTTCGTTTGACCTGAAAAGTGAGTGCTGTTTACCTGAAACTAAGTCATGCTTGTAGGAAGACACAGATCCTGGCATTTAACTCCGTTTCTGAAGGGAAAGACACAGCACAGTTCTCATCCATGAAACACACTCTGCTTTAGAGCAAGAAGCACTCTCTTGCTTCCTTAAGTCTCTAATAAGGCGGGAAACGTGAGTGTGCTCAGAACAAAAGAACCGTGTTTCCTACACACAGGGACCATATCCAGTTCAACTCTGCTTCTGAAACTGATACAAACCACAGGTCCTCTAACATCCAAAGCTTTTCAGTTAAGAGCGAGAAACGTGTGAGCTTCGTGAACGATGTAGCTTCGTTTGACCTGAAAAGTGAGTGCTGTTTACCTGAAATGAAGTCTTGATTGTAGGAAGACACAGAGCCTGGCAATTAACTCCGATTCTGAAGGGAAACACACAGCACAGTTCTCATCCATGAAACACACTCTGCTTTAGAGCAAGAAGCACTCCCTTGCTTTCTCAAGTCTGTAATAAAGCAGGAAACGTGAGTGTGCTTAGAAGAAAAGAACCGTGTTTCCTACACACACGGACGATATCTAGTTCAACTCTGCTTCTGAAACTGATACACCACAGGTCCTCTAACATCCAAAGCTTTTCAGTTAAGAGCGAGAAACGTGTGAGATTCGTTAAAGATGTAGCTTCCTTTGAGCTGAAAAGTGAGTGCGTTTACCTGAAACGAAGTCTTGCTTGTAGGAAGACACAGAGCCTGGCAATTAACTCCGATTCTGAAGGGAAACACACAGCACAGTTCTCATCCATGAAACACACTCTGCTTTAGAGCAAGAACCACTCTCTTGCTTCCTTAAGTCTCTAATAATGCAGGAAACGTGAGTGTGCTTAGAACAAAAGAACCGTGTTTCCTACACACACGGACCATATCTAGTTCAACTCTGCTTCTGAAACTGATACAAACCACAGGTCCTCTAACATCCAATGCTTTTCAGTTAAGAGCGAGAAACGTGTGAGCTTCGTGAATGATGTAGCTTCCTTTTAGCTGAAAAGTGAGTGCGTTTACCTGAAACGAAGTCTTGCTTGTAGGAAGACACAGAGCCTGGCAATTAACTCCGATTCTGAAGGGAAACAAACAGCACAGTTCTCATCCATGAAACACACTCTTCTTTAGAGCAAGAAGCACTCTCTGGCTTTCTCAAGTCTCTAATAAGGCGGGAAACGTGAGTGTGCTCAGAACAAAAGAACCGTGTTTCCTACACACAGGGACCATATCCAGTTCAACTCTGCTTCTGAAACTGATACAAACCACAGGTCCTCAAACATCCAATGCTATTCAGTTAAGAGCGAGGAACGTGTGAGCTTCGTGAACAATGTAGCTTTGTTTGACCTGAAATGTGAGTGCTGTTTACCTGAAACGAAGTCTTGATTGTAGGAAGACACAGAGCCTGGCAATTAACTCCGATTCTGAAGGGAAACACACAGCGCAGTTCTCATCCATGAAACACACTCTGCTTTAGAGCAAGAAGCACTCCCTTGCTTTCTCAAGTCTGTAATAAAGCAGGTTACGTGAGTGTGCTTAGAAGAAAAGAACCGTGTTTCCTACACACACGGACGATATCTAGTTCAACTCTGCTTCTGAATCTGATACACCACAGGTCCTCTAACATCCAATGCTTTTCAGTTAAGAGCGAGAAACGTGTGAGCTTCGTTAAAGATGTAGCTTCCTTTGAGCTGAAAAGTGAGTGCGTTTACCTGAAACGAAGTCTTGCTTGTAGGAAGACACAGAGCCTGGCAATTAACTCCGATTCTGAAGGGAAACACACAGCACAGTTCTCATCCATGAAACACACTCTGCTTTAGAGCAAGAAGCACTCTCTTGCTTCCTTAAGTCTCTAATAATGCAGGAAACATGAGTGTGCTTAGAACAAAAGAACCGTGTTTCCTACACACACGGACCATATCTAGTTCAACTCTGCTTCTGAAACTGATACAAACCACAGGTCCTCTAACATCCAATGCTTTTCAGTTAAGAGCGAGAAACGTGTGAGCTTCGTGAATGATGTAGCTTCCTTTGAGCTGAAAAGTGAATGCGTTTACCTGAAATGAAGTCTTGCTTGTAGGAAGACACAGAGCCTGGCAATTAACTCCGATTCTGAAGGGAAACACACAGCACAGTTCTCATCCATGAAACACACTCTGCTTTAGAGCAAGAAGCACTCCCTTGCTTTCTCAAGTCTGTAATAAAGCAGGTTATGTGAGTGTGCTTAGAAGAAAAGAACCCTGTTTCCTACACACACGGACGATATCTAGTTCAACTCTGCTTATGAATCTGATACACCACAGGTCCTCTAACATCCAATGCTTTTCAGTTAAGAGCGAGAAACGTGTGAGGTTCGTTAAAGATGTAGCTTCCTTTGAGCTGAAAAGTGAGTGCGTTTACCTGAAACGAATTCTTGCTTGTAGGAAGACACAGAGCCTGGCAATTAACTCCGATTCTGAAGGGAAACACACAGCACAGTTCTCATCCATGAAACACACTCTGCTTTAGAGCAAGAAGCACTCTCTTGCTTACTTAAGTCTCTAATAAGGCAGGAAACATGAGTGTGCTTAGAACAAAAGAACCGTGTTTCCTACACACACGGACCATATCTAGTTCAACTCTGCTTCTGAAACTGATACAAACCACAGGTCCTCTAACATCCAATGCTTTTCAGTTAAGAGCGAGAACGTGTGAGCATCATGAATGATGTATCTTCCTTTGAGCTGAAAAGTGAGTGCGTTTACCTGAAACGAAGTCTTGATTGTAGGAAGACACAGAGCCTGGCAATTAACTCCGATTCTGAAGGGAAACACACAGCACAGTTCTCATCCATGAAACACACTCTGCTTTAGAACAAGAAGCACTCCCTTGCTTTCTCAAGTCTGTAATAAAGCAGGAAACGTGAGTGTGCTTAGAAGAAAAGAACCGTGTTTCCTACACACACGGACGATATCTAGTTCAACTCTGCTTCTGAAACTGATACACCACAGATCCTCTAACATCCAATGCTTTTCAGTTAAGAGCGAGAAACGTGTGAGCTTCGTTAAAGATGTAGCTTCCTTTGAGCTGAAAAGTGAGTGCGTTTACCTGAAACGAAGTCTTGCTTGTAGAAAGACACAGAGCCTGGCAATTAACTCCGATTCTGAAGGGAAACACACAGCACAGTTCTCATCCATGAAACACACTCTGCTTTAGAGCAAGAAGCACTCTCTTGCTTCCTTAAGTCTCCAATAATGCAGGAAACGTGAGTGTGCTTAGAACAAAAGAACCGTGTTCCCTACACACACGGACCATATCTAGTTCAACTCTGCTTCTGAAACTGATACAAACCACAGGTCCTCTAACATCCAATGCTTTTCAGTTAAGAGCGAGAAACGTGTGAGCTTGGTGAATGATGTAGCTTCCTTTGAGCTGAAAAGTGAGTGCGTTTACCTGAAATGAAGTCTTGCTTGTAGGAAGACACAGAGCCTGGCAATTAACTCCGATTCTGAAGGGAAACACACAGCACAGTTCTCATCCATGAAACACACTCTGCTTTAGAGCAAGAAGCACTCCCTTGCTTTCTCAAGTCTGTAATAAAGCAGGTTACGTGAGTGTGCTTAGAAGAAAAGAACCCTGTTTCCTACACACACGGACGATATCTAGTTCAACTCTGCTTATGAATCTGATACACCACAGGTCCTCTAACATCCAATGCTTTTCAGTTAAGAGCGAGAAACGTGTGAGCTTCGTTAAAGATGTAGCTGCCTTTGAGCTGAAAAGTGAGTGCGTTTACCTGAAACGAAGTCTTGCTTGTAGGAAGACACAGAGCCTGGCAATTAACTCCGATTCTGAAGGGAAACACACAGCACAGTTCTCATCCATGAAACACACTCTGCTTTAGAGCAAGAAGCACTCTCTTGCTTCCTTAAGTCTCTAATAAGGCAGGAAACGTGAGTGTGCTTAGAACAAAAGAACCGTGTTTCCTACACACACGGACCATATCTAGTTCAACTCTGCTTCTGAAACTGATACAAACCACAGGTCCTCTAACATCCAATGCTTTTCAGTTAAGAGCGAGAACGTGTGAGCATCGTGAATGATGTATCTTCCTTTGAGCTGAAAAGTGAGTGCGTTTACTTGAAACGAAGTCTTGATTGTAGGAAGACACAGAGCCTGGCAATTAACTCCGATTCTGAAGGGAAACACACAGCACAGTTCTCATCCATGAAACACACTCTGCTTTAGAGCAAGAAGCACTCCCTTGCTTTCTCAAGTCTGTAATAAAGCAGGAAACGTGAGTGTGCTTAGAAGAAAAGAACCGTGTTTCCTATACACACGGACCATATCTAGTTCAACTCTGCTTCTGAAACTGATACACCACAGGTCCTCTAACATCCAATGCTTTTCAGTTAAGAGCGAGAAACGTGTGAGCTTCGTTAAAGATGTAGCTTCCTTTGAGCTGAAAAGTGAGTGCGTTTACCTGAAACGAAGTCTTGCTTGTAGGAAGACACAGAGCCTGGCAATTAACTCCGATTCTGAAGGGAAACAAACAGCACAGTTCTCATCCATGAAACACACTCTCCTTTATAGCAAGAAGCACTCTCTGGCTTTCTCAAGTCTCCTATAAGGCGGGAAACGTGAGTGTGCTCAGAACAAAAGAACCGTGTTTCCTACACACAGGGACCATATCCAGTTCAACTCTGCTTCTGAAACTGATACAAACCACAGGTCCTCTAACATCCAATGCTATTCAGTTAAGAGCGAGGAACGTGTGAGCTTGGTGAACAATGTAGCTTTGTTTGACCTGAAATGTGAGTGCTGTTTACCTGAAACGAAGTCTTGATTGTAGGAAGACACAGAGCCTGGCAATTAACTCCGATTCTGAAGGGAAACACACAGCACAGTTCTCATCCATGAAACACACTCTGCTTTAGAGCAAGAAGCACTCCCTTGCTTTCTCAAGTCTGTAATAAAGCAGGAAACGTGAGTGTGCTTAGAAGAAAAGAACCGTGTTTCCTACACACACGGACGATATCTAGTTCAACTCTGCTTCTGAAACTGATACACCACAGGTCCTCTAACATCCAAAGCTTTTCAGTTAAGAGCGAGAAACGTGTGAGATTCGTTAAAGATGTAGCTTCCTTTTAGCTGAAAAGTGAGTGCATTTACCTGAAACGAAGTCTTGCTTGTAGGAAGACACAGAGCCTGGCAATTAACTCCGATTCTGAAGGGAAACAAACAGCACAGTTCTCATCCATGAAACACACTCTTCTTTAGAGCAAGAAGCACTCTCTGGCTTTCTCAAGTCTCTAATAAGGCGGGAAACGTGAGTGTGCTCAGAACAAAAGAACCGTGTTTCCTACACACAGGGACCATATCCAGTTCATCTCTGCTTCTGAAACTGATACAAACCACAGGTCCTCTAACATCCAATGCTATTCAGTTAAGAGCGAGGAACGTGTGAGCTTCGTGAACAATGTAGCTTTGTTTGACCTGAAATGTGAGTGCTGTTTACCTGAAACGAAGTCTTGATTGTAGGAAGACACAGAGCCTGGCAATTAACTCCGATTCTGAAGGGAAACACACAGCACAGTTCTCATCCATGAAACACACTCTGCTTTAGAGCAAGAAGCACTCCCTTGCTTTCTCAAGTCTGTAATAAAGCAGGAAACGTGAGTGTGCTTAGAAGAAAAGAACCGTGTTTCCTACACACACGGACGATATCTAGTTCAACTCTGCTTCTGAAACTGATACACCACAGGTCCTCTAACATCCAATGCTTTTCAGTTAAGAGCGAGAAACGTGTGAGCTTCGTTAAAGATGTAGCTTCCTTTGAGCTGAAAAGTGAGTGCGTTTACCTGAAACGAAGTCTTGCTTGTAGGAAGACACAGAGCCTGGCAATTAACTCCGATTCTGAAGGGAAACACACAGCACAGTTCTCATCCATGAAACACACTCTTCTTTAGAGCAAGAAGCACTCTCTGGCTTTCTCAAGTCTCTAATAAGGCGGGAAACGTGAGTGTGCTCAGAACAAAAGAACCGTGTTTCCTACACACAGGGACCATATCCAGTTCAACTCTGCTTCTGAAACTAATACAAACCACAGGTCCACTAACATCCAATGCTATTCAATTAAGAGCGAGGAACGTGTGAGCTTCGTGAACGATGTAGCTTCGTTTGACCTGAAAAGTGAGTGCTGTTTACCTGAAACTAAGTCATGCTTGTAGGAAGACACAGATCCTGGCATTTAACTCCGTTTCAGAAGGGAAAGACACAGCACAGTTCTCATCCATGAAACACACTCTGCTTTAGAGCAAGAAGCACTCTCTTGCTTCCTTAAGTCTCTAATAAGGCGGGAAACGTGAGTGTGCTCAGAACAAAAGAACCGTGTTTCCTACACACAGGGACCATATCCAGTTCAACTCTGCTTCTGAAACTGATACAAACCACAGGTCCTCTAACATCCAAAGCTTTTCAGTTAAGAGCGAGAAACGTGTGAGCTTCGTGAACGATGTAGCTTCGTTTGACCTGAAAAGTGAGTGCTGTTTACCTGAAACGAATTCTTGCTTGTAGGAAGACACAGAGCCTGGCAATTAACTCCGATTCTGAAGGGAAACACACAGCACAGTTCTCATCCATGAAACACACTCTGCTTTAGAGCAAGAAGCACTCCCTTGCTTTCTCAAGTCTGTAATAAAGCAGGAAACGTGAGTGTGCTTAGAAGAAAAGAACCGTGTTTCCTACACACACGGACGATATCTAGTTCAACTCTGCTTCTGAAACTGATACACCACAGGTCCTCTAACATCCAAAGCTTTTCAGTTAAGAGCGAGAAACGTGTGAGATTCTTTAAAGATGTAGCTTCCTTTGAGCTGAAAAGTGAGTGCGTTTACCTGAAACGAAGTCTTGCTTGTAGGAAGACACAGAGCCTGGCAATTAACTCCGATTCTGAAGGGAAACACACAGCACAGTTCTCATCCATGAAACACACTCTGCTTTAGAGCAAGAACCACTCTCTTGCTTCCTTAAGTCTCTAATAATGCAGGAAACGTGAGTGTGCTTAGAACAAAAGAACCGTGTTTCCTACACACACGGACCATATCTAGTTCAACTCTGCTTCTGAAACTGATACAAACCACAGGTCCTCTAACATCCAATGCTTTTCAGTTAAGAGCGAGAAACGTGTGAGCTTCGTGAATGATGTAGCTTCCTTTTAGCTGAAAAGTGAGTGCGTTTACCTGAAACGAAGTCTTGCTTGTAGGAAGAAACTGAGCCTGGCAATTAACTCCGATTCTGAAGGGAAACACACAGCACAGTTCTCATCCATGAAACACACTCTTCTTTAGAGCAAGAAGCACTCTCTGGCTTTCTCAAGTCTCTAATAAGGCGGGAAACGTGAGTGTGCTCAGAACAAAAGAACCATGTTTCCTACACACAGGGACCATATCCAGTTCAACTCTGCTTCTGAAACTGATACAAACCACAGGTCCTCTAACATCCAATGCTATTCAGTTAAGAGCGAGGAACGTGTGAGCTTCGTGAACAATGTAGCTTTGTTTGACCTGAAATGTGAGTGCTGTTTACCTGAAACGAAGTCTTGATTGTAGGAAGACACAGAGCCTGGCAATTAACTCCGATTCTGAAGGGAAACACACAGCACAGTTCTCATCCATGAAACACACTCTGCTTTAGAGCAAGAAGCACTCCCTTGCTTTCTCAAGTCTGTAATAAAGCAGGAAACGTGAGTGTGCTTAGAAGAAAAGAACCGTGTTTCCTACACACACGGACGATATCTAGTTCAACTCTGCTTCTGAAACTGATACACCACAGGTCCTCTAACATCCAATGCTTTTCAGTTAAGAGCGAGAAACGTGTGAGCTTCATTAAAGATGTAGCTTCCTTTGAGCTGAAAAGTGAGTGCGTTTATCTGAAACGAAGTCTTGCTTGTAGGAAGACACAGAGCCTGGCAATTAACTCCGATTCTGAAGGGAAACACACAGCACAGTTCTCATCCATGAAACACACTCTTCTTTAGAGCAAGAAGCACTCTCTGGCTTTCTCAAGTCTCTAATAAGGCGGGAAACGTGAGTGTGCTCAGAACAAAAGAACCGTGTTTCCTACACACAGGGACCATATCCAGTTCAACTCTGCTTCTGAAACTGATACAAACCACAGGTCCACTAACATCCAATGCTATTCAGTTAAGAGCGAGGAACGTGTGAGCTTCGTGAAAGATGTAGCTTCGTTTGACCTGAAAAGTGAGTGCTGTTTACCTGAAACTAAGTCATGCTTGTAGGAAGACACAGATCCTGGCATTTAACTCCGTTTCTGAAGGGAAAGACACAGCACAGTTCTCATCCATGAAACACACTATGCTTTAGAGCAAGAAGCACTCTCTTGCTTCCTTAAGTCTCTAATAAGGCGGGAAACGTGAGTGTGCTCAGAACAAAAGAACCGTGTTTCCTACACACAGGGACCATATCCAGTTCAACTCTGCTTCTGAAACTGATACAAACCACAGGTCCTCTAACATCCAAAGCTTTTCAGTTAAGAGCGAGAAACGTGTGAGCTTCCTGAACGATGTAGCTTCGTTTGACCTGAAAAGAGAGTGCTGTTTACCTGAAACGAAGTCTTGATTGTAGGAAGACACAGAGCCTGGCAATTAACTCCGATTCTGAAGGGAAACACACAGCACAGTTCTCATCCATGAAACACACTCTGCTTTAGAGCCAGAAGCACTCCCTTGCTTTCTCAAGTCTGTAATAAAGCAGGAAACGTGAGTGTGCTTAGAAGAAAAGAACCGTGTTTCCTACACACACGGACGATATCTAGTTCAACTCTGCTTCTGAAACTGATACACCACAGGTCCTCTAACATCCAAAGCTTTTCAGTTAAGAGCGAGAAACGTGTGAGATTCCTTAAAGATGTAGCTTCCTTTTAGCTGAAAAGTGAGTGCGTTTACCTGAAACGAAGTCTTGCTTGTAGGAAGACACAGAGCCTGGCAATTAACTCCAATTCTGAAGGGAAACAAACAGCACAGTTCTCATCCATGAAACACACTCTTCTTTAGAGCAAGAAGCACTCTCTGGCTTTCTCAAGTCTCTAATAAGGCGGGAAACGTGAGTGTGCTCAGAACAAAAGAACCGTGTTTCCTACACACAGGGACCATATCCAGTTCAACTCTGCTTCTGAAACTGATACAAACCACAGGTCCTCTAACATCCAATGCTATTCAGTTAAGAGCGAGGAACGTGTGAGCTTCGTGAACAATGTAGCTTTGTTTGACCTGAAATGTGAGTGCTGTTTACCTGAAACGAAGTCTTGATTGTAGGAAGACACAGAGCCTGGCAATTAACTCCGATTCTGAAGGGAAACACACAGCACAGTTCTCATCCATGAAACACACTCTGCTTTAGAGCAAGAAGCACTCCCTTGCTTTCTCAAGTCTGTAATAAAGCAGGAAACGTGAGTGTGCTTACAAGAAAAGAACCGTGTTTCCTACACACACGGACGATATCTAGTTCAACTCTGCTTCTGAAACTGATACACCACAGGTCCTCTAACATCCAATGCTTTTCAGTTAAGAGCGAGAAACGTGTGAGCTTCGTTAAAGATGTAGCTTCCTTTGAGCTGAAAAGTGAGTGCGTTTACCTGAAACGAAGTCTTGCTTGTAGGAAGACACAGAGCCTGGCAATTAACTCCGATTCTGAAGGGAAACACACAGCACAGTTCTCATCCATGAAACACACTCTTCTTTAGAGCAAGAAGCACTCTCTGGCTTTCTCAAGTCTCTAATAAGGCGGGAAACGTGAGTGTGCTCAGAACAAAAGAACCGTGTTTCCTACACACAGGGACCATACTCAGTTCAACTCTGCTTCTGAAACTAATACAAACCACAGGTCCACTAACATCCAATGCTATTCAGTTAAGAGCGAGGAACGTGTGAGCTTCGTGAACGATGTAGCTTCGTTTGACCTGAAAAGTGAGTGCTGTTTACCTGAAACTAAGTCATGCTTGTAGGAAGACACAGATCCTGGCATTTAACTCCGTTTCTGAAGGGAAAGACACAGCACAGTTCTCATCCATGAAACACACTCTGCTTTAGAGCAAGAAGCACTCTCTTGCTTCCTTAAGTCTCTAATAAGGCGGGAAACGTGAGTGTGCTCAGAACAAAAGAACCGTGTTTCCTACACACAGGGACCATATCCAGTTCAACTCTGCTTCTGAAACTGATACAAACCACAGGTCCTCTAACATCCAAAGCTTTTCAGTTAAGAGCGAGAAACGTGTGAGCTTCGTGAAAGATGTAGCTTCGTTTGACCTGAAAAGTGAGTGCTGTTTACCTGAAACGAAGTCTTGATTGTAGGAAGACACAGAGCCTGGCAATTAACTCCGATTCTGAAGGGAAACACACAGCACAGTTCTCATCCATGAAACACACTCTGCTTTAGAGCAAGAAGCACTCCCTTGCTTTCTCAAGTCTGTAATAAAGCAGGAAACGTGAGTGTGCTTAGAAGAAAAGAACCGTGTTTCCTACACACACGGACGATATCTAGTTCAACTCTGCTTCTGAAACTGATACACCACAGGTCCTCTAACATCCAAAGCTTTTCAGTTAAGAGCGAGAAACGTGTGAGATTCTTTAAAGATGTAGCTTCCTTTGAGCTGAAAAGTGAGTGCGTTTACCTGAAACGAAGTCTTGCTTGTAGGAAGACACAGAGCCTGGCAATTAACTCCGATTCTGAAGGGAAACACACAGCACAGTTCTCATCCATGAAACACACTCTGCTTTAGAGCAAGAACCACTCTCTTGCTTCCTTAAGTCTCTAATAATGCAGGAAACGTGAGTGTGCTTAGAACAAAAGAACCGTGTTTCCTACACACACGGACCATATCTAGTTCAACTCTGCTTCTGAAACTGATACAAACCACAGGTCCTCTAACATCCAATGCTTTTCAGTTAAGAGCGAGAAACTTGTGAGCTTCGTGAATGATGTAGCTTCCTTTTAGCTGAAAAGTGAGTGCGTTTACCTGAAACGAAGTCTTGCTTGTAGGAAGACACAGAGCCTGGCAATTAACTCCGATTCTGAAGGGAAACACACAGCACAGTTCTCATCCATGAAACACACTCTGCTTTAGAGCAAGAAGCACTCCCTTGCTTTCTCAAGTCTGTAATAAACAGGAAACGTGAGTGTGCTTAGAAGAAAAGAACCGTGTTTCCTACACACACGGACGATATCTAGTTCAACTCTGCTTCTGAAACTGATACACCACAGGTCCTCTAACATCCAATGCTTTTCAGTTAAGAGCGAGAAACGTGTGAGCTTCCTTAAAGATGTAGCTTCCTTTGAGCTGAAAAGTGAGTGCGTTTACCTGAAACGAAGTCTTGCTTGTAGGAAGACACAGAGCCTGGCAATTAACTCCGATTCTGAAGGGAAACACACAGCACAGTTCTCATCCATGAAACACACTCTTCTTTAGAGCAAGAAGCACTCTCTGGCTTTCTCAAGTCTCTAATAAGGCGGGAAACGTGAGTGTGCTCAGAACAAAAGAACTGTGTTTCCTACACACAGGGACCATATCCAGTTCAACTCTGCTTCTGAAACTGATACAAACCACAGGTCCTCTAACATCCAATGCTATTCAGTTAAGAGCGAGGAACGTGTGAGCTTCGTGAACGATGTAGCTTCGTTTGACCTGAAAAGTGAGTGCTGTTTACCTGAAACTAAGTCATGCTTGTAGGAAGACACAGATCCTGGCATTTAACTCCGTTTCTGAAGGGAAAGACACAGCACAGTTCTCATCCATGAAACACACTCTGCTTTAGAGCAAGAAGCACTCTCTTGCTTCCTTAAGTCTCTAATAAGGCGGGAAACGTGAGTGTGCTCAGAACAAAAGAACCATGTTTCCTACACACAGGGACCATATCCAGTTCAACTCTGCTTCTGAAACTGATACACCACAGGTCCTCTAACATCCAAAGCTTTTCAGTTAAGAGCGAGAAACGTGTGAGATTCGTTAAAGATGTAGCTTCCTTTGAGCTGAAAAGTGAGTGCGTTTACCTGAAACGAAGTCTTGCTTGTAGGAAGACACAGAGCCTGGCAATTAACTCCGATTCTGAAGGGAAACACACAGCACAGTTCTCATCCATGAAACACACTCTGCTTTAGAGCAAGAAGCACTCCCTTGCTTTCACAAGTCTGTAATAAAGCAGGAAACCTGAGTGTGCTTAGAAGAAAAGAACCGTGTTTCCTACACACAGGGACCATATCCAGTTCAACTCTGCTTCTGAAACTGATACAAACCACAGGTCCTCAAACATCCAATGCTATTCATTTAAGAGCGAGGAACGTGTGAGCTTCGTGAACAATGTAGCTTTGTTTGACCTGAAATGTGAGTGCTGTTTACCTGAAACGAAGTCTTGATTGTAGGAAGACACAGAGCCTGGCAATTAACTCCGATTCTGAAGGGAAACACACAGCACAGTTCTCATCCATGAAACACACTCTTCTTTAGAGCAAGAAGCACTCTCTGGCTTTCTCAAGTCTCTAATAAGGCGGGAAACGTGAGTGTGCTCAGAACAAAAGAACCGTGTTTCCTACACACAGGGACCATATCCAGTTCAACTCTGCTTCTGAAACTGATACAAACCACAAGTCCTCTAACATCCAATGCTTTTCAGTTAAGAGCGAGAAACGTGTGAGCATCGTGAATGATGTAGATTCTTTTCAGCTGAAAAGTGAGTGCGTTTACCTGAAACGAAGTCTTGCTTGTAGGAAGACACAGAGCCTGGCAATTAACTCTGATTCTGAAGGGAAACACACAGCACAGTTCTCATCCATGAAACACACTCTGCTTTAGAGCAAGAAGCACTCTCTTGCTTCCTAAAGTCTCTAATGAGGCAGGAAACGTGAGTGTGCTTAGAACAAAAGAACCGTGTTTCCTACACACACGTTTCATATCTAGTTCAACTCTGCTTCTGAACTGATACAAACCACAGGTCCTCTAACATCCAATGCTATTCAGTTAAGAGCGAGGAATGTGTGAGCTTTGTGAATGATGTAGCTTCCTTTGAGCTGAAAAGTGAGTGCGTTTACCTGAAATGAAGTCTTGCTTGTAGGAAGACACAGAGCCTAGCAATTAACTCCGATTCTGAAGGGAAACACACAGCACAGTTCTCATCCATGAAACACACTCTGCTTTAGAGCAAGAAGCACTCCCTTGCTTTCTCAAGTCTGTAATAAAGCAGGTTAAGTGAGTGTGCTTAGAAGAAAAGAACCCTGTTTCCTCCACACACGGACGATATCTAGTTCAACTCTGCTTATGAAACTGATACACCACAGGTCCTCTAACATCCAATGCTTTTCAGTTAAGAGCGAGAACGTGTGAGCATCGTGAATGATGTATCTTCCTTTGAGCTGAAAAGTGAGTGCGTTTACCTGAAACGAAGTCTTGATTGTAGGAAGACACAGAGCCTGGCAATGAACTCCGATTCTGAAGGGAAACACACAGCACAGTTCTCATCCATGAAACACACTCTGCTTTAGAGCAAGAAGCACTCCCTTGCTTTCACAAGTCTGTAATAAAGCAGGAAACCTGAGTGTGCTTAGAAGAAAAGAACCGTGTTTCCTACACACACGGACGATATCTAGTTCAACTCTGCTTCTGAAACTGATACACCACAGGTCCTCTAACATCCAATGCTTTTCAGTTAAGAGCGAGAAACGTGTGAGCTTCGTTAAAGATGTAGCTTCCTTTGAGCTGAAAAGTGAGTGCGTTTACCTGAAACGAAGTCTTGCTTGTAGGAAGACACAGAGCCTGGCAATTAACTCCGATTCTGAAGGGAAACACACAGCACAGTTCTCATCCATGAAACACACTCTTCTTTAGAGCAAGAAGCACTCTCTGGCTTTCTCAAGTCTCTAATAAGGCGGGAAACGTGAGTGTGCTCAGAACAAAAGAACCGTGTTTCCTACACACAGGGACCATATCCAGTTCAACTCTGCTTCTGAAACTGATACAAACCACAGGACCTCTAACATCCAATGCTATTCAGTTAAGAGTGAGGAACGTGTGAGCTTCGTGAACGATGTAGCTTTGTTTGACCTGAAATGTGAGTGCTGTTTACCTGAAACGAAGTCTTGATTGTAGGAAGACACAGAGCCTGGCAATTAACTCCGATTCTGAAGGGAAACACACAGCACAGTTCTCATCCATGAAACACACTCTGCTTTAGAGCAAGAAGCACTCCCTTGCTTTCTCAAGTCTGTAATAAAGCAGGAAACGTGAGTGTGCTTAGAACAAAAGAACCGTGTTTCCTACACACACGGACGATATCTAGTTCAACTCTGCTTCTGAAACTGATACACCACAGGTCCTCTAACATCCAATGCTTTTCAGTTAAGAGCGAGAAACTTGTGAGCTTCGTTAAAGATGTAGCTTCCTTTGAGCTGAAAAGTGAGTGCGTTTACCTGAAACGAAGTCTTGCTTGTAGGAAGACACAGAGCCTGGCAATTAACTCCGATTCTGAAGGGAAACACACAGCACAGTTCTCATCCATGAAACACACTCTGCTTTAGAGCAAGAAGCACTCTCTTGCTTCCTTAAGTCTCTAATAATGCAGGAAACGTGAGTATGCTTAGAACAAAAGAACCGTGTTCCCTACACACACGGACCATATCTAGTTCAACTCTGCTTCTGAAACTGATACAAACCACAGGTCCTCTAACATCCAATGCTTTTCAGTTAAGAGCGAGAAACATGTGAGCTTCGTGAATGATGTAGCTTCCTTTGAGCAGAAAAGTGAGTGCGTTTACCTGAAATGAAGTCTTGATTGTAGGAAGACACCGAGCTTGGCAATTAACTCCGATTCTGAAGGGAAACACACAGCACAGTTCTCATCCATGAAACACACTCTGCTTTAGAGCAAGAAGCACTCCCTTGCTTTCTCAAGTCGGTAATAAAGCAGGAAACGTGAGTGTGCTTAGAAGAAAAGAACCGTGTTTCCTACACACACGGACGATATCTAGTTCAACTCTGCTTCTGAAACTGATACACCACAGGTCCTCTAACATCCAATGCTTTTCAGTTAAGAGCGAGAAACGTGTGAGCTTCGTTAAAGATGTAGCTTCCTTTGAGCTGAAAAGTGAGTGCGTTTACCTGAAACGAAGTCTTGCTTGTAGGAAGACACAGAGCCTGGCAATTAACTCCGATTCTGAAGGGAAACACACAGCACAGTTCTCATCCATGAAACACACTCTGCTTTAGAGCAAGAAGCACTCTCTTGCTTCCTTAAGTCTCTAAAAATGCAGGAAACGTGAGTGTGCTTAGAACAAAAGAACCGTGTTCCCTACACACAGGGACCATACTAGTTCAACTCTGCTTCTGAAACTGATACAAACCACAGGTCCTCTAACATCCAATGCTTTTCAGTTAAGAGCGAGAAACTTGTGAGCTTCGTTAAAGATGTAGCTTCCTTTGAGCTGAAAAGTGAGTGCGTTTACCTGAAACGAAGTCTTGCTTGTAGGAAGACACAGAGCCTGGCAATTAACTCCGATTCTGAAGGGAAACACACAGCACAGTTCTCATCCATGAAACACACTCTGCTTTAGAGCAAGAAGCACTCCCTTGCTTTCTCAAGTCTGTAATAAAGCAGGAAACATGAGTGTGCTTAGAAGAAAAGAACCATGTTTCCTACACACACGGACGATATCTAGTTCAACTCTGCTTCTGAAACTGATACACCACAGGTCCTCTAACATCCAATGCTTTTCATTTAAGAGCGAGGAACGTGTGAGCTTCGTGAACGATGTAGCTTCGTTTGACCTGAAAAGTGAGTGCTGTTTACCTGAAACTAAGTCATGCTTGTAGGAAGACACAGATCCTGGCATTTTACTCCGTTTCTGAAGGGAAAGACACAGCACAGTTCTCATCCATGAAACACACTCTGCTTTAGAGCAAGAAGCACTCTCTTGCTTCCTTAAGTCTCTAATAAGGCGGGAAACGTGAGTGTGCTCAGAACAAAAGAACCATGTTTCCTACACACAGGGACCATATCCAGTTCAACTCTGCTTCTGAAACTGATACAAACCACAGGTCCTCTAACATCCAATGCTTTTCAGTTAAGAGCGAGAACGTGTGAGCATCGTGAATGATGTATCTTCCTTCGAGCTGAAAAGTGAGTTCGTTTACCTGAAATTAAGTCTTGATTGTAGGAAGACACAGAGCCTGGCAATTAACTCCGATTCTGAAGGGAAACACACAGCACAGTTCTCATCCATGAAACACACTCTGCTTTAGAGCAAGAAGCACTCCCTTGCTTTCTCAATTCTGTAATAAAGCAGGAAACGTGAGTGTGCTTAGAAGAAAAGAACCGTGTTTCCTACACACACCGACGATATCTAGTTCAACTCTGCTTCTGAAACTGATACACCACAGGTCCTCTAACATCCAATGCTTTTCAGTTAAGAGCGAGAAACGTGTGAGCTTCCTTAAAGATGTAGCTTCCTTTGAGCTGAAAAGTGAGTGCGTTTACCTGAAACGAATTCTTGCTTGTAGGAAGACACAGAGCCTGGCAATTAACTCCGATTCTGAAGGGAAACACACAGCACAGTTCTCATCCATGAAACACACTCTTCTTTAGAGCAAGAAGCACTCTCTTGCTTTCTCAAGTCTCTAATAAGGCCGGAAACGTGAGTGTGCTGAGAACAACAGAACCGTGTTTCCTACACACAGGGACCTTATCTAGTTCAACTCTGCTTCTGAAACTGATTCAAACCACAGGTCCTCTAACATCCAATGCTTTTCAGTTAAGAGCGAGAAACGTGTGAGCTTCGTGAATGATGTAGCTTCCTTTGAGCTGAAAAGTGAGGGCGTTTACCTGAAAGAATTCTTGCTTGTAGGAAGACACAGAGCCTGGCAATTAACTCCGATTCTGAAGGGAAACACACAGCACAGTTCTCATCCATGAAACACACTCTTCTTTAGAGCAAGAAGCACTCTCTGGCTTTCTCAAGTCTCTAATAAGGCGGGAAACGTGAGTGTGATCAGAACAAAAGAACCGTGTTTCCTACACACAGGGACCATATCCAGTTCAACTCTGTTTCTGAAACTGATACAAACCACAGGTCCTCTAACATCCAATGCTCTTCAGTAAAGAACGAGGAACGTGTGAGCTTCGTGAACGATGTAGCTTCGTTTGACCTGAAAAGTGAGTGCTGTTTACCTGAAACGAAGTCATGCTTGTAGGAAGACACAGATCCTGGCATTTAACTCCGTTTCTGAAGGGAAAGACACAGCACAGTTCTCATCCATGAAACACACTCTGCTTTAGAGCAAGAACCACTCTCTAGCTTCCTCAAATCTCTAATAAGGCAGGAAACCTGAGTGTGCTTAGAATAAAAGAACCGTGTTTCCTACACACACGGACCATATCAAGATCAACTCTGCTTCTGAAACTGATACAAACCACAGGTCCTCTAACATCCAATGCTATTCAGTTAAGAGCGAGAAACGTGTGAGCTTCGTTAAAGATGTAGCTTCCTTTGAGCTGAAAAGTGAGTGCGTTTACCTGAAACGAAGTCTTGCTTGTAGGAAGATACAGAGCCTGGCATTTAACTCTGTTTCTGAAGGGAAACACACAGCACAGTTCTCATCCATGAAACATACTCTTCTTTAGAGCAAGAAGAACTCTCTTGCTTTCTCAAGTCTCCAATAAGGCCGGAAACGTGAGTGTGCTCAGAACAAATAACCGTGTTTCCTACACACAGGGACGATATCTAGTTCAACTCTGCTTCTGAAACTGATACACCACAGGTCCTCTAACATCCAATGCTTTTCAGTTAAGAGCGAGAAACGTGTGAGCTTCGTGAATGATGTAGCTTCCTTTGAGCTGAAAAGTGAGTGCGTTTACCTGAAACGAAGTCTTGCTTGTAGGAAGACACAGAGCCTGGCAATTAACTCCGATTCTGAAGGGAAACACACAGCACAGTTCTCATCCATGAAACACACTCTGCTTTAGAGCATGAAGCACTCTCTTGCTTCCTTAAGTCTCTAATAAGGCAGGAAACGTGAGTGTGCTTAGAACAAAAGAACCGTGTTTCCTACACACACGGACCATATCTAGTTCAACTCTGCTTCTGAAACTGATACAAACCACAGGTCCTCTAACATCCAATGCTTTTCAGTTAAGAGCGAGAACGTGTGAGCATCGTGAATGATGTATCTTCCTTTGAGCTGAAAAGTGAGTGCGTTTACCTGAAACGAAGTCTTGCTTGTAGGAAGACACAGAGCCTGGCAATTAACTCCATTCTGAAGGGAAACACACAGCACAGTTCTCATCCATGAAACACACTCTTCTTTAGAGCAAGAAGCACTCTCTGGCTTTCTCAAGTCTCTAATAAGGCGGGAAACGTGAGTGTGCTCAGAACAAAAGAACCGTGTTTCCTACACACAGGGACCATATCCAGTTCAACTCTGCTTCTGAAACTGATACAAACCATAGGTCCTCTAACATCCAATGCTATTCAGTTAAGAGCGAGGAACGTGTGAGCTTCGTGAACGATGTAGCTTTGTTTGACCTGAAATGTGAGTGCTGTTTACCTGAAACGAATTCTTGATTGTAGGAAGACACAGAGCCTGGCAATTAACTCCGATTCTGAAGGGAAACACACAGCACAGTTCTCATCCATGAAACACACTCTGCTTTAGAGCAAGAAGCACTCCCTTGCTTTCTCAAGTCTGTAATAAAGCAGGAAACGTGAGTGTGCTTAGAAGAAAAGAACCGTGTTTCCTACACACACGGACGATATCTAGTTCAACTCTGCTTCTGAAAATGATACACCACAGGTCCTCTAACATCCAATGCTTTTCAGTTAAGAGCGAGAAACGTGTGAGCTTCGTTAAAGATGTAGCTTCCTTTGAGCTGAAAAGTGAGTGCGTTTACCAGAAACGAAGTCTTGCTTGTAGGAAGACACAGAGCCTGGCAATTAACTCCGATTCTGAAGGGAAACACACAGCACAGTTCTCATCCATGAAACACACTCTTCTTTAGAGCAAGAAGCACTCTCTGGCTTTCTCAAGTCTCTAATAAGGCGGGAAACGTGAGTGTGCTCAGAACAAAAGAACCGTGTTTCCTACACACAGGGACCATATCCAGTTCAACTCTGCTTCTGAAACTGATACAAACCACAGGTCCTCTAACATCCAATGCTATTCAGTTAAGAGCGAGGAACGTGTGAGCTTCGTGAACGATGTAGCTTCGTTTGACCTGAAAAGTGAGTGCTGTTTACCTGAAACTAAGTCATGCTTGTAGGAAGACACAGATCCTGGCATTTAACTCCGTTTCTGAAGGGAAAGACACAGCACAGTTCTCATCCATGAAACAAACTCTGCTTTAGAGCAAGAAGCACTCTCTTGCTTCCTTAAGTCTCTAATAAGGCGGGAAACGTGAGTGTGCTCAGAACAAAAGAACCATGTTTCCTACACACAGGGACCATATCCAGTTCAACTCTGCTTCTGAAACTGATACAAACCACAGGTCCTCTAACATCCAATGCTTTTCAGTTAAGAGCGAGAACGTGTGAGCATCGTGAATGATGTATCTTCCTTTGAGCTGAAAAGTGAGTGCGTTTACCTGAAAGGAAGTCTTGATTGTAGGAAGACACAGAGCCTGGCAATTAACTCCGATTCTGAAGGGAAACACACAGCACAGTTCTCATCCATGAAACACACTCTGCTTTAGAGCAAGAAGCACTCCCTTGCTTTCTCAATTCTGTAATAAAGCAGGAAACGTGAGTGTGCTTAGAAGAAAAGAACCGTGTTTCCTACACACACCGACGATATCTAGTTCAACTCTGCTTCTGAAACTGATACACCACAGGTCCTCTAACATCCAATGCTTTTCAGTTAAGAGCGAGAAACGTTTGAGCTTCCTTAAAGATGTGGCTTCCTTTGAGCTGAAAAGTGAGTGCGTTTACCTGAAACGAATTCTTGCTTGTAGGAAGACACAGAGCCTGGCAATTAACTCCGATTCTGAAGGGAAACACACAGCACAGTTCTCATCCATGAAACACACTCTTCTTTAGAGCAAGAAGCACTCTCTGGCTTTCTCAAGTCTCTAATAAGGCGGGTAACGTGAGTGTGCTCAGAACAAAAGAACCGTGTTTCCTACACACAGGGACCATATCCAGTTCAACTCTGCTTCTGAAACTGATACAAACCACAGGTCCTCTAACATCCAATGCTATTCAGTTAAGAGCGAGAAACGTGTGAGCTTCGTTAAAGATGTAGCTTCCTTTGAGCTGAAAAGTGAGTGCGTTTACCTGAAACGAAGTCTTGCTTGTAGGAAGACACAGAGCCTGGCATTTAACTCCGTTTCTGAAGGGAAACACACAGCACAGTTCTCATCCATGAAACACACTCTTCTTTAGAGCAAGAAGCACTCTCTTGCTTTCTCAAGTCTCCGATAAGGCCGGAAACGTGAGTGTGCTGAGAACAAATAACCGTGTTTCCTACACACACGGACCATATCTAGTTCAACTCTGCTTCTGAAACTGATTCAAACCACAGGTCCTCTAACATCCAATGCTTTTCAGTTAAGAGCGAGAAACGTGTGAGCTTCGTGAAAGATGTAGCTTCCTTTGAGCTGAAAAGTGAGTGCGTTTACCTGAAAGAATTCTTGCTTGTAGGAAGACACAGAGCCTGGCAATTAACTCCGATTCTGAAGGGAAACACACAGCACAGTTCTCATCCATGAAACACACTCTGCTTTAGAGCAAGAAGCACTCCCTTGCTTTCTCAAGTCTGTAATAAAGCAGGAAACGTGAGTGTGCTTACAAGAAAAGAACCGTGTTTCCTACACACACGGATAATATCTAGTTCAACTCTGCTTCTGAAACTGATACACCACAGGTCCTCTAACATCCAATGCTTTTCAGTTAAGAGCGAGAAACGTGTGAGCTTCATTAAAGATGTAGCTTCCTTTGAGCTGAAAAGTGAGTGCGTTTACCTGAAACGAAGTCTTGCTTGTAGGAAGACACAGAGCCTGGCAATTAACTCCGATTCTGAAGGGAAACACACAGCACAGTTCTCATCCATGAAACACACTCTTCTTTAGAGCAAGAAGCACTCTCTGGCTTTCTCAAGTCTCTAATAAGGCGGGAAACGTGAGTGTGCTCAGAACAAAAGAACCGTGTTTCCTACACACAGGGACCATATCCAGTTCAACTCTGTTTCTGAAACTGATACAAACCACAGGTCCTCTAACATCCAATGCTCTTCAGTAAAGAACGAGGAACGTGTGAGCTTCGTGAACGATGTAGCTTCGTTTGACCTGAAAAGTGAGTGCTGTTTACCTGAAACGAAGTCATGCTTGTAGGAAGACACAGATCCTGGCATTTAACTCCGTTTCTGAAGGGAAAGACACAGCACAGTTCTCATCCATGAAACACACTCTGCTTTAGAGCAAGAACCACTCTCTAGCTTCCTCAAATCTCTAATAAGGCAGGAAACCTGAGTGTGCTTAGAATAAAAGAACCGTGTTTCCTACACACACGGACCATATCTAGTTCAACTCTGCTTCTGAAACTGATACAAACCACAGGTCCTCTAACATCCAATGCTATTCAGTTAAGAGCGAGAAACGTGTGAGCTTCGTTAAAGATGTAGCTTCCTTTGAGCTGAAAAGTGAGTGCGTTTACCTGAAACGAAGTCTTGCTTGTAGGAAGATACAGAGCCTGGCATTTAACTCTGTTTCTGAAGGGAAACACACAGCACAGTTCTCATCCATGACACATACTCTTCTTTAGAGCAAGAAGCACTCCCTTGCTTTCTCAAGTCTGTAATAAAGCAGGAAACGTGAGTGTGCTTAGAAGAAAAGAACCGTGTTTCCTACACACACGGACGATATCTAGTTCAACTCTGCTTCTGAAACTGATACACCACAGGTCCTCTAACATCCAATGCTTTTCAGTTAAGAGCGAGAAACGTGTGAGCTTCGTTAAAGATGTAGCTTCCTTTGAGCTGAAAAGTGAGTGCGTTTACCAGAAAGGAAGTCTTGCTTGTAGGAAGACACAGAGCCTGGCAATTAACTCCGATTCTGAAGGGAAACACACAGCACAGTTCTCATCCATGAAACACACTCTTCTTTAGAGCAAGAAGCACTCTCTGGCTTTCTCAAGTCTCTAATAAGGCGGGAAACGTGAGTGTGCTCAGAACAAAAGAACCGTGTTTCCTACACACAGGGACCATATCCAGTTCAACTCTGCTTCTGAAACTGATACAAACCACAGGTCCTCTAACATCCAATGCTATTCAGTTAAGAGCGAGGAACGTGTGAGCTTCGTGAACGATGTAGCTTCGTTTGACCTGAAAAGTGAGTGCTGTTTACCTGAAACAAAGTCATGCTTGTAGGAAGACACAGATCCTGGCATTTAACTCCGTTTCTGAAGGGAAAGACACAGCACAGTTCTCATCCATGAAACAAACTCTGCTTTAGAGCAAGAAGCACTCTCTTGCTTCCTTAAGTCTCTAATAAGGCGGGAAACGTGAGTGTGCTCAGAACAAAAGAACCATGTTTCCTACACACAGGGACCATATCCAGTTCAACTCTGCTTCTGAAACTGATACAAACCACAGGTCCTCTAACATCCAATGCTTTTCAGTTAAGAGCGAGAACGTGTGAGCATCGTGAATGATGTATCTTCCTTTGAGCTGAAAAGTGAGTGCGTTTACCTGAAAGGAAGTCTTGATTGTAGGAAGACACAGAGCCTGGCAATTAACTCCGATTCTGAAGGGAAACACACAGCACAGTTCTCATCCATGAAACACACTCTGCTTTAGAGCAAGAAGCACTCCCTTGCTTTCTCAATTCTGTAATAAAGCAGGAAACGTGAGTGTGCTTAGAAGAAAAGAACCGTGTTTCCTACACACACCGACGATATCTAGTTCAACTCTGCTTCTGAAACTGATACACCACAGGTCCTCTAACATCCAATGCTTTTCAGTTAAGAGCGAGAAACGTTTGAGCTTCCTTAAAGATGTAGCTTCCTTTGAGCTGAAAAGTGAGTGCGTTTACCTGAAACGAATTCTTGCTTGTAGGAAGACACAGAGCCTGGCAATTAACTCCGATTCTGAAGGGAAACACACAGCACAGTTCTCATCCATGAAACACACTCTTCTTTAGAGCAAGAAGCACTCTCTGGCTTTCTCAAGTCTCTAATAAGGCGGGTAACGTGAGTGTGCTCAGAACAAAAGAACCGTGTTTCCTACACACAGGGACCATATCCAGTTCAACTCTGCTTCTGAAACTGATACAAACCACAGGTCCTCTAACATCCAATGCTATTCAGTTAAGAGCGAGAAACGTGTGAGCTTCGTTAAAGATGTAGCTTCCTTTGAGCTGAAAAGTGAGTGCGTTTACCTGAAACGAAGTCTTGCTTGTAGGAAGACACAGAGCCTGGCATTTAACTCCGTTTCTGAAGGGAAACACACAGCACAGTTCTCATCCATGAAACACACTCTTCTTTAGAGCAAGAAGCACTCTCTTGCTTTCTCAAGTCTCCGATAAGGCCGGAAACGTGAGTGTGCTGAGAACAAATAACCGTGTTTCCTACACACACGGACCATATCTAGTTCAACTCTGCTTCTGAAACTGATTCAAACCACAGGTCCTCTAACATCCAATGCTTTTCAGTTAAGAGCGAGAAACGTGTGAGCTTCGTGAATGATGTAGCTTCCTTTGAGCTGAAAAGTGAGTGCGTTTACCTGAAAGAATTCTTGCTTGTAGGAAGACACAGAGCCTGGCAATTAACTCCGATTCTGAAGGGAAACACACAGCACAGTTCTCATCCATGAAACACACTCTGCTTTAGAGCAAGAAGCACTCCCTTGCTTTCTCAAGTCTGTAATAAAGCAGGAAACGTGAGTGTGCTTACAAGAAAAGAACCGTGTTTCCTACACACACGGATGATATCTAGTTCAACTCTGCTTCTGAAACTGATACACCACAGGTCCTCTAACATCCAATGCTTTTCAGTTAAGAGCGAGAAACGTGTGAGCTTCATTAAAGATGTAGCTTCCTTTGAGCTGAAAAGTGAGTGCGTTTACCTGAAACGAAGTCTTGCTTGTAGGAAGACACAGAGCCTGGCAATTAACTCCGATTCTGAAGGGAAACACACAGCACAGTTCTCATCCATGAAACACACTCTTCTTTAGAGCAAGAAGCACTCTCTGGCTTTCTCAAGTCTCTAATAAGGCGGGAAACGTGAGTGTGCTCAGAACAAAAGAACCGTGTTTCCTACACACAGGGACCATATCCAGTTCAACTCTGTTTCTGAAACTGATACAAACCACAGGTCCTCTAACATCCAATGCTCTTCAGTAAAGAACGAGGAACGTGTGAGCTTCGTGAATGATGTAGCTTCCTTTGAGCTGAAAAGTGAGTGCGTTTACCTGAAACGAAGTCTTGCTTGTAGGAAGACACAGAGCCTGGCAATTAACTCCGATTCTGAAGGGAAACACACAGCACAGTTCTCATCCATGAAACACACTCTGCTTTAGAGCAAGAAGCACTCTCTTGCTTCCTTAAGTCTCTAATAAGGCAGGAAACGTGAGTGTGCTTAGAACAAAAGAACCGTGTTTCCTACACACACGGACCATATCTAGTTCAACTCTGCTTCTGAAACTGATACAAACCACAGGTCCTCTAACATCCAATGCTTTTCAGTTAAGAGCGAGAAACGTGTGAGCTTCGTTAAAGATGTAGCTTCCTTTGAGCTGAAAAGTGAGTGCGTTTACCTGAAAGGAAGTCTTGCTTGTAGGAAGACACAGAGCCTGGCAATTAACTCCGATTCTGAAGGGAAACACACAGCACAGTTCTCATCCATGAAACACACTCTTCTTTAGAGCAAGAAGCACTCTCTGGCTTTCTCAAGTCTCTAATAAGGCGGGAAACGTGAGTGTGCTCAGAACAAAAGAACCGTGTTTCCTACACACAGGGACCATATCCAGTTCAACTCTGCTTCTGAAACTGATACAAACCACAGGTCCTCTAACATCCAATGCTATTCAGTTAAGAGTGAGGAACGTGTGAGCTTCGTGAACAATGTAGCTTTGTTTGACCTGAAATGTGAGTGCTCTTTACCTGAAACGAAGTCTTGATTGTAGGAAGACACAGAGCCTGGCAATTAACTCCGATTCTGAAGGGAAACACACAGCACAGTTCTCATCCATGAAACACACTCTGCTTTAGAGCAAGAAGCACTCCCTTGCTTTCTCAAGTCTGTAATAAAGCAGGAAACGTGAGTGTGCTTAGAACAAAAGAACCGTGTTTCCTACACACACGGACGATATCTAGTTCAACTCTGCTTCTGAAACTGATTCAAACCACAGGTCCTCTAACATCCAATGCTTTTCAGTTAAGAGCGAGAAACGTGTGAGCTTCGTGAACGATGTAGCTTCCTTTGAGCTGAAAAGTGAGTGTGTTTACCTAAAACGATGTCTTGCTTGTATGAAGACACAGAGCCTGGCATTTAACTCTGTTTCTGACGGGAAACACACAGCACAGTTCTCATCCATGAAACACACTCTTCTTTAGAGCAAGAAGCACTCTCTTGCTTTCTCAAGTCTCCGATAAGGCCGGAAACTTGAGTGTGCTGAGAACAAATAACCGTGTTTCCTACACACACGGACCATATCTAGTTCAACTCTGCTTCTGAAACTGATACAAACCACAGGTCCTCTAACATCCAATGCTTTTCAGTTAAGAGCGAGGAACGTGTGAGCTTCGTGAATGATGTAGCTTCCTTTGAGCTGAAAACTGAGTGCGTTTACCTGAAACGAAGTCTTGCTTGTAGGAAGACACAGAGCCTGGCAATTAACTCCGATTCTGAAGGGAAACACACAGCACAGTTCTCATCCATGAAACACACTCTGCTTTAGAGCAAGAAGCACTCCCTTGCTTTCTCAAGTCTGTAATAAAGCAGGAAACGTGAGTGTGCTTACAAGAAAAGAACCGTGTTTCCTACACACACGGACGATATCTAGTTCAACTCTGCTTCTGAAACTGATACACCACAGGTCCTCTAACATCCAATGCTTTTCAGTTAAGAGCGAGAAACGTGTGAGCTTCATTAAAGATGTAGCTTCCTTTGAGCTGAAAAGTGAGTGCGTTTACCTGAAACGAAGTCTTGCTTGTAGGAAGACACAGAGCCTGGCAATTAACTCCGATTCTGAAGGGAAACACACAGCACAGTTCTCATCCATGAAACACACTCTGCTTTAGAGCAAGAAGCACTCCCTTGCTTTCTCAAGTCTGTAATAAAGCAGGAAACGTGAGTGGGCTTAGAAGAAAAGAACCGTGTTTCCTACACACACGGACGATATCTAGTTCAACTCTGCTTCTGAAACTGATACACCACAGGTCCTCTAACATCCAATGCTTTTCAGTTAAGAGCGAGAAACGTGTGAGCTTCGTGAACGATGTAGCTTCGTTTGACCTGAAAAGTGAGTGCTGTTTACCTGAAACGAAGTCTTGATTGTAGGAAGACACAGAGCCTGGCAATTAACTCCGATTCTGAAGGGAAACACACAGCACAGTTCTCATCCATGAAACACACTCTGCTTTAGAGCAAGAAGCACTCCCTTGTTTTCTCAAGTCTGTAATAAAGCAGGAAACGTGAGTGTGCTTACAAGAAAAGAACCGTGTTTCCTACACACACGGACCATATCTAGTTCAACTCTGCTTCTGAAACTGATACACCACAGGTCCTCTAACATCCAATGGTTTTCAGTTAAGAGCGAGAAACGTGTGAGCTTCATTAAAGATGTAGCTTCCTTTGAGCTGAAAAGTGAGGGCGTTTACCTGAAACGAAGTCTTGCTTGTAGGAAGACACAGAGCCTGGCAATTACCTCCGATTCTGAAGGGAAACACACAGCACAGTTCTCATCCATGAAACACACTCTGCTTTAGAGCAAGAAGCACTCTCTTGCTTCCTTAAGTCTCTAATAATGCAGGAAACGTGAGTGTGCTTAGAACAAAAGAACCGTGTTTCCTACACACAGGGACCATATCCAGTTCAACTCTGCTTCTGAAACTGATACAAACCACAGGTCCTCTAACATCCAATGCTCTTCAGTAAAGAGCGAGGAACGTGTGAGCTTCGTGAACGATGTAGCTTCGTTTGACCTGAAAAGGGAGTGCTGTTTACCTGAAACGAAGTCATGCTTGTAGGAAGACACAGATCCTGGCATTTAACTCCCTTTCTGAAGGGAAAGACACAGCACAGTTCTCATCCATGAAACACACTCTGCTTTAGAGCAAGAACCACTCTCTTCCTTCCTCAAGTCTCTAATAAGGCAGGAAACGTGAGTGTGCTTAGAATAAATGAACCGTGTTTCCTACACACACGGACCATATCTAGTTCAACTCTGCTTATGAAACTGATACAAACAACAGGTCCTCTAACATCCAATGCTATTCAGTTAAGAGCGAGAATCGTGTGAGCTTTGTTAAAGATGTAGCTTCCTTTGAGCTGAAAAGTGAGTGCGTTTACCTGAAACAAAGTCTTGCTTGTAGGAAGACACAGAGCCTGGCATTTAACTCTGTTTCTGAAGGGAAACACACAGCACAGTTCTCATCCATGAAACACACTCTTCTTTAGAGCAAGAAGCACTCTCTTGCTTTCTCCAGTCTAGAATAAGGCCGGAAACGTGAGTGTGCTCAGAACAAATAACCGTGTTTCCTACACACACGGACCATATCTAGTTCACCTCTGCTTCTGAAACTGATACAAACCACAGGTCCTCTAACATCCAATGCTATTCAGTTAAGAGCGAGAAACGTGTGAGCTTCGTGAACGATGTAGCTTCCTTTGAGCTGAAAAGTGAGTGTGTTTACCTAAAACGATGTCTTGCTTGTAGGAAGACACAGAGCCTGGCATTTAACTCTGTTTCTGACGGGAAACACACAGCACAGTTCTCATCCATGAAACACACTCTTCTTTAGAGCAAGAAGCACTCTCTTGCTTTCTCAAGTCTCCGATAAGGCCGGAAACTTGAGTGTGCTGAGAACAAATAACCGTGTTTCCTACACACACGGACCATATCTAGTTCAACTCTGCTTCTGAAACTGATACAAACCACAGGTCCTCTAACATCCAATGCTTTTCAGTTAAGAGCGAGGAACGTGTGAGCTTCGTGAATGATGTAGCTTCCTTTGAGCTGAAAAGTGAGTGCGTTTACCTGAAACGAAGTCTTGCTTGTAGGAAGACACAGAGCCTGGCAATTAACTCCGATTCTGAAGGGAAACACACAGCACAGTTCTCATCCATGAAACACACTCTGCTTTAGAGCAAGAAGCACTCCCTTGCTTTCTCAAGTCTGTAATAAAGCAGGAAACGTGAGTGTGCTTACAAGAAAAGAACCGTGTTTCCTACACACAGGGACGATATCTAGTTCAACTCTGCTTCTGAAACTGATACACCACAGGTCCTCTAACATCCAATGCTTTTCAGTTAAGAGCGAGAAACGTGTGAGCTTCATTAAAGATGTAGCTTCCTTTGAGCTGAAAAGTGAGTGCGTTTACCTGAAACGAAGTCTTGCTTGTAGGAAGACACAGAGCCTGGCAATTAACTCCGATTCTGAAGGGAAACACACAGCACAGTTCTCATCCATGAAACACACTCTGCTTTAGAGCAAGAAGCACTCCCTTGCTTTCTCAAGTCTGTAATAAAGCAGGAAACGTGAGTGTGCTTACAAGAAAAGAACCGTGTTTCCTACACACACGGACGATATCTAGTTCAACTCTGCTTCTGAAACTGATACACCACAGGTCCTCTAACATCCAATGCTTTTCAGTTAAGAGCGAGAAACGTGTGAGCTTCATTAAAGATGTAGCTTCCTTTGAGCTGAAAAGTGAGTGCGTTTACCTGAAACGAAGTCTTGCTTGTAGGAAGACACAGAGCCTGGCAATTAACTCCGATTCTGAAGGGAAACACACAGCACAGTTCTCATCCATGAAACACACTCTGCTTTAGAGCAAGAAGCACTCCCTTGCTTTCTCAAGTCTGTAATAAAGCAGGAAACGTGAGTGGGCTTAGAAGAAAAGAACCGTGTTTCCTACACACACGGACGATATCTAGTTCAACTCTGCTTCTGAAACTGATACACCACAGGTCCTCTAACATCCAATGCTTTTCAGTTAAGAGCGAGAAACGTGTGAGCTTCGTGAACGATGTAGCTTCGTTTGACCTGAAAAGTGAGTGCTGTTTACCTGAAACGAAGTCTTGATTGTAGGAAGACACAGAGCCTGGCAATTAACTCCGATTCTGAAGGGAAACACACAGCACAGTTCTCATCCATGAAACACACTCTGCTTTAGAGCAAGAAGCACTCCCTTGTTTTCTCAAGTCTGTAATAAAGCAGGAAACGTGAGTGTGCTTACAAGAAAAGAACCGTGTTTCCTACACACACGGACCATATCTAGTTCAACTCTGCTTCTGAAACTGATACACCACAGGTCCTCTAACATCCAATGGTTTTCAGTTAAGAGCGAGAAACGTGTGAGCTTCATTAAAGATGTAGCTTCCTTTGAGCTGAAAAGTGAGGGCGTTTACCTGAAACGAAGTCTTGCTTGTAGGAAGACACAGAGCCTGGCAATTACCTCCGATTCTGAAGGGAAACACACAGCACAGTTCTCATCCATGAAACACACTCTGCTTTAGAGCAAGAAGCACTCTCTTGCTTCCTTAAGTCTCTAATAATGCAGGAAACGTGAGTGTGCTTAGAACAAAAGAACCGTGTTTCCTACACACAGGGACCATATCCAGTTCAACTCTGCTTCTGAAACTGATACAAACCACAGGTCCTCTAACATCCAATGCTCTTCAGTAAAGAGCGAGGAACGTGTGAGCTTCGTGAACGATGTAGCTTCGTTTGACCTGAAAAGGGAGTGCTGTTTACCTGAAACGAAGTCATGCTTGTAGGAAGACACAGATCCTGGCATTTAACTCCCTTTCTGAAGGGAAAGACACAGCACAGTTCTCATCCATGAAACACACTCTGCTTTAGAGCAAGAACCACTCTCTTCCTTCCTCAAGTCTCTAATAAGGCAGGAAACGTGAGTGTGCTTAGAATAAATGAACCGTGTTTCCTACACACACGGACCATATCTAGTTCAACTCTGCTTATGAAACTGATACAAACAACAGGTCCTCTAACATCCAATGCTATTCAGTTAAGAGCGAGAATCGTGTGAGCTTTGTTAAAGATGTAGCTTCCTTTGAGCTGAAAAGTGAGTGCGTTTACCTGAAACGAAGTCTTGCTTGTAGGAAGACACAGAGCCTGGCATTTAACTCTGTTTCTGAAGGGAAACACACAGCACAGTTCTCATCCATGAAACACACTCTTCTTTAGAGCAAGAAGCACTCTCTTGCTTTCTCCAGTCTAGAATAAGGCCGGAAACGTGAGTGTGCTCAGAACAAATAACCGTGTTTCCTACACACACGGACCATATCTAGTTCACCTCTGCTTCTGAAACTGATACAAACCACAGGTCCTCTAACATCCAATGCTATTCAGTTAAGAGCGAGAAACGTGTGAGCTTCGTGAACGATGTAGCTTCCTTTGAGCTGAAAAGTGAGTGTGTTTACCTAAAACGATGTCTTGCTTGTAGGAAGACACAGAGCCTGGCATTTAACTCTGTTTCTGACGGGAAACACACAGCACAGTTCTCATCCATGAAACACACTCTTCTTTAGAGCAAGAAGCACTCTCTTGCTTTCTCAAGTCTCCGATAAGGCCGGAAACTTGAGTGTGCTGAGAACAAATAACCGTGTTTCCTACACACACGGACCATATCTAGTTCACCTCTGCTTCTGAAACTGATACAAACCACAGGTCCTCTAACATCCAATGCTTTTCAGTTAAGAGCGAGGAACGTGTGAGCTTCGTGAATGATGTAGCTTCCTTTGAGCTGAAAAGTGAGTGCGTTTACCTGAAACGAAGTCTTGCTTGTAGGAAGACACAGAGCCTGGCAATTAACTCCGATTCTGAAGGGAAACACACAGCACAGTTCTCATCCATGAAACACACTCTGCTTTAGAGCAAGAAGCACTCCCTTGCTTTCTCAAGTCTGTAATAAAGCAGGAAACGTGAGTGTGCTTACAAGAAAAGAACCGTGTTTCCTACACACACGGACGATATCTAGTTCAACTCTGCTTCTGAAACTGATACACCACAGGTCCTCTAACATCCAATGCTTTTCAGTTAAGAGCGAGAAACGTGTGAGCTTCATTAAAGATGTAGCTTCCTTTGAGCTGAAAAGTGAGTGCGTTTACCTGAAACGAAGTCTTGCTTGTAGGAAGACACAGAGCCTGGCAATTAACTCCGATTCTGAAGGGAAACACACAGCACAGTTCTCATCCATGAAACACACTCTGCTTTAGAGCAAGAAGCACTCCCTTGCTTTCTCAAGTCTGTAATAAAGCAGGAAACGTGAGTGGGCTTAGAAGAAAAGAACCGTGTTTCCTACACACACGGACGATATCTAGTTCAACTCTGCTTCTGAAACTGATACACCACAGGTCCTCTAACATCCAATGCTTTTCAGTTAAGAGCGAGAAACGTGTGAGCTTCGTGAACGATGTAGCTTCGTTTGACCTGAAAAGTGAGTGCTGTTTACCTGAAACGAAGTCTTGATTGTAGGAAGACACAGAGCCTGGCAATTAACTCCGATTCTGAAGGGAAACACACAGCACAGTTCTCATCCATGAAACACACTCTGCTTTAGAGCAAGAAGCACTCCCTTGTTTTCTCAAGTCTGTAATAAAGCAGGAAACGTGAGTGTGCTTACAAGAAAAGAACCGTGTTTCCTACACACACGGACCATATCTAGTTCAACTCTGCTTCTGAAACTGATACACCACAGGTCCTCTAACATCCAATGGTTTTCAGTTAAGAGCGAGAAACGTGTGAGCTTCATTAAAGATGTAGCTTCCTTTGAGCTGAAAAGTGAGGGCGTTTACCTGAAACGAAGTCTTGCTTGTAGGAAGACACAGAGCCTGGCAATTACCTCCGATTCTGAAGGGAAACACACAGCACAGTTCTCATCCATGAAACACACTCTGCTTTAGAGCAAGAAGCACTCTCTTGCTTCCTTAAGTCTCTAATAATGCAGGAAACGTGAGTGTGCTTAGAACAAAAGAACCGTGTTTCCTACACACAGGGACCATATCCAGTTCAACTCTGTTTCTGAAACTGATACAAACCACAGGTCCTCTAACATCCAATGCTCTTCAGTAAAGAGCGAGGAACGTGTGAGCTTCGTGAACGATGTAGCTTCGTTTGACCTGAAAAGGGAGTGCTGTTTACCTGAAACGAAGTCATGCTTGTAGGAAGACACAGATCCTGGCATTTAACTCCCTTTCTGAAGGGAAAGACACAGCACAGTTCTCATCCATGAAACACACTCTGCTTTAGAGCAAGAACCACTCTCTTCCTTCCTCAAGTCTCTAATAAGGCAGGAAACTTGAGTGTGCTTAGAATAAAAGAACCGTGTTTCCTACACACACGGACCATATCTAGTTCAACTCTGCTTATGAAACTGATACAAACAACAGGTCCTCTAACATCCAATGCTATTCAGTTAAGAGCGAGAATCGTGTGAGCTTTGTTAAAGATGTAGCTTCCTTTGAGCTGAAAAGTGAGTGCGTTTACCTGAAACGAAGTCTTGCTTGTAGGAAGACACAGAGCCTGGCATTTAACTCTGTTTCTGAAGGGAAACACACAGCACAGTTCTCATCCATGAAACACACTCTTCTTTAGAGCAAGAAGCACTCTCTTGCTTTCTCCAGTCTAGAATAAGGCCGGAAACGTGAGTGTGCTCAGAACAAATAACCGTGTTTCCTACACACACGGACCATATCTAGTTCACCTCTGCTTCTGAAACTGATACAAACCACAGGTCCTCTAACATCCAATGCTATTCAGTTAAGAGCGAGAAACGTGTGAGCTTCGTGAACGATGTAGCTTCCTTTGAGCTGAAAAGTGAGTGTGTTTACCTAAAACGATGTCTTGCTTGTAGCAAGACACAGAGCCTGGCATTTAACTCTGTTTCTGACGGGAAACACACAGCACAGTTCTCATCCATGAAACACACTCTTCTTTAGAGCAAGAAGCACTCTCTTGCTTTCTCAAGTCTCCGATAAGGCCGGAAACTTGAGTGTGCTGAGAACAAATAACCGTGTTTCCTACACACACGGACCATATCTAGTTCAACTCTGCTTCTGAAACTGATACAAACCACAGGTCCTCTAACATCCAATGCTTTTCAGTTAAGAGCGAGGAACGTGTGAGCTTCGTGAATGATGTAGCTTCCTTTGAGCTGAAAAGTGAGTGCGTTTACCTGAAACGAAGTCTTGCTTGTAGGAAGACACAGAGCCTGGCATTTAACTCCGTTTCTGAAGGGAAACACACAGCACAGTTCTCATCCATGAAACACACTCTGCTTTAGAGCAAGTAGCACTCTCTTGCTATGTCAAGTCTTAAATAAGGCAGGAAACGTGAGTGTGCTCAGAACAAAAGAACCGTGTTTCCTACACACACGGACCATATCTAGTTCAACTCTGCTTCTGAAACTGATACAAACCACAGGTCCTCTAACATCCAATGCTTTTCAGTTAAGAGCAAGAAATGAGTGAGCTTCGTGAACAATGTAGCTTCATTTGAGCTTAAAAGAGAGTGCGTTTACCTGAAAGAAGTCTTGCTTGTAGGAAGACACAGAGCCTGGCATTTAACTCCGTTTCTGAAGGGAAACACACAGCACAGTTCTCATCCATGAAACACACTCTGCTTTAGAGCAAGAAGCAATCTCTTGCTTCCTCAAGTCTCTAATAAGGCAGGAAACGTGAGTGTGCTTAGAACTAAAGAACCGTGTTTCCTACACACACGACCATATCTAGTTCAACTCTGCTTCTGAAACTGGTACAAACCACAGGTCCTCTAACATCCAATGCTATTCAGTTAAGCGCGAGGAACATGTGAGCTTCGTGAACGATGTAGCTTCATTTGAGCTGAAAAGTGAGTGCTTTTTACCTGAAACGAAGTCTTGCTTGTAGGAAGACACAGATCCTGGCATTTAACTCCGTTTCTGAAGGGAAAGACACAGCACAGTTCTCATCCATGAAACACACTCTGCTTTAGAGCAAGAAGCACTCTCTTGCTTTCTAGCTTCTCTAATAAGGCGGGAAACGTGTGTGCTTAGAACAAAAGAACCGTGTTTCCTACACACACGGACCATATCTAGTTCAACTCTGCTTCTGAAACTGATACAAACCAAAGGTCCTCTAACATCCAATGCTATTCAGTTCAGAGCGAGAAACGTGTGAGCTTTGTGAACGATGTAGCTTCCTTTGAGCTGAAAAGTGAGTGCTTTTACCAGAAACGAAGTCTTGCTTGTAGGAAGACACGGAGCCTGGCAATTAACTCCGTTTCTAAAGGGAAACACACAGCACATTTCTCAGCCATGAAACACACTCTGCTTTAGAGCAAGAAGCACACTCTTGCTTTCTAGAGTCTCTAATAAAGCGGGAAACGTGAGTGTGCTCAGAACTAAAGTACCGTGTTTCCTACACACACGGACCACATCTCGTTGAACTCTGCTTCTGAAACAGATACAAACAACAGATCCTCTAACATCCAATGCTTTTCAGTTCAGAGAGGGAAACGTGTGAGCTCCGTGAACGATGTAGCTTCCTTTGAGCTGAAAAGTGAGTGCTTTTACCTGAAACGTAGTCTTGATGTAAGAAGACACAGATCCTGGCATTTAACTCCGTTTCTGAAGGGAAACAGACAGCACAGTTCTCATCCATGAAACACACTCTGCTTTAGAGCAAGAAGCAGGCTCTTGCTTTCTCAAGTCTCTAATAAGGCAGGAAACGTGAGTGTGCTTAGAACAAAAGAATCGTGTTTCCTACACACACGGACCATATCTAGTTCAACTCTGCTTCTGAAACTGATACAAACCACAGGTCCTCTAACATCCAATGCTTTTCATTTAAGAGCGAGAAACGTGTGAGCTTCGTGAACGATGTAGCTTCCTTGAGCTGAAATGTGAGTGCGTTTACCTGAAACGAAATCTTGCTTGTAGGAAGACACAGAGCCTGGCAATTAACTCCGATTCTGAAGGGAAACACACAGCACAGTTCTCATCCATGAAACACACTCTGCTTTAGAGCAAGAAGCACTCTCTTGCTTTCTAGCTTCTCTAATAAGGTGGGAAACGTGTGTGCTTAGAACAAAAGAACCGTGTTTCCTACACACACAGACCATATCTAGTTCAACTCTGCTTCTGAAACTGATACAAACCACAGGTCCTCTAACATCCAATGCTTTTCAGTTAAGAGCGAGGAACGTGTGAGCTTTGTGAACGCTGTAGCTTCGTTTGAGCTGAAAAGTGAGTGCTGTTTACCTGAAAGGAAGTCTTGCTTGTAGGAAGACACAGAGCAGGGCATTTAACTCCGTTTCTGAAGAGAAAGACACAGCACAGTTCTCATCCATGAAACACACTCTGCTTTAGAGCAAGAAGCACTCTCTTGCTTTCTAGCTTCTCTAATAAGGCGGGAAACGTGTGTGCTTAGAACAAAAGAACCGTGTTTCCTACACACAAGGACCATTTCTCATTCAACACTGCTTCTGAAACTGATACAGACCACAGGACCTCTAACATCCAATGCTATTCAGTTAAGAGTGAGGGAACGTGTGAGCTTCGTGAACTATGTACCTTCATTTGAGCTGAAAAGTGAGTGCTGTTTACCTGAAACGAAGTCTGGCTTGTAGGAAGACACAGAGCCGGGCATTTTACTCTGTTTCTGAAGGGAAAGACACAGCACAGTTCTCATCCATGAAACACACTCTGCTTTAGAGCAAGAAGCACTCTCTTGCTTCCTCAAGTCTCTAATAAGGCAGGAAACGTGAGTGTGCTTAGAATAAAAGAACCGTGTTTCCTACACACACGGACCATATCTAGTTCAACTCTGCTTATGAAACTGATACAAACAACAGGTCCTCTAACATCCAATGCTATTCAGTTAAGAGCGAGAATCGTGTGAGCTTTGTTAAAGATGTAGCTTCCTTTGAGCTGAAAAGTGAGTGCGTTTACCTGAAACGAAGTCTTGCTTGTAGGAAGACACAGAGCCTGGCATTTAACTCTGTTTCTGAAGGGAAACACACAGCACAGTTCTCATCCATGAAACACACTCTTCTTTAGAGCAAGAAGCACTCTCTTGCTTTCTCCAGTCTAGAATAAGGCCGGAAACGTGAGTGTGCTCAGAACAAATAACTGTTTTTCCTACACACACGGACCATATCTAGTTCACCTCTGCTTCTGAAACTGATACAAACCACAGGTCCTCTAACATCCAATGCTATTCAGTTAAGAGCGAGAAACGTGTGAGCTTCGTGAACGATGTAGCTTCCTTTGAGCTGAAAAGTGAGTGTGTTTACCTAAAACGATGTCTTGCTTGTAGGAAGACACAGAGCCTGGCATTTAACTCTGTTTCTGACGGGAAACACACAGCACAGTTCTCATCCATGAAACACACTCTTCTTTAGAGCAAGAAGCACTCTCTTGCTTTCTCAAGTCTCCGATAAGGCCGGAAACTTGAGTGTGCTGAGAACAAATAACCGTGTTTCCTACACACACGGACCATATCTAGTTCAACTCTGCTTCTGAAACTGATACAAACCACAGGTCCTCTAACATCCAATGCTTTTCAGTTAAGAGCGAGGAACGTGTGAGCTTCGTGAATGATGTAGCTTCCTTTGAGCTGAAAAGTGAGTGCGTTTACCTGAAACGAAGTCTTGCTTGTAGGAAGACACAGAGCCTGGCATTTAACTCCGTTTCTGAAGGGAAACACACAGCACAGTTCTCATCCATGAAACACACTCTGCTTTAGAGCAAGTAGCACTCTCTTGCTATGTCAAGTCTTAAATAAGGCAGGAAACGTGAGTGTGCTCAGAACAAAAGAACCGTGTTTCCTACACACACGGACCATATCTAGTTCAACTCTGCTTCTGAAACTGATACAAACCACAGGTCCTCTAACATCCAATGCTTTTCAGTTAAGAGCAAGAAATGAGTGAGCTTCGTGAACAATGTAGCTTCATTTGAGCTTAAAAGAGAGTGCGTTTACCTGAAAGAAGTCTTGCTTGTAGGAAGACACAGAGCCTGGCATTTAACTCCGTTTCTGAAGGGAAACACACAGCACAGTTCTCATCCATGAAACACACTCTGCTTTAGAGCAAGAAGCAATCTCTTGCTTCCTCAAGTCTCTAATAAGGCAGGAAACGTGAGTGTGCTTAGAACTAAAGAACCGTGTTTCCTACACACACGACCATATCTAGTTCAACTCTGCTTCTGAAACTGGTACAAACCACAGGTCCTCTAACATCCAATGCTATTCAGTTAAGCGCGAGGAACATGTGAGCTTCGTGAACGATGTAGCTTCATTTGAGCTGAAAAGTGAGTGCTTTTTACCTGAAACGAAGTCTTGCTTGTAGGAAGACACAGATCCTGGCATTTAACTCCGTTTCTGAAGGGAAAGACACAGCACAGTTCTCATCCATGAAACACACTCTGCTTTAGAGCAAGAAGCACTCTCTTGCTTTCTAGCTTCTCTAATAAGGCGGGAAACGTGTGTGCTTAGAACAAAAGAACCGTGTTTCCTACACACACGGACCATATCTAGTTCAACTCTGCTTCTGAAACTGATACAAACCAAAGGTCCTCTAACATCCAATGCTATTCAGTTCAGAGCGAGAAACGTGTGAGCTTTGTGAACGATGTAGCTTCCTTTGAGCTGAAAAGTGAGTGCTTTTACCAGAAACGAAGTCTTGCTTGTAGGAAGACACGGAGCCTGGCAATTAACTCCGTTTCTAAAGGGAAACACACAGCACATTTCTCAGCCATGAAACACACTCTGCTTTAGAGCAAGAAGCACACTCTTGCTTTCTAGAGTCTCTAATAAAGCGGGAAACGTGAGTGTGCTCAGAACTAAAGTACCGTGTTTCCTACACACACGGACCACATCTCGTTGAACTCTGCTTCTGAAACAGATACAAACAACAGATCCTCTAACATCCAATGCTTTTCAGTTCAGAGAGGGAAACGTGTGAGCTCCGTGAACGATGTAGCTTCCTTTGAGCTGAAAAGTGAGTGCTTTTACCTGAAACGTAGTCTTGATGTAAGAAGACACAGAGCCTGGCATTTAACTCCGTTTCTGAAGGGAAACAGACAGCACAGTTCTCATCCATGAAACACACTCTGCTTTAGAGCAAGAAGCAGGCTCTTGCTTTCTCAAGTCTCTAATAAGGCAGGAAACGTGAGTGTGCTTAGAACAAAAGAATCGTGTTTCCTACACACACGGACCATATCTAGTTCAACTCTGCTTCTGAAACTGATACAAACCACAGGTCCTCTAACATCCAATGCTTTTCATTTAAGAGCGAGAAACGTGTGAGCTTCGTGAACGATGTAGCTTCCTTGAGCTGAAATGTGAGTGCGTTTACCTGAAACGAAATCTTGCTTGTAGGAAGACACAGTGCCTGGCAATTAACTCCGATTCTGAAGGGAAACACACAGCACAGTTCTCATCCATGAAACACACTCTGCTTTAGAGCAAGAAGCACTCTCTTGCTTTCTAGCTTCTCTAATAAGGCGGGAAACGTGTGTGCTTAGAACAAAAGAACCGTGTTTCCTACACACACAGACCATATCTAGTTCAACTCTGCTTCTGAAACTGATACAAACCACAGGTCCTCTAACATCCAATGCTTTTCAGTTAAGAGCGAGGAACGTGTGAGCTTTGTGAACGATGTAGCTTCGTTTGAGCTGAAAAGTGAGTGCTGTTTACCTGAAAGGAAGTCTTGCTTGTAGGAAGACACAGAGCAGGGCATTTAACTCCGTTTCTGAAGAGAAAGACACAGCACAGTTCTCATCCATGAAACACACTCTGCTTTAGAGCAAGAAGCACTCTCTTGCTTTCTAGCTTCTCTAATAAGGCGGGAAACGTGTGTGCTTAGAACAAAAGAACCGTGTTTCCTACACACAAGGACCATTTCTCATTCAACACTGCTTCTGAAACTGATACAGACCACAGGACCTCTAACATCCAATGCTATTCAGTTAAGAGTGAGGGAACGTGTGAGCTTCGTGAACTATGTACCTTCATTTGAGCTGAAAAGTGAGTGCTGTTTACCTGAAACGAAGTCTGGCTTGTAGGAAGACACAGAGCCGGGCATTTTACTCTGTTTCTGAAGGGAAAGACACAGCACAGTTCTCATCCATGAAACACACTCTGCTTTAGAGCAAGAAGCACTCTCTTGCTTCCTCAAGTCTCTAATAAGGCAGGAAACGTGAGTGTGCTTAGAACAAAAGAACCATGTTTCCTACACACACGGACTACATCTAGTTCAACTCTGCTTCTGAAACTGATACAAACCACAGGTCCTCTAACATCCAATGCTTTTCAGTTAAGAGCGAGAAACGTGTGAGCTTCGTGAACGATGTAGCTTCCTTGAGCTGAAATGTGAGTGCGTTTACCTGAAACGAAATCTTGCTTGTAGGAAGACACAGAGCCTGGCATTTAACTCCGTTTCTGAAAGGAAAGACACAGCACAGTTCTCATCCATGAAACACACTCTGCTATAGAGCAAGAAGCACTCTCTAGCTTTCTAGCTTCTCTAATAAGGCGGGAAACGTGTGTACTTAGAACAAAAGAACCGTGTTTCCTACACACGGACCATATCTAGTTCAACTCTGCTTCTGAAACTGATACAAGCCAAAGGTCTTCTAACATCCAATGCTTTTCAGTTCATAGAGGGAAACGTGTGAGCTCCGTGAATGATGTAGCTTCCTTTGAGCTGAAAAGTGAGTGCTTTTACCTGAAATGTAGTCTTGATGTAAAAAGACACAGAGCCTGGCATTTAACTCCGTTTCTGAAGGGAAACAGACAGCACAGTTCTCATCCATGAAACACACTCTGCTTTAGAGCAAGAAGCAGGCTCTTGCTTTCTCAAGTCTCTAATAAGGCAGGGAACGTGAGTGTGCTTAGAACAAAAGAACTGTGTTTCCTACACACACGGACCATTTCTCATTCAACACATTCCTCTGAAACTGATACAAACCACAGGACCTCTAACATCCAATGCTATTCAGTTAAGAGCGAGGGAACATGTGAGCTTCCTGAACTATGTAGCTTCCTTTGAGCTGAAAAGTGAGTGCTGTTTACCTGAAACGAAGTCTGGCTTGTAGGAAGACACAGAGCTGGGCATTTAACTCCGTTTCTGAAGGGAAAGACACAGCACAGTTCTCATCCATGAAACACACTCTGCTTTAGAGCAAGAAGCACTCTCTTGCTTCCTCAAGTCTCTAAAAAGGCAGGAAACGTGAGTTTGCTTAGAACAAAAGAACCGTGTTTCCTACACACACGGACCATATCTAGTTCAACCTTGCTTCTGAAACTGACACAAACCACAGGTCCTCTAACATCCAATGCTTTTCAGTTAAGAGCGAGAAACGTGTGAGCTTCGTGAACGATGTAGCTTCCTTGAGCTGAAAAGTGAGTGCATTTACCTGAAACGAAATCTTGCTTGTAGGAAGACACAGACCCTGGCAATTAACTCCGATTCTGAAGGGAAACACGCAGCACAGTTCTCATCCATGAAACACACTCTGCTTTAGAGCAAGAAGCACTCTCTTGCTTTCTCAAGTCTCTAATAAGGCGGGAAACGTGAGTGTGCTCAGAACAAAAGAACCGTGTTTCCTACACACAGGGACCATATCCAGTTCAACTCTGCTTCTGAAACTGATACAAACCACAGGTCCTCTAACATCCAATGCTATTCAGTTAAGAGCGAGAAACGTGTGAGCTTCGTGAACGATGTAGCTTCATTTGAGCTGAAAAGTGAGTGCTGTTTACCTGAAACGAATTCTTGCTGGTAGGAAGACACAGAGCCTGGCATTTAACTCCGTTTCTGAAGGGAAAGACACAGCACAGTTCTCATCCATGAAACACACTCTGCTTTAGAGCAAGAAGCACTCTCTTGCTTTCTAGCTTCTCTAATAAGGCGGGAAACGTGAGTGCTTAGAACAAAAGAACCGTGTTTCCTACACACACGGACCATATCCAGTTCAACTCTGCTTCTGAAACTGATACAAACCAAAGGTCCTCTAACATCCAATGCTATTCAGTTCAGAGCGAGAAACGTGTGAGCTTCGTGAACGATGTAGCTTCGTTTGAACTGAAAAGTGAGTGCTTTTACCAGAAACGAAGTCTAGCTTGTAGGAAGACACAGAGCCTGGCAATTAACTCCATTTCTGAAGGGAAACACACAGCACATTTCTCAGCCATGAAACACACTCTGCTTTAGAGCAAGAAGCACACTCTTGCTTTCTAGAGTCTCTAATAAAGCGGGAAACGTGAGTCTGCTCAGAACTAAAGTACCGTGTTTCCTACACACACGGACCATATCTCGTTCTACTTTGCTTCTGAAACAGATACAAACAACAGATCCTCTAACATCCAATGCATTTCAGTTCAGAGAGGGAAACCTGTGAGCTCCGTGAATGATGTAGCTTCCTTTGAGCTGAAAAGTGAGTGCTTTTACCTGAAACGTAGTCTTGATGTAAGAAGACACAGAGCCTTGCATTTAACTCCGTTTCTGAAGGGAAACACACAGCACAGTTCTCATCCATGAAACACACTCTGCTTTAGAGCAAGAAGCACTCTCTTGCTTTCTGAAGTCTCTAATAAGGCAGGAATCGTGAGTGTTCTTAAAACAAAAGAACCATGTTTCCTACACACAGGGACCATTTCTCATTCAACACTGCTTCTGAAACTGATACAAACCACAGGACCTCTAACATCCAATGGTTTTCAGTTAAGAGCAAGAAATGAGTGAGCTTCGTGAACAATGTAGCTTCATTTGAGCTTAAAAGAGAGTGCGTTTACCTGAAAGAAGCCTTGCTTGTAGGAAGACACAAAGCCTGGCATTTAATTCCGTTTCTGAAGGGAAACACACAGCACAGTTCTCATCCATGAAACACACTCTGCTTTAGAGCAAGAAGCACTCTCTTGCTATGTCAAGTCTTAAATAAGGCAGGAAACGTGAGTGTGCTCAGAACAAAAGAACCGTGTTTCCTACACACACGGACCATATCTAGTTCAACTCTGCTTCTGAAACTGATACAAACCACAGGTCCTGTAACATCCAATGCTTTTCAGATAGGAGCAAGAAATGAGTGAGCTTCGTGAACAATGAAGCTTCATTTGAGCTTAAAAGAGAGTGCGTTTACCTGAAAGAAGTCTTGCTTGTAGGAAGACACAGAGCCTGGCATTTAACTCCGTTTCTGAACGGAAACACACAGCACAGTTCTAATCCATGAAACACACTCTGCTTTAGAGCAAGAAGCAATCTCTTGCTTCCTCAAGTCTCTAATAAGGCAGGAAACGTGAGTGTGCTTAGAACTAAAGAACCGTGTTTCCTACACACACGACCATATCTAGTTCAACTCTGCTTCTGAAACTGGTACAAACCACAGGTCCTCTAACATCCAATGCTATTCAGTTAAGAGCGAGGAACGTGTGAGCTTCATGAACGATGTAGCTTCATTTGAGCTGAAAAGTGAGTGCTGTTTACCTGAAACGAAATCTTGCTTGTAGGAAGACACAGATCCTGGCATTTAACTCCGTTTCTGAAGGGAAACACACAGCACATTTCTCAGCCATGAAACACACTCTGCTTTAGAGCAAGAAGCACACTCTTGCATTCTAGAGTCTCTAATAAAGCGGGAAACGTGAGTGTCCTCAGAACTAAAGTACCGTGTTTCCTACACACACGGACCACATCTCGTTCAACTCTGCTTCTGAAACAGATACAAACAACAGATCCTCTAACATCCAATACTTTTCAGTTCAGAGAGGGAAACGTGTGAGCTCTGTGAATGATGTAGCTTCCTTTGAGCTGAAAAGTGAGTGCTTTTACCTGAAACGTTGTCTTGATGTAAGAAGACACAGAGCCTGGCATTTAACTCCGTTTCTGAAGGGAAACAGACAGCACAGTTCTCATCCATGAAACACACTCTGCTTTAGAGCAAGAAGCAGGCTCTTGCTTTCTCAAGTCTCTAATAAGGCGGGAAACGTGTGTGCTTAGAACAATAGAACCGTGTTTCCTACACACACGGACCATATCTAGTTCAACTCTGCTTCTGAAACTGATACAAACCAAAGGTCCTCTAACATCCAATGCTATTCAGTTCAGAGCGAGAAACGTGTGAGCTTCGTGAATGATGTAGCTTCCTTTGAGCTGAAAAGTGAGTGCTTTTACCAGAAACGAAGTCTTGCTTGTAGGAAGACACACAGCCTGGCAATTAACTCCATTTCTGAAGGGAAACACACAGCACATTTCTCAGCCATGAAACACACTCTGCTTTAGAGCAAGAAGCACACTCTTGCTTTCTGAAGTCTCTAATAAGGCAGGAATCGTGAGTGTTCTTAAAACAAAAGAACCATGTTTCCTACACACAGGGACCATTTCTCATTCAACACTGCTTCTGAAACTGATACAAACCACAGGACCTCTAACATCCAATGCTTTTCAGTTAAGAGCAAGAAATGAGTGAGCTTCGTGAACAATGTAGCTTCATTTGAGCTTAAAAGAGAGTGCGTTTACCTGAAAGAAGCCTTGCTTGTAGGAAGACACAAAGCCTGGCATTTAACTCCGTTTCTGAAGGGAAACACACAGCACAGTTCTCATCCATGAAACACACTCTGCTTTAGAGCAAGAAGCACTCTCTTGCTATGTCAAGTCTTAAATAAGGCAGGAAACGTGAGTGTGCTCAGAACAAAAGAACCGTGTTTCCTACACACACGGACCATATCTAGTTCAACTCTGCTTCTGAAACTGATACAAACCACAGGTCCTCTAACATCCAATGCTTTTCAGTTAGGAGCAAGAAATGAGTAAGCTTCGTGAACAATGAAGCTTCATTTGAGCTTAAAAGAGAGTGCGTTTACCTGATAGAAGTCTTGCTTGTAGGAAGACACAGAGCCTGGCATTTAACTCCGTTTCTGAACGGAAACACACAGCACAGTTCTAATCCATGAAACACACTCTGCTTTAGAGCAAGAAGCAATCTCTTGCTTCCTCAAGTCTCTAATAAGGCAGGAAACGTGAGTGTGCTTAGAACTAAAGAACCGTGTTTCCTACACACACGACCATATCTAGTTAAACTCTGCTTCTGAAACTGGTACAAACCACAGGTCCTCTAACATCCAATGCTATTCAGTTAAGAGCGAGGAACGTGTGAGCTTCATGAACGATGTAGCTTCATTTGAGCTGAAAAGTGAGTGCTGTTTACCTGAAACGAAATCTTGCATGTAGGAAGACACAGATCCTGGCATTTAACTCAGTTTCTGAAGGGAAACACACAGCACATTTCTCAACCATGAAACACACTCTGCTTTAGAGCAAGAAGCACACTCTTGCATTCTAGAGTCTCTAATAAAGCGGGAAACGTGAGTGTCCTCAGAACTAAAGTACCGTGTTTCCTACACACACGGACCACATCTCGTTCAACTCTGCTTCTGAAACAGATACAAACAACAGATCCTCTAACATCCAATACTTTTCAGTTCAGAGAGGGAAACGTGTGAGCTCTGTGAATGATGTAGCTTCCTTTGAGCTGAAAAGTGAGTGCTTTTACCTGAAACGTTGTCTTGATGTAAGAAGACACAGAGCCTGGCATTTAACTCCGTTTCTGAAGGGAAACAGACAGCACAGTTCTCATCCATGAAACACACTCTGCTTTAGAGCAAGAAGCAGGCTCTTGCTTTCTCAAGTCTCTAATAAGGCGGGAAACGTGTGTGCTTAGAACAATAGAACCGTGTTTCCTACACACACGGACCATATCTAGTTCAACTCTGCTTCTGAAACTGATACAAACCAAAGGTCCTCTAACATCCAATGCTATTCAGTTCAGAGCGAGAAACGTGTGAGCTTCGTGAACGATGTAGCTTCCTTTGAGCTGAAAAGTGAGTGCTTTTACCAGAAACGAAGTCTTGCTTGTAGGAAGACACACAGCCTGGCAATTAACTCCATTTCTGAAGGGAAACACACAGCACATTTCTCAGCCATGAAACACACTCTGCTTTAGAGCAAGAAGCACACTCTTGCTTTCTAGAGTCTCTAATATAGCGGGAAACGTGAGTGTGCTCAGAACTAAAGTACCGTGTTTCCTACACACACGGACCACATCTCGTTCTACTTTGCTTCTGAAACAGATACAAACAACAGATCCTCTAACATCCAATGCTTTTCAGTTCAGAGAGGGAAACCTGTGAGCTCTGTGAATGATGTAGCTTCCTTTGAGCTGAAAAGTGAGTGCTTTTACCTGAAACGTAGTCTTGATGTAAGAAGACACAGAGCCTGGCATTTAACTCCGTTTCTGAAGGGAAACACACAGCACAGTTCTCATCCATGAAACACACTCTGCTTTAGAGCAAGAAGCACTCTCTTGCTTTCTGAAGTCTCTAATAAGGCAGGAATCGTGAGTGTTCTTAAAACAAAAGAACCATGTTTCCTACACACAGGGACCATTTCTCATTCAACACTGCTTCTGAAACTGATACAAACCACAGGACCTCTAACATCCAATGCTTTTCAGTTAAGAGCAAGAAATGAGTGAGCTTCGTGACCAATGTAGCTTCATTTGAGCTTAAAAGAGAGTGCGTTTACCTGAAAGAAGTCTTGCTTGTAGGAAGACACAGAGCCTGGCATTTAACTCCGTTTCTGAAGGGAAACACACAGCACAGTTCTCATCCATGAAACACACTCTGCTTTAGAGCAAGAAGCACTCTCTTGCTATGTCAAGTCTTAAATAAGGCAGGAAACGTGAGTGTGCTCAGAATAAAAGAACCGTGTTTCCTACACACACGGACCATATCTAGTTCAACTCTGCTTCTGAAACTGATACAAACCACAGGTCCTCTAACATCCAATGCTTTTCAGTTAAGAGCAAGAAATGAGTGAGCTTCGTGAACAATGAAGCTTCATTTGAGCTTAAAAGAGAGTGCGTTTACCTGAAAGAAGTCTTGCTTGTAGGAAGACACAGAGCCTGGCAATTAACTCCGTTTCTGAGGGAAACACACAGCACAGTTCTAATCCATGAAACACACTCTGCTTTAGAGCAAGAAGCAATCTCTTGCTTCCTCAAGTCTCTAATAAGGCAGGAAACGTGACTGTGCTTAGAACAAAAGAACCGTGTTTCCTACACACATGACCATATCTAGTTCAACTCTGCTTCTGAAACTGATTCAAACCACAGGTCCTCTAACATCCAATGCTTTTCAGTTAAGAGCGAGAAACGTGTGAGCTTCGTGAAGGATGTAGCTTCTTTTGAGCTGAAAAGTGAGTGCTTTTACCTGAAACGTAGTCTTGATGTAAGAAGACACAGAGCCTGGCATTTAACTCCGTTTCTGAAGGGAAACAGACAGCACAGTTCTCATCCATGAAACACACTCTGCTTTAGAGCAAGAAGCAGGCTCTTGCTTTTTCAAGTCTCTAATAAGGCAGGAAACGTGAGTGTGCTTAGAACAAAAGAACCGTGTTTCCTACACACACGGACCATTTCTCATTCAACACATTCCTGTGAAACTGATACAAACCACAGGACCTCTAACATCCAATGCTATTCAGTTAAGAGCGAGGGAACGTGTGAGCTTCGTGAACGATGTAGCTTCCTTTGAGCTGAAAATTGATTGCTGTTTACCTGAAACGAAGTCTGGCTTGTAGGAAGACACAGAGCCGGGCTTTTAACTCCGTTAGTGAAGAGAAAGACACAGCACAGTTCTCATCCATGAAACACACTCTGCTTTAGAGCAAGAAGCACTCTCTTGCTTCCTCAAGTCTCTAATAAGGCAGGAAACGTGAGTGTGCTTAGAACAAAAGAACCGTGTTTCCTACACACACGGACCATATCTAGTTCAACTCTGCTTCTGAAACTGACACAAACCACAGGTCCTCTAACATCCAATGCATTTCAGTTCATAGAGGGAAACGTGTGAGCTCCGTGAATGATGTAGCTTCCTTTGAGCTGAAAAGTGAGTGCTTTTACCTGAAACGAAGTCTTGATGTAAGAAGACACAGAGCCTGGCATTTAACTCCGTTTCTGAAGGGAAACAGACAGCACAGTTCTCATCCATGAAACACACTCTGCTTTAGAGCAAGAAGCAGGCTCTTGCTTTCTCAAGTCTCTAATAAGGCAGGAAACGTGAGTGTGCTTAGAACAAAAGAACCGTGTTTCCTACACACACGGACCATATCTAGTTCAACTCTGCTTCTGAAACTGATACAAACCACAGGTCCTCTAACATCCAATGCTTTTCATTTAAGAGCGAGAAACGTGTGAGCTTCGTGAACGATGTAGCTTCCTTGAGCTGAAATGTGAGTGCGTTTACCTGAAACGAAATCTTGCTTGTAGGAAGACACAGAGCCTGGCAATTAACTCCGATTCTGAAGGGAAAGACACAGCACAGTTCTCATCCATGAAACACACTCTGCTTTAGAGCAAGAAGCACCCTCTTGCTTTCTAGCTTCTCTAATAAGGCGGGAAACGTGTGTGCTTAGAACAAAAGAACCGTGTTTCCTACACACACGGACCATATCTAGTTCAACTCTGCTTCTGAAACTGATACAAACCAAAGGTCCTCTAACATCCAATGCTTTTCAGTTCATAGAGGGAAACGTGTGAGCTCCGTGAATGATGTAGCTTCCTTTGAGCTGAAAAGTGAGTGCTTTTACCTGAAACGTAGTCTTGATGTAAGAAGACACAGAGCCTGGCATTTAACTCCGTTTCTGAAGGGAAACAGACAGCACAGTTCTCATCCATGAAACACACTCTGCTTTAGAGCAAGAAGCAGGCTCTTGCTTTTTCAAGTCTCTAATAAGGCAGGAAACGTGAGTGTGCTTAGAACAAAAGAACCGTGTTTAATACACACAAGGACCATTTCTCATTCAACACATTCCTGTGAAACTGATACAAACCACAGGACCTCTAACATACAATGGTATTCAGTTAAGAGCGAGGAACATGTGAGCTTCGTGAACGATGTAGCTTCCTTTCAGCTGAAAAGTGAGTGCTGTTTACCTGAAACGAAGTCTGGCTTGTAGGAAGACACAGAGCCGGGCATTTAACTCCTTTTCTGAAGGAAAAGACACAGCACAGTTCTCATCCATGAAACACACTCTGATTTAGAGCAAGAAGCACTCTCTTGCTTCCTCAAATCTCTAATAAGGCAGGAAACGTGAGTGTGCTTAGAACAAAAGAACCGTGTTTCCTACACACACGGACCATATCGAGTTCAACCTTGCTTCTGAAACTGACGCAAACCACAGGTCCTCTACCATCCAATGCTTTTCAGTTAAGAGCGAGAAACGTGTGAGCTTCGTGAACGATGTAGCTTCCTTGAGCTGAAAAGTGAGTGCGTTTACCTGAAACGAAATCTTGCTTGTAGGAAGACACAGAGCCTGGCAATTAACTCCGATTCTGAAGGGAAACACACAGCACAGTTCTCATCCATGAAACACACTCTTCTTTAGAGCAAGAAGCACTCTCTTGCTTTCTAGAGGCTCTAATAAAGCGGGAAACGTGAGTGTGCTCAGAACTAAAGTACCGTGTTTCCTACACACACGGACCACATCTCGTTCTACTTTGCTTCTGAAACAGATACAAACAACAGATACTCTAACATCCAATGCTTTTCAGTTCAGAGAGGGAAACGTGTGAGCTCCGTGAATGATGTAGCTTCCTTTGAGCTGAAAAGTGAGTGCTTTTACCTGAAACGTAGTCTTGATGTAAGAAGACACAGAGCCTGGCATTTAACTCCGTTTCTGAAGGGAAACACCCAGCACAGTTCTCATCCATGAAACACACTCTGCTTTAGAGCAAGAAGCAGGCTCTTGCTTTTTCACGTCTCTAATACGGCATGAATCGTGAGTGTTCTTGAAACAAAGGAACCGTGTTTCCTACACACAGGGACCATTTCTCATTCAACACTGCTTCTGAAACTGATACAAACCACAGGACCTCTAACATCCAATGCTTTTCAGTTAAGAGCAAGAAATGAGTGAGCTTCGTGAACAATGTAGCTTCGTTTGAGCTTAAAAGAGAGTGCATTTACCTGAAAGAAGTCTTGCTGGTAGGAAGACACAGAGCCTGGCATTTAACTCCGTTTCTGAAGGGAAACACACAGCACAGTTCTCATCCATGAAACACACTCTGCTTTAGAGCAAGAAGCACTCTCTTGCTATGTCAAGTCTTAAATAAGGCAGGAAACGTGAGTGTGCTCAGAACAAAAGAACCGTGTTTCCTACACACACGGACCATATCTAGATCAACTTTGCTTATGAAACTGATATAACCAAAGGTCCTCTAACATCCAATGGTATTCAGTTAAGAGCGAGGCACGTGTGAGCTTCGTGAACGATGTAGCTTCATTTGAGCTGAAAAGTGAGTGCTGTTTACCTGAAACGAAGTCTGGCTTGTAGGAAGACACAGATCCGGGCATTTAACTCCGTTTCTGAAGGGAAAGACACAGCACAGTTCTCATCCATGAAACACACTCTGCTTTACAGCAAGAAGCACTCTCTTGCTTCCTCAAGTGTCTAATAAGGCAGGAAACGTGAGTGTGCTTAGAAAAAAGAACCGTGTTTCCTACACACACGGACCATATCTAGTTCAAACTTGCTTCTGAAACTGACACAAACCACAGGTCCTCTAACATCCAATGCTTTTCAGTTAAGAGCGAGAAACGTGTGAGCTTTGTGAACGATGTAGCTTCCTTGAGCTGAAAAGTGAGTGCGTTAACCTGAAACGAAATCTTGCTTGTAGGAAGACACAGAGCCTGGCAATTAACTCCGATTCTGAAGGGAAACACCCAGCACAGTTCTCATCCATGAAACACACTCTGCTTTAGAGCAAGAAGCAGGCTCTTGCTTTTTCACGTCTCTAATACGGCATGAATCGTGAGTGTTCTTAAAACAAAGGAACCGTGTTTCCTACACACAGGGACCATTTCTCATTCAACACTGCTTCTGAAACTGATACAAACCACAGGACCTCTAACATCCAATGCTTTTCAGTTAAGAGCAAGAAATGAGTGAGCTTCGTGAACAATGTAGCTTCGTTTGAGCTTAAAAGAGAGTGCGTTTACCTGAAAGAAGTCTTGCTGGTAGGAAGACACAGAGCCTGGCATTTAACTCCGTTTCTGAAGGGAAACACACAGCTCAGTTCTCATCCATGAAACACACTCTGCTTTAGAGCAAGAAGCACTCTCTTGCTATGTCAAGTCTTAAATAAGGCAGGAAACGTGAGTGTGCTCAGAACAAAAGAACCGTGTTTCCTACACACACGGACCATATCTAGTTCAACTCTGCTTCTGAAACTGATACAAACCACAGGTCCTCTAACATCCAATGCTTTTCAGTTAAGAGCAAGAATTGAGTGAGCTTCGTGAACAATGTAGCTTCATTTGAGCTTAAAAGAGAGTGCGTTTACCTGAAAGAAGTCTTGCTTGTAGGAACACACAGAGCCTGGCAATTAACTCCGTTTCTGAAGGGAAACACACAGCACATTTCTCAGCCATGAAACACACTCTGCTTTAGAGCAAGAAGCACACTCTTTCTTTCTAGAGTCTCTAATAAAGCGGGAAACGTGAGTGTGCTCAGAACAAAAGAACCGTGTTTCCTACACACACGGACCATATCTAGTTCAACTCTGCTTCTGAAACTGATACAAACCAAAGGTCCTCTAACATCCAATGCTTTTCAGTTCAGAGAGGGAAACCTGTGAGCTCCGTGAATGATGTAGCTTCCTTTGAGCTGAAAAGTGAGTGCTTTTACCTGAAAAGTATTCTTGATGTAAGAAGACACAGAGCCTGGTATTTAACTCCGTTTCTGAAGGGAAACAGACAGCACAGTTCTCATCCATGAAACACACTCTGCTTTAGAGCAAGAAGCAGGCTCTTGCTTTCTCAAGTCTCTAATAAGGCAGGAAACGTGAGTGTGCTTAGAACAAAAGAACCGTGTTTCCTACACACGCGGACCATTTCTCATTCAACACTGCTTTTGTAACTGATACAAACCACAGGACCTCTAACATCCAATGCTATTCAGTTAAGAGCGAGGGAACGTGTGAGCTTCGTGAACGATGTAGCTACATTTGAGCTGAAAAGTGATTGCTGTTTACCTGAAACGAAGTCTGGCTTGTAGGAAGACACAGAGCCGGGCATTTAACTCCGTTTCTGAAGGGAAAGACACAGCACAGTTCTCATCCATGAAACACACTCTGCTTTAGAGCAAGAAGCACTCTCTTGCTTCCTCAAGTCTCTAATAAGGCAGGAAACGTGAGTGTGCTTAGAACAAAAGAACCGTGTTTCCTTCACACACGGACCATATCTAGTTCAACTCTGCTTCTGAAACTGATACAAACCACAGGTCCTCTAACATCCAATGCTTTTCATTTAAGAGCGAGAAACGTGTGAGCTTCATGAACGATGTAGCTTCCTTGAGCTGAAATGTGAGTGCGTTTACCTGAAACGAAATCTTGCTTGTAGGAAGACACAGAGCCTGGCAATTAACTCCGATTCTGAAGGGAAACACACAGCACAGTTCTCATCCATGAAACACACTCTGCTTTAGAGCAAGAAGCACTCTCTTGCTTTCTAGCTTCTCTAATAAGACGGGAAACATGTGTGCTTAGAACAAAAGAACCGTGTTTCCTACACACACGGACCATATCTAGATCAACTTTGCTTATGAAACTGATATAACCAAAGGTCCTCTAACATCCAATGGTATTCAGTTAAGAGCGAGGCATGTGTGAGCTTCGTGAACGATGTAGCTTCATTTGAGCTGAAAAGTGAGTGCTGTTTACCTGAAACGAAGTCTGGCTTGTAGGAAGACACAGATCCGGGCATTTAACTCCGTTTCTGAAGGGAAAGACACAGCACAGTTCTCATCCATGAAACACACTCTGCTTTACAGCAAGAAGCACTCTCTTGCTTCCTCAAGTGTCTAATAAGGCAGGAAACGTGAGTGTGCTTAGAAAAAAGAACCGTGTTTCCTACACACACGGACCATATCTAGTTCAAACTTGCTTCTGAAACTGACACAAACCACAGGTCCTCTAACATCCAATGCTTTTCAGTTAAGAGCGAGAAACGTGTGAGCTTTGTGAACGATGTAGCTTCCTTGAGCTGAAAAGTGAGTGCGTTAACCTGAAACGAAGTCTTGCTTGTAGGAAGACACAGAGCCTGGCAATTAACTCCGATTCTGAAGGGAAACACCCAGCACAGTTCTCATCCATGAAACACACTCTGCTTTAGAGCAAGAAGCAGGCTCTTGCTTTTTCACGTCTCTAATACGGCATGAATCGTGAGTGTTCTTAAAACAAAGGAACCGTGTTTCCTACACACAGGGACCATTTCTCATTCAACACTGCTTCTGAAACTGATACAAACCACAGGACCTCTAACATCCAATGCTTTTCAGTTAAGAGCAAGAAATGAGTGAGCTTCGTGAACAATGTAGCTTCGTTTGAGCTTAAAAGAGAGTGCGTTTACCTGAAAGAAGTCTTGCTGGTAGGAAGACACAGAGCCTGGCATTTAACTCCGTTTCTGAAGGGAAACACACAGCTCAGTTCTCATCCATGAAACACACTCTGCTTTAGAGCAAGAAGCACTCTCTTGCTATGTCATGTCTTAAATAAGGCAGGAAACGTGAGTGTGCTCAGAACAAAAGAACCGTGTTTCCTACACACACGGACCATATCTAGTTCAACTCTGCTTCTGAAACTGATACAAACCACAGGTCCTCTAACATCCAATGCTTTTCAGTTAAGAGCAAGAAATGAGTGAGCTTCGTGAACAATGTAGCTTCATTTGAGCTTAAAAGAGAGTGCGTTTACCTGAAATAAGTCTTGCTTGTAGGAACACACAGAGCCTGGCAATTAACTCCGTTTCTGAAGGGAAACACACAGCACATTTCTCAGCCATGAAACACACTCTGCTTTAGAGCAAGAAGCACACTCTTTCTTTCTAGAGTCTCTAATAAAGCGGGAAACGTGAGTGTGCTCAGAACAAAAGAACCGTGTTTCCTACACACACGGACCATATCTAGTTCAACTCTGCTTCTGAAACTGATACAAACCAAAGGTCCTCTAACATCCAATGCTTTTCAGTTCAGAGAGGGAAACCTGTGAGCTCCGTGAATGATGTAGCTTCCTTTGAGCTGAAAAGTGAGTGCTTTTACCTGAAAAGTATTCTTGATGTAAGAAGACACAGAGCCTGGTATTTAACTCCGTTTCTGAAGGGAAACAGACAACACAGTTCTCATCCATGAAACACACTCTGCTTTAGAGCAAGAAGCAGGCTCTTGCTTTCTCAAGTCTCTAATAAGGCAGGAAACGTGAGTGTGCTTAGAACAAAAGAACCGTGTTTCCTACACACGCGGACCATTTCTCATTCAACACTGCTTTTGTAACTGATACAAACCACAGGACCTCTAACATCCAATGCTATTCAGTTAAGAGCGAGGGAACGTGTGAGCTTCGTGAACGATGTAGCTACATTTGAGCTGAAAAGTGATTGCTGTTTACCTGAAACGAAGTCTGGCTTGTAGGAAGACACAGAGCCGGGCATTTAACTCCGTTTCTGAAGGGAAAGACACAGCACAGTTCTCATCCATGAAACACACTCTGCTTTAGAGCAAGAAGCACTCTCTTGCTTCCTCAAGTCTCTAATAAGGCAGGAAACGTGAGTGTGCTTAGAACAAAAGAACCGTGTTTCCTTCACACACGGACCATATCTAGTTCAACTCTGCTTCTGAAACTGATACAAACCACAGGTCCTCTAACATCCAATGCTTTTCAGTTAAGAGCGAGAAACGTGTGAGCTTTGTGAACGATGTAGCTTCCTTGAGCTGAAAAGTGAGTGCGTTAACCTGAAACGAAGTCTTGCTTGTAGGAAGACACAGAGCCTGGCAATTAACTCCGATTCTGAAGGGAAACACACAGCACAGTTCTCATCCATGAAACACACTCTTCTTTAGAGCAAGAAGCATTCTCTTGCTTTCTAGAGGCTCTAATAAAGCGGGAAACGTGAGTGTGCTCAGAACTAAAGTACCGTGTTTCCTACACACACGGACCACATCTCGTTCTACTTTGCTTCTGAAACAGATACAAACAACAGATACTCTAACATCCAATGCTTTTCAGTTCAGGGAGGGAAACGTGTGAGCTCCGTGAATGATGTAGCTTCCTTTGAGCTGAAAAGTGAGTGCTTTTACCTGAAACGTAGTCTTGATGTAAGAAGACACAGAGCCTGGCATTTAACTCCGTTTCTGAAGGGAAACACACAGCACAGTTCTCATCCATGAAACACACTCTGCTTTAGGGCAAGAAGCAGGCTCTTGCTTTTTCACGTCTCTAATACGGCATGAATCGTGAGTGTTCTTAAAACAAAGGAACCGTGTTTCCTACACACAGGGACCATTTCTCATTCAACACTGCTTCTGAAACTGATACAAACCACAGGTCCTCTAACATCCAATGCTTTTCAGTTAAGAGCGAGAAACGTGTGAGCTTCGTGAACAATGTCACTTCGTTTGAGCTGAAAAGTGAGTTCGTTTACCTGAAATGAATTCTTGCTTGTAGGAAGACACAGAGCCTGGCATTTAACTCCGTTTCTGAAGGGAAAGACACAGCACAGTTCTAATCCATGAAACACACTCTGCTTTAGAGCAAGAAGCAATCTCTTGCTTCCTCAAGTCTCTAATAAGGCAGGAAACGTGACTGTGCTTAGAACAAAAGAACCGTGTTTCCTACACACATGACCATATCTAGTTCAACTCTGCTTCTGAAACTGATTCAAACCACAGGTCCTCTAACATCCAATGCTTTTCAGTTAAGAGCGAGAAACGTGTGAGCTTCGTGAAGGATGTAGCTTCCTTGAGCTGAAAAGTGAGTGCGTTTACCTGAAATGAAGTCTTGCTTGTAGGAAGACACAGAGCCTGGCAATTAACTCCGATTCTGAAGGGAAACACACAGCACAGTTCTCATCCATGAAACACACTCTGCTTTAGAGCAAGAAGCACTCTCTTGCTTTCTAGCTTCTCTAATAAGGCGGGAAACGTGTGTGCTTAGAACAAAAGAACCGTGTTTCCTACACACACGGACCATATCTAGTTCAACTCTGCTTCTGAAACTGATACAAACCAAAGGTCCTCTAACATCCAATGCTTTTCAGTTCAGAGAGGGAAACCTGTGAGCTCCGTGAATGATGTAGCTTCCTTTGAGCTGAAAAGTGAGTGCTTTTACCTGAAACGTAGTCTTGATGTAAGAAGACACAGAGCCTGGCATTTAACTCCGTTTCTGAAGGGAAACAGACAGCACAGTTCTCATCCATGAAACACACTCTGCTTTAGAGCAAGAAGCAGGCTCTTGCTTTCTCAAGTCTCTAATAAGGCAGGAAACGTGAGTTTGCTTAGAACAAAAGAACCGTGTTTCCTACACACACGGACCATTTCTCATTCAACACATTCCTGTGAAACTGATACAAACCACAGGACCTCTAACATCCAATGCTATTCAGTTAAGAGCGAGGGAACGTGTGAGCTTCGTGAACGATGTAGCTTCATTTGAGCTGAAAAGTGATTGCTGTTTACCTGAAACGAAGTCTGGCTTGTAGGAAGACACAGAGCCGGGCTTTTAACTCCGTTTCTGAAGAGAAAGACACAGCACAGTTCTCATCCATGAAACACACTCTGCTTTAGAGCAAGAAGCACTCTCTTGCTTCCTCAAGTCTCTAATAAGGCAGGAAACGTGAGTGTGCTTAGAACAAAAGAACCGTGTTTCCTACACACACAGACCATATCTAGTTCAACTCTGCTTCTGAAACTGACACAAACCACAGGTCCTCTAACATCCAATGCTTTTCAGTTAAGAGCGAGAAACGTGTGAGCTTTGTGGACGATGTAGCTTCCTTGAGCTGAAAAGTGAGTGCGTTTACCTGAAAAGAAATCTTGCTTGTAGGAAGACACAGAGCCTGGCAATTAACTCCGATTCTGAAGGGAAACACACAGCACAGTTCTCATCCATGAAAGACACTCTTCTTTAGAGCAAGAAGCACTCTCTTGCTTTCTCAAGTCTCTAATAAGGCGGGAAACGTGAGTGTGCTCAGAACAAAAGAACCGTGTTTCCTACACACAGGGACCATATCCAGTTCAACTCTGCTTCTGAACCTGATACAAACCACAGGTCCTCTAACATCCAATGGTATTCAGTTAAGAGCGAGGAACATGTGAGCTTCGTGAACGATGTAGCTTCCTTTGAGCTGAAAAGTGAGTGCTGTTTACCTGAAACGAAGTCTGGCTTGTAGGAAGACACAGAGCTGGGCATTTAACTCCGTTTCTGAAGGGAAAGACACAGCACAGTTCTCATCCATGAAACACACTCTGCATTAGAGCAAGAAGCACTCTCTTGCTTCCTCAAGTCTCTAATAAGGCAGGAAACGTGAGTGTGCTTAGAACAAAAGAACCGTGTTTCCTACACACACGGACCATATCTAGATCAACCTTGCTTCTGAAACTGACACAAACCACAGGTCCTCTAACATCCAATGCTTTTCAGTTAAGAGCGAGAAACGTGTGAGCTTCGTGAACGATGTAGCTTCCTTGAGCTGAAAAGTGAGTGCGTTTACCTGAAACGAAATCTTGCTTGTAGGAAGACACAGAGCCTGGCAATTAATTCCATTTCTGAAGGGAAACACACAGCACAGTTCTCATCCATGAAACACACTCTTCTTTAGAGCAAGAAGCACTCTCTTGCTTTCTAGAGGCTCTAATAAAGCGGGAAACGTGAGTGTGCTCAGAACTAAAGTACCGTGTTTCCTACACACACGGACCACATCTCGTTCTACTTTGCTTCTGAAACAGATACAAACAACAGATACTCTAACATCCAATGCTTTTCAGTTCAGAGAGGGAAACGTGTGAGCTCCGTGAATGATGTAGCTTCCTTTGAGCTGAAAAGTGAGTGCTTTTACCTGAAACGTAGTCTTGATGTAAGAAGACACAGAGCCTGGCATTTAACTCCGTTTCTGAAGGGAAACACCCAGCACAGTTCTCATCCATGAAACACACTCTGCTTTAGAGCAAGAAGCAGGCTTTTGCTTTTTCACGTCTCTAATACGGCAGGAATCGTGAGTGTTCTTAAAACAAAGGAACCGTGTTTCTTACACACAGGGACCATTTCTCATTCAACACTGCTTCTGAAACTGATACAAACCACAGGACCTCTAACATCCAATGCTTTTCAGTTAAGAGCAAGAAATGAGTGAGCTTCGTGAACAATGTAGCTTCGTTTGAGCTTAAAAGAGAGTGCGTTTACCTGAAAGAAGTCTTGCTGGTAGGAATACACAGAGCCTGGCATTTAACTCCGTTTCTGAAGGGAAACACACAGCACAGTTCTCATCCATGAAACACACTCTGCTTTAGAGCAAGAAGCACTCTCTTGCTATGTGAAGTCTTAAATAAGGCAGGAAACGTGAGTGTGCTCAGAACAAAAGAACCGTGTTTCCTACACACACGGACCATATCTAGTTCAACTCTGCTTCTGAAACTGATACAAACCACAGGTCCTCTAACATCCAATGCTTTTCAGTTAAGAGCAAGAAATGAGTGAGCTTCGTGAACAATGTAGCTTCATTTGAGCTTAAAAGAGAGTGCGTTTACCTGAAAGAAGTCTTGCTTGTAGGAAGACACAGAGCCTGGCATTTAACTCCGTTTCTGAAGGGAAAGACACAGCACAGTTCTAATCCATGAAACACACTCTGCTTTAGAGCAAGAAGCAATCTCTTGCTTCCTCAAGTCTCTAATAAGGCAGGAAACGTGACTGTGCTTAGAACAAAAGAACCGGGTTTCCTACACACATGACCATATCTAGTTCAACTCTGCTTCTGAAACTGATTCAAACCACAGGTCCTCTAACATCCAATGCTTTTCAGTTAAGAGCGAGAAACGTGTGAGCTTCGTGAAGGATGTAGCTTCCTTGAGCTGAAAAGTGATTGCGTTTACCGGAAATGAAGTCTTGCTTGTAGGAAGACACAGAGCCTGGCAATTAACTCCGATTCTGAAGGGAAACACACAGCACAGTTCTCATCCATGAAACACACTCTGCTTTAAGGCAAGAAGCACTCTCTTTCTTTTTAAAGTCTCTAATAAGGCGGGAAACGTGAGTGTGCTCAGAACAAAAGAACCATGTTTCCTACACACAGGGACCATATCCAGTTCAACTCTGCTTCTGAAACTGATACAAACCACAGGTCCTCTAACATCCAATGGTATTCAGTTAAGAGCGAGGAACGTGTGAGCTTCGTGAACGATGTAGCTTCATTTGAGCTGAAAAGTGAGTGCTTTTTACCTGAAACGAAGTCTTGCTTGTAGGAAGACACAGATCCTGGCATTTAACTCCGTTTCTGAAGGGAAAGACACAGCACAGTTCTCATCCATGAAACACACTCTGCTTTAGAGCAAGAAGCACTCTCTTGCTTTCTAGCTTCTCTAATAAGGCGGGAAACGTGTGTGCTTAGAACAAAAGAACCGTGTTTCCTACACACACGGACCATATCTAGTTCAACTCTGCTTCTGAAATTGATACAAACCAAAGGTCCTCTAACATCCAATGCTATTCAGTTCAGAGCGAGATACGTGTGAGCTTCTTGAATGATGTAGCTTCCTTTGAGCTGAAAAGTGAGTGCTTTTACCAGAAACGAAGTCTTGCTTGTAGGAAGACACAGAGCCTGGCAATTAACTCCGTTTCTGAAGGGAAACACACAGCACATTTCTCAGCCATGAAACACACTCTGCTTTAGAGCAAGAAGCACACTCTTGCTTTCTAGAGTCTCTAATAAAGCGGGAAACGTGAGTGTGCTCAGAACTAAAGTACCGTGTTTAATACACACGGACCACATCTCGTTCTACTTTGCTTCTGAAACAGATACAAACCAAAGGTCCTCTATCATCCAATGCTTTTCAGTTCAGAGAGGGAAACGTGTGAGCTCCGTGAATGATGTAGCTTCCTTTGAGCTAAAAAGTGAGTGCTTTTACCTGAAACGTAGTCTTGATGTAAGAAGACACAGAGCCTGGCATTTAACTCCGTTTCTGAAGGGAAACACACAGCACAGTTCTCATCCATGAAACACACTCTGCTTTAGAGCAAGAAGCACGCTCTTGCTTTCTCAAGTCTCTAATAAGGCGGGAAACGTGAGTGTGCTCAGAACAAAAGAACCGTGTTTCCTACACACAGGGACCATATCCAGTTCAACTCTGCTTCTGAAACTGATACAAACCACAGGACCTCTATCATACAATGCTATTCAGTTAAGAGCGAGGGAACATGTGAGCTACATGAACGATGTAGCTTCATTTGAGCTGAAAAGTGATTGCTGTTTACCTGAAACGAAGTCTGGCTTGTAGGAAGACACAGAGCTGGGCATTTAACTCCGTTTCTGAAGGGAAAGACACAGCACAGTTCTCATCCATGAAACACACTCTGCTTTAGAGAAAGAAGCACTCTCTTGCTTTCTAGCTTCTCTAATAAGGCGGGAAACGTGTGTGATTAGACCAAAGAACCGTGTTTCCTACACACACGGACCATATCTAGTTCAACTCTGCTTCTGAAACTGATACAAACCAAAGGTCCTCTAACATCCAATGCTATTCAGTTCAGAGCGAGAAACGTGTGAGCTTCGTGAATGATGTAGCTTCCTTTGAGCTGAAAAGTGAGTGCTTTTACCAGAAACGAAGTCTTGCTTGTAGGAAGACACAGAGCCTGGCAATTAACTCCGTTTCTGAAGGGAAACACACAGCACATTTCTCAGCCATGAAACACAGTCTGCTTTAGAGCAAGAAGCACACTCTTGCTTTCTAGAGTCTCTAATAAAGCGGGAAACGTGAGTGTGCTCAGAACTAAAGTACCGTGTTTCCTACACACGGACCACATCTCGTTCTACTTTGCTTCTGAAACAGATACAAACCAAAGGTCCTCTATCATCCAATGCTTTTCAGTTCAGAGAGGGAAACGTGTGAGCTCCGTGAATGATGTAGCTTCCTTTGAGCTAAAAAGTGAGTGCTTTTACCTGAAACGTAGTCTTGATGTAAGAAGACACAGAGCCTGGCATTTAACTCCGTTTCTGAAGGGAAACACACAGCACAGTTCTCATCCATGAAACACACTCTGCTTTAGAGCAAGAAGCACGCTCTTGCTTTCTCAAGTCTCTAATAAGGCGGGAAACGTGAGTGTGCTCAGAACAAAAGAACCGTGTTTCCTACACACAGGGACCATATCCAGTTCAACTCTGCTTCTGAAACTGATACAAACCACAGGACCTCTATCATACAATGCTATTCAGTTAAGAGCGAGGGAACATGTGAGCTACATGAACGATGTAGCTTCATTTGAGCTGAAAAGTGATTGCTGTTTACCTGAAACGAAGTCTGGCTTGTAGGAAGACACAGAGCTGGGCATTTAACTCCGTTTCTGAAGGGAAAGACACAACACAGTTCTCATCCATGAAACACACTCTGCTTTAGAGAAAGAAGCACTCTCTTGCTTTCTAGCTTCTCTAATAAGGCGGGAAACGTGTGTGCTTAGACCAAAGAACCGTGTTTCCTACACACACGGACCATATCTAGTTCAACTCTGCTTCTGAAACTGATACAAACCAAAGGTCCTCTAACATCCAATGCTATTCAGTTCAGAGCGAGAAACGTGTGAGCTTCGTGAATGATGTAGCTTCCTTTGAGCTGAAAAGTGAGTGCTTTTACCAGAAACGAAGTCTTGCTTGTAGGAAGACACAGAGCCTGGCAATTAACTCCGTTTCTGAAGGGAAACACACAGCACATTTCTCAGCCATGAAACACAGTCTGCTTTAGAGCAAGAAGCACACTCTTGCTTTCTAGAGTCTCTAATAAAGCGGGAAACGTGAGTGTGCTCAGAACTAAAGTACCGTGTTTCCTACACACGGACCACATCTCGTTCTACTTTGCTTCTGAAACACATACAAACAACAGATCCTCTAACATCCAATGCTTTTCAGTTCAGAGAGGGAAACGTGTGAGCTCCGTGAATGATGTAGCTTCCTTTGAGCTGAAAAGTGAGTGCTTTTACCTGAAACGTAGTCTTGATGTAAGAAGACACAGAGCCTGGCATTTAACTCCGTTTCTGAAGGGAAACAGACAGCACAGTTCTCATCCATGAAACACACTCTGCTTTAGAGCAAGAAGCAGGCTCTTGCTTTCTCAAGTTTCTAATAAGGCAGGAAACGTGAGTTTGCTTAGAACAAAAGAACCGTGTTTCCTACACACACGGACCATTTCTCATTCAACACATTCCTGTGAAACTGATACAAACCACAGGACCTCTAACATCCAATGCTATTCAGTTAAGAGCGAGGGAACGTGTGAGCTTCGTGAACGATGTAGCTTCATTTGAGCTGAAAAGTGATTGCTGTTTACCTGAAACGACGTCTGGCTTGTAGGAAGACACAGAGCCTGGCAATTAACTCCGATTCTGAAGGGAAACACACAGCACAGTTCTCATCCATGAAACACACTCTGCTTTAGAGCAAGAAGCACTCTCTTGCTTTCTAGCTTCTCTAATAAGACGGGAAACGTGTGTGCTTAGAACAAAAGAACCGTGTTTCCTACACACACGGACCATATCTAGATCAACTTTGCTTATGAAACTGATACAAACCAAAGGTCCTCTAACATCCAATGGTATTCAGTTAAGAGCGAGGCACGTGTGAGCTTCGTGAACGATGTAGCTTCATTTGAGCTGAAAAGTGAGTGCCGTTTACCTGAAACGAAGTCTGGCTTGTAGGAAGACACAGATCCGGGCATTTAACTCCGTTTCTGAAGGGAAAGACACAGCACAGTTCTCATCCATGAAACACACTCTGCTTTACAGCAAGAAGCACTCTCTTGCTTCCTCCAGTGTCTAATAATGCAGGAAACGTGAGTGTGCTTAGAAAAAAAGAACCGTGTTTCCTACACACACGGACCATATCTAGTTCAACCTTGCTTCTGAAACTGACACAAACCACAGGTCCTCTAACATCCAATGCTTTTCAGTTAAGAGCGAGAAACGTGTGAGCTTTGTGAACGATGTAGCTTCCTTGAGCTGAAAAGTGAGTGCGTTAACCTGAAACGAAATCTTGCTTGTAGGAAGACACAGAGCCTGGCAATTAACTCCGATTCTGAAGGGAAACACACAGCACAGTTCTCATCCATGAAACACACTCTTCTTTAGAGCAAGAAGCACTCTCTTGCTTTCTAGAGGCTCTAATAAAGCGGGAAACGTGAGTGTGCTCAGAACTAAAGTACCGTGTTTCCTACACACATGGACCACATCTCCTTCTACTTTGCTTCTGAAACAGATACAAACAACAGATACTCTAACATCCAATGCTTTTCAGTTCAGAGAGGGAAACGTGTGAGCTCCGTGAATGATGTAGCTTCCTTTGAGCTGAAAAGTGAGTGCTTTTACCTGAAACGTAGTCTTGATGTAAGAAGACACAGAGCCTGGCATTTAACTCCGTTTCTGAAGGGAAACACACAGCACAGTTCTCATCCATGAAACACACTCTGCTTTAGAGCAAGAAGCAGGCTCTTGCTTTTTCACGTCTCTAATACGGCATGAATCGTGAGTGTTCTTAAAACAAAGGAACCGTGTTTCCTACACACAGGGACCATTTCTCATTCAACACTGCTTCTGAAACTGATACAAACCACAGGTCCTCTAACATCCAATGCTTTTCAGTTAAGAGCGAGAAACGTGTGAGCTTCGTGAACAATGTCGCTTCGTTTGAGCTGAAAAGTGAGTTCGTTTACCTGAAATGAATTCTTGCTTGTAGGAAGACACAGAGCCTGGCATTTAACTCCGTTTCTGAAGGGAAAGACACAGCACAGTTCTAATCCATGAAACACACTCTGCTTTAGAGCAAGAAGCAATCTCTTGCTTCCTTAAGTCTCTAATAAGGCAGGAAACGTGACTGTGCTTAGAACAAAAGAACCGTGTTTCCTACACACATGACCATATCTAGTTCAACTCTGCTTCTGAAACTGATTCAAACCACAGGTCCTCTAACATCCAATGCTTTTCAGTTAAGAGCGAGAAACGTGTGAGCTTCGTGAAGGATGTAGCTTCCTTGAGCTGAAAAGTGAGTGTGTTTACCTGAAATGAAGTCTTGCTTGTAGGAAGACACAGAGCCTTGCAATTAACTCCGATTCTGAAGGGAAACACACAGCACAGTTCTCATCCATGAAACACACTCTGCTTTAGAGCAAGAAGCACTCTTTGCTTTCTAGCTTCTCTAATAAGGCGGGAAATGTGAGTGCTTAGAACAAAAGACCCGTGTTTCCTACACACACGGACCATATCTAGTTCAACTCTGCTTCTGAAACTGATACAAACCAAAGGTCCTCTAACATCCAATGCATTTCAGTTCATAGAGGGAAACGTGTGAGCTCCGTGAATGATGTAGCTTCCTTTGAGCTGAAAAGTGAGTGCTTTTACCTGAAACGTAGTCTTGATGTAAGAAGACACAGAGCCTGGCATTTAACTCCGTTTCTGAAGGGAAACAGACAGCACAGTTCTCATCCATGAAACACACTCTGCTTTAGAGCAAGAAGCAGGCTCTTGCTTTCTCAAGTCTCTAATAAGGCAGGAAACGTGAGTGTGCTTAGAACAAAAGAACCGTGTTTCCTACACACACGAACCATATCTAGTTCAACTCTGCTTCTGAAACTGATACAAACCACAGGTCCTCTAACATCCAATGCTTTTCATTTAAGAGCGAGAAACGTGTGAGCTTCGTGAACGATGTAGCTTCCTTGAGCTGAAATGTGAGTGCGTTTACCTGAAACGAAATCTTGCTTGTAGGAAGACACAGAGCCTGGCAATTAACTCCGATTCTGAAGGGAAACACACAGCACAGTTCTCATCCATGAAACACACTCTGCTTTAGAGCAAGAAGCACTCTCTTGCTTTCTAGCTTCTCTAATAAGGCGGGAAACGTGTGTGCTTAGAACAAAAGAACCGTGTTTCCTACACACACGGACCATATCTAGTTCAACTCTGCTTCTGAAACTGATACAAACCAAAGGTCCTCTAACATCCAATGCTTTTCAGTTCATAGAGGGAAACGTGTGAGCTCCGTGAATGATGTAGCTTCCTTTGAGCTGAAAAGTGATTGCTTTTACCTGAAACGTAGTCTTGATGTAAGAAGACACAGAGCCTGGCATTTAACTCCGTTTCTGAAGGGAAACAGACAGCACAGTTCTCATCCATGAAACACACTCTGCTTTAGAGCAAGAAGCAGGCTCTTGCTTTCTCAAGTCTCTAATAAGGCAGGAAACGTGAGTTTGCTTAGAACAAAAGAACCGTGTTTCCTACACACACGGACCATTTCTCATTCAACACATTCCTGTGAAACTGATACAAACCACAGGACCTCTAACATCCAATGCTATTCAGTTAAGAGCGAGGGAACGTGTGAGCTTCGTGAACGATGTAGCTTCATTTGAGCTGAAAAGTGATTGCTGTTTACCTGAAACGAAGTCTGGCTTGTAGGAAGACACAGAGCCGGGCTTTTAACTCCGTTTCTGAAGAGAAAGACACAGCACAGTTCTCATCCATGAAACACACTCTGCTTTAGAGCAAGAAGCACTCTCTTGCTTCCTCAAGTCTCTAATAAGGCAGGAAACGTGAGTGTGCTTAGAACAAAAGAACCGTGTTTCCTACACACACAACCATATCTAGTTCAACTCTGCTTCTGAAACTGACACAAACCACAGGTCCTCTAACATCCAATGCTTTTCAGTTAAGAGCGAGAAACGTGTGAGCTTTGTGGACGATGTAGCTTCCTTGAGCTGAAAAGTGAGTGCGTTTACCTGAAAAGAAATCTTGCTTGTAGGAAGACACAGAGCCTGGCAATTAACTCCGATTCTGAAGGGAAACACACAGCACAGTTCTCATCCATGAAAGACACTCTTCTTTAGAGCAAGAAGCACTCTCTTGCTTTCTCAAGTCTCTAATAAGGCGGGAAACGTGAGTGTGCTCAGAACAAAAGAACCGTGTTTCCTACACACAGGGACCATATCCAGTTCAACTCTGCTTCTGAACCTGATACAAACCACAGGTCCTCTAACATCCAATGGTATTCAGTTAAGAGCGAGGAACATGTGAGCTTCGTGAACGATGTAGCTTCCTTTGAGCTGAAAAGTGAGTGCTGTTTACCTGAAACGAAGTCTGGCTTGTAGGAAGACACAGAGCCGGGCATTTAACTCCGTTTCTGAAGGGAAAGACACAGCACAGTTCTCATCCATGAAACACACTCTGCTTTAGAGCAAGAAGCACTCTCTTGCTTCCTCAAGTCTCTAATAAGGCAGGAAACGTGAGTGTCCTTAGAACAAAAGAACCGTGTTTCCTACACACACGGACCATATCTAGTTCAACCTTGCTTCTGAAACTGACACAAACCACAGGTCCTCTAACATCCAATGCTTTTCAGTTAAGAGCGAGAAACGTGTGAGCTTCGTGAACGATGTAGCTTCCTTGAGCTGAAAAGTGAGTGCGTTTACCTGAAACGAAATCTTGCTTGTAGGAAGACACAGAGCCTGGCAATTAACTCCGATTCTGAAGGGAAACACACAGCACAGTTCTCATCCATGAAACACACTCTTCTTTAGAGCAAGAAGCACTCTCTTGCTTTCTAGAGGCTCTAATAAAGCGGGAAACGTGAGTGTGCTCAGAACTAAAGTACCGTGTTTCCTACACACACGGACCACATCTCGTTCTACTTTGCTTCTGAAACAGATACAAACAACAGATACTCTAACATCCAATGCTTTTCAGTTCAGAGAGGGAAACGTGTGAGCTCCGTGAATGATGTAGCTTCCTTTGAGCTGAAAAGTGAGTGCTTTTACCTGAAACGTAGTCTTGATGTAAGAAGACACAGAGCCTGGCATTTAACTCCGTTTCTGAAGGGAAACAGACAGCACAGTTCTCATCCATGAAACACACTCTGCTTTAGAGCAAGAAGCAGGCTCTTGCTTTCTCAAGTCTCTAATAAGGCAGGAAACGTGAGTTTGCTTAGAACAAAAGAACCGTGTTTCCTACACACACGGACCATTTCTCATTCAACACATTCCTGTGAAACTGATACAAACCACAGGACCTCTAACATCCAATGCTATTCAGTTAAGAGCGAGGGAACGTGTGAGCTTCGTGAACGATGTAGCTTCATTTGAGCTGAAAAGTGATTGCTGTTTACCTGAAACGAAGTCTGGCTTGTAGGAAGACACAGAGCCGGGCTTTTAACTCCGTTTCTGAAGAGAAAGACACAGCACAGTTCTCATCCATGAAACACACTCTGCTTTAGAGCAAGAAGCACTCTCTTGCTTCCTCAAGTCTCTAATAAGGCAGGAAACGTGAGTGTGCTTAGAACAAAAGAACCGTGTTTCCTACACACACAGACCATATCTAGTTCAACTCTGCTTCTGAAACTGACACAAACCACAGGTCCTCTAACATCCAATGCTTTTCAGTTAAGAGCGAGAAACGTGTGAGCTTTGTGGACGATGTAGCTTCCTTGAGCTGAAAAGTGAGTGCGTTTACCTGAAAAGAAATCTTGCTTGTAGGAAGACACAGAGCCTGGCAATTAACTCCGATTCTGAAGGGAAACACACAGCACAGTTCTCATCCATGAAAGACACTCTTCTTTAGAGCAAGAAGCACTCTCTTGCTTTCTCAAGTCTCTAATAAGGCGGGAAACGTGAGTGTGCTCAGAACAAAAGAACCGTGTTTCCTACACACAGGGACCATATCCAGTTCAACTCTGCTTCTGAACCTGATACAAACCACAGGTCCTCTAACATCCAATGGTATTCAGTTAAGAGCGAGGAACATGTGAGCTTCGTGAACGATGTAGCTTCCTTTGAGCTGAAAAGTGAGTGCTGTTTACCTGAAACGAAGTCTGGCTTGTAGGAAGACACAGAGCCGGGCATTTAACTCCGTTTCTGAAGGGAAAGACACAGCACAGTTCTCATCCATGAAACACACTCTGCTTTACAGCAAGAAGCACTCTCTTGCTTCCTCAAGTCTCTAATAAGGCAGGAAACGTGAGTGTGCTTAGAACAAAAGAACCGTGTTTCCTACACACACGGACCATATCTAGTTCAACCTTGCTTCTGAAACTGACACAAACCACAGGTCCTCTAACATCCAATGCTTTTCAGTTAAGAGCGAGAAACGTGTGAGCTTCGTGAACGATGTAGCTTCCTTGAGCTGAAAAGTGAGTGCGTTTACCTGAAACGAAATCTTGCTTGTAGGAAGACACAGAGCCTGGCAATTAACTCCGATTCTGAAGGGAAACACACAGCACAGTTCTCATCCATGAAACACACTCTTCTTTAGAGCAAGAAGCACTCTCTTGCTTTCTAGAGGCTCTAATAAAGCGGGAAACGTGAGTGTGCTCAGAACTAAAGTACCGTGTTTCCTACACACACGGACCACATCTCGTTCTACTTTGCTTCTGAAACAGATACAAACAACAGATACTCTAACATCCAATGCTTTTCAGTTCAGAGAGGGAAACGTGTGAGCTCCGTGAATGATGTAGCTTCCTTTGAGCTGAAAAGTGAGTGCTTTTACCTGAAACGTAGTCTTGATGTAAGAAGACACAGAGCCTGGCATTTAACTCCGTTTCTGAAGGGAAACACCCAGCACAGTTCTCATCCATGAAACACACTCTGCTTTAGAGCAAGAAGCAGGCTCTTGCTTTTTCACGTCTCTAATACGGCATGAATCGTGAGTGTTCTTAAAACAAAGGAACCGTGTTTCCTACACACAGGGACCATTTCTCATTCAACACTGCTTCTGAAACTGATACAAACCACAGGACCTCTAACATCCAATGCTTTTCAGTTAAGAGCAAGAAATGAGTGAGCTTCGTGAACAATGTAGCTTCGTTTGAGCTTAAAAGAGAGTGCGTTTACCTGAAAGAAGTCTTGCTGGTAGGAAGACACAGAGCCTGGCATTTAACTCCGTTTCTGAAGGGAAACACACAGCACAGTTCTCATCCATGAAACACACTCTGCTTTAGAGCAAGAAGCACTCTCTTGCTATGTCAAGTCTTAAATAAGGCAGGAAACGTGAGTGTGCTCAGAACAAAAGAACCGTGTTTCCTACACACACGGACCATATCTAGTTCAACTCTGCTTCTGAAACTGATACAAACCACAGGTCCTCTAACATCCAATGCTTTTCAGTTAAGAGCAAGAAATGAGTGAGCTTCGTGAACAATGTAGCTTCATTTGAGCTTAAAAGAGAGTGCGTTTACCTGAAAGAAGTCTTGCTTGTAGGAAGACACAGAGCCTGGCATTTAACTCCGTTTCTGAAGGGAAAGACACAGCACAGTTCTAATCCATGAAACACACTCTGCTTTAGAGCAAGAAGCAATCTCTTGCTTCCTCAAGTCTCTAATAAGGCAGGAAACGTGACTGTGCTTAGAACAAAAGAACCGTGTTTCCTACACACATGACCATATCTAGTTCAACTCTGCTTCTGAAACTGATTCAAACCACAGGTCCTCTAACATCCAATGCTTTTCAGTTAAGAGCGAGAAACGTGTGAGCTTCGTGAAGGATGTAGCTTCCTTGAGCTGAAAAGTGAGTGCGTTTACCTGAAATGAAGTCTTGCTTGTAGGAAGACACAGAGCCTGGCAATTAACTCCGATTCTGAAGGGAAACACACAGCACAGTTCTCATCCATGAAACACACTCTGCTTTAAGGCAAGAAGCACTCTCTTTCTTTTTAAAGTCTCTAATAAGGCGGGAAACGTGAGTGTGCTCAGAACAAAAGAACCATGTTTCCTACACACAGGGACCATATCCAGTTCAACTCTGCTTCTGAAACTGATACAAACCACAGGTCCTCTAACATCCAATGGTATTCAGTTAAGAGCGAGGAACGTGTGAGCTTCGTGAACGATGTAGCTTCATTTGAGCTGAAAAGTGAGTGCTGTTTACCTGAAAGGAAGTCTTGCTTGTAGGAAGACACAGATCCTGGCATTTAACTCCGTTTCTGAAGGGAAAGACACAGCACAGTTCTCCTCCATGAAACACACTCTGCTTTAGAGCAAGAAGCACTCTCTTGCTTTCTAGCTTCTCTAATAAGACGGGAAACGTGTGTGCTTAGAACAAAAGAACCGTGTTTCCTACACACACGGACCATATCTAGTTCAACTCTGCTTCTGAAACTGATACAAACCAAAGGTCCTCTAACATCCAATGCTATTCAGTTCAGAGCGAGAAACGTGTGAGCTTCTTGAATGATGTAGCTTCCTTTGAGCTGAAAAGTGAGTGCTTTTACCAGAAACGAAGTCTTGCTTGTAGGAAGACACAGAGCCTGGCAATTAACTCCGTTTCTGAAGGGAAACACACAGCACATTTCTCAGCCATGAAACACACTCTGCTTTAGAGCAAGAAGCACACTCTTGCTTTCTAGAGTCTCTAATAAAGCGGGAAACGTGAGTGTGCTCAGAACTAAAGTACCGTGTTTCCTACACACGGACCACATCTCGTTCTACTTTGCTTCTGAAACAGATACAAACCAAAGGTCCTCTATCATCCAATGCTTTTCAGTTCAGAGAGGGAAACGTGTGAGCTCCGTGAATGATGTAGCTTCCTTTGAGCTAAAAAGTGAGTGCTTTTACCTGAAACGTAGTCTTGATGTAAGAAGACACAGAGCCTGGCATTTAACTCCGTTTCTGAAGGGAAACACACAGCACAGTTCTCATCCATGAAACACACTCTGCTTTAGAGCAAGAAGCACGCTCTTGCTTTCTCAAGTCTCTAATAAGGCGGGAAAAGTGAGTGTGCTCAGAACAAAAGAACCGTGTTTCCTACACACAGGGACCATATCCAGTTCAACTCTGCTTCTGAAACTGATACAAACCACAGGACCTCTAACATCCAATGCTATTCAGTTAAGAGCAAGGAACGTGTGAGCTTCGTGAACAATGTAGCTTCATTTGAGCTGAAAAGTGAGTGCTGTTTACCTGAAACGAAGTCTTGCTTGTAGGAAGACACAGATCCTGGCATTTAACTCCGTTTCTGAAGGGAAAGACACAACACAGTTTTCATCCATGAAACACACTCTGCTTTAGAGCAAGAAGCACTCTCTTGCTTTCTAGCTTCTCTAATAAGGCGGGAAACGTGTGTGCTTAGAACAAAAGAACCGTGTTTCCTACACACACGGACCATTTCTCATTCAACACATTCCTGTGAAACTGATACAAACCACAGGACCTCTAACATCCAATGCTATTCAGTTAAGAGCGAGGGAACGTGTGAGCTTCGTGAACGATGTAGCTTCATTTGAGCTGAAAAGTGATTGCTGTTTACCTGAAACGAAGTCTGGCTTGTAGGAAGACACAGAGCCGGGCTTTTAACTCCGTTTCTGAAGAGAAAGACACAGCACAGTTCTCATCCATGAAACACACTCTGCTTTAGAGCAAGAAGCACTCTCTTGCTTCCTCAAGTCTCTAATAAGGCAGGAAACGTGAGTGTGCTTAGAACAAAAGAACCGTGTTTCCTACACACACAGACCATATCTAGTTCAACTCTGCTTCTGAAACTGACACAAACCACAGGTCCTCTAACATCCAATGCTTTTCAGTTAAGAGCGAGAAACGTGTGAGCTTTGTGGACGATGTAGCTTCCTTGAGCTGAAAAGTGAGTGCGTTTACCTGAAAAGAAATCTTGCTTGTAGGAAGACACAGAGCCTGGCAATTAACTCCGATTCTGAAGGGAAACACACAGCACAGTTCTCATCCATGAAAGACACTCTTCTTTAGAGCAAGAAGCACTCTCTTGCTTTCTCAAGTCTCTAATAAGGCGGGAAACGTGAGTGTGCTCAGAACAAAAGAACCGTGTTTCCTACACACAGGGACCATATCCAGTTCAACTCTGCTTCTGAACCTGATACAAACCACAGGTCCTCTAACATCCAATGGTATTCAGTTAAGAGCGAGGAACATGTGAGCTTCGTGAACGATGTAGCTTCCTTTGAGCTGAAAAGTGAGTGCTGTTTACCTGAAACGAAGTCTGGCTTGTAGGAAGACACAGAGCCGGGCATTTAACTCCGTTTCTGAAGGGAAAGACACAGCACAGTTCTCATCCATGAAACACACTCTGCTTTACAGCAAGAAGCACTCTCTTGCTTCCTCAAGTCTCTAATAAGGCAGGAAACGTGAGTGTGCTTAGAACAAAAGAACCGTGTTTCCTACACACACGGACCATATCTAGTTCAACCTTGCTTCTGAAACTGACACAAACCACAGGTCCTCTAACATCCAATGCTTTTCAGTTAAGAGCGAGAAACGTGTGAGCTTCGTGAACGATGTAGCTTCCTTGAGCTGAAAAGTGAGTGCGTTTACCTGAAACGAAATCTTGCTTGTAGGAAGACACAGAGCCTGGCAATTAACTCCGATTCTGAAGGGAAACACACAGCACAGTTCTCATCCATGAAACACACTCTTCTTTAGAGCAAGAAGCACTCTCTTGCTTTCTAGAGGCTCTAATAAAGCGGGAAACGTGAGTGTGCTCAGAACTAAAGTACCGTGTTTCCTACACACACGGACCACATCTCGTTCTACTTTGCTTCTGAAACAGATACAAACAACAGATACTCTAACATCCAATGCTTTTCAGTTCAGAGAGGGAAACGTGTGAGCTCCGTGAATGATGTAGCTTCCTTTGAGCTGAAAAGTGAGTGCTTTTACCTGAAACGTAGTCTTGATGTAAGAAGACACAGAGCCTGGCATTTAACTCCGTTTCTGAAGGGAAACACCCAGCACAGTTCTCATCCATGAAACACACTCTGCTTTAGAGCAAGAAGCAGGCTCTTGCTTTTTCACGTCTCTAATACGGCATGAATCGTGAGTGTTCTTAAAACAAAGGAACCGTGTTTCCTACACACAGGGACCATTTCTCATTCAACACTGCTTCTGAAACTGATACAAACCACAGGACCTCTAACATCCAATGCTTTTCAGTTAAGAGCAAGAAATGAGTGAGCTTCGTGAACAATGTAGCTTCGTTTGAGCTTAAAAGAGAGTGCGTTTACCTGAAAGAAGTCTTGCTGGTAGGAAGACACAGAGCCTGGCATTTAACTCCGTTTCTGAAGGGAAACACACAGCACAGTTCTCATCCATGAAACACACTCTGCTTTAGAGCAAGAAGCACTCTCTTGCTATGTCAAGTCTTAAATAAGGCAGGAAACGTGAGTGTGCTCAGAACAAAAGAACCGTGTTTCCTACACACACGGACCATATCTAGTTCAACTCTGCTTCTGAAACTGATACAAACCACAGGTCCTCTAACATCCAATGCTTTTCAGTTAAGAGCAAGAAATGAGTGAGCTTCGTGAACAATGTAGCTTCATTTGAGCTTAAAAGAGAGTGCGTTTACCTGAAAGAAGTCTTGCTTGTAGGAACACACAGAGCCTGGCATTTAACTCCGTTTCTGAAGGGAAAGACACAGCACAGTTCTAATCCATGAAACACACTCTGCTTTAGAGCAAGAAGCAATCTCTTGCTTCCTCAAGTCTCTAATAAGGCAGGAAACGTGACTGTGCTTAGAACAAAAGAACCGTGTTTCCTACACACATGACCATATCTAGTTCAACTCTGCTTCTGAAACTGATTCAAACCACAGGTCCTCTAACATCCAATGCTTTTCAGTTAAGAGCGAGAAACGTGTGAGCTTCGTGAAGGATGTAGCTTCCTTGAGCTGAAAAGTGAGTGCGTTTACCTGAAATGAAGTCTTGCTTGTAGGAAGACACAGAGCCTGGCAATTAACTCCGATTCTGAAGGGAAACACACAGCACAGTTCTCATCCATGAAACACACTCTGCTTTAAGGCAAGAAGCACTCTCTTTCTTTTTAAAGTCTCTAATAAGGCGGGAAACGTGAGTGTGCTCAGAACAAAAGAACCATGTTTCCTACACACAGGGACCATATCCAGTTCAACTCTGCTTCTGAAACTGATACAAACCACAGGTCCTCTAACATCCAATGGTATTCAGTTAAGAGCGAGGAACGTGTGAGCTTCGTGAACGATGTAGCTTCATTTGAGCTGAAAAGTGAGTGCTGTTTACCTGAAACGAAGTCTTGCTTGTAGGAAGACACAGATCCTGGCATTTAACTCCGTTTCTGAAGGGAAAGACACAGCACAGTTCTCCTCCATGAAACACACTCTGCTTTAGAGCAAGAAGCACTCTCTTGCTTTCTAGCTTCTCTAATAAGACGGGAAACGTGTGTGCTTAGAACAAAAGAACCGTGTTTCCTACACACACGGACCATATCTAGTTCAACTCTGCTTCTGAAACTGATACAAACCAAAGGTCCTCTAACATCCAATGCTATTCAGTTCAGAGCGAGAAACGTGTGAGCTTCTTGAATGATGTAGCTTCCTTTGAGCTGAAAAGTGAGTGCTTTTACCAGAAACGAAGTCTTTCTTGTAGGAAGACACAGAGCCTGGCAATTAACTCCGTTTCTGAAGGGAAACACACAGCACATTTCTCAGCCATGAAACACACTCTGCTTTAGAGCAAGAAGCACACTCTTGCTTTCTAGAGTCTCTAATAAAGCGGGAAACGTGAGTGTGCTCAGAACTAAAGTACCGTGTTTCCTACACACGGACCACATCTCGTTCTACTTTGCTTCTGAAACAGATACAAACCAAAGGTCCTCTATCATCCAATGCTTTTCAGTTCAGAGAGGGAAACGTGTGAGCTCCGTGAATGATGTAGCTTCCTTTGAGCTAAAAAGTGAGTGCTTTTACCTGAAACGTAGTCTTGATGTAAGAAGACACAGAGCCTGGCATTTAACTCCGTTTCTGAAGGGAAACACACAGCACAGTTCTCATCCATGAAACACACTCTGCTTTAGAGCAAGAAGCACGCTCTTGCTTTCTCAAGTCTCTAATAAGGCGGGAAAAGTGAGTGTGCTCAGAACAAAAGAACCGTGTTTCCTACACACAGGGACCATATCCAGTTCAACTCTGCTTCTGAAACTGATACAAACCACAGGACCTCTAACATCCAATGCTATTCAGTTAAGAGCAAGGAACGTGTGAGCTTCGTGAACAATGTAGCTTCATTTGAGCTGAAAAGTGAGTGCTGTTTACCTGAAACGAAGTCTTGCTTGTAGGAAGACACAGATCCTGGCATTTAACTCCGTTTCTGAAGGGAAAGACACAACACAGTTTTCATCCATGAAACACACTCTGCTTTAGAGCAAGAAGCACTCTCTTGCTTTCTAGCTTCTCTAATAAGGCGGGAAACGTGTGTGCTTAGAACAAAAGAACCGTGTTTCCTACACACACGGACCATTTCTCATTCAACACATTCCTGTGAAACTGATACAAACCACAGGACCTCTAACATCCAATGCTATTCAGTTAAGAGCGAGGGAACGTGTGAGCTTCGTGAACGATGTAGCTTCATTTGAGCTGAAAAGTGATTGCTGTTTACCTGAAACGAAGTCTGGCTTGTAGGAAGACACAGAGCCGGGCTTTTAACTCCGTTTCTGAAGAGAAAGACACAGCACAGTTCTCATCCATGAAACACACTCTGCTTTAGAGCAAGAAGCACTCTCTTGCTTCCTCAAGTCTCTAATAAGGCAGGAAACGTGAGTGTGCTTAGAACAAAAGAACCGTGTTTCCTACACACACAGACCATATCTAGTTCAACTCTGCTTCTGAAACTGACACAAACCACAGGTCCTCTAACATCCAATGCTTTTCAGTTAAGAGCGAGAAACGTGTGAGCTTTGTGGACGATGTAGCTTCCTTGAGCTGAAAAGTGAGTGCGTTTACCTGAAAAGAAATCTTGCTTGTAGGAAGACACAGAGCCTGGCAATTAACTCCGATTCTGAAGGGAAACACACAGCACAGTTCTCATCCATGAAAGACACTCTTCTTTAGAGCAAGAAGCACTCTCTTGCTTTCTCAAGTCTCTAATAAGGCGGGAAACGTGAGTGTGCTCAGAACAAAAGAACCGTGTTTCCTACACACAGGGACCATATCCAGTTCAACTCTGCTTCTGAACCTGATACAAACCACAGGTCCTCTAACATCCAATGGTATTCAGTTAAGAGCGAGGAACATGTGAGCTTCGTGAACGATGTAGCTTCCTTTGAGCTGAAAAGTGAGTGCTGTTTACCTGAAACGAAGTCTGGCTTGTAGGAAGACACAGAGCCGGGCATTTAACTCCGTTTCTGAAGGGAAAGACACAGCACAGTTCTCATCCATGAAACACACTCTGCTTTACAGCAAGAAGCACTCTCTTGCTTCCTCAAGTCTCTAATAAGGCAGGAAACGTGAGTGTGCTTAGAACAAAAGAACCGTGTTTCCTACACACACGGACCATATCTAGTTCAACCTTGCTTCTGAAACTGACACAAACCACAGGTCCTCTAACATCCAATGCTTTTCAGTTAAGAGCGAGAAACGTGTGAGCTTCGTGAACGATGTAGCTTCCTTGAGCTGAAAAGTGAGTGCGTTTACCTGAAACGAAATCTTGCTTGTAGGAAGACACAGAGCCTGGCAATTAACTCCGATTCTGAAGGGAAACACACAGCACAGTTCTCATCCATGAAACACACTCTTCTTTAGAGCAAGAAGCACTCTCTTGCTTTCTAGAGGCTCTAATAAAGCGGGAAACGTGAGTGTGCTCAGAACTAAAGTACCGTGTTTCCTACACACACGGACCACATCTCGTTCTACTTTGCTTCTGAAACAGATACAAACAACAGATACTCTAACATCCAATGCTTTTCAGTTCAGAGAGGGAAACGTGTGAGCTCCGTGAATGATGTAGCTTCCTTTGAGCTGAAAAGTGAGTGCTTTTACCTGAAACGTAGTCTTGATGTAAGAAGACACAGAGCCTGGCATTTAACTCCGTTTCTGAAGGGAAACACCCAGCACAGTTCTCATCCATGAAACACACTCTGCTTTAGAGCAAGAAGCAGGCTCTTGCTTTTTCACGTCTCTAATACGGCATGAATCGTGAGTGTTCTTAAAACAAAGGAACCGTGTTTCCTACACACAGGGACCATTTCTCATTCAACACTGCTTCTGAAACTGATACAAACCACAGGACCTCTAACATCCAATGCTTTTCAGTTAAGAGCAAGAAATGAGTGAGCTTCGTGAACAATGTAGCTTCGTTTGAGCTTAAAAGAGAGTGCGTTTACCTGAAAGAAGTCTTGCTGGTAGGAAGACACAGAGCCTGGCATTTAACTCCGTTTCTGAAGGGAAACACACAGCACAGTTCTCATCCATGAAACACACTCTGCTTTAGAGCAAGAAGCACTCTCTTGCTATGTCAAGTCTTAAATAAGGCAGGAAACGTGAGTGTGCTCAGAACAAAAGAACCGTGTTTCCTACACACACGGACCATATCTAGTTCAACTCTGCTTCTGAAACTGATACAAACCACAGGTCCTCTAACATCCAATGCTTTTCAGTTAAGAGCAAGAAATGAGTGAGGTTCGTGAACAATGTAGCTTCATTTGAGCTTAAAAGAGAGTGCGTTTACCTGAAAGATGTCTTGCTTGTAGGAACACACAGAGCCTGGCAATTAACTCCGTTTCTGAAGGGAAAGACACAGCACAGTTCTAATCCATGAAACACACTCTGCTTTAGAGCAAGAAGCAATCTCTTGCTTCCTCAAGTCTCTAATAAGGCAGGAAACGTGACTGTGCTTAGAACAAAAGAACCGTGTTTCCTACAAACATGACCATATCTAGTTCAACTCTGCTTCTGAAACTGATTCAAACCACAGGTCCTCTAACATCCAATGCTTTTCAGTTAAGAGCGAGAAACGTGTGAGCTTCGTGAAGGATGTAGCTTCCTTGAGCTGAAAAGTGAGTGCGTTTACCTGAAATGAAGTCTTGCTTGTAGGAAGACACAGAGCCTGGCAATTAACTCCGATTCTGAAGGGAAACACACAGCACAGTTCTCATCCATGAAACACACTCTGCTTTAAGGCAAGAAGCACTCTCTTTCTTTTTAAAGTCTCTAATAAGGCGGGAAACGTGAGTGTGCTCAGAACAAAAGAACCATGTTTCCTACACACAGGGACCATATCCAGTTCAACTCTGCTTCTGAAACTGATACAAACCACAGGTCCTCTAACATCCAATGGTATTCAGTTAAGAGCGAGGAACGTGTGAGCTTCGTGAACGATGTAGCTTCATTTGAGCTGAAAAGTGAGTGCTGTTTACCTGAAAGGAAGTCTTGCTTGTAGGAAGACACAGATCCTGGCATTTAACTCCGTTTCTGAAGGGAAAGACACAGCACAGTTCTCATCCATGAAACACACTCTGCTTTAGAGCAAGAAGCACTCTCTTGCTTTCTAGCTTCTCTAATAAGACGGGAAACGTGTGTGCTTAGAACAAAAGAACCGTGTTTCCTACACACACGGACCATATCTAGTTCAACTCTGCTTCTGAAACTGATACAAACCAAAGGTCCTCTAACATCCAATGCTATTCAGTTCAGAGCGAGAAACGTGTGAGCTTCTTGAATGATGTAGCTTCCTTTGAGCTGAAAAGTGAGTGCTTTTACCAGAAACGAAGTCTTGCTTGTAGGAAGACACAGAGCCTGGCAATTAACTCCGTTTCTGAAGGGAAACACACAGCACATTTCTCAGCCATGAAACACACTCTTCTTTAGAGCAAGAAGCACACTCTTGCTTTCTAGAGTCTCTAATAAAGCGGGAAACGTGAGTGTGCTCAGAACTAAAGTACCGTGTTTCCTACACACGGACCACATCTCGTTCTACTTTGCTTCTGAAACAGATACAAACCAAAGGTCCTCTATCATCCAATGCTTTTCAGTTCAGAGAGGGAAACGTGTGAGCTCCGTGAATGATGTAGCTTCCTTTGAGCTAAAAAGTGAGTGCTTTTACCTGAAACGTAGTCTTGATGTAAGAAGACACAGAGCCTGGCATTTAACTCCGTTTCTGAAGGGAAACACACAGCACAGTTCTCATCCATGAAACACACTCTGCTTTAGAGCAAGAAGCACGCTCTTGCTTTCTCAAGTCTCTAATAAGGCGGGAAAAGTGAGTGTGCTCAGAACAAAAGAACCGTGTTTCCTACACACAGGGACCATATCCAGTTCAACTCTGCTTCTGAAACTGATACAAACCACAGGACCTCTAACATCCAATGCTATTCAGTTAAGAGCGAGGAACGTGTGAGCTTCGTGAACAATGTAGCTTCATTTGAGCTGAAAAGTGAGTGCTGTTTACCTGAAACGAAGTCTTGCTTGTAGGAAGACACAGATCCTGGCATTTAACTCCGTTTCTGAAGGGAAAGACACAGCACAGTTCTCATCCATGAAACACACTCTGCTTTAGAGCAAGAAGCACTCTCTTGCTTTCTAGCTTCTCTAATAAGGCGGGAAACGTGTGTGCTTAGAACAAAAGAACCGTGTTTCCTACACACACGGACCATATCTAGTTCAACTCTGCTTCTGAAACTGATACAAACCAAAGGTCCTCTAACATCCAATGCTATTCAGTTCAGAGCGAGAAACGTGTGAGCTTCTTGAATGATGTAGCTTCCTTTGAGCTGAAAAGTGAGTGCTTTTACCAGAAACGAAGTCTTGCTTGTAGGAAGACACAGAGCCTGGCAATTAACTCCGTTTGTGAAGGGAAACACACAGCACATTTCTCAGCCATGAAACACACTCTGCTTTAGAGCAAGAAGCACACTCTTGCTTTCTAGAGTCTCTAATAAAGCGGGAAACGTGAGTGTGCTCAGAACTAAAGTACCGTGTTTAATACACACGGACCACATCTCGTTCTACTTTGCTTCTGAAACAGATACAAACCAAAGGTCCTCTATCATCCAATGCTTTTCAGTTCAGAGAGGGAAACGTGTGAGCTCCGTGAATGATGTAGCTTCCTTTGAGCTAAAAAGTGAGTGCTTTTACCTGAAACGTAGTCTTGATGTAAGAAGACACAGAGCCTGGCATTTAACTCCGTTTCTGAAGGGAAACACACAGCACAGTTCTCATCCATGAAACACACTCTGCTTTAGAGCAAGAAGCACGCTCTTGCTTTCTCAAGTCTCTAATAAGGCGGGAAACGTGAGTGTGCTCAGAACAAAAGAACCGTGTTTCCTACACACAGGGACCATATCCAGTTCAACTCTACTTCTGAAACTGATACAAACCACAGGACCTCTATCATACAATGCTATTCAGTTAAGAGCGAGGGAACATGTGAGCTACGTGAACGATGTAGCTTCATTTGAGCTGAAAAGTGATTGCTGTTTACCTGAAACGAAGTCTGGCTTGTAGGAAGACACAGAGCTGGGCATTTAACTCCGTTTCTGAAGGGAAAGACACAGCACAGTTCTCATCCATGAAACACACTCTGCTTTAGAGAAAGAAGTACTCTCTTGCTTTCTAGCTTCTCTAATAAGGCGGGAAACGTGTGTGCTTAGACCAAAGAACCGTGTTTCCTACACACACGGACCATATCTAGTTCAACCTTGCTTCTGAAACTGACACAAACCACAGGTCCTCTAACATCCAATGCTTTTCAGTTAAGAGCGAGAAACGTGTGAGCTTCGTGAACGATGTAGCTTCCTTGAGCTGAAAAGTGAGTGCGTTTACCTGAAACGAAATCTTGCTTGTAGGAAGACACAGAGCCTGGCAATTAACTCCGATTCTGAAGGGAAACACACAGCACAGTTCTCATCCATGAAACACACTCTTCTTTAGAGCAAGAAGCACTCTCTTGCTTTCTAGAGGCTCTAATAAAGCGGGAAACGTGAGTGTGCTCAGAACTAAAGTACCGTGTTTCCTACACACACGGACCACATCTCGTTCTACTTTGCTTCTGAAACAGATACAAACAACAGATACTCTAACATCCAATGCTTTTCAGTTCAGAGAGGGAAACGTGTGAGCTCCGTGAATGATGTAGCTTCCTTTGAGCTGAAAAGTGAGTGCTTTTACCTGAAACGTAGTCTTGATGTAAGAAGACACAGAGCCTGGCATTTAACTCCGTTTCTGAAGGGAAACACCCAGCACAGTTCTCATCCATGAAACACACTCTGCTTTAGAGCAAGAAGCAGGCTCTTGCTTTTTCACGTCTCTAATACGGCATGAATCGTGAGTGTTCTTAAAACAAAGGAACCGTGTTTCCTACACACAGGGACCATTTCTCATTCAACACTGCTTCTGAAACTGAAACAAACCACAGGACCTCTAACATCCAATGCTTTTCAGTTAAGAGCAAGAAATGAGTGAGCTTCGTGAACAATGTAGCTTCGTTTGAGCTTAAAAGAGAGTGCGTTTACCTGAAAGAAGTCTTGCTGGTAGGAAGACACAGAGCCTGGCATTTAACTCCGTTTCTGAAGGGAAACACACAGCACAGTTCTCATCCATGAAACACACTCTGCTTTAGAGCAAGAAGCACTCTCTTGCTATGTCAAGTCTTAAATAAGGCAGGAAACGTGAGTGTGCTCAGAACAAAAGCACCGTGTTTCCTACACACACGGACCATATCTAGTTCAACTCTGCTTCTGAAACTGATACAAACCACAGGTCCTCTAACATCCAATGCTTTTCAGTTAAGAGCAAGAAATGAGTGAGCTTCGTGAACAATGTAGCTTCATTTGAGCTTAAAAGAGAGTGCGTTTACCTGAAAGAAGTCTTGCTTGTAGGAACACACAGAGCCTGGCAATTAACTCCGTTTCTGAAGGGAAAGACACAGCACAGTTCTAATCCATGAAACACACTCTGCTTTAGAGCAAGAAGCAATCTCTTGCTTCCTCAAGTCTCTAATAAGGCAGGAAACGTGACTGTGCTTAGAACAAAAGAACCGTGTTTCCTACAAACATGACCATATCTAGTTCAACTCTGCTTCTGAAACTGATTCAAACCACAGGTCCTCTAACATCCAATGCTTTTCAGTTAAGAGCGAGAAACGTGTGAGCTTCGTGAAGGATGTAGCTTCCTTGAGCTGAAAAGTGAGTGCGTTTACCTGAAATGAAGTCTTGCTTGTAGGAAGACACAGAGCCTGGCAATTAACTCCGATTCTGAAGGGAAACACACAGCACAGTTCTCATCCATGAAACACACTCTGCTTTAAGGCAAGAAGCACTCTCTTTCTTTTTAAAGTCTCTAATAAGGCGGGAAACGTGAGTGTGCTCAGAACAAAAGAACCATGTTTCCTACACACAGGGACCATATCCAGTTCAACTCTGCTTCTGAAACTGATACAAACCACAGGTCCTCTAACATCCAATGGTATTCAGTTAAGAGCGAGGAACGTGTGAGCTTCGTGAACGATGTAGCTTCATTTGAGCTGAAAAGTGAGTGCTGTTTACCTGAAACGAAATCTTGCTTGTAGGAAGACACAGATCCTGGCATTTAACTCCGTTTCTGAAGGGAAAGACACAGCACAGTTCTCATCCATGAAACACACTCTGCTTTAGAGCAAGAAGCACTCTCTTGCTTTCTAGCTTCTCTAATAAGACGGGAAACGTGTGTGCTTAGAACAAAAGAACCGTGTTTCCTACACACACGGACCATATCTAGTTCAACTCTGCTTCTGAAACTGATACAAACCAAAGGTCCTCTAACATCCAATGCTATTCAGTTCAGAGCGAGAAACGTGTGAGCTTCTTGAATGATGTAGCTTCCTTTGAGCTGAAAAGTGAGTGCTTTTACCAGAAACGAAGTCTTGCTTGTAGGAAGACACAGAGCCTGGCAATTAACTCCGTTTCTGAAGGGAAACACACAGCACATTTCTCAGCCATGAAACACACTCTTCTTTAGAGCAAGAAGCACACTCTTGCTTTCTAGAGTCTCTAATAAAGCGGGAAACGTGAGTGTGCTCAGAACTAAAGTACCGTGTTTCCTACACACGGACCACATCTCGTTCTACTTTGCTTCTGAAACAGATACAAACCAAAGGTCCTCTATCATCCAATGCTTTTCAGTTCAGAGAGGGAAACGTGTGAGCTCCGTGAATGATGTAGCTTCCTTTGAGCTAAAAAGTGAGTGCTTTTACCTGAAACGTAGTCTTGATGTAAGAAGACACAGAGCCTTGCATTTAACTCCGTTTCTGAAGGGAAACACACAGCACAGTTCTCATCCATGAAACACACTCTGCTTTAGAGCAAGAAGCACGCTCTTGCTTTCTCAAGTCTCTAATAAGGCGGGAAAAGTGAGTGTGCTCAGAACAAAAGAACCGTGTTTCCTACACACAGGGACCATATCCAGTTCAACTCTGCTTCTGAAACTGATACAAACCACAGGACCGCTAACATCCAATGCTATTCAGTTAAGAGCGAGGAACGTGTGAGCTTCGTGAACAATGTAGCTTCATTTGAGCTGAAAAGTGAGTGCTGTTTACCTGAAACGAAGTCTTGCTTGTAGGAAGACACAGATCCTGGCATTTAACTCCGTTTCTGAAGGGAAAGACACAGCACAGTTCTCATCCATGAAACACACTCTGCTTTAGAGCAAGAAGCACTCTCTTGCTTTCTAGCTTCTCTAATAAGGCGGGAAACGTGTGTGCTTAGAACAAAAGAACCGTGTTTCCTACACACACGGACCATATCTAGTTCAACTCTGCTTCTGAAACTGATACAAACCAAAGGTCCTCTAACATCCAATGCTATTCAGTTCGAGCGAGAAACGTGTGAGCTTCTTGAATGATGTAGCTTCCTTTGAGCTGAAAAGTGAGTGCTTTTACCAGAAACGAAGTCTTGCTTGTAGGAAGACACAGAGCCTGGCAATTAACTCCGTTTGTGAAGGGAAACACACAGCACATTTCTCAGCCATGAAACACACTCTGCTTTAGAGCAAGAAGCACACTCTTGCTTTCTAGAGTCTCTAATAAAGCGGGAAACGTGAGTGTGCTCAGAACTAAAGTACCGTGTTTAATACACACGGACCACATCTCGTTCTACTTTGCTTCTGAAACAGATACAAACCAAAGGTCCTCTATCATCCAATGCTTTTCAGTTCAGAGAGGGAAACGTGTGAGCTCCGTGAATGATGTAGCTTCCTTTGAGCTAAAAAGTGAGTGCTTTTACCTGAAACGTAGTCTTGATGTAAGAAGACACAGAGCCTGGCATTTAACTCCGTTTCTGAAGGGAAACACACAGCACAGTTCTCATCCATGAAACACACTCTGCTTTAGAGCAAGAAGCACGCTCTTGCTTTCTCAAGTCTCTAATAAGGCGGGAAACGTGAGTGTGCTCAGAACAAAAGAACCGTGTTTCCTACACACACGGACCATTTCTCATTCAACACATTCCTGTGAAACTGATACAAACCATAGGACCTCTAACATCCAATGCTATTCAGTTAAGAGCGAGGGAACGTGTGAGCTTCGTGAACGATGTAGCTTCATTTGAGCTGAAAAGTGATTGCTGTTTACCTGAAACGAAGTCTGGCTTGTAGGAAGACACAGAGCCGGGCGTTTAACTCCGTTTCTGAAGAGAAAGACACAGCACAGTTCTCATCCATGAAACACACTCTGCTTTAGAGCAAGAAGCACTCTCTTCCTTCCTCAAGTCTCTAATAAGGCAGGAAACGTGAGTGTGCTTAGAACAAAAGAACCGTGTTTCCTACACACATGGACCATATCTAGTTCAACTCTGCTTCTGAAACTGACACAAACCACAGGCCCTCTAACATCCAATGCTTTTCAGTTAAGAGCGAGAAACGTGTGAGCTTCGTGAACGATGTATCTTCCTTGAGCTGAAAAGTGAGTGTGTTTACCTGAAACGAAATCTTGCTTGTAGGAAGACACAGAGCCTGGCAATTAACTCCGATTCTGAAGGGAAACACACAGCACAGTTCTCATCCATGAAAGACACTCTTCTTTAGAGCAAGAAGCACTCTCTTGCTTTCTCAAGTCTCTAATAAGGCGGGAAACGTGAGTGTGCTCAGAACAAAAGAACCGTGTTTCCTACACACAGGGACCATATCCAGTTCAACTCTGCTTCTGAACCTGATACAAACCACAGGTCCTCTAACATCCAATGGTATTCAGTTAAGAGCGAGGAACATGTGAGCTTCGTGAACGATGTAGCTTCCTTTGAGCTGAAAAGTGAGTGCTGTTTACCTGAAACGAAGTCTGGCTTGTAGGAAGACACAGAGCCGGGCATTTAACTCCGTTTCTGAAGGGAAAGACACAGCACAGTTCTCATCCATGAAACACACTCTGCTTTAGAGCAAGAAGCACTCTCTTGCTTCCTCAAGTCTCTAATAAGGCAGGAAACGTGAGTGTGCTTAGAACAAAAGAACCGTGTTTCCTACACACACGGACCATATCTAGATCAACCTTGCTTCTGAAACTGACACAAACCACAGGTCCTCTAACATCCAATGCTTTTCAGTTAAGAGCGAGAAACGTGTGAGCTTCGTGAACGATGTAGCTTCCTTGAGCTGAAAAGTGAGTGCGTTTACCTGAAATGAAGTCTTGCTTGTAGGAAGACACAGAGCCTGGCAATTAACTCCGATTCTGAAGGGAAACACACAGCACAGTTCTCATCCATGAAACACACTCTGCTTTAAGGCAAGAAGCACTCTCTTTCTTTTTAAAGTCTCTAATAAGGCGGGAAACGTGAGTGTGCTCAGAACAAAAGAACCATGTTTCCTACACACAGGGACCATATCCAGTTCAACTCTGCTTCTGAAACTGATACAAACCACAGGTCCTCTAACATCCAATGGTATTCAGTTAAGAGCGAGGAACGTGTGAGCTTCGTGAACGATGTAGCTTCATTTGAGCTGAAAAGTGAGTGCTGTTTACCTGAAAGGAAGTCTTGCTTGTAGGAAGACACAGATCCTGGCATTTAACTCCGTTTCTGAAGGGAAAGACACAGCACAGTTCTCCTCCATGAAACACACTCTGCTTTAGAGCAAGAAGCACTCTCTTGCCCTCTAGCTTCTCTAATAAGACGGGAAACGTGTGTGCTTAGAACAAAAGAACCGTGTTTCCTACACACACGGACCATATCTAGTTCAACTCTGCTTCTGAAACTGATACAAACCAAAGGTCCTCTAACATCCAATGCTATTCAGTTCAGAGCGAGAAACGTGTGAGCTTCTTGAATGATGTAGCTTCCTTTGAGCTGAAAAGTGAGTGCTTTTACCAGAAACGAAGTCTTGCTTGTAGGAAGACACAGAGCCTGGCAATTAACTCCGTTTCTGAAGGGAAACACACAGCACATTTCTCAGCCATGAAACACACTCTGCTTTAGAGCAAGAAGCACACTCTTGCTTTCTAGAGTCTCTAATAAAGCGGGAAACGTGAGTGTGCTCAGAACTAAAGTACCGTGTTTCCTACACACGGACCACATCTCGTTCTACTTTGCTTCTGAAACAGATACAAACCAAAGGTCCTCTATCATCCAATGCTTTTCAGTTCAGAGAGGGAAACGTGTGAGCTCCGTGAATGATGTAGCTTCCTTTGAGCTAAAAAGTGAGTGCTTTTACCTGAAACGTAGTCTTGATGTAAGAAGACACAGAGCCTGGCATTTAACTCCGTTTCTGAAGGGAAACACACAGCACAGTTCTCATCCATGAAACACACTCTGCTTTAGAGCAAGAAGCACGCTCTTGCTTTCTCAAGTCTCTAATAAGGCGGGAAAAGTGAGTGTGCTCAGAACAAAAGAACCGTGTTTCCTACACACAGGGACCATATCCAGTTCAACTCTGCTTCTGAAACTGATACAAACCACAGGACCTCTAACATCCAATGCTATTCAGTTAAGAGCAAGGAACGTGTGAGCTTCGTGAACAATGTAGCTTCATTTGAGCTGAAAAGTGAGTGCTGTTTACCTGAAACGAAGTCTTGCTTGTAGGAAGACACAGATCCTGGCATTTAACTCCGTTTCTGAAGGGAAAGACACAGCACAGTTCTCATCCATGAAACACACTCTGCTTTAGAGCAAGAAGCACTCTCTTGCTTTCTAGCTTCTCTAATAAGGCGGGAAACGTGTGTGCTTAGAACAAAAGAACCGTGTTTCCTACACACACGGACCATTTCTCATTCAACACATTCCTGTGAAACTGATACAAACCACAGGACCTCTAACATCCAATGCTATTCAGTTAAGAGCGAGGGAACGTGTGAGCTTCGTGAACGATGTAGCTTCATTTGAGCTGAAAAGTGATTGCTGTTTACCTGAAACGAAGTCTGGCTTGTAGGAAGACACAGAGCCGGGCTTTTAACTCCGTTTCTGAAGAGAAAGACACAGCACAGTTCTCATCCATGAAACACACTCTGCTTTAGAGCAAGAAGCACTCTCTTGCTTCCTCAAGTCTCTAATAAGTCAGGAAACGTGAGTGTGCTTAGAACAAAAGAACCGTGTTTCCTACACACACAGACCATATCTAGTTCAACTCTGCTTCTGAAACTGACACAAACCACAGGTCCTCTAACATCCAATGCTTTTCAGTTAAGAGCGAGAAACGTGTGAGCTTTGTGGACGATGTAGCTTCCTTGAGCTGAAAAGTGAGTGCGTTTACCTGAAAAGAAATCTTGCTTGTAGGAAGACACAGAGCCTGGCAATTAACTCCGATTCTGAAGGGAAACACACAGCACAGTTCTCATCCATGAAAGACACTCTTCTTTAGAGCAAGAAGCACTCTCTTGCTTTCTCAAGTCTCTAATAAGGCGGGAAACGTGAGTGTGCTCAGAACAAAAGAACCGTGTTTCCTACACACAGGGACCATATCCAGTTCAACTCTGCTTCTGAACCTGATACAAACCACAGGTCCTCTAACATCCAATGGTATTCAGTTAAGAGCGAGGAACATGTGAGCTTCGTGAACGATGTAGCTTCCTTTGAGCTGAAAAGTGAGTGCTGTTTACCTGAAACGAAGTCTGGCTTGTAGGAAGACACAGAGCCGGGCATTTAACTCCGTTTCTGAAGGGAAAGACACAGCACAGTTCTCATCCATGAAACACACTCTGCTTTAGAGCAAGAAGCACTCTCTTGCTTCCTCAAGTCTCTAATAAGGCAGGAAACGTGAGTGTGCTTAGAACAAAAGAACCGTGTTTCCTACACACACGGACCATATCTAGTTCAACCTTGCTTCTGAAACTGACACAAACCACAGGTCCTCTAACATCCAATGCTTTTCAGTTAAGAGCGAGAAACGTGTGAGCTTCGTGAACGATGTAGCTTCCTTGAGCTGAAAAGTGAGTGCGTTTACCTGAAACGAAATCTTGCTTGTAGGAAGACACAGAGCCTGGCAATTAACTCCGATTCTGAAGGGAAACACACAGCACAGTTCTCATCCATGAAACACACTCTTCTTTAGAGCAAGAAGCACTCTCTTGCTTTCTAGAGGCTCTAATAAAGCGGGAAACGTGAGTGTGCTCAGAACTAAAGTACCGTGTTTCCTACACACACGGACCACATCTCGTTCTACTTTGCTTCTGAAACAGATACAAACAACAGATACTCTAACATCCAATGCTTTTCAGTTCAGAGAGGGAAACGTGTGAGCTCCGTGAATGATGTAGCTTCCTTTGAGCTGAAAAGTGAGTGCTTTTACCTGAAACGTAGTCTTGATGTAAGAAGACACAGAGCCTGGCATTTAACTCCGTTTCTGAAGGGAAACACCCAGCACAGTTCTCATCCATGAAACACACTCTGCTTTAGAGCAAGAAGCAGGCTCTTGCTTTTTCACGTCTCTAATACGGCATGAATCGTGAGTGTTCTTAAAACAAAGGAACCGTGTTTCCTACACACAGGGACCATTTCTCATTCAACACTGCTTCTGAAACTGATACAAACCACAGGACCTCTAACATCCAATGCTTTTCAGTTAAGAGCAAGAAATGAGTGAGCTTCGTGAACAATGTAGCTTCGTTTGAGCTTAAAAGAGAGTGCGTTTACCTGAAAGAAGTCTTGCTGGTAGGAAGACACAGAGCCTGGCATTTAACTCCGTTTCTGAAGGGAAACACACAGCACAGTTCTCATCCATGAAACACACTCTGCTTTAGAGCAAGAAGCACTCTCTTGCTATGTCAAGTCTTAAATAAGGCAGGAAACGTGAGTGTGCTCAGAACAAAAGAACCGTGTTTCCTACACACACGGACCATATCTAGTTCAACTCTGCTTCTGAAACTGATACAAACCACAGGTCCTCTAACATCCAATGCTTTTCAGTTAAGAGCAAGAAATGAGTGAGCTTCGTGAACAATGTAGCTTCATTTGAGCTTAAAAGAGAGTGCGTTTACCTGAAAGAAGTCTTGCTTGTAGGAACACACAGAGCCTGGCAATTAACTCCGTTTCTGAAGGGAAAGACACAGCACAGTTCTAATCCATGAAACACACTCTGCTTTAGAGCAAGAAGCAATCTCTTCCTTCCTCAAGTCTCTAATAAGGCAGGAAACGTGACTGTGCTTAGAACAAAAGAACCGTGTTTCCTACAAACATGACCATATCTAGTTCAACTCTGCTTCTGAAACTGATTCAAACCACAGGTCCTCTAACATCCAATGCTTTTCAGTTAAGAGCGAGAAACGTGTGAGCTTCGTGAAGGATGTAGCTTCCTTGAGCTGAAAAGTGAGTGCGTTTACCTGAAATGAAGTCTTGCTTGTAGGAAGACACAGAGCCTGGCAATTAACTCCGATTCTGAAGGGAAACACACAGCACAGTTCTCATCCATGAAACACACTCTGCTTTAAGGCAAGAAGCACTCTCTTTCTTTTTAAAGTCTCTAATAAGGCGGGAAACGTGAGTGTGCTCAGAACAAAAGAACCATGTTTCCTACACACAGGGACCATATCCAGTTCAACTCTGCTTCTGAAACTGATACAAACCACAGGTCCTCTAACATCCAATGGTATTCAGTTAAGAGCGAGGAACGTGTGAGCTTCGTGAACGATGTAGCTTCATTTGAGCTGAAAAGTGAGTGCTGTTTACCTGAAACGAAGTCTTGCTTGTAGGAAGACACAGATCCTGGCATTTAACTCCGTTTCTGAAGGGAAAGACACAGCACAGTTCTCATCCATGAAACACACTCTGCTTTAGAGCAAGAAGCACTCTCTTGCTTTCTAGCTTCTCTAATAAGACGGGAAACGTGTGTGCTTAGAACAAAAGAACCGTGTTTCCTACACACACGGACCATATCTAGTTCAACTCTGCTTCTGAAACTGATACAAACCAAAGGTCCTCTAACATCCAATGCTATTCAGTTCAGAGCGAGAAACGTGTGAGCTTCTTGAATGATGTAGCTTCCTTTGAGCTGAAAAGTGAGTGCTTTTACCAGAAACGAAGTCTTGCTTGTAGGAAGACACAGAGCCTGGCAATTAACTCCGTTTCTGAAGGGAAACACACAGCACATTTCTCAGCCATGAAACACACTCTTCTTTAGAGCAAGAAGCACACTCTTGCTTTCTAGAGTCTCTAATAAAGCGGGAAACGTGAGTGTGCTCAGAACTAAAGTACCGTGTTTCCTACACACGGACCACATCTCGTTCTACTTTGCTTCTGAAACAGATACAAACCAAAGGTCCTCTATCATCCAATGCTTTTCAGTTCAGAGAGGGAAACGTGTGAGCTCCGTGAATGATGTAGCTTCCTTTGAGCTAAAAAGTGAGTGCTTTTACCTGAAACGTAGTCTTGATGTAAGAAGACACAGAGCCTGGCATTTAACTCCGTTTCTGAAGGGAAACACACAGCACAGTTCTCATCCATGAAACACACTCTGCTTTAGAGCAAGAAGCACGCTCTTGCTTTCTCAAGTCTCTAATAAGGCGGGAAAAGTGAGTGTGCTCAGAACAAAAGAACCGTGTTTCCTACACACAGGGACCATATCCAGTTCAACTCTGCTTCTGAAACTGATACAAACCACAGGACCTCTAACATCCAATGCTATTCAGTTAAGAGCGAGGAACGTGTGAGCTTCGTGAACAATGTAGCTTCATTTGAGCTGAAAAGTGAGTGCTGTTTACCTGAAACGAAGTCTTGCTTGTAGGAAGACACAGATCCTGGCATTTAACTCCGTTTCTGAAGGGAAAGACACAGCACAGTTCTCATCCATGAAACACACTCTGCTTTAGAGCAAGAAGCACTCTCTTGCTTTCTAGCTTCTCTAATAAGGCGGGAAACGTGTGTGCTTAGAACAAAAGAACCGTGTTTCCTACACACACGGACCATATCTAGTTCAACTCTGCTTCTGAAACTGATACAAACCAAAGGTCCTCTAACATCCAATGCTATTCAGTTCAGAGCGAGAAACGTGTGAGCTTCTTGAATGATGTAGCTTCCTTTGAGCTGAAAAGTGAGTGCTTTTACCAGAAACGAAGTCTTGCTTGTAGGAAGACACAGAGCCTGGCAATTAACTCCGTTTGTGAAGGGAAACACACAGCACATTTCTCAGCCATGAAACACACTCTGCTTTAGAGCAAGAAGCACACTCTTGCTTTCTAGAGTCTCTAATAAAGCGGGAAACGTGAGTGTGCTCAGAACTAAAGTACCGTGTTTAATACACACGGACCACATCTCGTTCTACTTTGCTTCTGAAACAGATACAAACCAAAGGTCCTCTATCATCCAATGCTTTTCAGTTCAGAGAGGGAAACGTGTGAGCTCCGTGAATGATGTAGCTTCCTTTGAGCTAAAAAGTGAGTGCTTTTACCTGAAACGTAGTCTTGATGTAAGAAGACACAGAGCCTGGCATTTAACTCCGTTTCTGAAGGGAAACACACAGCACAGTTCTCATCCATGAAACACACTCTGCTTTAGAGCAAGAAGCACGCTCTTGCTTTCTCAAGTCTCTAATAAGGCGGGAAACGTGAGTGTGCTCAGAACAAAAGAACCGTGTTTCCTACACACAGGGACCATATCCAGTTCAACTCTACTTCTGAAACTGATACAAACCACAGGACCTCTATCATACAATGCTATTCAGTTAAGAGCGAGGGAACATGTGAGCTACGTGAACGATGTAGCTTCATTTGAGCTGAAAAGTGATTGCTGTTTACCTGAAACGAAGTCTGGCTTGTAGGAAGACACAGAGCTGGGCATTTAACTCCGTTTCTGAAGGGAAAGACACAGCACAGTTCTCATCCATGAAACACACTCTGCTTTAGAGAAAGAAGCACTCTCTTGCTTTCTAGCTTCTCTAATAAGGCGGGAAACGTGTGTGCTTAGACCAAAGAACCGTGTTTCCTACACACACGGACCATATCTAGTTCAACTCTGCTTCTGAAACTGATACAAACCAAAGGTCCTCTAACATCCAATGCTATTCAGTTCAGAGCGAGAAACGTGTGAGCTTCGTGAATGATGTAGCTTCCTTTGAGCTGAAAAGTGAGTGCTTTTACCAGAAACGAAGTCTTGCTTGTAGGAAGACACAGAGCCTGGCAATTAACTCCGTTTCTGAAGGGAAACACACAGCACATTTCTCAGCCATGAAACACAGTCTGCTTTAGAGCAAGAAGCACACTCTTGCTTTCTAGAGTCTCTAATAAAGCGGGAAACGTGAGTGTGCTCAGAACAAAAGAACCGTGTTTCCTACACACACGGACCATTTCTCATTCAACACATTCCTGTGAAACTGATACAAACCATAGGACCTCTAACATCCAATGCTATTCAGTTAAGAGCGAGGGAACGTGTGAGCTTCGTGAACGATGTAGCTTCATTTGAGCTGAAAAGTGATTGCTGTTTACCTGAAACGAAGTCTGGCTTGTAGGAAGACACAGAGCCGGGCGTTTAACTCCGTTTCTGAAGAGAAAGACACAGCACAGTTCTCATCCATGAAACACACTCTGCTTTAGAGCAAGAAGCACTCTCTTCCTTCCTCAAGTCTCTAATAAGGCAGGAAACGTGAGTGTGCTTAGAACAAAAGAACCGTGTTTCCTACACACATGGACCATATCTAGTTCAACTCTGCTTCTGAAACTGACACAAACCACAGGCCCTCTAACATCCAATGCTTTTCAGTTAAGAGCGAGAAACGTGTGAGCTTCGTGAACGATGTATCTTCCTTGAGCTGAAAAGTGAGTGCGTTTACCTGAAACGAAATCTTGCTTGTAGGAAGACACAGAGCCTGGCAATTAACTCCGATTCTGAAGGGAAACACACAGCACAGTTCTCATCCCTGAAAGACACTCTTCTTTAGAGCAAGAAGCACTCTCTTGCTTTCTCAAGTCTATAATAAGGCGGGAAACGTGAGTCTGCTCAGAACAAAAGAACCGTGTTTCCTACACACAGGGACCATATCCAGTTCAACTCTGCTTCTGAACCTGATACAAACCACAGGTCCTCTAACATCCAATGGTATTCAGTTAAGAGCGAGGAACATGTGAGCTTCGTGAACGATGTAGCTTCCTTTGAGCTGAAAAGTGAGTGCTGTTTACCTGAAACGAAGTCTGGCTTGTAGGAAGACACAGAGCCGGGCATTTAACTCCGTTTCTGAAGGGAAAGACACAGCACAGTTCTCATCCATGAAACACACTCTGCTTTAGAGCAAGAAGCACTCTCTTGCTTCCTCAAGTCTCTAATAAGGCAGGAAACGTGAGTGTGCTTAGAACAAAAGAACCGTGTTTCCTACACACACGGACCATATCTAGATCAACCTTGCTTCTGAAACTGACACAAACCACAGGTCCTCTAACATCCAATGCTTTTCAGTTAAGAGCGAGAAACGTGTGAGCTTCGTGAACGATGTAGCTTCCTTGAGCTGAAAAGTGAGTGCGTTTACCTGAAACGAAATCTTGCTTGTAGGAAGACACACAGCCTGGCAATTAACTCCATTTCTGAAGGGAAACACACAGCACAGTTCTCATCCATGAAACACACTCTTCTTTAGAGCAAGAAGCACTCTCTTACTTTCTAGAGGCTCTAATAAAGCGGGAAACGTGAGTGTGCTCAGAACTAAAGTACCGTGTTTCCTACACACACGGACCACATCTCGTTCTACTTTGCTTCTGAAACAGATACAAACAACAGATACTCTAACATCCAATGCTTTTCAGTTCAGAGAGGGAAACGTGTGAGCTCCGTGAATGATGTAGCTTCCTTTGAGCTGAAAAGTGAGTGCTTTTACCTGAAACGTAGTCTTGATGTAAGAAGACACAGAGCCTGGCATTTAACTCCGTTTCTGAAGGGAAACACCCAGCACAGTTCTCAGCCATGAATCACACTCTGCTTTAGAGCAAGAAGCAGGCTCTTGCTTTTTCAAGTCTCTAATACGGCAGGAATCGTGAGTGTTCTTAAAACAAAGGAACCGTGTTTCTTACACACAGGGACCATTTCTCATTCAACACTGCTTCTGAAACTGATACAAACCACAGGACCTCTAACATCCAATGCTTTTCAGTTAAGAGCAAGAAATGAGTGAGCTTCGTGAACAATGTAGCTTCGTTTGAGCTTAAAAGAGAGTGCGTTTACCTGAAACAAGTCTTGCTGGTAGGAAGACACAGAGCCTGGCATTTAAGTCCGTTTCTGAAGGGAAACACACAGCACAGTTCTCATCCATGAAACACACTCTGCTTTAGAGCAAGAAGCAATCTCTTGCTTCCTCAAGTCTCTAATAAGGCAGGAAACGTGACTGTGCTTAGAACAAAAGAACCGGGTTTCCTACACACATGACCATATCTAGTTCAACTCTGCTTCTGAAACTGATTCAAACCACAGGTCCTCTAACATCCAATGCTTTTCAGTTAAGAGCGAGAAACGTGTGAGCTTCGTGAAGGATGTAGCTTCCTTTGAGCTGAAAAGTGAGTGCTTTTACCAGAAACGAAGTCTTGCTTGTAGGAAGACACAGAGCCTGGCAATTAACTCCATTTCTGAAGGGAAACACACAGCACATTTCTCAGCCATGAAACACACTCTGCTTTAGAGCAAGAAGCACACTCTTGCTTTCTAGAGTCTCTAATAAAGCGGGAAACGTGGGTGTGCTCAGAACTAAAGTACCGTGTTTAATACACACGGACCACATCTCGTTCTACTTTGCTTCTGAAACAGATACAAACCAAAGGTCCTCTATCATCCAATGCTTTTCAGTTCAGAGAGGGAAACGTGTGAGCTCCGTGAATGATGTAGCTTCCTTTGAGCTAAAAAGTGAGTGCTTTTACCTGAAACGTAGTCTTGATGTAAGAAGACACAGAGCCTGGCATTTAACTCCGTTTCTGAAGGGAAACACACAGCACAGTTCTCATCCATGAAACACACTCTGCTTTAGAGCAAGAAGCACGCTCTTGCTTTCTCAAGTCTCTAATAAGGCGGGAAACGTGAGTGTGCTCAGAACAAAAGAACCGTGTTTCCTACACACAGGGACCATATCCAGTTCAACTCTGCTTCTGAAACTGATACAAACCACAGGACCTCTATCATACAATGCTATTCAGTTAAGAGCGAGGGAACATGTGAGCTACATGAACGATGTAGCTTCATTTGAGCTGAAAAGTGATTGCTGTTTACCTGAAACGAAGTCTGGCTTGTAGGAAGACACAGAGCTGGGCATTTAACTCCGTTTCTGAAGGGAAAGACACAGCACAGTTCTCAGCCATGAAACACAGTCTGCTTTAGAGCAAGAAGCACACTCTTGCTCTCTAGAGTCTCTAATAAAGCGGGAAACGTGAGTGTGCTCAGAACTAAAGTACCGTGTTTCCTACACACGGACCACATCTCGTTCTACTTTGCTTCTGAAACAGATACAAACCAAAGGTCCTCTATCATCCAATGCTTTTCAGTTCAGAGAGGGAAACGTGTGAGCTCCGTGAATGATGTAGCTTCCTTTGAGCTAAAAAGTGAGTGCTTTTACCTGAAACGTAGTCTTGATGTAAGAAGACACAGAGCCTGGCATTTAACTCCGTTTCTGAAGGGAAACACACAGCACAGTTCTCATCCATGAAACACACTCTGCTTTAGAGCAAGAAGCACGCTCTTGCTTTCTCAAGTCTCTAATAAGGCGGGAAACGTGAGTGTGCTCAGAACAAAAGAACCGTGTTTCCTACACACAGGGACCATATCCAGTTCAACTCTGCTTCTGAAACTGATACAAACCACAGGACCTCTATCATACAATGCTATTCAGTTAAGAGCGAGGGAACATGTGAGCTACATGAACGATGTAGCTTCATTTGAGCTGAAAAGTGATTGCTGTTTACCTGAAACGAAGTCTGGCTTGTAGGAAGACACAGAGCTGGGCATTTAACTCCGTTTCTGAAGGGAAAGACACAGCACAGTTCTCATCCATGAAACACACTCTGCTTTAGAGAAAGAAGCACTCTCTTGCTTTGTAGCTTCTCTAATAAGGCGGGAAACGTGTGTGCTTAGACCAAAGAACCGTGTTTCCTACACACACGGACCATATCTAGTTCAACTCTGCTTCTGAAACTGATACAAACCAAAGGTCCTCTAACATCCAATGCTATTCAGTTCAGAGCGAGAAACGTGTGAGCTTCGTGAATGATGTAGCTTCCTTTGAGCTGAAAAGTGAGTGCTTTTACCAGAAACGAAGTCTTGCTTGTAGGAAGACACAGAGCCTGGCAATTAACTCCGTTTCTGAAGGGAAACACACAGCACATTTCTCAGCCATGAAACACACTCTGCTTTAGAGCAAGAAGCACACTCTTGCTTTCTAGAGTCTCTAATAAAGCGGGAAACGTGAGTGTGCTCAGAACTAAAGTACCGTGTTTCCTACACACGGACCACATCTCGTTCTACTTTGCTTCTGAAACACATACAAACAACAGATCCTCTAACATCCAATGCTTTTCAGTTCAGAGAGGGAAACGTGTGAGCTCCGTGAATGATGTAGCTTCCTTTGAGCTGAAAAGTGAGTGCTTTTACCTGAAATGTAGTCTTGATGTAAGAAGACACAGAGCCTGGCATTTAACTCCGTTTCTGAAGGGAAACACACAGCACAGTTCTCATCCATGAAACACACTCTGCTTTAGAGCAAGAAGCAGGCTCTTGCTTTCTCAAGTCTCTAATAAGGCAGGAAACGTGAGTGTGATTAGAACAAAAGAACCGTGTTTCCTACACACACGGACCATTTCTCATTCAACACTGCTTCTGAAACTGATACAAACCACAGGACCTCTAACATCCAATGCTATTCAGTTAAGAGCGAGGGAACGTGTGAGCTTCGTGAACGATGTACCTTCATTTGAGCTGAAAAGTGAGTGCTGTTTACCTGAAACGAAGTCTGGCTTGTAGGAAGACACAGAGCCGGGCATTTAACTCCGTTTCTGAAGGGAAAGACACAGCACAGTTCTCATCCATGAAACACACTCTGCTTTAGAGCAAGAAGCACTCTCTTGCTTCCTCAAGTCTCTAATAAGGCAGGAAACGTGAGTGTGCTTAGAACAAAAGAACCGTGTTTCCTACACACAGACCATATCTAGTTCAACTCTGCTTCTGAAACTGATACAAACCACAGGTCCTCTAACATCCAATGCTTTTCAGTTAAGAGCCAGAAACGTGTGAGCTCCGTGAACGATGTAGCTTCCTTTGAGCTGAAAAGTGAGTGCTTTTACCTGAAACGTAGTCTTGATGTAAGAAGACACAGAGCCTGGAATTTAACTCCGTTTCTGAAGGGAAACACACAGCACAGTTCTCATCCATGAAACACACTCTGCTTTAGAGCAAGAAGCAGGCTCTTGCTTTCTCAAGTCTCTAATAAGTCAGGAAACGTGAGTGTGCTTAGAACAAAAGAACCGTGTTTCCTACACACACGGACCATATCTAGTTCAACTCTGCTTCTGAAACTGACACAAACCACAGGTCCTCTAACGTCCAATGCTATTCAGTTCAGAGCGAGAAACGTGTGAGCTTCTTGAATGATGTAGCTTCCTTTGAGCTGAAAACTGAGTGCTTTTACCAGAAACGAAGTCTTGCTTGTAGGAAGACACAGAGCCTGGCAATTAACTCCGTTTCTGAAGGGAAACACACAGCACATTTCTCAGCCATGAAACACACTCTGCTTTAGAGCAAGAAGCACACTCTTGCTTTCTAGAGTGTCTTTAAAGCGGGAAACGTGAGTGTGCTCAGAACTAAAGTACCGTGTTTCCTACACACGGACCACATCTCGTTCTACTTTGCTTCTGAAACAGATACAAACCAAAGGTCCTCTATCATCCAATGCTTTTCAGTTCAGAGAGGGAAACGTGTGAGCTCCGTGAATGATGTAGCTTCCTTTGAGCTAAAAAGTGAGTTCTTTTACCTGAAACGTAGTCTTGATGTAAGAAGACACAGAGCCTGGCATTTAACTCCGTTTCTGAAGGGAAACACACAGCACAGTTCTCATCCATGAAACACACTCTGCTTTAGAGCAAGAAGCACGCTCTTGCTTTCTCAAGACTCTAATAAGGCGGGAAACGTGAGTGTGCTCAGAAAAAAAGAACCGTGTTTCCTACACACACGGACCATATCCAGTTCAACTCTGCTTCTGAAACTGATACAAACCACAGGACCTCTAACATCCAATGCTATTCAGTTAAGAGCGAGGAACGTGTGAGCTTCGTGAACGATGTAGCTTCATTTGAGCTGAAAAGTGAGTGCTGTTTACCTGAAACGAAGTCTTGCTTGTAGGAAGACACAGATCCTGGCAATTAACTCCGTTTCTGAAGGGAAAGACACAGCACAGTTCTCATCCATGAAACACACTCTGCTTTAGAGCAAGAAGCACTCTCTTGCTTTCTAGCTTCTCTAATAAGGCGGGAAACGTGTGTGCTTAGAACAAAAGAACCGTGTTTCCTACACACACGGACCATATCTAGTTCAACTCTGCTTCTGAAACTGATACAAACCAAAGGTCCTCTAACATCCAATGCTATTCAGTTCAGAGCGAGAAATGTGTGAGCTTCTTGAATGATGTAGCTTCCTTTGAGCTGAAAAGTGAGTGCTTTTACCAGAAACGAAGTCTTGCTTGTAGGAAGACACAGAGCCTGGCAATTAACTCCGTTTCTGAAGGGAAACACACAGCACATTTCTGAGCCATGAAACACACTCTGCTTTAGAGCAAGAAGGACACTCTTGCTTTCTAGAGTCTCTAATAAAGCGGGAAACGTGAGTGTGCTCAGAACTAAAGTACCGTGTTTCCTACACACGGACCACATCTCTTTCTACTTTGCTTCTGAAACAGATACAAACCAAATGTCCTCTATCATCCAATGCTTTTCAGTTCAGAGAGGGAAACGTGTGAGCTCCGTGAATGATGTAGCATCCTTTGAGCTAAAAAGTGAGTGCTTTTACCTGAAACGTAGTCTTGATGTAAGAAGACACAGAGCCTGGCATTTAACTCCGTTTCTGAAGGGAAACACACAGCACAGTTCTCATCCATGAAACACACTCTGCTTTAGAGCAAGAAGCACGCTCTTGCTTTCTCAAGTCTCTAATAAGGCGGGAAACGTGAGTGTGCTCAGAACAAAAGAACCGTGTTTCCTACACACAGGGACCATATCCAGTTCAACTCTGCTTCTGAAACTGATACAAACCACAGGACCTCTATCATACAATGCTATTTAGTTAAGGGCGAGGGAACATGTGAGCTACGTGAACGATGTAGCTTCATTTGAGCTGAAAAGTGATTGCTGTTTACCTGAAACGAAGTCTGGCTTGTAGGAAGACACAGAGCTGGGCATTTAACTCCGTTTCTGAAGGGAAAGACACAGCACAGTTCTCATCCATGAAACACACTCTGCTTTAGAGAAAGAAGCACTCTCTTGCTTTCTAGCTTCTCTAATAAGGCGGGAAACGTGTGTGCTTAGACCAAAGAACCGTGTTTCCTACACACACGGACCATATCTAGTTCAACTCTGCTTCTGAAACTGATACAAACCAAAGGTCCTCTAACATCCAATGCTATTCAGTTCAGAGCGAGAAACGTGTGAGCTTCGTGAATGATGTAGCTTCCTTTGAGCTGAAAAGTGAGTGCTTTTACCAGAAACGAAGTCTTGCTTGTAGGAAGACACAGAGCCTGGCAATTAACTCCGTTTCTGAAGGGAAACACACAGCACATTTCTCAGCCATGAAACACAGTCTGCTTTAGAGCAAGAAGCACACTCTTGCTTTCTAGAGTCTCTAATAAAGCGGGAAACGTGAGTGTGCTCAGAACTAAAGTACCGTGTTTCCTACACACGGACCACATCTCGTTCTACTTTGCTTCTGAAACACATACAAACAACAGATCCTCTAACATCCAATGCTTTTCAGTTCAGAGAGGGAAACGTGTGAGCTCCGTGAATGATGTAGCTTCCTTTGAGCTGAAAAGTGAGTGCTTTTACCTGAAACGTAGTCTTGATGTAAGAAGACACAGAGCCTGGCATTTAACTCCGTTTCTGAAGGGAAACACACAGCACAGTTCTCATCCATGAAACACACTCTGCTTTAGAGCAAGAAGCAGGCTCTTGCTTTCTCAAGTCTCTAATAAGGCAGGAAACGTGAGTGTGATTAGAACAAAAGAACCGTGTTTCCTACACACACGGACCATTTCTCATTCAACACTGCTTCTGAAACTGATACAAACCACAGGACCTCTAACATCCAATGCTATTCAGTTAAGAGCGAGGGAACGTGTGAGCTTCGTGAACGATGTACCTTCATTTGAGCTGAAAAGTGAGTGCTGTTTACCTGAAACGAAGTCTGGCTTGTAGGAAGACACAGAGCCGGGCATTTAACTCCGTTTCTGAAGGGAAAGACACAGCACATTTCTCATCCATGAAACACACTCTGCTTTAGAGCAAGAAGCACTCTCTTGCTTCCTCAAGTCTCTAATAAGGCAGGAAACGTGAGTGTGCTTTGAACAAAAGAACCGTGTTTCCTACACACAGACCATATCTAGTTCAACTCTGCTTCTGAAACTGATACAAACCACAGGTCCTCTAACATCCAATGCTTTTCAGTTAAGAGCCAGAAACGTGTGAGCTCCGTGAACGATGTAGCTTCCTTTGAGCTGAAAAGTGAGTGCTTTTACCTGAAACGTAGTCTTGATGTAAGAAGACACAGAGCCTGGAATTTAACTCCGTTTCTGAAGGGAAACACACAGCACAGTTCTCATCCATGAAACACACTCTGCTTTAGAGCAAGAAGCAGGCTCTTGCTTTCTCAAGTCTCTAATAAGTCAGGAAACGTGAGTGTGCTTATAACAAAAGAACCGTGTTTCCTACACACACGGACCGTATCTAGTTCAACTCTGCTTCTGAAACTGACACAAACCACAGGTCCTCTAACATCCAATGCTATTCAGTTCAGAGCGAGAAACGTGTGAGCTTCTTGAATGATGTAGCTTCCTTTGAGCTGAAAACTGAGTGCTTTTACCAGAAACAAAGTCTTGCTTGTAGGAAGACACAGAGCCTGGCAATTAACTCCATTTCTGAAGGGAAACACACAGCACATTTCTCAGCCATGAAACACACTCTGCTTTAGAGCAAGAAGCACACTCTTGCTTTCTAGAGTGTCTTTAAAGCGGGAAACGTGAGTGTGCTCAGAACTAAAGTACCGTGTTTCCTACACACGGACCACATCTCGTTCTACTTTGCTTCTGAAACAGATACAAACCAAAGGTCCTCTATCATCCAATGCTTTTCAGTTCAGAGAGGGAAACGTGTGAGCTCCGTGAATGATGTAGCTTCCTTTGAGCTAAGAAGTGAGTGCTTTTACCTGAAACGTAGTCTTGATGTAAGAAGACACAGAGCCTGGCATTTAACTCCGTTTCTGAAGGGAAACACACAGCACAGTTCTCATCCATGAAACACACTCTGCTTTAGAGCAAGAAGCATGCTCTTGCTTTCTCAAGTCTCTAATAAGGCGGGAAACGTGAGTGTGCTCAGAACAAAAGAACCGTGTTTCCTACACACAGGGACCATATCCAGTTCAACTCTGCTTCTGAAACTGATACAAACCACAGGACCTCTAACATCCAATGCTATTCAGTTAAGAGCGAGGAACGTGTGAGCTTCGTGAACGATGTAGCTTCATTTGAGCTGAAAAGTGAGTGCTGTTTACCTGAAACGAAGTCTTGCTTGTAGGAAGACACAGATCCTGGCATTTAACTCCGTTTCTGAAGGGAAAGACACAGCACAGTTCTCATCCATGAAACACACTCTGCTTTAGAGCAAGAAGCACTCTCTTGCTTTCTAGCTTCTCTAATAAGGCGGGAAACGTGTGTGCTTAGAACAAAAGAACCGTGTTTCCTACACACACGGACCATATCTAGTTCAACTCTGCTTCTGAAACTGATACAAACCAAAGGTCCTCTAACATCCAATGCTATTCAGTTCAGAGCGAGAAATGTGTGAGCTTCTTGAATGATGTAGCTTCCTTTGAGCTGAAAAGTGAGTGCTTTTACCAGAAACGAAGTCTTGCTTGTAGGAAGACACAGAGCCTGGCAATTAACTCCGTTTCTGAAGGGAAACACACAGCACATTTCTGAGCCATGAAACACACTCTGCTTTAGAGCAAGAAGCACACTCTTGCTTTCTAGAGTCTCTAATAAAGCGGGAAACGTGAGTGTGCTCAGAACTAAAGTACCGTGTTTCCTACACACGGACCACATCTCGTTCTACTTTGCTTCTGAAACAGATACAAACCAAAGGTCCTCTATCATCCAATGCTTTTCAGTTCAGAGAGGGAAACGTGTGAGCTCCGTGAATGATGTAGCTTCCTTTGAGCTAAAAAGTGAGTGCTTTTACCTGAAACGTAGTCTTGATGTAAGAAGACACAGAGCCTGGCATTTAACTCCGTTTCTGAAGGGAAACACACAGCACAGTTCTCATCCATGAAACACACTCTGCTTTAGAGCAAGAAGCACGCCCTTGCTTTCTCAAGTCTATAATAAGGCGGGAAACGTGAGTGTGCTCAGAACAAAAGAACCGTGTTTCCTACACACAGGGACCATATCCAGTTCAACTCTGCTTCTGAAACTGATACAAACCACAGGACCTCTAACATCCAATGCTATTCAGTTAAGAGCGAGGGAACATGTGAGCTACGTGAACGATGTAGCTTCATTTGAGCTGAAAAGTGATTGCTGTTTACCTGAAACGAAGGCTGGCTTGTAGGAAGACACAGAGCTGGGCATTTAACTCCGTTTCTGAAGGGAAAGACACAGCACAGTTCTCATCCATGAAACACACTCTGCTTTAGAGAAAGAAGCACTCTCTTGCTTTCTAGCTTCTCTAATAAGGCGGGAAACGTGTGTGCTTAGACCAAAGAACCGTGTTTCCTACACACACGGACCATATCTAGTTCAACTCTGCTTCTGAAACTGATACAAACCAAAGGTCCTCTAACATCCAATGCTATTCAGTTCAGAGCGAGAAACGTGTGAGCTTCGTGAATGATGTAGCTTCCTTTGAGCTGAAAAGTGAGTGCTTTTACCAGAAACGAAGTCTTGCTTGTAGGAAGACACAGAGCCTGGCAATTAACTCCATTTCTGAAGGGAAACACACAGCACATTTCTCAGCCATGAAACACAGTCTGCTTTAGAGCAAGAAGCACACTCTTGCTTTCTAGAGTCTCTAATAAAGCGGGAAACGTGAGTGTGCTCAGAACTAAAGTACTGTGTTTCCTACACACGGACCACATCTCGTTCTACTTTGCTTCTGAAACACATACAAACAACAGATCCTCTAACATCCAATGCTTTTCAGTTCAGAGAGGGAAACGTGTGAGCTCCGTGAATGATGTAGCTTCCTTTGAGCTGAAAAGTGAGTGCTTTTACCTGAAACGTAGTCTTGATGTAAGAAGACACAGAGCCTGGCATTTAACTCCGTTTCTGAAGGGAAACACACAGCACAGTTCTCATCCATGAAACACACTCTGCTTTAGAGCAAGAAGCAGGCTCTTGCTTTCTCAAGTCTCTAATAAGGCAGGAAACGTGAGTGTGCTTAGAACAAAAGAACCGTGTTTCCTACACACACGGACCATTTCTCATTCAACACTGCTTCTGAAACTGATACAAACCACAGGACCTCTAACATCCAATGCTATTCAGTTAAGAGCGAGGGAACGTGTGAGCTTCGTGAACGATGTACCTTCATTTGAGCTGAAAAGTGGGTGCTGTTTACCTGAAACGAAGTCTGGCTTGTAGGAAGACACAGAGCCGGGCATTTAACTCCGTTTCTGAAGGGAAAGACACAGCACAGTTCTCATCCATGAAACACACTCTGCTTTAGAGCAAGAAGCACTCTCTTGCTTCCTCAAGTCTCTAATAAGGCAGGAAACGTGAGTGTGCTTAGAACAAAAGAACCGTGTTTCCTACACACAGACCATATCTAGTTCAACTCTGCTTCTGAAACTGATTCAAACCAAAGGTCCTCTAACATCCAATGCTTTTCAGTTAAGAGCGAGGAACGTGTGAGCTTCGTGAACGATGTAGCTTCATTTGAGCTGAAAAGTGAGTGCTGTTTACCTGAAACGAAGTCTTGCTTGTAGGAAGACACAGATCCTGGCATTTAACTCCGTTTCTGAAGGGAAAGACACAGCACAGTTCTCATCCATGAAACACACTCTGCTTTAGAGCAAGAAGCACTCTCTTGCTTTCTAGCTTCTCTAATAAGGCGGGAAACGTGTGTGCTTAGAACAAAAGAACCGTGTTTCCTACACACACGGACCATATCTAGTTCAACTCTGCTTCTGAAACTGATACAAACCAAAGGTCCTCTAACATCCAATGCTATTCAGTTCAGAGCGAGAAATGTGTGAGCTTCTTGAATGATGTAGCTTCCTTTGAGCTGAAAAGTGAGTGCTTTTACCAGAAACGAAGTCTTGCTTGTAGGAAGACACAGAGCCTGGCAATTAACTCCGTTTGTGAAGGGAAACACACAGCACATTTCTGAGCCATGAAACACACTCTGCTTTAGAGCAAGAAGGACACTCTTGCTTTCTAGAGTCTCTAATAAAGCGGGAAACGTGAGTGTGCTCAGAACTAAAGTACCGTGTTTCCTACACACGGACCACATCTCTTTCTACTTTGCTTCTGAAACAGATACAAACCAAAGGTCCTCTATCATCCAATGCTTTTCAGTTCAGAGAGGGAAACGTGTGAGCTCCGTGAATGATGTAGCATCCTTTGAGCTAAAAAGTGAGTGCTTTTACCTGAAACGTAGTCTTGATGTAAGAAGACACAGAGCCTGGCATTTAACTCCGTTTCTGAAGGGAAACACACAGCACAGTTCTCATCCATGAAACACACTCTGCTTTAGAGCAAGAAGCACGCTCTTGCTTTCTCAAGTCTCTAATAAGGCGGGAAACGTGAGTGTGCTCAGAACAAAAGAACCGTGTTTCCTACACACAGGGACCATATCCAGTTCAACTCTGCTTCTGAAACTGATACAAACCACAGGACCTCTATCATACAATGCTATTCAGTTAAGAGCGAGGGAACATGTGAGCTACGTGAACGATGTAGCTTCATTTGAGCTGAAAAGTGATTGCTGTTTACCTGAAACGAAGTCTGGCTTGTAGGAAGACACAGAGCTGGGCATTTAACTCCGTTTCTGAAGGGAAAGACACAGCACAGTTCTCATCCATGAAACACACTCTGCTTTAGAGAAAGAAGCACTCTCTTGCTTTCTAGCTTCTCTAATAAGGCGGGAAACGTGTGTGCTTAGACCAAAGAACCGTGTTTCCTACACACACGGACCATATCTAGTTCAACTCTGCTTCTGAAACTGATACAAACCAAAGGTCCTCTAACATCCAATGCTATTCAGTTCAGAGCGAGAAACGTGTGAGCTTCGTGAATGATGTAGCTTCCTTTGAGCTGAAAAGTGAGTGCTTTTACCAGAAACGAAGTCTTGCTTGTAGGAAGACACAGAGCCTGGCAATTAACTCCGTTTCTGAAGGGAAACACACAGCACATTTCTCAGCCATGAAACACAGTCTGCTTTAGAGCAAGAAGCACACTCTTGCTTTCTAGAGTCTCTAATAAAGCGGGAAACGTGAGTGTGCTCAGAACTAAAGTACCGTGTTTCCTACACACGGACCACATCTCGTTCTACTTTGCTTCTGAAACACATACAAACAACAGATCCTCTAACATCCAATGCTTTTCAATTCAGAGAGGGAAACGTGTGAGCTCCGTGAATGATGTAGCTTCCTTTGAGCTGAAAAGTGAGTGCTTTTACCTGAAACGTAGTCTTGATGTAAGAAGACACAGAGCCTGGCATTTAACTCCGTTTCTGAAGGGAAACACACAGCACAGTTCTCATCCATGAAACACACTCTGCTTTAGAGCAAGAAGCAGGCTCTTGCTTTCTCAAGTCTCTAATAAGGCAGGAAACGTGAGTGTGATTAGAACAAAAGAACCGTGTTTCCTACACACACGGACCATTTCTCATTCAACACTGCTTCTGAAACTGATACAAAACACAGGACCTCTAACATCCAATGCTATTCAGTTAAGAGCGAGGGAACGTGTGAGCTTCGTGAACGATGTACCTTCATTTGAGCTGAAAAGTGAGTGCTGTTTACCTGAAACGAAGTCTGGCTTGTAGGAAGACACAGAGCCGGGCATTTAACTCCGTTTCTGAAGGGAAAGACACAGCACATTTCTCATCCATGAAACACACTCTGCTTTAGAGCAAGAGGCACTCTCTTGCTTCCTCAAGTCTCTAATAAGGCAGGAAACGTGAGTGTGCTTTGAACAAAAGAACCGTGTTTCCTACACACAGACCATATCTAGTTCAACTCTGCTTCTGAAACTGATACAAACCACAGGACCTCTAACATCCAATGCTTTTCAGTTAAGAGCCAGAAACGTGTGAGCTCCGTGAATGATGTAGCTTCCTTTGAGCTGAAAAGTGAGTGCTTTTACCTGAAACGTAGTCTTGATGTAAGAAGACACAGAGCCTGGAATTTAACTCCGTTTCTGAAGGGAAACACACAGCACAGTTCTCATCCATGAAACACACTCTGCTTTAGAGCAAGAAGCAGGCTCTTGCTTTCTCAAGTCTCTAATAAGTCAGGAAACGTGAGTGTGCTTATAACAAAAGAACCGTGTTTCCTACACACACGGACCATATCTAGTTCAACTCTGCTTCTGAAACTGACACAAACCACAGGTCCTCTAACATCCAATGCTATTCAGTTCAGAGCGAGAAACGTGTGAGCTTCTTGAATGATGTAGCTTCCTTTGAGCTGAAAAGTGAGTGCTTTTACCAGAAACGAAGTCTTGCTTGTAGGAAGACACAGAGCCTGGCAATTAACTCCATTTCTGAAGGGAAACACACAGCACATTTCTCAGCCATGAAACACACTCTGCTTTAGAGCAAGAAGCACACTCTTGCTTTCTAGAGTGTCTTTAAAGCGGGAAACGTGAGTGTGCTCAGAACTAAAGTACCGTGTTTCCTACACACGGACCACATCTCGTTCTACTTTGCTTCTGAAACAGATACAAACCAAAGGTCCTCTATCATCCAATGCTTTTCAGTTCAGAGAGGGAAACGTGTGAGCTCCGTGAATGATGTAGCTTCCTTTGAGCTAAAAAGTGAGTGCTTTTACCTGAAACGTAGTCTTGATGTAAGAAGACACAGAGCCTGGCATTTAACTCCGTTTCTGAAGGGAAACACACAGCACAGTTCTCATCCATGAAACACACTCTGCTTTAGAGCAAGAAGCACGCTCTTGCTTTCTCAAGTCTCTAATAAGGCGGGAAACGTGAGTGTGCTCAGAACAAAAGAACCGTGTTTCCTACACACAGGGACCATATCCAGTTCAACTCTGCTTCTGAAACTGATACAAACCACAGGACCTCTAACATCCAATGCTATTCAGTTAAGAGCGAGGGAACGTGTGAGCTTCGTGAACGATGTACCTTCATTTGAGCTGAAAAGTGAGTGCTGTTTACCTGAAACGAAGTCTGGCTTGTAGGAAGACACAGAGCCGGGCATTTAACTCCGTTTCTGAAGGGAAAGACACAGCACAGTTCTCATCCATGAAACACACTCTGCTTTAGAGCAAGAAGCACTCTCTTGCTTTCTAGCTTCTCTAATAAGGCGGGAAACGTGTGTGCTTAGACCAAAGAACCGTGTTTCCTACACACACGGACCATATCTAGTTCAACTCTGCTTCTGAAACTGATACAAACCAAAGGTCCTCTAACATCCAATGCTATTCAGTTCAGAGCGAGAAACGTGTGAGCTTCGTGAATGATGTAGCTTCCTTTGAGCTGAAAAGTGAGTGCTTTTACCAGAAACGAAGTCTTGCTTGTAGGAAGACACAGAGCCTGGCAATTAACTCCGTTTCTGAAGGGAAACACACAGCACATTTCTCAGCCATGAAACACAGTCTGCTTTAGAGCAAGAAGCACACTCTTGCTTTCTAGAGTCTCTAATAAAGCGGGAAACGTGAGTGTGCTCAGAACTAAAGTACCGTGTTTCCTACACACGGACCACATCTCGTTCTACTTTGCTTCTGAAACACATACAAACAACAGATCCTCTAACATCCAATGCTTTTCAATTCAGAGAGGGAAACGTGTGAGCTCCGTGAATGATGTAGCTTCCTTTGAGCTGAAAAGTGAGTGCTTTTACCTGAAACGTAGTCTTGATGTAAGAAGACACAGAGCCTGGCATTTAACTCCGTTTCTGAAGGGAAACACACAGCACAGTTCTCATCCATGAAACACACTCTGCTTTAGAGCAAGAAGCAGGCTCTTGCTTTCTCAAGTCTCTAATAAGGCAGGAAACGTGAGTGTGATTAGAACAAAAGAACCGTGTTTCCTACACACACGGACCATTTCTCATTCAACACTGCTTCTGAAACTGATACAAAACACAGGACCTCTAACATCCAATGCTATTCAGTTAAGAGCGAGGGAACGTGTGAGCTTCGTGAACGATGTACCTTCATTTGAGCTGAAAAGTGAGTGCTGTTTACCTGAAACGAAGTCTGGCTTGTAGGAAGACACAGAGCCGGGCATTTAACTCCGTTTCTGAAGGGAAAGACACAGCACATTTCTCATCCATGAAACACACTCTGCTTTAGAGCAAGAGGCACTCTCTTGCTTCCTCAAGTCTCTAATAAGGCAGGAAACGTGAGTGTGCTTTGAACAAAAGAACCGTGTTTCCTACACACAGACCATATCTAGTTCAACTCTGCTTCTGAAACTGATACAAACCACAGGACCTCTAACATCCAATGCTTTTCAGTTAAGAGCCAGAAACGTGTGAGCTCCGTGAATGATGTAGCTTCCTTTGAGCTGAAAAGTGAGTGCTTTTACCTGAAACGTAGTCTTGATGTAAGAAGACACAGAGCCTGGAATTTAACTCCGTTTCTGAAGGGAAACACACAGCACAGTTCTCATCCATGAAACACACTCTGCTTTAGAGCAAGAAGCAGGCTCTTGCTTTCTCAAGTCTCTAATAAGTCAGGAAACGTGAGTGTGCTTATAACAAAAGAACCGTGTTTCCTACACACACGGACCATATCTAGTTCAACTCTGCTTCTGAAACTGACACAAACCACAGGTCCTCTAACATCCAATGCTATTCAGTTCAGAGCGAGAAACGTGTGAGCTTCTTGAATGATGTAGCTTCCTTTGAGCTGAAAAGTGAGTGCTTTTACCAGAAACGAAGTCTTGCTTGTAGGAAGACACAGAGCCTGGCAATTAACTCCATTTCTGAAGGGAAACACACAGCACATTTCTCAGCCATGAAACACACTCTGCTTTAGAGCAAGAAGCACACTCTTGCTTTCTAGAGTGTCTTTAAAGCGGGAAACGTGAGTGTGCTCAGAACTAAAGTACCGTGTTTCCTACACACGGACCACATCTCGTTCTACTTTGCTTCTGAAACAGATACAAACCAAAGGTCCTCTATCATCCAATGCTTTTCAGTTCAGAGAGGGAAACGTGTGAGCTCCGTGAATGATGTAGCTTCCTTTGAGCTAAAAAGTGAGTGCTTTTACCTGAAACGCAGTCTTGATGTAAGAAGACACAGAGCCTGGCATTTAACTCCGTTTCTGAAGGGAAACACACAGCACAGTTCTCATCCATGAAACACACTCTGCTTTAGAGCAAGAAGCACGCTCTTGCTTTCTCAAGTCTCTAATAAGGCGGGAAACGTGAGTGTGCTCAGAACAAAAGAACCGTGTTTCCTACACACAGGGACCATATCCAGTTCAACTCTGCTTCTGAAACTGATACAAACCACAGGACCTCTAACATCCAATGCTATTCAGTTAAGAGCGAGGGAACGTGTGAGCTTCGTGAACGATGTACCTTCATTTGAGCTGAAAAGTGAGTGCTGTTTACCTGAAACGAAGTCTGGCTTGTAGGAAGACACAGAGCCGGGCATTTAACTCCGTTTCTGAAGGGAAAGACACAGCACAGTTCTCATCCATGAAACACACTCTGCTTTAGAGCAAGAAGCACTCTCTTGCTTCCTCAAGTCTCTAATAAGGCAGGAAACGTGAGTGTGCTTAGAACAAAAGAACCGTGTTTCCTACACACAGACCATATCTAGTTCAACTCTGCTTCTGAAACTGATACAAACCAAAGGTCCTCTAACATCCAATGCTTTTCAGTTAAGAGCGAGGAACGTGTGAGCTTCGTGAACGATGTAGCTTCATTTGAGCTGAAAAGTGAGTGCTGTTTACCTGAAACGAAGTCTTGCTTGTAGGAAGACACAGATCCTGGCATTTAACTCCGTTTCTGAAGGGAAAGACACAGCACAGTTCTCATCCATGAAACACACTCTGCTTTAGAGCAAGAAGCACTCTCTTGCTTTCTAGCTTCTCTAATAAGGCGGGAAACGTGTGTGCTTAGAACAAAAGAACCGTGTTTCCTACACACACGGACCATATCTAGTTCAACTCTGCTTCTGAAACTGATACAAACCAAAGGTCCTCTAACATCCAATGTTATTCAGTTCAGAGCGAGAAATGTGTGAGCTTCTTGAATGATGTAGCTTCCTTTGAGCTGAAAAGTGAGTGCTTTTACCAGAAACGAAGTCTTGCTTGTAGGAAGACACAGAGCATGGCAATTAACTCCGTTTGTGAAGGGAAACACACAGCACATTTCTGAGCCATGAAACACACTCTGCTTTAGAGCAAGAAGCACACTCTTGCTTTCTAGAGTCTCTAATAAAGCGGGAAACGTGAGTGTGCTCAGAACTAAAGTACCGTGTTTCCTACACACGGACCACATCTCGTTCTACTTTGCTTCTGAAACAGATACAAACCAAAGGTCCTCTATCATCCAATGCTTTTCAGTTCAGAGAGGGAAACGTGTGAGCTCCGTGAATGATGTAGCTTCCTTTGAGCTGAAAAGTGAGTGCTTTTACCTGAAACGTAGTCTTGATGTAAGAAGACACAGAGCCTGGCATTTAACTCCGTTTCTGAAGGGAAACACACAGCACAGTTCTCATCCATGAAACACACTCTGCTTTAGAGCAAGAAGCACGCCCTTGCTTTCTCAAGTCTCTAATAAGGCGGGAAACGTGAGTGTGCTCAGAACAAAAGAACCGTGTTTCCTACACACAGGGACCATTTCTCATTCAACTCTGCTTCTGAAACTGATACAAACCACAGGACCTCTAACATCCAATGCTATTCAGTTAAGAGCGAGGGAACATGTGAGCTACGTGAACGATGAAGCTTCATTTGAGCTGAAAAGTGATTGCTGTTTACCTGAAACGAAGTCTGGCTTGTAGGAAGACACAGAGCTGGGCATTTAACTCCGTTTCTGAAGGGAAAGACACAGCACAGTTCTCATCCATGAAACACACTCTGCTTTAGAGAAAGAAGCACTCTCTTGCTTTCTAGCTTCTCTAATAAGGCGGGAAACGTGTGTGCTTAGACCAAAGAACCGTGTTTCCTACACACACGGACCATATCTAGTTCAACTCTGCTTCTGAAACTGATACAAACCAAAGGTCCTCTAACATCCAATGCCATTCAGTTCAGAGCGAGAAACGTGTGAGCTTCGTGAATGATGTAGCTTCCTTTGAGCTGAAAAGTGAGTGCTTTTACCAGAAACGAAGTCTTGCTTGTAGGAAGACACAGAGCCTGGCAATTAACTCCATTTCTGAAGGGAAACACACAGCACATTTCTCAGCCATGAAACACAGTCTGCTTTAGAGCAAGAAGCACACTCTTGCTTTCTAGAGTCTCTAATAAAGCGGGAAACGTGAGTGTGCTCAGAACTAAAGTACTGTGTTTCCTACACACGGACCACATCTCGTTCTACTTTGCTTCTGAAACACATACAAACAACAGATCCTCTAACATCCAATGCTTTTCAGTTCAGAGAGGGAAACGTGTGAGCTCTGTGAATGATGTAGCTTCCTTTGAGCTGAAAAGTGAGTGCTTTTACCTGAAACGTAGTCTTGATGTAAGAAGACACAGAGCCTGGCATTTAACTCCGTTTCTGAAGGGAAACACACAGCACAGTTCTCATCCATGAAACACACTCTGCTTTAGAGCAAGAAGCAGGCTCTTGCTTTCTCAAGTCTCTAATAAGGCAGGAAACGTGAGTGTGCTTAGAACAAAAGAACCGTGTTTCCTACACACACGGACCATTTCTCATTCAACACTGCTTCTGAAACTGATACAAACCACAGGACCTCTAACATCCAATGCTATTCAGTTAAGAGCGAGGGAACGTGTGAGCTTCGTGAACGATGTACCTTCATTTGAGCTGAAAAGTGAGTGCTGTTTACCTGAAACGAAGTCTGGCTTGTAGGAAGACACAGAGCCGGGCATTTAACTCCGTTTCTGAAGGGAAAGACACAGCACAGTTCTCATCCATGAAACACACTCTGCTTTAGAGCAAGAAGCACTCTCTTGCTTCCTCAAGTCTCTAATAAGGCAGGAAACGTGAGTGTGCTTAGAACAAAAGAACCGTGTTTCCTACACACAGACAATATCTAGTTCAACTCTGCTTCTGAAACTGATACAAACCAAAGGTCCTCTAACATCCAATGCTTTTCAGTTAAGAGCCAGAAACGTGTGAGCTCCGTGAATGATGTAGCTTCCTTTGAGCTGAAAAGTGAGTGCTTTTACCTGAAACGTAGTCTTGATGTAAGAAGACACAGAGCCTGGGATTTAACTCCGTTTCTGAAGGGAAACACACAGCACAGTTCTCATCCATGAAACACACTCTGCTTTAGAGCAAGAAGCAGGCTCTTGCTTTCTCAAGTCTCTAATAAGTCAGGAAACGTGAGTGTGCTTAGAACAAAAGAACCGTGTTTCCTACACACACGGACCATATCTAGTTCAACTCTGCTTCTGAAACTGATACAAACCAAAGGTCCTCTAACATCCAATGCTTTTCAGTTCATAGAGGGAAACGTGTGAGCTCCGTGAATGATGTAGCTTCCTTTGAGCTGAAAAGTGAGTGCTTTTACCTGAAACGTAGTCTTGATGTAAGAAGACACAGAGCCTGGCATTTAACTCCGTTTCTGAAGGGAAACAGACAGCACAGTTCTCATCCATGAAACACACTCTGCTTTAGAGCAAGAAGCAGGCTCTTGCTTTCTCAAGTCTCTAATAAGGCAGGAAACATGAGTGTGCTTAGAACAAAAGAACCGTGTTTCCTACACACACGGACCATTTCTCATTCAACACTGCTTCTGAAACTGATACAAACCACAGGACCTCTAACATCCAATGCTATTCAGTTAAGAGCGAGGGAACGTGTGAGCTTCGTGAACGATGTAGCTTCATTTGAGCTGAAAAGTGAGTGCTCTTTACCTGAAAGGAAGTCTGGCTTGTAGGAAGACACAGAGCCGGGCATTTAACTCCGTTTCTGAAGGGAAAGACACAGCACAGTTCTCATCCATGAAACACACTCTGCTTTAGAGCAAGAAGCACTCTCTTGCTTCCTCAAGTCTCTAATAAGGCAGGAAACGTGAGTGTGCTTAGAACAAAAGAACCGTGTTTCCTACACACACGGACCATATCTAGTTCAACTCTGCTTCTGAAACTGACACAAACCACAGGTACTCTATCATCCAATGCTTTTCAGTTACCAGCGAGAAACGTGTGAGCTTTGTGAACGATGTAGCTTCCTTGAGCTGAAAAGTGAGTGCGTTTACCTAAAACGAAATCTTGCTTGTAGGAAGACACAGAGCCTGGCAATTAACTCCGATTCTGAAGGGAAACACACAGCACAGTTCTCATCCATGAAAGACACTCTTCTTTAGAGCAAGAAGCACTCTCTTGCTTTCTCAAGTCTCTAATAAGGCGGGAAACGTGAGTGTGCTCAGAACAAAAGAACCGTGTTTCCTACACACAGGGACCATATCCAGTTCAACTCTGCTTCTGAAACTGATACAAACCAAAGGTCCTCTAACATCCAATGCTTCAGTTCAGAGCGAGAAACGTGTGAGCTCCGTGAATGATGTAGCTTCCTTTGAGCTAAAAAGTGAGTGCTTTTACCTGAAACGTAGTCTTGATGTAAGAAGACACAGAGCCTGGCATTTAACTCCATTTCTGAAGGGAAACAGACAGGACAGTTCTCATCCATGAAACACACTCTGCTTTAGAGCAAGAAGCACGCTCTTGCTTTCTCAAGTCTCTAATAAGGCGGGAAACGTGAGTGTGCTCAGAACAAAAGAACCGTGTTTCCTACACACAGGGACCATATCCAGTTCAACTCTGCTTCTGAAACTGATACAAACCACAAGACCTCTAACATCCAATGCTATTCAGTTAAGAGCGAGGGAACGTGTGAGCTACGTGAACGATGTAGCTTCATTTGAGCTGAAAAGTGATTGCTGTTTACCTGAAACGAAGTCTGGCTTGTAGGAAGACACAGACCCGGGCATTTAACTCCGTTTCTGAAGGGAAAGACACAGCACAGTTCTCATCCATGAAACACACTCTGCTTTAGAGAAAGAAGCACTCTCTTGCTTTCTAGCTTCTCTAATAAGGCGGGAAACTTGTGTGCTTAGAACAAAAGAACCGTGTTTCCCACACACAGGGACCATTTCTCATTCAACACTGATTCTGAAACTGATAAAAACCACAGGTCCTCTAACATCCAATGCTTTTCAGTTCAGAGAGGGAAACGTGTGAGCTCCGTGAATGATGTAGCTTCCTTTGAGCTGAAAAGTGAGTGCTTTTACCTGAAACGTAGTCTTGATGTAAGAAGACACAGAGCCTGGAATTTAACTCCGTTTCTGAAGGGAAACACACAGCACAGTTCTCATCCATGAAACACACTCTGCTTTAGAGCAAGAAGCAGGCTCTTGCTTTCTCAAGTCTCTAATAAGGCAGGAATCGTGTGTGTTCTTAAAACAAAAGAACCGTGTTTCCTACACACAGGGACCATTTCTCATTCAACACTGCTTCTGAAACTGATAAAAACCACAGGACCTCTAACATCCAATGCTTTTCAGTTAAGAGCAAGAAATGAGTGAGCTTCGTGAACAATGTTGCTTCGTTTGAGCTTAAAAGAGAGTGCGTTTACCTGAAAGAAGTCTTGCTTGTAGGAAGACACAGAGCCTGGCATTTAACTCCGTTTCTGAAGGGAAACACACAGCACAGTTCTCATCCATGAAACACACTCTGCTTTAGAGCAAGAAGCACTCTCTTGCTATGTCAAGTCTTAAATAAGGCAGGAAACGTGAGTGTGCTCAGAACAAAAGAACCGTGTTTCCTACACACACGGACCATATCTAGTTCAACTCTGCTTCTGAAACGGATACAAACCAAAGGTCCTCTAACATCCAATGCTTTTCAGTTCATAGAGGGAAACGTGTGAGCTCCGTGAATGATGTAGCTTCCTTTGAGCTGAAAAGTGAGTGCTTTTACCTGAAACGTAGTCTTGATGTAAGAAGACACAGAGCCTGGCATTTAACTCCGTTTCTGAAGGGAAACAGACAGCACAGTTCTCATCCATGAAACACACTCTGCTTTAGAGCAAGAAGCAGGCTCTTGCTTTCTCAAGTCTCTAATAAGGCAGGAAACATGAGTGTGCTTAGAACAAAAGAATCGTGTTTCCTACACACACGGACCATTTCTCATTCAACACATTCCTCTGAAACTGGTACAAACCACAGGTCCTCTAACATCCAATCCTATTCAGTTAAGAGCGAGGAACGTGTGAGCTTCATGAACGATGTAGCTTCCTTTGAGCTGAAAAGTGTGTGCTGTTTACCTGAAACGAAGTCTTGCTTGTAGGAAGACACAGATCCTGGCATTTAACTCCGTTTCTGAAGGGAAAGACACAGCACAGTTCTCATCCATGAAACACACTCTGCTTTAGAGCAAGAAGCACTCTCTTGCTTCCTCAAGTCTCTAATAAGGCAGGAAACGTGAGTGTGCTTAGAACAAAAGAACCGTGTTTCCTACACACACGGTCCATATCTAGTTCAACTCTGCTTCTGAAACTGACACAAACCACAGGTCCTCTATCATCCAATGCTTTTCAGTTAAGAGCGAGAAACATGTGAGCTTTGTGAACGAGGTAGCTTCCTTGAGCTGAAAAGTGAGTGCGTTTACCTGAAATGAAATCTTGCTTGTAGGAAGACACAGAGCCTGGCAATTAACTCCGATTCTGAAGGGAAACATACAGCACAGTTCTCATCCATGAAAGACACTCTTCTTTAGAGCAAGAAGCACTCTCTTGCTTTCTCAAGTCTCTAATAAGGCGGGAAACGTGAGTGTGCTCAGAACAAAAGAACCGTGTTTCCTACACACAGGGACCATATCCAGTTCAACTCTGCTTCTGAAACTGATACTAACCTGAGGTCCTCTAACATCCAATGCTATTCAGTTAAGAGCGAGGAACGTGTGAGCTTCGTGAACGATGTAGCTTCCTTTGAGCTGAAAAGTGAGTGCTGTTTACCTGAAACGAAGTCTTGCTTGTAGGAAGACACAGATCCTGGCATTTAACTCCGTTTCTGAAAGGAAAGACACAGCACAGTTCTCATCCATGAAACACACTCTGCTTTAGAGCAAGAAGCACTCTCTTGCTTTCTAGCTTCTCTAATAAGGCGGGAAACGTGTGTGCTTAGAACAAAAGAACCGTGTTTCCCACACACAGGGAACATTTCTCATTCAACACTGCTTCTGAAACTGATAAAAACCACAGGTCCTCTAACATCCAATGCTTTTCAGTTCAGAGAGGGAAACGTGTGAGTTCCGTGAATGATGTAGCTTCCTTTGAGCTGAAAAGTGAGTTCGTTTACCTGAAACGAAGTCTTGCTTGTAGGAAGACACAGAGCCGGGCATTTAACTCCGTTTCTGAAGGGAAAGACACAGCACAGTTCTCATCCATGAAACACACTCTGCTTTAGAGCAAGAAGCAATCTCTTGCTTCCTCAAGTCTCTAATAAGGCAGGAAACGTGAGTGTGCTTAGAACAAAAGAACCGTGTTTCCCACACACAGGGACCATATCCAGTTCAACTCTGCTTCTGAAACTGATACAAACCACAGGTCCTCTAACATCCAATGCTATTCAGTTATGAGCGACGAACGTGTGAGCTTCGTGAACAATGTAGCTTGGTTTGAGCTAAAAAGTGAGTGCTGTTTACCTGAAACGAAGTCTGGCTTGTAGGAAGACACAGAGCCGGGCATTTAACTCCGTTTCTGAAGGGAAACACACAGCACAGTTCTCATCCATGAAACACACTCTGCTTTAGAGCAAGAAGCACTCCCTTGCTTTCTCAAGTCTCTAATAAAGCAGGAAACGTGAGTGTGCTTAGAGGAAAAGAACCGTTTTTCCTACACACACGGACGATATCTAGTTCAACTCTGCTTCTGAAACTGATACACCACAGGTCCTCCTACATCCAATGCTTTTCAGTTAAGAGGGAGAAACTTGTGAGCTTCGTTAAAGATGTAGCTTCCTTTGAGCTGAAAAGTGAGTGCATTTACCTGAAACGAAGTCTTGCTTTAGGAAGACCCAGAGCCTGGCATTTAACTCCGTTTCTGAAGGGAAACACACAGCACAGTTCTCATCTATGAAACACACTCTGCTTTAGAGCAAGAAGCACTCTATTGCTTTCTAGCGTCCATAATAAGGCTGGAAACGTGAGTGTGCTCAAACCAAAAAACCGTGTTTCCTACACACAGGGACCACATCTCGTTCTACTTTGCATCTGAAACTGATACAAACAACAGGTCCTCTAACATCCAATGCTTTTCAGTTCAGAGAGGGAAACGTGTGAGCTCCGTGAATGATGTAGCTTCCTTTGAGCTGAAAAGTGAGTGTGTTTATCAGAAATGAAGTCTTGCTTGTAGGAAGACACAGAGCCTGGCATTTAACTCCGTGTCTGAAGGGAAAGACACAGCACAGTTCTCATCCATGAAACACACTCTGCTTTAGAGCAAGAAGCACCCTCTTGCTTCCTCAAGTCTCTAAAAAGGCAGGAAACGTGAGTGTGCTTAGAACAAAAGAACCGTGTTTCCTACACACGGACCATATCTAGTTCAACTCTGCTTCTGAAATTGATACAAACCACAGGTCCTCTAACATCCAATGCTATTCAGGTAAGAGCTAGAAACGTGTGAGCTTCGTGAACGATGTAGCTTCATTTGAGCTGAAAAGTCTGTGCTGTTTACCTGAAACGAAGTCTTGCTTGTAGGAAGACACAGATCCTGGCATTTTAACTCAGTTTCTGAAGGGAAAGACACAGCACAGTTCTCATCCATGAAACACACTCTGCTTTAGAGCAAGAAGCACTCTATTGCTTTCTAGCGTGTCTAACAAGGCGGGAAAAGTGAGTGTGCTCAGAACTAAAGAACCGTCTTTCTTCCACAAGCGGACCATATCTAGTTCAACTCTGCTTCTGAAACTGATACAAACCACAGGTCCTCTAACATCCAATGCTTTTCAGTTCAGAGGGGGAAACGTGTGAGCTCCGTGAAAGATGTAGCTTCCTTTGAGTTGAAAAGTGCGTGCGTTTACCTGAAACGTAGTCTTGCTTGTAGGAAGACACAGAGCCTGGCATTTAACTCCGTTTCTGAAGGGAAACACACAACACAGTTCTCATCCATGAAACACACTCTTCTTTAGAGCAAGAAGCAATCTCTTGCTTTCTCAAGTCTCTAATAAGACCGGAAAAGTGTGTGTGCTCAGAACAAATAACCGTGTTTCCTACACACACGGACCATATCTAGTTCAACTCTGCTTCTGAAACTGATACAAACTACAAGTCCTCTAACATCCAATCCTTTTCAGTTAAGAGCGAGTAACGTGTGAGCTTCGTGAATGATGTAGCTTCCTTTGAGCTGAAAAGTGAGTGTGTTTACCTGATACGAAGTCTTGCTTGTAGGAAGACACAGAGCCTGGCAATTAACTCCGATTCTGAAGGGAAACACACAGCACAGTTCTCATCCATGAAACACACTCTCCTTTAGAGCAAGAAGCACTCTCTTGCTTTCTCAAGTCTCTAATAAGGCGGGAAACGTGAGTGTGCTCAGAACAAAAGAACCGTGCTTCCAACACACAGGGACCATATCCAGTTCAACTCTGCTTCTGAAACTGATACAAACCACAGGTCCTCTAACATCCAATGATATTCATTTAAGAGCGAGGAACGTGTGAGCTTCGTGAACGATGTAGCTTTCTTTGAGCTGAAAAGTGAGTGCTGTTTACCTGAAACGAAGTCTGGCTTGTAGGAAGACACAGAGCCGGGCATTTAACCCCGTTTCTGAAGGGAAACACACAGCACAGTACTCATCCATGAAACACACTCTGCTTTAGAGCAAGAAGCACTCTCTTGCTTCCTCAAGTATCTAATAAGGCAGGAAACGTGAGTGTGCTTAGAACAAAAGAACCGTGTTTCCCACACACGGACAATATCTAGTTCAACTCTGCTTCTGAAACTGATACAAACCACAGGTCCTCTAACATCCAATGCTTTTCAGTTAAGAGCGAGAAACGTGTGAGCTTCGTGAACAATGTAGCTTCCTTGACCTGAAAAGTGAGTGCGTTTACCTGAAACGAAATCTTGCTTGTAGGAAGACACACAGCCTGGCAATTAACTCCGATTCTGAAGGGCAACACACAGCAGAGTTCTCATCCATGAAACACACTCTGCTTTAGAGCAAGAAGCACTCTCTTGCTTTCTCAAGTCTCTAATAAGGCGGGAAACGTGAGTGTGCTCAGAACAAAAGAACCGTATTTCCTACACACAGGGATCATATCCAGTTCAACTCTGCTTCTGAAACTGATACAAACCACAGGTCCTCTAACATCCAATGCTATTCAGTTATGAGCGAGGAACGTGTGAGCTTCTGAACGATGTAGCTTCATTTGAGCTGAAAAGTGAGTGCTGTTTACCTGAAACGAAGTCTTGCTTGTAGGAAGACACAGATCCTGGCATTTAACTCAGTTTCTGAAGGGAAAGACACAGCACAGTTCTCATCCATGAAACACACTATGCTTTAGAGCAAGAAGCACTCTCTTGCTTACTAGCTTCTCTAATAAGGCAGGAAACGTGTGTGCTTAGAACAAAAGAACCGTGTTTCCTACACACACGAACCATATCTAGTTCAACTCTGCTTCTGAAACTGATACAAACCAAAGGTCCTCTAACATCCAATGCTATTCAGTTCAGAGCGAGAAACGTGTGATCTACGTGAACAATGTAGCTTCCTTTGAGCTGAAAAGTGAGTGCTTTTACCAGAAACAAAGTCTTGCTTGTAGGAAGACACAGAGCCAGGCTTTTAACTCCGTTTCTGAAGGGAAACACACAGCACATTTCTCAGCCATGAAACACACTCTGCTTTAGAGCAAGAAGCACAGTCTTGCTTTCTAGAGTCTCTAATAAAGCGGGAAACGTGTGTGTGCTCAGAACTAAAGAACCGTGTTTCCTACACACACGGACCACATCTCATTTTACTTTGCTTCTGAAACTGATACAACCACAGGTCCTCTAACATCCAATGCTTTTCAGTTCAGAGGGGGAAACGTGTGAGCTCCGTGAAAGATGTAGCTTCCCTTGAGCTGAAAAGTAAGTACGTTTACGTAAAATGAAGTCTTGTTTGTAGGAAGACACAGAGCCTGGCATTTAACTCCGTTTCTGAAGGGAAACACACAGCACAGTTCTCATCCATGAAACACACTCTGCTTTAGAGCAAGAAGCAGGCTCTTGCTTTCTCAAGTCTCTAATAAGGCAGGAAACGTGAGTGTGCTTAGAACAAATGAACCGTGTTTCCTACACACACGGATCATATCTAGTTCAACTCTACTTCTGAAACTGATACAAACCACAGGTCCTCTAACATCCAATGCTATTCAGTTAAGAGCTAGAAACGTGTGAGCTTCGTGAACGATGTAGCTTCCTTTGAGCTGAAAAGTGAGTGTCTTTACCTGAAACGAAGTCTTGCTTGTAGGAAGACACAGAGCCTGGCATTTAACTCTGTTTCTGAAGGGAAACACACAGCACAGTTCTCATCCATGAAACACACTCTGCTTTAGAGCAAGAAGCACTCCCTTGCTTTCTCAAGTCTCTAATAAAGCAGGAAACGTGAGTGTGCTTAGAGGAAAAGAACCGTTTTTCCTACACACACGGACGATATCTAGTTCAACTCTGCTTCTGAAACTGATACACCACAGGTCCTCCTACATCCAATGCTTTTCAGTTAAGAGGGAGAAACTTGTGAGCTTCGTTAAAGATGTAGCTTCCTTTGAGCTGAAAAGTGAGTGCATTTACCTGAAACGAAGTCTTGCTTTAGGAAGACCCAGAGCCTGGCATTTAACTCCGTTTCTGAAGGGAAACACACAGCACAGTTCTCATCTATGAAACACACTCTGCTTTAGAGCAAGAAGCACTCTATTGCTTTCTAGCGTCCATAATAAGGCTGGAAACGTGAGTGTGCTCAAACCAAAAAACCGTGTTTCCTACACACAGGGATCACGTCTCGTTCTACTTTGCATCTGAAACTGATACAAACAACAGGTCCTCTAACATCCAATGCTTTTCAGTTCAGAGAGGGAAACGTGTGAGCTCCGTGAATGATGTAGCTTCCTTTGAGCTGAAAAGAGAGTGCGTTTACCAGAAACCAATTCTTGCTTGTAGGAAGACACAGAGCCTGACATTTAACTCTGCTTCTGAAGGGAAACACCAGCACAGTTCTTATCCATGAAACACAGTCTGCTTTAGAGCAAGAAGCACGCTCTTGCTTTCTAGATTCTCTAATAAGGCGGGAAACGTGAGTGTGCTCAGAACAAAAGAACCGTGTTTCCTACACACACGGACCATATCTAGTTCAACTCTGCTTCTGATACTGATACAAACCACAGGTCCTTTAACATCCAATGCTTGTCAGTTAAGAGCGAGTAACCAGTGAGCTTCGTGAATGATGTAGCTTCCTTTGAGCTGAAATGTGAGTGTGTTTACCTGAAACGAAGTCTTGCTTGTAGGAAGACACAGAGCCAGGCTTTTAACTCCGTTTCTGAAGGGAAACACACAGCACAGTTCTCATCCATGAAACACATTCTGCTTTAGAGCAAGAAGCACAGTCTTGCTTTCTAGAGTATCTAATAAAGCAGGGAACATGTGTGTGCTCAGAACTAAAGAACCGTGTTTCCTACACACACGGACCCTATCTCATTCTACTTTGCTTCTGAAACTGATACAACCGCAGGTCCTCTAACATCCAATGCTTTTCAGTTCAGAGGGGGAAACGTGTGAGCTCCGTGAAAGATGTAGCTTCCTTTGAGTTGAAAAGTGTGTGCGTTTACTTGAAACGTAGTCTTGCTTGTAGGACGACACAGAGCCTGGCATTTAACACCGTTTCTGAAGGGAAACACACAGCACAGTTCTGATCCATGAAACACACTCTTCTTTAGAGCAAGAAGCACGCTATTGCTTTCTAGATTCTCTAATAAGGCAGGAAACATGAGTGTGCTCAGAACAATAGAACTGGGTTTCCTACACACACCTACCATGTCTAATTGAAATCTACTTCTGAAACTGATACAAACCTCAGGTCCTCTAACATCCAATGCTTTTCAGTTCACAGCGAATAACGTGTGAGCTTCGTGAACGATGTAGCTTCTTTTGAGCTGAAAAGTGAGTGTGTTTACCAGAAACGAAGTCTTGCTTGTAGGAAGAAACAGAGCCTGGCATTTAACTCCGTTTCTGAAGGGAAACACACAGCACAGTTCTCATCCATGAAACACACTCTGCTTTAGACCAAGAAGCAGGCTCTTGCTTTCTCAAGTCTTTCATAAGGCAGGAAACGTGAGTGTGCTTAGAACAAAAGAACCGTGTTTCCTACACACACGGAACATTTCTCGTTCAACACTGCTTCTGACACTGATACAAACCACAGGTCCTCTAACATCCAATGCTTTTCAGTTATGAACAAGAAACGTGTGAGCTTCGTGAACGATGTAGCTTCCCTTGAGCTGAAAAGTAAGTACGTTTACCTAAAACGAAGTCTTGCTTGTAGGAAGACACAGAGTCTGGCATTTAACTCCATTTCTGAAGGGAAACACACAGCACAGTTCTCATCCATGAAACACACTCTTTTTTAGAGCAAGAAGCACTCTCTTGCTTTGTCAAGTCTCTAATAAGGCCGGAAACGTGAGTGTGCTCAGAACAAATAACCGTGTTTCCTACACACACGGACCATATCTAGTTCAACTCTGCTTCTGAAACTGATACAAACCACAGGTCCTCTAACATCCAATGCTTTTCAGTTAAAGAGCGAGAAACGTGTGAGCTTCGTGAATGATGTAGCTTCCTTTGAGCTAAAAAGTGAGTGTGTTTACCAGAAACGAAGTCTTGCTTGTAGGAATTCACATGGCCTGGCATTTAACTCCGTTTCTGAAGGGAAACACACAGCACAGTTCTCATCCATGAAACACACTCTGCTTTAGAGCAAGAAGCACTCTCTTGCTTTCTCAAGTCTCTAATAAGGCGGGAAATGTGAGTGTGCTCAGAACAAAAGAACCGTGTTACCTACACACAGGGACCATATCCAGTTCAACTCTGCTTCTGAAACTGATACAACCACAGGTCCTCTAACATCCAATGCTTTTCAGTTCAGAGGGGGAAACGTGTGAGCTACGTGAAAGATGTAGCTTCCCTTGAGCTGAAAAGTAAGTACGTTTACCTAAAATGAAGTCTTGCTTGTAGGAAGACACAGAGCCTGGCATTTAACTCCGTTTCTGAAGGGAAACACACAGCACAGTTCTCATCCATGAAACACACTCTGCTTTAGAGCAAGAAGCAGGCTCTTGCTTTCTCAAGTCTCTAATAAGGCAGGAAACGTGAGTGTGCTTACAACAAAAGAACCGTGTTTCCTTCACACACGGACCATTTCTCATTCAACACTGCTTCTGAAACTGATACAAACCACAGGACCTCTAACATCCAATGCTTTTCAGTTAAGAGCCAGAAACGAGTGAGCTTCGTTAAAGATGTAGCTTCCTTTGAGCTGAAAAGAGAGTGCGTTTACCAGAAACCAATTCTTGCTTGTAGGAAGACACAGAGCCTGACATTTAACTCTGCTTCTGAAGGGAAACACCAGCACAGTTCTTATCCATGAAACACAGTCTGCTTTAGAGCAAGAAGCACGCTCTTGCTTTCTAGATTCTCTAATAAGGCGGGAAACGTGTGTGTGCTCAGAACAAAAGAACCGTGTTTCCTACACACACGGACCATATCTAGTTCAACTCTGCTTCTGATACTGATACAAACCACAGGTCCTTTAACATCCAATGCTTGTCAGTTAAGAGCGAGTAACGAGTGAGCTTCGTGAATGATGTAGCTTCCTTTGAGCTGAAATGTGAGTGTGTTTTCCTGAAACGAAGTCTTGCTTGTAGGAAGACACAGAGCCAGGCTTTTAATATCCGTTTCTGAAGGGAAACACAGCACAGTTCTCATCCATGAAACACACTCTGCTTTAGAGCAAGAAGCACTCTCTTGCTTTCTCAAGTCTCTAATAAGGCGGGAAACGTGAGTGTGCTCAGAACAAAAGAACCGTGTTTCCTACACACAGGGACCATATCCAGTTCAACTCTGCTTCTGAAACTGATACAAACCACAGGTCCTCTAACATCCAATGATATTCATTTAAGAGCGAGGAACGTGTGAGCTTCGTGAACGATGTAGCTTTGTTTGAGCTGAAAAGTGAGTGCTGTTTACCTGAAGCGAAGTCTGGCTTGTAGGAAGACACCGAGCCGGGCATTTAACCCCGTTTCTGAAGGGAAGCACACAGCACAGTACTCATCCATGAAACACACTCTGCTTTAGAGCAAGAAGCACTCTCTTGCTTCCTCAAGTCTCTAATAAGGCAGGAAACGTGAGTGTGCTTAGAACAAAAGAACCGTGTTTCCCACACACGGACCATATCTAGTTCAACTCTGCTTCTGAAACTGATACAAACCACAGGTCCTCTAACATCCAATGCTTTTCAGTTAAGAGCGAGAAACGTGTGAGCTTCGTGAACAATGTAGCTTCCTTGACCTGAAAAGTGAGTGCGTTTACCTGAAACGAAATCTTGCTTGTAGGAAGACACACAGCCTGGCAATTAACTCCGATTCTGAAGGGCAACACACAGCAGAGTTCTCATCCATGAAACACACTCTGCTTTAGAGCAAGAAGCACTCTCTTGCTTTCTCAAGTCTCTAATAAGGCGGGAAACGTGAGTGTGCTCAGAACAAAAGAACCGTGTTTCCTACACACAGGGATCATATCCAGTTCAACTCTGCTTCTGAAACTGATACAAACCACAGGTCCTCTAACATCCAATGCTATTCAGTTATGAGCGAGGAACGTGTGAGCTTCGTGAACGATGTAGCTTCCTTTGAGCTGAAAAGTGAGTGCTGTTTACCTGAAACGAAGTCTTGCTTGTAGGAAGACACAGATCCTGGCATTTAACTCAGTTTCTGAAGGGAAAGACACAGCACAGTTCTCATCCATGAAACACACTCTGCTTTAGAGCAAGAAGCACTCTCTTGATTTCTAGCTTCTCTAATAAGGCAGGAAACGTGTGTGCTTAGAACAAAAGAACCGTGTTTCCTACACACACGAACCATATCTAGTTCAACTCTGCTTCTGAAACTGATACAAACCAAAGGTCCTCTAACATCCAATGCTATTCAGTTCAGAGCGAGAAACGTGTGAGCTACGTGAACAATGTAGCTTCCTTTGAGCTGAAAAGTGAGTGCTTTTACCAGAAACAAAGTCTTGCTTGTAGGAAGACACAGAGCCAGGCTTTTAACTCCGTTTCTGAAGGGAAACACACAGCTCATTTCTCAGCCATGAAACACACTCTGCTTTAGAGCAAGAAGCACAGTCTTCCTTTCTAGAGTCTCTAATAAAGCGGGAAACGTGTGTGTGCTCAGAACTAAAGAACCGTGTTTCCTACACACACGGACCACATCTCATTTTACTTTGCTTCTGAAACTGATACAACCACAGGTCCTCTAACATCCAATGCTTTTCAGTTCAGAGGGGGAAACGTGTGAGCTCCGTGAAAGATGTAGCTTCCCTTGAGCTGAAAAGTAAGTACGTTTACCTAAAATGAATTCTTGTTTGTAGGAAGACACAGAGCCTGGCATTTAACTCCGTTTCTGAAGGGAAACACACAGCACAGTTCTCATCCATGAAACACACTCTGCTTTAGAGCAAGAAGCAGGCTCTTGCTTTCTCAAGTCTCTAATAAGGCAGGAAACGTGAGTGTGCTTACAACAAAAGAACCGTGTTTCCTTCACACACGGACCATTTCTCATTCAACACTGCTTCTGAAACTGATACAAACCACAGGACCTCTAACATCCAATGCTTTTCAGTTAAGATCCAGAAACGAGTGAGCTTCGTGAACAATGTAGCTTCGTTTGAGCTGAAAAGAGAGTGCGTTTACCAGAAACCAATTCTTGCTTGTAGGAAGACACAGAGCCTGACATTTAACTCTGCTTCTGAAGGGAAACACCAGCACAGTTCTTATCCATGAAACACAGTCTGCTTTAGAGCAAGAAGCACGCTCTTGCTTTCTAGATTCTCTAATAAGGCGGGAAACGTGTGTGTGCTCAGAACAAAAGAACCGTGTTTCCTACACACACGGACCATATCTAGTTCAACTCTGCTTCTGATACTGATACAAACCACAGGTCCTTTAACATCCAATGCTTGTCAGTTAAGAGCGAGTAACGAGTGAGCTTCGTGAATGATGTAGCTTCCTTTGAGCTGAAATGTGAGTGTGTTTACCTGAAACGAAGTCTTGCTTGTAGGAAGACACAGAGCCAGGCTTTTAACTCCGTTTCTGAAGGGAAACACACAGCACAGTTCTCATCCATGAAACACACTCTGCTTTAGAGCAAGAAGCACAGTCTTGCTTTCTAGAGTCTCTAATAAAGCAGGAAACGTGTGTGTGCTCAGAACTAAAGAACCGTGTTTCCTACACACACGGACCACATCTCATTCTACTTTGCTTCTGAAACTGATACAACCGCAGGTCCTCTAACATCCAATGCTTTTCAGTTCAGAGGGGGAAACGTGTGAGCTCCGTGAAAGATGTAGCTTCCTTTGAGTTGAAAAGTGTGTGCGTTTACTTGAAACGTAGTCTTGCTTGTAGATAGACACAGAGCCTGGCATTTAACACCTTTTCTGAAGGGAAACACACAGCACAGTTCTCATCCATGAAACACACTCTTCTTTAGAGCAAGAAGCACGCTCTTGCTTTCTAGATTCTCTAATAAGGCAGGAAACATGAGTGTGCTCAGAACAATAGAACTGGGTTTCCTACACACACCGACCATGTCTAATTGAAATCTGCTTCTGAAACTGATACAAACCTCAGGTCCTCTAACATCCAATGCTTTTCAGTTCACAGCGAATAACGTGTGAGCTTCGTGAACGATGTAGCTTCTTTTGAGCTGAAAAGTGAGTGTGTTTACCAGAAACGAAGTCTTGCTTGTAGGAAGACACAGAGCCTGGCATTTAACTCCGTTTCTGAAGGGAAACACACAGCACAGTTCTCATCCATGAAACACACTCTGCTTTAGACCAAGAAGCAGGCTCTTGCTTTCTCAAGTCTTTCATAAGGCAGGAAACGTGAGTGTGCTTAGAACAATAGAACCGTGTTTCCTACACACAGGGAACATTTCTCGTTCAACACTGCTTCTGACACTGATACAAACCACAGGTCCTCTAACATCCAATGCTTTTCAGTTAAAGAGCGAGAAACGTGTGAGCTTCGTGAATGATGTAGCTTCCTTTGAGCTAAAAAGTGAGTGTGTTTACCAGAAACGAAGTCTTGCTTGTAGGAAGACAAATGGCCTGGCATTTAACTCCGTTTCTGAAGGGAAACACACAGCACAGTTCTCATCCATGAAACACACTCTGCTTTAGAGCAAGAAGCACTCTCTTGCTTTCTCAAGTCTCTAATAAGGCGGGAAACGTGAGTGTGCTCAGAACAAAAGAACCGTGTTTCCTACACACAGGGACCATATCCAGTTCAACTCTGCTTCAGAAACTGATACAAACCACAGGTCCTCTAACATCCAATGATATTCATTTAAGAGCGAGGAACGTGTGAGCTTCGTGAACGATGTAGCTTTGTTTGAGCTGAAAAGTGAGTGCTGTTTACCTGAAACGAAGTCTGGCTTGTAGGAAGACACAGAGCCGGGCATTTAACCCCGTTTCTGAAGGGAAACACACAGCACAGTACTCATCCATGAAACACACTCTGCTTTAGAGCAAGAAGCATGCTCTTGCTTCCTCAAGTCTCTAATAAGGCAGGAAACGTGAGTGTGCTTAGAACAAAAGAACCGTGTTTCCCACACACACGGACCATATCTAGTTCAACTCTGCTTCTGAAACTGATACATACCAAAGGTCCTCTAACATCCAATGCTATTCAGTTCAGAGCGAGAAACGTGTGAGCTACGTGAACAATGTAGCTTCCTTTGAGCTGAAAAGTGAGTGCTTTTACCAGAAACGAAGTCTTGCTTGTAGGAAGACACAGAGCCAGGCTTTTAACTCCGTTTCTGAAGGGAAACACACAGCACATTTCTGAGCCATGAAACACACTCTGCTTTAGAGCAAGAAGCACAGTCTTGCTTTCTAGAGTCTCTAATAATGCGGGAAACGTGTGTGTGCTCAGAACTAAAGAACCGTGTTTCCTACACACACGGACCACATCTCATTTTACTTTGCTTCTGAAACTGATACAACCACAGGTCCTCTAACATCCAATGCTTTTCAGTTCAGAGGGGGAAACGTGTGAGCTCCGTGAAAGATGTAGCTTCCCTTGAGCTGAAAAGTAAGTACGTTTACCTAAAACGAAGTCTTGCTTGTAGGAAGACACAGAGCCTGGCATTTAACTCCGTTTCTGAAGGGAAACACACAGCACAGTTCTCATCCATGAAACACACTCTGCTTTAGAGCAAGAAGCAGGCTCTTGCTTTCTCAAGTCTCTAATAAGGCAGGAAACGTGAGTGTGCTTACAACAAAAGAACCGTGTTTCCTTCACACACGGAGCATTTCTCATTCAACACTGCTTCTGAAACTGATACAAACCACAGGACCTCTAACATCCAATGCTTTTCAGTTAAGAGCCAGAAACGAGTGAGCTTCGTGAACAATGTAGCTTCGTTTGAGCTGAAAAGAGAGTGCGTTTACCAGAAACCAATTCTTGCTTGTAGGAAGACACAGAGCCTGACATTTAACTCTGCTTCTGAAGGGAAACACCAGCACAGTTCTTATCCATGAAACACAGTCTGCTTTAGAGCAAGAAGCACGCTCTTGCTTTCTAGATTCTCTAATAAGGCGGGAAACGTGAGTGTGCTCAGAACAAAAGAACCGTGTTTCCTACACACACGGACCATATCTAGTTCAACTCTGCTTCTGATACTGATACAAACCACAGGTCCTTTAACATCCAATGCTTGTCAGTTAAGAGCGAGTAACGAGTGAGCTTCGTGAATGATGTAGCTTCCTTTGAGCTGAAATGTGAGTGTGTTTACCTGAAACGAAGTCTTGCTTGTAGGAAGACACAGAGCCAGGCTTTTAACTCCGTTTCTGAAGGGAAACACACAGCACAGTTCTCATCCATGAAACACACTCTTCTTTAGAGCAAGAAGCACGCTATTGCTTTCTAGATTCTCTAATAAGGCAGGAAACACGAGTGTGCTCAGAACAATAGAACTGGGTTTCCTACACACACCGACCATGTCTAATTGAAATCTGCTTCTGAAACTGATACAAACCTCAGGTCCTCTAACATCCAATGCTTTTCAGTTCACAGCGAATAACGTGTGAGCTTCGTGAACGATGTAGCTTCTTTTGAGCTGAAAAGTGAGTGTGTTTACCAGAAACGAAGTCTTGCTTGTAAGAAGACACAGAGCCTGGCATTTAACTCCGTTTCTGAAGGGAAACACACAGCACAGTTCTCATCCATGAAACACACTCTGCTTTAGACCAAGAAGCAGGCTCTTGCTTTCTCAAGTCTTTCATAAGGCAGGAAACGTGAGTGTGCTTAGAAAAAAAGAACCGTGTTTCCTACACACACGGAACATTTCTCGTTCAACACTGCTTCTGACACTGATACAAACCACAGGTCCTCTAACATCCAATGCTTTTCAGTTATGAACAAGAAACGTGTGAGCTTCGTGAACGATGTAGCTTCCCTTGAGCTGAAAAGTAAGTACGTTTACCTAAAACGAAGTCTTGCTTGTAGGAAGACACAGAGCCTGCCATTTAACTCCATTTCTGAAGGGAAACACACAGCACAGTTCTCATCCATGAAACACACTCTTCTTTAGAGCAAGAAGCACTCTCTTGCTTTGTCAAGTCTCTAATAAGGCCGGAAACGTGAGTGTGCTCAGAACAAATAACCGTGTTTCCTACACACACGGACCATATCTAGTTCAACTCTGCTTCTGAAACTGATACAAACCACAGGTCCTCTAACATCCAATGATATTCATTTAAGAGCGAGGAACGTGTGAGCTTCGTGAACGATGTAGCTTTGTTTGAGCTGAAAAGTGAGTGCTGTTTACCTGAAACGAAGTCTGGCTTGTAGGAAGACACAGAGCCGGGCATTTAACCTCGTTTCTGAAGGGAAACACACAGCACAGTACTCATCCATGAAACACACTCTGCTTTAGAGCAAGAAGCACTCTCTTGCTTCCTCAAGTCTCTAATAAGGCAGGAAACGTGAGTGTGCTTAGAACAAAAGAACCGTGTTTCCCACACACACGGACCATATCTAGTTCAACTCTGCTTCTGAAACTGATACAAACCACAGGTCCTCTAACATCCAATGCTTTTCAGTTAAGAGCGAGAAACGTGTGAGCTTCGTGAACAATGTAGCTTCCTTGACCTGAAAAGTGAGTGCGTTTACCTGAAACGAAATCTTGCTTGTAGGAAGACACACAGCCTGGCAATTAACTCCAATTCTGAAGGGCAACACACAGCAGAGTTCTCATCCATGAAACACACTCTGCTTTAGAGCAAGAAGCACTCTCTTGCTTTCTCAAGTCTCTAATAAGGCAGGAAACGTGAGTGTGCTCAGAACAAAAGAACCGTGTTTCCTACACACAGGGATCATATCCAGTTCAACTCTGCTTCTGAAACTGATACAAACCACAGGTCCTCTAACATCCAATGCTATTCAGTTAAGAGCGAGGAACGTGTGAGCTTCGTGAACGATGTAGCTTCATTTGAGCTGAAAAGTGAGTGCTGTTTACCTGAAACGAAGTCTTGCTTGTAGGAAGACACAGATCCTGGCATTTAACTCAGTTTCTGAAGGGAAAGACACAGCACAGTTCTCATCCATGAAACACACTCTGCTTTAGAGCAAGAAGCACTCTCTTGCTTTCTAGCTTCTCTAATAAGGTGGGAAACGTGTGTGCTTAGAACAAAAGAACCGTGTTTCCTACACACACGGACCATATCTAGTTCAACTCTGCTTCTGAAACTGATACAAACCAAAGGTCCTCTAACATCCAATGCTATTCAGTTCAGAGCGAGAAACGTGTGAGCTACGTGAACAATGTAGATTCCTTTGAGCTGAAAAGTGAGTGCTTTTACCAGAAACGAAGTCTTTCCTGTAGGAAGACACAGAGCCAGGCTTTTAACTCCGTTTCTGAAGGGAAACACACAGCACATTTCTCAGCCATGAAACACACTCTGCTTTAGAGCAAGAAGCACAGTCTTGCTTTCTAGAGTCTCTAATAAAGCGGGAAACGTGTGTGTGCTCAGAACTAAAGAACCGTGTTTCCTACACACACGGACCACATCTCATTTTACTTTGCTTCTGAAACTGATACAACCACAGGTCCTCTAACATCCAATGCTTTTCAGTTCAGAGGGGGAAACGTGTGAGCTCCGTGAAAGATGTAGCTTCCCTTGAGCTGAAAAGTAAGTACGTTTACCTAAAATGAAGTCTTGCTTGTAGGAAGACACAGAGCCTGGCATTTAACTCCGTTTCTGAAGGGAAACACACAGCACAGTTCTCATCCATGAAACACACTCTGCTTTAGAGCAAGAAGCAGGCTCTTGCTTTCTCAAGTCTCTAATAAGGCAGGAAACGTGAGTGTGCTTACAACAAAAGAACCGTGTTTCCTTCACACACGGACCATTTCTCATTCAACACTGCTTCTGAAACTGATACAAACCACAGGACCTCTAACATCCAATGCTTTTCAGTTAAGAGCCAGAAACGAGTGAGCTTCGTGAACAATGTAGCTTCGTTTGAGCTGAAAAGAGAGTGCGTTTACCAGAAACCAATTCTTGCTTGTAGGAAGACACAGAGCCTGACATTTAACTCTGCTTCTGAAGGGAAACACCAGAACAGTTCTTATCCATGAAACCCAGTCTGCTTTAGAGCAAGAAGCACGCTCTTGCTTTCTAGATTCTCTAATAAGGCGGGAAACGTGAGTGTGCTCAGAACAAAAGAACCGTGTTTCCTACACACACGGACCATATCTAGTTCAACTCTGCTTCTGATACTGATACAAACCACAGGTCCTTTAACATCCAATGCTTGTCAGTTAAGAGCGAGTAACGAGTGAGCTTCGTGAATGATGTAGCTTCCTTTGAGCTGAAATGTGAGTGTGTTTACCTGAAACGAAGTCTTGCTTGTAGGAAGACACAGAGCCAGGCTTTTAACTCCATTTCTGAAGGGAAACACACAGCACAGTTCTCATCCATGAAACACACTCTGCTTTAGAGCAAGAAGCACAGTCTTGCTTTCTAGAGTCTCTAATAAAGCAGGAAACGTGTGTGTGCTCAGAACTAAAGAACCGTGTTTCCTACACACACGGACCACATCTCATTCTACTTTGCTTCTGAAACTGATACAACCGCAGGTCCTCTAACATCCAATGCTTTTCAGTTCAGAGGGGGAAACGTGTGAGCTCCGTGAAAGATGTAGCTTCCTTTGAGTTGAAAAGTGTGTGCGTTTACTTGAAACGTAGTCTTGCTTGTAGGAAGACACAGAGCCAGGCTTTTAACTCCGTTTCTGAAGGGAAACACACAGCACAGTTCTCATCCATGAAACACACTCTGCTTTAGACCAAGAAGCAGGCTCTTGCTTTCTCAAGTCTTTCATAAGGCAGGAAACGTGAGTGAGCTTAGAACAAAAGAACCGTGTTTCCTACACACACGGAACATTTCTCGTAAAACACTGCTTCTGACACTGATACAAACCACAGGTCCTCTAACATCCAATGCTTTTCAGTTAAGAACGAGGAACATGTGAGCTTTGTGAATGATGTAGCTTCGTTTGAGCTGAAAAGTGAGTGCGTTTACCTGAAACGAAGTCTTGCTTGTAGGAAGACACAAGCCTGGCATTTAACTCCGTTTCTGAAGGGAAAAACACAGCACAGTTCTCATCTATGAAACACACTCTGCTTTAGAGCAAGAAGCACTCTATTGCTTTCTAGCGTCCATAATAAGGCTGGAAACGTGAGTGTGCTCAAACCAAAGAACCGTGTGTCCTACACACGGACCACATCTCGTTCTACTTTGCATCTGAAACTGATACAAACAACAGGTTCTCTACCATCCAATGCTTTTCAGTTCAGAGATGGAAACGTGTGAGCTTTGTGAACGATATAGCTTCCTTTGAGCTGAAAAGTGAGTGTGTTTACCAGAAACGAAGTCTTGCTTGTAGGAAGACACAGAGCCTGGCAATTAACTCCGATTCTGAAGGGAAACACACAGCACAGTACTCATCCATGAAACACACTCTGCTTTAGAGCAAGAAGCACTCTATTGCTTTCTCAAGTCTCTAATAAGGCGGGAAACGTGAGTGTGCTCAGAACAAAAGAACCGTGTTTCCTACACACACGGACCACATCTCGTTCTACTTTGCATCTGAAGCTGATACAAACCACAGGTCCTCTAACATCGAATGCTATGCAGTTAAGAGCAAGAAACGTGTGAGCTTCATGAACGATGTAGCTTCCTTTGAGCTTAAAAGTGCCTGCGTTTACCTGAAAGGTAGTCTTGCTGGTAGGAAGACACAAAGCCTGGCATTTAACTCCGTTTCTGAAGGGAAACACACAGCACAGTTCTCATCCACGAAACACACTCTGCTTTAGAGCAAGAAGCACGCTCTTGTTTTCTCAAGTCTCTAATAAGGCAGGAAACGTGAGTGTGCTTAGAACAAAAGAACCGTGTTTCCTACACACACAGACCATATCTAGTTCAACTCTGCTTCTGAAACTGATACAAACCACAAGTCCTCTAACATCCAATGCTTTTCAGTTAAGAGCGAGAAACGTGTGAGCTTCGTGAACGATGTAGCTTCCTTTGACCTGAAAAGGGAGTGTCTTTACCTGAAACGAAGTCTTGCTTATAGGAAGACACAGAGCCTGGCATTTAACTCCGTTTCTGAAGGGAAACACACAGCACAGTTCTCATCCATGAAACACACTCTGCTTTAGAGCAAGAAGCACTCCCTTGCTTTCTCAAGTGTCTAATAAAGCAGGAAACGTGAATGTGCTTAGAAGAAAAGAACCGTGTTTCCTACACACATGGACGATATCTAGTTCAAGTCTGCTTCTGAAACTGATACACCACAGGTCCTCCGACATCCAATGCTTTTCAGTTAAGAGCGAGAAACGTGTGAGCTTCGTTAAAGATGTAGCTTCCTTTGAGCTGAAAAGTGAGTGCGTTTACCGGAAACGAAGTCTTGCTTTAGGAAGACACAGAGCCTGGCATTTAACTCCGTTTCTGAAGGGAAACACACAACACAGTTCTCATCCATGAAACACACTCTTCTTTAGAGCAAGAAGCAATCTCTTGCTTTCTCAAGTCTCTAATAAGGCCGGAAACGTGTGTGTGCTCAGAATAAATAACCGTGTTTCCTACACACACGGACCATATCTAGTTCAACTCTGCTTCTGAAACAGATACAAACTACAAGTCCTCTAACATCCAATGCTTTTCAGTTAAGAGCGAGAAACGTGTGAGCTTCGTGAATGATGTAGCTTCCTTTGAGCTGAAAAGTGAGTGCGTTTACCTGATACGAAGTCTTGCTTGTAGGAAGACACAGAGCCTGGCAATTAACTCCGATTCTGAAGGGAAACACACAGCACAGTTCTCATCCATGAAACACACTCTGCTTTAGAGCAAGAAGCACTCTCTTGCTTTCTCAAGTCTCAAATAAGGCGGGAAACGTGAGTGTGCTCAGAACAAAAGAACCGTGTTTCCTACACACAGGGACCATATCCAGTTCAACTCTGCTTCTGAAACTGATACAAACCACAGGTCCTCTAACATCCAATGATATTCATTTAAGAGAGAGGAACGTGTGAGCTTCGTGAACGATGTAGCTTTGTTAGCGCTGAAAAGTGAGTGCTGTTTACCTGAAACGATGTCTTGCTTGTAGGAAGACACAGAGCCAGGCTTTTAACTCCGTTTCTGAAGGGAAACACACAGCACAGTTCTCATCCATGAAACACACTCTGCTTTAGAGCAAGAAGCACAGTCTTGCTTTCTAGAGTCTCTAATAAAGCAGGAAACGTGTGTGTGCTCAGAACTAAAGAACCGTGTTTCCTACACACACGGACCACATCTCATTCTACTTTGCTTCTGAAACTGATACAACCGCAGGTCCTCTAACATCCAATGCTTTTCAGTTCAGAGGGGGAAACGTGTGAGCTCCGTGAAAGATGTAGCTTCCTTTGAGTTGAAAAGTGTGTGCGTTTACTTGAAACGTAGTCTTGCTTGTAGGAAGAAACAGAGCCTGGCATTTAACACCGTTTCTGAAGGGAAACACACAGCACAGTTCTCATCCATGAAACACACTCTTCTTTAGAGCATGAAGCACGCTATTGCTTTCTAGATTCTCTAATAAGGCAGGAAACATGAGTGTGCTCAGAACCATAGAACTGGGTTTCCTACACACACCGACCATGTCTAATTGAAATCTGCTTCTGAAACTGATACAAACCTCAGGTCCTCTAACATCCAATGCTTTTCAGTTCAGAGCGAATAACGTGTGAGCTTCGTGAACGATGTAGCTTCTTTTGAGCTGAAAAGTGAGTGTGTTTACCAGAAACGAAGTCTTGCTTGTAGGAAGACACAAAGCCTGGCATTTAACTCCGTTTCTGAAGGGAAACACACAGCACAGTTCTCATCCATGAAACACACTCTGCTTTAGACCAAGAAGCAGGCTCTTGCTTTCTCAAGTCTTTCATAAGGCAGGAAACGTGAGTGTGCTTAGAACAAAAGAACCGTGTTTCCTACACACACGGAACATTTCTCGTTCAACACTGCTTCTGACACTGATACAAACCACAGGTCCTCTAACATCCAATGCTTTTCAGTTATGAACAAGTAACGTGTGAGCTTCGTGAACGATGTAGCTTCCTTTGAGCTGAAACGTAAGTACGTTTACCTAAAACGAAGTCTTGCTTGTAGGAAGACACAGAGCCTGGCATTTAACTCCATTTCTGAAGGGAAACACACAGCACAGTTCTCATCCATGAAACACACTCTTCTTTAGAGCAAGAAGCACTCTCTTGCTTTGTCAAGTCTCTAATAAGGCCGGAAACGTGAGTGTGCTCAGAACAAATAACCGTGTTTCCTACACACACGGACCATATCTAGTTCAACTCTGCTTCTGATACTGATACAAACCACAGGTCCTTTAACATCCAATGCTTGTCAGTTAAGAGCGAGTAACAAGTGAGCTTAGTGAATGATGTAGCTTCCTTTGAGCTGAAATGTGAGTGTGTTTACCTGAAACGAAGTCTTGCTTGTAGGAAGACACAGAGCCAGGATTTTAACTCCGTTTCTGAAGGGAAACACACAGCACAGTTCTCATCCATGAAACACACTCTCCTTTAGAGCAAGAAGCACTCTCTTGCTTTCTAGCATGTCTAACAATGCGGGAAAAGTGAGTGTGCTCATAACAAAAGAACTGTCTTTCCTCCACAACCGGACCATATCTAGTTCAACTCTGCTTCTGAAACTGATACAAACCACAGGTCCTCTAACATCCAATGCTTTTCAGTTCAGAGGGGGAAACCTGTGAGGTCTGTGAAAGATGTAGCTTCCTTTGAGTTGAAAAGTGTGTGCGTTTACCTGAAACGTAGTCTTGCTTGTAGGAAGACACAGAGCCTGGTATTTAACACCGTTTCTGAAGGAAAACACACAGCACAGTTCTCATCCATGAAACACACTCTTCTTTAGAGCAAGAAGCACTCTCTTGCTTTCTCAAGTCTCTAATAAGGCGGGAAACGTGAGTGTGCTCAGAACAAAAGAACCGTGTTTCATACACACAGGGACCATATCCAGTTCAACTTTGCTTCTGAAACTGATACAAACCACAGGTCCTCTAACATCCAATGCTATTCAGTTAAGAGCGAGGAACATGTGAGCTTTGTGAATGATGTAGCTTCGTTTGAGCTGAAAAGTGAGTGCGTTTACCTGAAACGAAGTCTTGCTTGTAGGAAGACACAAGCCTGGCATTTAACTCCGTTTCTGAAGGGAAAAACACAGCACAGTTCTCATCTATGAAACACACTCTGCTTTAGAGCAAGAAGCACTCTATTGCTTTCTAGCGTCCATAATAAGGCTGGAAACGTGAATGTGCTCAAACCAAAGAACCAGGTTTCCTACACACACGGACCACATCTCGTTCTACTTTGCATCTGAAACTGATACAAACAACAGGTCCTCTAACATCCAATGCTTTTCAGTTCAGAGAGGGAAACGTGTGAGCTCCGTGAATGATGTAGCTTCCTTTGAGCGGAAAAGTGAGTGTGTTTACCAGAAACGAAGTCTTGCCTGTAGGAAGACACAGAGCCTGGCAATTAACTCCGATTCTGAAGGGAAACACACAGCACAGTTCTCATCCATGAAACACACTCTGCTTTAGAGCAAGAAGCACTCTCTTGCTTTCTCAAGTCTCTAATAAGGCGGGAAACGTGAGTGTGCCCAGAAAAAAAGAACCGTGTTTCCTACACACACGGACCACATCTCGTTTTACTTTGCATCTGAAACTGATACAAACCACAGGTCCTCTAACATCCAATGCTATGCAGTTAAGAGCGAGAAACGTGTGAGCTTCGTGAACGATGTAGCTTCCTTTGAGCTGAAAAGTGCCTGCGTTTACCTGAAACGTAGTCTTGCTGGTAGGAAGACACAAAGCCTGGCATTTAACTCCGTTTCTGAAGGGAAACACACAGCACAGTTCTCATCCACGAAACACACTCTGCTTTAGAGCAAGAAGCAGGCTCTTGCTTTCTCAAGTCTCTAATAAGGCGGGAAACGTGAGTGTGCTCAGAACAAAAGAACCGTGTTTCCTACACACACGGACCACATCTCGTTCTACTTTGCATCTGAAGCTGATACAAACCACAGGTCCTCTAACATCGAATGCTATGCAGTTAAGAGCAAGAAACGTGTGAGCTTCATGAACGATGTAGCTTCCTTTGAGCTTAAAAGTGCCTGCGTTTACCTGAAAGGTAGTCTTGCTGGTAGGAAGACACAAAGCCTGGCATTTAACTCCGTTTCTGAAGGGAAACACACAGCACAGTTCTCATCCACGAAACACACTCTGCTTTAGAGCAAGAAGCACGCTCTTGTTTTCTCAAGTCTCTAATAAGGCAGGAAACGTGAGTGTGCTTAGAACAAAAGAACCGTGTTTCCTACACACACAGACCATATCTAGTTCAACTCTGCTTCTGAAACTGATACAAACCACAAGTCCTCTAACATCCAATGCTTTTCAGTTAAGAGCGAGAAACGTGTGAGCTTCGTGAACGATGTAGCTTCCTTTGACCTGAAAAGGGAGTGTCTTTACCTGAAACGAAGTCTTGCTTATAGGAAGACACAGAGCCTGGCATTTAACTCCGTTTCTGAAGGGAAACACACAGCACAGTTCTCATCCATGAAACACACTCTGCTTTAGAGCAAGAAGCACTCCCTTGCTTTCTCAAGTGTCTAATAAAGCAGGAAACGTGAATGTGCTTAGAAGAAAAGAACCGTGTTTCCTACACACATGGACGATATCTAGTTCAAGTCTGCTTCTGAAACTGATACACCACAGGTCCTCCGACATCCAATGCTTTTCAGTTAAGAGCGAGAAACGTGTGAGCTTCGTTAAAGATGTAGCTTCCTTTGAGCTGAAAAGTGAGTGCGTTTACCGGAAACGAAGTCTTGCTTTAGGAAGACACAGAGCCTGGCATTTAACTCCGTTTCTGAAGGGAAACACACAACACAGTTCTCATCCATGAAACACACTCTTCTTTAGAGCAAGAAGCAATCTCTTGCTTTCTCAAGTCTCTAATAAGGCCGGAAACGTGTGTGTGCTCAGAATAAATAACCGTGTTTCCTACACACACGGACCATATCTAGTTCAACTCTGCTTCTGAAACAGATACAAACTACAAGTCCTCTAACATCCAATGCTTTTCAGTTAAGAGCGAGAAACGTGTGAGCTTCGTGAATGATGTAGCTTCCTTTGAGCTGAAAAGTGAGTGCGTTTACCTGATACGAAGTCTTGCTTGTAGGAAGACACAGAGCCTGGCAATTAACTCCGATTCTGAAGGGAAACACACAGCACAGTTCTCATCCATGAAACACACTCTGCTTTAGAGCAAGAAGCACTCTCTTGCTTTCTCAAGTCTCAAATAAGGCGGGAAACGTGAGTGTGCTCAGAACAAAAGAACCGTGTTTCCTACACACAGGGACCATATCCAGTTCAACTCTGCTTCTGAAACTGATACAAACCACAGGTCCTCTAACATCCAATGATATTCATTTAAGAGAGAGGAACGTGTGAGCTTCGTGAACGATGTAGCTTTGTTAGCGCTGAAAAGTGAGTGCTGTTTACCTGAAACGATGTCTTGCTTGTAGGAAGACACAGAGCCAGGCTTTTAACTCCGTTTCTGAAGGGAAACACACAGCACAGTTCTCATCCATGAAACACACTCTGCTTTAGAGCAAGAAGCACAGTCTTGCTTTCTAGAGTCTCTAATAAAGCAGGAAACGTGTGTGTGCTCAGAACTAAAGAACCGTGTTTCCTACACACACGGACCACATCTCATTCTACTTTGCTTCTGAAACTGATACAACCGCAGGTCCTCTAACATCCAATGCTTTTCAGTTCAGAGGGGGAAACGTGTGAGCTCCGTGAAAGATGTAGCTTCCTTTGAGTTGAAAAGTGTGTGCGTTTACTTGAAACGTAGTCTTGCTTGTAGGAAGAAACAGAGCCTGGCATTTAACACCGTTTCTGAAGGGAAACACACAGCACAGTTCTCATCCATGAAACACACTCTTCTTTAGAGCATGAAGCACGCTATTGCTTTCTAGATTCTCTAATAAGGCAGGAAACATGAGTGTGCTCAGAACCATAGAACTGGGTTTCCTACACACACCGACCATGTCTAATTGAAATCTGCTTCTGAAACTGATACAAACCTCAGGTCCTCTAACATCCAATGCTTTTCAGTTCAGAGCGAATAACGTGTGAGCTTCGTGAACGATGTAGCTTCTTTTGAGCTGAAAAGTGAGTGTGTTTACCAGAAACGAAGTCTTGCTTGTAGGAAGACACAAAGCCTGGCATTTAACTCCGTTTCTGAAGGGAAACACACAGCACAGTTCTCATCCATGAAACACACTCTGCTTTAGACCAAGAAGCAGGCTCTTGCTTTCTCAAGTCTTTCATAAGGCAGGAAACGTGAGTGTGCTTAGAACAAAAGAACCGTGTTTCCTACACACACGGAACATTTCTCGTTCAACACTGCTTCTGACACTGATACAAACCACAGGTCCTCTAACATCCAATGCTTTTCAGTTATGAACAAGTAACGTGTGAGCTTCGTGAACGATGTAGCTTCCTTTGAGCTGAAACGTAAGTACGTTTACCTAAAACGAAGTCTTGCTTGTAGGAAGACACAGAGCCTGGCATTTAACTCCATTTCTGAAGGGAAACACACAGCACAGTTCTCATCCATGAAACACACTCTTCTTTAGAGCAAGAAGCACTCTCTTGCTTTGTCAAGTCTCTAATAAGGCCGGAAACGTGAGTGTGCTCAGAACAAATAACCGTGTTTCCTACACACACGGACCATATCTAGTTCAACTCTGCTTCTGATACTGATACAAACCACAGGTCCTTTAACATCCAATGCTTGTCAGTTAAGAGCGAGTAACAAGTGAGCTTAGTGAATGATGTAGCTTCCTTTGAGCTGAAATGTGAGTGTGTTTACCTGAAACGAAGTCTTGCTTGTAGGAAGACACAGAGCCAGGATTTTAACTCCGTTTCTGAAGGGAAACACACAGCACAGTTCTCATCCATGAAACACACTCTCCTTTAGAGCAAGAAGCACTCTCTTGCTTTCTAGCATGTCTAACAATGCGGGAAAAGTGAGTGTGCTCATAACAAAAGAACTGTCTTTCCTCCACAACCGGACCATATCTAGTTCAACTCTGCTTCTGAAACTGATACAAACCACAGGTCCTCTAACATCCAATGCTTTTCAGTTCAGAGGGGGAAACCTGTGAGGTCTGTGAAAGATGTAGCTTCCTTTGAGTTGAAAAGTGTGTGCGTTTACCTGAAACGTAGTCTTGCTTGTAGGAAGACACAGAGCCTGGTATTTAACACCGTTTCTGAAGGAAAACACACAGCACAGTTCTCATCCATGAAACACACTCTTCTTTAGAGCAAGAAGCACTCTCTTGCTTTCTCAAGTCTCTAATAAGGCGGGAAACGTGAGTGTGCTCAGAACAAAAGAACCGTGTTTCATACACACAGGGACCATATCCAGTTCAACTTTGCTTCTGAAACTGATACAAACCACAGGTCCTCTAACATCCAATGCTATTCAGTTAAGAGCGAGGAACATGTGAGCTTTGTGAATGATGTAGCTTCGTTTGAGCTGAAAAGTGAGTGCGTTTACCTGAAACGAAGTCTTGCTTGTAGGAAGACACAAGCCTGGCATTTAACTCCGTTTCTGAAGGGAAAAACACAGCACAGTTCTCATCTATGAAACACACTCTGCTTTAGAGCAAGAAGCACTCTATTGCTTTCTAGCGTCCATAATAAGGCTGGAAACGTGAATGTGCTCAAACCAAAGAACCAGGTTTCCTACACACACGGACCACATCTCGTTCTACTTTGCATCTGAAACTGATACAAACAACAGGTCCTCTAACATCCAATGCTTTTCAGTTCAGAGAGGGAAACGTGTGAGCTCCGTGAATGATGTAGCTTCCTTTGAGCGGAAAAGTGAGTGTGTTTACCAGAAACGAAGTCTTGCCTGTAGGAAGACACAGAGCCTGGCAATTAACTCCGATTCTGAAGGGAAACACACAGCACAGTTCTCATCCATGAAACACACTCTGCTTTAGAGCAAGAAGCACTCTCTTGCTTTCTCAAGTCTCTAATAAGGCGGGAAACGTGAGTGTGCCCAGAAAAAAAGAACCGTGTTTCCTACACACACGGACCACATCTCGTTTTACTTTGCATCTGAAACTGATACAAACCACAGGTCCTCTAACATCCAATGCTATGCAGTTAAGAGCGAGAAACGTGTGAGCTTCGTGAACGATGTAGCTTCCTTTGAGCTGAAAAGTGCCTGCGTTTACCTGAAACGTAGTCTTGCTGGTAGGAAGACACAAAGCCTGGCATTTAACTCCGTTTCTGAAGGGAAACACACAGCACAGTTCTCATCCACGAAACACACTCTGCTTTAGAGCAAGAAGCAGGCTCTTGCTTTCTCAAGTCTCTAATAAGGCAGGAAACGTGAGTGTGCTTAGAACAAAAGAACCGTGTTTCCTTCACACACGCACCATTTCTCATTCAACACTGCTTCTGAAACTGATACAAACCACAGGATCTCTAACATCCAATGCTTTTCAGTTAAGAGCCAGAAACGAGTGAGCTTCGTGAACAATGTAGCTTCGTTTGAGCTGAAAAGAGACTGCGTTTACCAGAAACGAATTCTTGCTTGTAGGAAGACACAGAGCCTGACATTTAACTCTGCTTCTGAAGGGAAACACCAGCACAGTTCTTATCCATGAAACACAGTCTGCTTTAGAGCAAGAAGCACGCTCTTGCTTTCTAGATTCTCTAATAAGGCGGGAAACGTGTGTGCTTAGATCAAAAGAACCGTGTTTGCTACACACACGGACCATTTCTCATTCAACACTGCTTCTGATACTGATACAAACAACAGGACCTCTAACATCCAATGCTTTTCAGTTAAGAACGAGAAACGTGTGAGCTTCGTGAAAGATGTAGCTTCCTTTGAGGTGAAATGTGAGTGCGTTTACCTGAAACGAAGTCTTGCTTGTTGGAAGACACAGAGCCTGGCACTTAACTCCGCTTCTGAAGGGAAACACACAGCACAGTTCTCATCCATGAAACACACTCTGCTTTAGAGCAAGAAGCACTCTCTGGCTTTCTCAAGTCTCTAATAAGGCGGGAAACGTGAGTGAGCTCAGAACAAAAGAACCGTGTTTTCTACACACACGGACCATATCTAGTTGTACTTTGCTTCTGAAACTGATACAACCACAGGTCCTCTAAAATCCAATGCTTTTCTGTTCAGAGGGGGAAACGTGTGAGCTCCGTGAAAGATGTAGCTTCCTTTGAGTTGAAAAGTGTGTGCGTTTACCTGAAACGTAGTCTTGCTTGTAGGAAGACACAGAGCCTGGCATTTAACACCGTTTCTGAAGAGAAACACACAGCACAGTTCTCATCTACGAAACACACTCTGCTTTAGAGCAAGAAGCAGGTTCTTGCTTTCTCAAGTCTCTAATAAGGCAGGAAACGTGAGTGTGCTTAGAACAAAAGAACAGTGTTTCCTACACACACGGACCATATCTAGTTCAACTCTGCTTCTGATACTGATACAAACCACAGGTCCTTTAACATCCAATGCTTGTCAGTTAAGAGCGAGTAACGAGTGAGCTTCGTGAATGATGTAGCTTCCTTTGAGCTGAAATGTGAGTGTCTTTACCTGAAATGAAGTCTTGCTTGTAGGAAGACACAGAGCCTGGCATTTAACACCGTTTCTGAAGAGAAACACACAGCACAGTTCTCATCCACGAAACACACTCTGCTTTAGAGCAAGAAGCACTCTATTGCTTTCCAGCATGTCTAACATGGCGGGAAAAGTGAGTGTGCTCAGAACAAAAGAACCGTCTTTCTTCCACAACCGGACCATATCTAGTTCAACACTGCTTCTGAAACTGATACAAACCACAGGTCATCTAACATCCAATGATTTTCAGTTCAGAGGGGGAAACGTGTGAGCTCCGTGAAAGATGTAGCTTCCTTTGAGATGAATAGTGTGTGCGTTTACCTGAAACGTAGTCTTGCTTGTAGGAAGACACAGAGCCTGGCATTTAACACCGTTTCTGAAGGGAAACACACAGCACAGTTCTCATCCATGAAACACACTCTTCTTTAGAGCAAGAAGCACGCTCTTGCTTTCTAGATTCTCTAATAAGGCAGGAAACATGAGTGTGCTCAGAGCAATAGAACTGGGTTTCCTACACACACCGACCATGTCTAATTGAAATCTGCTTCTGAAACTGATACAAACCTCAGGTCCTCTAATATCCAATGCTTTTCAGTTCAAAGCGAATAACGTGTAGGCTTCGTGAACGGTGTAGCTTCCTTTGAGCTGAAAAGTGAGTGTGTTTACCAGAAATGAAGTCTTGCTTGTAGGAAGACACAGAGCCTGGCATTTAACTCCGTTTCTGAAGGGAAACACACAGCACAGTTCTCATCCATGAAACACACTCTGCTTTAGACCAAGAAGCAGGCTCTTGCTTTTTCAAGTCTTTCATAAGGCAGGAAACGTGAGTGAGCTTAGAACAAAAGAACCGTGTTTCCTACACACACGGAACATTTCTCGTAAAACACTGCTTCTGACACTGATACAAACCACAGGTCCTCTAACATCCAATGCTTTTCAGTTAAGAACGAGAAACGTGTGAGCTTCGTGAACGATGTAGCTTCCCTTGAGCTGAAAAGTGAGTGCGTTTACCAGAAACTAAGTCGTGCTTGTAGGAAGACACAGAGCCTGGCATTTAACTCCGTTTCTGAAGGGAAACAAACAGCACAGTTCTCATCCATGAAACACACTCTGCTTTAGAGCAAGAAGCACTCTCTTGATTTCTCAATTCTCTAATAAGGCCAGAAACGTGAGTGTGCTCAGAACAAAAGAACCGTGTTTCATACACACAGGGACCATATCCAGTTCAACTCTGCTTCTGAAACTGATACAAACCACAGGTCCTCTAACATCCAATGCTATTCAGTTAAGAGCGAGGAACATGTGAGCTTTGTGAATGATGTAGCTTCGTTTGAGCTGAAAAGTGAGTGCGTTTACCTGAAACGAAGTCTTGCTTGTAGGAAGACACAAGCCTGGCATTTAACTCCGTTTCTGAAGGGAAAAACACAGCACAGTTCTCATCTATGAAACACACTCTGCTTTAGAGCAAGAAGCACTCTATTGCTTTCTAGAGTCCATAATAAGGCTGGAAACGTGAGTGTGCTCAAACCAAAGAACCGTGTTTCCTACACACACGGACCACATCTCGTTCTACTTTGCATCTGAAACTGATACAAACAACAGGTTCTCTAACATCCAATGCTTTTCAGTTCAGAGAGGGAAACGTGTGAGCTTTGTGAACGATGTAGCTTGCTCTGAGCTGAAAAGTGAGTGTGTTTACCAGAAACGAAGTCTTGCTTATAGGAAGACACAGAGCCTGGCAATTAACTCCGATTCTGAAAGGAACCACACCGCACAGTTCTCATCCATGAAACACACTCTGCTTTAGAGCAAGAAGCACTCTCTTGCTTTCTCAAGTCTCTAATAAGGCGGGAAACGTGAGTGTGCTCAGAACAAAAGAACCGTGTTTCCTACACACACGGACCATATCTAGTTCAACTCTGCTTCTGAAACTGATACAACCACAGTCTTCTAACATCCAATGCTTTTCTGTTCAGAGAGGGAAACGTGTGAGCTCCGTGAAAGATGTAGCTTCCTTTGAGCTGAAATGTGAGTGTCTTTACCTGAAATGAAGTCTTGCTTGTAGGAAGACACAGAGCCAGGCTTTTAACTCCGTTTCTGAAGGGAAACACACAGCACAGTTCTCATCCATGAAACACACTCTGCTTTAGAGCAAGAAGCACTCTCTTGCTTTCTAGGATGTCTAATAAGGCGGGAAACGTGAGTGTGCTCAGAACAAAAGAACCGTCTTTTCTACACCACCGGATCATATGTAGTTCAACCCTGCTTCTGAAACTGATACGAACCACAGGTCCTGTAACATCCAATGCTATTCAGTTAAAAGCGAGAAACTTGTGAGCTTCGTGAATGATGTAGCTTCCTTTAAGCTGAAAAGTGAGTGCATTTACCTGAAACGTAGTCTTGCTTGTAGGAAGACACAGAGCCTGGCATTTAACACCATTTCTGAAGGGAAACACACAGCACAGTTCTCATCCATGAAACACACTCTGCTTTAGAGCAAGAAGCAGGTTCTTGCTATCTCAAGTCTCTAATAAGGCAGGAAACGTGAGTGTGCTTAGAACAAAAGAACCGTGTTTGCTACACACACGGACCATTTCTCGTTCAACACTGCTTCTGATACTGATACAAACAACAGGACCTCTAACATCCAATGCTTTTCAGTTAAGAACGAGAAACGTGTGAGCTTCGTGAAAGATGTAGCTTCCTTTGAGCTGAAATGTGAGTGCGTTTACCTGAAACGAAGTCTTGCTTGTAGGAAGACACAGAGCCTGGCATTTAACACCGTTTCTGAAGGGAAACACACAGCACAGTTCTCATCCACGAAACACACTCTGCTTTAGAGCAAGAAGCACTCTATTGCTTTCCAGCATGTCTAACAAGGCGGGAAAAGTGAGTGTGCTCAGAACAAAAGAACCGTCTTTCCTCCACAACCGGACCATATCTAGTTCAACACTGCTTCTGAAACTGATACAAACCACAGGTCATCTAACATCCAATGATTTTCAGTTCAGAGGGGGAAACGTGTGAGCTCCGTGAAAGATGTAGCTTCCTTTGAGTTGAATAGTGTGTGCGTTTACCTGAAACGTAGTCTTGCTTGTAGGAAGACACAGAGCCTGGCATTTAACACCGTTTCTGAAGGGAAACACACAGCACAGTTCTCATCCATGAAACACACTCTTCTTTAGAGCAAGAAGCACGCTCTTGCTTTCTAGATTCTCTAATAAGGCAGGAAACATGAGTGTGCTCAGAACAATAGAACTGGGTTTCCTACACACACCGACCATGTCTAATTGAAATCTGCTTCTGAAACTGATACAAATTCAGGTCCTCTAACATCCAATGCTTTTCAGTTCAGAGCGAATAACGTGTAGGCTTCGTGAACGATGTAGCTTCCTTTGAGCTAAAAGTGCCTGCGTTTACCTGAAAGGTAGTCTTGCTGGTAGGAAGACACAAAGCCTGGCATTTAACTCCGTTTCTGAAGGGAAACACACAGCACAGTTCTCATCCACGAAACACACTCTGCTTTAGAGCAAGAAGCACGCTCTTGCTTTCTCAAGTCTCTAATAGGGCAGGAAACGTGAGTGTGCTTAGAACAAAAGAACCGTGTTTCCTACACACACAGACCATATCTAGTTCAACTCTGCTTCTGAAACTGATACAAACCACAGGTCCTCTAACATCCAATGCTTTTCAGTTAAGAGCGAGAAACGTGTGAGCTCCGTGAACAATGTAGCTTCCTTTGAGCTGCAAAGGGAGTGCGATTACCTGAAAGGAAGTCTTGCTTGTAGGAAGACACAGAGCCTGGCATTTAACTCCGTTTCTGAAGGGAAACACACAGCACAGTTCTCGTCCATGAAACACACTCTGCTTTAGAGCAAGAATCACGCATTTGCTTTCTAGATTCTCTAATAAGGCGGGAAACGTGAGTGTTCTAGGAACAAAAGAACCGTGTTTCCTACACACACGGACCATATCTAGTTCAACTCTGCTTCTGAAACTGATACAAACCACAGGTCCTCTAACATCCAATGGTTGTCAGTTAAGAGCGAGTAACGAGTGAGCTTCGTGAATGATGTAGCTTCGTTTGAGCTGAAATGTGAGTGTGTTTACCTGAAACGAAGTCTTGCTTGTAGGAAGACACAGAGCCAGACTTTTAACTCCGTTTCTGAAGGGAAACACACAGCACAGTTCTCATCCATGAAACACACTCTGCTTTAGATCAAGAAGCACTCTATTGCTTTCTAGCATGTCTAACAAGGTGGGAAAAGTGAGTGTGCTCAGAACAAAAGAACAGTCTTTCCTCCACAACCGGACCATATCTAGTTGTACTTTGCTTCTGAAACTGATACAACCACAGGTCTTCTAACATCCAATGCTTTTCTGTTCAGAGAGGGAAACGTGTGAGCTCCGTGAAAGATGTAGCTTCCTTTGAGCTGAAATGTGAGTGTGTTTACCTGAAACGAAGTCTTGCTTGTAGGAAGACACAGAGCCAGGCTTTTAACTCCGTTTCTGAAGGGAAACACACAGCACAGTTCTCATCCATGAAACACACTCTGCTTTAGAGCAAGAAGCACAGTCTTGCTTTCTAGAGTCTCTAATAAAGCAGGAAACGTGTGTGTGCTCAGAACTAAAGAACCGTGTTTCCTACACACACGGACCATATCTCATTCTACTTTGCTTCTGAAACTGATACAACCGCAGGTCCTCTAACATCCAATGCTTTTCAGTTCAGAGGGGGAAACGAGTGAGCTCCGTGAAAGATGTAGCTTCCTTTGAGTTGAAAAGTGTGTGCGTTTACCTGAAACGTAGTCTTGCTTGTAGGAAGACACAGAGCCTGGCATTTAACACCGTTTCTGAAGGGAAACACACAGCACAGTTCTCATCCATGAAACACACTCTTCTTTAGAGCAAGAAGCACGCTATTGCTTTCTAGATTCTCTAATAAGGCAGGAAACATGAGTGTGCTCAGAACAATAGAACTGGGTTTCCTACACACACCGACCATGTCTAATTGAAATCTGCTTCTGAAACTGATACAAACCTCAGGTCCTCTAACATCCAATGCTTTTCAGTTCAGAGCGAATAACGTGTGAGCTTCGTGAACGATGTAGCTTCTTTTGAGCTGAAAAGTGAGTGTGTTTACCAGAAACGAAGTCTTGCTTGTAGGAAGACACAGAGCCTGGCATTTAACTCCGTTTATGAAGGGAAACACACAGCACAGTTGTCATCCAAGAAACACACTCTGCTTTAGAGCAAGAAGCAGGTTCTTGCTATCTCAAGTCTCTAATAAGGCAGGAAACGTGAGTGTGCTTAGAACAAAAGAACCGTGTTTGCTACACACACGGACCATTTCTCGTTCAACACTGCTTCTGATACTGATACAAACAACAGGACCTCTAACATCCAATGCTTTTCAGTTAAGAACGAGAAACGTGTGAGCTTCGTGAAAGATGTAGCTTTCCTTGAGCTGAAATGTGAGTGCGTTTACCTGAAACGAAGTCTTGCTTGTAGGAAGACACAGAGCCTGGCATTTAACACCGTTTCTGAAGGGAAACACACAGCACAGTTCTCATCCACGAAACACACTCTGCTTTAGAGCAAGAAGCAGGTTCTTGCTTTCTCAAGTCTCTAATAAGGCAGGAAACGTGAGTGTGCTCAGAACAAAAGAACCGTGTTTTCTACACACACGGACCATATCTAGTTGTACTTTACTTCTGAAACTGATACAACCAAGGTCCTCTAAAATCCAATGCTTTTCTGTTCAGAGGGGGAAACGTGTGAGCTCCGTGAAAGATGTAGCTTCCTTTGAATTGAAAAGTGTGTGCGTTTACTTGAAACGTAGTCTTGCTTGTAGGAAGACACAGAGCCTGGCATTTAACACCGTTTCTGAAGGGAAACACACAGCACAGTTCTCATCCAAGAAACACACTCTGCTTTAGAGCAAGAAGCAGGTTCTTGCTTTCTCAAGTCTCTAATAAGGCAGGAAACGTGAGTGTGCTTAGAACAAAAGAACAGTGTTTCCTACACACACGGACCATATCTAGTTCAACTCTGCTTCTGATACTGATACAGACCACAGGTCCTTTAACATCCAATGCTTGTCAGTTAAGAGCGAGTTACGAGTGAGCTTCGTGAATGATGTAGCTTCCTTTGAGCTGAAATGTGAGTGTGTTTACCTGAAACGAAGTCTTGCTTGTAGGAAGACACAAGCCTGGCATTTAACTCCGTTTCTGAAGGAAAACACACAGCACAGTTCTCATCCATGAAACACACTCTGCTTTAGAGCAAGAAGCACTCTCTTGCTTTCTCAAGTCTCTAATAAGGCGGGAAATGGGAGTGTGCTCAGAACAAAAGAACCGTGTTTCCTACACACAGAGACCATATCCAGTTCAACTCTGCTTCTGAAACTGATACAAACCACAGGTCCTCTAACATCCAATGCTATTCAGTTAAGAGCGAGGACCGTGTGAGCTTTGTGAATGATGTAGCTTCGTTTGAGCTGAAAAGTGAGTGCTGTTTACCTGAAATGAATTCTTGCTTGTAGGAAGACACAGAGCAGGGCATTTAACTCCGTTTCTGAAGGGAAAGACACAGCACAGTTCTCATCCATGAAACACACTCTGCTTTAGAGCAAGAACCACTCTCTTGCTTCCTCAAGTCTCTAATAAGGCAGGAAACATGAGTGTGCTTAGAAAAAAATAACCGTGTTTCCTACACACACGGACCATATCTAGTTCAACTCTGCTTCTGAAACTGATACCAACCACAGGTCCTCTAACATCCAATGCTATTCAGTTAAGAGCGAGAAACGTGTGAGCTTCGTGAACGATGAGGCTTCTTTTGAGCTGAAAAGTGAGTGTGTTTACCTGAAACGAAGTCTTGCTTGTAGGAAGACACAGAGCCTGGCATTTACCTCCGTTTCTGAAGGGAAAAACACAGCACAGTTCTCACCCATGAAACACACTCTGCTTTAGAGCAAGAAGCACTCCCTTGCTTTCTCAAGTCTGTAATAAAGCAGGAATATTGAGTGTGCTTAGAAGAAAAGAACCGTGTTTCTTACACACCCGGACGATATCTAGTTCAACTCTGCTTCTGAAACTGATACACCACAGGTCCTCTAACATCCAATGCTTTTCAGTTAAGAGCGAGAAACGTGTGAGCTTCATTAAAGATGTAGCTTCCTTTGAGCTGAAAAGTGAGTGCGTTTACCTGAAACGAAATCTTGCTTGTAGGAAGACACAGAGCCTGGCAATTAACTCCGATTCTGAAGGGAAACACACAGCACAGTTCTCATCCATGAAACACACTCTGCTTTAGAGCAAGAAGCACTCCCTTGCTTTCTCAAGTCTGTAATAAAGCAGGAAACGTGAGTGTGCTTAGAAGAAAAGAACCGTGTTTCCTCACACACGGACCATATCTAGTTCAACTCTGCTTCTGAAACTGATACAAACCACAGGTCCTCTAACATCCAATGCTTTTCAGTTAAGAGCGAGAAACGTGTGAGCTTCGTTAAAGATGTAGCTTCCTTTGAGCTGAAAAGTGAGTCCGTTTACCTGAAACGAAGTCTTGCTTGTAGGAAGACACAGAGCCTGGCAATTAACTCTGTTTCTGAAGGGAAACACACAGCACAGTTCTCATCGATGAAACACACTCTGCTTTAGAGCAAGAAGCACTCCCTTGCTGTCTCAAGTCTGTAATAAAGCAGGAAACGTGAGTGTGCTTAGAAGAAACAAACCGTGTTTCCTACACAGACGGACGATATCTAGTTCAACTCTGCTTCTGAAACTGATACAAACCACAGGTCCTCTAACATCCAATGCTTTTCAGTTAAGAGCGAGAAATGTGTGAGCTTCATTAAAGATGTAGCTTCCTTTGAGCTGAAAAGTGAGTGCGTTTACCTGAAACAAAGTCTTGCTTGTAGAAAGACACAGAGCCTGGCATTTAACTCCTTTCTGAAGGGAAACACACAGCACAGTTCTCATCCATGAAACACACTCTGCTTTAGAGCAAGAAGCACTCTCTTGCTTTCTCAAGTCTCTAATAAGGCGAGAAACGTGAGTGTGCTCAGAACAAAAGAACCGTGTTTCCTACACACAGGGACCATATCCAGTTCAACTCTGCTTCTGAAACTGATACAAATCACAGGTCCTCTAACATCCAATGCTATTCAGTTAAGAGCGAGAAACGTGTGAGCTTCGTGAACGATGTAGCTTCCTTTGAGAGGAAAAGTGAGTGTGTTTACCTGAAACGAAGTCTTGTTTGTAGGAAGACACAGAGCCTGGCATTTAACTCCGTTTCTGAAGGGAAACACACAGCACAGTTCTCATCCATGAAACACACTCTGCTTTAGAGCAAGAAGCACTCTCTTGCTTTCTCAAGTCTCTAATAAGGCGGGAAACGTGAGTGTGCTCAGAAAAAAAGAACCGTGTTTCCTACACACAGAGACCATATCCAGTTCAACTCTGCTTCTGAAACTGATACAAACCACAGGTCCTCTAACATCCAATGCTATTCAGTTAAGAGCGAGGACCGTGTGAGCTTTGTGAATGATGTAGCTTCGTTTGAGCTGAAAAGTGAGTGCTGTTTACCTGAAATGAATTCTTGCTTGTAGGAAGACACAGAGCAGGGCATTTAACTCCGTTTCTGAAGGGAAAGACACAGCACAGTTCTCATCCATGAAACACATTCTGCTTTAGAGCAAGAACCACTCTCTTGCTTCCTCAAGTCTCTAATAAGGCAGGAAACATGAGTGTGCTTAGAAAAAAAGAACCGTGTTTCCTACACACACGGACCATATCTAGTTCAACTCTGCTTCTGAAACTGATACAAACCACAGGTCCTCTAACATCCAATGCTATTCAGTTAAGAGCGAGAAACGTGTGAGCTTCGTGAACGATGAGGCTTCTTTTAAGCTGAAAAGTGAGTGTGTTTACCTGAAACGAAGTCTTGCTTGTAGGAAGACACAGAGCCTGGCATTTAACTACGTTTCTGAAGGGAAAAACACAGCACAGTTCTCATCCATGAAACACACTCTGCTTTAGAGCAAGAAGCACTCCCTTGCTTTCTCAAGTCTGTAATAAAGCAGGTTACGTGAGTGTGCTTAGAAGAAAAGAACCGTGTTTCCTACACACACGGACCATATCTAGTTCAACTCTGCTTCTGAAACTGATACAAACCACAGGTCCTCTAACATCCAATGCTTTTCAGTTAAGAGCGAGAAACGTGTGAGCTTTATTAAAGATGTAGCTTCCTTTGAGCTGAAAAGTGAGTGCGTTTACCTGAAATGAAGTCTTGCTTGTAGGAAGACACAGAGCCTGGCAATTAACTCTGATTATGAAGGGAAACACACAGCACAGTTCTCATCCATGAAACACACTCTGCTTTAGAGCAAGAAGCACTGTCTTGCTTTCTCAAGTCTCTAATAAGGTGAGAAACGTGAGTGTGCTCAGAACAAAAGAACCGTGTTTCCTACACACAGGGACCATATCCAGTTCAACTCTGCTTCTGAAACTGATACAAATCACAGGTCCTCTAACATCCAATGCTATTCAGTTAAGAGCGAGAAACGTGTGAGCTTCGTGAACGATGTAGCTTCCTTTGAGAGGTAAAGTGAGTGTGTTTACCTGAAACGAAGTCTTGCTTGTAGGAAGACACAGAGCCTGGCATTTAACTCCGATTCTGAAGGGAAACACACAGCACAGTTCTCATCCATGAAACACACTCTGCTTTAGAGCCAGAAGCACTCCCTTGCTTATCAAGTCTGTAATAAAGCAGGAAACGTGAGTGTGCTTAGAAGAAAAGAACCGTGTTTCCTACAAACACGGACCATATCTAGTTCAACTCTGCTTCTGAAACTGATACAAACCACAGGTCCTCTAACATCCAATGCTTTTCAGTTAAGAGCGAGAAACGTGTGAGCTTCATTAAAGATGTAGCTTCCTTTGAGCTGAAAAGTGAGTGCGTTTACCTGAAACGAAGTCTTGCTTGTAGGAAGACACAGAGCCTGGCATTTAACTCCGGTTCTGAAGGGAAACACACAGCACAGTTCTCATCCATGAAACACACTCTTCTTTAGAGCAAGAAGCACTCTCTTGTAATCTCAAGTCTCTAATAAGGCGGGAAACGTGAGTGTGCTCAGAACAAAAGAACCGTGTTTCCTACACACACGGACCATATCTAGTTGTACTTTACTTCTGAAACTGATACAACCAAGGTCCTCTAAAATCCAATGCTTTTCTGTTCAGAGGGGGAAACGTGTGAGCTCCGTGAAAGATGTAGCTTCCTTTGAATTGAAAAGTGTGTGCGTTTACTTGAAACGTAGTCTTGCTTGTAGGAAGACACAGAGCCTGGCATTTAACACCGTTTCTGAAGGGAAACACACAGCACAGTTCTCATCCAAGAAACACACTCTGCTTTAGAGCAAGAAGCAGGTTCTTGCTTTCTCAAGTCTCTAATAAGGCAGGAAACGTGAGTGTGCTTAGAACAAAAGAACAGTGTTTCCTACACACACGGACCATATCTAGTTCAACTCTGCTTCTGATACTGATACAGACCACAGGTCCTTTAACATCCAATGCTTGTCAGTTAAGAGCGAGTTACGAGTGAGCTTCGTGAATGATGTAGCTTCCTTTGAGCTGAAATGTGAGTGTGTTTACCTGAAACGAAGTCTTGCTTGTAGGAAGACACAAGCCTGGCATTTAACTCCGTTTCTGAAGGAAAACACACAGCACAGTTCTCATCCATGAAACACACTCTGCTTTAGAGCAAGAAGCACTCTCTTGCTTTCTCAAGTCTCTAATAAGGCGGGAAATGGGAGTGTGCTCAGAACAAAAGAACCGTGTTTCCTACACACAGAGACCATATCCAGTTCAACTCTGCTTCTGAAACTGATACAAACCACAGGTCCTCTAACATCCAATGCTATTCAGTTAAGAGCGAGGACCGTGTGAGCTTTGTGAATGATGTAGCTTCGTTTGAGCTGAAAAGTGAGTGCTGTTTACCTGAAATGAATTCTTGCTTGTAGGAAGACACAGAGCAGGGCATTTAACTCCGTTTCTGAAGGGAAAGACACAGCACAGTTCTCATCCATGAAACACACTCTGCTTTAGAGCAAGAACCACTCTCTTGCTTCCTCAAGTCTCTAATAAGGCAGGAAACATGAGTGTGCTTAGAAAAAAATAACCGTGTTTCCTACACACACGGACCATATCTAGTTCAACTCTGCTTCTGAAACTGATACCAACCACAGGTCCTCTAACATCCAATGCTATTCAGTTAAGAGCGAGAAACGTGTGAGCTTCGTGAACGATGAGGCTTCTTTTGAGCTGAAAAGTGAGTGTGTTTACCTGAAACGAAGTCTTGCTTGTAGGAAGACACAGAGCCTGGCATTTACCTCCGTTTCTGAAGGGAAAAACACAGCACAGTTCTCACCCATGAAACACACTCTGCTTTAGAGCAAGAAGCACTCCCTTGCTTTCTCAAGTCTGTAATAAAGCAGGAATATTGAGTGTGCTTAGAAGAAAAGAACCGTGTTTCTTACACACCCGGACGATATCTAGTTCAACTCTGCTTCTGAAACTGATACACCACAGGTCCTCTAACATCCAATGCTTTTCAGTTAAGAGCGAGAAACGTGTGAGCTTCATTAAAGATGTAGCTTCCTTTGAGCTGAAAAGTGAGTGCGTTTACCTGAAACGAAATCTTGCTTGTAGGAAGACACAGAGCCTGGCAATTAACTCCGATTCTGAAGGGAAACACACAGCACAGTTCTCATCCATGAAACACACTCTGCTTTAGAGCAAGAAGCACTCCCTTGCTTTCTCAAGTCTGTAATAAAGCAGGAAACGTGAGTGTGCTTAGAAGAAAAGAACCGTGTTTCCTCACACACGGACCATATCTAGTTCAACTCTGCTTCTGAAACTGATACAAACCACAGGTCCTCTAACATCCAATGCTTTTCAGTTAAGAGCGAGAAACGTGTGAGCTTCGTTAAAGATGTAGCTTCCTTTGAGCTGAAAAGTGAGTCCGTTTACCTGAAACGAAGTCTTGCTTGTAGGAAGACACAGAGCCTGGCAATTAACTCTGTTTCTGAAGGGAAACACACAGCACAGTTCTCATCGATGAAACACACTCTGCTTTAGAGCAAGAAGCACTCCCTTGCTGTCTCAAGTCTGTAATAAAGCAGGAAACGTGAGTGTGCTTAGAAGAAACAAACCGTGTTTCCTACACAGACGGACGATATCTAGTTCAACTCTGCTTCTGAAACTGATACAAACCACAGGTCCTCTAACATCCAATGCTTTTCAGTTAAGAGCGAGAAATGTGTGAGCTTCATTAAAGATGTAGCTTCCTTTGAGCTGAAAAGTGAGTGCGTTTACCTGAAACAAAGTCTTGCTTGTAGAAAGACACAGAGCCTGGCATTTAACTCCTTTCTGAAGGGAAACACACAGCACAGTTCTCATCCATGAAACACACTCTGCTTTAGAGCAAGAAGCACTCTCTTGCTTTCTCAAGTCTCTAATAAGGAGAGAAACGTGAGTGTGCTCAGAACAAAAGAACCGTGTTTCCTACACACAGGGACCATATCCAGTTCAACTCTGCTTCTGAAACTGATACAAATCACAGGTCCTCTAACATCCAATGCTATTCAGTTAAGAGCGAGAAACGTGTGAGCTTCGTGAACGATGTAGCTTCCTTTGAGAGGAAAAGTGAGTGTGTTTACCTGAAACGAAGTCTTGTTTGTAGGAAGACACAGAGCCTGGCATTTAACTCCGTTTCTGAAGGGAAACACACAGCACAGTTCTCATCCATGAAACACACTCTGCTTTAGAGCAAGAAGCACTCTCTTGCTTTCTCAAGTCTCTAATAAGGCGGGAAACGTGAGTGTGCTCAGAAAAAAAGAACCGTGTTTCCTACACACAGAGACCATATCCAGTTCAACTCTGCTTCTGAAACTGATACAAACCACAGGTCCTCTAACATCCAATGCTATTCAGTTAAGAGCGAGGACCGTGTGAGCTTTGTGAATGATGTAGCTTCGTTTGAGCTGAAAAGTGAGTGCTGTTTACCTGAAATGAATTCTTGCTTGTAGGAAGACACAGAGCAGGGCATTTAACTCCGTTTCTGAAGGGAAAGACACAGCACAGTTCTCATCCATGAAACACATTCTGCTTTAGAGCAAGAACCACTCTCTTGCTTCCTCAAGTCTCTAATAAGGCAGGAAACATGAGTGTGCTTAGAAAAAAAGAACCGTGTTTCCTACACACACGGACCATATCTAGTTCAACTCTGCTTCTGAAACTGATACAAACCACAGGTCCTCTAACATCCAATGCTATTCAGTTAAGAGCGAGAAACGTGTGAGCTTCGTGAACGATGAGGCTTCTTTTAAGCTGAAAAGTGAGTGTGTTTACCTGAAACGAAGTCTTGCTTGTAGGAAGACACAGAGCCTGGCATTTAACTACCTTTCTGAAGGGAAAAACACAGCACAGTTCTCATCCATGAAACACACTCTGCTTTAGAGCAAGAAGCACTCCCTTGCTTTCTCAAGTCTGTAATAAAGCAGGTTACGTGAGTGTGCTTAGAAGAAAAGAACCGTGTTTCCTACACACACGGACCATATCTAGTTCAACTCTGCTTCTGAAACTGATACAAACCACAGGTCCTCTAACATCCAATGCTTTTCAGTTAAGAGCGAGAAACGTGTGAGCTTTATTAAAGATGTAGCTTCCTTTGAGCTGAAAAGTGAGTGCGTTTACCTGAAACGAAGTCTTGCTTGTAGGAAGACACAGAGCCTGGCAATTAACTCTGATTATGAAGGGAAACACACAGCACAGTTCTCATCCATGAAACACACTCTGCTTTAGAGCAAGAAGCACTGTCTTGCTTTCTCAAGTCTCTAATAAGGTGAGAAACGTGAGTGTGCTCAGAACAAAAGAACCGTGTTTCCTACACACAGGGACCATATCCAGTTCAACTCTGCTTCTGAAACTGATACAAATCACAGGTCCTCTAACATCCAATGCTATTCAGTTAAGAGCAAGAAACGTGTGAGCTTCGTGAACGATGTAGCTTCCTTTGAGAGGTAAAGTGAGTGTGTTTACCTGAAACGAAGTCTTGCTTGTAGGAAGACACAGAGCCTGGCATTTAACTCCGATTCTGAAGGGAAACACACAGCACAGTTCTCATCCATGAAACACACTCTGCTTTAGAGCCAGAAGCACTCCCTTGCTTATCAAGTCTGTAATAAAGCAGGAAACGTGAGTGTGCTTAGAAGAAAAGAACCGTGTTTCCTACAAACACGGACCATATCTAGTTCAACTCTGCTTCTGAAACTGATACAAACCACAGGTCCTCTAACATCCAATGCTTTTCAGTTAAGAGCGAGAAACGTGTGAGCTTCGTGAATGATGTAGCTTCCTTTGAGCTGAAAGGTGACTGCTTTTACCTAAAACGTAGTCTTGATGTAAGAAGACACAGAGCCTGGCATTTAACTCCGTTTCTGAAGGGAAACAAACAGCACAGTTCTCATCCATGAAAGACACTCTGCTTTAGAGCAAGAAGCACTCCCTTGCTTTCTCAAGTCTGTAATAAAGCAGGAAACGTGAGTGTGCTTAGAAGAAAAGAACCGTGTTTCCTACACACAAGGACGATATCTAGTTCAACTCTGCTTCTGAAACTGATACACCACAGGTCCTCTAACATCCATTGCTTTTCAGTTAAGAGCGAGAAACGTGTGAGATTCATTAAAGATGTAGCTTCCTTTGAGCTGAAAAGTGAGTGCTTTTACCTGAAACGAAGTCTTGCTTGTAGGAAGACACAGAGCCTGGCATTTAACTCCGTTTCTGAAGGGAAACACACAGCACAGTTCTCATCCATGAAACACACTCTTCTTTAGAGCAAGAAGCACTCTCTTGTAATCTCAAGTCTCTAATAAGGCGGGAAACGTGAGTGTGCTCAGAACAAAAGAACCGTGTTTCCTACACACAGGGACCATATCCAGTTCAACTCTGCTTCTCAAACTGATACAAACCACAGGTCCTCTAACATCTAATGCTATTCAGTTAAGAGCGAGAAACGTGTGAGCTTCGTGAACAATGTAGCTTCCTTTGAGCTGAAAAGTGAGTGCGTTTACCTGAAACGAAGTCTTGCTTGTAGGAAGACACAGAGCCTGGCATTTAACTCCATTTCTGAAGGGAAACACACAGCACAGACTCATCCATGAAACACACTCTACTTTAGAGCAAGAAGCACTCTCTTGCTTTCTAGCTTCTCTAATAAGTTGGGAAACGTGTGTGCTTAGAACAAAAGAACCGTGTTTCCTACACTCACGGACCATATCTAGTTCAACTCTGCTTCTGAAACTGATACAAACCAAAGGTCCTCTAACATCCAATGCCATTCAGTTCAGAGCAAGAAACGTGTGAGCTTCGTGAACGATGTAGCTTCCTTTGAGCTGAAAAGTGAGTGCTTTTACCAGAAACGAAGACTTGCTTGTAGGAAGACACAGATCCTGGCATTTAACTCTGTTTCTGAAGGGAAACACACAGCACATTTCTCAGCCATGAAACACACTCTGCTTTAGAGCAAGAAGCACACTCATGCTTTCTAGAGTCTCTAATAAAGCGGGAAACGTGAGTGTGCTCAGAACAAAAGAACCGTGTTTCCTACACACACGGACCACATCTCGTTCTACTTTGCTTCTGAAACAGATACAAAGCACAGGTCCTCTAACATCCAATGCTTTTCAGTTAAGAGCGAGAAACGTGTGAGCTTCGTTAAAGATGTAGCTTCCTTTGATCTGAAAAGTGAGTGCGTTTACCTGAAACGAAGTCTTGTTTGTAGGAAGACACAGAGCCTGGCATTTAACTCCGTTTCTGAAGGGAAACACACAGCACAGTTCTCATCCATGAAACACACTCTTCTTTAGAGCAAGAAGCACTCTCTTGCTTTCTCAAGTCTCTAGTAAGGCTGGAAACGTGAGTGTGCTCAGAACAAAAGAACCGTGTTTCCTACACACAGAGACCATATACAGTTCAACTCTGCTTCTGAAACTGATACAAACCACAGGTCCTCTAACATCCAATGCTATTCAGTTAAGAGCGAGGACCGTGTGAGCTTTATGAATGATGTAGCTTCGTTTGAGCTGAAAAGTGATTGCTGTTTACCTGAAATGAATTCTTGCTTGTAGGAAGACACAGAGCAGGGCATTTACCTCCGTTTCTGAAGGGAAACACACAGCACAGTTCTCATCCATGAAACACACTCTGCTTTAGAGCAAGAACCACTCTCTTGCTTCCTCAAGTCTCTAATAAGGCAGGAAACATGAGTGTGCTTAGAAAAAAAGAACCGTGTTTCCTACACACACGGACCATATCTAGTTTAACTCTGCTTCTGAAACTGATACAAACCACAGGTCCTCTAACATCCAATGCTATTCAGTTAAGAGTGAGAAACGTGTGAGCTTCGTGAACGATGAGGCTTCTTTTAAGCTGAAAAGTGAGTGTGTTAACCTGAAACGAAGTCTTGCTTGTAGGAAGACACAGAGCCTGGCATTTAACTCCGTTACTGAAGGGAAAAACACAGCACAGTTCTCACCCATGAAACACACTCTGCTTTAGAGCAAGAAGCACTCCCTTGCTGTCTCAAGTCTGTAATAAAGCAGGAATAGTGAGTGTGCTTAGAAGAAAAGAACCGTGTTTCCTACACACCCGGACGATATCTAGTTCAACTCTGCTTCTGAAACTGATACACCACAGGTCCTCTAACATCCAATGCTTTTCAGTTAAGAGCGAGAAACGTGTGAGCTTCATTAAAGATGTAGCTTCCTTTGAGCTGATAAGTGAGTGCGTTTACCTGAAACGAAGTCTTGCTTGTAGGAAGACACAGAGCCTGGCAATTAACTCCGATTCTGAAGTGAAACACACAGCACAGTTCTCATCCATGAAACACCCTCTGCTTTAGAGCAAGAAGCACTCCCTTGCTTTCTCAAGTCTGTAATAAAGCAGGAAACGTGAGTGTGCTTAGAAGAAAAGAACCGTGTTTCCTGCACACACGGACGATATCTAGTTCAACTCTGCTTCTGAAACTGATACAAACCACAGGTCCTCTAACATCCAATGCTTTTCAGTTAAGAGCGAAAAACGTGTGAGCTCGTTAAAGATGTAGCTTCCTTTGAGCTGAAAAGTGAGTCCGTTTACCTGAAACGAAGTCTTGCTTGTAGGAAGACACAGAGCCTGGCAATTAACTCTGTTTCTGAAGGGAAACACACAGCACAGTTCTCATCGATGAAACACACTCTGCTTTAGAGCAAGAAGCACTCCCTTGCTGTCTCAAGTCTGTAATAAAGCAGGAAACGTGAGTGTGCTTAGAAGAAAAGAACCGTGTTTCCTACACACACGGACGATATATAGTTCAACTCTGCTTCTGAAACTGACACACCACAGGTCCTCTAACATCCAATGCTTTTCAGTTAAGAGCGAGAAACGTGTGAGCTTCGTTAAAGATGTAGCTTCCTTTGAGCTGAAAAGTGAGTGTGTTTACCAGAAACGAAGTCTTGCTTGTAGCAAGACACAGATCCTGGCATTTAACTCCGTTTCTGAAGGGAAAGACACAGCACAGTCCTCATCCATGAAACACAGTGTGCTTTAGAGCCAGAATCACTCCCTTGCTTTCTCAAGTCTGTAATAAAGCAGGAAACCTGAGTGTGCTTAGAAGAAACAAACCGTGTTTCCTACACAGACGGACGATATCTAGTTCAACTCTGCTTCTGAAACTGATACAAACCCCAGGTCCTCTAACATCCAATGCTTTTCAGTTAAGAGCGAGAAATGTGTGAGCTTCATTAAAGATGTAGCTTCCTTTGAGTTGAAAAGTGAGTGCGTTTACATGAAGCAAAGTCTTGCTTGTAGGAAGACACAGAGCCTGGCATTTAACTCCTTTCTGAAGGGAAACAAACAGCACAGTTCTCATCCATGAAACACACTCTGCTTTAGAGCAAGAAGCACTCTCTTGCTTTCTCAAGTCTCTAATAAGGCAAGAAATGTGAGTGTGCTCAGAACAAAAGAACCGTGTTTCCTACACACAGGGACCATATCCAGTTCAACTCTGCTTCTGAAACTGATACAAATCACAGGTCCTCTAACATCCAATGCTATTCAGTTAAGAGCGAGAAACGTGTGACCTTCGTGAACGATGTAGCTTCCTTTGAGAGGAAAAGTGAGTGTGTTTACCTGAAACGAAGTCTTGCTTGTAGGAAGACACAGAGCCTGGCATTGAACTCCGTTTCTGAAGGGAAAGACACAGCACAGTTCTCATCCATGAAACACACTCTGCTTTAGAGCAAGAAGCACTCCATTGCTTTCTCAAGTCTGTAATAAAGCAGGAAACGTGAGTGTGCTTAGAAGAAAAGTACCGTGTTTCCTACACACCCGGACGATATCTAGTTCAACACTGCTTCTGAAACTGATACACCACAGGTCCTCTAACATCCAATGCTTTTCAGTTAAGAGCGAGAAACGTGTGAGCTTCTTTAAAGATGTAGCTTCTTTTGAGCTGAAAAGTGAGTGCGTTTACCTGAAACGAAGTCTTGCTTGTAGGAAGACACAGAGCCTGGCATTTAACTCCGATTCTGAAGGGAAACACACAGCACAGTTCTCATCCATGAAACACACTCTGCTTTAGAGCCAGAAGCACTCCCTTGCTTATCAAGTCTGTAATAAAGCAGGAAACGTGAGTGTGCTTAGAAGAAAAGAACCGTGTTTCCTACAAACACGGACCATATCTAGTTCAACTCTGCTTCTGAAACTGATACAAACCACAGGTCCTCTAACATCCAATGCTTTTCAGTTAAGAGCGAGAAACGTGTGAGCTTCGTGAATGATGTAGCTTCCTTTGAGCTGAAAGGTGACTGCTTTTACCTAAAACGTAGTCTTGATGTAAGAAGACACAGAGCCTGGCATTTACCTCCGTTTTTGAAGGGAAACAAACAGCACAGTTCTCATCCATGAAAGACACTCTGCTTTAGAGCAAGAAGCACTCCCTTGCTTTCTCAAGTCTGTAATAAAGCAGGAAACGTGAGTGTGCTTAGAAGAAAAGAACCGTGTTTCCTACACACAAGGACGATATCTAGTTCAACTCTGCTTCTGAAACTGATACACCACAGGTCCTCTAACATCCATTGCTTTTCAGTTAAGAGCGAGAAACGTGTGAGCTTCATTAAAGATGTAGCTTCCTTTGAGCTGAAAAGTGAGTGCTTTTACCTGAAACGAAGTCTTGCTTGTAGGAAGACACAGAGCCTGGCATTTAACTCCGTTTCTGAAGGGAAACACACAGCACAGTTCTCATCCATGAAACACACTCTTCTTTAGAGCAAGAAGCACTCTCTTGTAATCTCAAGTCTCTAATAAGGCGGGAAACGTGAGTGTGCTCAGAACAAAAGAACCGTGTTTCCTACACACAGGGACCATATCCAGTTCAACTCTGCTTCTCAAACTGATACAAACCACAGGTCCTCTAACATCTAATGCTATTCAGTTAAGAGCGAGAAATGTGTGAGCTTCGTGAACAATGTAGCTTCCTTTGAGCTGAAAAGTGAGTGCGTTTACCTGAAACGAAGTCTTGCTTGTAGGAAGACACAGAGCCTGGCATTTAACTCCATTTCTGAAGGGAAACACACAGCACAGACTCATCCATGAAACACACTCTGCTTTAGAGCAAGAAGCACTCTCTTGCTTTCTAGCTTCTCTAATAAGTTGGGAAACGTGTGTGCTTAGAACAAAAGAACCGTGTTTCCTACACTCACGGACCATATCTAGTTCAACTCTGCTTCTGAAACTGATACAAACCAAAGGTCCTCTAACATCCAATGCCATTCAGTTCAGAGCAAGAAACGTGTGAGCTTCGTGAACGATGTAGCTTCCTTTGAGCTGAAAAGTGAGTGCTTTTACCAGAAACGAAGTCTTGCTTGTAGGAAGACACAGATCCTGGCATTTAACTCTGTTTCTGAAGGGAAACACACAGCACATTTCTCAGCCATGAAACACACTCTGCTTTAGAGCAAGAAGCACACTCTTGCTTTCTAGAGTCTCTAATAAAGCGGGAAACGTGAGTGTGCTCAGAACTAAAGAACCGTGTTTCCTACACACACGGACCACATCTCGTTCTACTTTGCTTCTGAAACAGATACAAAGCACAGGTCCTCTAACATCCAATGCTTTTCAGTTAAGAGCGAGAAACGTGTGAGCTTCGTTAAAGATGTAGCTTCCTTTGATCTGATAAGTGAGTGCGTTTACCTGAAACGAAGTCTTGTATGTAGGAAGACACAGAGCCTGGCATTTAACTCCGTTTCTGAAGGGAAACACACAGCACAGTTCTCATCCATGAAACACACTCTTCTTTAGAGCAAGAAGCACTCTCTTGCTTTCTCAAGTCTCTAATAAGGCTGGAAACGTGAGTGTGCTCACAAAAAAAGAACCGTGTTTCCTACACACAGAGACCATATCCAGTTCAACTCTGCTTCTGAAACTGATACAAACCACAGGTCCTCTAACATCCAATGCTATTCAGTTAAGAGCGAGGACCGTGTGAGCTTTGTGAATGATGTAGCTTCGTTTGAGCTGAAAAGTGATTGCTGTTTACCTGAAATGAATTCTTGCTTGTAGGAAGACACAGAGCAGGGCATTTAACTCCGTTTCTGAAGGGAAACACACAGCACAGTTCTCATCCATGAAACACACTCTGCTTTAGAGCAAGAACCACTCTCTTGCTTCCTCAAGTCTCTAATAAGGCAGGAAACATGAGTGTGCTTAGAAAAAAAGAACCGTGTTTCCTACACACACGGACCATATCTAGTTCAACTCTGCTTCTGAAACTGATACAAACCACAGGTCCTCTAACATCCAATGCTATTCAGTTAAGAGCGAGAAACGTGTGAGCTTCGTGAACGATGAGGCTTCTTTTAAGGTGAAAAGTGAGTGTGTTTACCTGAAACGAAGTCTTGCTTGTAGGAAGACACAGAGCCTGGCATTTAACTCCGTTTCTGAAGGGAAAAACACAGCACAGTTCTCATCCATGAAACACACTCTGCTTTAGAGCAAGAAGCACTCCCTTGCTTTCTCAAGTCTGTAATAAAGCAGGAATAGTGAGTGTGCTTAGAAGAAAAGAACCGTGTTTCCTACACACCCGGACGATATCTAGTTCAACTCTGCTTCTGAAACTGATACACCACAGGTCCTCTAACATCCAATGCTTTTCATTTAAGAGCGAGAAACGTGTGAGCTTCATTAAAGATGTAGCTTCCTTTGAGCTGATAAGTGAGTGCGTTTACCTGAAACGAAGTCTTGCTTGTAGGAAGACACAGAGCCTGGCAATTAACTCCGATTCTGAAGGGAAACACACAGCACAGTTCTCATCCATGAAACACACTCTGCTTTAGAGCCAGAAGCACTCCCTTGCTTATCAAGTCTGTAATAAAGCAGGAAACGTGAGTGTGCTTAGAAGAAAAGAACCGTGTTTCCTACAAACACGGACCATATCTAGTTCAACTCTGCTTCTGAAACTGATACAAACCACAGGTCCTCTAACATCCAATGCTTTTCAGTTAAGAGCGAGAAACGTGTGAGCTTCGTGAATGATGTAGCTTCCTTTGAGCTGAAAGGTGACTGCTTTTACCTAAAACGTAGTCTTGATGTAAGAAGACACAGAGCCTGGCATTTACCTCCGTTTTTGAAGGGAAACAAACAGCACAGTTCTCATCCATGAAAGACACTCTGCTTTAGAGCAAGAAGCACTCCCTTGCTTTCTCAAGTCTGTAATAAAGCAGGAAACGTGAGTGTGCTTAGAAGAAAAGAACCGTGTTTCCTACACACAAGGACGATATCTAGTTCAACTCTGCTTCTGAAACTGATACACCACAGGTCCTCTAACATCCATTGCTTTTCAGTTAAGAGCGAGAAACGTGTGAGCTTCATTAAAGATGTAGCTTCCTTTGAGCTGAAAAGTGAGTGCTTTTACCTGAAACGAAGTCTTGCTTGTAGGAAGACACAGAGCCTGGCATTTAACTCCGTTTCTGAAGGGAAACACACAGCACAGTTCTCATCCATGAAACACACTCTTCTTTAGAGCAAGAAGCACTCTCTTGTAATCTCAAGTCTCTAATAAGGCGGGAAACGTGAGTGTGCTCAGAACAAAAGAACCGTGTTTCCTACACACAGGGACCATATCCAGTTCAACTCTGCTTCTCAAACTGATACAAACCACAGGTCCTCTAACATCTAATGCTATTCAGTTAAGAGCGAGAAATGTGTGAGCTTCGTGAACAATGTAGCTTCCTTTGAGCTGAAAAGTGAGTGCGTTTACCTGAAACGAAGTCTTGCTTGTAGGAAGACACAGAGCCTGGCATTTAACTCCATTTCTGAAGGGAAACACACAGCACAGACTCATCCATGAAACACACTCTGCTTTAGAGCAAGAAGCACTCTCTTGCTTTCTAGCTTCTCTAATAAGTTGGGAAACGTGTGTGCTTAGAACAAAAGAACCGTGTTTCCTACACTCACGGACCATATCTAGTTCAACTCTGCTTCTGAAACTGATACAAACCAAAGGTCCTCTAACATCCAATGCCATTCAGTTCAGAGCAAGAAACGTGTGAGCTTCGTGAACGATGTAGCTTCCTTTGAGCTGAAAAGTGAGTGCTTTTACCAGAAACGAAGTCTTGCTTGTAGGAAGACACAGATCCTGGCATTTAACTCTGTTTCTGAAGGGAAACACACAGCACATTTCTCAGCCATGAAACACACTCTGCTTTAGAGCAAGAAGCACACTCTTGCTTTCTAGAGTCTCTAATAAAGCGGGAAACGTGAGTGTGCTCAGAACTAAAGAACCGTGTTTCCTACACACACGGACCACATCTCGTTCTACTTTGCTTCTGAAACAGATACAAAGCACAGGTCCTCTAACATCCAATGCTTTTCAGTTAAGAGCGAGAAACGTGTGAGCTTCGTTAAAGATGTAGCTTCCTTTGATCTGAAAAGTGAGTGCGTTTACCTGAAACGAAGTCTTGTATGTAGGAAGACACAGAGCCTGGCATTTAACTCCGTTTCTGAAGGGAAACACACAGCACAGTTCTCATCCATGAAACACACTCTTCTTTAGAGCAAGAAGCACTCTCTTGCTTTCTCAAGTCTCTAATAAGGCTGGAAACGTGAGTGTGCTCACAAAAAAAGAACCGTGTTTCCTACACACAGAGACCATATCCAGTTCAACTCTGCTTCTGAAACTGATACAAACCACAGGTCCTCTAACATCCAATGCTATTCAGTTAAGAGCGAGGACCGTGTGAGCTTTGTGAATGATGTAGCTTCGTTTGAGCTGAAAAGTGATTGCTGTTTACCTGAAATGAATTCTTGCTTGTAGGAAGACACAGAGCAGGGCATTTAACTCCGTTTCTGAAGGGAAACACACAGCACAGTTCTCATCCATGAAACACACTCTGCTTTAGAGCAAGAACCACTCTCTTGCTTCCTCAAGTCTCTAATAAGGCAGGAAACATGAGTGTGCTTAGAAAAAAAGAACCGTGTTTCCTACACACACGGACCATATCTAGTTCAACACTGCTTCTGAAACTGATACAAACCACAGGTCCTCTAACATCCAATGCTATTCAGTTAAGAGCGAGAAACGTGTGAGCTTCGTGAACGATGAGGCTTCTTTTAAGGTGAAAAGTGAGTGTGTTTACCTGAAACGAAGTCTTGCTTGTAGGAAGACACAGAGCCTGGCATTTAACTCCGTTTCTGAAGGGAAAAACACAGCACAGTTCTCATCCATGAAACACACTCTGCTTTAGAGCAAGAAGCACTCCCTTGCTTTCTCAAGTCTGTAATAAAGCAGGAATAGTGAGTGTGGTTAGAAGAAAAGAACCGTGTTTCCTACACACCCGGACGATATCTAGTTCAACTCTGCTTCTGAAACTGATACACCACAGGTCCTCTAACATCCAATGCTTTTCATTTAAGAGCGAGAAACGTGTGAGCTTCATTAAAGATGTAGCTTCCTTTGAGCTGATAAGTGAGTGCGTTTACCTGAAACGAAGTCTTGCTTGTAGGAAGACACAGAGCCTGGCAATTAACTCCGATTCTGAAGGGAAACACACAGCACAGTTCTCATCCATGAAACACACTCTGCTTTAGAGCAAGAAGCACTCCCTTGCTTTCTCAAGTCTGTAATAAAGCAGGAAACGTGAGTGTGCTTAGAAGAAAAGAACCGTGTTTCCTACACACACGGACGATATCTAGTTCAACTCTGCTTCTGAAACTGATACAAACCACAGGTCCTCTAACATCCAATGCTTTTCAGTTAAGAGCGAAAAACGTGTGAGCTTCGTTAAAGATGTAGCTTCCTTTGAGCTGAAAAGTGAGTCCGTTTACCTGAAAGGAAGTCTTGCTTGTAGGAAGACACAGAGCCTGGCAATTAACTCTGTTTCTAAAGGGAAACACACAGCACAGTTCTCATCGATGAAACACACTCTGCTTTAGAGCAAGAAGCACTCCCTTGCTGTCTCAAGTCTGTAATAAAGCAGGAAACGTGAGTGTGCTTAGAAGAAAAGAACCGTGTTTCCTACACACACGGACGATATATAGTTCAACTCTGCTTCTGAAACTGACACACCACAGGTCCTCTAACATCCAATGCTTTTCAGTTAAGAGCGAGAAACGTGTGAGCTTCGTTAAAGATGTAGCTTCCTTTGAGCTGAAAAGTGAGTGTGTTTACCAGAAACGAAGTCTTGCTTGCAGCAAGACACAGATCCTGGCATTTAACTCCGTTTCTGAAGGGAAAGACACAGCACAGTCCTCATCCATGAAACACAGTCTGCTTTAGAGCCAGAATCACTCCCTTGCTTTCTCAAGTCTGTCATAAAGCAGGAAACGTGAGTGTGCTTAGAAGAAACAAACCGTGTTTCCTACACAGACGGACGATATCTAGTTCAACTCTGCTTCTGAAACTGATACAAACCCCAGGTCCTCTAACATCCAATGCTTTTCAGTTAAGAGCGAGAAATGTGTGAGCTTCATTAAAGATGTAGCTTCCTTTGAGCTGAAAAGTGAGTGCGTTTACATGAAACGAAGTCTTGCTTGTAGGAAGACACAGAGCCTGGCATTTAACTCCTTTCTGAAGGGAAACAAACAGCACAGTTATCATCCATGAAACATACTCTGCTTTAGAGCAAGAAGCACTCTCTTGCTTTCTCAAGTCTCTAATAAGGGTAGAAACGTGAGTGTGCTCAGAACAAAAGAACCGTGTTTCCTACACACAGGGACCATATCCAGTTCAACTCTGCTTCTGAAACTGATACAAATCACAGGTCCTCTAACATCCAATGCTTTTCAGTTAAGAGCGAGAAACGTGTGAGCTTCGTGAACGATGTAGCTTCCTTTGAGAGGAAAAGTGAGTGTGTTTACCTGAAACGAAGTCTTGCTTGTAGGAAGACAGAGAGCCTGGCATTGAACTCCGTTTCTGAAGGGAAAGACACAGCACAGTTCTCATCCATGAAACACACTCTGCTTTAGAGCAAGAAGCACTCCCTTGCTTTCTCAAGTCTGTAATAAAGCAGGAAACGTGAGTGTGCTTAGAAGAAAAGAACCGTGTTTCCTACACCCCCGGACGATATCTAGTTCAACTCTGCTTCTGAAACTGATACACCACAGGTCCTCTAACATCCAATGCTTTTCAGTTAAGAGCGAGAAACGTGTGAGCTTCTTTAAAGATGTAGCTTCTTTTGAGCTGAAAGGTGAGTGCGTTTACCTGAAACGAAGTCTTGCTTGTAGGAAGACACAGAGCCTGGCATTTAACTCCGATTCTGAAGGGAAACACACAGCACAGTTCTCATCCATGAAACACACTCTGCTTTAGAGCCAGAAGCACTCCCTTGCTTATCAAGTCTGTAATAAAGCAGGAAACGTGAGTGTGCTTAGAAGAAAAGAACCGTGTTTCCTACAAACACGGACCATATCTAGTTCAACTCTGCTTCTGAAACTGATACAAACCACAGGTCCTCTAACATCCAATGCTTTTCAGTTAAGAGCGAGGAACGTGTGAGCTTCGTGAATGATGTAGCTTCCTTTGAGCTGAAAAGTGACTGCTTTTACCTGAAACGTTGTCTTGATGTAAGAAGACACAGAGCCTGGCATTTAACTCCGTTTCTGAAGGGAAACAAACAGCACAGTTCTCATCCATGAAAGACACTCTGCTTTAGAGCAAGAAGCACTCCCTTGCTTTCTCAAGTCTGTAATAAAGCAGGAAACGTGAGTGTGCTTAGAAGAAAAGAACCGTGTTTCCTACACAGACGGACGATATCTAGTTCAACTCTGCTTCTGAAACTGATACAAACCCCAGGTCCTCTAACATCCAATGCTTTTCAGTTAAGAGCGAGAAATGTGTGAGCTTCATTAAAGATGTAGCTTCCTTTGAGCTGAAAAGTGAGTGCGTTTACATGAAACGAAGTCTTGCTTGTAGGAAGACACAGAGCCTGGCATTTAACTCCTTTCTGAAGGGAAACAAACAGCACAGTTATCATCCATGAAACATACTCTGCTTTAGAGCAAGAAGCACTCTCTTGCTTTCTCAAGTCTCTAATAAGGGTAGAAACGTGAGTGTGCTCAGAACAAAAGAACCGTGTTTCCTACACACAGGGACCATATCCAGTTCAACTCTGCTTCTGAAACTGATACAAATCACAGGTCCTCTAACATCCAATGCTTTTCAGTTAAGAGCGAGAAACGTGTGAGCTTCGTGAACGATGTAGCTTCCTTTGAGAGGAAAAGTGAGTGTGTTTACCTGAAACGAAGTCTTGCTTGTAGGAAGACACAGAGCCTGGCATTGAACTCCGTTTCTGAAGGGAAAGACACAGCACAGTTCTCATCCATGAAACACACTCTGCTTTAGAGCAAGAAGCACTCCCTTGCTTTCTCAAGTCTGTAATAAAGCAGGAAACGTGAGTGTGCTTAGAAGAAAAGAACCGTGTTTCCTACACCCCCGGACGATATCTAGTTCAACTCTGCTTCTGAAACTGATACACCACAGGTCCTCTAACATCCAATGCTTTTCAGTTAAGAGCGAGAAACGTGTGAGCTTCTTTAAAGATGTAGCTTCTTTTGAGCTGAAAGGTGAGTGCGTTTACCTGAAACGAAGTCTTGCTTGTAGGAAGACACAGAGCCTGGCATTTAACTCCGATTCTGAAGGGAAACACACAGCACAGTTCTCATCCATGAAACACACTCTGCTTTAGAGCCAGAAGCACTCCCTTGCTTATCAAGTCTGTAATAAAGCAGGAAACGTGAGTGTGCTTAGAAGAAAAGAACCGTGTTTCCTACAAACACGGACCATATCTAGTTCAACTCTGCTTCTGAAACTGATACAAACCACAGGTCCTCTAACATCCAATGCTTTTCAGTTAAGAGCGAGGAACGTGTGAGCTTCGTGAATGATGTAGCTTCCTTTGAGCTGAAAAGTGACTGCTTTTACCTGAAACGTTGTCTTGATGTAAGAAGACACAGAGCCTGGCATTTAACTCCGTTTCTGAAGGGAAACAAACAGCACAGTTCTCATCCATGAAAGACACTCTGCTTTAGAGCAAGAAGCACTCCCTTGCTTTCTCAAGTCTGTAATAAAGCAGGAAACGTGAGTGTGCTTAGAAGAAAAGAACCGTGTTTCCTACACACAAGGACGATATCTAGTTCAACTCTGCTTCTGAAACTGATACACCACAGGTCCTCTAACATCCATTGCTTTTCAGTTAAGAGCGAGAAACGTGTGAGCTTCATTAAAGATGTAGCTTCCTTTGAGCTGAAAAGTGAGTGCGTTTACCTGAAACGAAGTCTTGCTTGTAGGAAGACACAGAGCCTGGCATTTAACTCCGTTTCTGAAGGGAAACACGCAGCAAAGTTTTCATCCATGAAACACACTCTTCTTTAGAGCAAGAAGCACTCTCTTGCTTTCTCAAGTCTCTAATAAGGCGGGAAACGTGAGTGTGCTCAGAACAAAAGAACCGTGTTTCCTACACACAGGGATCATATCCAGTTCAACTCTGCGTCTCAAACTGATACAAACCACAGGTCCTCTAACATCCAATGCTATTCAGTTAAGAGCGAGAAACGTGTGAGCTTTGTGAACAATGTAGCTTCCTTTGAGCTGAAAAGTGAGTGGGTTTACCTGAAACGAAGTCTTGCTTGCAGGAAGACACAGAGCCTGGCATTTAACTCCATTTCTGAAGGGAAACACACAGCACAGACTCATCCATGAAACACACTCTGCTTTAGAGCAAGAAGCACTCTCTTGCTTTCTAGCTTCTCTAATAAGTTGGGAAACGTGTGTGCTTAGAACAAAAGAACCGTGTTTCCTACACTCACGGACCATATCTAGTTCAACTCTGCTTCTGAAACTGATACAAACCAAAGGTCCTATAACATCCAATGCCATTCAGTTCAGAGCGAGAAACGTGTGAGCTTCGTGAACGATGTAGCTTCCTTTGAGCTGAAAAGTGAGTGCTTTTACCAGAAACGAAGTCTTGCTTGTAGGAACACAGATCCTGGCATTTAACTCTGTTTCTGAAGGGAAACACACAGCACATTTCTCAGCCATGAAACACACTCTGCTTTAGAGCAAGAAGCACACTCTTGCTTTCTAGAGTCTCTAATAAAGCGGGAAACGTGAGTGTGCTCAGAACTAAAGAACCGTGTTTCCTACACACACGGACCACATCTCGTTCTACTTTGCTTCTGAAACAGATACAAAGCACAGGTCCTCTAACATCCAATGCTTTTCAGTTAAGAGCGAGAAACGTGTGAGCTTCGTTAAAGATGTAGCTTCCTTTGATCTGAAAAGTGAGTGCGTTTACCTGAAACGAAGTCTTGTTTGTAGGAAGACACAGAGCCTGGCATTTAACTCCGTTTCTGAAGGGAAACACACAGCACAGTTCTCATCCATGAAACACACTCTTCTTTAGAGCAAGAAGCACTCTCTTGCTTTCTCAAGTCTCTAATAAGGCTGGAAACGTGAGTGTGCTCAGAACAAAAGAACCGTGTTTCCTACACACAGAGACCATATCCAGTTCAACTCTGCTTCTGAATCTGATACAAACCACAGGTCCTCTAACATCCAATGCTATTCAGTTAAGAGCGAGGACCGTGTGAGCTTTGTGAATGATGTAGCTTCGTTTGAGCTGAAAAGTGATTGCTGTTTACCTGAAATGAATTCTTGCTTGTAGGAAGACACAGAGCAGGGCATTTAACTCCGTTTCTGAAGGGAAACACACAGCACAGTTCTCATCCATGAAACACACTCTGCTTTAGAGCAAGAACCACTCTCTTGCTTCCTCAAGTCTCTAATAAGGCAGGAAACATGAGTGTGCTTAGAAAAAAAGAACCGTGTTTCCTACACATTCGGACCATATCTAGTTCAACTCTGCTTCTGAAACTGATACAAACCACAGGTCCTCTAACATCCAATGCTATTCAGTTAAGAGCGAGAAACGTGTGAGCTTCGTGAACGATGAGGCTTCTTTTAAGCTGAAAAGTGAGTGTGTTTACCTGAAACGAAGTCTTGCTTGTAGGAAGACACAGAGCCTGGCATTTAACTCCTTTCTGAAGGGAAACAAACAGCACAGTTCTCATCAATGAAACACACTCTGCTTTAGAGCAAGAAGCACTCTCTTGCTTTCTCAAGTCTCTAATAAGGCGAGAAACGTGAGTGTGCTCAGAACAAAAGAACCGTGTTTCCTACACACAGGGACCATATCCAGTTCAACTCTGCTTCTGAAACTGATACAAACCACAGGTCCTCTAACATCCAATGCTTTTCAGTTAAGAGCGAGAAACGTGTGAGCTTCGTGAAAGATGTAGCTTCCTTTGAGAGGAATAGTGAGTGTGTTTTCCTGAAACGAAGTCTTGCTTGTAGGAAGACACAGAGCCTGGCATTGAACTCCGTTTCTGAAGGGAAAAACACAGCACAGTTCTCATCCATGAAACACACTCTGCTTTAGAGCAAGAAGCACTCCCTTGCTTTCTAAATCTGTAATAAAGCAGGAAACGTGAGTGTGCTTATCAGAATAGAACCGTGTTTCCTACACACCCGGACGATATCTAGTTCAACTCTGCTTCTGAAACTGATACACCACAGGTCCTCTAACATCCAATGCTTTTCAGTTAAGAGCGAGAACGTTTGAGCTTCTTTAAAGATGTAGCTTCTTTTGAGCTGAAAAGTGAGTGCGTTTACCTGAAACGAAGTCTTGCTTGTAGGAAGACACAGAGCCTAGCATTTAACTCCGATTCTGAAGGGAAACACACAGCACAGTTCTCATCAATGAAACACACTCTGCTTTAGAGCCAGAAGCACTCCCTTGCTTATCAAGTCTGTTATAAAGCAGGAAACGTGAGTGTGCTTAGAAGAAAAAACCGTGTTTCCTACAAACACGGACCATATCTAGTTCAACTCTGCTTCTGAAACTGATACAAACCACAGGTCCTCTAACATCCAATGCTTTTCAGTTAAGAGCGAAAAACGTGTGAGCTTCGTTAAAGATGTAGCTTCCTTTGAGCTGAAAAGTTAGTCCGTTTACCTGAAACGAAGTCTTGCTTATAGGAAGACACAGAGCCTGGCAATTAACTCTGTTTCTGAAGGGAAACACACAGCACAGTTCTCATCGATGAAACACACTCTGCTTTAGAGCAAGAAGCACTCCCTTGCTGTCTCAAGTCTGTAATAAAGCAGGAAACGTGAGTGTGCTTAGAAGAAAAGAACCGTGTTTCCTACACACACGGACAATATATAGTTCAACTCTGCTTCTGAAACTGACACACCACAGGTCCTCTACCATCCAATGCTTTTCAGTTAAGAGGGAGAAACGTGTGAGCTTCGTTAAAGATGTAGCTTCCTTTGAGCTGAAAAGTGAGTGTGTTTACCAGAAACGAAGTCTTGCTTGTAGCAAGACACAGATCCTGGCATTTAACTCTGTTTCTGAAGGGAAAGACACAGCACAGTCCTCATCCATGAAACACAGTCTGCTTTAGAGCCAGATTCACTCCCTTGCTTTCTCAAGTCTGTAATAAAGCAGGAAACGTGAGTGTGCTTAGAAGAAAAGAACCGTGTTTCCTACACACCCGGACGATATCTAGTTCAACTCTGCTTCTGAAACTGATACACCACAGGTCCTCTAACATCCAATGCTTTTCAGTTAAGAGCGAGAAACGTGTGAGCTTCTTTAAAGATGTAGCTTCTTTTGAGCTGAAAAGTGAGTGCGTTTACCTGAAACGAAGTCTTGCTTGTAGGAAGACACAGAGCCTGGCATTTAACTCCGATTCTGAAGGGAAACACACAGCACAGTTCTCATCCATGAAACACACTCTGCTTTAGAGCCAGAAGCACTCCCTTGCTTATCAAGTCTGTAATAAAGCAGGAAACGTGAGTGTGCTTAGAAGAAAAGAACCGTGTTTCCTACAAACACGGACCATATCTAGTTCAACTCTGCTTCTGAAACTGATACAAACCACAGGTCCTCTAACATCCAATGCTTTTCAGTTAAGAGCGAGAAACGTGTGAGCTTCGTGAATGATGTAGCTTCCTTTGAGCTGAAAGGTGACTGCTTTTACCTGAAACGTAGTCTTGATGTAAGAAGACACAGAGCCTGGCATTTAACTCCGTTTCTGAAGGGAAACAAACAGCACAGTTCTCATCCATGAAAGACACTCTGCTTTAGAGCAAGAAGCACTCCCTTGCTTTCTCAAGTCTGTAATAAAGCAGGAAACGTGAGTGTGCTTAGAAGAAAAGAACCGTGTTTCCTACACACAAGGACGATATCTAGTTCAACTCTGCTTCTGAAACTGATACACCACAGGTCCTCTAACATCCATTGCTTTTCAGTTAAGAGCGAGAAACGTGTGAGCTTCATTAAAGATGTAGCTTCCTTTGAGCTGAAAAGTGAGTGCTTTTACCTGAAACGAAGTCTTGCTTGTAGGAAGACACAGAGCCTGGCATTTAACTCCGTTTCTGAAGGGAAACACACAGCACAGTTCTCATCCATGAAACACACTCTTCTTTAGAGCAAGAAGCACTCTCTTGTAATCTCAAGTCTCTAATAAGGCGGGAAACGTGAGTGTGCTCAGAACAAAAGAACCGTGTTTCCTACACACAGGGACCATATCCAGTTCAACTCTGCTTCTCAAACTGATACAAACCACAGGTCCTCTAACATCTAATGCTATTCAGTTAAGAGCGAGAAACGTGTGAGCTTCGTGAATAATGTAGCTTCCTTTGAGCTGAAAAGTGAGTGCGTTTACCTGAAACGAAGTCTTGCTTGTAGGAAGACACAGAGCCTGGCATTTAACTCCATTTCTGAAGGGAAACACACAGCACAGACTCATCCATGAAACACACTCTGCTTTAGAGCAAGAAGCACTCTCTTGCTTTCTAGCTTCTCTAATAAGTTGGGAAACGTGTGTGCTTAGAATAAAAGAACCGTGTTTCCTACACTCACGGACCATATCTAGTTCAACTCTGCTTCTGAAACTGATACAAACCAAAGGTCCTCTAACATCCAATGCCATTCAGTTCAGAGCAAGAAACGTGTGAGCTTCGTGAACGATGTAGCTTCCTTTGAGCTGAAAAGTGAGTGCTTTTACCAGAAACGAAGTCTTGCTTGTAGGAAGACACAGATCCTGGCATTTAACTCTGTTTCTGAAGGGAAACACACAGCACATTTCTCAGCCATGAAACACACTCTGCTTTAGAGCAAGAAGCACACTCTTGCTTTCTAGAGTCTCTAATAAAGCGGGAAACGTGAGTGTGCTCAGAACTAAAGAACCGTGTTTCCTACACACACGGACCACATCTCGTTCTACTTTGCTTCTGAAACAGATACAAAGCACAGGTCCTCTAACATCCAATGCTTTTCAGTTAAGAGCGAGAAACGTGTGAGCTTCGTTAAAGATGTAGCTTCCTTTGATCTGAAAAGTGAGTGCGTTTACCTGAAACGAAGTCTTGTTTGTAGGAAGACCCAGAGCCTGGCATTTAACTCCGTTTCTGAAGGTAAACACACAGCACAGTTCTCATCCATGAAACACACTCTTCTTTAGAGCAAGAAGCACTCTCTTGCTTTCTCAAGTCTCTAATAAGGCTGGAAACATGAGTGTGCTTAGAAGAAAAGAACCGTGTTTCCTACACACACGGACGATATCTAGTTCAACTCTGCTTCTGAAACTGATACAAACCACAGGTCCTCTAACATCCAATGCTTTTCAGTTAAGAGCGAAAAACGTGTGAGCTTCGTTAAAGATGTAGCTTCCTTTGAGCTGAAAAGTGAGTCCGTTTACCTGAAAGGAAGTCTTGCTTGTAGGAAGACACAGAGCCTGGCAATTAACTCTGTTTCTGAAGGGAAACACACAGCACAGTTCTCATCGATGAAACACACTCTGCTTTAGAGCAAGAAGCACTCCCTTGCTGTCTCAAGTCTGTAATAAAGCAGGAAACGTGAGTGTGCTTAGAAGAAAAGAACCGTGTTTCCTACACACACGGACGATATATAGTTCAACTCTGCTTCTGAAACTGACACACCACAGGTCCTCTAACATCCAATGCTTTTCAGTTAAGAGCGAGAAACGTGTGAGCTTCGTTAAAGATGTAGCTTCCTTTGAGCTGAAAAGTGAGTGTGTTTACCAGAAACGAAGTCTTGCTTGTAGCAAGACACAGATCCTGGCATTTAACTCCGTTTCTGAAGGGAAAGACACAGCACAGTCCTCATCCATGAAACACAGTCTGCTTTAGAGCCAGAATCACTCCCTTGCTTTCTCAAGTCTGTAATAAAGCAGGAAACGTGAGTGTGCTTAGAAGAAACAAACCGTGTTTCCTACACAGACGGACGATATCTAGTTCAACTCTGCTTCTGAAACTGATACAAACCCCAGGTCCTCTAACATCCAATGCTTTTCAGTTAAGAGCGAGAAACGTGTGAGCTTCTTTAAAGATGTAGCTTCTTTTGAGCTGAAAAGTGAGTGCGTTTACCTGAAACGAAGTCTTGCTTGTAGGAAGACACAGAGCCTGGCATTTAACTCCGATTCTGAAGGGAAACACACAGCACAGTTCTCATCCATGAAACACACTCTGCTTTAGAGCCAGAAGCACTCCCTTGCTTATCAAGTCTGTAATAAAGCAGGAAACGTGAGTGTGCTTAGAAGAAAAGAACCATGTTTCCTACAAACACGGACCATATCTAGTTCAACTCTGCTTCTGAAACTGATACAAACCACAGGTCCTCTAACATCCAATGCTTTTCAGTTAAGAGCGAGAAACGTGTGAGCTTCGTGAATGATGTAGCTTCCTTTGAGCTGAAAAGTGACTGCTTTTACCTGAAACGTAGTCTTGATGTAAGAAGACACAGAGCCTGGCATTTAACTCCGTTTCTGAAGGGAAACAAACAGCACAGTTCTCATCCATGAAAGACACTCTGCTTTAGAGCAAGAAGCACTCCCTTGCTTTCTCAAGTCTGTAATAAAGCAGGAAACGTGAGTGTGCTTAGAAGAAAAGAACCGTGTTTCCTACACACAAGGACGATATCTAGTTCAACTCTGCTTCTGAAACTGATACACCACAGGTCCTCTAACATCCATTGCTTTTCAGTTAAGAGCGAGAAACGTGTGAGCTTCATTAAAGATGTAGCTTCCTTTGAGCTGAAAAGTGAGTGCGTTTACCTGAAAAGAAGTCTTGCTTGTAGGAAGACACAGAGCCTGGCATTTAACTCCTTTCTGAAGGGAAACAAACAGCACAGTTCTCATCCATGAAACACACTCTGCTTTAGAGCAAGAAGCACTCTCTTGCTTTCTCAATTCTCTAATAAGGCGAGAAACGTGAGTGTGCTCAGAACAAAAGAACCGTGTTTCCTACACACAGGGACCATATCCAGTTCAACTCTGCTTCTGAAACTGATACAAACCACAGGTCCTCTAACATCCAATGCTTTTCAGTTAAGAGCGAGAAACGTGTGAGCTTCGTGAAAGATGTAGCTTCCTTTGAGAGGAAAAGTGAGTGTGTTTTCCTGAAACGAAGTCTTGCTTGTAGGAAGACACAGAGCCTGGCATTGAACTCCGTTTCTGAAGGGAAAAACACAGCACAGTTCTCATCCATGAAACACACTCTGCTTTAGAGCAAGAAGCACTCCCTTGCTTTCTAAATCTGTAATAAAGCAGGAAACGTGAGTGTGCTTAGAAGAATAGAACCGTGTTTCCTACACACCCGGACGATATCTAGTTCAACTCTGCTTCTGAAACTGATACACCACAGGTCCTCTAACATCCAATGCTTTTCAGTTAAGAGCGAGAAACGTGTGAGCTTCTTTAAAGATGTAGCTTCTTTTGAGCTGAAAAGTGAGTGCGTTTACCTGAAACGAAGTCTTGCTTGTAGGAAGACACAGAGCCTGGCATTTAACTCCGATTCTGAAGGGAAACACACAGCACAGTTCTCATCAATGAAACACACTCTGCTTTAGAGCCAGAAGCACTCCCTTGCTTATCAAGTCTGTTATAAAGCAGGAAACGTGAGTGTGCTTAGAAGAAAAAACCGTGTTTCCTACAAACACGGACCATATCTAGTTCAACTCTGCTTCTGAAACTGATACAAACCACAGGTCCTCTAACATCCAATGCTTTTCAGTTAAGAGCGAAAAACGTGTGAGCTTCATTAAAGATGTAGCTTCCTTTGAGCTGAAAAGTTAGTCCGCTTACCTGAAACGAAGTCTTGCTTGTAGGAAGACACAGAGCCTGGCAATTAACTCTGTTTCTGAAGGGAAACACACAGCACAGTTCTCATCGATGAAACACACTCTGCTTTAGAGCAAGAAGCACTCCCTTGCTGTCTCAAGTCTGTAATAAAGCAGGAAACGTGAGTGTGCTTAGAAGAAAAGAACCGTGTTTCCTACACACACGGACAATATATAGTTCAACTCTGCTTCTGAAACTGACACACCACAGGTCCTCTAACATCCAATGCTTTTCAGTTAAGAGCGAGAAACGTGTGAGCTTCGTTAAAGATGTAGCTTCCTTTGAGCTGAAAAGTGAGTGTGTTTACCAGAAACGAAGTCTTGCTTGTAGCAAGACACAGATCCTGGCATTTAACTCCGTTTCTGAAGCGAAAGACAAAGCACAGTCCTCATCCATGAAACACACTCTGCTTTAGAGCCAGAATCACTCCCTTGCTTTCTCAAGTCTGTAATAAAGCAGGAAACGTGAGTGTGCTTAGAAGAAACAAACCGTGTTTCCTACACAGACGGACGATATCTAGTTCAACTCTGCTTCTGAAACTGATACAAACCACAGGTCCTCTATCATCCAATGCTTTTCAGTTAAGAGCGAGAAATGTGTGAGCTTCATTAAAGATGTAGCTTCCTTTGAGCTGAAAAGTGAGTGCGTTTACCTGAAACGAAGTCTTGCTTGTAGGAAGACACAGAGCCTGGCATTTAACTCCTTTCTGAAGGGAAACAAACAGCACAGTTCTCATCCATGAAACACACTCTGCTTTAGAGCAAGAAGCACTCTCTTGCTTTCTCAAGTCTCTAATAAGGCGAGAAACGTGAGTGTGCTCAGAACAAAAGAACCGTGTTTCCTACACACAGGGACCATATCCAGTTCAACTCTGCTTCTGAAACTGATACAAATCACAGGTCCTCTAACATCCAATGCTATTCAGTTAAGAGCGAGAAACGTGTGAGCTTCGTGAACGATGTAGCTTCCTTTGAGAGGAAAAGTGAGTGTGTTTACCTGAAACGAAGTCTTGCTTGTAGGAAGACACAGAGCCTGGCATTGAACTCCGTTTCTGAAGGGAAAAACACAGCACAGTTCTCATCCATGAAACACACTCTGCTTTAGAGCAAGAAGCACTCCCTTGCTTTCTAAGTCTGTAATAAAGCAGGAAACGTGAGTGTGCTTAGAAGAAAAGAACCGTGTTTCCTACACACCCGGACGATATCTAGTTCAACTCTGCTTCTGAAACTGATACACCACAGGTCCTCTAACATCCAATGCTTTTCAGTTAAGAGCGAGAAACGTGTGAGCTTCGTTAAAGATGTAGCTTCTTTTGAGCTGAAAAGTGAGTGCCTTTACCTGAAACGAAGTCTTGCTTGTAGGAAGACACAGAGCCTGGCATTTAACTCCGATTCTGAAGGGAAACACACAGCACAGTTCTCATCCATGAAACACACTATTCTTTAGAGCAAGAAGCACTCTCTTGTAATCTCAAGTCTCTAATAAGGCGGGAAACGTGAGTGTGCTCAGAACAAAAGAACCGTGTTTCCTACACACAGGGACCATATCCAGTTCAACTCTGCTTCTGAAACTGATACAAACCACAGGTCCTCTAACATCCAATGCTACTCAGTTAAGAGCGAGAAACGTGTGAGCTTCGTGAACAATGTAGCTTCCTTTGAGCTGAAAAGTGAGTGCATTTACCTGAAAAGAAGTCTTGCTTGTAGGAAGACACAGAGCCTGGCATTTAACTCCATTTCTGAAGGGAAACACACAGCACAGATCTCATCCATGAAACACACTCTGCTTTAGAGCAAGAAGCACTCTCTTGCTTTCTAGCTTCTCTAATAAGTCGGGAAACGTGTGTGCTTAGAACAAAAGAACCGTGTTTCCTACACACACGGACCATATCTAGTTCAACTCTGCTTCTGAAACTGATACAAACCAAAGGTCCTCTAACATCCAATGCCATTCAGTTCAGAGCGAGAAACGTGTGAGCTTCGTGAACGATGTAGCTTCCTTTGAGCTGAAAAGTGAGTGCTTTTACCAGAAACGAAGTCTTGCTTGTAGGAAGACACAGATCCTGGCATTTAACTCTGTTTCTGAAGGGAAACACACAGCACATTTCTCAGCCATGAAACACACTCTGCTTTAGAGCAAGAAGCACACTCTTGCTTTCTAGAGTCTCTAATAAAGCGGAAAACGTGAGTGTGCTCAGAACTAAAGAACCGTGTTTCCTACACAGACGGACGATATCTAGTTCAACTCTGCTTCTGAAACTGATACAAACCCCAGGTCCTCTAACATCCAATGCTTTTCAGTTAAGAGCGAGAAACGTGTGAGCTTCTTTAAAGATGTAGCTTCTTTTGAGCTGAAAAGTGAGTGCGTTTACCTGAAACGAAGTCTTGCTTGTAGGAAGACACAGAGCCTGGCATTTAACTCCGATTCTGAAGGGAAACACACAGCACAGTTCTCATCCATGAAACACACTCTGCTTTAGAGCCAGAAGCACTCCCTTGCTTATCAAGTCTGTAATAAAGCAGGAAACGTGAGTGTGCTTAGAAGAAAAGAACCATGTTTCCTACAAACACGGACCATATCTAGTTCAACTCTGCTTCTGAAACTGATACAAACCACAGGTCCTCTAACATCCAATGCTTTTCAGTTAAGAGCGAGAAACGTGTGAGCTTCGTGAATGATGTAGCTTCCTTTGAGCTGAAAAGTGACTGCTTTTACCTGAAACGTAGTCTTGATGTAAGAAGACACAGAGCCTGGCATTTAACTCCGTTTCTGAAGGGAAACAAACAGCACAGTTCTCATCCATGAAAGACACTCTGCTTTAGAGCAAGAAGCACTCCCTTGCTTTCTCAAGTCTGTAATAAAGCAGGAAACGTGAGTGTGCTTAGAAGAAAAGAACCGTGTTTCCTACACACAAGGACGATATCTAGTTCAACTCTGCTTCTGAAACTGATACACCACAGGTCCTCTAACATCCATTGCTTTTCAGTTAAGAGCGAGAAACGTGTGAGCTTCATTAAAGATGTAGCTTCCTTTGAGCTGAAAAGTGAGTGCGTTTACCTGAAAAGAAGTCTTGCTTGTAGGAAGACACAGAGCCTGGCATTTAACTCCTTTCTGAAGGGAAACAAACAGCACAGTTCTCATCCATGAAACACACTCTGCTTTAGAGCAAGAAGCACTCTCTTGCTTTCTCAATTCTCTAATAAGGCGAGAAACGTGAGTGTGCTCAGAACAAAAGAACCGTGTTTCCTACACACAGGGACCATATCCAGTTCAACTCTGCTTCTGAAACTGATACAAACCACAGGTCCTCTAACATCCAATGCTTTTCAGTTAAGAGCGAGAAACGTGTGAGCTTCGTGAAAGATGTAGCTTCCTTTGAGAGGAAAAGTGAGTGTGTTTTCCTGAAACGAAGTCTTGCTTGTAGGAAGACACAGAGCCTGGCATTGAACTCCGTTTCTGAAGGGAAAAACACAGCACAGTTCTCATCCATGAAACACACTCTGCTTTAGAGCAAGAAGCACTCCCTTGCTTTCTAAATCTGTAATAAAGCAGGAAATGTGAGTGTGCTTAGAAGAATAGAACCGTGTTTCCTACACACCCGGACGATATCTAGTTCAACTCTGCTTCTGAAACTGATACACCACAGGTCCTCTAACATCCAATGCTTTTCAGTTAAGAGCGAGAAACGTGTGAGCTTCTTTAAAGATGTAGCTTCTTTTGAGCTGAAAAGTGAGTGCGTTTACCTGAAACGAAGTCTTGCTTGTAGGAAGACACAGAGCCTGGCATTTAACTCCGATTCTGAAGGGAAACACACAGCACAGTTCTCATCAATGAAACACACTCTGCTTTAGAGCCAGAAGCACTCCCTTGCTTATCAAGTCTGTTATAAAGCAGGAAACGTGAGTGTGCTTAGAAGAAAAAACCGTGTTTCCTACAAACACGGACCATATCTAGTTCAACTCTGCTTCTGAAACTGATACAAACCACAGGTCCTCTAACATCCAATGCTTTTCAGTTAAGAGCGAAAAACGTGTGAGCTTCATTAAAGATGTAGCTTCCTTTGAGCTGAAAAGTTAGTCCGCTTACCTGAAACGAAGTCTTGCTTGTAGGAAGACACAGAGCCTGGCAATTAACTCTGTTTCTGAAGGGAAACACACAGCACAGTTCTCATCCATGAAACACACTCTGCTTTAGAGCCAGAATCACTCCCTTGCTTTCTCAAGTCTGTAATAAAGCAGGAAACGTGAGTGTGCTTAGAAGAAACAAACCGTGTTTCCTACACAGACGGACGATATCTAGTTCAACTCTGCTTCTGAAACTGATACAAACCACAGGTCCTCTATCATCCAATGCTTTTCAGTTAAGAGCGAGAAATGTGTGAGCTTCATTAAAGATGTAGCTTCCTTTGAGCTGAAAAGTGAGTGCGTTTACCTGAAACGAAGTCTTGCTTGTAGGAAGACACAGAGCCTGGCATTTAACTCCTTTCTGAAGGGAAACAAACAGCACAGTTCTCATCCATGAAACACACTCTGCTTTAGAGCAAGAAGCACTCTCTTGCTTTCTCAAGTCTCTAATAAGGCGAGAAACGTGAGTGTGCTCAGAACAAAAGAACCGTGTTTCCTACACACAGGGACCATATCCAGTTCAACTCTGCTTCTGAAACTGATACAAATCACAGGTCCTCTAACATCCAATGCTATTCAGTTAAGAGCGAGAAACGTGTGAGCTTCGTGAACGATGTAGCTTCCTTTGAGAGGAAAAGTGAGTGTGTTTACCTGAAACGAAGTCTTGCTTGTAGGAAGACACAGAGCCTGGCATTGAACTCCGTTTCTGAAGGGAAAAACACAGCACAGTTCTCATCCATGAAACACACTCTGCTTTAGAGCAAGAAGCACTCCCTTGCTTTCTAAGTCTGTAATAAAGCAGGAAACGTGAGTGTGCTTAGAAGAAAAGAACCGTGTTTCCTACACACCCGGACGATATCTAGTTCAACTCTGCTTCTGAAACTGATACACCACAGGTCCTCTAACATCCAATGCTTTTCAGTTAAGAGCGAGAAACGTGTGAGCTTCGTTAAAGATGTAGCTTCTTTTGAGCTGAAAAGTGAGTGCCTTTACCTGAAACGAAGTCTTGCTTGTAGGAAGACACAGAGCCTGGCATTTAACTCCGATTCTGAAGGGAAACACACAGCACAGTTCTCATCCATGAAACACACTATTCTTTAGAGCAAGAAGCACTCTCTTGTAATCTCAAGTCTCTAATAAGGCGGGAAACGTGAGTGTGCTCAGAACAAAAGAACCGTGTTTCCTACACACAGGGACCATATCCAGTTCAACTCTGCTTCTGAAACTGATACAAACCACAGGTCCTCTAACATCCAATGCTACTCAGTTAAGAGCGAGAAACGTGTGAGCTTCGTGAACAATGTAGCTTCCTTTGAGCTGAAAAGTGAGTGCATTTACCTGAAAAGAAGTCTTGCTTGTAGGAAGACACAGAGCCTGGCATTTAACTCCATTTCTGAAGGGAAACACACAGCACAGATCTCATCCATGAAACACACTCTGCTTTAGAGCAAGAAGCACTCTCTTGCTTTCTAGCTTCTCTAATAAGTCGGGAAACGTGTGTGCTTAGAACAAAAGAACCGTGTTTCCTACACACACGGACCATATCTAGTTCAACTCTGCTTCTGAAACTGATACAAACCAAAGGTCCTCTAACATCCAATGCCATTCAGTTCAGAGCGAGAAACGTGTGAGCTTCGTGAACGATGTAGCTTCCTTTGAGCTGAAAAGTGAGTGCTTTTACCAGAAACGAAGTCTTGCTTGTAGGAAGACACAGATCCTGGCATTTAACTCTGTTTCTGAAGGGAAACACACAGCACATTTCTCAGCCATGAAACACACTCTGCTTTAGAGCAAGAAGCACACTCTTGCTTTCTAGAGTCTCTAATAAAGCGGAAAACGTGAGTGTGCTCAGAACTAAAGAACCGTGTTTCCTACACACACGGACCACATCTCGTTCTACTTTGCTTCTGAAACAGATACAAAGCACAGGTCCTCTAACATCCAATGCTTTTCAGTTAAGAGCGAGAAACGTGTGAGCTTCGTTAAAGATGTAGCTTCCTTTGATCTGAAAAGTGAGTGCGTTTACCTGAAACGAAGTCTTGCTTGTAGGAAGACACAGAGCCTGGCATTCAACTCCGTTTCTGAAGGGAAAAACACAACACAGTTCTCATCCATGAAACACACTCTGCTTTAGAGCAATAAGCACTCCCTTGCTGTCTCAAGTCTGTAATAAAGCAGGAAACGTGAGTGTGCTTAGAAGAAAAGAACCGTGTTTCCTACACACAGGGACGATATATAGTTCAACTCTGCTTCTGAAACTGACACACAACAGGTCCTCTAACATCCAATGCTTTTCAGTTAAGAGCGAGAAACGTGTGAGCTTCATTAAAGATGTAGCTTCCTTTGAGCTGAAAAGTGAGTGCATTTACCTGAAACGAAGTCTTGCTTGTAGGAAGACACAGAGACTGGCATTTAACTCCGTTTCTGAAGGGAAACACACAGCACAGTTCTCATCCATGAAAGACACTCTTCTTTAGAGCAAGAAGCACTCTCTTGTTATCTCAAGTCTCTAATAAGGCGGGAAAAGTGAGTGTGCTCAGAACAAAAGAACCGTGTTTCCTACACAAACGGACCATATCCAGTTCAACTCTGCTTCTGAAACTGATACAAACCACAGGTCCTCTAACATCCAATGCTATTCAGTTAAGAGCGAGAAACATGTGAGCTTCGTGAACAATGTAGATTCCTTTGAGCTGAAAAGTGAGTGCGTTTACCAGAAACGAAGTTTTGCTTGTAGCAAGACACAGATCCTGGCATTTAACTCCGTTTCTGAAGCGAAAGACAAAGCACAGTCCTCATCCATGAAACACACTCTGCTTTAGAGCCAGAATCACTCCCTTGCTTTCTCAAGTCTGTAATAAAGCAGGAAACGTGAGTGTGCTTAGAAGAAACAAACCGTGTTTCCTACACAGACGGACGATATCTAGTTCAACTCTGCTTCTGAAACTGATACAAACCACAGGTCCTCTATCATCCAATGCTTTTCAGTTAAGAGCGAGAAATGTGTGAGCTTCATTAAAGATGTAGCCTCCTTTGAGCTGAAAAGTGAGTGCGTTTACCTGAAACGAAGTCTTGCTTGTAGGAAGACACAGAGCCTGGCATTTAACTCCTTTCTGAAGGGAAACAAACAGCACAGTTCTCATCCATGAAACACACTCTGCTTTAGAGCAAGAAGCACTCTCTTGCTTTCTCAAGTCTCTAATAAGGCGAGAAACGTGAGTGTGCTCAGAACAAAAGAACCGTGTTTCCTACACACAGGGACCATATCCAGTTCAACTCTGCTTCTGAAACTGATACAAATCACAGGTCCTCTAACATCCAATGCTATTCAGTTAAGAGCGAGAAACGTGTGAGCTTCGTGAACGATGTAGCTTCCTTTGAGAGGAAAAGTGAGTGTGTTTACCTGAAACGAAGTCTTGCTTGTAGGAAGACACAGAGCCTGGCATTGAACTCCGTTTCTGAAGGGAAAAACACAGCACAGTTCTCATCCATGAAACACACTCTGCTTTAGAGCAAGAAGCACTCCCTTGCTTTCTAAGTCTGTAATAAAGCAGGAAACGTGAGTGTGCTTAGAAGAAAAGAACCGTGTTTCCTACACACCCGGACGATATCTAGTTCAACTCTGCTTCTGAAACTGATACACCACAGGTCCTCTAACATCCAATGCTTTTCAGTTAAGAGCGAGAAACGTGTGAGCTTCGTTAAAGATGTAGCTTCTTTTGAGCTGAAAAGTGAGTGCCTTTACCTGAAACGAAGTCTTGCTTGTAGGAAGACACAGAGCCTGGCATTTAACTCCGATTCTGAAGGGAAACACACAGCACAGTTCTCATCCATGAAACACACTATTCTTTAGAGCAAGAAGCACTCTCTTGTAATCTCAAGTCTCTAATAAGGCGGGAAACGTGAGTGTGCTCAGAACAAAAGAACCGTGTTTCCTACACACAGGGACCATATCCAGTTCAACTCTGCTTCTGAAACTGATACAAACCACAGGTCCTCTAACATCCAATGCTACTCAGTTAAGAGCGAGAAACGTGTGAGCTTCGTGAACAATGTAGCTTCCTTTGAGCTGAAAAGTGAGTGCATTTACCTGAAAAGAAGTCTTGCTTGTAGGAAGACACAGAGCCTGGCATTTAACTCCATTTCTGAAGGGAAACACACAGCACAGATCTCATCCATGAAACACACTCTGCTTTAGAGCAAGAAGCACTCTCTTGCTTTCTAGCTTCTCTAATAAGTCGGGAAACGTGTGTGCTTAGAACAAAAGAACCGTGTTTCCTACACACACGGACCATATCTAGTTCAACTCTGCTTCTGAAACTGATACAAACCAAAGGTCCTCTAACATCCAATGCCATTCAGTTCAGAGCGAGAAACGTGTGAGCTTCGTGAACGATGTAGCTTCCTTTGAGCTGAAAAGTGAGTGCTTTTACCAGAAACGAAGTCTTGCTTGTAGGAAGACACAGATCCTGGCATTTAACTCTGTTTCTGAAGGGAAACACACAGTACATTTCTCAGCCATGAAACACACTCTGCTTTAGAGCAAGAAGCACACTCTTGCTTTCTAGAGTCTCTAATAAAGCGGAAAACGTGAGTGTGCTCAGAACTAAAGAACCGTGTTTCCTACACACACGGACCACATCTCGTTCTACTTTGCTTCTGAAACAGATACAAAGCACAGGTCCTCTAACATCCAATGCTTTTCAGTTAAGAGCGAGAAACGTGTGAGCTTCGTTAAAGATGTAGCTTCCTTTGATCTGAAAAGTGAGTGCGTTTACCTGAAACGAAGTCTTGCTTGTAGGAAGACACAGAGCCTGGCATTCAACTCCGTTTCTGAAGGGAAAAACACAACACAGTTCTCATCCATGAAACACACTCTGCTTTAGAGCAATAAGCACTCCCTTGCTGTCTCAAGTCTGTAATAAAGCAGGAAACGTGAGTGTGCTTAGAAGAAAAGAACCGTGTTTCCTACACACAGGGACGATATATAGTTCAACTCTGCTTCTGAAACTGACACACAACAGGTCCTCTAACATCCAATGCTTTTCAGTTAAGAGCGAGAAACGTGTGAGCTTCATTAAAGATGTAGCTTCCTTTGAGCTGAAAAGTGAGTGCATTTACCTGAAACGAAGTCTTGCTTGTAGGAAGACACAGAGACTGGCATTTAACTCCGTTTCTGAAGGGAAACACACAGCACAGTTCTCATCCATGAAAGACACTCTTCTTTAGAGCAAGAAGCACTCTCTTGTTATCTCAAGTCTCTAATAAGGCGGGAAAAGTGAGTGTGCTCAGAACAAAAGAACCGTGTTTCCTACACAAACGGACCATATCCAGTTCAACTCTGCTTCTGAAACTGATACAAACCACAGGTCCTCTAACATCCAATGCTATTCAGTTAAGAGCGAGAAACATGTGAGCTTCGTGAACAATGTAGATTCCTTTGAGCTGAAAAGTGAGTGCGTTTACCTGAAACGAAGTCTTGCTTGTAGGAAGACACAGAGCTTGGCATTTAACTCCATTTCTGAAGGGAAACACACAGCACAGATCTCATCCATGAAACACACTCTGCTTTAGAGCAAGAAGCACTCTCTTGCTTTCTAGCTTCTCTAATAAGGCGGGAAACGTGTGTGCTTAGAACAAAAGAACCGTGTTTCCTACACACACGGACCATATCTAGTTCAACTCTGCTTCTGAAACTGATACAAACCAAAGATCCTCTAACATCCAATGCCATTCAGTTCAGAGCGAGAAACGTGTGAGCTTCGTGAACGATGTAGCTTCCTTTGAGCTGAAAAGGGAGTGCTTTTACCAGAAACGAAGTCTTGCTTGTAGGAAGACACAGATCCTGGCATTTAACTCCGTTTCTGAAGGGAAACACACAGCACATTTCTCAGCCATGAAACACACTCTGCTTTAGAGCAAGAGGCACACTCTTGCTTTCTAGAGTCTCTAATAAAGCGGGAAACGTGAGTGTGCTTAGAACAAAAGAACCATGTTTCCTACACAGACGGACGATATCTAGTTCAACTCTGCTTCTGAAACTGATACAAACCACAGGTCCTCTAACATCCAATGCTATTCAGTTAAGAGCGAGAAACGTGTGAGCTTCGTGAACGATGTAGCTTCCTTTGAGAGGAAAAGTGAGTGTGTTTACCTGAAACGAAGTCTTGCTTGTAGGAAGACACAGAGCCTGGCATTGAACTCCGTTTCTGAAGGGAAAAACACAGCACAGTTCTCATCCATGAAACACACTCTGCTTTAGAGCAAGAAGCACTCCCTTGCTTTCTAAGTCTGTAATAAAGCAGGAAACGTGAGTGTGCTTAGAAGAAAAGAACCGTGTTTCCTACACACCCGGACGATATCTAGTTCAACTCTGCTTCTGAAACTGATACACCACAGGTCCTCTAACATCCAATGCTTTTCAGTTAAGAGCGAGAAACGTGTGAGCTTCGTTAAAGATGTAGCTTCTTTTGAGCTGAAAAGTGAGTGCGTTTACCTGAAACGAAGTCTTGCTTGTAGGAAGACACAGAGCCTGGCATTTAACTCCGATTCTGAAGGGAAACACACAGCACAGTGCTCATCCATGAAACACACTATTCTTTAGAGCAAGAAGCACTCTCTTGTAATCTCAACTCTCTAATAAGGCGGGAAACGTGAGTGTGCTCAGAACAAAAGAACCGTGTTTCCTACACACAGGGACCATATCCAGTTCAACTCTGCTTCTGAAACTGATACAAACCACAGGTCCTCTAACATCCAATGCTACTCAGTTAAGAGCGAGAAACGTGTGAGCTTCGTGAACAATGTAGCTTCCTTTGAGCTGAAAAGTGAGTGCATTTACCTGAAAAGAAGTCTTGCTTGTAGGAAGACACAGAGCCTGGCATTTAACTCCATTTCTGAAGGGAAACACACAGCACAGATCTCATCCATGAAACACACTCTGCTTTAGAGCAAGAAGCACTCTCTTGCTTTCTAGCTTCTCTAATAAGTCGGGAAACGTGTGTGCTTAGAACAAAAGAACCGTGTTTCCTACACACACGGACCATATCTAGTTCAACTCTGCTTCTGAAACTGATACAAACCAAAGGTCCTCTAACATCCAATGCCATTCAGTTCAGAGCGAGAAACGTGTGAGCTTCGTGAACGATGTAGCTTCCTTTGAGCTGAAAAGTGAGTGCTTTTACCAGAAACGAAGTCTTGCTTGTAGGAAGACACAGATCCTGGCATTTAACTCTGTTTCTGAAGGGAAACACACAGCACATTTCTCAGCCATGAAACACACTCTGCTTTAGAGCAAGAAGCACACTCTTGCTTTCTAGAGTCTCTAATAAAGCGGAAAACGTGAGTGTGCTCAGAACTAAAGAACCGTGTTTCCTACACACACGGACCACATCTCGTTCTACTTTGCTTCTGAAACAGATACAAAGCACAGGTCCTCTAACATCTAATGCTTTTCAGTTAAGAGCGAGAAACGTGTGAGCTTCGTTAAAGATGTAGCTTCCTTTGATCTGAAAAGTGAGTGCGTTTACCTGAAACGAAGTCTTGCTTGTAGGAAGACACAGAGCCTAGCATTCAACTCCGTTTCTGAAGGGAAAAACACAACACAGTTCTCATCCATGAAACACACTCTGCTTTAGAGCAATAAGCACTCCCTTGCTGTCTCAAGTCTGTAATAAAGCAGGAAACGTGAGTGTGCTTAGAAGAAAAGAACCGTGTTTCCTACACACAGGGACGATATATAGTTCAACTCTGCTTCTGAAACTGACACACAACAGGTCCTCTAACATCCAATGCTTTTCAGTTAAGAGCGAGAAACGTGTGAGCTTCATTAAAGATGTAGCTTCCTTTGAGCTGAAAAGTGAGTGCATTTACCTGAAACGAAGTCTTGCTTGTAGGAAGACACAGAGACTGGCATTTAACTCCGTTTCTGAAGGGAAACACACAGCACAGTTCTCATCCATGAAAGACACTCTTCTTTAGAGCAAGAAGCACTCTCTTGTTATCTCAAGTCTCTAATAAGGCGGGAAAAGTGAGTGTGCTCAGAACAAAAGAACCGTGTTTCCTACACACACGGACCATATCCAGTTCAACTCTGCTTCTGAAACTGATACAAACCACAGGTCCTCTAACATCCAATGCTATTCAGTTAAGAGCGAGAAACATGTGAGCTTCGTGAACAATGTAGATTCCTTTGAGCTGAAAAGTGAGTGCGTTTACCTGAAACGAAGTCTTGCTTGTAGGAAGACACAGAGCTTGGCATTTAACTCCATTTCTGAAGGGAAACACACAGCACAGATCTCATCCATGAAACACACTCTGCTTTAGAGCAAGAAGCACTCTCTTGCTTTCTAGCTTCTCTAATAAGGCGGGAAACGTGTGTGCTTAGAACAAAAGAACCGTGTTTCCTACACACACGGACCATATCTAGTTCAACTCTGCTTCTGAAACTGATACAAACCAAAGATCCTCTAACATCCAATGCCATTCAGTTCAGAGCGAGAAACGTGTGAGCTTCGTGAACGATGTAGCTTCCTTTGAGCTGAAAAGGGAGTGCTTTTACCAGAAACGAAGTCTTGCTTGTAGGAAGACACAGATCCTGGCATTTAACTCCGTTTCTGAAGGGAAACACACAGCACATTTCTCAGCCATGAAACACACTCTGCTTTAGAGCAAGAGGCACACTCTTGCTTTCTAGAGTCTCTAATAAAGCGGGAAACGTGAGTGTGCTTAGAACAAAAGAACCGTGTTTCCTACACAGACGGACGATATCTAGTTCAACTCTGCTTCTGAAACTGATACAAACCACAGGTCCTCTAACATCCAATGCTATTCAGTTAAGAGCGAGAAACGTGTGAGCTTCGTGAACGATGTAGCTTCCTTTGAGAGGAAAAGTGAGTGTGTTTACCTGAAACGAAGTCTTGCTTGTAGGAAGACACAGAGCCTGGCATTGAACTCCGTTTCTGAAGGGAAAAACACAGCACAGTTCTCATCCATGAAACACACTCTGCTTTAGAGCAAGAAGCACTCCCTTGCTTTCTAAGTCTGTAATAAAGCAGGAAACGTGAGTGTGCTTAGAAGAAAAGAACCGTGTTTCCTACACACCCGGACGATATCTAGTTCAACTCTGCTTCTGAAACTGATACACCACAGGTCCTCTAACATCCAATGCTTTTCAGTTAAGAGCGAGAAATGTGTGAGCTTCGTTAAAGATGTAGCTTCTTTTGAGCTGAAAAGTGAGTGCGTTTACCTGAAACGAAGTCTTGCTTGTAGGAAGACACAGAGCCTGGCATTTAACTCCGATTCTGAAGGGAAACACACAGCACAGTTCTCATCCATGAAACACACTATTCTTTAGAGCAAGAAGCACTCTCTTGTAATCTCAACTCTCTAATAAGGCGGGAAACGTGAGTGTGCTCAGAACAAAAGAAACGTGTTTCCTACACACACGGACCATATCTAGTTCAACTCTGCTTCTGAAACTGATACAAACCACAGGTCCTCTAACATCCAATGCTATTCAGTTAAGAGCGAGAAACGTGTGAGCTTTGTGAAAGATGTAGCTTCCTTTGAGATGAAAAGTGAGTGCGTTTACCTGAAACGAAGTCTTGATGGTGCGAAGACACAGAGCCTGGCATTTAACTCCATTTCTGAAGGGAAACGCACAGCACAGATCTCATCCATGAAATACACTGTGCTTTAGAGCAAGAAGCACTCTTTTGCTTTCTAGCTCCTGTAATAAGGCGGGAAACGTGTGTGCTTAGAACAAAAGAACCGTGTTCCCTACACACACGGACCATATCTAGTTCAACACTGCTTCTGAAACTTATATATACCAATGGTCCTCTAACATAGAATGCTTTTCAGTTAAGAGAGGGAAACGTGTGAGCTCCGTGAATGATGTAGCTTCCTTTGAGCTGAAAAGTGAGTGCTTTTACCTGAAACGTAGTCTTGATGTAAGAAGGCACAGTGCCTGGCATTTAACTCCGTTTCTGAAGGGAAACACACAGCACAGTTCTCATCCATGAAACACACTCTGCTTTAGAGCAAGAAGCAGGCTATTGCTTTCTCAAGTCTCTAATAAGGCAGGAAACGTGAGTGTGCTTAGAACAAAAGAACCGTGTTTCCTACACACACGGACCATTTCTCATTCAACACTGCTTCTGAAACTGATACAAACCACAGGACCTCTAACATCGAATGCTTTTCATTTAAGAGCGAGAAACGAGTGAGCTTCGTGAACAATGTAGCTTCCTTTGAGCTTAAAAGAGAGTGTGTTTACCTGAAAGAAGTCTTGCTTGTAGGAAGACACAGATCCTGGCATTTAACTCCGTTTCTGAAGGGAAACACACAGCACATTTCTCAGCCATGAAACACTCTCTGCTTTAGAGCAAGAAGCACACTCTTGCTTTCTAGAGACTCTAATAAACCGGGAAACGTGAGTGTGCTCAGAACTAAAGAACCCTGTTTCGTACACAGATGGACGATATCTAGTTCAACTCTGCTTCTGAAACTGATACAAACAACAGGACCTCTAACATCCAATGCTTTTCAGTTCAGAGAGGGAAACGTGTGAGCTCCGTGAATGATGTAGCTTCCTTTGAGCTGAAAAGTGAGTGCTTTTACCTGAAACGTAGTCTTGATGTAAGAAGACACAGAGCCTGGCATTTAATTCCATTTCTGAAGGGAAACAAACAGCACAGTTCTCATCCATGAAACACACTCTGCTTTAGAGCAAGAAGCACTCCCTTGCTTTCTCAAGTCTGTAATAAAGCAGGAAACGTGAGTGTGCTTAGAAGAAAAGAACCGTGTTTCCTACACACACGGACGATATCTAGTTCAACTCTGCTTCTGAAAATGATACACCACAGGTCCTCTAACATCCATTGCTTTTCAGTTAAGAGCGAGAAACGTGTGAGCTTCGTTAAAGATGTAGCTTCCTTTGAGCTGAAAAGTGAGTATGTTTACCTTAAACGAAGTCTTGCTTGTAGGAAGACACAGAGCCTGGCATTTAACTCCGTTTCTGAAGGGAAACACACAGCACAGTTCTCATGTATGAAAGACACTCTTCTTTAGAGCAAGAAGCACTCTCTTGTTATCTCAAGTCTCTAATAAGGCGAGAAACGTGAGTGTGCTCAGAACAAAAGAACCGTGTTTCCTACACACGGACCATATCCAGTTCAACTCTGCTTCTGAAACTGATACAAACCTAACATCCAATGCTATTCAGTTAAGAGCGAGAAACGTGTGAGCTTCGTGAACAATGTAGCTTCCTTTGAGCTGAAAAGTGAGTGCGTTTACCTGAAACGAAGTCTTGCTTGTAGGAAGACACAGAGCTTGGCATTTAACTCCATTTCTGAAGGGAAACACACAGCACAGATCTCTTCCATGAAACACACTCTGCTTTAGAGCAAGAAGCACTCTCTTGCTTTCTAGCTTCTCTAATAAGGCGGGAAACGTGTGTGCTTAAAACAAAAGAACCGTGTTTCCTACACACACGGACCATATCTAGTTCAACTCTGCTTCTGAAACTGATACAAACCAAAGGTCCTCTAACATCCAATGCCATTCAGTTCAGAGCGAGAAACGTGTGAGCTTCGTGAACGATGTTGCTTCCTATGAGCTGAAAAGTGAGTGCTTTTACCAGAAACGAAGTCTTGCTTGTAGGAAGACACAGATCCTGGCATTTAACTCCGTTTCTGAAGGGAATCACACAGCACATTTCTCAGCCATGAAACACACTCTGCTTTAGAGCAAGAAGCACACTCTTGCTTTCTAGAGTCTCTAATAAAGCGGTAAACGTGAGTGTGCTCAGAACTAAAGAACCGTGTTTCCTACACACATGGGCCACATCTCGTTCTACCTTGCTTCTGAAACAGATACAAACCACAGGTCCTCTAACATCCAATGCTTTTCAGTTAAGAGCGAGAAACGTGTGAGCTTCGTTAAAGATGTAGCATCCTTTGAGCTGAAAAGTGAGTGCATTTACCTGAAACGAAGTCTTGCTTGTAGGAAGACACAGAGCCTGGCATTTAACTCCGTTTCTGAAGGGAAACACACAGCACAGTTCTCATCCATGAAACACACTCTTCTTTAGAGCAAGAAGCACTCTCTGGCTTTCTCAAGTCTCTAATAAGGTCGGAAACGTGAGTGTGCTCAGAACAAATAACCGTGTTTCCTACACACACGGACCATATCTAGTTCACCTCTGCTTCTGAAACGGATACAAACCACAGGTCCTCTAACATCCAATGCTTTTCAGTTAAGAGCGAGAAACGTGTGAGCTTCGTGAATGATGTAGCTTCCTTTGAGCTGAAAAGTGACTGCGTTTACCTGAAACGAAGTCTTGCTTGTAGGAAGACACAGATCCTGGCATTTAACTCCGTTTCTGAAGGGAAACACACAGCACATTTCTCAGCCATGAAACACACTCTGCTTTAGAGCAAGAAGCACACTCTTGCTTCCTAGAGTCTCTAATAAAGCGGGAAACGTGAGTGTCCTCAGAACTAAAGAACCGTGTTTCCTACACACAGGGACCACATCTCGTTCAACTTTGCTTCTGAAACAGATACAAACAACACGTCCTCTAACATCCAATGCTTTTCAGTTCAGAGAGGGAAACATGTGAGCTCCGTGAATGATGTAGCTTCCTTTGAGCTGTAAAGTGAGTGCTTTTACCTGAAACGTAGTCTTGATGTAAGAAGACACAGAGCCTGGCATTTAACTGCGTTTCTGAAGGGAAACACACAGCACAGTTCTCATCCATGAAACACACTCTGCTTTAGAGCAAGAACCACTCTCTTGCTTCCTCAAGTCTCTAATAAGGCAGGAAACGTGAGTGTGCTTAGAAAAAAAGAACCGTGTTTCCTACACAGACCGACGATATCTAGTTCAACTCTGCTTCTGAAACTGATACAAACCACATGTCCTCTAACATCCAATGCTATTCAGTTATGAGCGAGAAACGTGTGAGCTTCGTGAACGATGTAGCTTCCTTTGAGCTGAAATTGAGTGTGTTTACCTGAAACGACGTCTTGCTTGTAGGAAGACACAGAGCCTGGCATTTAGCTCCGTTTCTGAAGGGAAACACACAGCACAGTTCTCATCCATGAAACACACTCTTCTTTAGAGCAAGAAGCACTCTCTAGCTTTCTCAAGTCTCTAATAAGGCCGGAAATGTGAGTGTGCTCAGAACAAATAACCGTGTTTCCTACACACACGGACCATATCTAGTTCAACTCTGCTTCTGAAACTGATACAAACCACAAGTCCTCTAACATCCAATGCTTTTCAGTTAAGAGCGAGAAACGTGTGAGCTTCATTAAAGATGTAGCTTCCTTTGAGCTGAAAAGTGAGTGCGTTTACCTGAAACGAAGTCTTGCTTGTAGGAAGACACAGAGCTTGGCATTTAACTCCATTTCTGAAGGGAAACACACAGCACAGATCTCATCCATGAAACACACTCTGCTTTAGAGCAAGAAGCACTCTCTTGCTTTCTAGCTTCTCTAATAAGGCGGGAAACGTGTGTGCTTAGAACAAAAGAACCGTGTTTCCTACACACACGGACCATATCTAGTTCAACTCTGCTTCTGAAACTGATACAACTCAAAGGTCCTCTAACATCCAATGCCATTCAGTTCAGAGCGAGAAACGTGTGAGCTTCGTGAACGATGTAGCTTCCTTTGAGCTGAAAAGGGAGTGCTTTTACCAGAAACGAAGTCTTGCTTGTAGGAAGACACAGATCCTGGCATTTAACTCCGTTTCTGAAGGGAAACACACAGCACATTTCTCAGCCATGAAACACACTCTGCTTTAGAGCAAGAAGCACACTCTTGCTTTCTCAAGTCTCTAATAAGGCGGGAAATGTGAGTGTGCTCAGAACAAAAGAAACGTGTTTCCTACACACACGGACCATATCTAGTTCAAATCTGCTTCTGAAACTGATACAAACCACAGGTCCTCTAACATCCAATGCTATTCAGTTAAGAGCGAGAAACGTGTGAGCTTTGTGAACGATGTAGCTTCCTTTGAGATGAAAAGTGAGTGCGTTTACCTGAAACGAAGTCTTGATGGTGGGAAGACACAGAGCCTGGCATTTAACTCCTTTTCTGAAGGGAAACGCACAGCACAGATCTCATCCATTTAATACACTGTGCTTTAGAGCAAGAAGCACTCTTTTGCTTTCTAGCTCCTGTAATAAGGCGGGAAACGTGTGTGCTTAGAACAAAAGAACCGTGTTTCCTACACACACGGACCATATCTAGTTCAACACTGCTTCTGAAACTTATATATACCAATGGTCCTCTAACATCCAATGCTTTTCAGTTAAGAGAGGGAAACGTGTGAGCTCCGTGAATGATGTAGCTTCCTTTGAGCTGAAAAGTGAGTGCTTTTACCTGAAACGTAGTCTTGATGTAAGAAGACACAGAGCCTGGCATTTAACTCTGTTACTGAAGGGAAACACACAGCACAGTTCTCATCCATGAAACACACTCTGCTTTAGAGCAAGAAGCAGGCTATTGCTTTCTCAAGTCTCTAATAAGGCAGGAAACGTGAGTGTGCTTAGAACAAAAGAACCGTGTTTCCTACACACACGGACCATTTCTCATTCAACACTGCTTCTGAAACTGATACAAACCACAGGACCTCTAACATCGAATGCTTTTCATTTAAGAGCGAGAAACGAGTGAGCTTCGTGAACAATGTAGCTTCCTTTGAGCTTAAAAGAGAGTGTGTTTCCATGAAAGAAGTCTTGCTTGTAGGAAGACACAGATCCTGGCATTTAACTCCGTTTCTGAAGGGAAACACACAGCACATTTCTCAGCCATGAAACACTCTCTGCTTTAGAGCAAGAAGCACACTCTTGCTTTCTAGTGTCTCTAATAAACCGGGAAACGTGAGTGTGCTCAGAACTAAAGAACCCTGTTTACTACACAGACGGACGATATCTACTTCAACTCTGCTTCTGAAACTGATACAAACAACAGGACCTCTAACATCCAATGCTTTTCAGTTCAGAGAGGGAAACGTGTGAGCTCCGTGAATGATGTAGCTTCCTTTGAGTTGAAAAGTGAGTGCGTTTACCTGAAACGAAGTCTTGCTTGTAGGAAGACACAGAGCCTGGCATTTAACTCCTTTTCTGAAGGGAAACACACAGCACAGTTCTCATCCATGAAAGACACTCTTCTTTAGAGCAAGAAGCACTCTCTTGTTATCTCAAGTCTCTAATAAGGCGGGAAACGTGAGTGTGCTCAGAACAAAAGAACCGTGTTTCCTACACACACGGACCATATCCAGTTCAACTCTGCTTCTGAAACTGATACAAACCTAACATCCAATGCTATTCAGTTAAGAGCGAGAAACGTGTGAGCTTCGTGAACAATGTAGCTTCCTTTGAGCTGAAAAGTGAGTGCGTTTACCTGAAACGAAGTCTTGCTTGTAGGAAGACACAGAGCTTGGCATTTAACTCCATTTCTGAAGGGAAACACACAGCACAGATCTCATCCATGAAACACACTCTGCTTTAGAGCAAGAAGCACTCTCTTGCTTTCTAGCTTCTCTAATAAGGCGGGAAACGTGTGTGCTTAGAACAAAAGAACCGTGTTTCCTACACACACGGACAATATCTAGTCAACTCTGCTTCTGAAACTGATACAAACCAAAGGTCCTCTAACATCCAATGCCATTCAGTTCAGAGCGAGAAACGTGTGAGCTTCGTGAACGATGTAGCTTCCTTTGAGCTGAAAAGTGAGTGCTTTTACCAGAAACGAAGTCTTGCTTGTAGGAAGACACAGATCCTGGCATTTAACTCCGTTTCTGAAGGGAAACACACAGCACATTTCTCAGCCATGAAACACACTCTGCTTTAGAGCAAGAAGCACACTCTTGCTTTCTAGAGTCTCTAATAAAGCGGTAAACATGAGTGTGCTCAGAACTAAAGAACCGTGTTTCCTACACACATGGGCCACATCTCGTTCTACCTTGCTTCTGAAACAGATACAAACCACAGGTCCTCTAACATCCAATGCTTTTCAGTTAAGAGCGAGAAACGTGTGAGCTTCGTTAAAGATGTAGCTTCCTTTGAGCTGAAAAGTGAGTGCATTTACCTGAAACGAAGTCTTGCTTGTAGGAAGACACAGAGCCTGGCATTTAACTCCGTTTCTGAAGGGAAACACACAGCACAGTTCTCATCCATGAAACACACTCTTCTTTAGAGCAAGAAGCACTCTCTGGCTTTCTCAAGTCTCTAATTAGGTCAGAAACGTGAGTGTGCTCAGAACAAATAACCGTGTTTCCTACACACACGGACCATATCTAGTTCACCTCTGCTTCTGAAACGGATACAAACCACAGGTCCTCTAACATCCAATGCTTTTCAGTTAAGAGCGAGAAACGTGTGAGCTTCGTGAATGATGTAGCTTCCTTTGAGCTGAAAAGTGACTGCGTTTACCTGAAACGAAGTCTTGCTTGTAGGAAGACACAGATCCTGGCATTTAACTCCGTTTCTGAAGGGAAACACACAGCACATTTCTCAGCCATGAAACACACTCTGCTTTAGAGCAAGAAGCACACTCTTGCTTCCTAGAGTCTCTAATAAAGCGGGAAACGTGAGTGTCCTCAGAACTAAAGAACCGTGTTTCCTACACACAGGGACCACATCTCGTTCTACTTTGCTTCTGAAACAGATACAAACAACACGATCTCTAACATCCAATGCTTTTCAGTTCAGAGAGGGAAACATGTGAGCTCCGTGAATGATGTAGCTTCCTTTGAGCTGTAAAGTGAGTGCTTTTACCTGAAACGTAGTCTTGATGTAAGAAGACACAGAGCCTGGCATTTAACTCCGTTTCTGAAGGGAAACACACAGCAAAGTTCTCATCCATGAAACACACTCTGCTTTAGAGCAAGAACCACTCTCTTGCTTCCTCAAGTCTCTAATAAGGCAGGAAACGTGAGTGTGCTTAGAACAAAACAACCGTGTTTCCTACACAGACGGACGATATCTAGTTCAACTCTGCTTCTGAAACTGATACAAACCACAGGTCCTCTAACATCCAATGCTATTCAGTTAAGAGCGAGAAACGTGTGAGCTTCGTGAACGATGTAGCTTCCTTTGAGCTGAAATTGAGTGTGTTTACCTGAAACGAAGTCTTGCTTGTAGGAAGACACAGAGCCTGGCATTTAGCTCCGTTTCTGAAGGGAAACACACAGCACAGTTCTCATCCATGAAACACACTCTTCTTTAGAGCAAGAAGCACTCTCTGGCTTTCTCAAGTCTCTAATAAGGCCGGAAATGTGAGTGTGCTCAGAACAAATAACCGTGTTTCCTACACACACGGACCATATCTAGTTCAACTCTGCTTCTGAAACTGATACAAACCACAATTCCTCTAACATCCAATGCTTTTCAGTTAAGAGCAAGAAACGTGTGAGCTTCGTGAATGATGTAGCTTCCTTTGAGCTGAAAAGTGAGTGTGTTTACCTGAAACGAAGTCTTGCTTGTAGGAAGACACAGAGCCTGGCATTTAACTCCGATTCTGAAGGGAAACACACAGCACAGTTCTCATCCATGAAACACACTCTGCTTTAGAGCAAGAAGCACTCTCTTGCTTTCTAGCTCCTCTAATAAGACCGGAAACGTGTGTGCTTAGAACAAAAGAACCGTGTTTCCTACACACACGGACCATATCTAGTTCAACACTGCTTCTGAAACTTATATATACCAATGGTCCTCTAACATCCAATGCTTTTCAGTTAAGAGAGGGAAACGTGTGAGCTTCGTGAATGATGTAGCTTCCTTTGAGCTGAAAAGTGAGTGCTTTTACCTGAAACGTAGTCTTGATGTAAGAAGACACAGAGCCTGGCATTGAACTCCGTTACTGAGGGGAAACACACAGCACAGTTCTCATCCATGAAACACACTCTGCTTTAGAGCAAGAAGCAGGCTATTGCTTTCTCAAGTCTCTAATAAGGCAGGAAACGTGAGTGTGCTTAGAACAAAAGAACCGTGTTTCCTACACACAGGGACCATTTCTCATTCAACACTGCTTCTGAAACTGATACAAACCACAGGACCTCTAACATCGAATGCTTTTCACTTAAGAGCAAGAAACGAGGGAGCTTCGTGAACAATGTAGCTTCCTTTGAGCTTAAAAGAGAGTGCGTTTACCTGAAAGAAGTCTTGCTTGTAGGAAGACACAGAGCCTGGCATTTAACTCCGTTTCTGAAGGGAAACACACAGCACAGTTCTCATCCATGAAACACACTCTTCTTTAGAGCAAGAATCACTCTCTTGCTTTCTCAACTCTCTGATAAGGCAGGAAACGTGAGTGTGCTTAGAATAAAAGAACCGTGTTTCCTAAACACACGGACCATATCTAGTTCAACTCTGCTTATGAAACTGATACAAACCACAGGTCCTCTAACATCCAATGCTTTTCAGTTAAGAGCGAGAAACGTGTGAGCTTCATTAAAGATGTAGCTTCCTTTGAGCTGAAAAGTGAGTGCGTTTACCTGAAACGAATTCTTGCTTGTAGGAAGACACAGAGCCTGGAAATTAACTCCGATTCTGAAGGGAAACACACAGCAAAGTTCTCATCCATGAAACACACTCTGCTTTAGAGCAAGAAGCACTCTCTTGCTTTCTCAAGTCTCTAATAAAGCGGGAAAAGTGAGTGTGCTCAGACCAAAGAACCGTGTTTCCTACACACAGGGACCATATCCAGTTCAACTCTGCTTCTGAAACTGATACAAACCACAGGTCCTCTTACATCCAATGCTATTCAGTTAAGAGCGAGGAACGTGTGAGCTTCGTGAACGATGTAGCTTCATTTGAGCTGAAAAGTGAATGCTGTTTACCTGAAACGAAGTCTTGCTTGTAGGAAGACACAGAGCCGGGCATTTAACTCCGTTTCTGAAGGGAAACACACAGCACAGTTCTCATCCATGAAACACACTCTGCTTTAGCGCAAGAACCACTCTCTTGCTTCCTCAAGTCTCTAATAAGGCAGGAAATGTGTGTGTGCTTAGAACAAAAGAACCGTGTTTCCTACACACACGGACCATATCTAGTTCAACTCTGCTTCTGAAACTGATACAAACCACAGGTCCTCTAACATCCAATGCTATGCAGTTAAGAGCGAGAAACGTGTGAGCTTTGTGAACGATGTAGCTTCCTTTGAGCTGAAAAGTGAGTGTGTTTACCTGTAATGAAGTCTTGCTTGAAGGAAGACACAGAGCCTGGCATTTAACTCCGTTTCTGAAGGGAAACACACAGCACATTTCTCAGCCATGAAACACACTCTGCTTTAGAGCAAGAAGCACACTCTTGCTTTCTAGAGTCTCTAATAAAGCGGAAAACGTGAGTGTGCTCAGAACTAAAGATCCGTGTTTCCTACACACACGGACCACATCTCGTTCTACTTGGCTTCTGAAACAGATACAAACAAAAGGTCCTCTAACATCCAATGCTTTTCAGTTCAGAGAGGGAAACATGTGAGCTCCGTGAATGATGTAGCTTCCTTTGAGCTGAAAAGTGAGTACTTTTACCGGAAACGTAGTCTTGATGTAAGAAGACACAGAGCCTGGCATTTAACTCTGTTTCTGAAGGGAAACATATAGCACAGTTCTCATCGATGAAACACACTCTGATTTAGAGCAAGAAGCACTCCCTTGCTTTCTCAAGTCTGTAATAAAGCAGGAAACGTGAGTGTGCTTAGAAGAAAAGAACCGTGTTTCCTACACAGACGGACGATATCTAGTTCAACTCTGCTTCTGAAACGGATACACCACAGGACCTCTAACATCCAATGCTTTTTAGTTAAGAGCAAGAAACGTGTGAGCTTCATTAAAGATGTAGCTTCCTTTGAGCTGAAAAGTGAGTGCGTTTACCTGAAACGAAGTCTTGCTTGTAGGAAGACACAGAGCCTGGAAATTAACTCCGATTCTGAAGGGAAACACACAGCACAGTTCTCATCCATGAAACACACTCTGCTTTAGAGCAAGAAGCACTCTCTTGCTTTCTCAAGTCTCTAATAAAGCGGGAAACGTGAGTGTGCTCAGAACAAAAGAACCGTGTTTCCTGCACACACGGACCATATCTAGTTCAACTCTGCTTCTGAAACTGATACAAACCACAGGTCCTCTAACATCCAATGCTATGCAGTTAAGAGCGAGAAACGTGTGAGCTTTGTGAACGATGTAGCTTCCTTTGAGCTGAAAAGTGAGTGTGTTTACCTGAAATGAAGTCTTGCTTGAAGGAAGACACAGAGCCTGGCATTTAACTCCGTTTCTGAAGGGAAACACACAGCACATTTCTCAGCCATGAAACACACTCTGCTTTAGAGCAAGAAGCACACTCTTGCTTTCTAGAGTCTCTAATAAAGCGGAAAACGTGAGTGTGCTCAGAACTAAAGAACCGTGTTTCCTACACACACGGACCACATCTCGTTCTACTTGGCTTCTGAAACAGATACAAACAAAAGGTCCTCTAACATCCAATGCTTTTCAGTTCAGAGAGGGAAACATGTGAGCTCCGTGAATGATGTAGCTTCCTTTGAGCTGAAAAGTGAGTACTTTTACCGGAAACGTAGTCTTGATGTAAGAAGACACAGAGCCTGGCATTTAACTCTGTTTCTGAAGGGAAACACATAGCACAGTTCTCATCGATGAAACACACTCTGATTTAGAGCAAGAAGCACTCCCTTGCTTTCTCAAGTCTGTAATAAAGCAGGAAACGTGAGTGTGCTTAGAAGAAAAGAACCGTGTTTCCTACACAGACGGACGATATCTAGTTCAACTCTGCTTCTGAAACGGATACACCACAGGACCTCTAACATCCAATGCTTTTTAGTTAAGAGCAAGAAACGTGTGAGCTTCATTAAAGATGTAGCTTCCTTTGAGCTGAAAAGTGAGTGCGTTTACCTGAAACGAAGTCTTGCTTGTAGGAAGACACAGAGCCTGGAAATTAACTCCGATTCTGAAGGGAAACACACAGCACAGTTCTCATCCATGAAACACACTCTGCTTTAGAGCAAGAAGCACTCTCTTGCTTTCTCAAGTCTCTAATAAACCGGGAAACGTGAGTGTGCTCAGAACAAAAGAACCGTGTTTCCTACACACACGGACCATATCTAGTTCAACCCTGCTTCTGAAACTGATACAAACCACAGGTCCTCTAACATCCAATGCTATGCAGTTAAGAGCGAGAAACGTGTGAGCTTTGTGAACGATGTAGCTTCCTTTGAGCTGAAAAGTGAGTGTGTTTACCTGAAATGAAGTCTTGCTTGAAGGAAGACACAGAGCCTGGCATTTAACTCCGTTTCTGAAGGGAAACACACAGCACATTTCTCAGCCATGAAACACACTCTGCTTTAGAGCAAGAAGCACACTCTTGCTTTCTAGAGTCTCTAATAAAGCGGAAAACGTGAGTGTGCTCAGAACTAAAGAACCGTGTTTCCTACACACACGGACCACATCTCGTTCTACTTGGCTTCTGAAACAGATACAAACAAAAGGTCCTCTAACATCCAATGCTTTTCAGTTCAGAGAGGGAAACATGTGAGCTCCGTGAATGATGGAGCTTCCTTTGAGCTGAAAAGTGAGTACTTTTACCGGAAACGTAGTCTTGATGTAAGAAGACACAGAGCCTGGCATTTAACTCTGTTTCTGAAGGGAAACACATAGCACAGTTCTCATCGAAGAAACACACTCTGATTTAGAGTAAGAAGCACTCCCTTGCTTTCTCAAGTCTGTAATAAAGCAGGAAACGTGAGTGTGCTTAGAAGAAAAGAACCGTGTTTCCTACACAGACGGACGATATCTAGTTCAACTCTGCTTCTGAAACGGATACACCACAGGACCTCTAACATCCAATGCTTTTTAGTTAAGAGCAAGAAACGTGTGAGCTTCATTAAAGATGTAGCTTCCTTTGAGCTGAAAAGTGAGTGCGTTTACCTGAAACGAAGTCTTGCTTGTAGGAAGACACAAAGCCTGGAAATTAACTCCGATTCGGAAGGGAAACACACAGCACAGTTCTCATCCATGAAACACACTCTGCTTTAGAGCAAGAAGCACTCTCTTGCTTTCTCAAGTCTCTAATAAAGCGGGAAACGTGAGTGTGCTCAGAACAAAAGAACCGTGTTTCCTACACACACGGACCATATCTAGTTCAACCCTGCTTCTGAAACTGATACAAACCACAGGTCCTCTAACATCCAATGCTATGCAGTTAAGAGCGAGAAACGTGTGAGCTTTGTGAACGATGTAGCTTCCTTTGAGCTGAAAAGTGAGTGTGTTTACCTGAAATGAAGTCTTGCTTGAAGGAAGACACAGAGCCTGGCATTTAACTCCGTTTCTGAAGGGAAACACACAGCACATTTCTCAGCCATGAAACACACTCTGCTTTAGAGCAAGAAGCACACTCTTGCTTTCTAGAGTCTCTAATAAAGCGGAAAACGTGAGTGTGCTCAGAACTAAAGAACCGTGTTTCCTACACACACGGACCACATCTCGTTCTACTTGGCTTCTGAAACAGATACAAACAAAAGGTCCTCTAACATCCAATGCTTTTCAGTTCAGAGAGGGAAACATGTGAGCTCCGTGAATGATGTAGCTTCCTTTGAGCTGAAAAGTGAGTACTTTTACCGGAAACGTAGTCTTGATGTAAGAAGACACAGAGCCTGGCATTTAACTCTGTTTCTGAAGGGAAACACATAGCACAGTTCTCATCGATGAAACACACTCTGATTTAGAGCAAGAAGCACTCCCTTGCTTTCTCAAGTCTGTAATAAAGCAGGAAACGTGAGTGTGCTTAGAAGAAAAGAACCGTGTTTCCTACACAGACGGACGATATCTAGTTCAACTCTGCTTCTGAAACGGATACACCACAGGACCTCTAACATCCAATGCTTTTTAGTTAAGAGCAAGAAACGTGTGAGCTTCATTAAAGATGTAGCTTCCTTTGAGCTGAAAAGTGAGTGCGTTTACCTGAAACGAAGTCTTGCTTGTAGGAAGACACAGAGCCTGGAAATTAACTCCGATTCTGAAGGGAAACACACAGCACAGTTCTCATCCATGAAACACACTCTGCTTTAGAGCAAGAAGCACTCTCTTGCTTTCTCAAGTCTCTAATAAAGCGGGAAACGTGAGTGTGCTCAGAACAAAAGAACCGTGTTTCCTACACACACGGACCATATCTAGTTCAACCCTGCTTCTGAAACTGATACAAACCACAGGTCCTCTAACATCCAATGCTATGCAGTTAAGAGCGAGAAACGTGTGAGCTTTGTGAACGATGTAGCTTCCTTTGAGCTGAAAAGTGAGTGTGTTTACCTGAAATGAAGTCTTGCTTGAAGGAAGACACAGAGCCTGGCATTTAACTCCGTTTCTGAAGGGAAACACACAGCACATTTCTCAGCCATGAAACACACTCTGCTTTAGAGCAAGAAGCACACTCTTGCTTTCTAGAGTCTCTAATAAAGCGGAAAACGTGAGTGTGCTCAGAACTAAAGAACCGTGTTTCCTACACACACGGACCACATCTCGTTCTACTTGGCTTCTGAAACAGATACAAACAAAAGGTCCTCTAACATCCAATGCTTTTCAGTTCAGAGAGGGAAACATGTGAGCTCCGTGAATGATGGAGCTTCCTTTGAGCTGAAAAGTGAGTACTTTTACCGGAAACGTAGTCTTGATGTAAGAAGACACAGAGCCTGGCATTTAACTCTGTTTCTGAAGGGAAACACATAGCACAGTTCTCATCGAAGAAACACACTCTGATTTAGAGTAAGAAGCACTCCCTTGCTTTCTCAAGTCTGTAATAAAGCAGGAAACGTGAGTGTGCTTAGAAGAAAAGAACCGTGTTTCCTACACAGACGGACGATATCTAGTTCAACTCTGCTTCTGAAACGGATACACCACAGGACCTCTAACATCCAATGCTTTTTAGTTAAGAGCAAGAAACGTGTGAGCTTCATTAAAGATGTAGCTTCCTTTGAGCTGAAAAGTGAGTGCGTTTACCTGAAACGAAGTCTTGCTTGTAGGAAGACACAAAGCCTGGAAATTAACTCCGATTCGGAAGGGAAACACACAGCACAGTTCTCATCCATGAAACACACTCTGCTTTAGAGCAAGAAGCACTCTCTTGCTTTCTCAAGTCTCTAATAAAGCGGGAAACGTGAGTGTGCTCAGAACAAAAGAACCGTGTTTCCTACACACACGGACCATATCTAGTTCAACCCTGCTTCTGAAACTGATACAAACCACAGGTCCTCTAACATCCAATGCTATGCAGTTAAGAGCGAGAAACGTGTGAGCTTTGTGAACGATGTAGCTTCCTTTGAGCTGAAAAGTGAGTGTGTTTACCTGAAATGAAGTCTTGCTTGAAGGAAGACACAGAGCCTGGCATTTAACTCCGTTTCTGAAGGGAAACACACAGCACATTTCTCAGCCATGAAACACACTCTGCTTTAGAGCAAGAAGCACACTCTTGCTTTCTAGAGTCTCTAATAAAGCGGAAAACGTGAGTGTGCTCAGAACTAAAGAACCGTGTTTCCTACACACACGGACCACATCTCGTTCTACTTGGCTTCTGAAACAGATACAAACAAAAGGTCCTCTAAAATCCAATGCTTTTCAGTTCAGAGAGGGAAACATGTGAGCTCCGTGAATGATGTAGCTTCCTTTGAGCTGAAAAGTGAGTACTTTTACCGGAAACGTAGTCTTGATGTAAGAAGACACAGAGCCTGGCATTTAACTCTGTTTCTGAAGGGAAACACATAGCACAGTTCTCATCGAAGAAACACACTCTGATTTAGAGCAAGAAGCACTCCCTTGCTTTCTCAAGTCTGTAATAAAGCAGGAAACGTGAGTGTGCTCAGAACAAAAGAACCGTGTTTCCTACACACACGGACCATATCTAGTTCAACTCTGCTTCAGAAACTGATACAAACCACAGGTCCTCTAACATCCAATGCTTTTCAGTTAAGAGCGAGGAACGTGTGAGCTTTGTGAATGATGTAGCTTCCTTTGAGCTTAAAAGTGAGTGCGTTTACCTGAAACGAAGTCTTGCTTGTAGGAAGACACAGAGCCTGGCATTTAACTCCGATTCTGAAGGGAAACACACAGCACAGTTCTCATCCATTAAACACACTCTGCTTTAGAGCAAGAAGCACTCTCTTGCTTTCTCAAGTCTCTAATAAGGCGGGAAATGTGAGTGTGCTCAGAACAAAAGAAACGTGTTTCCTACACACACGGACCTTATCTAGTTCAACTCTGCTTCTGAAACTGATACAAACCACAGGTCCTCTAACATCCAATGCTATTCAGTTAAGAGGGAGAAACGTGTGAGCTTCGTGAACGATGTAGCTTCCTTTGAGATGAAAAGTGAGTGCGTTTACCTGAAACTAAGTCTTGCTTGTAGGAAGACACAGAGCCTGGCATTATCTCCATTTCTGAAGGGAAACACACAGCACAGATCTCATCCATGAAACTCACTGTGCTTTAGAGCAAGAAGCACTCTTTTGCTTTCTAGCTCCTCTAATAAGGCGGGAAACGTGTGTGCTTAGAACAAAAGAACCGTGTTTCCTACACACACGGAACATATCTAGTTCAACACTGCTTCTGAAACTTATACATACCAATGGTCCTCTAACATCCAATGCTTTTCAGTTAAGAGAGGTAAACGTGTGAGCTCCGTGAATGATGTAGCTTCCTTTGAGCTGAAAAGTGAGTGCTTTTACCTGAAACGTAGTCTTGATGTAAGAAGACAAAGAGCCTGGCATTTAACTCCGTTACTGAAGGGAAACACACAGCACAGTTCTCATCCATGAAACACACTCTGCTTTAGAGCAAGAAGCACACTCTTGCTTTCTAGAGTCTCTAATAAAGCGGGAAACGTGAGTGTGCTCAGAACTAAAGAACCGTGTTTCCTACACACACGGACCACATCTCGTTCTACTTGGCTTCAGAAACAGATACAAACAAAAGGTCCTCTAACATCCAATGCTTTTCAGTTCAGAGAGGGAAACGTGTGAGCTCCGTGAATGATGTAGCTTCCTTTGAGCTGAAAAGTGAGTGCGTTTACCTGAAACGAAGTCTTGCTTGTAGGAAGACACAGAGCCTGGAAATTAACTCCGATTCTGAAGGGAAACACACAGCACAGTTCTCATCCATGAAACACACTCTGCTTTAGAGCAAGAAGCACTCTCTTGCTTCCTCAAGTCTCTAATAAGGGAGGAAACGTGAGTGTGCTTAGAACAAATGAACTGTGTTTCCTACACACACGGATCATTTCTCATTCAACACTGCTTCTGAAACTGATACAAACCACAGGTCCTCTAACATCCAATAAAATTCAGTTAAGAGCGAAGAAACGTGTGAGCTTCTTGAACGATGTTGCTGCGTTTGAGCTGAAAAGTGAGTGCTGTTTACCTGAAACAAAGTCTTGCTTGTAGGAAGACACAGAGCCTGGAAATTAACTCCGATTCTGAAGGGAAACACACAGCACAGTTCTCATCCATGAAACACACTCTGCTTTAGAGCAAGAAGCACTCTCTTGCTTCCTCAAGTCTCTAATAAGGCAGGAAACGTGAGTGTGCTTAGAACAAAAGAACCGTGTTTCCTACACACACGGACCATATCTAGTTCAAATCTGCTTCTGAAACTGATACACCACAGGTCCTCTAACATCCAATGCTTTTCAGTTAATAGCGAGTACCGTGTGAGCTTCCTTAAAGATGTAGCTTCCTATGAGCTGAAAAGTGAGTGCGTTTACCTGAAACGAATTCTTGCTTGTAGGAAGACACAGAGCCTGGCAATTAACTCCGATTCTGAAGGGAAACACACAGCACAATTCTCATCCATGAAACACACTCTTCTTTAGAGCAAGAAGCACGCTCTTGCTTTCTCAAGTCTCTAATAAGGCGGGAAACGTGAGTGTGCTCAGAACAAAAGAACCGTGTTTCCTACACACACGGACCATTTCTCATTCAACACTGCTTCTGAAACTTATACAAACCACAGGACCTCTAACATACAATGCTTTTCAGTTAAGAGCCATAAACGAGTGAGCTTCGTGAACAAGGTAGCTTCGTTTAGGCTGAAAAGAGAGTGCGTTTACCTGAAACGAAGTGTTGCTTGTAGGAAGACACAGAGCCTGGCATTTAACTCCATTTCAGAATGGAAACACACAGCACAGATCTCATCCATGAAACACACTCTGCTTTAGAGCAAGAAGCACTCTCTTGCTTTCTAGCTTCTCTAATAAGGCGGGAAACGTGTGTGCTTAGAACAAAGAACCGTGTTTCCTACACACACGGACCATATCTAGATCAACTCTGCTTCTGAAACTGATACAAACAAAAGGTCCTCTTACATCCAATGCTATTCAGTTCAGAGCGAGAAACGTGTGAGCTTCGTGAATGATGTATCTTCCTTTGAGCTGAAAAGTGAGTGCTTTTACCAGAAACGAAATCTTGCTTGTAGGAAGACACAGAGCCTGGCATTTAACTCCGATTCTGAAGGGAAACACACAGCACAGTTCTCATCCATGAAACACACTCTGCTTTAGAGCAAGAAGCACTCCCTTGCTTTCTCAAGTCTGTAATAAAGCAGGAAACGTGAGTGTGCTTAGAAGAAAAGAACCGTGTTTCCTACACACACGGACCATATCTAGTTCAACTCTGCTTCTGAAACTGATACACCACAGGTCCTCTAACATCCAATGCTTTTCAGTTAAGAGCGAGAAACGTGTGAGCTTCGTTAAAGATGTAGCTTCCTTTGAGCTGAAAAGTGAGTGCGTATACCTGAAACGAAGTCTTGCTTGTCAGAAGACACAGAGCCTGGCAATTAACTCCGATTCTGAAGGGAAACACACAGCACAGTTCTCATCCATGAAACACACTCTTCTTTAGAGCAAGAAGCACTCTCTGGCTTTCTCAAGTCTCTAATAATGCGGGAAACGTGAGTGTGCTCAGAACAAAAGAACCGTGTTTCCTACACACAGGGACCATATCCAGTTCAACTCTGTTTCTGAAACTGATACAAACCACAGGTCCTCTAACATCCAATGCTATTCAGTTAAGAGCTAGGAACGTGTGAGCTTCGTGAACGATGTTGCTTCGTTTGAGCTGAAAAGTGAGTGCTGTTTACCTGAAACGAAGTCTTGCTTGTAGGAAGACACAGAGCCGGGCATTTAACTCCATTTCTGAAGGGAAACACACAGCACAGTTCTCATCCATGAATCACACTCTGCTTTAGAGCAAGAACCACTCTCTTGCTTCCTCAAGTCTCTAATAAGGCAGGAAACGTGAGTGTGCTTAGAACAAAAGAACCGTGTTTCCTACACACACGGACCATATGTAGTTCAACTCTGCTTCTGAAACTGACACAAACCACAGGTCCTCTAACATCCAATGCTATTCAGTTAAGAGCGAGAAACGTGTGAGCTTCGTGAACGATGTAGCTTCCTTTGAGCTGAAAAGTGAGTGCGTTTACCTGAAACGAAGTCTTGCTCGTAGGAAGACACAGAGCCGGGCATTTCACTCCCTTTCTAAGGGAAAGACACAGCACAGTTCTCATCCATGAAACAAACTCTGCTTTAGAGCAAGAACAACTCTCTTGCTTCCTCATCTCTAAAAAGGCAGGAAACGTGAGTGTGCTTAGAACAAAAGAACCGTGTTTCCTACACACACGGACCATATCTAGTTCAACTCTGCTTCTGAAACTGATACAAACCAAAGGTCCTCTAACATCCAATGCTATTCAGTTAAGAGCGAGAAACGTGTGAGCTTCGTGAACGATGTAGCTTCCTTTGAGCTGAAAAGTGAGTGTGTTTACCTAAAACGAAGTCTTGCTTGTAGGAAGACACAGAGCCTGTCATTTAACTCCGTTTCTGAAGAGAAACACACAGCACAGTTCTCATCCATGAAACACACTCTTCTTTAGAGCAAGAAGCACTCTCTTGCTTTCTCAAGTCTCCAATAAGGCCGGAAACGTGAGTGTACTGAGAACAAATAACCGTGTTTCCTACACACACGGACCATATCTAGTTCAACTCTGCTTCTGAAACTGATACAAACCACAGGTCCTCTAACATCCAATGCTTTTCAGTTAAGAGCGAGAAACGTGTGAGCTTCGTAATGATGTAGCTTCCTTTGAGCTCAAAAGTGAGTGCGTTTACCTGAAACGAAGTCTTGCTTGTAGGAAGACACAGAGCCTGGCAATTAACTCCGATTCTGAAGGGAAACACACAGCACAGTTCTCATCCATGAAACACACTCTGCTTTAGAGCAAGAAGCACTGCCTTGCTTTCTCAAGTCTGTAATAAAGCAGGAAACGTGAGTGTGCTTAGAAGAAAAGAACCGTGTTTCCTACACACACGGACCATATCTAGTTCAACTCTGCTTCTGAAACTGATACAAACCACAGGTCCTCTAACATCCAATGCTGTGCAGTTAAGAGCGAGAAACGTGTGAGCTTTGTGAACGATGTAGCTTCCTTTGAGCTGAAAAGTGAGTGTGTTTACCTGAAACGAAGTCTTGCTTGTAGGAAGACACAGAGCCTGTCATTTAACTCCGTTTATGAAGAGAAACACACAGCACAGTTCTCATCCATGAAACACACTCTTCTTTAGAGCAAGAAGCACTCTCTTGCTTTCTCAAGTCTCCGATAAGGCCGGAAACGTGAGTGTGCTCAGAACAAATAACCGTGTTTCCTACACACACGGACCATATCTAGTTCAACTCTGCTTCTGAAACTGATACAAACCACAGGTCCTCTAACATCCAATGCTTTTCAGTTAAGAGAGAGAAACGTGTGAGCTTCGTGAATGATGTAGCTTCCTTTGAGCTCAAAAGTGAGTGCGTTTACCTGAAACGAAGTCTTGCTTGTAGGAAGACACAGAGCCTGGCAATTAACTCCAATTCTGAAGGGAAACACACAGCACAGTTCTCTTCCATGAAACACACTCTGCTTTAGAGCAAGAAGCACTGCCTTGCTTTCTCAAGTCTGTAATAAAGCAGGAAACGTGAGTGTGCTTAGAAGAAAAGAACCATGTTTCCTACACACACGGACCATATCTAGTTCAACTCTGCTTCTGAAACTGATACACCACAGGTCCTCTATCATCCAATGCTATTCAGTTTAAGAGCGAGAAACGTGTGAGCTTCGTTAAAGATGTAGCTTCCTTTGAGCTGAAAAGTGAGTGCGTTTACCTGAAACGAAGTCTTGCTTGTCGGAAGACACAGAGCCTGGCAATTAACTCCGATTCTGAAGGGAAACACACAGCACAGTTCTCATCCATGAAACACACTCTTCTTTAGAGCAAGAAGCACTCTCTGGCTTTCTCAAGTCTCTAATAATGCGGGAAACGTGAGTGTGCTCAGAACAAAAGAACCGTGTTTCCTACACACAGGGACCATATCCAGTTCAACTCTGTTTCTGAAACTGATACAAACCACAGGTCCTCTAACATCCAATGCTATTCAGTTAAGAGCGAGGAACGTGTGAGCTTCGTGAACAATGTTGCTTCGTTTGAGCTGAAAAGTGAGTGCTGTTTACCTGAAACGAAGTCTTGCTTGTAGGAAGACACAGAGCCGGGCATTTAACTCCGTTTCTGAAGGGAAACACACAGCACAGTTCTCATCCATGAATCACACTCTGCTTTAGAGCAAGAACCACTCTCTTGCTTCCTCAAGTCTCTAATAAGGCAGGAAACGTGAGTGTGCTTAGAACAAAAGAACCGTGTTTCCTACACACACGGACCATATCTAGTTCAACTCTGCTTCTGAAACTGACACAAACCACAGGTCCTCTAACATCCAATGCTATTCAGTTAAGAGCGAGAAACGTGTGAGCTTCGTGAACGATGTAGCTTCCTTTGAGCTGAAAAGTGAGTGTGTTTACCTAAAACGAAGTCTTGCTTGTAGGAAGACACAGAGCCTGTCATTTAACTCCGTTTCTGAAGAGAAACACACAGCACAGTTCTCATCCATGAAACACACTCTTCTTTAGAGCAAGAAGCACTCTCTTGCTTTCTCAAGTCTCCGATAAGGCCGGAAACGTGAGTGTGCTGAGAACAAATAACCGTGTTTCCTACACACACGGACCATATCTAGTTCAACTCTGCTTCTGAAACTGATACAAACCACAGGTCCTCTAACATCCAATGCTTTTCAGTTAAGAGAGAGAAACGTGTGAGCTTCGTGAATGATGTAGCTTCCTTTGAGCTCAAAAGTGAGTGCGTTTACCTGAAACGAAGTCTTGCTTGTAGGAAGACACAGAGCCTGGCAATTAACTCCGATTCTGAAGGGAAACACACAGCACAGTTATCATCCATGAAACACACTCTGCTTTAGAGCAAGAAGCACTGCCTTGCTTTCTCAAGTCTGTAATAAAGCAGGAAACGTGAGTGTGCTTAGAAGAAAAGAACCGTGTTTCCTACACACACGGACCATATCTAGTTCAACTCTGCTTCTGAAACTGATACACCACAGGTCCTCTAACATCCAATGCTTTTCAGTTAAGAGCGAGAAACGTGTGAGCTTCGTTAACGATGTAGCTTCCTTTGAGCTGAAAAGTGAGTGCGTTTACCTGAAACGAAGTCTTGCTTGTCGGAAGACACAGAGCCTGGCAATTAACTCCGATTCTGAAGGGAAACACACAGCACAGTTCTCATCCATGAAACACACTCTTCTTTAGAGCAAGAAGCACGCTCTTGCTTTCTCAAGTCTCTAATAAGGCGGGAAACCTGAGTGTGCTCAGAACAAAAGAACCGTGTTTCCTACACACACGGACCATTTCTCATTCAACACTGCTTCTGAAACTGATACAAACCACAGGACCTCTAACATACAATGCTTTTCAGTTAAGAGCCATAAACGAGTGAGCTTCGTGAACAATGTAGCATCGTTTAGGCTGAAAAGAGAGTGTGTTTACCTGAAACGAAGTGTTGCTTGTAGGAAGACACAGAGCCTGGCATTTAACTCCGTTTCTGAAGGGAAACACACAGCACATTTCTCAGCCATGAAACACACTCTGCTTTAGAGCAAGAAGCACACTCTTGCTTTCTAGAGTCTCTAATAAAGCCGGAAACGTGAGTGTGCTCAGAACTAAAGAACCGTGTTTCCTACACACACGGACCACATCTCGTTCTACTTGGATTCTGAATCAGATACAAACAAATGGTCCTCTAACATCCAATGCTTTTCAGTTCAGAGAGGGAAAGTGTGAGCTCCTTGAATGATGTAGCTTCCTTTGAGCTGAAAAGTGAGTGCTTTTACCTGAAACGTAGTCTTGATGTAAGAAGACACAGAGCCTGGCATTTAACTCTGTTTCTGAAGGGAAACACACAGCACAGTTCTCATCGATGAAACACACTCTGCTTTAGAGCAAGAAGCACTCCCTTGCTTTCTCAAGTCTGTAATAAAGCAGGAAACGTGAGTGTGCTTAGAATAAAAGAACGGTGTTTCCTACACACACGGACCATATCTAGTTCAACTCTGCTTCTGAAACTGATACAAACCACAGGTCCTCTAACATCCAATGCTATTCAGTTAAGAGCGAGAAACGTGTGAGCTTCGTGAACGATGTAGCTTCCTTTGAGCTGAAAAGTGAGTATGTTTACCTAAAACGAAGTCTTGCTTGTAGGAATACACAGAGCCTGGATTTAACTCCATTTCTGAAGGGAAAGACACAGCACAGTTCTCATCCATGAAACACACTCTGCTTTAGAGCAAGAAGCACTCTCTTGCTTCCTCAAGTCTCTAATAAGGCAGGAAACGTGAGTGCGCTTTGAACAAAAGAACCGTGTTTCCTACACACACAGACCATATCTAGTTCAACTCTGCTTCTGAAGCTGATACAAACCACAGGTCCTCTAACATCCAATGCTATTCAGTTAAGAGCGAGAAACGTGTGAGCTTCGTGAACGATGTAGCTTCCTTTGAGATGAAAAGTGAGTGCGTTTACCTGAAACGAAGACTTGCTTGTAGGAAGACACAGAGCCGGGCATTTCACTCCCTTTCTGAAGGGAAACACACAGCACAGTTCTCATCCATGAAACAAACTCTGCTTTAGAGCAAGAAGCACTCTCTTGCTTCCTCATCTCTAATAAGGCAGGAAACGTGAGTGTGCTTAGAACAAAAGAACCGTGTTTCCTACACACACGGACCATATCTAGTTCAACTCTGCTTCTGAAACTGATACAAACCACAGGTCCTCTAACATCCAATGATATTCAGTTAAGAGCGAGAAACGTGTGAGCTTCGTGAACGATGTAGCTTCCTTTGAGCTGAAAATGAGTGTGTTTACCTAAAACTAAGTCTTGCTTGTAGGAAGACACAGAGCCTGGCATTCAACTCTGTTTCTGAAGGGATACACACAGCACAGTTCTCATCGATGAAACACACTCTGCTTTAGAGCAAGAAGCACTCTCTTGCTTTCTAGAGTCTCTAATAAAGCGGGAAACGTAGGTGTGCTCAGAACTAAAGAACCGTGTTTCCTACACACACGGACCACATCTCGTTCTACTTTGCTTCTGAAACAGATACAATCAACAGGTCCTCTAACATACAATGCTTTTCAGTTCAGAGAGGGAAACATGTGAGCTCCGTGAATGATGTAGCTTCCTTTGAGCTGAAAAGTGAGTGCGTTTACCTGAAACGAAGTCTTGCTTGTAGGAAGACACAGAGCCTGGCATTTAACTCTGTTTCTGAAGGGAAACACACAGCACAGTTCTCATCCATAAACATACTCTTCTTTAGAGCAAGAAGCACTCTCTTGCTTTCTCAAGTCTCCGATAAGGCCGGAAACGTGAGTGTGCTCAGAACAAATAACCGTGTTTCCTACACACGGACCATATCTAGTTCAACTCCGCCTATGAAACTGATACAAACCACAGGTCCTCTAACATCCAATGCTTTTCAGTTAAGAGCGAGGAACATGTGAGCTTCGTGAATGATGTAGCTTCCTTTGAGCTGAAAAGTGAGTGCATTTACCTGAAACGAAGTCTTGCTTGTAGGAAGACACAGAGCCTGGCAATTAACTCCGATTCTGAAGGGAAACACACAGCACAGTTCTCATCCATGAAACACACTCTGCTTTAGAGCAAGAAGCACACTCTTGCTTCCTTAAGTCTCTAATAAGGCAGGAAACGTGAGTGTGCTTAGAACAAAAGAACCGTGTTTCCTATACACACGGACCATATCTAGTTCAACTCTGCTTCTGAAACTGATACAAACCACAGGTCCTCTAACATCCAATGCTTTTCAGTTAAGAGCGAGAAACGTGTGAGCATCGTGAATGATGTAGCTTCCTTTGAGCTGAGAAGTGAGTGCGTTTACCTGAAACGAAGTCTTGCTTGTAGGAAGACACAGAGCCTGGCCATTAACTCCGATTCTGAAGGTCAAGACACAGCACAGTTCTCATCCATGAAACACACTCTGCTTTAGAGCAAGAAGCACTCCCTTGCTTTCTCAAGTCTGTAATAAAGCAGGAAATGTGAGTGTGCTTAGAAGAAAAGAACCGTGTTTCCTACACACACGGACGATATCTAGTTCAACTCTGCTTCTGAAACTGATACACCACAGGTCCTCTAACATCCAATGCTTTTCAGTTAAGAGCGAGAAACGTGTGAGCTTCGTTAAAGATGTAGCTTCCTTTGAGCTGAAAAGTGAGTGCGTTTACCTGAAACGAAGTCTTGCTTGTAGGAAGACACAGAGCCTGGCAATTAACTCCGATTCTGAAGGGAAACACACAGCACAGTTCTCATCCATGAAACACACTCTTCTTTAGAGCAAGAAGCACTCTCTGACTTTCTCAAGTCTCTAATAAGGCGGGAAATGTGAGTGTGCTCAGAACAAAAGAACCGTGTTTCCTACACACAGGGACCATATCCAGTTCAACTCTGTTTCTGAAACTGATACAAACCACAGGTCCTCTAACATCCAATGCTTTTCAGTTAAGAGCGAGAAATGTGTTAGCATCGTGAATGATGTAGCTTCCTTTGAGCTGAAAAGTGAGTGCGTTTACCTGAAACGAAGTCTTGCTTGTAGGAAGACACAGAGCCTGGCAATTAACTCCGATTCTGAAGGGAAACACACAGCACAGTTCTCATCCATGAAACATACTCTTCTTTAGAGCAAGAAGCCCTCACTTGCTTTCTCAAGTCTCCGATAAGGCCGGAAACGTGAGTGTGCTCAGAACAAATAACCGTGTTTCCTACAAACACGGACCATATTTAGTTCAACTCCGCTTATGAAACTGATACAAACCACAGGTCCTCTAACATCCAATGCTTTTCAGTTAAGAGCGAGGAACGTGTGAGCTTCGTGAATGATGTAGCTTCCTTTGAGCTGAAAAGTGAGTGCGTTTACCTGAAACGAAGACTTGCTTGTAGGAAGACACAGAGCCTGGCAATTAACTCCGATTCTGAAGGGAAACACACAGCACAGTTCTCATCCATGAAACACACTCTGCTTTAGAGCAAGAAGCACTCTCTTGCTTCCTTAAGTCTCTAATAAGGCAGGAAACGTGAGTGTGCTTAGAACAAAAGAACCGTGTTTCCTACACACACGGACCATATCTAGTTCAACTCTGCTTCTGAAACTGATACAAACCACAGGTCCTCTAAGATCCAATGCTTTTCAGTTAAGAGCGAGAAACGTGTGAGCTTTGTGAATGATGTAGCTTCCTTTGAGCTGAAAAGTGAGTGCTGTTTACCTGAAACGAAGTCTTGCTTGTAGGAAGACACAGAGCCTGGCAATTAACTCCGATTCTGAAGGGAAACACACAGCACAGTTCTCATCCATAAAACACACTCTGCTTTAGAGCAAGAAGCACTCCCTTGCTTTCTCAAGTCTGTAATAAAGCAGGAAACGTGAGTGTGCTTAGAAGCAAAGAACCGTGTTTCCTACACACACGGACCATATCTAGTTCAACTCTGCTTCTGAAACTGATACACCACAGGTCCTCTAACATCCAATGCTTTTCAGTTAAGAGCGAGAAACGTGTGAGCTTCGTTAAAGATGTAGCTTCCTTTGAGCTGAAAAGTGAGTGCGTTTACCTGAAACGAAGTCTTGCTTGTAGGAAGACTCAGAGCCTGGCAATTAACTCCGATTCTGAAGGGAAACACACAGCACAGTTCTCATCCATGAAACACACTCTTCTTTAGAGCAAGAAGCACTCTCTGGCTTTCTCAAGTCTCTAATAAGGCAGGAAACGTGAGTGTGCTCAGAACAATAGAACCGTGTTTCCTACACACAGGGACCATATCCAGTTTAACTCTGCTTCTGAAACTGATACAAACCACAGGTCCTCTAACATCCAATGCTATTCAGTTAAGAGCGAGGAACGTGTGAGCTTCGTGAACGATGTAGCTTCGTTTGACCTGAAAAGTGAGTGCTGTTTACCTGAAACGAAATCATGCTTGTAGGAAGACTCAGAGCCTGGCATTTGACTCCGTTTCTGAAGGGAAAGACACAGCACAGTTCTCATCCATGAAACATACTCTTCTTTAGAGCAAGAAGCAATCTCTTGCTTTCTCAAGTCTCCAATAAGGCCGGAAACGTGAGTGTGCTCAGAACAAATAACCGTGTTTCCTACACACACGGACCATATCTAGTTCAACTCTGCTTATGAAACTGATACAAACCACAGGTCCTCTAACATCCAATGCTTTTCAGTTAAGAGCGAGGAACGTGTGAGCTTCGTGAATGATGTAGCTTCCTTTGAGCTGAAAAGTGAGTGCGTTTACCTGAAACGAAGTCTTGCTTGTAGGAAGACACAGAGCCTGGCAATTAACTCCGATTCTGAAGGGAAACACACAGCACAGTTCTCATCCATGAAACACACTCTGCTTTAGAGCAAGAAGCACTCTCTTGCTTCCTTAAGTCTCTAATAAGGCAGGAAACGTGAGTGTGCTTAGAAAAAAAGAACCGTGTTTCCTACACACACGGACCATATCTAGTTCAACTCTGCTTCTGACACTGATACAAACCACAGGTCCTCTAACATCCAATGCTTTTCAGTTAAGAGCGAGAAACGTGTGAGCATCGTGAATGATGTAGCTTCCTTTGAGCTGAAAAGTGAGTGCGTTTACCTGAAACGAAGTCTTGCTTGTAGGAAGACACAGAGCCTGGCAATTAACTCCGATTCTGAAGTGAAACACACAGCACAGTTCTCATCCATGAAACACACTCTGCTTTAGAGCAAGAAGCACTCTCTGGCTTTCTCAGTCTCTAATAAGGCGGGAAACGTGAGTGTGCTCAGAACAAAAGAACCGTGTTTCCTACACACAGGGACCATATCCAGTTCAACTCTGTTTCTGAAACTGATACAAACCACAGGTCCTATAACATCCAATGCTATTCAGTTAAGAGCGAGGAACGTGTGAGCTTCGTGAACGATGTAGCTTCGTTTGACCTGAAAAGTGAGTGCTGTTTACCTGAAATGAAGTCATGCTTGTAGGAAGACTCAGATCCTGGCATTTAACTCTGTTTCTGAAGGGAAAGACACAGCACAGTTCTCATCCATGAAACACACTCTGCTTTAGAGCAAGAACCACTCTCTTGCTTCCTCAAGTCTCTAATAAGGCAGGAAACGTGAGTGTGCTTAGAACAAAAGAACCGTGTTTCCTATACACACGGACCATATCTAGTTCAACTCTGCTTCTGAAACTGATACAAACCACAGGTCCTCTAACATCCAATGCTTTTCAGTTAAGAGCGAGAAACGTGTGAGCATCGTGAATGATGTAGCTTCCTTTGAGCTGAGAAGTGAGTGCGTTTACCTGAAACGAAGTCTTGCTTGTAGGAAGACACAGAGCCTGGCAATTAACTCCGATTCTGAAGGGAAAGACACAGCACAGTTCTCATCCATGAAACACACTCTGCTTTAGAGCAAGAAGCACTCCCTTGCTTTCTCAAGTCTGTAATAAAGCAGGAAATGTGAGTGTGCTTAGAAGAAAAGAACCGTGTTTCCTACACACACGGACGATATCTAGTTCAACTCTGCTTCTGAAACTGATACACCACAGGTCCTCTAACATCCAATGCTTTTCAGTTAAGAGCGAGAAACGTGTGAGCTTCGTTAAAGATGTAGCTTCCTTTGAGCTGAAAAGTGAGTGCATTTACCTGAAACGAAGTCTTGCTTGTAGGAAGACACAGAGCCTGGCAATTAACTCCGATTCTGAAGGGAAACACACAGCACAGTTCTCATCCATGAAACACACTCTTCTTTAGAGCAAGAAGCACTCTCTGACTTTCTCAAGTCTCTAATAAGGCGGGAAATGTGAGTGTGCTCAGAACAAAAGAACCGTGTTTCCTACACACAGGGACCATATCCAGTTCAACTCTGTTTCTGAAACTGATACAAACCACAGGTCCTCTAACATCCAATGCTTTTCAGTTAAGAGCGAGAAACGTGTTAGCATCGTGAATGATGTAGCTTCCTTTGAGCTGAAAAGTGAGTGCGTTTACCTGAAACGAACTCTTGCTTGTAGGAAGACACAGAGCCTGGCAATTAACTCCGATTCTGAAGGGAAACACACAGCACAGTTCTCATCCATGAAACATACTCTTCTTTAGAGCAAGAAGCCCTCACTTGCTTTCTCAAGTCTCCGATAAGGCCGGAAACGTGAGTGTGCTCAGAACAAATAACCGTGTTTCCTACAAACACGGACCATATTTAGTTCAACTCCGCTTATGAAACTGATACAAACCACAGGTCCTCTAACATCCAATGCTTTTCAGTTAAGAGCGAGGAACGTGTGAGCTTCGTGAATGATGTAGCTTCCTTTGAGCTGAAAAGTGAGTGCGTTTACCTGAAACGAAGACTTGCTTGTAGGAAGACACAGAGCCTGGCAATTAACTCCGATTCTGAAGGGAAACACACAGCACAGTTCTCATCCATGAAACACACTCTGCTTTAGAGCAAGAAGCACTCTCTTGCTTCCTTAAGTCTCTAATAAGGCAGGAAACGTGAGTGTGCTTAGAACAAAAGAACCGTGTTTCCTACACACACGGACCATATCTAGTTCAACTCTGCTTCTGAAACTGATACAAACCACAGGTCCTCTAAGATCCAATGCTTTTCAGTTAAGAGCGAGAAACGTGTGAGCTTTGTGAATGATGTAGCTTCCTTTGAGCTGAAAAGTGAGTGCTGTTTACCTGAAACGAAGTCTTGCTTGTAGGAAGACACAGAGCCTGGCAATTAACTCCGATTCTGAAGGGAAACACACAGCACAGTTCTCATCCATAAAACACACTCTGCTTTAGAGCAAGAAGCACTCCCTTGCTTTCTCAAGTCTGTAATAAAGCAGGAAATGTGAGTGTGCTTAGAAGCAAAGAACCATGTTTCCTACACACACGGACCATATCTAGTTCAACTCTGCTTCTGAAACTGATACACCACAGGTCCTCTAACATCCAATGCTTTTCAGTTAAGAGCGAGAAACGTGTGAGCTTCGTTAAAGATGTAGCTTCCTTTGAGCTGAAAAGTGAGTGCGTTTACCTGAAACGAAGTCTTGCTTGTAGGAAGACTCAGAGCCTGGCAATTAACTCCGATTCTGAAGGGAAACACACAGCACAGTTCTCATCCATGAAACACACTCTTCTTTAGAGCAAGAAGCACTCTCTGGCTTTCTCAAGTCTCTAATAAGGCAGGAAACGTGAGTGTGCTCAGAACAATAGAACCGTGTTTCCTACACACAGGGACCATATCCAGTTTAACTCTGCTTCTGAAACTGATACAAACCACAGGTCCTCTAACATCCAATGCTATTCAGTTAAGAGCGAGGAACGTGTGAGCTTCGTGAACGATGTAGCTTCGTTTGACCTGAAAAGTGAGTGCTGTTTACCTGAAACGAAGTCATGCTTGTAGGAAGACACAGATCCTGGCATTTGACTCCGTTTCTGAAGGGAAAGACACAGCACAGTTCTCATCCATGAAACACACTCTGCTTTAGAGCAAGAACCACTCTCTTGCTTCCTCAAGTCTCTAATAAGGCAGGAAACGTGAGTGTGCTTAGAATAAAAGAACCGTGTTTCCTACACACACGGACCATATCTAGTTCAACTCTGCTTATGAAACTGATACAAACCACAGGTCCTCTAACATCCAATGCTATTCAGGTAAGAGCGAGAAACGTGTGAGCTTCGTTAAAGATGTAGCTTCCTTTGAGATGAAAAGTGAGAGCGTTTACCTGAAATGAAGTCTTGCTGGTAGGAAGACACAGAGCCTGGCATTTAACTCTGTTTCTGAAGGGAAACACACAGCACAGTTCTCATCCATGAAACATACTCTTCTTTAGAGCAAGAAGCAATCTCTTGCTTTCTCAAGTCTCCAATAAGGCCGGAAACGTGAGTGTGCTCAGAACAAATACCCGTGTTTCCTACACACACGGACCATATCTAGTTCAACTCTGCTTATGAAACTGATACAAACCACAGGTCCTCTAACATCCAATGCTTTTCAGTTATGAGCGAGGAACGTGTGAGCTTCGTGACTGATGTAGCTTCCTTTGAGCTGAAAAGTGAGCGCGTTTACCTGAAACGAAGTCTTGCTTGTAGGAAGACACAGAGCCTGGCAATTAACTCCGATTCTGAAGGGAAACACACAGCACAGTTCTCATCCATGAAACACACTCTGCTTTAGAGCAAGAAGCACTCTCTTGCTTCCTTAAGTCTCTAATAAGGCAGGAAACGTGAGTGTGCTTAGAACAAAAGAACCGTGTTTCCTACACACACGGACCATATCTAGTTCAACTCTGCTTCTGACACTGATACAAACCACAGGTCCTCTAACATCCAATGCTTTTCAGTTAAGAGCGAGAAACGTGTGAGCATCGTGAATGATGTAGCTTCCTTTGAGCTGAAAAGTGAGTGCGTTTACCTGCAACGAAGTCTTGCTTGTAGGAAGACACAGAGCCTGGCAATTAACTCCGATTCTGAAGGGAAACACACAGCACAGTTCTCATCCATGAAACACACTCTTCCTTAGAGCAAGAAGCACTCTCTGGCTTTCTCAAGTCTCTAATAAGGCGGGAAACGTGAGTGTGCTCAGAACAAAAGAACCGTGTTTCCTACACACAGGGACCATATCCAGTTTAACTCTGCTTCTGAAACTGATACAAACCACTGGTCCTCTAACATCCAATGCTATTCACTTAAGAGCGAGAAACGTGTGAGCTTCGTGAATGATGTAGCTTCCTTTGAGCTGAAAAGTGAGTGCGTTTACCTGAAACGATGTCTTGCTTGTAGGAAGACACAGAGCCTGGCAATTAACTCCGATTCTGAAGGGAAACACACAGCACAGTTCTCATCCATGAAACACACTCTGCTTTAGAGCAAGAAGCACTCTCTGGCTTTCTCAGTCTCTAATAAGGCGGGAACGTGAGTGTGCTCAGAACAAAAGAACCGTGTTTCCTACACACAGGGACCATATCCAGTTCAACTCTGTTTCTGAAACTGATACAAACCACAGGTCCTCTAACATCCAATGCTATTCACTTAAGAGCGAGGAACGTGTGAGCTTCGTGAACAATGTAGCTTCGTTTGAACTGAAAAGTGAGTGCTGTTTAGCTGAAACGAAGTCATGCTTGTAGGAAGAAACAGATCCTGGCATTTAACTCTGTTTCTGAAGGGAAAGACACAGCACAGTTCTCATCCATGAAACACACTCTGCTTTAGAGCAAGAACCACTCTCTTGCTTCCTCAAGTCTCTAATAAGGCAGGAAACGTGAGTGTGCTTAGAATAAATGAACCGTGTTTCCTATACACACGGACCATATCTAGTTCAACTCTGCTTCTGAAACTGATACAAACCACAGGTCCTCTAACATCCAATGCTATTCAGTTAAGAGCGAGAAACGTGTGAGCATCGTGAATGATGTAGCTTCCTTTGAGCTGAAAAGTGAGTGCGTTTACCTGAAACGAAGTCTTGCTTGTAGGAAGACACAGAGCCTGGCAATTAACTCCGATTCTGAAGGGAAACACACAGCACAGTTCTCATCCATGAAACATACTCTTCTTTAGAGCAAGAAGCCCTCTCTTGCTTTCTCAAGTCTCCGATAAGGCCGGAAACGTGAGTGTGCTCAGAACAAAAAACCGTGTTTCCTACACATACGGACCATATTTAGTTCAACTCCGCTTATGAAACTGATACAAACCACAGGTCCTCTAACATCCAATGCTTTTCAGTTAAGAGCGAGAAACGTGTGAGCATCGTGAATGATGTAGCTTCCTTTGAGCTGAAAAGTGAGTGCGTTTACCTGAAACGAAGTCTTGCTTGTAGGAAGACACAGAGCCTGGCAATTAACTCCGATTCTGAAGGGAAACACACAGCACAGTTCTCATCCATGAAACACACTCTGCTTTAGAGCAAGAAGCACAACCTTGCTTTCTCAAGTCTGTAATAAAGCAGGAAACGTGAGTGTGCTTAGAAGCAAAGAACCGTGTTTCCTACAAACACGGATCATATCTAGTTCAACTCTGCTTCTGAAACTGACACAAACCACAGGTCCTCTAACATCCAATGCTTTTCAGTTAAGAGCGAGGAACGTGTGAGCTTCGTGAATGATGTAGCCTCCTTTGAGCTGAAAAGTGAGTGCGTTTACCTGAAACGAAGTCTTGCTTGTAGGAAGACACAGAGCCTGGCAATTAACTCCGATTCTGAAGGGAAACACACAGCACAGTTCTCATCCATGAAACACACTCTGCTTTAGAGCAAGAAGCACTCCCTTGCTTTCTCAAGTCTGTAATAAAGCAGGAAACGTGAGTGTGCTTAGAAGCAAAGAACCGTGTTTCCTACACACACGGACCATATCTAGTTCAACTCTGCTTCTGAAACTGATACACCACAGGTCCTCTAACATCCAATGCTTTTCAGTTAAGAGCGAGAAACTTGTGAGCTTCGTTAAAGATGTAGCTTCCTTTGAGCTGAAAAGTGAGTGCGTTTACCTGAAACGAAGTCTTGCTTGTAGGAAGACTCAGAGCCTGGCAATTAACTCCGATTCTGAAGGGAAACACACAGCACAGTTCTCATCCATGAAACACACTCTTCTTTAGAGCAAGAAGCACTCTCTGGCTTTCTCAAGTCTCTAATAATGCAGGAAACGTGAGTGTGCTCAGAACAAAAGAACCGTGTTTCCTACACACAGGGACCATATCCAGTTTAACTCTGCTTCTGAAACTGATACAAACCACAGGTCCTCTAACATCCAATGCTATTCAGTTAAGAGCGAGGAACGTGTGAGCTTCGTGAACGATGTAGCTTCGTTTGACCTGAAAAGTGAGTGCTGTTTACCTGAAACGAAGTCATGCTTGTAGGAAGACACAGATCCTGGCATTTGACTCCGTTTCTGAAGGGAAAGACACAGCACAGTTCTCATCCATGAAACACACTCTGCTTTAGAGCAAGAACCACTCTCTTGCTTCCTCAAGTCTCTAATAAGGCAGGAAACGTGAGTGTGCTTAGAATAAAAGAACCGTGTTTCCTACACACACGGACCATATCTAGTTCAACTCTGCTTATGAAACTGATACAAACCACAGGTCCTCTAACATCCAATGCTATTCAGGTAAGAGCGAGAAACGTGTGAGCTTCGTTAAAGATGTAGCTTCCTTTGAGATGAAAAGTGAGAGCGTTTACCTGAAACGAAGTCTTGCTGGTAGGAAGACACAGAGCCTGGCATTTAACTCTGTTTCTGAAGGGAAACACACAGCACAGTTCTCATCCATGAAACATACTCTTCTTTAGAGCAAGAAGCAATCTCTTGCTTTCTCAAGTCTCCAATAAGGCCGGAAACGTGAGTGTGCTCAGAACAAATAACCGTGTTTCCTACACACACGGACCATATCTAGTTCAACTCTGCTTATGAAACTGATACAAACCACAGGTCCTCTAACATCCAATGCTTTTCAGTTATGAGCGAGGAACGTGTGAGCTTCGTGACTGATGTAGCTTCCTTTGAGCTGAAAAGTGAGCGCGTTTACCTGAAACGAAGTCTTGCTTGTAGGAAGACACAGAGCCTGGCAATTAACTCCGATTCTGAAGGGAAACACACAGCACAGTTCTCATCCATGAAACACACTCTGCTTTAGAGCAAAAAGCACTCTCTTGCTTCCTTAAGTCTCTAATAAGGCAGGAAACGTGAGTGTGCTTAGAACAAAAGAACCGTGTTTCCTACACACACGGACCATATCTAGTTCAACTCTGCTTCTGACACTGATACAAACCACAGGTCCTCTAACATCCAATGCTTTTCAGTTAAGAGCGAGAAACGTGTGAGCATCGTGAATGATGTAGCTTCCTTTGAGCTGAAAAGTGAGTGCGTTTACCTGCAACGAAGTCTTGCTTGTAGGAAGACACAGAGCCTGGCAATTAACTCCGATTCTGAAGGGAAACACACAGCACAGTTCTCATCCATGAAACACACTCTTCCTTAGAGCAAGAAGCACTCTCTTGCTTTCTCAAGTCTCTAATAAGACGGGAAACGTGAGTGTGCTCAGAACAAAAGAACCGTGTTTCCTACACACAGGGACCATATCCAGTTTAACTCTGCTTCTGAAACTGATACAAACCACTGGTCCTCTAACATCCAATGCTATTCACTTAAGAGCGAGAAACGTGTGAGCTTCGTGAATGATGTAGCTTCCTTTGAGCTGAAAAGTGAGTGCGTTTACCTGAAACGATGTCTTGCTTGTAGGAAGACACAGAGCCTGGCAATTAACTCCGATTCTGAAGGGAAACACACAGCACAGTTCTCATCCATGAAACACACTCTGCTTTAGAGCAAGAAGCACTCTCTGGCTTTCTCAGTCTCTAATAAGGCGGGAACGTGAGTGTGCTCAGAACAAAAGAACCGTGTTTCCTACACACAGGGACCATATCCAGTTCAACTCTGTTTCTGAAACTGATACACACCACAGGTCCTCTAACATCCAATGCTATTCACTTAAGAGCGAGGAACGTGTGAGCTTCTTGAACAATGTAGCTTCGTTTGAACTGAAAAGTGAGTGCTGTTTACCTGAAATGAAGTCATGCTTGTAGGAAGACACAGATCCTGGCATTTAACTCTGTTTCTGAAGGGAAAGACACAGCACAGTTCTCATCCATGAAACACACTCTGCTTTAGAGCAAGAACCACTCTCTTGCTTCCTCAAGTCTCTAATAAGGCAGGAAACGTGAGTGTGCTTAGAATAAATGAACCGTGTTTCCTACACACACGGACCATATCTAGTTCAACTCTGCTTATGAAACTGATACAAACCACAGGTCCTCTAACATCCAATGCTATTCAGTTAAGAGCGAGAAACGTGTGAGCTTCGTTAAAGATGTAGCTTCCTTTGAGCTGAAAAGTGAGTGCGTTTACCTGAAACGAAGTCTTGCTTGTAGGAAGACACAGAGCCTGGCCATTAACTCCGATTCTGAAGGGAAACACACAGCACATTTCTCATCCATGAAACATACTCTTCTTTAGAGCAAAAAGCACTCTCTTGCTTTCTCAAGTCTCTGATAAGGGCGGAAACGTGAGTGTGCTCAGAACAAATAACCGTGTTTCCTACACACACGGACGATATCCAGTTCAACTCTGCTTCTGAAACTGATACACCACAGGTCCTCTAACATCCAATGCTTTTCAGTTAAGAGCGAGAAACGTGTGAGGTTCGTGAATGATGTATCTTCCTTTGAGCTGAAAAGTGAGTGCTTTTACCAGAAACGAAATCTTGCTTGTAGGAAGACACAGAGCCTGGCATTTAACTCCGATTCTGAAGGGAAAGAACAGCACAGTTCTCATCCATGAAACACACTCTGCTTTAGAGCAAGAACCACTCTCTTGCTTCCTCAAGTCTCTAATAAGGCAGGAAACGTGAGTGTGCTTAGAATAAATGAACCGTGTTTCCTACACACACGGACCATATCTAGTTCAACTCTGCTTATGAAACTGATACAAACCACAGGTCCTCTAACATCCAATGCTATTCAGTTAAGAGCGAGAAACGTGTGAGCTTCGTTAAAGATGTAGCTTCCTTTGAGCTGAAAAGTGAGTGCGTTTACCTGAAACGAAGTCTTGCTTGTAGGAAGACACAGAGCCTGGCCATTAACTCCGATTCTGAAGGGAAACACAAGCACATTTCTCATCCATGAAACATACTCTTCTTTAGAGCAAAAAGCACTCTCTTGCTTTCTCAAGTCTCCGATAAGGGCGGAAACGTGAGTGTGCTCAGAACAAATAACCGTGTTTCCTACACACACGGACGATATCCAGTTCAACTCTGCTTCTGAAACTGATACAAACCACAGGTCCTCTAAGATCCAATGCTTTTCAGTTAAGAGCGAGAAACGTGTGAGCTTTGTGAATGATGTAGCTTCCTTTGAGCTGAAAAGTGAGTGCTGTTTACCTGAAACGAAGTCTTGCTTGTAGGAAGACACAGAGCCTGGCAATTAACTCCGATTCTGAAGGGAAACACACAGCACAGTTCTCATCCATAAAACACACTCTGCTTTAGAGCAAGAAGCACTCCCTTGCTTTCTCAAGTCTGTAATAAAGCAGGAAACGTGAGTGTGCTTAGAAGCAAAGAACCGTGTTTCCTACACACACGGACCATATCTAGTTCAACTCTGCTTCTGAAACTGATACACCACAGGTCCTCTAACATCCAATGCTTTTCAGTTAAGAGCGAGAAACGTGTGAGCTTCGTTAAAGATGTAGCTTCCTTTGAGCTGAAAAGTGAGTGCGTTTACCTGAAACGAAGTCTTGCTTGTAGGAAGACTCAGAGCCTGGCAATTAACTCCGATTCTGAAGGGAAACACACAGCACAGTTCTCATCCATGAAACACACTCTTCTTTAGAGCAAGAAGCACTCTCTGGCTTTCTCAAGTCTCTAATAAGGCAGGAAACGTGAGTGTGCTCAGAACAATAGAACCGTGTTTCCTACACACAGGGACCATATCCAGTTTAACTCTGCTTCTGAAACTGATACAAACCACAGGTCCTCTAACATCCAATGCTATTCAGTTAAGAGCGAGGAACGTGTGAGCTTCGTGAACGATGTAGCTTCGTTTGACCTGAAAAGTGAGTGCTGTTTACCTGAAACGAAATCATGCTTGTAGGAAGACTCAGAGCCTGGCATTTGACTCCGTTTCTGAAGGGAAAGACACAGCACAGTTCTCATCCATGAAACATACTCTTCTTTAGAGCAAGAAGCAATCTCTTGCTTTCTCAAGTCTCCAATAAGGCCGGAAACGTGAGTGTGCTCAGAACAAATAACCGTGTTTCCTACACACACGGACCATATCTAGTTCAACTCTGCTTATGAAACTGATACAAACCACAGGTCCTCTAACATCCAATGCTTTTCAGTTAAGAGCGAGGAACGTGTGAGCTTCGTGAATGATGTAGCTTCCTTTGAGCTGAAAAGTGAGTGCGTTTACCTGAAACGAAGTCTTGCTTGTAGGAAGACACAGAGCCTGGCAATTAACTCCGATTCTGAAGGGAAACACACAGCACAGTTCTCATCCATGAAACACACTCTGCTTTAGAGCAAGAAGCACTCTCTTGCTTCCTTAAGTCTCTAATAAGGCAGGAAACGTGAGTGTGCTTAGAAAAAAAGAACCGTGTTTCCTACACACACGGACCATATCTAGTTCAACTCTGCTTCTGACACTGATACAAACCACAGGTCCTCTAACATCCAATGCTTTTCAGTTAAGAGCGAGAAACGTGTGAGCATCGTGAATGATGTAGCTTCCTTTGAGCTGAAAAGTGAGTGCGTTTACCTGAAACGAAGTCTTGCTTGTAGGAAGACACAGAGCCTGGCAATTAACTCCGATTCTGAAGTGAAACACACAGCACAGTTCTCATCCATGAAACACACTCTGCTTTAGAGCAAGAAGCACTCTCTGGCTTTCTCAGTCTCTAATAAGGCGGGAAACGTGAGTGTGCTCAGAACAAAAGAACCGTGTTTCCTACACACAGGGACCATATCCAGTTCAACTCTGTTTCTGAAACTGATACAAACCACAGGTCCTATAACATCCAATGCTATTCAGTTAAGAGCGAGGAACGTGTGAGCTTCGTGAACGATGTAGCTTCGTTTGACCTGAAAAGTGAGTGCTGTTTACCTGAAATGAAGTCATGCTTGTAGGAAGACTCAGATCCTGGCATTTAACTCTGTTTCTGAAGGGAAAGACACAGCACAGTTCTCATCCATGAAACACACTCTGCTTTAGAGCAAGAACCACTCTCTTGCTTCCTCAAGTCTCTAATAAGGCAGGAAACGTGAGTGTGCTTAGAACAAAAGAACCGTGTTTCCTATACACACGGACCATATCTAGTTCAACTCTGCTTCTGAAACTGATACAAACCACAGGTCCTCTAACATCCAATGCTTTTCAGTTAAGAGCGAGAAACGTGTGAGCATCGTGAATGATGTAGCTTCCTTTGAGCTGAGAAGTGAGTGCGTTTACCTGAAACGAAGTCTTGCTTGTAGGAAGACACAGAGCCTGGCAATTAACTCCGATTCTGAAGGGAAAGACACAGCACAGTTCTCATCCATGAAACACACTCTGCTTTAGAGCAAGAAGCACTCCCTTGCTTTCTCAAGTCTGTAATAAAGCAGGAAATGTGAGTGTGCTTAGAAGAAAAGAACCGTGTTTCCTACACACACGGACGATATCTAGTTCAACTCTGCTTCTGAAACTGATACACCACAGGTCCTCTAACATCCAATGCTTTTCAGTTAAGAGCGAGAAACGTGTGAGCTTCGTTAAAGATGTAGCTTCCTTTGAGCTGAAAAGTGAGTGCATTTACCTGAAACGAAGTCTTGCTTGTAGGAAGACACAGAGCCTGGCAATTAACTCCGATTCTGAAGGGAAACACACAGCACAGTTCTCATCCATGAAACACACTCTTCTTTAGAGCAAGAAGCACTCTCTGACTTTCTCAAGTCTCTAATAAGGCGGGAAATGTGAGTGTGCTCAGAACAAAAGAACCGTGTTTCCTACACACAGGGACCATATCCAGTTCAACTCTGTTTCTGAAACTGATACAAACCACAGGTCCTCTAACATCCAATGCTTTTCAGTTAAGAGCGAGAAACGTGTTAGCATCGTGAATGATGTAGCTTCCTTTGAGCTGAAAAGTGAGTGCGTTTACCTGAAACGAACTCTTGCTTGTAGGAAGACACAGAGCCTGGCAATTAACTCCGATTCTGAAGGGAAACACACAGCACAGTTCTCATCCATGAAACATACTCTTCTTTAGAGCAAGAAGCCCTCACTTGCTTTCTCAAGTCTCCGATAAGGCCGGAAACGTGAGTGTGCTCAGAACAAATAACCGTGTTTCCTACAAACACGGACCATATTTAGTTCAACTCCGCTTATGAAACTGATACAAACCACAGGTCCTCTAACATCCAATGCTTTTCAGTTAAGAGCGAGGAACGTGTGAGCTTCGTGAATGATGTAGCTTCCTTTGAGCTGAAAAGTGAGTGCGTTTACCTGAAACGAAGACTTGCTTGTAGGAAGACACAGAGCCTGGCAATTAACTCCGATTCTGAAGGGAAACACACAGCACAGTTCTCATCCATGAAACACACTCTGCTTTAGAGCAAGAAGCACTCTCTTGCTTCCTTAAGTCTCTAATAAGGCAGGAAACGTGAGTGTGCTTAGAACAAAAGAACCGTGTTTCCTACACACACGGACCATATCTAGTTCAACTCTGCTTCTGAAACTGATACAAACCACAGGTCCTCTAAGATCCAATGCTTTTCAGTTAAGAGCGAGAAACGTGTGAGCTTTGTGAATGATGTAGCTTCCTTTGAGCTGAAAAGTGAGTGCTGTTTACCTGAAACGAAGTCTTGCTTGTAGGAAGACACAGAGCCTGGCAATTAACTCCGATTCTGAAGGGAAACACACAGCACAGTTCTCATCCATAAAACACACTCTGCTTTAGAGCAAGAAGCACTCCCTTGCTTTCTCAAGTCTGTAATAAAGCAGGAAATGTGAGTGTGCTTAGAAGCAAAGAACCATGTTTCCTACACACACGGACCATATCTAGTTCAACTCTGCTTCTGAAACTGATACACCACAGGTCCTCTAACATCCAATGCTTTTCAGTTAAGAGCGAGAAACGTGTGAGCTTCGTTAAAGATGTAGCTTCCTTTGAGCTGAAAAGTGAGTGCGTTTACCTGAAACGAAGTCTTGCTTGTAGGAAGACTCAGAGCCTGGCAATTAACTCCGATTCTGAAGGGAAACACACAGCACAGTTCTCATCCATGAAACACACTCTTCTTTAGAGCAAGAAGCACTCTCTGGCTTTCTCAAGTCTCTAATAAGGCAGGAAACGTGAGTGTGCTCAGAACAATAGAACCGTGTTTCCTACACACAGGGACCATATCCAGTTTAACTCTGCTTCTGAAACTGATACAAACCACAGGTCCTCTAACATCCAATGCTATTCAGTTAAGAGCGAGGAACGTGTGAGCTTCGTGAACGATGTAGCTTCGTTTGACCTGAAAAGTGAGTGCTGTTTACCTGAAACGAAGTCATGCTTGTAGGAAGACACAGATCCTGGCATTTGACTCCGTTTCTGAAGGGAAAGACACAGCACAGTTCTCATCCATGAAACACACTCTGCTTTAGAGCAAGAACCACTCTCTTGCTTCCTCAAGTCTCTAATAAGGCAGGAAACGTGAGTGTGCTTAGAATAAAAGAACCGTGTTTCCTACACACACGGACCATATCTAGTTCAACTCTGCTTATGAAACTGATACAAACCACAGGTCCTCTAACATCCAATGCTATTCAGGTAAGAGCGAGAAACGTGTGAGCTTCGTTAAAGATGTAGCTTCCTTTGAGATGAAAAGTGAGAGCGTTTACCTGAAATGAAGTCTTGCTGGTAGGAAGACACAGAGCCTGGCATTTAACTCTGTTTCTGAAGGGAAACACACAGCACAGTTCTCATCCATGAAACATACTCTTCTTTAGAGCAAGAAGCAATCTCTTGCTTTCTCAAGTCTCCAATAAGGCCGGAAACGTGAGTGTGCTCAGAACAAATACCCGTGTTTCCTACACACACGGACCATATCTAGTTCAACTCTGCTTATGAAACTGATACAAACCACAGGTCCTCTAACATCCAATGCTTTTCAGTTATGAGCGAGGAACGTGTGAGCTTCGTGACTGATGTAGCTTCCTTTGAGCTGAAAAGTGAGCGCGTTTACCTGAAACGAAGTCTTGCTTGTAGGAAGACACAGAGCCTGGCAATTAACTCCGATTCTGAAGGGAAACACACAGCACAGTTCTCATCCATGAAACACACTCTGCTTTAGAGCAAGAAGCACTCTCTTGCTTCCTTAAGTCTCTAATAAGGCAGGAAACGTGAGTGTGCTTAGAACAAAAGAACCGTGTTTCCTACACACACGGACCATATCTAGTTCAACTCTGCTTCTGACACTGATACAAACCACAGGTCCTCTAACATCCAATGCTTTTCAGTTAAGAGCGAGAAACGTGTGAGCATCGTGAATGATGTAGCTTCCTTTGAGCTGAAAAGTGAGTGCGTTTACCTGCAACGAAGTCTTGCTTGTAGGAAGACACAGAGCCTGGCAATTAACTCCGATTCTGAAGGGAAACACACAGCACAGTTCTCATCCATGAAACACACTCTTCCTTAGAGCAAGAAGCACTCTCTGGCTTTCTCAAGTCTCTAATAAGGCGGGAAACGTGAGTGTGCTCAGAACAAAAGAACCGTGTTTCCTACACACAGGGACCATATCCAGTTTAACTCTGCTTCTGAAACTGATACAAACCACTGGTCCTCTAACATCCAATGCTATTCACTTAAGAGCGAGAAACGTGTGAGCTTCGTGAATGATGTAGCTTCCTTTGAGCTGAAAAGTGAGTGCGTTTACCTGAAACGATGTCTTGCTTGTAGGAAGACACAGAGCCTGGCAATTAACTCCGATTCTGAAGGGAAACACACAGCACAGTTCTCATCCATGAAACACACTCTGCTTTAGAGCAAGAAGCACTCTCTGGCTTTCTCAGTCTCTAATAAGGCGGGAACGTGAGTGTGCTCAGAACAAAAGAACCGTGTTTCCTACACACAGGGACCATATCCAGTTCAACTCTGTTTCTGAAACTGATACAAACCACAGGTCCTCTAACATCCAATGCTATTCACTTAAGAGCGAGGAACGTGTGAGCTTCGTGAACAATGTAGCTTCGTTTGAACTGAAAAGTGAGTGCTGTTTAGCTGAAACGAAGTCATGCTTGTAGGAAGAAACAGATCCTGGCATTTAACTCTGTTTCTGAAGGGAAAGACACAGCACAGTTCTCATCCATGAAACACACTCTGCTTTAGAGCAAGAACCACTCTCTTGCTTCCTCAAGTCTCTAATAAGGCAGGAAACGTGAGTGTGCTTAGAATAAATGAACCGTGTTTCCTATACACACGGACCATATCTAGTTCAACTCTGCTTCTGAAACTGATACAAACCACAGGTCCTCTAACATCCAATGCTATTCAGTTAAGAGCGAGAAACGTGTGAGCATCGTGAATGATGTAGCTTCCTTTGAGCTGAAAAGTGAGTGCGTTTACCTGAAACGAAGTCTTGCTTGTAGGAAGACACAGAGCCTGGCAATTAACTCCGATTCTGAAGGGAAACACACAGCACAGTTCTCATCCATGAAACATACTCTTCTTTAGAGCAAGAAGCCCTCTCTTGCTTTCTCAAGTCTCCGATAAGGCCGGAAACGTGAGTGTGCTCAGAACAAAAAACCGTGTTTCCTACACATACGGACCATATTTAGTTCAACTCCGCTTATGAAACTGATACAAACCACAGGTCCTCTAACATCCAATGCTTTTCAGTTAAGAGCGAGAAACGTGTGAGCATCGTGAATGATGTAGCTTCCTTTGAGCTGAAAAGTGAGTGCGTTTACCTGAAACGAAGTCTTGCTTGTAGGAAGACACAGAGCCTGGCAATTAACTCCGATTCTGAAGGGAAACACACAGCACAGTTCTCATCCATGAAACACACTCTGCTTTAGAGCAAGAAGCACAACCTTGCTTTCTCAAGTCTGTAATAAAGCAGGAAACGTGAGTGTGCTTAGAAGCAAAGAACCGTGTTTCCTACAAACACGGATCATATCTAGTTCAACTCTGCTTCTGAAACTGACACAAACCACAGGTCCTCTAACATCCAATGCTTTTCAGTTAAGAGCGAGGAACGTGTGAGCTTCGTGAATGATGTAGCCTCCTTTGAGCTGAAAAGTGAGTGCGTTTACCTGAAACGAAGTCTTGCTTGTAGGAAGACACAGAGCCTGGCAATTAACTCCGATTCTGAAGGGAAACACACAGCACAGTTCTCATCCATGAAACACACTCTGCTTTAGAGCAAGAAGCACTCCCTTGCTTTCTCAAGTCTGTAATAAAGCAGGAAACGTGAGTGTGCTTAGAAGCAAAGAACCGTGTTTCCTACACACACGGACCATATCTAGTTCAACTCTGCTTCTGAAACTGATACACCACAGGTCCTCTAACATCCAATGCTTTTCAGTTAAGAGCGAGAAACTTGTGAGCTTCGTTAAAGATGTAGCTTCCTTTGAGCTGAAAAGTGAGTGCGTTTACCTGAAACGAAGTCTTGCTTGTAGGAAGACTCAGAGCCTGGCAATTAACTCCGATTCTGAAGGGAAACACACAGCACAGTTCTCATCCATGAAACACACTCTTCTTTAGAGCAAGAAGCACTCTCTGGCTTTCTCAAGTCTCTAATAATGCAGGAAACGTGAGTGTGCTCAGAACAAAAGAACCGTGTTTCCTACACACAGGGACCATATCCAGTTTAACTCTGCTTCTGAAACTGATACAAACCACAGGTCCTCTAACATCCAATGCTATTCAGTTAAGAGCGAGGAACGTGTGAGCTTCGTGAACGATGTAGCTTCGTTTGACCTGAAAAGTGAGTGCTGTTTACCTGAAACGAAGTCATGCTTGTAGGAAGACACAGATCCTGGCATTTGACTCCGTTTCTGAAGGGAAAGACACAGCACAGTTCTCATCCATGAAACACACTCTGCTTTAGAGCAAGAACCACTCTCTTGCTTCCTCAAGTCTCTAATAAGGCAGGAAACGTGAGTGTGCTTAGAATAAAAGAACCGTGTTTCCTACACACACGGACCATATCTAGTTCAACTCTGCTTATGAAACTGATACAAACCACAGGTCCTCTAACATCCAATGCTATTCAGGTAAGAGCGAGAAACGTGTGAGCTTCGTTAAAGATGTAGCTTCCTTTGAGATGAAAAGTGAGAGCGTTTACCTGAAACGAAGTCTTGCTGGTAGGAAGACACAGAGCCTGGCATTTAACTCTGTTTCTGAAGGGAAACACACAGCACAGTTCTCATCCATGAAACATACTCTTCTTTAGAGCAAGAAGCAATCTCTTGCTTTCTCAAGTCTCCAATAAGGCCGGAAACGTGAGTGTGCTCAGAACAAATAACCGTGTTTCCTACACACACGGACCATATCTAGTTCAACTCTGCTTATGAAACTGATACAAACCACAGGTCCTCTAACATCCAATGCTTTTCAGTTATGAGCGAGGAACGTGTGAGCTTCGTGACTGATGTAGCTTCCTTTGAGCTGAAAAGTGAGCGCGTTTACCTGAAACGAAGTCTTGCTTGTAGGAAGACACAGAGCCTGGCAATTAACTCCGATTCTGAAGGGAAACACACAGCACAGTTCTCATCCATGAAACACACTCTGCTTTAGAGCAAAAAGCACTCTCTTGCTTCCTTAAGTCTCTAATAAGGCAGGAAACGTGAGTGTGCTTAGAACAAAAGAACCGTGTTTCCTACACACACGGACCATATCTAGTTCAACTCTGCTTCTGACACTGATACAAACCACAGGTCCTCTAACATCCAATGCTTTTCAGTTAAGAGCGAGAAACGTGTGAGCATCGTGAATGATGTAGCTTCCTTTGAGCTGAAAAGTGAGTGCGTTTACCTGCAACGAAGTCTTGCTTGTAGGAAGACACAGAGCCTGGCAATTAACTCCGATTCTGAAGGGAAACACACAGCACAGTTCTCATCCATGAAACACACTCTTCCTTAGAGCAAGAAGCACTCTCTTGCTTTCTCAAGTCTCTAATAAGACGGGAAACGTGAGTGTGCTCAGAACAAAAGAACCGTGTTTCCTACACACAGGGACCATATCCAGTTTAACTCTGCTTCTGAAACTGATACAAACCACTGGTCCTCTAACATCCAATGCTATTCACTTAAGAGCGAGAAACGTGTGAGCTTCGTGAATGATGTAGCTTCCTTTGAGCTGAAAAGTGAGTGCGTTTACCTGAAACGATGTCTTGCTTGTAGGAAGACACAGAGCCTGGCAATTAACTCCGATTCTGAAGGGAAACACACAGCACAGTTCTCATCCATGAAACACACTCTGCTTTAGAGCAAGAAGCACTCTCTGGCTTTCTCAGTCTCTAATAAGGCGGGAACGTGAGTGTGCTCAGAACAAAAGAACCGTGTTTCCTACACACAGGGACCATATCCAGTTCAACTCTGTTTCTGAAACTGATACACACCACAGGTCCTCTAACATCCAATGCTATTCACTTAAGAGCGAGGAACGTGTGAGCTTCTTGAACAATGTAGCTTCGTTTGAACTGAAAAGTGAGTGCTGTTTACCTGAAATGAAGTCATGCTTGTAGGAAGACACAGATCCTGGCATTTAACTCTGTTTCTGAAGGGAAAGACACAGCACAGTTCTCATCCATGAAACACACTCTGCTTTAGAGCAAGAACCACTCTCTTGCTTCCTCAAGTCTCTAATAAGGCAAGAAACGTGAGTGTGCTTAGAATAAATGAACCGTGTTTCCTACACACACGGACCATATCTAGTTCAACTCTGCTTATGAAACTGATACAAACCACAGGTCCTCTAACATCCAATGCTATTCAGTTAAGAGCGAGAAACGTGTGAGCTTCGTTAAAGATGTAGCTTCCTTTGAGCTGAAAAGTGAGTGCGTTTACCTGAAACGAAGTCTTGCTTGTAGGAAGACACAGAGCCTGGCCATTAACTCCGATTCTGAAGGGAAACACACAGCACATTTCTCATCCATGAAACATACTCTTCTTTAGAGCAAAAAGCACTCTCTTGCTTTCTCAAGTCTCTGATAAGGGCGGAAACGTGAGTGTGCTCAGAACAAATAACCGTGTTTCCTACACACACGGACGATATCCAGTTCAACTCTGCTTCTGAAACTGATACACCACAGGTCCTCTAACATCCAATGCTTTTCAGTTAAGAGCGAGAAACGTGTGAGGTTCGTGAATGATGTATCTTCCTTTGAGCTGAAAAGTGAGTGCTTTTACCAGAAACGAAATCTTGCTTGTAGGAAGACACAGAGCCTGGCATTTAACTCCGATTCTGAAGGGAAAGAACAGCACAGTTCTCATCCATGAAACACACTCTGCTTTAGAGCAAGAACCACTCTCTTGCTTCCTCAAGTCTCTAATAAGGCAGGAAACGTGAGTGTGCTTAGAATAAATGAACCGTGTTTCCTACACACACGGACCATATCTAGTTCAACTCTGCTTATGAAACTGATACAAACCACAGGTCCTCTAACATCCAATGCTATTCAGTTAAGAGCGAGAAACGTGTGAGCTTCGTTAAAGATGTAGCTTCCTTTGAGCTGAAAAGTGAGTGCGTTTACCTGAAACGAAGTCTTGCTTGTAGGAAGACACAGAGCCTGGCCATTAACTCCGATTCTGAAGGGAAACACAAGCACATTTCTCATCCATGAAACATACTCTTCTTTAGAGCAAAAAGCACTCTCTTGCTTTCTCAAGTCTCCGATAAGGGCGGAAACGTGAGTGTGCTCAGAACAAATAACCGTGTTTCCTACACACACGGACGATATCCAGTTCAACTCTGCTTCTGAAACTGATACACCACAGGTCCTCTAACATCCAATGCTTTTCAGTTAAGAGCGAGAAACGTGTGAGCTTCGTTAAAGATGTAGCTTCCTTTGAGCTGAAAAGTCAGTGCGTTTACCTGAAACGAAGTCTTGCTTGTAGGAAGACACAGAGCCTGGCAATTAACTCCGATTCTGAAGGGAAAGAACAGCACAGTTCTCATCCATGAAACACACTATGCTTTAGAGCAAGAAGCACTCCCTTGCTTTCTCAAGTCTGTAATAAAGCAGGAAACGTGAGTGTGCTTAGAAGAAAAGAACCGTGTTTCCTACACACACGGATGATATCTTGTTCAACTCTGCTTCTGAAACTGATGCACCACAGGTCCTCTAACATCCAATGCTTTTCAGTTAAGAGCGAGAAACGTGTGAGGTTCGTTAAAGATGTAGCTTCCTTTGAGCTGAAAAGTGAGTGTGTTTACCTGAAACGAAGTCTTGCTTGTAGGAAGACACAGAGCCTGGCAATTAACTCCGATTCTGAAGGGAAACACACAGCACAGTTCTCATCCATGAAACACACTCTTCTTTAGAGCAAGAAGCAATCTCTTGCTTTCTCAAGTCTCCGATAAGGCCGGAAACGTGAGTGTGCTCAGAACAAATAACCGTGTTTCCTACACACACGGACCATATCTAGTTCAACTCTGCTTATGAAACTGATACAAACCACAGGTCCTCTAACATCCAATGCTTTTCAGTTAAGAGCGAGTAACGTGTGAGCTTCGTGAATGCTGTAGCTTCCTTTGAGCTGAAAAGTGAGTGCGTTTACCTGAAACGAAGTCTTGCTTGTAGGAAGACACAGAGCCTGGCAATTAACTCCGATTCTGAAGGGAAACACACAGCACAGTTCTCATCCATGAAACACACTCTGCTTTAGAGCAAGAAGCACTCTCTTGCTTCCTTAAGTCTCTAATAATGCAGGAAACATGAGTGTGCTTAGAACAAAAGAACCGTGTTTCCTACACACACGGACCATATCTAGTTCAACTCTGCTTCTGACACTGATACAAACCACAGGTCCTCTAACATCCAATGCTTTTCAGTTAAGAGCGAGAAACGTGTGAGCATCGTGAATGATGTAGCTTCCTTTGAGCTGAAAAGTGAGTGCGTTTACCTGAAACGAAGTCTTGCTTGTAGGAAGACACAGAGCCTGGCAATTAACTCCGATTCTGAAGGGAAACACACAGCACAGTTCTCATCCATGAAACACACTCTGCTTTAGAGCAAGAAGCACTCTCTGGCTTTCTCAGTCTCTAATAAGGCGGGAAACGTGAGTGTGCTCAGAACAAAAGAACCGTGTTTCCTACACACAGGGACCATATCCAGTTCAACTCTGTTTCTGAAACTGATACAAACCACAGGTCCTATAACATCCAATGCTATTCAGTTAAGAGCGAGGAACGTGTGAGCTTCGTGAACGATGTAGCTTCGTTTGACCTGAAAAGGGAGTGCTGTTTACCAGAAACGAAGTCATGCTTGTAGGAAGACACAGATCCTGGCATTTAACTCTGTTTCTGAAGGGAAAGAGACAGCACAGTTCTCATCCATGAAACACACTCTGCTTTAGAGCAAGAACCACTCTCTTGCTTCCTCAAGTCTCTAATAAGGCAGGAAACGTGAGTGTGCTTAGAATAAATGAACCGTGTTTCCTACACACACGGACCATATCTAGTTCAACTCTGCTTCTGAAACTGATACAAACCACAGGTCCTCTAACATCCAATGCTTTTCAGTTAAGAGCGAGAAACGTGTGAGCATCGTGAATGATGTAGCTTCCTTTGAGCTGAAAAGTGAGTGCGTTTACCTGAAACGAAGTCTTGCTTGTAGGAAGACACAGAGCCTGGCAATTAACTCCGATTCTGAAGGGAAACACACAGCACAGTTCTCATCCATGAAACATACTCTTCTTTAGAGCAAGAAGCCCTCTCTTGCTTTCTCAAGTCTCCGATAAGGCCGGAAACGTGAGTGTGCTCAGAACAAAAAACCGTGTTTCCTACACATACGGACCATATTTAGTTCAACTCCGCTTATGAAACTGATACAAACCACAGGTCCTCTAACATCCAATGCTTTTCAGTTAAGAGCGAGAAACGTGTGAGCATCGTGAATGATGTAGCTTCCTTTGAGCTGAAAAGTGAGTGCGTTTACCTGAAACGAAGTCTTGCTTGTAGGAAGACACAGAGCCTGGCAATTAACTCCGATTCTGAAGGGAAACACACAGCACAGTTCTCATCCATGAAACACACTCTGCTTTAGAGCAAGAAGCACAACCTTGCTTTCTCAAGTCTGTAATAAAGCAGGAAACGTGAGTGTGCTTAGAAGCAAAGAACCGTGTTTCCTACAAACACGGATCATATCTAGTTCAACTCTGCTTCTGAAACTGACACAAACCACAGGTCCTCTAACATCCAATGCTTTTCAGTTAAGAGCGAGGAACGTGTGAGCTTCGTGAATGATGTAGCCTCCTTTGAGCTGAAAAGTGAGTGCGTTTACCTGAAACGAAGTCTTGCTTGTAGGAAGACACAGAGCCTGGCAATTAACTCCGATTCTGAAGGGAAACACACAGCACAGTTCTCATCCATGAAACACACTCTGCTTTAGAGCAAGAAGCACTCCCTTGCTTTCTCAAGTCTGTAATAAAGCAGGAAACGTGAGTGTGCTTAGAAGCAAAGAACCGTGTTTCCTACACACACGGACCATATCTAGTTCAACTCTGCTTCTGAAACTGATACACCACAGGTCCTCTAACATCCAATGCTTTTCAGTTAAGAGCGAGAAACTTGTGAGCTTCGTTAAAGATGTAGCTTCCTTTGAGCTGAAAAGTGAGTGCGTTTACCTGAAACGAAGTCTTGCTTGTAGGAAGACTCAGAGCCTGGCAATTAACTCCGATTCTGAAGGGAAACACACAGCACAGTTCTCATCCATGAAACACACTCTTCTTTAGAGCAAGAAGCACTCTCTGGCTTTCTCAAGTCTCTAATAATGCAGGAAACGTGAGTGTGCTCAGAACAAAAGAACCGTGTTTCCTACACACAGGGACCATATCCAGTTTAACTCTGCTTCTGAAACTGATACAAACCACAGGTCCTCTAACATCCAATGCTATTCAGTTAAGAGCGAGGAACGTGTGAGCTTCGTGAACGATGTAGCTTCGTTTGACCTGAAAAGTGAGTGCTGTTTACCTGAAACGAAGTCATGCTTGTAGGAAGACACAGATCCTGGCATTTGACTCCGTTTCTGAAGGGAAAGACACAGCACAGTTCTCATCCATGAAACACACTCTGCTTTAGAGCAAGAACCACTCTCTTGCTTCCTCAAGTCTCTAATAAGGCAGGAAACGTGAGTGTGCTTAGAATAAAAGAACCGTGTTTCCTACACACACGGACCATATCTAGTTCAACTCTGCTTATGAAACTGATACAAACCACAGGTCCTCTAACATCCAATGCTATTCAGGTAAGAGCGAGAAACGTGTGAGCTTCGTTAAAGATGTAGCTTCCTTTGAGATGAAAAGTGAGAGCGTTTACCTGAAACGAAGTCTTGCTGGTAGGAAGACACAGAGCCTGGCATTTAACTCTGTTTCTGAAGGGAAACACACAGCACAGTTCTCATCCATGAAACATACTCTTCTTTAGAGCAAGAAGCAATCTCTTGCTTTCTCAAGTCTCCAATAAGGCCGGAAACGTGAGTGTGCTCAGAACAAATAACCGTGTTTCCTACACACACGGACCATATCTAGTTCAACTCTGCTTATGAAACTGATACAAACCACAGGTCCTCTAACATCCAATGCTTTTCAGTTATGAGCGAGGAACGTGTGAGCTTCGTGACTGATGTAGCTTCCTTTGAGCTGAAAAGTGAGCGCGTTTACCTGAAACGAAGTCTTGCTTGTAGGAAGACACAGAGCCTGGCAATTAACTCCGATTCTGAAGGGAAACACACAGCACAGTTCTCATCCATGAAACACACTCTGCTTTAGAGCAAAAAGCACTCTCTTGCTTCCTTAAGTCTCTAATAAGGCAGGAAACGTGAGTGTGCTTAGAACAAAAGAACCGTGTTTCCTACACACACGGACCATATCTAGTTCAACTCTGCTTCTGACACTGATACAAACCACAGGTCCTCTAACATCCAATGCTTTTCAGTTAAGAGCGAGAAACGTGTGAGCATCGTGAATGATGTAGCTTCCTTTGAGCTGAAAAGTGAGTGCGTTTACCTGCAACGAAGTCTTGCTTGTAGGAAGACACAGAGCCTGGCAATTAACTCCGATTCTGAAGGGAAACACACAGCACAGTTCTCATCCATGAAACACACTCTTCCTTAGAGCAAGAAGCACTCTCTTGCTTTCTCAAGTCTCTAATAAGACGGGAAACGTGAGTGTGCTCAGAACAAAAGAACCGTGTTTCCTACACACAGGGACCATATCCAGTTTAACTCTGCTTCTGAAACTGATACAAACCACTGGTCCTCTAACATCCAATGCTATTCACTTAAGAGCGAGAAACGTGTGAGCTTCGTGAATGATGTAGCTTCCTTTGAGCTGAAAAGTGAGTGCGTTTACCTGAAACGATGTCTTGCTTGTAGGAAGACACAGAGCCTGGCAATTAACTCCGATTCTGAAGGGAAACACACAGCACAGTTCTCATCCATGAAACACACTCTGCTTTAGAGCAAGAAGCACTCTCTGGCTTTCTCAGTCTCTAATAAGGCGGGAACGTGAGTGTGCTCAGAACAAAAGAACCGTGTTTCCTACACACAGGGACCATATCCAGTTCAACTCTGTTTCTGAAACTGATACACACCACAGGTCCTCTAACATCCAATGCTATTCACTTAAGAGCGAGGAACGTGTGAGCTTCTTGAACAATGTAGCTTCGTTTGAACTGAAAAGTGAGTGCTGTTTACCTGAAATGAAGTCATGCTTGTAGGAAGACACAGATCCTGGCATTTAACTCTGTTTCTGAAGGGAAAGACACAGCACAGTTCTCATCCATGAAACACACTCTGCTTTAGAGCAAGAACCACTCTCTTGCTTCCTCAAGTCTCTAATAAGGCAAGAAACGTGAGTGTGCTTAGAATAAATGAACCGTGTTTCCTACACACACGGACCATATCTAGTTCAACTCTGCTTATGAAACTGATACAAACCACAGGTCCTCTAACATCCAATGCTATTCAGTTAAGAGCGAGAAACGTGTGAGCTTCGTTAAAGATGTAGCTTCCTTTGAGCTGAAAAGTGAGTGCGTTTACCTGAAACGAAGTCTTGCTTGTAGGAAGACACAGAGCCTGGCCATTAACTCCGATTCTGAAGGGAAACACACAGCACATTTCTCATCCATGAAACATACTCTTCTTTAGAGCAAAAAGCACTCTCTTGCTTTCTCAAGTCTCTGATAAGGGCGGAAACGTGAGTGTGCTCAGAACAAATAACCGTGTTTCCTACACACACGGACGATATCCAGTTCAACTCTGCTTCTGAAACTGATACACCACAGGTCCTCTAACATCCAATGCTTTTCAGTTAAGAGCGAGAAACGTGTGAGGTTCGTGAATGATGTATCTTCCTTTGAGCTGAAAAGTGAGTGCTTTTACCAGAAACGAAATCTTGCTTGTAGGAAGACACAGAGCCTGGCATTTAACTCCGATTCTGAAGGGAAAGAACAGCACAGTTCTCATCCATGAAACACACTCTGCTTTAGAGCAAGAACCACTCTCTTGCTTCCTCAAGTCTCTAATAAGGCAGGAAACGTGAGTGTGCTTAGAATAAATGAACCGTGTTTCCTACACACACGGACCATATCTAGTTCAACTCTGCTTATGAAACTGATACAAACCACAGGTCCTCTAACATCCAATGCTATTCAGTTAAGAGCGAGAAACGTGTGAGCTTCGTTAAAGATGTAGCTTCCTTTGAGCTGAAAAGTGAGTGCGTTTACCTGAAACGAAGTCTTGCTTGTAGGAAGACACAGAGCCTGGCCATTAACTCCGATTCTGAAGGGAAACACAAGCACATTTCTCATCCATGAAACATACTCTTCTTTAGAGCAAAAAGCACTCTCTTGCTTTCTCAAGTCTCCGATAAGGGCGGAAACGTGAGTGTGCTCAGAACAAATAACCGTGTTTCCTACACACACGGACGATATCCAGTTCAACTCTGCTTCTGAAACTGATACACCACAGGTCCTCTAACATCCAATGCTTTTCAGTTAAGAGCGAGAAACGTGTGAGCTTCGTTAAAGATGTAGCTTCCTTTGAGCTGAAAAGTCAGTGCGTTTACCTGAAACGAAGTCTTGCTTGTAGGAAGACACAGAGCCTGGCAATTAACTCCGATTCTGAAGGGAAAGAACAGCACAGTTCTCATCCATGAAACACACTATGCTTTAGAGCAAGAAGCACTCCCTTGCTTTCTCAAGTCTGTAATAAAGCAGGAAACGTGAGTGTGCTTAGAAGAAAAGAACCGTGTTTCCTACACACACGGATGATATCTTGTTCAACTCTGCTTCTGAAACTGATGCACCACAGGTCCTCTAACATCCAATGCTTTTCAGTTAAGAGCGAGAAACGTGTGAGGTTCGTTAAAGATGTAGCTTCCTTTGAGCTGAAAAGTGAGTGTGTTTACCTGAAACGAAGTCTTGCTTGTAGGAAGACACAGAGCCTGGCAATTAACTCCGATTCTGAAGGGAAACACACAGCACAGTTCTCATCCATGAAACACACTCTTCTTTAGAGCAAGAAGCAATCTCTTGCTTTCTCAAGTCTCCGATAAGGCCGGAAACGTGAGTGTGCTCAGAACAAATAACCGTGTTTCCTACACACACGGACCATATCTAGTTCAACTCTGCTTATGAAACTGATACAAACCACAGGTCCTCTAACATCCAATGCTTTTCAGTTAAGAGCGAGTAACGTGTGAGCTTCGTGAATGCTGTAGCTTCCTTTGAGCTGAAAAGTGAGTGCGTTTACCTGAAACGAAGTCTTGCTTGTAGGAAGACACAGAGCCTGGCAATTAACTCCGATTCTGAAGGGAAACACACAGCACAGTTCTCATCCATGAAACACACTCTGCTTTAGAGCAAGAAGCACTCTCTTGCTTCCTTAAGTCTCTAATAATGCAGGAAACATGAGTGTGCTTAGAACAAAAGAACCGTGTTTCCTACACACACGGACCATATCTAGTTCAACTCTGCTTCTGACACTGATACAAACCACAGGTCCTCTAACATCCAATGCTTTTCAGTTAAGAGCGAGAAACGTGTGAGCATCGTGAATGATGTAGCTTCCTTTGAGCTGAAAAGTGAGTGCGTTTACCTGAAACGAAGTCTTGCTTGTAGGAAGACACAGAGCCTGGCAATTAACTCCGATTCTGAAGGGAAACACACAGCACAGTTCTCATCCATGAAACACACTCTGCTTTAGAGCAAGAAGCACTCTCTGGCTTTCTCAGTCTCTAATAAGGCGGGAAACGTGAGTGTGCTCAGAACAAAAGAACCGTGTTTCCTACACACAGGGACCATATCCAGTTCAACTCTGTTTCTGAAACTGATACAAACCACAGGTCCTATAACATCCAATGCTATTCAGTTAAGAGCGAGGAACGTGTGAGCTTCGTGAACGATGTAGCTTCGTTTGACCTGAAAAGGGAGTGCTGTTTACCAGAAACGAAGTCATGCTTGTAGGAAGACACAGATCCTGGCATTTAACTCTGTTTCTGAAGGGAAAGAGACAGCACAGTTCTCATCCATGAAACACACTCTGCTTTAGAGCAAGAACCACTCTCTTGCTTCCTCAAGTCTCTAATAAGGCAGGAAACGTGAGTGTGCTTAGAATAAATGAACCGTGTTTCCTACACACACGGACCATATCTAGTTCAACTCTGCTTCTGAAACTGATACAAACCACAGGTCCTCTAACATCCAATGCTTTTCAGTTAAGAGCGAGAAACGTGTGAGCATCGTGAATGATGTAGCTTCCTTTGAGCTGAAAAGTGAGTGCGTTTACCTGAAACGAAGTCTTGCTTGTAGGAAGACACAGAGCCTGGCAATTAACTCCGATTCTGAAGGGAAACACACAGCACAGTTCTCATCCATGAAACATACTCTTCTTTAGAGCAAGAAGCCCTCTCTTGCTTTCTCAAGTCTCCGATAAGGCCGGAAACGTGAGTGTGCTCAGAACAAAAAACCGTGTTTCCTACACACACGGACCATATTTAGTTCCACTCCGCTTATGAAACTGATACAAACCACAGGTCCTCTAACATCCAATGCTTTTCAGTTAAGAGCGAGAAACGTGTGAGCATCGTGAATGATGTAGCTTCCTTTGAGCTGAAAAGTGAGTGCGTTTACCTGAAACGAAGTCTTGCTTGTAGGAAGACACAGAGCCTGGCAATTAACTCCGATTCTGAAGGGAAACACACAGCACAGTTCTCATCCATGAAACACACTCTGCTTTAGAGCAAGAAGCACTCTCTTGCTTCCTTAAGTCTCTAATAAGGCAGGAAACGTGAGTGTGCTTAGAACAAAAGAACCGTGTTTCCTACACACACGGACCATATCTAGTTCAACTCTGCTTCTGAAACTGATACAAACCACAGGTCCTCTAACATCCAATGCTTTTCAGTTAAGAGCGAGAAACGTGTGAGCATCGTGAATGATGTAGCTTCCTTTGAGCTGAAAAGTGAGTGCGTTTACCTGAAACGAAGTCTTGCTTGTAGGAAGACACAGAGCCTGGCAATTAACTCCGATTCTGAAGGGAAACACACAGCACAGTTCTCATCCATGAAACACACTCTGCTTTAGAGCAAGAAGCACTCTCTGGCTTTCTCAGTCTCTAATAAGGCGGGAAACGTGAGTGTGCTCAGAACAAAAGAACCGTGTTTCCTACACACAGGGACCATATCCAGTTCAACTCTGTTTCTGAAACTGATACAAACCACAGGTCCTATAACATCCAATGTTATTCAGTTAAGAGCGAGGAACGTGTGAGCTTCGTGAACGATGTAGCTTCGTTTGACCTGAAAAGGGAGTGCTGTTTACCAGAAACGAAGTCATGCTTGTAGGAAGACACAGATCCTGGCATTTAACTCTGTTTCTGAAGGGAAAGACACAGCACAGTTCTCATCCATGAAACACACTCTGCTTTAGAGCAAGAACCACTCTCTTGCTTCCTCAAGTCTCTAATAAGGCAGGAAACGTGAGTGTGCTTAGAATAAATGAACCGTGTTTCCTACACACACGGACCATATCTAGTTCAACTCTGCTTCTGAAACTGATACAAACCACAGGTCCTCTAACATCCAATGCTTTTCAGTTAAGAGCGAGAAACGTGTGAGCATCGTGAATGATGTAGCTTCCTTTGAGCTGAAAAGTGAGTGCGTTTACCTGAAACGAAGTCTTGCTTGTAGGAAGACACAGAGCCTGGCAATTAACTCCGATTCTGAAGGGAAACACACAGCACAGTTCTCATCCATGAAACATACTCTTCTTTAGAGCAAGAAGCCCTCTCTTGCTTTCTCAAGTCTCCGATAAGGCCGGAAACGTGAGTGTGCTCAGAACAAAAAACCGTGTTTCCTACACACACGGACCATATTTAGTACAACTCCGCTTATGAAACTGATACAAACCACAGGTCCTCTAACATCCAATGCTTTTCAGTTAAGAGCGAGAAACGTGTGAGCATCGTGAATGATGTAGCTTCCTTTGAGCTGAAAAGTGAGTGCGTTTACCTGAAACGAAGTCTTGCTTGTAGGAAGACACAGAGCCTGGCAATTAACTCCGATTCTGAAGGGAAACACACAGCACAGTTCTCATCCATGAAACACACTCTGCTTTAGAGCAAGAAGCACTCTCTTGCTTCCTTAAGTCTCTAATAAGGCAGGAAACGTGAGTGTGCTTAGAACAAAAGAACCGTGTTTCCTACACACACGGACCATATCTAGTTCAACTCTGCTTCTGAAACTGATACAAACCACAGGTCCTCTAACATCCAATGCTTTTCAGTTAAGAGCGAGAAACGTGTGAGCATCGTGAATGATGTAGCTTCCTTTGAGCTGAAAAGTGAGTGCGTTTACCTGAAACGAAGTCTTGCTTGTAGGAAGACACAGAGCCTGGCAATTAACTCCGATTCTGAAGGGAAACACACAGCACAGTTCTCATCCATGAAACACACTCTGCTTTAGAGCAAGAAGCACTCCCTTGCTTTCTCAAGTCTGTAATAAAGCAGGAAACGTGAGTGTGCTTAGAAGCAAAGAACCGTGTTTCCTACACACACGGACCATATCTAGTTCAACTCTGCTTCTGAAACTGATACACCACAGGTCCTCTAACATCCAATGCTTTTCAGTTAAGAGCGAGAAACGTGTGAGCTTCGTTAAAGATGTAGCTTCCTTAGAGCTGAAAAGTGAGTGCGTTTACCTGAAACGAAGTCTTGCTTGTAGGAGGACTCAGAGCCTGGCAATTAACTCCGATTCTGAAGGGAAACACACAGCACAGTTCTCATCCATGAAACACACTCTTCTTTAGAGCAAGAAGCACTCTCTGGCTTTCTCAAGTCTCTAATAAGGCAGGAAACGTGAGTGTGCTCAGAACAAAAGAACCGTGTTTCCTACACACAGGGACCATATCCAGTTTAACTCTGCTTCTGAAACTGATACAAACCACAGGTCCTCTAACATCCAATGCTATTCAGTTAAGAGCGAGGAACGTGTGAGCTTCGTGAACGATGTAGCTTCGTTTGACCTGAAAAGTGAGTGCTGTTTACCTGAAACGAAGTCATGCTTGTAGGAAGACACAGATCCTGGCATTTGACTCCGTTTCTGAAGGGAAAGACACAGCACAGTTCTCATCCATGAAACACACTCTGCTTTAGAGCAAGAACCACTCTCTTGCTTCCTTAAGTCTCTAATAAGGCAGGAAACGTGAGTGTGCTTAGAACAAAAGAACCGTGTTTCCTACACACACGGACCATATCTAGTTCAACTCTGCTTCTGAAACTGATACAAACCACAGGTCCTCTAACATCCAATGCTTTTCAGTTAAGAGCGAGAAACCTGTGAGCATCGTGAATGATGTAGCTTCCTTTGAGCTGAAAAGTGAGTGCGTTTACCTGAAACGAAGTCTTGCTTGTAGGAAGACACAGAGCCTGGCCATTAACTCCGATTCTGAAGGGAAACACACAGCACAGTTCTCATCCATGAAACACACTCTGCTTTAGAGCAAGAAGCACTCCCTTGCTTTCTCAAGTCTGTAATAAAGCAGGAAACGTGAGTGTGCTTAGAAGCAAAGAACCGTGTTTCCTACACACATGGACCATATCTAGTTCAACTCTGCTTCTGAAACTGATACACCACAGGTCCTCTAACATCCAATGCTTTTCAGTTAAGAGCGAGAAACTTGTGAGCTTCGTTAAAGATGTAGCTTCCTTTGAGCTGAAAAGTGAGTGCGTTTACCTGAAACGAAGTCTTGCTTGTAGGAAGACTCAGAGCCTGGCAATTAACTCCGATTCTGAAGGGAAACACACAGCACAGTTCTCATCCATGAAACACACTCTTCTTTAGAGCAAGAAGCACTCTCTGGCTTTCTCAAGTCTCTAATAATGCAGGAAACGTGAGTGTGCTCAGAACAAAAGAACCGTGTTTCCTACACACAGGGACCATATCCAGTTTAACTCTGCTTCTGAAACTGATACAAACCACAGGTCCTCTAACATCCAATGCTATTCAGTTAAGAGCGAGGAACGTGTGAGCTTCGTGAACGATGTAGCTTCGTTTGACCTGAAAAGTGAGTGCTGTTTACCTGAAACGAAGTCATGCTTGTAGGAAGACACAGATCCTGGCATTTGACTCCGTTTCTGAAGGGAAAGACACAGCACAGTTCTCATCCATGAAACACACTCTGCTTTAGAGCAAGAACCACTCTCTTGCTTCCTCAAGTCTCTAATAAGGCAGGAAACGTGAGTGTGCTTAGAATAAAAGAACCGTGTTTCCTACACACACGGACCATATCTAGTTCAACTCTGCTTATGAAACTGATACAAACCACAGGTCCTCTAACATCCAATGCTATTCAGGTAAGAGCGAGAAACGTGTGAGCTTCGTTAAAGATGTAGCTTCCTTTGAGATGAAAAGTGAGAGCGTTTACCTGAAACGAAGTCTTGCTGGTAGGAAGACACAGAGCCTGGCATTTAACTCTGTTTCTGAAGGGAAACACACAGCACAGTTCTCATCCATGAAACATACTCTTCTTTAGATCAAGAAGCAATCTCTTGCTTTCTCAAGTCTCCAATAAGGCCGGAAACGTGAGTGTGCTCAGAACAAATAACCGTGTTTCCTACACACACGGACCATATCTAGTTCAACTCTGCTTATGAAACTGATACAAACCACAGGTCCTCTAACATCCAATGCTTTTCAGTTATGAGCGAGGAACGTGTGAGCTTCGTGACTGATGTAGCTTCCTTTGAGCTGAAAAGTGAGCGCATTTACCTGAAACGAAGTCTTGCTTGTAGGAAGACACAGAGCCTGGCAATTAACTCCGATTCTGAAGGGAAACACACAGCACAGTTCTCATCCATGAAACACACTCTGCTTTAGAGCAAGAAGCACTCTCTTGCTTCCTTAAGTCTCTAATAAGGCAGGAAACGTGAGTGTGCTTAGAACAAAAGAACCGTGTTTCCTACACACACGGACCATATCTAGTTCAACTCTGCTTCTGACACTGATACAAACCACAGGTCCTCTAACATCCAATGCTTTTCAGTTAAGAGCGAGAAACGTGTGAGCATCGTGAATGATGTAGCTTCCTTTGAGCTGAAAAGTGAGTGCGTTTACCTGCAATGAAGTCTTGCTTGTAGGAAGACACAGAGCCTGGCAATTAACTCCGATTCTGAAGGGAAACACACAGCACAGTTCTCATCCATGAAACACACTCTTCCTTAGAGCAAGAAGCACTCTCTGGCTTTCTCAAGTCTCTAATAAGGCGGGAAACGTGAGTGTGCTCAGAACAAAAGAACCGTGTTTCCTACACACAGGGACCATATCCAGTTTAACTCTGCTTCTGAAACTGATACAAACCACAGGTCCTCTAACATCCAATGCTATTCAGTTAAGAGCGAGAAACGTGTGAGCTTCGTGAATGATGTAGCTTCCTTTGAGCTGAAAAGTGAGTGCGTTTACCTGAAACGATGTCTTGCTTGTAGGAAGACACAGAGCCTGGCAATTAACTCCGATTCTGAAGGGAAACACACAGCACAGTTCTCATCCATGAAACACACTCTGCTTTAGAGCAAGAAGCACTCTCTGGCTTTCTCAGTCTCTAATAAGGCGGGAACGTGAGTGTGCTCAGAACAAAAGAACCGTGTTTCCTACACACAGGGACCATATCCAGTTCAACTCTGTTTCTGAAACTGATACAAACCACAGGTCCTCTAACATCCAATGCTATTCACTTAAGAGCGAGGAACGTGTGAGCTTCGTGAACAATGTAGCTTCGTTTGAACTGAAAAGTGAGTGCTGTTTACCTGAAACGAAGTCATGCTTGTAGGAAGACACAGAACCTGGCATTTAACTCTGTTTCTGAAGGGAAAGACACAGCACAGTTCTCATCCATGAAACACACTCTGCTTTAGAGCAAGAACCACTCTCTTGCTTCCTCAAGTCTCTAATAAGGCAGGAAACGTGAGTGTGCTTAGAATAAATGAACCGTGTTTCCTACACACACGGACCATATCTAGTTCAACTCTGCTTATGAAACTGATACAAACCACAGGTCCTCTAACATCCAATGCTATTCAGTTAAGAGCGAGAAACGTGTGAGCTTCGTTAAAGATGTAGCTTCCTTTGAGCTGAAAAGTGAGTGCGTTTACCTGAAACGAAGTCTTGCTTGTAGGAAGACACAGAGCCTGGCATTTAAGTCTGTTTCTGAAGGGAAACACACAGCACATTTCTCATCCATGAAACATACTCTTCTTTAGAGCAAAAAGCACTCTCTTGCTTTCTCAAGTCTCCGATAAGGGCGGAAACGTGAGTGTGCTCAGAACAAATAACCGTGTTTCCTACACACACGGACGATATCTAGTTCAACTCTGCTTCTGAAACTGATACACCACAGGTCCTCTAACATCCAATGCTTTTCAGTTAAGAGCGAGAAACGTGTGAGGTTCGTTAAAGATGTAGCTTCCTTTGAGCTGAAAAGTCAGTGCGTTTACCTGAAACGAAGTCTTGCTTGTAGGAAGACACAGAGCCTGGCAATTAACTCCGATTCTGAAGGGAAAGAGACAGCACAGTTCTCATCCATGAAACACACTCTGCTTTAGAGCAAGAACCACTCTCTTGCTTCCTCAAGTCTCTAATAAGGCAGGAAACGTGAGTGTGCTTAGAATAAATGAACCGTGTTTCCTACACACATGGACCATATCTAGTTCAACTCTGCTTCTGAAACTGATACAAACCACAGGTCCTCTAACATCCAATGCTTTTCAGTTAAGAGCGAGAAACGTGTGAGCATCGTGAATGATGTAGCTTCCTTTGAGCTGAAAAGTGAGTGCGTTTACCTGAAACGAAGTCTTGCTTGTAGGAAGACACAGAGCCTGGCAATTAACTCTGATTCTGAAGGGAAACACACAGCACAGTTCTCATCCATGAAACATACTCTTCTTTAGAGCAAGAAGCCCTCTCTTGCTTTCTCAAGTCTCCGATAAGGCCGGAAACGTGAGTGTGCTCAGAACAAAAAACCGTGTTTCCTACACACACGGACCATATTTAGTTCAACTCCGCTTATGAAACTGATACAAACCACAGGTCCTCTAACATCCAATGCTTTTCAGTTAAGAGCGAGAAACGTGTGAGCATCGTGAATGATGTAGCTTCCTTTGAGCTGAAAAGTGAGTGCGTTTACCTGAAACGAAGTCTTGCTTGTAGGAAGACACAGAGCCTGGCAATTAACTCCGATTCTGAAGGGAAACACACAGCACAGTTCTCATCCATGAAACACACTCTGCTTTAGAGCAAGAAGCACTACCTTGCTTTCTCAAGTCTGTAATAAAGCAGGAAACGTGAGTGTGCTTAGAAGCAAAGAACCGTGTTTCCTACACACACGGACCATATCTAGTTCAACTCTGCTTCTGAAACTGATACAAACCACAGGTCCTCTAACATCCAATACTTTTCAGTTAAGAGCGAGGAACGTGTGAGCTTCGTGAATGATGTAGCTTCCTTTGAGCTGAAAAGTGAGTGCGTTTACCTGAAACGAAGTCTTGCTTGTAGGAAGACACAGAGCCTGGCAATTAACTCTGATTCTGAAGGGAAACACACAGCACAGTTCTCATCCATGAAACACACTCTGCTTTAGAGCAAGAAGCACTCTCTTGCTTCCTTAAGTCTCTAATAAGGCAGGAAACGTGAGTGTGCTTAGAACAAAAGAACCGTGTTTCCTACACACACGGACCATATCTAGTTCAACTCTGCTTCTGAAACTGATACAAACCACAGGTCCTCTAACATCCAATGCTTTTCAGTTAAGAGCGAGAAACGTGTGAGCATCGTGAATGATGTAGCTTCCTTTGAGCTGAAAAGTGAGTGCGTTTACCTGAAACGAAGTCTTGCTTGTAGGAAGACACAGAGCCTGGCCATTAACTCCGATTCTGAAGGGAAACACACAGCACAGTTCTCATCCATGAAACACACTCTGCTTTAGAGCAAGAAGCACTCCCTTGCTTTCTAAAGTCTGTAATAAAGCAGGAAACGTGAGTGTGCTTAGAGGAAAGAACCGTGTTTCCTACACACACGGACCATATCTAGTTCAACTCTGCTTCTGAAACTGATACACCACAGGTCCTCTAACATCCAATGCTTTTCAGTTAAGAGCGAGAAACGTGTGAGCTTCGTTAAAGATGTAGCTTCCTTAGAGCTGAAAAGTGAGTGCGTTTACCTGAAACGAAGTCTTGCTTGTAGGAGGACTCAGAGCCTGGCAATTAACTCCGATTCTGAAGGGAAACACACAGCACAGTTCTCATCCATGAAACACACTCTTCTTTAGAGCAAGAAGCACTCTCTGGCTTTCTCAAGTCTCTAATAAGGCAGGAAACGTGAGTGTGCTCAGAACAAAAGAACCGTGTTTCCTACACACAGGGACCATATCCAGTTTAACTCTGCTTCTGAAACTGATACAAACCACAGGTCCTCTAACATCCAATGCTATTCAGTTAAGAGCGAGGAACGTGTGAGCTTCGTGAACGATGTAGCTTCGTTTGACCTGAAAAGTGAGTGCTGTTTACCTGAAACGAAGTCATGCTTGTAGGAAGACACAGATCCTGGCATTTGACTCCGTTTCTGAAGGGAAAGACACAGCACAGTTCTCATCCATGAAACACACTCTGCTTGAGAGCAAGAACCACTCTCTTGCTTCCTCAAGTCTCTAATAAGGCAGGAAACGTGAGTGTGCTTAGAATAAAAGAACCGTGTTTCCTACACACAGGGACCATATCCAGTTTAACTCTGCTTCTGAAACTGATACAAACCACAGGTCCTCTAACATCCAATGCTATTCAGGTAAGAGCGAGAAACGTGTGAGCTTCGTTAAAGATGTAGCTTCCTTTGAGATGAAAAGTGAGTGTGTTTACCTGAAACGAAGTCTTGCTGGTAGGAAGACACAGAGCCTGGCATTTAACTCTGTTTCTGAAGGGAAACACACAGCACAGTTCTCATCCATGAAACATACTCTTCTTTAGAGCAAGAAGCAATCTCTTGCTTTCTCAAGTCTCCAATAAGGCCGGAAACGTGAGTGTGCTCAGAACAAATAACCGTGTTTCCTACACACACGGACCATATCTAGTTCAACTCTGCTTATGAAACTGATACAAACCACAGGTCCTCTAACATCCAATGCTTTTCAGTTATGAGCGAGGAACGTGTGAGCTTCGTGACTGATGTAGCTTCCTTTGAGCTGAAAAGTGAGTGCGTTTACCTGAAACGAAGTCTTGCTTGTAGGAAGACACAGAGCCTGGCAATTAACTCCGATTCTGAAGGGAAACACACAGCACAGTTCTCATCCATGAAACACACTCTGCTTTAGAGCAAGAAGCACTCTCTGGCTTTCTCAGTCTCTATTAAGGCGGGAAACGTGAGTTTGCTCAGAACAAAAGAACCGTGTTTCCTACACACAGGGACCATATCCAGTTCAACTCTGTTTCTGAAACTGATACAAACCACAGGTCCTATAACATCCAATGCTATTCAGTTAAGAGCGAGGAACGTGTGAGCTTCGTGAACGATGTAGCTTCGTTTGACCTGAAAAGGGAGTGCTGTTTACCTGAAACGAAGTCATGCTTGTAGGAAGACACAGATCCTGGCATTTAACTCTGTTTCTGAAGGGAAAGAGACAGCACAGTTCTCATCCATGAAACACACTCTGCTTTAGAGCAAGAACCACTCTCTTGCTTCCTCAAGTCTCTAATAAGGCAGGAAACGTGAGTGTGCTTAGAATAAATGAACCGTGTTTCCTACACACACGGACCATATCTAGTTCAACTCTGCTTCTGAAACTGATACAAACCACAGGTCCTCTAACATCCAATGCTTTTCAGTTATGAGCGAGAAACGTGTGAGCATCGTGAATGATGTAGCTTCCTTTGAGCTGAAAAGTGAGTGCGTTTACCTGAAACGAAGTCTTGCTTGTAGGAAGACACAGAGCCTGGCAATTAACTCTGATTCTGAAGGGAAACACACAGCACAGTTCTCATCCATGAAACATACTCTTCTTTAGAGCAAGAAGCCCTCTCTTGCTTTCTCAAGTCTCCGATAAGGCCGGAAACGTGAGTGTGCTCAGAACAAAAAACCGTGTTTCCTACACACACGGACCATATTTAGTTCAACTCCGCTTATGAAACTGATACAAACCACAGGTCCTCTAACATCCAATGCTTTTCAGTTAAGAGCGAGAAACGTGTGAGCATCGTGAATGATGTAGCTTCCTTTGAGCTGAAAAGTGAGTGCGTTTACCTGAAACGAAGTCTTGCTTGTAGGAAGACACAGAGCCTGGCAATTAACTCCGATTCTGAAGGGAAACACACAGCACAGTTCTCATCCATGAAACACACTCTGCTTTAGAGCAAGAAGCACTACCTTGCTTTCTCAAGTCTGTAATAAAGCAGGAAACGTGAGTGTGCTTAGAAGCAAAGAACCGTGTTTCCTACACACACGGACCATATCTAGTTCAACTCTGCTTCTGAAACTGATACAAACCACAGGTCCTCTAACATCCAATACTTTTCAGTTAAGAGCGAGGAACGTGTGAGCTTCGTGAATGATGTAGCTTCCTTTGAGCTGAAAAGTGAGTGCGTTTACCTGAAACGAAGTCTTGCTTGTAGGAAGACACAGAGCCTGGCAATTAACTCCGATTCTGAAGGGAAACACACAGCACAGTTCTCATCCATGAAACACACTCTGCTTTAGAGCAAGAAGCACTCTCTTGCTTCCTTAAGTCTCTAATAAGGCAGGAAACGTGAGTGTGCTTAGAACAAAAGAACCGTGTTTCCTACACACACGGACCATATCTAGTTCAACTCTGCTTCTGAAACTGATACAAACCACAGGTCCTCTAACATCCAATGCTTTTCAGTTAAGAGCGAGAAACGTGTGAGCTTCGTGAATGATGTAGCTTCCTTTGAGCTGAAAAGTGAGTGCTGTTTACCTGAAACGAAGTCTTGCTTGTAGGAAGACACAGAGCCTGGCCATTAACTCCGATTCTGAAGGGAAACACACAGCACAGTTCTCATCCATGAAACACACTCTGCTTTAGAGCAAGAAGCACTCCCTTGCTTTCTCAAGTCTGTAATAAAGCAGGAAACGTGAGTGTGCTTAGAGGAAAGAACCGTGTTTCCTACACACACGGACCATATCTAGTTCAACTCTGCTTCTGAAACTGATACACCACAGGTCCTCTAACATCCAATGTTTTCAGTTAAGAGCGAGAAACGTGTGAGCTTCGTTAAAGATGTAGCTTCCTTAGAGCTGAAAAGTGAGTGCGTTTACCTGAAACGAAGTCTTGCTTGTAGGAGGACTCAGAGCCTGGCAATTAACTCCGATTCTGAAGGGAAACACACAGCACAGTTCTCATCCATGAAACACACTCTTCTTTAGAGCAAGAAGCACTCTCTGGCTTTCTCAAGTCTCTAATAAGGCAGGAAACGTGAGTGTGCTCAGAACAAAAGAACCGTGTTTCCTACACACAGGGACCATATCCAGTTTAACTCTGCTTCTGAAACTGATACAAACCACAGGTCCTCTAACATCCAATGCTATTCAGTTAAGAGCGAGGAACGTGTGAGCTTCGTGAACGATGTAGCTTCGTTTGACCTGAAAAGTGAGTGCTGTTTACCTGAAACGAAGTCATGCTTGTAGGAAGACACAGATCCTGGCATTTGACTCCGTTTCTGAAGGGAAAGACACAGCACAGTTCTCATCCATGAAACACACTCTGCTTTAGAGCAAGAACCACTCTCTTGCTTCCTCAAGTCTCTAATAAGGCAGGAAACGTGAGTGTGCTTAGAATAAAAGAACCGTGTTTCCTACACACAGGGACCATATCCAGTTTAACTCTGCTTCTGAAACTGATACAAACCACAGGTCCTCTAACATCCAATGCTATTCAGTTAAGAGCGAGAAACGTGTGAGCTTCGTTAAAGATGTAGCTTCCTTTGAGATGAAAAGTGAGTGCGTTTACCTGAAACGAAGTCTTGCTGGTAGGAAGACACAGAGCCTGGCATTTAACTCCGTTTCTGAAGGGAAACACACAGCACAGTTCTCATCCATGAAACATACTCTTCTTTAGAGCAAGAAGCAATCTCTTGCTTTCTCAAGTCTCCAATAAGGCCGGAAACGTGAGTGTGCTCAGAACAAATAACCGTGTTTCCTACACACACGGACCATATCTAGTTCAACTCTGCTTATGAAACTGATACAAACCACAGGTCCTCTAACATCCAATGCTTTTCAGTTATGAGCGAGGAACGTGTGAGCTTCGTGACTGATGTAGCTTCCTTTGAGCTGAAAAGTGAGCGCGTTTACCTGAAACGAAGTCTTGCTTGTAGGAAGACACAGAGCCTGGCAATTAACTCCGATTCTGAAGGGAAACACACAGCACAGTTCTCATCCATGAAACACACTCTGCTTTAGAGCAAGAAGCACTCTCTTGCTTCCTTAAGTCTCTAATAAGGCAGGAAACGTGAGTGTGCTTAGAACAAAAGAACCGTGTTTCCTACACACACGGACCATATCTAGTTCAACTCTGCTTCTGACACTGATACAAACCACAGGTCCTCTAACATCCAATGCTTTTCAGTTAAGAGCGAGAAACGTGTGAGCATCGTGAATGATGTAGCTTCCTTTGAGCTGAAAAGTGAGTGCGTTTACCTGCAACGAAGTCTTGCTTGTAGGAAGACACAGAGCCTGGCAATTAACTCCGATTCTGAAGGGAAACACACAGCACAGTTCTCATCCATGAAACACACTCTTCCTTAGAGCAAGAAGCACTCTCTGGCTTTCTCAAGTCTCTAATAAGGCGGGAAACGTGAGTGTGCTCAGAACAAAAGAACCGTGTTTCCTACACACAGGGACCATATCCAGTTTAACTCTGCTTCTGAAACTGATACAAACCACTGGTCCTCTAACATCCAATGCTATTCACTTAAGAGCGAGAAACGTGTGAGCTTCGTGAATGATGTAGCTTCCTTTGAGCTGAAAAGTGAGTGCGTTTACCTGAAACGATGTCTTGCTTGTAGGAAGACAAAGAGCCGGGCAATTAACTCCGATTCTGAAGGGAAACACACAGCACAGTTCTCATCCATGAAACACACTCTGCTTTAGAGCAAGAAGCACTGTCTGGCTTTCTCAGTCTCTAATAAGGCGGGAACGTGAGTGTGCTCAGAACAAAAGAACCGTGTTTCCTACACACAGGGACCATATCCAGTTCAACTCTGTTTCTGAAACTGATACAAACCACAAGTCCTCTAACATCCAATGCTATTCACTTAAGAGCGAGGAACGTGTGAGCTTCGTGAACAATGTAGCTTCGTTTGACCTGAAAAGTGAGTGCTGTTTACCTGAAACGAAGTCATGCTTGTAGGAAGACACAGATCCTGGCATTTAACTCTGTTTCTGAAGGGAAAGACACAGCACAGTTCTCATCCATGAAACACACTCTGCTTTAGAGCAAGAACCACTCTCTTGCTTCCTCAAGTCTCTAATAAGGCAGGAAACGTGAGTGTGCTTAGAATAAATGAACCGTGTTTCCTACACACACGGACCATATCTAGTTCAACTCTGCTTCTGAAACTGATACACCACAGGTCCTCTAACATCCAATGCTTTTCAGTTAAGAGCGAGAAACGTGTGAGCTTCGTTAAAGATGTAGCTTCCTTAGAGCTGAAAAGTGAGTGCGTTTACCTGAAACGAAGTCTTGCTTGTAGGAGGACTCAGAGCCTGGCAATTAACTCCGATTCTGAAGGGAAACACACAGCACAGTTCTCATCCATGAAACACACTCTTCTTTAGAGCAAGAAGCACTCTCTGGCTTTCTCAAGTCTCTAATAAGGCAGGAAACGTGAGTGTGCTCAGAACAAAAGAACCGTGTTTCCTACACACAGGGACCATATCCAGTTTAACTCTGCTTCTGAAACTGATACAAACCACAGGTCCTCTAACATCCAATGCTATTCAGTTAAGAGCGAGGAACGTGTGAGCTTCGTGAACGATGTAGCTTCGTTTGACCTGAAAAGTGAGTGCTGTTTACCTGAAACGAAGTCATGCTTGTAGGAAGACACAGATCCTGGCATTTGACTCCGTTTCTGAAGGGAAAGACACAGCACAGTTCTCATCCATGAAACACACTCTGCTTTAGAGCAAGAACCACTCTCTTGCTTCCTCAAGTCTCTAATAAGGCAGGAAACGTGAGTGTGCTTAGAATAAAAGAACCGTGTTTCCTACACACAGGGACCATATCCAGTTTAACTCTGCTTCTGAAACTGATACAAACCACAGGTCCTCTAACATCCAATGCTATTCAGGTAAGAGCGAGAAACGTGTGAGCTTCGTTAAAGATGTAGCTTCCTTTGAGATGAAAAGTGAGTGCGTTTACCTGAAACGAAGTCTTGCTGGTAGGAAGACACAGAGCCTGGCATTTAACTCTGTTTCTGAAGGGAAACACACAGCACAGTTCTCATCCATGAAACATACTCTTCTTTAGAGCAAGAAGCAACCTCTTGCTTTCTCAAGTCTCCAATAAGGCCGGAAACGTGAGTGTGCTCAGAACAAATAACCGTGTTTCCTACACACACGGACCATATCTAGTTCAACTCTGCTTATGAAACTGATACAAACCACAGGTCCTCTAACATCCAATGCTTTTCAGTTATGAGCGAGGAACGTGTGAGCTTCGTGATTGATGTAGCTTCCTTTGAGCTGAAAAGTGAGCGCGTTTACCTGAAACGAAGTCTTGCTTGTAGGAAGACACAGAGCCTGGCAATTAACTCCGATTCTGAAGGGAAACACACAGCACAGTTCTCATCCATGAAACACACTCTGCTTTAGAGCAAGAAGCACTCTCTTGCTTCCTTAAGTCTCTAATAAGGCAGGAAACGTGAGTGTGCTTAGAACAAAAGAACCGTGTTTCCTACACACACGGACCATATCTAGTTCAACTCTGCTTCTGACACTGATACAAACCACAGGTCCTCTAACATCCAATGCTTTTCAGTTAAGAGCGAGAAACGTGTGAGCATCGTGAATGATGTAGCTTCCTTTGAGCTGAAAAGTGAGTGCGTTTACCTGCAACGAAGTCTTGCTTGTAGGAAGACACAGAGCCTGGCAATTAACTCCGATTCTGAAGGGAAACACACAGCACAATTCTCATCCATGAAACACACTCTTCCTTAGAGCAAGAAGCACTCTCTGGCTTTCTCAAGTCTCTAATAAGGCGAGAAACGTGAGTGTGCTCAGAACAAAAGAACCGTGTTTCCTACACACAGGGACCATATCCAGTTTAACTCTGCTTCTGAAACTGATACAAACCACTGGTCCTCTAACATCCAATGCTATTCACTTAAGAGCGAGAAACGTGTGAGCTTCGTGAATGATGTAGCTTCCTTTGAGCTGAAAAGTGAGTGCGTTTACCTGAAACGATGTCTTGCTTGTAGGAAGACAAAGAGCCGGGCAATTAACTCCGATTCTGAAGGGAAACACACAGCACAGTTCTCATCCATGAAACACACTCTGCTTTAGAGCAAGAAGCACTCTCTGGCTTTCTCAGTCTCTAATAAGGCGGGAACGTGAGTGTGCTCAGAACAAAAGAACCGTGTTTCCTACACACAGGGACCATATCCAGTTCAACTCTGTTTCTGAAACTGATACAAACCACAGGTCCTCTAACATCCAATGCTATTCACTTAAGAGCGAGGAACGTGTGAGCTTCGTGAACAATGTAGCTTCGTTTGACCTGAAAAGTGAGTGCTGTTTACCTGAAACGAAGTCATGCTTGTAGGAAGACACAGATCCTGGCATTTAACTCTGTTTCTGAAGGGAAAGACACAGCACAGTTCTCATCCATGAAACACACTCTGCTTTAGAGCAAGAACCACTCTCTTGCTTCCTCAAGTCTCTAATAAGGCAGGAAACGTGAGTGTGCTTAGAATAAATGAACCGTGTTTCCTACACACACGGACCATATCTAGTTCAACTCTGCTTATGAAACTGATACAAACCACAGGTCCTCTAACATCCAATGCTATTCAGTTAAGAGCGAGAAACGTGTGAGCTTCGTTAAAGATGTAGCTTCCTTTGAGCTGAAAAGTGAGTGCGTTTACCTGAAACGAAGTCTTGCTTGTAGGAAGACACAGAGCCTGGCATTTAACACTGTTTCTGAAGGGAAACACACAGCACTGTTCTCATCCATGAAACATACTCTTCTTTAGAGCAAGAAGCACTCTCTTGCTTTCTCAAGTCTCCGATAAGGCCGGAAACGTGAGTGTGCTCAGAACAAATAACCATGTTTCCTACACACACGGACCATATCTAGTTCAACTCTGCTTATGAAACTGATACAAACCACAGGTCCTCTAACATCCAATGCTTTTCAGTTAAGAGCGCGGAACGTGTGAGCTTCGTGAATGATGTAGCTTCCTTTGAGCTGAAAAGTGAGTGCGTTTACCTGAAACGAAGTCTTGCTTGTAGGAAGACACAGAGCCTGGCAATTAACTCCGATTCTGAAGGGAAACACACAGCACAGTTCTCATCCATGAAACACACTCTGCTTTAGAGCAAGAAGCACTCTCTTGCTTCCTTAAGTCTCTAATAAGGCAGGAAACGTGAGTGTGCTTAGAACAAAAGAACCGTGTTTCCTACACACACGGACCATATCTAGTTCAACTCTGCTTCTGAAACTGATACAAACCACAGGTCCTCTAACATCCAATGCTTTTCAGTTAAGAGCGAGAAACGTGTGAGCATCGTGAATGATGTAGCTTCCTTTGAGATGAAAAGTGAGTGCGTTTACCCGAAACGAAGTCTTGCTTGTAGGAAGACACAGAGCCTGGCAATTAACTCCGATTCTGAAGGGAAACACACAGCACAGTTCTCATCCATGAAACACACTCTGCTTTAGAGCAAGAAGCACTCCCTTGCTTTCTCAAGTCTGTAATAAAGCAGGAAACGTGAGTGTGCTTAGAAGAAAAGAACCGTGTTTCCTACACACACGGACCATATCTAGTTCAACTCTGCTTCTGAAACTGATACACCACAGGTCCTCTAACATCCAATGCTTTTCAGTTAAGAGCGAGAAACGTGTGAGCTTCGTTAAAGATGTAGCTTCCTTTGAGCTGAAATGTGAGTGCGTTTACCTGAAACGAAGTCTTGCTTGTAGGAAGACTCAGAGCCTGGCAATTAACTCCGATTCTGAAGGGAAACACACAGCACAGTTCTCATCCATGAAACACACTCTTCTTTAGAGCAAGAAGCACTCTCTGGCTTTCTCAAGTCTCTAATAAGGCAGGAAACGTGAGTGTGCTCAGAACAAAAGAACCGTGTTTCCTACACACAGGGACCATATCCAGTTTAACTCTGCTTCTGAAACTGATACAAACCACAGGTCCTCTAACATCCAATGCTATTCAGTTAAGAGCGAGGAACGTGTGAGCTTCGTGAACGATGTAGCTTCGTTTGACCTGAAAAGTGAGTGCTGTTTACCTGAAACGAAGTCATGCTTGTAGGAAGACACAGATCCTGGCATTTGACTCCGTTTCTGAAGGGAAAGACACAGCACAGTTCTCATCCATGAAACACACTCTGCTTTAGAGCAAGAACCACTCTCTTGCTTCCTCAAGTCTCTAATAAGGCAGGAAACGTGAGTGTGCTTAGAATAAAAGAACCGTGTTTCCTACACACAGGGACCATATCCAGTTTAACTCTGCTTCTGAAACTGATACAAACCACAGGTCCTCTAACATCCAATGCTATTCAGGTAAGAGCGAGAAACGTGTGAGCTTCGTTAAAGATGTAGCTTCCTTTGAGATGAAAAGTGAGTGCGTTTACCTGAAACGAAGTCTTGCTGGTAGGAAGACACAGAGCCTGGCATTTAACTCTGTTTCTGAAGGGAAACACACAGCACAGTTCTCATCCATGAAACATACTCTTCTTTAGAGCAAGAAGCAACCTCTTGCTTTCTCAAGTCTCCAATAAGGCCGGAAACGTGAGTGTGCTCAGAACAAATAACCGTGTTTCCTACACACACGGACCATATCTAGTTCAACTCTGCTTATGAAACTGATACAAACCACAGGTCCTCTAACATCCAATGCTTTTCAGTTATGAGCGAGGAACGTGTGAGCTTCGTGACTGATGTAGCTTCCTTTGAGCTGAAAAGTGAGCGCGTTTACCTGAAACGAAGTCTTGCTTGTAGGAAGACACAGAGCCTGGCAATTAACTCCGATTCTGAAGGGAAACACACAGCACAGTTCTCATCCATGAAACACACTCTGCTTTAGAGCAAGAAGCACTCTCTTGCTTCCTTAAGTCTCTAATAAGGCAGGAAACGTGAGTGTGCTTAGAACAAAAGAACCGTGTTTCCTACACACACGGACCATATCTAGTTCAACTCTGCTTCTGACACTGATACAAACCACAGGTCCTCTAACATCCAATGCTTTTCAGTTAAGAGCGAGAAACGTGTGAGCATCGTGAATGATGTAGCTTCCTTTGAGCTGAAAAGTGAGTGCGTTTACCTGCAACGAAGTCTTGCTTGTAGGAAGACACAGAGCCTGGCAATTAACTCCGATTCTGAAGGGAAACACACAGCACAGTTCTCATCCATGAAACACACTCTTCCTTAGAGCAAGAAGCACTCTCTGGCTTTCTCAAGTCTCTAATAAGGCGGGAAACGTGAGTGTGCTCAGAACAAAAGAACCGTGTTTCCTACACACAGGGACCATATCCAGTTTAACTCTGCTTCTGAAACTGATACAAACCACTGGTCCTCTAACATCCAATGCTATTCACTTAAGAGCGAGAAACGTGTGAGCTTCGTGAATGATGTAGCTTCCTTTGAGCTGAAAAGTGAGTGCGTTTACCTGAAACGATGTCTTGCTTGTAGGAAGACAAAGAGCCGGGCAATTAACTCCGATTCTGAAGGGAAACACACAGCACAGTTCTCATCCATGAAACACACTCTGCTTTAGAGCAAGAAGCACTCTCTGGCTTTCTCAGTCTCTAATAAGGCGGGAACGTGAGTGTGCTCAGAACAAAAGAACCGTGTTTCCTACACACAGGGACCATATCCAGTTCAACTCTGTTTCTGAAACTGATACAAACCACAGGTCCTCTAACATCCAATGCTATTCACTTAAGAGCGAGGAACGTGTGAGCTTCGTGAACAATGTAGCTTCGTTTGACCTGAAAAGTGAGTGCTGTTTACCTGAAACGAAGTCATGCTTGTAGGAAGACACAGATCCTGGCATTTAACTCTGTTTCTGAAGGGAAAGACACAGCACAGTTCTCATCCATGAAACACACTCTGCTTTAGAGCAAGAACCACTCTCTTGCTTCCTCAAGTCTCTAATAAGGCAGGAAACGTGAGTGTGCTTAGAATAAATGAACCGTGTTTCCTACACACACGGACCATATCTAGTTCAACTCTGCTTATGAAACTGATACAAACCACAGGTCCTCTAACATCCAATGCTATTCAGTTAAGAGCGAGAAACGTGTGAGCTTCGTTAAAGATGTAGCTTCCTTTGAGCTGAAAAGTGAGTGCGTTTACCTGAAACGAAGTCTTGCTTGTAGGAAGACACAGAGCCTGGCATTTAACTCTGTTTCTGAAGGGAAACACACAGCACTGTTCTCATCCATGAAACATACTCTTCTTTAGAGCAAGAAGCACTCTCTTGCTTTCTCAAGTCTCCGATAAGGCCGGAAACGTGAGTGTGCTCAGAACAAATAACCATGTTTCCTACACACACGGACCATATCTAGTTCAACTCTGCTTATGAAACTGATACAAACCACAGGTCCTCTAACATCCAATGCTTTTCAGTTAAGAGCGCGGAACGTGTGAGCTTCGTGAATGATGTAGCTTCCTTTGAGCTGAAAAGTGAGTGCGTTTACCTGAAACGAAGTCTTGCTTGTAGGAAGACACAGAGCCTGGCAATTAACTCCGATTCTGAAGGGAAACACACAGCACAGTTCTCATCCATGAAACACACTCTGCTTTAGAGCAAGAAGCACTCTCTTGCTTCCTTAAGTCTCTAATAAGGCAGGAAACGTGAGTGTGCTTAGAACAAAAGAACCGTGTTTCCTACACACACGGACCATATCTAGTTCAACTCTGCTTCTGAAACTGATACAAACCACAGGTCCTCTAACATCCAATGCTTTTCAGTTAAGAGCGAGAAACGTGTGAGCATCGTGAATGATGTAGCTTCCTTTGAGATGAAAAGTGAGTGCGTTTACCCGAAACGAAGTCTTGCTTGTAGGAAGACACAGAGCCTGGCAATTAACTCCGATTCTGAAGGGAAACACACAGCACAGTTCTCATCCATGAAACACACTCTGCTTTAGAGCAAGAAGCACTCCCTTGCTTTCTCAAGTCTGTAATAAAGCAGGAAACGTGAGTGTGCTTAGAAGAAAAGAACCGTGTTTCCTACACAAACGGACCATATCTAGTTCAACTCTGCTTCTGAAACTGATACACCACAGGTCCTCTAACATCCAATGCTTTTCAGTTAAGAGCGAGAAACGTGTGAGCTTCGTTAAAGATGTAGCTTCCTTTGAGCTGAAAAGTGAGGGCGTTTACCTGAAACGAAGTCTTGCTTGTAGGAAGACACAGAGCCTGGCAATTAACTCCGATTCTGAAGGGAAACACACAGCACAGTTCTCATCCATGAAACACACTCTTCTTTAGAGCAAGAAGCACTCTCTGGCTTTCTCAAGTCTCTAATAAGGCTGGAAACGTGAGTGTGCTCAGAACAAAAGAACCGTGTTTCCTACACACAGGGACCATATCCAGTTTAACTCTGCTTCTGAAACTGATACAAACCACAGGTCCTCTAACATCCAATGCTATTCAGTTAGGAGCGAGGAACGTGTGAGCTTCGTGAATGATGTAGCTTCCTTTGAGCTGAAAAGTGAGTGCGTTTACCTGAAACGAAGTCTTGCTTGTAGGAAGACACAGAGCCTGGCAATTAACTCCGATTCTGAAGGGAAACACACAGCACAGTTCTCATCCATGAAACACACTCTGCTTTAGAGCAAGAAGCACTCTCTTGCTTCCTTAAGTCTCTAATAAGGCAGGAAACGTGAGTGTGCTTAGAACAAAAGAACCGTGTTTACTACACACACGGACCATATCTAGTTCAACTCTGCTTCTGACACTGATACAAACCACAGGTCCTCTAACATCCAATGCTTTTCAGTTAAGAGCGAGAAACGTGTGAGCATCGTGAATGATGTAGCTTCCTTTGAGCTGAAAAGTGAGTGCGTTTACCTGAAACGAAGTCTTGCTTGTAGGAAGACTCAGAGCCTGGCAATTAACTCCGATTCTGAAGGGAAACACACAGCACAGTTCTCATCCATGAAACACACTCTTCTTTAGAGCAAGAAGCACTCTCTGGCTTTCTCAAGTCTCTAATAAGGCAGGAAACGTGAGTGTGCTCAGAACAAAAGAACCGTGTTTCCTACACACAGGGACCATATCCAGTTTAACTCTTCTTATGAAACTGATACAAACCACAGGTCCTCTAACATCCAATGCTATTCAGTTAAGAGCGAGGAACGTGTGAGCTTCGTGAACGATGTAGCTTCGTTTGACCTGAAAAGTGAGTGCTGTTTACCTGAAACGAAGTCATGCTTGTAGGAAGACACAGATCCTGGCATTTGACTCCGTTTCTGAAGGGAAAGACACAGCACAGTTCTCATCCATGAAACACACTCTGCTTTAGAGCAAGAACCACTCTCTTGCTTCCTCAAGTCTCTAATAAGGCAGGAAACATGAGTGTGCTTAGAATAAAAGAACCGTGTTTCCTACACACACGGACCATATCTAGTTCAACTCTGCTTATGAAACTGATACAAACCACAGGTCCTCTAACATCCAATGCTATTCAGGTAAGAGCGAGAAACGTGTGAGCTTCGTTAAAGATGTAGCTTCCTTTGAGATGAAAAGTGAGTGCGTTTACCTGAAACGAAGTCTTGCTGGTAGGAAGACACAGAGCCTGGCATTTAACTCTGTTTCTGAAGGGAAACACACAGCACAGTTCTCATCCATGAAACATACTCTTCTTTAGAGCAAGAAGCAATCTCTTGCTTTCTCAAGTCTCCAATAAGGCCGGAAACGTGAGTGTGCTCAGAACAAATAACCGTGTTTCCTACACACACGGACCATATCTAGTTCAACTCTGCTTATGAAACTGATACAAACCACAGGTCCTCTAACATCCAATGCTTTTCAGTTAAGAGCGAGGAACGTGTGAGCTTCGTGACTGATGTAGCTTCCTTTGAGCTGAAAAGTGAGTGCGTTTACCTGAAACGAAGTCTTGCTTGTAGGAAGACACAGAGCCTGGCAATTAACTCCGATTCTGAAGGGAAACACACAGCACAGTTCTCATCCATGAAACACACTCTGCTTTAGAGCAAGAAGCACTCTCTTGCTTCCTTAAGTCTCTAATAAGGCAGGAAATGTGAGTGTGCTTAGAACAAAAGAACCGTGTTTCCTACACACACGGACCATATGTAGTTCAACTCTGCTTCTGACACTGATACAAACCACAGGTCCTCTAACATCCAATGCTTTTCAGTTAAGAGCGAGAAACGTGTGAGCATCGTGAATGATGTAGCTTCGTTTGACCTGAAAAGTGAGTGCTGTTTACCTGAAACGAAGTCATGCTTGTAGGAAGACACAGATCCTGGCATTTAACTCTGTTTCTGAAGGGAAAGACACAGCACAGTTCTCATCCATGAAACAAACTCTGCTTTAGAGCGAGAACCACTCTCTTGCTTCCTCAAGTCTCTAATAAGGCAGGAAACGTGAGTGTGCTTAGAATAAATGAACCGTGTTTCCTACACACACGGACCATATCTAGTTCAACTCTGCTTATGAAACTGATACAAACCCCAGGTCCTCTAACATCCAATGCTATTCAGTTAAGAGCAGGAAACGTGTGAGCTTCGTTAAAGATGTAGCTTCCTTTGAGCTGAAAAGTGAGTGCGTTTACCTGAAACGAAGTCTTGCTTGTAGGAAGACACAGAGCCTGGCATTTAACTCTGTTTCTGAAGGGAAACACACAGCACTGTTCTCATCCATGAAACATACTCTTCTTTAGAGCAAGAAGCACTCTCTTGCTTTCTCAAGTCTCCGATAAGGCCGGAAACGTGAGTGTGCTCAGAACAAATAACCGTGTTTCCTACACACACGGACCATATCTAGTTCAACTCTGCTTATGAAACTGATACAAACCACAGGTCCTCTAACATCCAATGCTTTTCAGTTAAGAGCACGGAACATGTGAGCTTCGTGAATGATGTAGATTCCTTTGAGCTGAAAAATGAGTGCGTTTACCTGAAACGAAGTCTTGCTTGTAGGAAGACACAGAGCCTGGCAATTAACTCCGATTCTGAAGGAAAACACACAGAACAGTTCTCATCCATGAAACACACTCTGCTTTAGAGCAAGAAGCACTCTCTTGCTTCCTTAAGTCTCTAATAAGGCAGGAAACGTGAGTGTGCTTAGAACAAAAGAACCGTGTTTCCTACACACACGGACCATATCTAGTTCAACTCTGCTTCTGAAACTGATACACCACAGGTCCTCTAACATCCAATGCTTTTCAGTTAAGAGCGAGAAACGTGTGAGCTTTGTTAAAGATGTAGCTTCCTTTGAGCTGAAAAGTGAGTGCGTTTACCTGAAAGGAAGTCTTGCTTGTAGGAAGACACAGAGCCTGGCAATTAACTCCGATTCTGAAGGGAAACACACAGCACAGTTCTCATCCATGAAAAACACTCTTCCTTAGAGCAAGAAGCACTCTCTGGCTTTCTCAAGTCTCTAATAAGGCGGGAAACGTGAGTGTGCTCAGAACAAAAGAACCGTGTTTCCTACACACAGGGACCATATCCAGTTTAACTCTGCTTCTGAAACTGATACAAACCACAGGTCCTCTAACATCCAATGCTATTCAGTTAAGAGCGAGAAACGTGTGAGCTTCGTGAATGATGTAGCTTCCTTTGAGCTGAAAAGTGAGTGCGTTTACCTGAAACGATGTCTTGCTTGTAGGAAGACACAGAGCCTGGCAATTAACTCCGATTCTGAAGGAAAACAAACAGCACAGTTATCATCCATGAAACACACTCTGCTTTAGAGCAAGAAGCACTCTCTTGCTTCCTTAAGTCTCTAATAAGGCAGGAAACGTGAGTGTGCTTAGAACAAAAGAACCGTGTTTCCTACACACACGGACCATATCTAGTTCAACTCTGCTTCTGAAACTGATACAAACCACAGGTCCTCTAACATCCAATGCTTTTCAGTTAAGAGGGAGAAACGCGTGAGCTTTGTGAATGATGTAGCTTCCTTTGAGCTGAAAAGTGAGTGCGTTTACCTGAAACGAAGTCTTGCTTGTAGGAAGACTCAGAGCCTGGCAATTAACTCCGATTCTGAAGGGAAACACACAGCACAGTTCTCATCCATGAAACACACTCTTCTTTAGAGCAAGAAGCACTCTCTGGCTTTCTCAAGTCTCTAATAAGGCAGGAAACGTGAGTGTGCTCAGAACAAAAGAACCGTGTTTCCTACACACAGGGACCATATCCAGTTTAACTCTGCTTCTGAAACTGATACAAACCACAGGTCCTCTAACATCCAATGCTATTCAGTTAAGAGCGAGGAACGTGTGAGCTTCGTGAACGATGTAGCTTCGTTTGACCTGAAAAGTGAGTGCTGTTTACCTGAAACGAAGTCATGCTTGTAGGAAGACACAGATCCTGGCATTTGACTCCGTTTCTGAAGGGAAAGACACAGCACAGTTCTCATCCATGAAACACACTCTGCTTTAGAGCAAGAACCACTCTCTTGCTTCCTCAAGTCTCTAATAAGGCAGGAAACATGAGTGTGCTTAGAATAAAAGAACCGTGTTTCCTACACACACGGACCATATCTAGTTCAACTCTGCTTATGAAACTGATACAAACCACAGGTCCTCTAACATCCAATGCTATTCAGGTAAGAGCGAGAAACGTGTGAGCTTCATTAAAGATGTAGCTTCCTTTGAGATGAAAAGTGAGTGCGTTTACCTGAAACGAAGTCTTGCTGGTAGGAAGACACAGAGCCTGGCATTTAACTCTGTTTCTGAAGGGAAACACACAGCACAGTTCTCATCCATGAAACATACTCTTCTTTAGAGCAAGAAGCAATCTCTTGCTTTCTCAAGTCTCCAATAAGGCCGGAAACGTGAGTGTGCTCAGAACAAATAACCGTGTTTCCTACACACACGGACCATATCTAGTTCAACTCTGCTTATGAAACTGATACAAACCACAGGTCCTCTAACATCCAATGCTTTTCAGTTAAGAGCGAGGAACGTGTGAGCTTCGTGACTGATGTAGCTTCCTTTGAGCTGAAAAGTGAGTGCGTTTACCTGAAACGAAGTCTTGCTTGTAGGAAGACACAGAGCCTGGCAATTAACTCCGATTCTGAAGGGAAACACACAGCACAGTTCTCATCCATGAAACACACTCTGCTTTAGAGCAAGAAGCACTCTCTTGCTTCCTTAAGTCTCTAATAAGGCAGGAAATGTGAGTGTGCTTAGAACAAAAGAACCGTGTTTCCTACACACACGGACCATATGTAGTTCAACTCTGCTTCTGACACTGATACAAACCACAGGTCCTCTAACATCCAATGCTTTTCAGTTAAGAGCGAGAAACGTGTGAGCATCGTGAATGATGTAGCTTCGTTTGACCTGAAAAGTGAGTGCTGTTTACCTGAAACGAAGTCATGCTTGTAGGAAGACACAGATCCTGGCATTTAACTCTGCTTCTGAAGGGAAAGACACAGCACAGTTCTCATCCATGAAACAAACTCTGCTTTAGAGCGAGAACCACTCTCTTGCTTCCTCAAGTCTCTAATAAGGCAGGAAACGTGAGTGTGCTTAGAATAAATGAACCGTGTTTCCTACACACACGGACCATATCTAGTTCAACTCTGCTTATGAAACTGATACAAACCCCAGGTCCTCTAACATCCAATGCTATTCAGTTAAGAGCGAGAAACGTGTGAGCTTCGTTAAAGATGTAGCTTCCTTTGAGCTGAAAAGTGAGTGCGTTTACCTGAAACGAAGTCTTGCTTGTAGGAAGACACAGAGCCTGGCATTTAACTCTGTTTCTGAAGGGAAACACACAGCACTGTTCTCATCCATGAAACATACTCTTCTTTAGAGCAAGAAGCACTCTCTTGCTTCCTCAAGTCTCTAATAAGGCAGGAAACGTGAGTGTGCTTAGAACAAAAGAACCGTGTTTCCTACACACACGGACCATATCTAGTTCAACTCTGCTTCTGAAACTGATACACCACAGGTCCTCTAACATCCAATGCTTTTCAGTTAAGAGCGAGAAACGTGTGAGCTTTGTTAAAGATGTAGCCTCCTTTGAGCTGAAAAGTGAGTGCGTTTACCTGAAAGGAAGTCTTGCTTGTAGGAAGACACAGAGCCTGGCAATTAACTCCGATTCTGAAGGGAAACACACAGCACAGTTCTCATCCATGAAAAACACTCTTCCTTAGAGCAAGAAGCACTCTCTGGCTTTCTCAAGTCTCTAATAAGGCGGGAAACGTGAGTGTGCTGAGAACAAAAGAACCGTGTTTCCTACACACAGGGACCATATCCAGTTTAACTCTGCTTCTGAAACTGATACAAACCACAGGTCCTCTAACATCCAATGCTATTCAGTTAAGAGCGAGAAACGTGTGAGCTTCGTGAATGATGTAGCTTCCTTTGAGCTGAAAAGTGAGTGCGTTTACCTGAAATGATGTCTTGCTTGTAGGAAGACACAGAGCCTGGCAATTAACTCCGATTCTGAAGGAAAACAAACAGCACAGTTATCATCCATGAAACACACTCTGCTTTAGAGCAAGAAGCACTCTCTTGCTTCCTTAAGTCTCTAATAAGGCAGGAAACGTGAGTGTGCTTAGAACAAAAGAACCGTGTTTCCTACACACACGGACCATATCTAGTTCAACTCTGCTTCTGAAACTGATACAAACCACAGGTCCTCTAACATCCAATGCTTTTCAGTTAAGAGGGAGAAACGCGTGACCTTTGTGAATGATGTAGCTTCCTTTGAGCTGAAAAGTGAGTGCGTTTACCTGAAACGAAGTCTTGCTTGTAGGAAGACACAGAGCCTGGCAATTAATTCTGATTCTGAAGGGAAACACACAGCACAGTTCTCATCCATGAAACACACTCTGCTTTAGAGCAAGAAGCACTCCCTTGCTTTCTCAAGTCTGTAATAAAGCAGGAAACGTGAGTGTGCTTAGAAGAAAAGAACCGTGTTTCCTACACAAACGGACCATATCTAGTTCAACTCTGCTTCTGAAACTGATACACCACAGGTCCTCTAACATCCAATGCTATTCAGTTAAGAGCGAGGAACGTGAGAGCTTCGTGAATGATGTAGCTTCCTTTGAGCTGAAAAGTGAGTGCGTTTACCTGAAACGAAGTCTTGCTTGTAGGAAGACACAGAGCCTGGCAATTAACTCCGATTCTGAAGGGAAACACACAGCACAGTTCTCATCCATGAAACACACTCTGCTTTAGAGCAAGAAGCACTCTCTGGCTTTCTCAGTCTCTAATAAGGCGGGAAACGTGAGTGTGCTCAGAACAAAAGAACCGTGTTTCCTACACACAGGGACCATATCCAGTTCAACTCTGTTTCTGAAACTGATACAAACCACAGGTCCTCTAACATCCAATGCTATTCAGTTAAGAGCGAGGAACGTGTGAGCTTCGTGAATGATGTAGCTTCGTTTGACCTGAAAAGTGAGTGCTGTTTACCTGAAACGAAGTCATGCTTGTAGGAAGACACAGAGCCTGGCATTTAACTCTGTTTCTGAAGGGAAACACACAGCACAGTTCTCATCCATGAAACATACTCTTCTTTAGAGCAAGAAGCACTCTCTTGCTTTCTCAAGTCTCCGATAAGGCCGGAAACGTGAGTGTGCTCAGAACAAATAACCGTGTTTCCTACACACACGGACCATATCTAGTTCAACTCTGCTTATGAAACTGATACAAACCACAGGTCCTCTAACATCCAATGCTTTTCAGTTAAGAGCGAGGAACGTGTGAGCTTCGTGACTGATGTAGCTTCCTTTGAGCTGAAAAGTGAGTGCGTTTACCTGAAACGAAGTCTTGCTTGTAGGAAGACACAGAGCCTGGCAATTAACTCCGATTCTGAAGGGAAACACACAGCACAGTTCTCATCCATGAAACACACTCTGCTTTAGAGCAAGAAGCACTCTCTTGCTTCCTTAAGTCTCTAATAAGGCAGGAAATGTGAGTGTGCTTAGAACAAAAGAACCGTGTTTCCTACACACACGGACCATATGTAGTTCAACTCTTCTTCTGACACTGATACAAACCACAGGTCCTCTAACATCCAATGCTTTTCAGTTAAGAGCGAGAAACGTGTGAGCATCGTGAATGATGTAGCTTCCTTTGAGCTGAAAAGTGAGTGCGTTTACCTGCAACGAAGTCTTGCTTGTAGGAAGACACAGAGCCTGGCAATTAACTCCGATTCTGAAGGGAAACACACAGCACAGTTCTCATCCATGAAACACACTCTTCCTTAGAGCAAGAAGCACTCTCTGGCTTTCTCAAGTCTCTAATAAGGCGGGAAACGTGAGTGTGCTCAGAACAAAAGAACCGTGTTTCCTACACACAGGGACCATATCCAGTTTAACTCTGCTTCTGAAACTGATACAAACCACAGGTCCTCTAACATCCAATGCTATTCAGTTAAGAGCGAGAAACGTGTGAGCTTCGTGAATGATGTAGCTTCCTTTGAGCTGAAAAGTGAGTGCGTTTACCTGAAACGATGTCTTGCTTGTAGGAAGACACAGAGCCTGGCAATTAACTCCGATTCTGAAGGGAAACACACAGCACAGTTCTCATCCATGAAACACACTCTGCTTTAGAGCAAGAAGCACTCTCTGGCTTTCTCAGTCTCTAATAAGGCGGGAACGTGAGTGTGCTCAGAACAAAAGAACCGTGTTTCCTACACACAGGGACCATATCCAGTTCAACTCTGTTTCTGAAACTGATACAAACCACAGGTCCTCTAACATCCAATGCTATTCACTTAAGAGCGAGGAACGTGTGAGCTTCGTGAACAATGTAGCTTCGTTTGACCTGAAAAGTGAGTGCTGTTTACCTGAAACGAAGTCATGCTTGTAGGAAGACACAGATCCTGGCATTTAACTCTGTTTCTGAAGGGAAAGACACAGCACAGTTCTCATCCATGAAACACACTCTGCTTTAGAGCAAGAAGCACTCTCTTGCTTCCTTAAGTCTCTAATAAGGCAGGAAACGTGAGTGTGCTTAGAACAAAAGAACCGTGTTTACTACACACACGGACCATATCTAGTTCAACTCTGCTTCTGACACTGATACAAACCACACGTCCTCTAAAATCCAATGCTTTTCAGTTAAGAGCGAGAAACGTGTGAGCATCGTGAATGATGTAGCTTCCTTTGAGCTGAAAAGTGAGTGCGTTTACCTGAAACGAAGTCTTGCTTGTAGGAAGACACAGAGCCTGGCAATTAACTCCGATTCTGAAGTAAAACACACAGCACAGTTCTCATCCATGAAACACACTCTGCTTTAGAGCAAGAAGCACTTTCTGGCTTTCTCAGTCTCTAATAAGGCGGGAAACGTGAGTGTGCTCAGAACAAAAGAACCGTGTTTCCTACACACAGGGACCATATCCAGTTCAACTCTGTTTCTGAAACTGATACAAACCACAGGTCCTCTAACATCCAATGCTATTCAGTTAAGAGCGAGGAACGTGTGAGCTTCGTGAATGATGTAGCTTCGTCTGACCTGAAAAGTGAGTGCTGTTTACCTGAAACGAAGTCATGCTTGTAGGAAGACACAGATCCTGGCATTTAACTCTGTTTCTGAAGGGAAAGACACAGCACAGTTCTCATCCATGAAACACACTCTGCTTTAGAGCAAGAACCACTCTCTTGCTTCCTCAAGTCTCTAATAAGGCAGGAAACGTGAGTGTGCTTAGTATAAATGAACCGTGTTTCCTACACACACGGACCATATCTAGTTCAACTCTGCTTATGAAACTGATACAAACCACAGGTCCTCTAACATACAATGCTATTCAGTTAAGAGCGAGAAACGTGTGAGTTTCGTTAAAGATGTAGCTTCCTTTGAGCTGAAAAGTGACTGCGTTTACCTGAAACGAAGTCTTGCTTGTAGGAAGACACAGAGCCTGGCATTTAACTCTGTTTCTGAAGGGAAACACACAGCACAGTTCTCATCCATGAAACATACTCTTCTTTAGAGCAAGAAGCACTCTCTTGCTTTCTCAAGTCTCCGATAAGGCCGGAAACGTGAGTGTGCTCAGAACAAATAACCGTGTTTCCTACACACACGGACCATATCTAGTTCAACTCTGCTTATGAAACTGATACAAACCACAGGTCCTCTAACATCCAATGCTTTTCAGTTAAGAGCGAGGAACGTGTGAGCTTCGTGAATGATGTAGCTTCCTTTGAGCTGAAAAGTGAGTGCGTTTACCTGAAACGAATTCTTGCTTGTAGGAAGACACAGAGCCTGGCAATTAACTCCGATTCTGAAGGGAAACACACAGCACAGTTCTCATACATGAAACACACTCTTCCTTAGAGCAAGAAGCACTCTCTGGCTTTCTCAAGTCTCTAATAAGGCGGGAAACGTGAGTGTGCTCAGAACAAAAGAACCGTGTTTCCTACACACAGGGACCATATCCAGTTTAACTCTGCTTCTGAAACTGATACAAACCACAGGTCCTCTAACATCCAATGCTATTCAGTTAATAGCGAGGAACGTGTGAGCTTCGTGAACGATGTAGCTTCGTTTGACCTGAAAAGTGAGTGCTGTTTACCTGAAACGAAGTCATGCTTGTAGGAAGACACAGATCCTAGCATTTGACTCCGTTTCTGAAGGGAAAGACACAGCACAGTTCTCATCCATGAAACACACTCTGCTTTAGAGCAAGAACCACTCTCTTGCTTCCTCAAGTCTCTAATAAGGCAGGAAACGTGAGTGTGCTTAGAATAAAAGAACCGTGTTTCCTACACACACGGACCATATCTAGTTCAACTCTGCTTATGAAACTGATACAAACCACAGGTCCTCTAACATCCAATGCTATTCAGTTAAGAGCGAGAAACGTGTGAGCTTCGTTAAAGATGTAGCTTCCTTTGAGCTGAAAAGTGAGTGCGTTTACCTGAAACGAAGTCTTGCTTGTAGGAAGACACAGAGCCTGGCATTTAACTCTGTTTCTGAAGGGAAACACACAGCACAGTTCTCATCCATGAAACATACTCTTCTTTAGAGCAAGAAGCACTCTCTTGCTTTCTCAAGTCTCCGATAAGGCCGGAAACGTGAGTGTGCTCAGAACAAGTAACCGTGTTTCCTACACACACGGACCATATCTGGTTCAACTCTGCTTATGAAACTGATACAAACCACAGGTCCTCTAACATCCAATGCTTTTCAGTTAAGAGCGAGGAACGTGTGAGCTTCGTGAATGATGTAGCTTCCTTTGAGCTGAAAAGTGAGTGCGTTTACCTGAAACGATGTCTTGCTTGTAGGAAGACACAGAGCCTGGCAATTAACTCCGATTCTGAAGGGAAACACACAGCACAGTTCTCTTCCATGAAACACACTCTGCTTTAGAGCAAGAAGCACTCTCTTGCTTCCTTAAGTCTCTAATAAGGCAGGAAACGTGAGTGTGCTTAGAACACATGAACCGTGTTTCCTACACACACGGACCATATCTAGTTCAACTCTGCTTCTGAAACTGATACAAACCACAGGTCCTCTAACATCCAATGCTTTTCAGTTAAGAGCGAGAAACATGTGAGCATCGTGAATGATGTAGCTTCCTTTGAGCTGAAAAGTGAGTGCGTTTACCTGAAACGAAGTCTTGCTTGTAGGAAGACACAGAGCCTGGCAATTAACTCCTATTCTGAAGGGAAACACACAGCACAGTTCTCATCCATGAAACATACTCTTCTTTAGAGCAAGAAGCCCTCTCTTGCTTTCTCAAGTCTCCGATAAGGCCGGAAACGTGGGTGTGCTCAGAAAAAAAAACCGTGTTTCCTACACACACGGACCATATTTAGTTCAACTCCGCTTATGAAACTGATACAAACCACAGGTCCTCTAACATCCAATGCTTTTCAGTTAAGAGCGAGGAACGTGTGAGCTTCGTGAATGATGTAGCTTCCTTTGAGCTGAAAAGTGAGTGCGTTTACCTGAAACGAAGTCTTGCTTGTAGGAAGACACAGAGCCTGGCAATTAACTCCGATTCTGAAGGGAAACACACAGCACAGTTCTCATCCATGAAACACACTCTGCTTTAGAGCAAGAAGCACTCCCTTGCTTTCTCAAGTCTGTAATAAAGCAGGAAACGTGAGTGTGCTTAGAAGAAAAGAACCGTGTTTCCTACACACACGGACCATATCTAGTTCAACTCTGCTTCTGAAACTGATACACCACAGGTCCTCTAACATCCAATGCTTTTCAGTTAAGAGCGAGAAACGTGTGAGCTTCGTTAAAGATGTAGCTTCCTTTGAGCTGAAAAGTGAGTGCGTTTACCTGAAACGAAGTCTTGCTTGTAGGAAGACACAGAGCCTGGCAATTAACTCCGATTCTGAAGGGAAACACACAGCACAGTTCTCATCCATGAAACACACTCTTCCTTAGAGCAAGAAGCACTCTCTGGCTTTCTCAAGTCTCTAATAAGGCGGGAAACGTGAGTGTGCTTAGAACAAAAGAACCGTGTTTCCTACACACAGGGACCATATCCAGTTTAACTCTGCTTCTGAAACTGATACAAACCACAGGTCCTCTAACATCCAATGCTATTCAGTTAATAGCGAGGAACGTGTGAGCTTCGTGAACGATGTAGCTTCGTTTGACCTGAAAAGTGAGTGCTGTTTACCTGAAACGAAGTCATGCTTGTAGGAAGACACAGATCCTGGCATTTGACTCCGTTTCTGAAGGGAAAGACACAGCACAGTTCTCATCCATGAAACACACTCTGCTTTAGAGCAAGAACCACTCTCTTGCTTCCTCAAGTCTCTAATAAGGCAGTAACGTGAGTGTGCTTAGAATAAAAGAACCGTGTTTCCTACACACACGGACCATATCTAGTTCAACTCTGCTTATGAAACTGATACAAACCACAGGTCCTCTAACATCCAATGCTATTCAGTTAAGAGCGAGAAACGTGTGAGCTTCGTTAAAGATGTAGCTTCCTTTGAGCTGAAAAGTGAGTGCGTTTACCTGAAACGAAGTCTTGCTTGTAGGAAGACACAGAGCCTGGCATTTAACTCTGTTTCTGAAGGGAAACACACAGCACAGTTCTCATCCATGAAACACACTCTGCTTTACAGCAAGAAGCCCTCTCTTGCTTCCTTAAGTCTCTAATAAGGCAGGAAACGTGAGTGTGCTTAGAACAAAAGAACCGTGTTTCCTACACACACGGACCATATCTAGTTCAACTCTGCTTCTGAAACTGATACAAACCACAGGTCCTCTAACATCCAATGCTTTTCAGTTAAGAGCGAGAAACGTGTGAGCATCGTGAATGATGTAGCTTCCTTTGAGCTGAAAAGTGAGTGCGTTTATCTGAAACGAAGTCTTGCTTGTAGGAAGACACAGAGCCTGGCAATTAACTCCGATTCTGAAGGGAAACACACAGCACAGTTCTCATCCATGAAACATACTCTTCTTTAGAGCAAGAAGCCCTCTCTTGCTTTCTCAAGTCTCCGATAAGGCCGGAAACGTGAGTGTGCTCAGAACAAATAACCGTGTTTCCTACACACACGGACCATATTTAGTTCAACTCCGCTTATGAAACTGATACAAACCACAGGTCCTCTAACATCCAATGCTTTTCAGTTAAGAGCGAGGAACGTGTGAGCTTCGTGAATGATGTAGCTTCCTTTGAGCTGAAAAGTGAGTGCGTTTACCTGAAACGAAGTCTTGCTTGTAGGAAGACACAGAGCCTGGCAATTAACTCCCATTCTGAAGGGAAACACACAGCACAGTTCTCATCCATGAAACACACTCTGCTTTAGAGCAAGAAGCACTCTCTTGCTTCCTTAAGTCTCTAATAAGGCAGGAAACGTGAGTGTGCTTAGAACAAAAGAACCGTGTTTCCTACACACACGGACCATATCTAGTTCAACTCTGCTTCTGAAACTGATACACCACAGGTCCTCTAACATACAATGCTTTTCAGTTAAGAGCAAGAAACGTGTGAGCTTCGTTAAAGATGTAGCTTCTTTTGAGCTGAAAAGTGAGTGCGTTTACCTGAAACGAATTCTTGCTTGTAGGAAGACACAGAGCCTGGCAATTAACTCCGATTCTGAAGGTAAACACACAGCACAGTTCTCATACATGAAACACACTCTTCCTTAGAGCAAGAAGCACTCTCTGGCTTTCTCAAGTCTCTAATAAGGCGGGAAACGTGAGTGTGCTCAGAACAAAAGAACCGTGTTTCCTACACACAGGGACCATATCCAGTTTAACTCTGCTTCTGAAACTGATACAAACCACAGGTCCTCTAACATCCAATGCTATTCAGTTAATAGCGAGGAACGTGTGAGCTTCGTGAACGATGTAGCTTCGTTTGACCTGAAAAGTGAGTGTTGTTTACCTGAAACGAAGTCATGCTTGTAGGAAGACACAGATCCTAGCATTTGACTCCGTTTCTGAAGGGAAAGACACAGCACAGTTCTCATCCATGAAACACACTCTGCTTTAGAGCAAGAACCACTCTCTTGCTTCCTCAAGTCTCTAATAAGGCAGGAAACGTGAGTGTGCTTAGAATAAAAGAACCGTGTTTCCTACACACACGGACCATATCTAGTTCAACTCTGCTTATGAAACTGATACAAACCACAGGTCCTCTAACATCCAATGCTATTCAGTTAAGAGCGAGAAACGTGTGAGCTTCGTTAAAGATGTAGCTTCCTTTGAGCTGAAAAGTGAGTGCGTTTACCTGAAACGAAGTCTTGCTTGTAGGAAGACACAGAGCCTGGCATTTAACTCTGTTTCTGAAGGGAAACACACAGCACAGTTCTCATCCATGAAACATACTCTTCTTTAGAGCAAGAAGCACTCTCTTGCTTTCTCAAGTCTCCGATAAGGCCGGAAACGTGAGTGTGCTCAGAACAAGTAACCGTGTTTCCTACACACACGGACCATATCTGGTTCAACTCTGCTTATGAAACTGATACAAACCACAGGTCCTCTAACATCCAATGCTTTTCAGTTAAGAGCGAGGAACGTGTGAGCTTCGTGAATGATGTAGCTTCCTTTGAGCTGAAAAGTGAGTGCGTTTACCTGAAACGATGTCTTGCTTGTAGGAAGACACAGAGCCTGGCAATTAACTCCGATTCTGAAGGGAAACACACAGCACAGTTCTCTTCCATGAAACACACTCTGCTTTAGAGCAAGAAGCACTCTCTTGCTTCCTTAAGTCTCTAATAAGGCAGGAAACGTGAGTGTGCTTAGAACACATGAACCGTGTTTCCTACACACACGGACCATATCTAGTTCAACTCTGCTTCTGAAACTGATACAAACCACAGGTCCTCTAACATCCAATGCTTTTCAGTTAAGAGCGAGAAACATGTGAGCATCGTGAATGATGTAGCTTCCTTTGAGCTGAAAAGTGAGTGCGTTTACCTGAAACGAAGTCTTGCTTGTAGGAAGACACAGAGCCTGGCAATTAACTCCTATTCTGAAGGGAAACACACAGCACAGTTCTCATCCATGAAACATACTCTTCTTTAGAGCAAGAAGCCCTCTCTTGCTTTCTCAAGTCTCCGATAAGGCCGGAAACGTGGGTGTGCTCAGAAAAAAAAACCGTGTTTCCTACACACACGGACCATATTTAGTTCAACTCCGCTTATGAAACTGATACAAACCACAGGTCCTCTAACATCCAATGCTTTTCAGTTAAGAGCGAGGAACGTGTGAGCTTCGTGAATGATGTAGCTTCCTTTGAGCTGAAAAGTGAGTGCGTTTACCTGAAACGAAGTCTTGCTTGTAGGAAGACACAGAGCCTGGCAATTAACTCCGATTCTGAAGGGAAACACACAGCACAGTTCTCATCCATGAAACACACTCTGCTTTAGAGCAAGAAGCACTCCCTTGCTTTCTCAAGTCTGTAATAAAGCAGGAAACGTGAGTGTGCTTAGAAGAAAAGAACCGTGTTTCCTACACACACGGACCATATCTAGTTCAACTCTGCTTCTGAAACTGATACACCACAGGTCCTCTAACATCCAATGCTTTTCAGTTAAGAGCGAGAAACGTGTGAGCTTCGTTAAAGATGTAGCTTCCTTTGAGCTGAAAAGTGAGTGCGTTTACCTGAAACGAAGTCTTGCTTGTAGGAAGACACAGAGCCTGGCAATTAACTCCGATTCTGAAGGGAAACACACAGCACAGTTCTCATCCATGAAACACACTCTTCCTTAGAGCAAGAAGCACTCTCTGGCTTTCTCAAGTCTCTAATAAGGCGGGAAACGTGAGTGTGCTTAGAACAAAAGAACCGTGTTTCCTACACACAGGGACCATATCCAGTTTAACTCTGCTTCTGAAACTGATACAAACCACAGGTCCTCTAACATCCAATGCTATTCAGTTAATAGCGAGGAACGTGTGAGCTTCGTGAACGATGTAGCTTCGTTTGACCTGAAAAGTGAGTGCTGTTTACCTGAAACGAAGTCATGCTTGTAGGAAGACACAGATCCTGGCATTTGACTCCGTTTCTGAAGGGAAAGACACAGCACAGTTCTCATCCATGAAACACACTCTGCTTTAGAGCAAGAACCACTCTCTTGCTTCCTCAAGTCTCTAATAAGGCAGTAACGTGAGTGTGCTTAGAATAAAAGAACCGTGTTTCCTACACACACGGACCATATCTAGTTCAACTCTGCTTATGAAACTGATACAAACCACAGGTCCTCTAACATCCAATGCTATTCAGTTAAGAGCGAGAAACGTGTGAGCTTCGTTAAAGATGTAGCTTCCTTTGAGCTGAAAAGTGAGTGCGTTTACCTGAAACGAAGTCTTGCTTGTAGGAAGACACAGAGCCTGGCATTTAACTCTGTTTCTGAAGGGAAACACACAGCACAGTTCTCATCCATGAAACACACTCTGCTTTACAGCAAGAAGCCCTCTCTTGCTTCCTTAAGTCTCTAATAAGGCAGGAAACGTGAGTGTGCTTAGAACAAAAGAACCGTGTTTCCTACACACACGGACCATATCTAGTTCAACTCTGCTTCTGAAACTGATACAAACCACAGGTCCTCTAACATCCAATGCTTTTCAGTTAAGAGCGAGAAACGTGTGAGCATCGTGAATGATGTAGCTTCCTTTGAGCTGAAAAGTGAGTGCGTTTATCTGAAACGAAGTCTTGCTTGTAGGAAGACACAGAGCCTGGCAATTAACTCCGATTCTGAAGGGAAACACACAGCACAGTTCTCATCCATGAAACATACTCTTCTTTAGAGCAAGAAGCCCTCTCTTGCTTTCTCAAGTCTCCGATAAGGCCGGAAACGTGAGTGTGCTCAGAACAAATAACCGTGTTTCCTACACACACGGACCATATTTAGTTCAACTCCGCTTATGAAACTGATACAAACCACAGGTCCTCTAACATCCAATGCTTTTCAGTTAAGAGCGAGGAACGTGTGAGCTTCGTGAATGATGTAGCTTCCTTTGAGCTGAAAAGTGAGTGCGTTTACCTGAAACGAAGTCTTGCTTGTAGGAAGACACAGAGCCTGGCAATTAACTCCCATTCTGAAGGGAAACACACAGCACAGTTCTCATCCATGAAACACACTCTGCTTTAGAGCAAGAAGCACTCTCTTGCTTCCTTAAGTCTCTAATAAGGCAGGAAACGTGAGTGTGCTTAGAACAAAAGAACCGTGTTTCCTACACACACGGACCATATCTAGTTCAACTCTGCTTCTGAAACTGATACACCACAGGTCCTCTAACATACAATGCTTTTCAGTTAAGAGCAAGAAACGTGTGAGCTTCGTTAAAGATGTAGCTTCTTTTGAGCTGAAAAGTGAGTGCGTTTACCTGAAACGAATTCTTGCTTGTAGGAAGACACAGAGCCTGGCAATTAACTCCGATTCTGAAGGTAAACACACAGCACAGTTCTCATACATGAAACACACTCTTCCTTAGAGCAAGAAGCACTCTCTGGCTTTCTCAAGTCTCTAATAAGGCGGGAAACGTGAGTGTGCTCAGAACAAAAGAACCGTGTTTCCTACACACAGGGACCATATCCAGTTTAACTCTGCTTCTGAAACTGATACAAACCACAGGTCCTCTAACATCCAATGCTATTCAGTTAATAGCGAGGAACGTGTGAGCTTCGTGAACGATGTAGCTTCGTTTGACCTGAAAAGTGAGTGTTGTTTACCTGAAACGAAGTCATGCTTGTAGGAAGACACAGATCCTGGCATTTGACTCCGTTTCTGAAGGGAAAGACACAGCACAGTTCTCATCCATGAAACACACTCTGCTTTAGAGCAAGAACCACTCTCTTGCTTCCTCAAGTCTCTAATAAGGCAGGAAACGTGAGTGTGCTTAGAATAAAAGAACCGTGTTTCCTACACACACGGACCATATCTAGTTCAACTCTGCTTATGAAACTGATACAAACCACAGGTCCTCTAACATCCAATGCTATTCAGTTAAGAGCGAGAAACGTGTGAGCTTCGTTAAAGATGTAGCTTCCTTTGAGCTGAAAAGTGAGTGCGTTTACCTGAAACGAAGTCTTGCTTGTAGGAAGACACAGAGCCTGGCATTTAACTCTGTTTCTGAAGGGAAACACACAGCACAGTTCTCATCCATGAAACATACTCTTCTTTAGAGCAAGAAGCACTCTCTTGCTTTCTCAAGTCTCCGATAAGGCCGGAAACGTGAGTGTGCTCAGAACAAATAACCGTGTTGCCTACACACACGGACCATATCTGGTTCAACTCTGCTTATGAAACTGATACAAACCACAGGTCCTCTAACATCCAATGCTTTTCAGTTAAGAGCGAGGAACGTGTGAGCTTCGTGAATGATGTAGCTTCCTTTGAGCTGAAAAGTGAGTGCGTTTACCTGAAACGATGTCTTGCTTGTAGGAAGACACAGAGCCTGGCAATTAACTCCGATTCTGAAGGGAAACACACAGCACAGTTCTCATCCATGAAACACACTCTGCTTTAGAGCAAGAAGCACTCCCTTGCTTTCTCAAGTCTGTAATAAAGCAGGAAACGTGAGTGTGCTTAGAAGAAAAGAACCGTGTTTCCTACACACACGGACCATATCTAGTTCAACTCTGCTTCTGAAACTGATACACCACAGGTCCTCTAACATCCAATGCTTTTCAGTTAAGAGCGAGAAACGTGTGAGCTTCGTTAAAGATGTAGCTTCCTTTGAGCTGAAAAGTGAGTGCGTTTACCTGAAACGAAGTCTTGCTTGTAGGAAGACACAGAGCCTGGCAATTAACTCCGATTCTGAAGGGAAACACACAGCACAGTTCTCATCCATGAAACACACTCTTCCTTAGAGCAAGAAGCACTCTCTGGCTTTCTCAAGTCTCTAATAAGGCGGGAAACGTGAGTGTGCTTAGAAGAAAAGAACCGTGTTTCCTACACACAGGGACCATATCCAGTTTAACTCTGCTTCTGAAACTGATACAAACCACAGGTCCTCTAACATCCAATGCTATTCAGTTAATAGCGAGGAACGTGTGAGCTTCGTGAACGATGTAGCTTCGTTTGACCTGAAAAGTGAGTGCTGTTTACCTGAAACGAAGTCATGCTTGTAGGAAGACACAGATCCTGGCATTTGACTCCGTTTCTGAAGGGAAAGACACAGCACAGTTCTCATCCATGAAACACACTCTGCTTTAGAGCAAGAACCACTCTCTTGCTTCCTCAAGTCTCTAATAAGGCAGTAACGTGAGTGTGCTTAGAATAAAAGAACCGTGTTTCCTACACACACGGACCATATCTAGTTCAACTCTGCTTATGAAACTGATACAAACCACAGGTCCTCTAACATCCAATGCTATTCAGTTAAGAGCGAGAAACGTGTGAGCTTCGTTAAAGATGTAGCTTCCTTTGAGCTGAAAAGTGAGTGCGTTTACCTGAAACGAAGTCTTGCTTGTAGGAAGACACAGAGCCTGGCATTTAACTCTGTTTCTGAAGGGAAACACACAGCACAGTTCTCATCCATGAAACACACTCTGCTTTACAGCAAGAAGCCCTCTCTTGCTTCCTTAAGTCTCTAATAAGGCAGGAAACGTGAGTGTGCTTAGAACAAAAGAACCGTGTTTCCTACACACACGGACCATATCTAGTTCAACTCTGCTTCTGAAACTGATACAAACCACAGGTCCTCTAACATCCAATGCTTTTCAGTTAAGAGCGAGAAACGTGTGAGCATCGTGAATGATGTAGCTTCCTTTGAGCTGAAAAGTGAGTGCGTTTATCTGAAACGAAGTCTTGCTTGTAGGAAGACACAGAGCCTGGCAATTAACTCCGATTCTGAAGGGAAACACACAGCACAGTTCTCATCCATGAAACATACTCTTCTTTAGAGCAAGAAGCCCTCTCTTGCTTTCTCAAGTCTCCGATAAGGCCGGAAACGTGAGTGTGCTCAGAACAAATAACCGTGTTTCCTACACACACGGACCATATTTAGTTCAACTCCGCTTATGAAACTGATACAAACCACAGGTCCTCTAACATCCAATGCTTTTCAGTTAAGAGCGAGGAACGTGTGAGCTTCGTGAATGATGTAGCTTCCTTTGAGCTGAAAAGTGAGTGCGTTTACCTGAAACGAAGTCTTGCTTGTAGGAAGACACAGAGCCTGGCAATTAACTCCCATTCTGAAGGGAAACACACAGCACAGTTCTCATCCATGAAACACACTCTGCTTTAGAGCAAGAAGCACTCTCTTGCTTCCTTAAGTCTCTAATAAGGCAGGAAACGTGAGTGTGCTTAGAACAAAAGAACCGTGTTTCCTACACACACGGACCATATCTAGTTCAACTCTGCTTCTGAAACTGATACACCACAGGTCCTCTAACATACAATGCTTTTCAGTTAAGAGCAAGAAACGTGTGAGCTTCGTTAAAGATGTAGCTTCTTTTGAGCTGAAAAGTGAGTGCGTTTACCTGAAACGAATTCTTGCTTGTAGGAAGACACAGAGCCTGGCAATTAACTCCGATTCTGAAGGTAAACACACAGCACAGTTCTCATACATGAAACACACTCTTCCTTAGAGCAAGAAGCACTCTCTGGCTTTCTCAAGTCTCTAATAAGGCGGGAAACGTGAGTGTGCTCAGAACAAAAGAACCGTGTTTCCTACACACAGGGACCATATCCAGTTTAACTCTGCTTCTGAAACTGATACAAACCACAGGTCCTCTAACATCCAATGCTATTCAGTTAATAGCGAGGAACGTGTGAGCTTCGTGAACGATGTAGCTTCGTTTGACCTGAAAAGTGAGTGTTGTTTACCTGAAACGAAGTCATGCTTGTAGGAAGACACAGATCCTGGCATTTGACTCCGTTTCTGAAGGGAAAGACACAGCACAGTTCTCATCCATGAAACACACTCTGCTTTAGAGCAAGAACCACTCTCTTGCTTCCTCAAGTCTCTAATAAGGCAGGAAACGTGAGTGTGCTTAGAATAAAAGAACCGTGTTTCCTACACACACGGACCATATCTAGTTCAACTCTGCTTATGAAACTGATACAAACCACAGGTCCTCTAACATCCAATGCTATTCAGTTAAGAGCGAGAAACGTGTGAGCTTCGTTAAAGATGTAGCTTCCTTTGAGCTGAAAAGTGAGTGCGTTTACCTGAAACGAAGTCTTGCTTGTAGGAAGACACAGAGCCTGGCATTTAACTCTGTTTCTGAAGGGAAACACACAGCACAGTTCTCATCCATGAAACATACTCTTCTTTAGAGCAAGAAGCACTCTCTTGCTTTCTCAAGTCTCCGATAAGGCCGGAAACGTGAGTGTGCTCAGAACAAATAACCGTGTTGCCTACACACACGGACCATATCTGGTTCAACTCTGCTTATGAAACTGATACAAACCACAGGTCCTCTAACATCCAATGCTTTTCAGTTAAGAGCGAGGAACGTGTGAGCTTCGTGAATGATGTAGCTTCCTTTGAGCTGAAAAGTGAGTGCGTTTACCTGAAACGATGTCTTGCTTGTAGGAAGACACAGAGCCTGGCAATTAACTCCGATTCTGAAGGGAAACACACAGCACAGTTCTCATCCATGAAACACACTCTGCTTTAGAGCAAGAAGCACTCCCTTGCTTTCTCAAGTCTGTAATAAAGCAGGAAACGTGAGTGTGCTTAGAAGAAAAGAACCGTGTTTCCTACACACACGGACCATATCTAGTTCAACTCTGCTTCTGAAACTGATACACCACAGGTCCTCTAACATCCAATGCTTTTCAGTTAAGAGCGAGAAACGTGTGAGCTTCGTTAAAGATGTAGCTTCCTTTGAGCTGAAAAGTGAGTGCGTTTACCTGAAACGAAGTCTTGCTTGTAGGAAGACACAGAGCCTGGCAATTAACTCCGATTCTGAAGGGAAACACACAGCACAGTTCTCATCCATGAAACACACTCTTCCTTAGAGCAAGAAGCACTCTCTGGCTTTCTCAAGTCTCTAATAAGGCGGGAAACGTGAGTGTGCTTAGAAGAAAAGAACCGTGTTTCCTACACACAGGGACCATATCCAGTTTAACTCTGCTTCTGAAACTGATACAAACCACAGGTCCTCTAACATCCAATGCTATTCAGTTAATAGCGAGGAACGTGTGAGCTTCGTGAACGATGTAGCTTCGTTTGACCTGAAAAGTGAGTGCTGTTTACCTGAAACGAAGTCATGCTTGTAGGAAGACACAGATCCTGGCATTTGACTCCGTTTCTGAAGGGAAAGACACAGCACAGTTCTCATCCATGAAACACACTCTGCTTTAGAGCAAGAACCACTCTCTTGCTTCCTCAAGTCTCTAATAAGGCAGGAAACGTGAGTGTGCTTAGAATAAAAGAACCGTGTTTCCTACACACACGGACCATATCTAGTTCAACTCTGCTTATGAAACTGATACAAACCACAGGTCCTCTAACATCCAATGCTATTCAGTTAAGAGCGAGAAACGTGTGAGCTTCGTTAAAGATGTAGCTTCCTTTGAGCTGAAAAGTGAGTGCGTTTACCTGAAACGAAGTCTTGCTTGTAGGAAGACACAGAGCCTGGCATTTAACTCTGTTTCTGAAGGGAAACACACAGCACAGTTCTCATCCATGAAACACACTCTGCTTTACAGCAAGAAGCACTCTCTTGCTTCCTTAAGTCTCTAATAAGGCAGGAAACGTGAGTGTGCTTAGAACAAAAGAACCGTGTTTCCTACACACACGGACCATATCTAGTTCAACTCTGCTTCTGAAACTGATACAAACCACAGGTCCTCTAACATCCAATGCTTTTCAGTTAAGAGCGAGAAACGTGTGAGCATCGTGAATGATGTAGCTTCCTTTGAGCTGAAAAGTGAGTGCGTTTACCTGAAACGAAGTCTTGCTTGTAGGAAGACACAGAGCCTGGCAATTAACTCCGATTCTGAAGGGAAACACACAGCACAGTTCTCATCCATGAAACATACTCTTCTTTAGAGCAAGAAGCCCTCTCTTGCTTTCTCAAGTCTCCGATAAGGCCGGAAACGTGAGTGTGCTCAGAACAAATAACCGTGTTTCCTACACACACGGACCATATTTAGTTCAACTCCGCTTATGAAACTGATACAAACCACAGGTCCTCTAACATCCAATGCTTTTCAGTTAAGAGCGAGGAACGTGTGAGCTTCGTGAATGATGTAGCTTCCTTTGAGCTGAAAAGTGAGTGCGTTTACCTGAAACGAAGTCTTGCTTGTAGGAAGACACAGAGCCTGGCAATTAACTCCCATTCTGAAGGGAAACACACAGCACAGTTCTCATCCATGAAACACACTCTGCTTTAGAGCAAGAAGCACTCTCTTGCTTCCTTAAGTCTCTAATAAGGCAGGAAACGTGAGTGTGCTTAGAACAAAAGAACCGTGTTTCCTACACACACGGACCATATCTAGTTCAACTCTGCTTCTGAAACTGATACACCACAGGTCCTCTAACATCCAATGCTTTTCAGTTAAGAGCAAGAAACGTGTGAGCTTCGTTAAAGATGTAGCTTCTTTTGAGCTGAAAAGTGAGTGCGTTTACCTGAAACGAATTCTTGCTTGTAGGAAGACACAGAGCCTGGCAATTAACTCCGATTCTGAAGGTAAACACACAGCACAGTTCTCATACATGAAACACACTCTTCCTTAGAGCAAGAAGCACTCTCTGGCTTTCTCAAGTCTCTAATAAGGCGGGAAACGTGAGTGTGCTCAGAACAAAAGAACCGTGTTTCCTACACACAGGGACCATATCCAGTTTAACTCTGCTTCTGAAACTGATACAAACCACAGGTCCTCTAACATCCAATGCTATTCAGTTAATAGCGAGGAACGTGTGAGCTTCGTGAACGATGTAGCTTCGTTTGACCTGAAACGTGAGTGCTGTTTACATGAAACGAAGTCATGCTTGTAGGAAGACACAGATCCTGGCATTTGACTCCGTTTCTGAAGGGAAAGACACAGCACAGTTCTCATCCATGAAACACACTCTGCTTTAGAGCAAGAACCACTCTCTTGCTTCCTCAAGTCTCTAATAAGGCAGGAAACGTGAGTGTGCTTAGAATAAAAGAACCGTGTTTCCTACACACACGGACCATATGTAGTTCAACTCTGCTTATGAAACTGATACAAACCACAGGTCCTCTAACATCCAATGCTATTCAGTTAAGAGCGAGAAACGTGTGAGCTTCGTTAAAGATGTAGCTTCCTTTGAGCTGAAAAGTGAGTGCGTTTACCTGAAACGAAGTCTTGCTTGTAGGAAGACACAGAGCCTGGCATTTAACTCTGTTTCTGAAGGGAAACACACAGCACAGTTCTCATCCATGAAACATACTCTTCTTTAGAGCAAGAAGCACTCTCTTGCTTTCTCAAGTCTCCGATAAGGCCGGAAACGTGAGTGTGCTCAGAACAAATAACCGTGTTGCCTACACACACGGACCATATCTGGTTCAACTCTGCTTATGAAACTGATACAAACCACAGGTCCTCTAACATCCAATGCTTTTCAGTTAGGAGCGAGGAACGTGTGAGCTTCGTGAATGATGTAGCTTCCTTTGAGCTGAAAAGTGAGTGCGTTTACCTGAAACGATGTCTTGCTTGTAGGAAGACACAGAGCCTGGCAATTAACTCCTATTCTGAAGGGAAACACACAGCACAGTTCTCATCCATGAAACATACTCTTCTTTAGAGCAAGAAGCCCTCTCTTGCTTTCTCAAGTCTCCGATAAGGCCGGAAACGTGAGTGTGCTCAGAAAAAATAACCGTGTTTCCTACACACACGGACCATATTTAGTTCAACTCCGCTTATGAAACTGATACAAACCACAGGTCCTCTAACATCCAATGCTTTTCAGTTAAGAGCGAGGAACGTGTGAGCATCGTGAATGATGTAGCTTCCTTTGAGCTGAAAAGTGAGTGCGTTTACCTGAAACGAAGTCTTGCTTGTAGGAAGACACAGATCCTGGCATTTGACTCCGTTTCTGAAGGGAAAGACACAGCACAGTTCTCATCCATGAAACACACTCTGCTTTAGAGCAAGAACCACTCTCTTGCTTCCTCAAGTCTCTAATAAGGCAGGAAACGTGAGTGTGCTTAGAATAAAAGAACCGTGTTTCCTACACACACGGACCATATCTAGTTCAACTCTGCTTATGAAACTGATACAAACCACAGGTCCTCTAACATCCAATGCTATTCAGTTAAGAGCTAGAAACGTGTGAGCTTCGTTAAAGATGTAGCTTCCTTTGAGCTGAAAAGTGAGTGCGTTTACCTGAAACGAAGTCTTGCTTGTAGGAAGACACAGAGCCTGGCAATTAACTCCGATTCTGAAGGGAAACACACAGCACAGTTCTCATCCATGAAACATACTCTTCTTTAGAGCAAGAAGCCCTCTCTTGCTTTCTCAAGTCTCCGATAAGGCCGGAAACGTGAGTGTGCTCAGAACAAATAACCGTGTTTCCTACACACACGGACCATATTTAGTTCAACTCCGCTTATGAAACTGATACAAACCACAGGTCCTCTAACATCCAATGCTTTTCAGTTAAGAGCGAGGAACGTGTGAGCTTCGTGAATGATGTAGCTTCCTTTGAGCTGAAATGTGAGTGCGTTTACCTGAAACGAAGTCTTGCTTGTAGGAAGACACAGAGCCTGGCAATTAACTCCGATTCTGAAGGGAAACACACAGCACAATTCTCATCCATGAAACACACTCTGCTTTAGAGCAAGAAGCACTCTCTTGCTTCCTTAAGTCTCTAATAAGGCAGGAAACGTGAGTGTGCTTAGAACAAAAGAACCGTGTTTCCTACACACACGGACCATATCTAGTTCAACTCTGCTTCTGAAACTGATACACCACAGGTCCTCTAACATCCAATGCTTTTCAGTTAAGAGCAAGAAACGTGTGAGCTTCGTTAAAGATGTAGCTTCTTTTGAGCTGAAAAGTGAGGGCGTTTACCTGAAACGAAGTCTTGCTTGTAGGAAGACACAGAGCCTGGCAATTAACTCCGATTCTGAAGGGAAACACACAGCACAGTTCTCATCCATGAAACACACTCTTCTTTAGAGCAAGAAGCACTCTCTGGCTTTCTCAAGTCTCTAATAAGGCGGGAAACGTGAGTGTGCTCAGAACAAAAGAACCGTGTTTCCTACACACAGGGACCATATCCAGTTTAACTCTGCTTCTGAAACTGATACAAACCACAGGTCCTCTAACATCCAATGCTTTTCAGTTAAGAGCGAGAAACGTGTGAGCATCGTGAATGATGTAGCTTCCTTTGAGCTGAAAAGTGAGTGCGTTTACCTGAAACGAAGTCTTGCTTGTAGGAAGACACAGATCCTGGCATTTGACTCCGATTCTGAAGGGAAAGACACAGCACAGTTCTCATCCATGAAACACACTCTGCTTTAGAGCAAGAACCACTCTCTTGCTTCCTCAAGTCTCTAATAAGGCAGGAAACGTGAGTGTGCTTAGAATAAAAGAACCGTGTTTCCTACACACACGGACCATATCTAGTTCAACTCTGCTTATGAAACTGATACAAACCACAGGTCCTCTAACATCCAATGCTATTCAGTTAAGAACGAGAAACGTGTGAGCTTCGTTAAAGATGTAGCTTCCTTTGAGCTGAAAAGTGAGTGCGTTTACCTGAAACGAAGTCTTGCTTGTAGGAAGACACAGAGCCTGGCAATTAACTCCGTTTCTGAAGGGAAACACACAGCACAGTTCTCATCCATGAAACACACTCTGCTTTAGAGCAAGAAGCACTCCCTTGCTTTGTCAAGTCTGTAATAAAGCAGGTTACGTGAGTGTGCTTAGAAGAAAAGAACCGTGTTTCCTACACACACGGACGATATCTAGTTCAACTCTGCTTCTGAAACTGATACACCACAGGTCCTCTAACATCCAATGCTTTTCAGTTAAGAGCAAGAAACGTGTGAGCTTCGTTAAAGATGTAGCTTCTTTTGAGCTGAAAAGTGAGGGCGTTTACCTGAAACGAAGTCTTGCTTGTAGGAAGACACAGAGCCTGGCAATTAACTCCGATTCTGAAGGGAAACACACAGCACAGTTCTCATCCATGAAACACACTCTTCTTTAGAGCAAGAAGCACTCTCTGGCTTTCTCAAGTCTCTAATAAGGCGGGAAACGTGAGTGTGCTCAGAACAAAAGAACCGTGTTTCCTACACACAGGGACCATATCCAGTTTAACTCTGCTTCTGAAACTGATACAAACCACAGGTCCTCTAACATCCAATGCTATTCAGTTAATAGCGAGGAACGTGTGAGCTTCGTGAACAATGTAGCTTCGTTTGACCTGAAAAGTGAGTGCTGTTTACCTGAAACGAAGTCATGCTTGTAGGAAAACACAGATCCTTGCATTTGACTCCTTTTCTGAAGGGAAAGACACAGCACAGTTCTCATCCATGAAACACAGTCTGCTTTAGAGCAAGAACCACTCTCTTGCTTCCTCAAGTCTCTAATAAGGCAGGAAACATGAGTGTGCTTAGAATAAAAGAACGGTGTTTCCTACACACACGGACCATATCTAGTTCAACTCTGCTTCTGAAACTGATACAAACCACAGGTCCTCTAACATCCAATGCTATTCAGTTAAGAGCGAGAAACGTGTGAGCTTCGTTAAAGATGTAGCTTCCTTTGAGCTGAAAAGTGAGTGCGTTTACCTGAAACGAAGTCTTGCTTGTAGGAAGACACAGAGCCTGGCATTTAACTCTGTTTCTGAAGGGAAACACACAGCACAGTTCTCATCCATGAAACATACTCTTCTTTAGAGCAAGAAGCAATCTCTTGCTTTCTCAAGTCTCCGATAAGGCCGGAAACGTGAGTGTGCTCAGAACAAATAACCGTGTTTCCTACACACACGGACCATATCTAGTTCAACTCTGCTTATGAAACTGATACAAACCACAGGTCCTCTAACATCCAATGCTTTTCAGTTAAGAGCGAGGAACGTGTGAGCTTCGTGAATGATGTAGCTTCCTTTGAGCTGAAAAGTGAGTGCGTTTACCTGAAACAAAGTCTTGCTTGTAGGAAGACACAGAGCCTGGCAATTAACTCCGATTCTGAAGGGAAACACACAGCACAGTTCTCATCCATGAAACACACTCTGCTTTAGAGCAAGAAGCACTCTCTTGCTTCCTTAAGTCTCTAATAAGGCAGGAAACGTGAGTGTGCTTAGAACAAAAGAACCGTGTTTCCTACACACACGGACCATATCTAGTTCAACTCTGCTTCTGACACTGATACAAACCACAGGTCCTCTAACATCCAATGCTTTTCAGTTAAGAGCGAGAAACGTGTGAGCTTCGTTAAAGATGTAGCTTCCTTTGAGCTGAAAAGTGAGTGCGTTTACCTGAAACGAAGTCTTGCTTGTAGGAAGACACAGAGCCTGGCAATTAACTCCGTTTCTGAAGGGAAACACACAGCACAGTTCTCATCCATGAAACACACTCTGCTTTAGAGCAAGAACCACTCTCTTGTTCCTCAAGTCTCTAATAAGGCAGGAAACGTGAGTGTGCTTAGAACAAAAGAACCGTGTTTCCTACACACACGGACCATATCTAGTTCAACTCTGCTTCTGAAACTGATACAAACCACAGGTCCTCTAACATCCAATGCTATTCAGTTAAGAGCGAGAAACGTGTGAGCTTCGTGAACGATGTAGCTTCCTTTGAGCTGAAAAGTGAGTGTGTTTACCTAAAACGAAGTCTTGCTTGTAGGAAGACACAGAGCCTGGCATTTAACTCCGTTTCTGAAGGGAAACACACAGCACAGTTCTCATCCATGAAACACACTCTTCTTTAGAGCAAGAAGCACTCTCTTGCTTTCTCAAGTCTCCGATAAGGCCGGAAACGTGAGTGTGCTGAGAACAAATAACCGTGTTTCCTACACACACGGACCATATCTAGTTCAACTCTGCTTCTGAAACTGATACAAACCACAGGTCCTCTAACATCCAATGCTTTTCAGTTAAGAGCGAGAAACGTGTGAGCTTCGTGAATGATGTAGCTTCCTTTGAGCTGAAAAGTGAGTGCGTTTACCTGAAATGAAGTCTTGCTTGTAGGAAGACACAGAGCCTGGCAATTAACTCCGATTCTGAAGGGAAACACACAGCACAGTTCTCATCCATGAAACACACTCTGCTTTAGAGCAAGAAGCACTCCCTTGCTTTGTCAAGTCTGTAATAAAGCAGGTTACGTGAGTGTGCTTAGAAGAAAAGAACCGTGTTTCCTACACACACGGACGATATCTAGTTCAACTCTGCTTCTGAAACTGATACACCACAGGTCCTCTAACATCCAATGCTTTTCAGTTAAGAGCAAGAAACGTGTGAGCTTCGTTAAAGATGTAGCTTCTTTTGAGCTGAAAAGTGAGGGCGTTTACCTGAAACGAAGTCTTGCTTGTAGGAAGACACAGAGCCTGGCAATTAACTCCGATTCTGAAGGGAAACACACAGCACAGTTCTCATCCATGAAACACACTCTTCTTTAGAGCAAGAAGCACTCTCTGGCTTTCTCAAGTCTCTAATAAGGTGGGAAACGTGAGTGTGCTCAGAACAAAAGAACCGTGTTTCCTACACACAGGGACCATATCCAGTTTAACTCTGCTTCTGAAACTGATACAAACCACAGGTCCTCTAACATCCAATGCTATTCAGTTAATAGCGAGGAACGTGTGAGCTTCGTGAACAATGTAGCTTCGTTTGACCTGAAAAGTGAGTGCTGTTTACCTGAAACGAAGTCATGCTTGTAGGAAAACACAGATCCTGGCATTTGACTCCTTTTCTGAAGGGAAAGACACAGCACAGTTCTCATCCATGAAACACAGTCTGCTTTAGAGCAAGAACCACTCTCTTGCTTCCTCAAGTCTCTAATAAGGCAGGAAACATGAGTGTGCTTAGAATAAAAGAACGGTGTTTCCTACACACACGGACCATATCTAGTTCAACTCTGCTTCTGAAACTGATACAAACCACAGGTCCTCTAACATCCAATGCTATTCAGTTAAGAGCGAGAAACGTGTGAGCTTCGTTAAAGATGTAGCTTCCTTTGAGCTGAAAAGTGAGTGCGTTTACCTGAAACGAAGTCTTGCTTGTAGGAAGACACAGAGCCTGGCATTTAACTCTGTTTCTGAAGGGAAACACACAGCACAGTTCTCATCCATGAAACATACTCTTCTTTAGAGCAAGAAGCAATCTCTTGCTTTCTCAAGTCTCCGATAAGGCCGGAAACGTGAGTGTGCTCAGAACAAATACCCGTGTTTCCTTCACACACGGACCATATCTAGTTCAACTCTGCTTATGAAACTGATACAAACCACAGGTCGTCTAACATCCAATGCTTTTCAGTTAAGAGCGAGGAACGTGTGAGCTTCGTGAATGATGTAGCTTCCTTTGAGCTGAAAAGTGAGTGCGTTTACCTGAAACGAAGTCTTGCTTGTAGGAAGACACAGAGCCTGGCAATTAACTCCGATACTGAAGGGAAACACACAGCACAGTTCTCATCCATGAAACACACTCTGCTTTAGAGCAAGAAGCACTCTCTTGCTTCCTTAAGTCTCTAATAAGGCAGGAAAGGTGAGTGTGCTTAGAACAAAAGAACCGTGTTTCCTACACACACGGACCATATCTAGTTCAACTCTGCTTCTGACACTGATACAAACCACAGGTCCTCTAACATCCAATGCTTTTCAGTTAAGAGCGAGAAACGTGTGAGCATCGTGAAAGATGTAGCTTCCTTTGAGCTGAAAAGTGAGTGTGTTTACCTGCAACGAAGTCTTGCTTGTAGGAAGACACAGATCCTGGCATTTGACTCCATTTCTGAAGGGAAAGACACAGCACAGTTCTCATCCATGAAACACACTCTGCTTTAGAGCAAGAACCACTCTCTTGCTTCCTCAAGTCTCTAATAAGGCAGGAAACGTGAGTGTGCTTAGAACAAAAGAACCGTGTTTCCTACACACACGGACCATATCTAGTTCAACTCTGCTTATGAAACTGATACAAACCACAGGTCCTCTAACATCCAATGCTATTCAGTTAAGAACGAGAAACGTGTGAGCTTCGTTAAAGATGTAGCTTCCTTTGAGCTGAAAAGTGAGTGCGTTTACCTGAAACGAAGTCTTGCTTGTAGGAAGACACAGAGCCTGGCAATTAACTCCGATTCTGAAGGGAAACACACAGCACAGTTCTCATCCATGAAACACACTCTGCTTTAGAGCAAGAACCACTCTCTTGTTCCTCAAGTCTCTAATAAGGCAGGAAACGTGAGTGTGCTTAGAACAAAAGAACCGTGTTTCCTACACACACGGACCATATCTAGTTCAACTCTGCTTCTGAAACTGATACAAACCACAGGTCCTCTAACATCCAATGCTATTCAGTTAAGAGCGAGAAACGTGTGAGCTTCGTGAACGATGTAGCTTCCTTTGAGCTGAAAAGTGAGTGTGTTTACCTAAAACGAAGTCTTGCTTGTAGGAAGAGACAGAGCCTGGCATTTAACTCCGTTTCTGAAGGGAAACACACAGCACAGTTCTCATCCATGAAACACACTCTTCTTTAGAGCAAGAAGCACTCTCTTGCTTTCTCAAGTCTCTGATAAGGCCGGAAACGTTAGTGTGCTGAGAACAAATAACCGTGTTTCCTACACACACGGACCATATCTAGTTCAACTCTGCTTCTGAAACTGATACAAACCACAGGTCCTCTAACATCCAATGCTTTTCAGTTAAGAGCGAGAAACGTGTGAGCTTCGTGAATGATGTAGCTTCCTTTGAGCTGAAAAGTGAGTGCGTTTACCTGAAATGAAGTCTTGCTTGTAGGAAGACACAGAGCCTGGCAATTAACTCCGATTCTGAAGGGAAACACACAGCACAGTTCTCATCCATGAAACACACTCTGCTTTAGAGCAAGAAGCACTCCCTTGCTTTGTCAAGTCTGTAATAAAGCAGGTTACGTGAGTGTGCTTAGAAGAAAAGAACCGTGTTTCCTACACACACGGACGATATCTAGTTCAACTCTGCTTCTGAAACTGATACACCACAGGTCCTCTAACATCCAATGCTTTTCAGTTAAGAGCAAGAAACGTGTGAGCTTCGTTAAAGATGTAGCTTCTTTTGAGCTGAAAAGTGAGGGCGTTTACCTGAAACGAAGTATTGCTTGTAGGAAGACACAGAGCCTGGCAATTAACTCCGATTCTGAAGGGAAACACACAGCACAGTTCTCATCCATGAAACACACTCTTCTTTAGAGCAAGAAGCACTCTCTGGCTTTCTCAAGTCTCTAATAAGGTGGGAAACGTGAGTGTGCTCAGAACAAAAGAACCGTGTTTCCTACACACAGGGACCATATCCAGTTTAACTCTGCTTCTGAAACTGATACAAACCACAGGTCCTCTAACATCCAATGCTATTCAGTTAATAGCGAGGAACGTGTGAGCTTCGTGAACAATGTAGCTTCGTTTGACCTGAAAAGTGAGTGCTGTTTACCTGAAACGAAGTCATGCTTGTAGGAAAACACAGATCCTGGCATTTGACTCCTTTTCTGAAGGGAAAGACACAGCACAGTTCTCATCCATGAAACATACTCTTCTTTAGAGCAAGAAGCAATCTCTTGCTTTCTCAAGTCTCCGATAAGGCCGGAAACGTGAGTGTGCTCAGAACAAATACCCGTGTTTCCTTCACACACGGACCATATCTAGTTCAACTCTGCTTATGAAACTGATACAAACCACAGGTCGTCTAACATCCAATGCTTTTCAGTTAAGAGCGAGGAACGTGTGAGCTTCGTGAATGATGTAGCTTCCTTTGAGCTGAAAAGTGAGTGCGTTTACCTGAAACGAAGTCTTGCTTGTAGGAAGACACAGAGCCTGGCAATTAACTCCGATTCTGAAGGGAAACACACAGCACAGTTCTCATCCATGAAACACACTCTGCTTTAGAGCAAGAAGCACTCTCTTGCTTCCTTAAGTCTCTAATAAGGCAGGAAAGGTGAGTGTGCTTAGAACAAAAGAACCGTGTTTCCTACACACACGGACCATATCTAGTTCAACTCTGCTTCTGACACTGATACAAACCACAGGTCCTCTAACATCCAATGCTTTTCAGTTAAGAGCGAGAAACGTGTGAGCATCGTGAATGATGTAGCTTCCTTTGAGCTGAAAAGTGAGTGTGTTTACCTGCAACGAAGTCTTGCTTGTAGGAAGACACAGATCCTGGCATTTGACTCCATTTCTGAAGGGAAAGACACAGCACAGTTCTCATCCATGAAACACACTCTGCTTTAGAGCAAGAACCACTCTCTTGCTTCCTCAAGTCTCTAATAAGGCAGGAAACGTGAGTGTGCTTAGAACAAAAGAACCGTGTTTCCTACACACACGGACCATATCTAGTTCAACTCTGCTTATGAAACTGATACAAACCACAGGTCCTCTAACATCCAATGCTATTCAGTTAAGAACGAGAAACGTGTGAGCTTCGTTAAAGATGTAGCTTCCTTTGAGCTGAAAAGTGAGTGCGTTTACCTGAAACGAAGTCTTGCTTGTAGGAAGACACAGAGCCTGGCAATTAACTCCGATTCTGAAGGGAAACACACAGCACAGTTCTCATCCATGAAACACACTCTGCTTTAGAGCAAGAACCACTCTCTTGTTCCTCAAGTCTCTAATAAGGCAGGAAACGTGAGTGTGCTTAGAACAAAAGAACCGTGTTTCCTACACACACGGACCATATCTAGTTCAACTCTGCTTCTGAAACTGATACAAACCACAGGTCCTCTAACATCCAATGCTATTCAGTTAAGAGCGAGAAACGTGTGAGCTTCGTGAACGATGTAGCTTCCTTTGAGCTGAAAAGTGAGTGTGTTTACCTAAAACGAAGTCTTGCTTGTAGGAAGAGACAGAGCCTGGCATTTAACTCCGTTTCTGAAGGGAAACACACAGCACAGTTCTCATCCATGAAACACACTCTTCTTTAGAGCAAGAAGCACTCTCTTGCTTTCTCAAGTCTCTGATAAGGCCGGAAACGTTAGTGTGCTGAGAACAAATAACCGTGTTTCCTACACACACGGACCATATCTAGTTCAACTCTGCTTCTGAAACTGATACAAACCACAGGTCCTCTAACATCCAATGCTTTTCAGTTAAGAGCGAGAAACGTGTGAGCTTCGTGAATGATGTAGCTTCCTTTGAGCTGAAAAGTGAGTGCGTTTACCTGAAATGAAGTCTTGCTTGTAGGAAGACACAGAGCCTGGCAATTAACTCCGATTCTGAAGGGAAACACACAGCACAGTTCTCATCCATGAAACACACTCTGCTTTAGAGCAAGAAGCACTCCCTTGCTTTGTCAAGTCTGTAATAAAGCAGGTTACGTGAGTGTGCTTAGAAGAAAAGAACCGTGTTTCCTACACACACGGACCATATCTAGTTCAACTCTGCTTCTGAAACTGATACACCACAGGTCCTCTAACATCCAATGCTTTTCAGTTAAGAGCAAGAAACGTGTGAGCTTCGTTAAAGATGTAGCTTCTTTTGAGCTGAAAAGTGAGGGCGTTTACCTGAAACGAAGTCTTGCTTGTAGGAAGACACAGAGCCTGGCAATTAACTCCGATTCTGAAGGGAAACACACAGCACAGTTCTCATCCATGAAACACACTCTTCTTTAGAGCAAGAAGCACTCTCTTGTTCCTCAAGTCTCTAATAAGGCAGGAAACGTGAGTGTGCTTAGAACAAAAGAACCGTGTTTCCTACACACACGGACCATATCTAGTTCAACTCTGCTTCTGAAACTGATACAAACCACAGGTCCTCTAACATCCAATGCTATTCAGTTAAGAGCGAGAAACGTGTGAGCTTCGTTAAAGATGTAGCTTCCTTTGAGCTGAAAAGTGAGTGCGTTTACCTGAAACGAAGTCTTGCTTGTAGGAAGACACAGAGCCTGGCATTTAACTCTGTTTCTGAAGGGAAACACACAGCACAGTTCTCATCCATGAAACATACTCTTCTTTAGAGCAAGAAGCAATCTCTTGCTTTCTCAAGTCTCCGATAAGGCCGGAAACGTGAGTGTGCTCAGAACAAATACCCGTGTTTCCTTCACACACGGACCATATCTAGTTCAACTCTGCTTATGAAACTGATACAAACCACAGGTCGTCTAACATCCAATGCTTTTCAGTTAAGAGCGAGGAACGTGTGAGCTTCGTGAATGATGTAGCTTCCTTTGAGCTGAAAAGTGAGTGCGTTTACCTGAAACGAAGTCTTGCTTGTAGGAAGACACAGAGCCTGGCAATTAACTCCGATTCTGAAGGGAAACACACAGCACAGTTCTCATCCATGAAACACACTCTGCTTTAGAGCAAGAAGCACTCTCTTGCTTCCTTAAGTCTCTAATAAGGCAGGAAACGTGAGTGTGCTTAGAACAAAAGAACCGTGTTTCCTACACACACGGACCATATCTAGTTCAACTCTGCTTCTGACACTGATACAAACCACCGGTCCTCTAACATCCAATGCTTTTCAGTTAAGAGCGAGAAACGTGTGAGCATCGTGAATGATGTAGCTTCCTTTGAGCTGAAAAGTGAGTGCGTTTACCTGCAACGAAGTCTTGCTTGTAGGAAGACACAGATCCTGGCATTTGACTCCATTTCTGAAGGGAAAGACACAGCACAGTTCTCATCCATGAAACACACTCTGCTTTAGAGCAAGAACCACTCTCTTGCTTCCTCAAGTCTCTAATAAGGCAGGAAACGTGAGTGTGCTTAGAACAAAAGAACCGTGTTTCCTACACACACGGACCATATCTAGTTCAACTCTGCTTATGAAACTGATACAAACCACAGGTCCTCTAACATCCAATGCTATTCAGTTAAGAACGAGAAACGTGTGAGCTTCGTTAAAGATGTAGCTTCCTTTGAGCTGAAAAGTGAGTGCGTTTACCTGAAACGAAGTCTTGCTTGTAGGAAGACACAGAGCCTGGCAATTAACTCCGATTCTGAAGGGAAACACACAGCACAGTTCTCATCCATGAAACACACTCTGCTTTAGAGCAAGAACCACTCTCTTGTTCCTCAAGTCTCTAATAAGGCAGGAAACGTGAGTGTGCTTAGAACAAAAGAACCGTGTTTCCTACACACACGGACCATATCTAGTTCAACTCTGCTTCTGAAACTGATACAAACCACAGGTCCTCTAACATCCAATGCTATTCAGTTAAGAGCGAGAAACGTGTGAGCTTCGTGAACGATGTAGCTTCCTTTGAGCTGAAAAGTGAGTGTGTTTACCTAAAACGAAGTCTTGCTTGTAGGAAGACACAGAGCCTGGCATTTAACTCCGTTTCTGAAGGGAAACACACAGCACAGTTCTCATCCATGAAACACACTCTTCTTTAGAGCAAGAAGCACTCTCTTGCTTTCTCAAGTCTCTGATAAGGCCGGAAACGTTAGTGTGCTGAGAACAAATAACCGTGTTTCCTACACACACGGACCATATCTAGTTCAACTCTGCTTCTGAAACTGATACAAACCACAGGTCCTCTAACATCCAATGCTTTTCAGTTAAGAGCGAGAAACGTGTGAGCTTCGTGAATGATGTAGCTTCCTTTGAGCTGAAAAGTGAGTGCGTTTACCTGAAATGAAGTCTTGCTTGTAGGAAGACACAGAGCCTGGCAATTAACTCCGATTCTGAAGGGAAACACACAGCACAGTTCTCATCCATGAAACACACTCTGCTTTAGAGCAAGAAGCACTCCCTTGCTTTGTCAAGTCTGTAATAAAGCAGGTTACGTGAGTGTGCTTAGAAGAAAAGAACCGTGTTTCCTACACACACGGACCATATCTAGTTCAACTCTGCTTCTGAAACTGATACACCACAGGTCCTCTAACATCCAATGCTTTTCAGTTAAGAGCAAGAAACGTGTGAGCTTCGTTAAAGATGTAGCTTCTTTTGAGCTGAAAAGTGAGGGCGTTTACCTGAAACGAAGTCTTGCTTGTAGGAAGACACAGAGCCTGGCAATTAACTCCGATTCTGAAGGGAAACACACAGCACAGTTCTCATCCATGAAACACACTCTTCTTTAGAGCAAGAAGCACTCTCTGGCTTTCTCAAGTCTCTAATAAGGCGGGAAACGTGAGTGTGCTCAGAACAAAAGAACCGTGTTTCCTACACACAGGGACCATATCCAGTTTAACTCTGCTTCTGAAACTGATACAAACCACAGGTCCTCTAACATCCAATGCTATTCAGTTAATAGCGAGGAACGTGTGAGCTTCGTGAACAATGTAGCTTCGTTTGACCTGAAAAGTGAGTGCTGTTTACCTGAAACGAAGTCATGCTTGTAGGAAAACACAGATCCTGGCATTTGACTCCTTTTCTGAAGGGAAAGACACAGCACAGTTCTCATCCATGAAACACAGTCTGCTTTAGAGCAAGAACCACTCTCTTGCTTCCTCAAGTCTCTAATAAGGCAGGAAACATGAGTGTGCTTAGAATAAAAGAACGGTGTTTCCTACACACACGGACCATATCTAGTTCAACTCTGCTTCTGAAACTGATACAAACCACAGGTCCTCTAACATCCAATGCTATTCAGTTAAGAGCGAGAAACGTGTGAGCTTCGTTAAAGATGTAGCTTCCTTTGAGCTGAAAAGTGAGTGCGTTTACCTGAAACGAAGTCTTGCTTGTAGGAAGACACAGAGCCTGGCATTTAACTCTGTTTCTGAAGGGAAACACACAGCACAGTTCTCATCCATGAAACATACTCTTCTTTAGAGCAAGAAGCAATCTCTTGCTTTCTCAAGTCTCCGATAATGCCGGAAACGTGAGTGTGCTCAGAACAAATACCCGTGTTTCCTTCACACACGGACCATATCTAGTTCAACTCTGCTTATGAAACTGATACAAACCACAGGTCGTCTAACATCCAATGCTTTTCAGTTAAGAGCGAGGAACGTGTGAGCTTCGTGAATGATGTAGCTTCCTTTGAGCTGAAAAGTGAGTGCGTTTACCTGAAACGAAGTCTTGCTTGTAGGAAGACACAGAGCCTGGCAATTAACTCCGATTCTGAAGGGAAACACACAGCACAGTTCTCATCCATGAAACACACTCTGCTTTAGAGCAAGAAGCACTCTCTTGCTTCCTTAAGTCTCTAATAAGGCAGGAAACGTGAGTGTGCTTAGAACAAAAGAACCGTGTTTCCTACACACACGGACCATATCTAGTTCAACTCTGCTTCTGACACTGATACAAACCACAGGTCCTCTAACATCCAATGCTTTTCAGTTAAGAGCGAGAAACGTGTGAGCATCGTGAATGATGTAGCTTCCTTTGAGCTGAAAAGTGAGTGCGTTTACCTGAAACGAAGTCTTGCTTGTAGGAAGACACAGATCCTGGCATTTGACTCCATTTCTGAAGGGAAAGACACAGCACAGTTCTCATCCATGAAACACACTCTGCTTTAGAGCAAGAACCACTCTCTTGCTTCCTCAAGTCTCTAATAAGGCAGGAAACGTGAGTGTGCTTAGAACAAAAGAACCGTGTTTCCTACACACACGGACCATATCTAGTTCAACTCTGCTTATGAAACTGATACAAACCACAGGTCCTCTAACATCCAATGCTATTCAGTTAAGAACGAGAAACGTGTGAGCTTCGTTAAAGATGTAGCTTCCTTTGAGCTGAAAAGTGAGTGCGTTTACCTGAAACGAAGTCTTGCTTGTAGGAAGACACAGAGCCTGGCAATTAACTCCGATTCTGAAGGGAAACACACAGCACAGTTCTCATCCATGAAACACACTCTGCTTTAGAGCAAGAACCACTCTCTTGTTCCTCAAGTCTCTAATAAGGCAGGAAACGTGAGTGTGCTTAGAACAAAAGAACCGTGTTTCCTACACACATGGACCATATCTAGTTCAACTCTGCTTCTGAAACTGATACAAACCACAGGTCCTCTAACATCCAATGCTATTCAGTTAAGAGCGAGAAACGTGTGAGCTTCGTGAACGATGTAGCTTCCTTTGAGCTGAAAAGTGAGTGTGTTTACCTAAAACGAAGTCTTGCTTGTAGGAAGACACAGAGCCTGGCATTTAACTCCGTTTCTGAAGGGAAACACACAGCACAGTTCTCATCCATGAAACACACTCTTCTTTAGAGCAAGAAGCACTCTCTTGCTTTCTCAAGTCTCTGATAAGGCCGGAAACGTTAGTGTGCTGAGAACAAATAACCGTGTTTCCTACACACACGGACCATATCTAGTTCAACTCTGCTTCTGAAACTGATACAAACCACAGGTCCTCTAACATCCAATGCTTTTCAGTTAAGAGCGAGAAACGTGTGAGCTTCGTGAATGATGTAGCTTCCTTTGAGCTGAAAAGTGAGTGCGTTTACCTGAAATGAAGTCTTGCTTGTAGGAAGACACAGAGCCTGGCAATTAACTCCGATTCTGAAGGGAAACACACAGCACAGTTCTCATCCATGAAACACACTCTGCTTTAGAGCAAGAAGCACTCCCTTGCTTTGTCAAGTCTGTAATAAAGCAGGTTACGTGAGTGTGCTTAGAAGAAAAGAACCGTGTTTCCTACACACACGGACCATATCTAGTTCAACTCTGCTTCTGAAACTGATACACCACAGGTCCTCTAACATCCAATGCTTTTCAGTTAAGAGCAAGAAACGTGTGAGCTTCGTTAAAGATGTAGCTTCTTTTGAGCTGAAAAGTGAGGGCGTTTACCTGAAACGAAGTCTTGCTTGTAGGAAGACACAGAGCCTGGCAATTAACTCCGATTCTGAAGGGAAACACACAGCACAGTTCTCATCCATGAAACACACTCTTCTTTAGAGCAAGAAGCACTCTCTGGCTTTCTCAAGTCTCTAATAAGGCGGGAAACGTGAGTGTGCTCAGAACAAAAGAACCGTGTTTCCTACACACAGGGACCATATCCAGTTTAACTCTGCTTCTGAAACTGATACAAACCACAGGTCCTCTAACATCCAATGCTATTCAGTTAATAGCGAGGAACGTGTGAGCTTCGTGAACAATGTAGCTTCGTTTGACCTGAAAAGTGAGTGCTGTTTACCTGAAACGAAGTCATGCTTGTAGGAAAACACAGATCCTGGCATTTGACTCCTTTTCTGAAGGGAAAGACACAGCACAGTTCTCATCCATGAAACACAGTCTGCTTTAGAGCAAGAACCACTCTCTTGCTTCCTCAAGTCTCTAATAAGGCAGGAAACATGAGTGTGCTTAGAATAAAAGAACGGTGTTTCCTACACACACGGACCATATCTAGTTCAACTCTGCTTCTGAAACTGATACAAACCACAGGTCCTCTAACATCCAATGCTATTCAGTTAAGAGCGAGAAACGTGTGAGCTTCGTTAAAGATGTAGCTTCCTTTGAGCTGAAAAGTGAGTGCGTTTACCTGAAACGAAGTCTTGCTTGTAGGAAGACACAGATCCTGGCATTTGACTCCATTTCTGAAGGGAAAGACACAGCACAGTTCTCATCCATGAAACACACTCTGCTTTAGAGCAAGAACCACTCTCTTGCTTCCTCAAGTCTCTAATAAGGCAGGAAACGTGAGTGTGCTTAGAACAAAAGAACCGTGTTTCCTACACACACGGACCATATCTAGTTCAACTCTGCTTCTGAAACTGATACAAACCACAGGTCCTCTAACATCCAATGCTATTCAGTTAAGAACGAGAAACGTGTGAGCTTCGTTAAAGATGTAGCTTCCTTTGAGCTGAAAAGTGAGTGCGTTTACCTGAAACGAAGTCTTGCTTGTAGGAAGACACAGAGCCTGGCAATTAACTCCGATTCTGAAGGGAAACACACAGCACAGTTCTCATCCATGAAACACACTCTGCTTTAGAGCAAGAACCACTCTCTTGTTCCTCAAGTCTCTAATAAGGCAGGAAACGTGAGTGTGCTTAGAACAAAAGAACCGTGTTTCCTACACACATGGACCATATCTAGTTCAACTCTGCTTCTGAAACTGATACAAACCACAGGTCCTCTAACATCCAATGCTATTCAGTTAAGAGCGAGAAACGTGTGAGCTTCGTGAACGATGTAGCTTCCTTTGAGCTGAAAAGTGAGTGTGTTTACCTAAAACGAAGTCTTGCTTGTAGGAAGACACAGAGCCTGGCATTTAACTCCGTTTCTGAAGGGAAACACACAGCACAGTTCTCATCCATGAAACACACTCTTCTTTAGAGCAAGAAGCACTCTCTTGCTTTCTCAAGTCTCTGATAAGGCCGGAAACGTTAGTGTGCTGAGAACAAATAACCGTGTTTCCTACACACACGGACCATATCTAGTTCAACTCTGCTTCTGAAACTGATACAAACCACAGGTCCTCTAACATCCAATGCTTTTCAGTTAAGAGCGAGAAACGTGTGAGCTTCGTGAATGATGTAGCTTCCTTTGAGCTGAAAAGTGAGTGCGTTTACCTGAAATGAAGTCTTGCTTGTAGGAAGACACAGAGCCTGGCAATTAACTCCGATTCTGAAGGGAAACACACAGCACAGTTCTCATCCATGAAACACACTCTGCTTTAGAGCAAGAAGCACTCCCTTGCTTTGTCAAGTCTGTAATAAAGCAGGTTACGTGAGTGTGCTTAGAAGAAAAGAACCGTGTTTCCTACACACACGGACCATATCTAGTTCAACTCTGCTTCTGAAACTGATACACCACAGGTCCTCTAACATCCAATGCTTTTCAGTTAAGAGCAAGAAACGTGTGAGCTTCGTTAAAGATGTAGCTTCTTTTGAGCTGAAAAGTGAGGGCGTTTACCTGAAACGAAGTCTTGCTTGTAGGAAGACACAGAGCCTGGCAATTAACTCCGATTCTGAAGGGAAACACACAGCACAGTTCTCATCCATGAAACACACTCTTCTTTAGAGCAAGAAGCACTCTCTGGCTTTCTCAAGTCTCTAATAAGGCGGGAAACGTGAGTGTGCTCAGAACAAAAGAACCGTGTTTCCTACACACAGGGACCATATCCAGTTTAACTCTGCTTCTGAAACTGATACAAACCACAGGTCCTCTAACATCCAATGCTATTCAGTTAATAGCGAGGAACGTGTGAGCTTCGTGAACAATGTAGCTTCGTTTGACCTGAAAAGTGAGTGCTGTTTACCTGAAACGAAGTCATGCTTGTAGGAAAACACAGATCCTGGCATTTGACTCCTTTTCTGAAGGGAAAGACACAGCACAGTTCTCATCCATGAAACACAGTCTGCTTTAGAGCAAGAACCACTCTCTTGCTTCCTCAAGTCTCTAATAAGGCAGGAAACATGAGTGTGCTTAGAATAAAAGAACGGTGTTTCCTACACACACGGACCATATCTAGTTCAACTCTGCTTCTGAAACTGATACAAACCACAGGTCCTCTAACATCCAATGCTATTCAGTTAAGAGCGAGAAACGTGTGAGCTTCGTTAAAGATGTAGCTTCCTTTGAGCTGAAAAGTGAGTGCGTTTACCTGAAACGAAGTCTTGCTTGTAGGAAGACACAGAGCCTGGCATTTAACTCTGTTTCTGAAGGGAAACACACAGCACAGTTCTCATCCATGAAACATACTCTTCTTTAGAGCAAGAAGCAATCTCTTGCTTTCTCAAGTCTCCGATAAGGCCGGAAACGTGAGTGTGCTCAGAACAAATAACCGTGTTTCCTACAACACGGACCATATCTAGTTCAACTCTGCTTATGAAACTGATACAAACCACAGGTCCTCTAACATCCAATGCTTTTCAGTTAAGAGCGAGGAACGTGTGAGCTTCGTGAATGATGTAGCTTCCTTTGAGCTGAAAAGTGAGTGCGTTTACCTGAAACGAAGTCTTGCTTGTAGGAAGACACAGAGCCTGGCAATTAACTCCGATTCTGAAGGGAAACACACAGCACAGTTCTCATCCATGAAACACACTCTGCTTTAGAGCAAGAAGCACTCTCTTGCTTCCTTAAGTCTCTAATAAGGCAGGAAACGTGAGTGTGCTTAGAACAAAAGAACCGTGTTTCCTACACACACGGACCATATCTAGTTCAACTCTGCTTCTGACACTGATACAAACCACAGGTCCTCTAACATCCAATGCTTTTCAGTTAAGAGCGAGAAACGTGTGAGCATCGTGAATGATGTAGCTTCCTTTGAGCTGAAAAGTGAGTGCGTTTACCTGAAACGAAGTCTTGCTTGTAGGAAGACACAGATCCTGGCATTTGACTCCGTTTCTGAAGGGAAAGACACAGCACAGTTCTCATCCATGAAACACACTCTGCTTTAGAGCAAGAACCACTCTCTTGCTTCCTCAAGTCTCTAATAAGGCAGGAAACGTGAGTGTGCTTAGAATAAAAGAACCGTGTTTCCTACACACACGGACCATATCTAGTTCAACTCTGCTTATGAAACTGATACAAACCACAGGTCCTCTAACATCCAATGCTATTCAGTTAAGAACGAGAAACGTGTGAGCTTCGTTAAAGATGTAGCTTCCTTTGAGCTGAAAAGTGAGTGCGTTTACCTGAAACGAAGTCTTGCTTGTAGGAAGACACAGAGCCTGGCAATTAACTCCGTTTCTGAAGGGAAACACACAGCACAGTTCTCATCCATGAAACACACTCTGCTTTAGAGCAAGAACCACTCTCTTGTTCCTCAAGTCTCTAATAAGGCAGGAAACGTGAGTGTGCTTAGAACAAAAGAACCGTGTTTCCTACACACACGGACCATATCTAGTTCAACTCTGCTTCTGAAACTGATACAAACCACAGGTCCTCTAACATCCAATGCTATTCAGTTAAGAGCGAGAAACGTGTGAGCTTCGTGAACGATGTAGCTTCCTTTGAGCTGAAAAGTGAGTGTGTTTACCTAAAACGAAGTCTTGCTTGTAGGAAGACACAGAGCCTGGCATTTAACTCCTTTTCTGAAGGGAAACACACAGCACAGTTCTCATCCATGAAACACACTCTTCTTTAGAGCAAGAAGCACTCTCTTGCTTTCTCAAGTCTCCAATAAGGCCGGAAACGTGAGTGTGCTGAGAACAAATAACCGTGTTTCCTACACACACGGACCATATCTAGTTCAACTCTGCTTCTGAAACTGATACAAACCACAGGTCCTCTAACATCCAATGCTTTTCAGTTAAGAGCGAGAAACGTGTGAGCTTCGTGAATGATGTAGCTTCCTTTGAGCTGAAAAGTGAGTGCATTTACCTGAAATGAAGTCTTGCTTGTAGGAAGACACAGAGCCTGGCAATTAACTCCGATTCAGAAGGGAAACACACAGCACAGTTCTCATCCATGAAACACACTCTGCTTTAGAGCAAGAAGCACTCCCTTGCTTTGTCAAGTCTGTAATAAAGCAGGTTACGTGAGTGTGCTTAGAAGAAAAGAACCGTGTTTCCTACACACACGGACGATATCTAGTTCAACTCTGCTTCTGAATCTGATACACCACAGGTCCTCTAACATCCAATGCTTTTCAGTTAAGAGCGAGAAACGTGTGAGCTTCGTTAAAGATGTAGCTTCCTTTGAGCTGAAAAGTGAGTGCGTTTACCTGAAACGAAGTCTTGCTTGTAGGAAGACACAGAGCCTGGCAATTAACTCCGATTCTGAAGGGAAACACACAGCACAGTTCTCATCCATGAAACACACTCTTCTTTAGAGCAAGAAGCACTCTCTGGCTTTCTCAAGTCTCTAATAAGGCGAGAAACGTGAGTGTGCTCAGAACAAAAGAACCGTGTTTCCTACACACAGGGACCATATCCAGTTTAACTCTGCTTCTGAAACTCATACAAACCACAGGTCCTCTAACATCCAATGCTATTCAGTTAAGAGCAAGGAACGTGTGAGCTTCGTGAACGATGTAGCTTCGTTTGACCTGAAAAGTGAGTGCTGTTTACCTGAAACGAAGTCATGCTTGTAGGAAGACACAGATCCTGGCATTTGACTGCGTTTCTGAAGGGAAAGACACAGCACAGTTCTCATCCATGAAACACACTCTGCTTTAGAGCAAGAACCACTCTATTGCTTCCTCAAGTCTCTAATAAGGCAGGAAACGTGAGTGTGCTTAGAATAAATGAACCGTGTTTCCTACACACACGGACCATATCTAGTTCAACTCTGCTTATGAAACTGATACAAACCACAGGTCCTCTAACATCCAATGCTATTCAGTTAAAAGCGAGAAACGTGTGAGCTTCATTAAAGATGTAGCTTCCTTTGAGCTGAAAAGTGAGTGCGTTTACCTGAAACGAAGTCTTGCTTGTAGGAAGACACAGAGCCTGGCATTTAACTCTGTTTCTGAAGGGAAACACACAGCACAGTTCTCATCCATGAAACACACTCTGCTTTAGAGCAAGAACCACTCTCTTCCTTCCTCAAGTCTCTAATAAGGCAGGAAACGTGAGTGTGCTTAGAATAAAAGAACCGTGTTTCCTACACACACGGACCATATCTAGTTCAACTCTGCTTATGAAACTGATACAAACCACAGGTCCTCTAACATCCAATGCTATTCAGTTAAGAGCGAGAAACGTGTGAGCTTCGTGAACGATGTAGCTTCCTTTTAGCTGAAAAGTGAGTGTGTTTACCTAAAACGAAGTCTTGCTTGTAGGAAGACACAGAGCCTGGCATTTAACTCCGTTTCTGAAGGGAAACACACAGCACAGTTCTCATCCATGAAACACACTCTTCTTTAGAGCAAGAAGCACTCTCTTGCTTTCTCAAGTCTCCGATAAGGCCAGAAACGTGAGTGTGCTGAGAACAAATAACCGTGTTTCCTACACACACGGACCATATCTAGTTCAACTCTGCTTCTGAAACTGATACAAACCACAGGTCCTCTAACATCCAATGCTTTTCAGTTAAGAGCGAGAAACGTGTGAGCTTCGTGAATGATGTAGCTTCCTTTGAGCTGAAAAGTGAGTGCATTTACCTGAAATGAAGTCTTGCTTGTAGGAAGACACAGAGCCTGGCAATTAACTCCGATTCTGAAGGGAAACACACAGCACAGTTCTCATCCATGAAACACACTCTGCTTTAGAGCAAGAAGCACTCCCTTGCTTTGTCAAGTCTGTAATAAAGCAGGTTACGTGAGTGTGCTTAGAAGAAAAGAACCGTGTTTCCTACACACACGGACGATATCTAGTTCAACTCTGCTTCTGAATCTGATACACCACAGGTCCTCTAACATCCAATGCTTTTCAGTTAAGAGCGAGAAACGTGTGAGCTTCGTTAAAGATGTAGCTTCCTTTGAGCTGAAAAGTGAGTGCGTTTACCTGAAACGAAGTCTTGCTTGTAGGAAGACACAGAGCCTGGCAATTAACTCCGATTCTGAAGGGAAACACACAGCACAGTTCTCATCCATGAAACACACTCTTCTTTAGAGCAAGAAGCACTCTCTGGCTTTCTCAAGTCTCTAATAAGGCGGGAAACGTGAGTGTGCTCAGAACAAAAGAACCGTGTTTCCTACACACAGGGACCATATCCAGTTTAACTCTGCTTCTGAAACTCATACAAACCACAGGTCCTCTAACATCCAATGCTATTCAGTTAAGAGCAAGGAACGTGTGAGCTTCGTGAACGATGTAGCTTCGTTTGACCTGAAAAGTGAGTGCTGTTTACCTGAAACGAAGTCATGCTTGTAGGAAGACACAGATCCTGGCATTTGACTGCGTTTCTGAAGGGAAAGACACAGCACAGTTCTCATCCATGAAACACACTCTGCTTTAGAGCAAGAACCACTCTCTTGCTTCCTCAAGTCTCTAATAAGGCAGGAAACGTGAGTGTGCTTAGAATAAATGAACCGTGTTTCCTACACACACGGACCATATCTAGTTCAACTCTGCTTATGAAACTGATACAAACCACAGGTCCTCTAACATCCAATGCTATTCAGTTAAAAGCGAGAAACGTGTGAGCTTCGTTAAAGATGTAGCTTCCTTTGAGCTGAAAAGTGAGTGCGTTTACCTGAAACGAAGTCTTGCTTGTAGGAAGACACAGAGCCTGGCATTTAACTCTGTTTCTGAAGGGAAACACACAGCACAGTTCTCATCCATGAAACACACTCTGCTTTAGAGCAAGAAACACTCTCTTCCTTCCTCAAGTCTCTAATAAGGCAGGAAACGTGAGTGTGCTTAGAATAAAAGAACCGTGTTTCCTACACACACGGACCATATCTAGTTCAACTCTGCTTATGAAACTGATACAAACCACAGGTCCTCTAACATCCAATGCTATTCAGTTAAAAGCGAGAAACGTGTGAGCTTCGTTAAAGATGTAGCTTCCTTTGAGCTGAAAAGTGAGTGCGTTTACCTGAAACGAAGTCTTGCTTGTAGGAAGACACAGAGCCTGGCATTTAACTCTGTTTCTGAAGGGAAACACACAGCACAGTTCTCATCCATGAAACACACTCTTCTTTAGAGCAAGAAGCACTCTCTTGCTTTCTCAAGTCTCCGATAAGGCCGGAAACGTGAGTGTGCTCAGAACAAATAACCGTGTTTCCTACACACACGGACCATATCTAGTTCAACTCTGCTTCTGAAACTGAAACAAACCACAGGTCCTCTAACATCCAATGCTTTTCAGTTAAGAGCGAGGTACGTGTCAGCTTCGTGAACGCTGTTGCTTCGTTTGAGCTGAAAAGTGAGTGCTGTTTACCTAAAACGAAGTCTTGCTTGTAGGAAGACACAGAGCCGGGCATTTAACTCTGTTTCTGAAGGGAAAGACACAGCACAGTTCTCATCCATGAAACACACTCTGCTTTAGAGCAAGAACCACTCTCTTGCTTCCTCAAGTCTCTAATAAGGCAGGAAACGTGAGTGTGCTTAGAACAAAAGAACCGTGTTTCCTACACACACGGACCATATCTAGTTCAACTCTGCTTCTGAAACTGATACAAACCACAGGTCCTCTAACATCCAATGCTATTCAGTTAAGAGCGAGAAACGTGTGAGCTTCGTGAACGATGTAGCTTCCTTTGAGCTGAAAAGTGAGTGTGTTTACCTAAAACGATGTCTTGCTTGTAGGAAGACACAGAGCCTGGCATTTAACTCCGTTTCTGAAGGGAAACACACAGCACAGTTCTCATCCATGAAACACACTCTTCTTTAGAGCAAGAAGCACTCTCTTGCTTTCTCAAGTCTCCGATAAGGCCGGAAACGTGAGTGTGCTGAGAACAAATAACCGTGTTTCCTACACACACGGATCATATCTAGTTCAACTCTGCTTCTGAAACTGATACAAACCACAGGTCCTCTAACATCCAATGCTTTTCAGTTAAGAGCGAGGAACGTGTGAGCTTCGTGAATGCTGTTGCTTCCTTTGAGCTGAAAAGTGAGTGCTGTTTACCTAAAACGAAGTCTTGCTTGTAGGAAGACACAGAGCCGGGCATTTAACTCCGTTTCTGAAGGGAAAGACACAGCACAGTTCTCATCCATGAAACACACTCTGCTTTAGAGCAAGAACCACTCTCTTGCTTCCTGAAGTCTCTAATAAGGCAGGAAACGTGAGTGTGCTTAGAACAAAAGAACCGTGTTTCCTACACACACGGACCATATCTAGTTCAACTCTGCTTCTGAAACTGATACAAACCACAGGTCCTCTAACATCCAATGCTATTCAGTTAAGAGCGAGAAACGTGTGAGCTTCGTGAACGATGTAGCTATCTTTGAGCTGAAAAGTGAGTGTGTTTACCTAAAACGAAGTCTTGCTTGTAGGAAGACACAGAGCCTGGCATTTAACTCCGTTTCTGAAGGGAAACACACAGCACAGTTCTCATCCATGAAACACACTCTTCTTTAGAGCAAGAAGCATTCTCTTGCTTTCTCAAGTCTCCGATAAGGCCGGAAACGTGAGTGTGCTGAGAACAAATAACCGTGTTTCCTACACACACGGACCATATCTAGTTCAACTCTGCTTCTGAAACTGATACAAACCACAGGTCCTCTAACATCCAATGCTTTTCAGTTAAGAGCGAGAAACGTGTGAGCTTCGTGAATGATGTAGCTTCCTTTGAGCTGAAAAGTGAGTGCGTTTACCTGAAACGAAGTCTTGCTTGTAGGAAGACACAGAGCCTGGCAATTAACTCCGATTCTGAAGGGAAACACACAGCACAGTTCTCATCCATGAAACACACTCTGCTTTAGAGCAAGAAGCACTCCCTTGCTTTCTCAAGTCTGTAATAAAGCAGGTTACGTGAGTGTGCTTAGAAGAAAAGAACCGTGTTTCCTACACACACGGACGATATCTAGTTCAACTCTGCTTCTGAATCTGATACACCACAGGTCCTCTAACATCCAATGCTTTTCAGTTAAGAGCGAGAAACGTGTGAGCTTCCTTAAAGATGTAGCTTCCTTTGAGCTGAAAAGTGAGTGCGTTTACCTGAAACGAAGTCTTGCTTGTAGGAAGACACAGAGCCTGGCAATTAACTCCGATTCTGAAGGGAAACACACAGCACAGTTCTCATCCATGAAACACACTCTGCTTTAGAGCAAGAAGCACTCTCTTGCTTCCTTAAGTCTCTAATAATGCAGGAAACGTGAGTGTGCTTAGAACAAAAGAACCGTGTTTCCTACACACACGGACCATATCTAGTTCAACTCTGCTTCTGAAACTGATACAAACCACAGGTCCTCTAACATCCAATGCTTTTCAGTTAAGAGCGAGAAACGTGTGAGCTTCGTGAATGATGTAGCTTCCTTTGAGCTGAAAAGTGAATGCGTTTACCTGAAATGAAGTCTTGCTTGTAGGAAGACACAGAGCCTGGCAATTAACTCCGATTCTGAAGGGAAACACACAGCACAGTTCTCATCCATGAAACACACTCTGCTTTAGAGCAAGAAGCACTCCCTTGCTTTCTCAAGTCTGTAATAAAGCAGGTTACGTGAGTGTGCTTAGAAGAAAAGAACCCTGTTTCCTACACACACGGACGATATCTAGTTCAACTCTGCTTATGAATCTGATACACCACAGGTCCTCTAACATCCAATGCTTTTCAGTTAATAGCGAGAAACGTGTGAGCTTCGTTAAAGATGTAGCTTCCTTTGAGCTGAAAAGTGAGTGCGTTTACCTGAAACGAAGTCTTGCTTGTAGGAAGACACAGAGCCTGGCAATTAACTCCGATTCTGAAGGGAAACACACAGCACAGTTCTCATCCATGAAACACACTCTGCTTTAGAGCAAGAAGCACTCTCTTGCTTACTTAAGTCTCTAATAAGGCAGGAAACATGAGTGTGCTTAGAACAAAAGAACCGTGTTTCCTACACACACGGACCATATCTAGTTCAACTCTGCTTCTGAAACTGATACAAACCACAGGTCCTCTAACATCCAATGCTTTTCAGTTAAGAGCGAGAACGTGTGAGCATCATGAATGATGTATCTTCCTTTGAGCTGAAAAGTGAGTGCGTTTATCTGAAACGAAGTCTTGATTGTAGGAAGACACAGAGCCTGGCAATTAACTCCGATTCTGAAGGGAAACACACAGCACAGTTCTCATCCATGAAACACACTCTGCTTTAGAGCAAGAAGCACTCCCTTGCTTTCTAAAGTCTGTAATAAAGCAGGTTACGTGAGTGTGCTTAGAAGAAAAGAACCGTGTTTCCTACACACACGGACGATATCTAGTTCAACTCTGCTTCTGAAACTGATACACCACAGGTCCTCTAACATCCAATGCTTTTCAGTTAAGAGCGAGAACGTGTGAGCTTCGTTAAAGATGTAGCTTCTTTTGAGCTGAAAAGTGAGTGCGTTTACCTGAAACGAAGTCTTGCTTGTAGGAAGACACAGAGCCTGGCAATTAACTCCAATTCTGAAGGGAAACACACAGCACAGTTCTCATCCATGAAACACACTCTGCTTTAGAGCAAGAAGCACTCTCTTGCTTCCTTAAGTCTCTAATAATGCAGGAAACGTGAGTGTGCTTAGAACAAAAGAACCGTGTTCCCTACACACACGGACCATATCTAGTTCAACTCTGCTTCTGAAACTGATACAAACCACAGGTCCTCTAACATCCAATGCTTTTCAGTTAAGAGCGAGAAACGTGTGAGCTTCGTGAATGATGTAGCTTCCTTTGAGCTGAAAAGTGAGTGCGTTTACCTGAAATGAAGTCTTGCTTGTAGGAAGACACAGAGCCTGGCAATTAACTCCGATTCTGAAGGGAAACACACAGCACAGTTCTCATCCATGAAACACACTCTGCTTTAGAGCAAGAAGCACTCCCTTGCTTTCTCAAGTCTGTAATAAAGCAGGTTACGTGAGTGTGCTTAGAAGAAAAGAACCGTGTTTCCTACACACACGGACGATATCTAGTTCAACTCTGCTTATGAATCTGATACACCACAGGTCCTCTAACATCCAATGCTTTTCAGTTAAGAGCCAGAAACGTGTGAGCTTCGTTAAAGATGTAGCTGCCTTTGAGCTGAAAAGTGAGTGCGTTTACCTGAAACGAAGTCTTGCTTGTAGGAAGACACAGAGCCTGGCAATTAACTCCGATTCTGAAGGGAAACACACAGCACAGTTCTCATCCATGAAACACACTCTGCTTTAGAGCAAGAAGCACTCTCTTGCTTACTTAAGTCTCTAATAAGGCAGGAAACATGAGTGTGCTTAGAACAAAAGAACCGTGTTTCCTACACACACGGACCATATCTAGTTCAACTCTGCTTCTGAAACTGATACAAACCACAGGTCCTCTAACATCCAATGCTTTTCAGTTAAGAGCGAGAACGTGTGAGCATCATGAATGATGTATCTTCCTTTGAGCTGAAAAGTGAGTGCGTTTATCTGAAACGAAGTCTTGATTGTAGGAAGACACAGAGCCTGGCAATTAACTCCGATTCTGAAGGGAAACACACAGCACAGTTCTCATCCATGAAACACACTCTGCTTTAGAGCAAGAAGCACTCCCTTGCTTTCTAAAGTCTGTAATAAAGCAGGTTACGTGAGTGTGCTTAGAAGAAAAGAACCGTGTTTCCTACACACACGGACGATATCTAGTTCAACTCTGCTTCTGAAACTGATACACCACAGGTCCTCTAACATCCAATGCTTTTCAGTTAAGAGCGAGAACGTGTGAGCTTCGTTAAAGATGTAGCTTCTTTTGAGCTGAAAAGTGAGTGCGTTTACCTGAAACGAAGTCTTGCTTGTAGGAAGACACAGAGCCTGGCAATTAACTCCAATTCTGAAGGGAAACACACAGCACAGTTCTCATCCATGAAACACACTCTGCTTTAGAGCAAGAAGCACTCTCTTGCTTCCTTAAGTCTCTAATAATGCAGGAAACGTGAGTGTGCTTAGAACAAAAGAACCGTGTTCCCTACACACACGGACCATATCTAGTTCAACTCTGCTTCTGAAACTGATACAAACCACAGGTCCTCTAACATCCAATGCTTTTCAGTTAAGAGCGAGAAACGTGTGAGCTTCGTGAATGATGTAGCTTCCTTTGAGCTGAAAAGTGAGTGCGTTTACCTGAAATGAAGTCTTGCTTGTAGGAAGACACAGAGCCTGGCAATTAACTCCGATTCTGAAGGGAAACACACAGCACAGTTCTCATCCATGAAACACACTCTGCTTTAGAGCAAGAAGCACTCCCTTGCTTTCTCAAGTCTGTAATAAAGCAGGTTACGTGAGTGTGCTTAGAAGAAAAGAACCGTGTTTCCTACACACACGGACGATATCTAGTTCAACTCTGCTTATGAATCTGATACACCACAGGTCCTCTAACATCCAATGCTTTTCAGTTAAGAGCGAGAAACGTGTGAGCTTCGTTAAAGATGTAGCTGCCTTTGAGCTGAAAAGTGAGTGCGTTTACCTGAAACGAAGTCTTGCTTGTAGGAAGACACAGAGCCTGGCAATTAACTCCGATTCTGAAGGGAAACACACAGCACAGTTCTCATCCATGAAACACACTCTGCTTTAGAGCAAGAAGCACTCTCTTGCTTACTTAAGTCTCTAATAAGGCAGGAAACATGAGTGTGCTTAGAACAAAAGAACCGTGTTTCCTACACACACGGACCATATCTAGTTCAACTCTGCTTCTGAAACTGATACAAACCACAGGTCCTCTAACATCCAATGCTTTTCAGTTAAGAGCGAGAACGTGTGAGCATCGTGAATGATGTATCTTCCTTTGAGCTGAAAAGTGAGTGCGTTTACCTGAAACGAAGTCTTGATTGTAGGAAGACACATAGCCTGGCAATTAACTCCGATTCTGAAGGGAAACACACAGCACAGTTCTCATCCATGAAACACACTCTGCTTTAGAGCAAGAAGCACTCCCTTGCTTTCTCAAGTCTGTAATAAAGCAGGAAACGTGAGTGTGCTTAGAAGAAAAGAACCGTGTTTCCTACACACACGGACGATATCTAGTTCAACTCTGCTTCTGAAACTGATACACCACAGGTCCTCTAACATCCAATGCTTTTCAGTTAAGAGCGAGAAACGTGTGAGCTTCGTTAAAGATGTAGCTTCCTTTGAGCTGAAAAGTGAGTGCGTTTACCTGAAACGAAGTCTTGCTTGTAGGAAGACACAGAGCCTGGCAATTAACTCCGATTCTGAAGGGAAACACACAGCACAGTTCTCATCCATGAAACACACTCTGCTTAGAGCAAGAAGCACTCTCTTGCTTCCTTAAGTCTCTAAAAATGCAGGAAACGTGAGTGTGCTTAGAACAAAAGAACCGTGTTCCCTACACACAGGGACCATATCTAGTTCAACTCTGCTTCTGAAACTGATACACCACAGGTCCTCTAACATCCAATGCTTTTCAGTTAAGAGCGAGAAACGTGTGAGCTTCGTGAACGATGTAGCTTCGTTTGACCTGAAAAGTGAGTGCTGTTTACCTGAAACGAAGTCTTGATTGTAGGAAGACACAGAGCCTGGCAATTAACTCCGATTCTGAAGGGAAACACACAGCACAGTTCTCATCCATGAAACACACTCTGCTTTAGAGCAAGAAGCACTCCCTTGCTTTCTCAAGTCTGTAATAAAGCAGGAAACGTGAGTGTGCTTAGAAGAAAAGAACCGTGTTTCCTACACACACGGACGATATCTAGTTCAACTCTGCTTCTGAAACTGATACACCACAGTTCCTCTAACATCCAATGCTTTTCAGTTAAGAGCGAGAAACGTGTGAGCTTCGTGAACGATGTAGCTTCGTTTGACCTGAAAAGTGAGTGCGTTTACCTGAAACGAAGTCTTGCTTGTAGGAAGACACAGAGCCTGGCAATTAACTCCGATTCTGAAGGGAAACTCACAGCACAGTTCTCATCCATGAAACACACTCTGCTTTAGAGCAAGAAGCACTCTCTTGATTCCTTAAGTCTCTAATAATGCAGGAAACGTGAGTGTGCTTAGAACAAAAGAACCGTGTTTCCTACACACACGGACCATATCTAGTTCAACTCTGCTTCTGAAACTGATACAAACCACAGGTCCTCTAACATCCAATGCTTTTCAGTTAAGAGCGAGAACGTGTGAGCATCATGAATGATGTATCTTCCTTTGAGCTGAAAAGTGAGTGCGTTTATCTGAAACGAAGTCTTGATTGTAGGAAGACACAGAGCCTGGCAATTAACTCCGATTCTGAAGGGAAACACACAGCACAGTTCTCATCCATGAAACACACTCTGCTTTAGAGCAAGAAGCACTCCCTTGCTTTCTAAAGTCTGTAATAAAGCAGGAAACGTGAGTGTGCTTAGAAGAAAAGAACCGTGTTTCCTACACACACGGACGATATCTAGTTCAACTCTGCTTCTGAAACTGATACACCACAGGTCCTCTAACATCCAATGCTTTTCAGTTAAGAGCGAGAAACGTGTGAGCTTCGTTAAAGATGTAGCTTCCTTTGAGCTGAAAAGTGAGTGCGTTTACCTGAAACGAAGTCTTGCTTGTAGGAAGACACAGAGCCTGGCAATTAACTCCGATTCTGAAGGGAAACACACAGCACAGTTCTCATCCATGAAACACACTCTGCTTTAGAGCAAGAAGCACTCTCTTGCTTCCTTAAGTCTCTAATAATGCAGGAAACGTGAGTGTGCTTAGAACAAAAGAACCGTGTTCCCTACACACACGGACCATATCTAGTTCAACTCTGCTTCTGAAACTGATACAAACCACAGGTCCTCTAACATCCAATGCTTTTCAGTTAAGAGCGAGAAACGTGTGAGCTTCGTGAATGATGTAGCTTCCTTTGAGCTGAAAAGTGAGTGCGTTTACCTGAAATGAAGTCTTGCTTGTAGGAAGACACAGAGCCTGGCAATTAACTCCGATTCTGAAGGGAAACACACAGCACAGTTCTCATCCATGAAACACACTCTGCTTTAGAGCAAGAAGCACTCCCTTGCTTTCTCAAGTCTGTAATAAAGCAGGTTACGTGAGTGTGCTTAGAAGAAAAGAACCGTGTTTCCTACACACGGACGATGTCTAGTTCAACTCTGCTTATGAATCTGATACACCACAGGTCCTCTAACATCCAATGCTTTTCAGTTAAGAGCCAGAAACGTGTGAGCTTCGTTAAAGATGTAGCTGCCTTTGAGCTGAAAAGTGAGTGCGTTTACCTGAAACGAAGTCTTGCTTGTAGGAAGACACAGAGCCTGGCAATTAACTCCGATTCTGAAGGGAAACACACAGCACAGTTCTCATCCATGAAACACACTCTGCTTTAGACCAAGAAGCACTCTCTTGCTTACTTAAGTCTCTAATAAGGCAGGAAACGTGAGTGTGCTTAGAACAAAAGAACCGTGTTTCCTACACACACGGACCATATCTAGTTCAACTCTGCTTCTGAAACTGATACAAACCACAGGTCCTCTAACATCCAATGCTTTTCAGTTAAGAGCGAGAACGTGTGAGCATCGTGAATGATGTATCTTCCTTTGAGCTGAAAAGTGAGTGCGTTTACCTGAAACGAAGTCTTGATTGTAGGAAGACACATAGCCTGGCAATTAACTCCGATTCTGAAGGGAAACACACAGCACAGTTCTCATCCATGAAACACACTCTGCTTTAGAGCAAGAAGCACTCCCTTGCTTTCTCAAGTCTGTAATAAAGCAGGAAACGTGAGTGTGCTTAGAAGAAAAGAACCGTGTTTCCTACACACACGGACGATATCTAGTTCAACTCTGCTTCTGAAACTGATACACCACAGGTCCTCTAACATCCAATGCTTTTCAGTTAAGAGCGAGAAACGTGTGAGCTTCGTTAAAGATGTAGCTTCCTTTGAGCTGAAAAGTGAGTGCGTTTACCTGAAACGAAGTCTTGCTTGTAGGAAGACACAGAGCCTGGCAATTAACTCCGATTCTGAAGGGAAACACACAGCACAGTTCTCATCCATGAAACACACTCTGCTTAGAGCAAGAAGCACTCTCTTGCTTCCTTAAGTCTCTAAAAATGCAGGAAACGTGAGTGTGCTTAGAACAAAAGAACCGTGTTCCCTACACACAGGGACCATATCTAGTTCAACTCTGCTTCTGAAACTGATACACCACAGGTCCTCTAACATCCAATGCTTTTCAGTTAAGAGCGAGAAACGTGTGAGCTTCGTGAACGATGTAGCTTCGTTTGACCTGAAAAGTGAGTGCTGTTTACCTGAAACGAAGTCTTGATTGTAGGAAGACACAGAGCCTGGCAATTAACTCCGATTCTGAAGGGAAACACACAGCACAGTTCTCATCCATGAAACACACTCTGCTTTAGAGCAAGAAGCACTCCCTTGCTTTCTCAAGTCTGTAATAAAGCAGGAAACGTGAGTGTGCTTAGAAGAAAAGAACCGTGTTTCCTACACACACGGACGATATCTAGTTCAACTCTGCTTCTGAAACTGATACACCACAGTTCCTCTAACATCCAATGCTTTTCAGTTAAGAGCGAGAAACGTGTGAGCTTCGTGAACGATGTAGCTTCGTTTGACCTGAAAAGTGAGTGCGTTTACCTGAAACGAAGTCTTGCTTGTAGGAAGACACAGAGCCTGGCAATTAACTCCGATTCTGAAGGGAAACTCACAGCACAGTTCTCATCCATGAAACACACTCTGCTTTAGAGCAAGAAGCACTCTCTTGATTCCTTAAGTCTCTAATAATGCAGGAAACGTGAGTGTGCTTAGAACAAAAGAACCGTGTTTCCTACACACACGGACCATATCTAGTTCAACTCTGCTTCTGAAACTGATACAAACCACAGGTCCTCTAACATCCAATGCTTTTCAGTTAAGAGCGAGAAACGTGTGAGCTTCGTGAATGATGTAGCTTCCTTTGAGCTGAAAAGTGAGTGCGTTTACCTGAAACGAAGTCTTGCTTGTAGGAAGACACAGAGCCTGGCAATTAACTCCGATTCTGAAGGGAAACACACAGCACAGTTCTCATCCATGAAACACACTCTGCTTTAGAGCAAGAAGCACTCTCTTGCTTCCTTAAGTCTCTAATAAGGCAGGAAACATGAGTGTGCTTAGAACAAAAGAACCGTGTTTCCTACACACACGGACCATATCTAGTTCAACTCTGCTTCTGAAACTGATACAAACCACAGGTCCTCTAACATCCAATGCTTTTCAGTTAAGAGCGAGAACGTGTGAGCATCATGAATGATGTATCTTCCTTTGAGCTGAAAAGTGAGTGCGTTTATCTGAAACGAAGTCTTGATTGTAGGAAGACACAGAGCCTGGCAATTAACTCCGATTCTGAAGGGAAACACACAGCACAGTTCTCATCCATGAAACACACTCTGCTTTAGAGCAAGAAGCACTCCCTTGCTTTCTAAAGTCTGTAATAAAGCAGGTTACGTGAGTGTGCTTAGAAGAAAAGAACCGTGTTTCCTACACACACGGACGATATCTAGTTCAACTCTGCTTCTGAAACTGATACACCACAGGTCCTCTAACATCCAATGCTTTTCAGTTAAGAGCGAGAACGTGTGAGCTTCGTTAAAGATGTAGCTTCTTTTGAGCTGAAAAGTGAGTGCGTTTACCTGAAACGAAGTCTTGCTTGTAGGAAGACACAGAGCCTGGCAATTAACTCCAATTCTGAAGGGAAACACACAGCACAGTTCTCATCCATGAAACACACTCTGCTTTAGAGCAAGAAGCACTCTCTTGCTTCCTTAAGTCTCTAATAATGCAGGAAACGTGAGTGTGCTTAGAACAAAAGAACCGTGTTCCCTACACACACGGACCATATCTAGTTCAACTCTGCTTCTGAAACTGATACAAACCACAGGTCCTCTAACATCCAATGCTTTTCAGTTAAGAGCGAGAAACGTGTGAGCTTCGTGAATGATGTAGCTTACTTTGAGCTGAAAAGTGAGTGCGTTTACCTGAAATGAAGTCTTGCTTGTAGGAAGACACAGAGCCTGGCAATTAACTCCGATTCTGAAGGGAAACACACAGCACAGTTCTCATCCATGAAACACACTCTGCTTTAGAGCAAGAAGCACTCCCTTGCTTTCTCAAGTCTGTAATAAAGCAGGTTACGTGAGTGTGCTTAGAAGAAAAGAACCGTGTTTCCTACACACACGGACGATATCTAGTTCAACTCTGCTTATGAATCTGATACACCACAGGTCCTCTAACATCCAATGCTTTTCAGTTAAGAGCGAGAAACGTGTGAGCTTCGTTAAAGATGTAGCTGCCTTTGAGCTGAAAAGTGAGTGCGTTTACCTGAAACGAAGTCTTGCTTGTAGGAAGACACAGAGCCTGGCAATTAACTCCGATTCTGAAGGGAAACACACAGCACAGTTCTCATCCATGAAACACACTCTGCTTTAGAGCAAGAAGCACTCTCTTGCTTACTTAAGTCTCTAATAAGGCAGGAAACGTGAGTGTGCTTAGAAGAAAAGAACCGTGTTTCCTACACACACGGACGATATCTAGTTCAACTCTGCTTCTGAAACTGATACACCACAGGTCCTCTAACATCCAATGCTTTTCAGTTAAGAGCGAGAAACGTGTGAGCTTCGTTAAAGATGTAGCTTCCTTTGAGCTGAAAAGTGAGTGCGTTTACCTGAAACGAAGTCTTGCTTGTAGGAAGACACAGAGCCTGGCAATTAACTCCGATTCTGAAGGGAAACACACAGCACAGTTCTCATCCATGAAACACACTCTGCTTTAGAGCAAGAAGCACTCTCTTGCTTACTTAAGTCTCTAATAAGGCAGGAAACATGAGTGTGCTTAGAACAAAAGAACCGTGTTTCCTACACACACGGACCATATCTAGTTCAACTCTGCTTCTGAAACTGATACAAACCACAGGTCCTCTAACATCCAATGCTTTTCAGTTAAGAGCGAGAACGTGTGAGCATCATGAATGATGTATCTTCCTTTGAGCTGAAAAGTGAGTGCGTTTATCTGAAACGAAGTCTTGATTGTAGGAAGACACAGAGCCTGGCAATTAACTCCGATTCTGAAGGGAAACACACAGCACAGTTCTCATCCATGAAACACACTCTGCTTTAGAGCAAGAAGCACTCCCTTGCTTTCTAAAGTCTGTAATAAAGCAGGAAACGTGAGTGTGCTTAGAAGAAAAGAACCGTGTTTCCTACACACACGGACGATATCTAGTTCAACTCTGCTTCTGAAACTGATACACCACAGGTCCTCTAACATCCAATGCTTTTCAGTTAAGAGCGAGAAACGTGTGAGCTTCGTTAAAGATGTAGCTTCCTTTGAGCTGAAAAGTGAGTGCGTTTACCTGAAACGAAGTCTTGCTTGTAGGAAGACACAGAGCCTGGCAATTAACTCCGATTCTGAAGGGAAACACACAGCACAGTTCTCATCCATGAAACACACTCTGCTTTAGAGCAAGAAGCACTCTCTTGCTTCCTTAAGTCTCTAATAATGCAGGAAACGTGAGTGTGCTTAGAACAAAAGAACCGTGTTCCCTACACACACGGACCATATCTAGTTCAACTCTGCTTCTGAAACTGATACAAACCACAGGTCCTCTAACATCCAATGCTTTTCAGTTAAGAGCGAGAAACGTGTGAGCTTCGTGAATGATGTAGCTTCCTTTGAGCTGAAAAGTGAGTGCGTTTACCTGAAATGAAGTCTTGCTTGTAGGAAGACACAGAGCCTGGCAATTAACTCCGATTCTGAAGGGAAACACACAGCACAGTTCTCATCCATGAAACACACTCTGCTTTAGAGCAAGAAGCACTCCCTTGCTTTCTCAAGTCTGTAATAAAGCAGGTTACGTGAGTGTGCTTAGAAGAAAAGAACCGTGTTTCCTACACACGGACGATGTCTAGTTCAACTCTGCTTATGAATCTGATACACCACAGGTCCTCTAACATCCAATGCTTTTCAGTTAAGAGCCAGAAACGTGTGAGCTTCGTTAAAGATGTAGCTGCCTTTGAGCTGAAAAGTGAGTGCGTTTACCTGAAACGAAGTCTTGCTTGTAGGAAGACACAGAGCCTGGCAATTAACTCCGATTCTGAAGGGAAACACACAGCACAGTTCTCATCCATGAAACACACTCTGCTTTAGACCAAGAAGCACTCTCTTGCTTACTTAAGTCTCTAATAAGGCAGGAAACGTGAGTGTGCTTAGAACAAAAGAACCGTGTTTCCTACACACACGGACCATATCTAGTTCAACTCTGCTTCTGAAACTGATACAAACCACAGGTCCTCTAACATCCAATGCTTTTCAGTTAAGAGCGAGAACGTGTGAGCATCGTGAATGATGTATCTTCCTTTGAGCTGAAAAGTGAGTGCGTTTACCTGAAACGAAGTCTTGATTGTAGGAAGACACATAGCCTGGCAATTAACTCCGATTCTGAAGGGAAACACACAGCACAGTTCTCATCCATGAAACACACTCTGCTTTAGAGCAAGAAGCACTCCCTTGCTTTCTCAAGTCTGTAATAAAGCAGGAAACGTGAGTGTGCTTAGAAGAAAAGAACCGTGTTTCCTACACACACGGACGATATCTAGTTCAACTCTGCTTCTGAAACTGATACACCACAGGTCCTCTAACATCCAATGCTTTTCAGTTAAGAGCGAGAAACGTGTGAGCTTCGTTAAAGATGTAGCTTCCTTTGAGCTGAAAAGTGAGTGCGTTTACCTGAAACGAAGTCTAGCTTGTAGGAAGACACAGAGCCTGGCAATTAACTCCGATTCTGAAGGGAAACACACAGCACAGTTCTCATCCATGAAACACACTCTGCTTAGAGCAAGAAGCACTCTCTTGCTTCCTTAAGTCTCTAAAAATGCAGGAAACGTGAGTGTGCTTAGAACAAAAGAACCGTGTTCCCTACACACAGGGACCATATCTAGTTCAACTCTGCTTCTGAAACTGATACACCACAGGTCCTCTAACATCCAGTGCTTTTCAGTTAAGAGCGAGAAACGTGTGAGCTTCGTGAACGATGTAGCTTCGTTTGACCTGAAAAGTGAGTGCTGTTTACCTGAAACGAAGTCTTGATTGTAGGAAGACACAGAGCCTGGCAATTAACTCCGATTCTGAAGGGAAACACACAGCACAGTTCTCATCCATGAAACACACTCTGCTTTAGAGCAAGAAGCACTCCCTTGCTTTCTCAAGTCTGTAATAAAGCAGGAAACGTGAGTGTGCTTAGAAGAAAAGAACCGTGTTTCCTACACACACGGACGATATCTAGTTCAACTCTGCTTCTGAAACTGATACACCACAGTTCCTCTAACATCCAATGCTTTTCAGTTAAGAGCGAGAAACGTGTGAGCTTCGTGAACGATGTAGCTTCGTTTGACCTGAAAAGTGAGTGCGTTTACCTGAAACGAAGTCTTGCTTGTAGGAAGACACAGAGCCTGGCAATTAACTCCGATTCTGAAGGGAAACTCACAGCACAGTTCTCATCCATGAAACACACTCTGCTTTAGAGCAAGAAGCACTCTCTTGATTCCTTAAGTCTCTAATAATGCAGGAAACGTGAGTGTGCTTAGAACAAAAGAACCGTGTTTCCTACACACACGGACCATATCTAGTTCAACTCTGCTTCTGAAACTGATACAAACCACAGGTCCTCTAACATCCAATGCTTTTCAGTTAAGAGCGAGAAACGTGTGAGCTTCGTGAATGATGTAGCTTCCTTTGAGCTGAAAAGTGAGTGCGTTTACCTGAAACGAAGTCTTGCTTGTAGGAAGACACAGAGCCTGGCAATTAACTCCGATTCTGAAGGGAAACACACAGCACAGTTCTCATCCATGAAACACACTCTGCTTTAGAGCAAGAAGCACTCTCTTGCTTCCTTAAGTCTCTAATAAGGCAGGAAACATGAGTGTGCTTAGAACAAAAGAACCGTGTTTCCTACACACACGGACCATATCTAGTTCAACTCTGCTTCTGAAACTGATACAAACCACAGGTCCTCTAACATCCAATGCTTTTCAGTTAAGAGCGAGAACGTGTGAGCATCGTGAATGATGTATCTTCCTTTGAGCTGAAAAGTGAGTGCGTTTACTTGAAACGAAGTCTTGATTGTAGGAAGACACAGAGCCTGGCAATTAACTCCGATTCTGAAGGGAAACACACAGCACAGTTCTCATCCATGAAACACACTCTGCTTTAGAGCAAGAAGCACTCCCTTGCTTTCTAAAGTCTGTAATAAAGCAGGAAACGTGAGTGTGCTTAGAAGAAAAGAACCGTGTTTCCTACACACACGGACCATATCTAGTTCAACTCTGCTTGTGAAACTGATACACCACAGGTCCTCTAACATCCAATGCTTTTCAGTTAAGAGCGAGAAACGTGTGAGCTTCGTTAAAGATGTAGCTTCCTTTGAGCTGAAAAGTGAGTGCGTTTACCTGAAACGAAGTCTTGCTTGTAGGAAGACACAGAGCCTGGCAATTAACTCCGATTCTGAAGGGAAACACACAGCACAGTTCTCATCCATGAAACACACTCTGCTTTAGAGCAAGAAGCACTCTCTTGCTTCCTTAAGTCTCTAATAATGCAGGAAACGTGAGTGTGCTTAGAACAAAAGAACCGTGTTCCCTACACACACGGACCATATCTAGTTCAACTCTGCTTCTGAAACTGATACAAACCACAGGTCCTCTAACATCCAATGCTTTTCAGTTAAGAGCGAGAAACGTGTGAGCTTCGTGAATGATGTAGCTTCCTTTGAGCTGAAAAGTGAGTGCGTTTACCTGAAATGAAGTCTTGCTTGTAGGAAGACACAGAGCCTGGCAATTAACTCCGATTCTGAAGGGAAACACACAGCACAGTTCTCATCCATGAAACACACTCTGCTTTAGAGCAAGAAGCACTCCCTTGCTTTCTCAAGTCTGTAATAAAGCAGGTTACGTGAGTGTGCTTAGAAGAAAAGAACCGTGTTTCCTACACACACGGACGATATCTAGTTCAACTCTGCTTATGAATCTGATACACCACAGGTCCTCTAACATCCAATGCTTTTCAGTTAAGAGCGAGAAACGTGTGAGCTTCGTTAAAGATGTAGCTGCCTTTGAGCTGAAAAGTGAGTGCGTTTACCTGAAACGAAGTCTTGCTTGTAGGAAGACACAGAGCCTGGCAATTAACTCCGATTCTGAAGGGAAACACACAGCACAGTTCTCATCCATGAAACACACTCTGCTTTAGAGCAAGAAGCACTCTCTTGCTTACTTAAGTCTCTAATAAGGCAGGAAACGTGAGTGTGCTTAGAACAAAAGAACCGTGTTTCCTACACACACGGACCATATCTAGTTCAACTCTGCTTCTGAAACTGATACAAACCACAGGTCCTCTAACATCCAATGCTTTTCAGTTAAGAGCGAGAACGTGTGAGCATCGTGAATGATGTATCTTCCTTTGAGCTGAAAAGTGAGTGCGTTTACCTGAAACGAAGTCTTGATTGTAGGAAGACACATAGCCTGGCAATTAACTCCGATTCTGAAGGGAAACACACAGCACAGTTCTCATCCATGAAACACACTCTGCTTTAGAGCAAGAAGCACTCCCTTGCTTTCTCAAGTCTGTAATAAAGCAGGAAACGTGAGTGTGCTTAGAAGAAAAGAACCGTGTTTCCTACACACACGGACGATATCTAGTTCAACTCTGCTTCTGAAACTGATACACCACAGGTCCTCTAACATCCAATGCTTTTCAGTTAAGAGCGAGAAACGTGTGAGCTTCGTGAATGATGTAGCTTCGTTTGACCTGAAAAGTGAGTGCGTTTACCTGAAACGAAGTCTTGCTTGTAGGAAGACACAGAGCCTGGCAATTAACTCCGATTCTGAAGGGAAACTCACAGCACAGTTCTCATCCATGAAACACACTCTGCTTTAGAGCAAGAACCACTCTCTTGCTTCCTTAAGTCTCTAATAATGCAGGAAACGTGAGTGTGCTTAGAACAAAAGAACCGTGTTTCCTACACACACGGACCATATCTAGTTCAACTCCGCTTCTGAAACTGATACAAACCACAGGTCCTCTAACATCCAATGCTTTTCAGTTAAGAGCGAGAAACGTGTGAGCTTCGTGAATGATGTAGCTTCCTTTGAGCTGAAAAGTGAGTGCGTTTACCTGAAACGAAGTCTTGCTTGTAGGAAGACACAGAGCCTGGCAATTAACTCCGATTCTGAAGGGAAACACACAGCACAGTTCTCATCCATGAAACACACTCTGCTTTAGAGCAAGAAGCACTCTCTTGCTTCCTTAAGTCTCTAATAAGGCAGGAAACATGAGTGTGCTTAGAACAAAAGAACCGTGTTTCCTACACACACGGACCATATCTAGTTCAACTCTGCTTCTGAAACTGATACAAACCACAGGTCCTCTAACATCCAATGCTTTTCAGTTAAGAGCGAGAACGTGTGAGCATCGTGAATGATGTATCTTCCTTTGAGCTGAAAAGTGAGTGCGTTTACTTGAAACGAAGTCTTGATTGTAGGAAGACACAGAGCCTGGCAATTAACTCCGATTCTGAAGGGAAACACACAGCACAGTTCTCATCCATGAAACACACTCTGCTTTAGAGCAAGAAGCACTCCCTTGCTTTCTAAAGTCTGTAATAAAGCAGGAAACGTGAGTGTGCTTAGAAGAAAAGAACCGTGTTTCCTACACACACGGACGATATCTAGTTCAACTCTGCTTCTGAAACTGATACACCACAGGTCCTCTAACATCCAATGCTTTTCAGTTAAGAGCGAGAAACGTGTGAGCTTCGTTAAAGATGTAGCTTCCTTTGAGCTGAAAAGTGAGTGCGTTTACCTGAAACGAAGTCTTGCTTGTAGGAAGACACAGAGCCTGGCAATTAACTCCGATTCTGAAGGGAAACACACAGCACAGTTCTCATCCATGAAACACACTCTGCTTTAGAGCAAGAAGCACTCTCTTGCTTCCTTAAGTCTCTAATAATGCAGGAAACGTGAGTGTGCTTAGAACAAAAGAACCGTGTTCCCTACACACACGGACCATATCTAGTTCAACTCTGCTTCTGAAACTGATACAAACCACAGGTCCTCTAACATCCAATGCTTTTCAGTTAAGAGCGAGAAACGTGTGAGCTTCGTGAATGATGTAGCTTCCTTTGAGCTGAAAAGTGAGTGCGTTTACCTGAAATGAAGTCTTGCTTGTAGGAAGACACAGAGCCTGGCAATTAACTCCGATTCTGAAGGGAAACACACAGCACAGTTCTCATCCATGAAACACACTCTGCTTTAGAGCAAGAAGCACTCCCTTGCTTTCTCAAGTCTGTAATAAAGCAGGTTACGTGAGTGTGCTTAGAAGAAAAGAACCGTGTTTCCTACACACACGGACGATATCTAGTTCAACTCTGCTTATGAATCTGATACACCACAGGTCCTCTAACATCCAATGCTTTTCAGTTAAGAGCGAGAAACGTGTGAGCTTCGTTAAAGATGTAGCTGCCTTTGAGCTGAAAAGTGAGTGCGTTTACCTGAAACGAAGTCTTGCTTGTAGGAAGACACAGAGCCTGGCAATTAACTCCGATTCTGAAGGGAAACACACAGCACAGTTCTCATCCATGAAACACACTCTGCTTTAGAGCAAGAAGCACTCTCTTGCTTACTTAAGTCTCTAATAAGGCAGGAAACGTGAGTGTGCTTAGAACAAAAGAACCGTGTTTCCTACACACACGGACCATATCTAGTTCAACTCTGCTTCTGAAACTGATACAAACCACAGGTCCTCTAACATCCAATGCTTTTCAGTTAAGAGCGAGAACGTGTGAGCATCGTGAATGATGTATCTTCCTTTGAGCTGAAAAGTGAGTGCGTTTACCTGAAACGAAGTCTTGATTGTAGGAAGACACATAGCCTGGCAATTAACTCCGATTCTGAAGGGAAACACACAGCACAGTTCTCATCCATGAAACACACTCTGCTTTAGAGCAAGAAGCACTCCCTTGCTTTCTCAAGTCTGTAATAAAGCAGGAAACGTGAGTGTGCTTAGAAGAAAAGAACCGTGTTTCCTACACACACGGACGATATCTAGTTCAACTCTGCTTCTGAAACTGATACACCACAGGTCCTCTAACATCCAATGCTTTTCAGTTAAGAGCGAGAAACGTGTGAGCTTCGTGAATGATGTAGCTTCGTTGACCTGAAAAGTGAGTGCGTTTACCTGAAACGAAGTCTTGCTTGTAGGAAGACACAGAGCCTGGCAATTAACTCCGATTCTGAAGGGAAACTCACAGCACAGTTCTCTTCCATGAAACACACTCTGCTTTAGAGCAAGAACCACTCTCTTGCTTCCTTAAGTCTCTAATAATGCAGGAAACGTGAGTGTGCTTAGAACAAAAGAACCGTGTTTCCTACACACACGGACCATATCTAGTTCAACTCCGCTTCTGAAACTGATACAAACCACAGGTCCTCTAACATCCAATGCTTTTCAGTTAAGAGCGAGAAACGTGTGAGCTTCGTGAATGATGTAGCTTCCTTTGAGCTGAAAAGTGAGTGCGTTTACCTGAAACGAAGTCTTGCTTGTAGGAAGACACAGAGCCTGGCAATTAACTCCGATTCTGAAGGGAAACACACAGCACAGTTCTCATCCATGAAACACACTCTGCTTTAGAGCAAGAAGCACTCTCTTGCTTCCTTAAGTCTCTAATAAGGCAGGAAACATGAGTGTGCTTAGAACAAAAGAACCGTGTTTCCTACACACACGGACCATATCTAGTTCAACTCTGCTTCTGAAACTGATACAAACCACAGGTCCTCTAACATCCAATGCTTTTCAGTTAAGAGCGAGAACGTGTGAGCATCGTGAATGATGTATCTTCCTTTGAGCTGAAAAGTGAGTGCGTTTACTTGAAACGAAGTCTTGATTGTAGGAAGACACAGAGCCTGGCAATTAACTCCGATTCTGAAGGGAAACACACAGCACAGTTCTCATCCATGAAACACACTCTGCTTTAGAGCAAGAAGCAATCCCTTGCTTTCTAAAGTCTGTAATAAAGCAGGAAACGTGAGTGTGCTTAGAAGAAAAGAACCGTGTTTCCTACACACACGGACGATATCTAGTTCAACTCTGCTTCTGAAACTGATACACCACAGGTCCTCTAACATCCAATGCTTTTCAGTTAAGAGCGAGAAACGTGTGAGCTTCGTTAAAGATGTAGCTTCCTTTGAGCTGAAAAGTGAGTGCGTTTACCTGAAACGAAGTCTTGCTTGTAGGAAGACACAGAGCCTGGCAATTAACTCCGATTCTGAAGGGAAACACACAGCACAGTTCTCATCCATGAAACACACTCTGCTTTAGAGCAAGAAGCACTCTCTTGCTTCCTTAAGTCTCTAATAATGCAGGAAACGTGAGTGTGCTTAGAACAAAAGAACCGTGTTCCCTACACACACGGACCATATCTAGTTCAACTCTGCTTCTGAAACTGATACAAACCACAGGTCCTCTAACATCCAATGCTTTTCAGTTAAGAGCGAGAAACGTGTGAGCTTCGTGAATGATGTAGCTTCCTTTGAGCTGAAAAGTGAGTGCGTTTACCTGAAATGAAGTCTTGCTTGTAGGAAGACACAGAGCCTGGCAATTAACTCTGATTCTGAAGGGAAACACAGCACAGTTCTCACCCATGAAACACACTCTGCTTTAGAGCAAGAAGCACTCCCTTGCTTTCTCAAGTCTGTAATAAAGCAGGTTACGTGAGTGTGCTTAGAAGAAAAGAACCGTTTTTCCTACACACATGGACGATATCTAGTTCAACTCTGCTTATGAATCTGATACACCACAGGTCCTCTAACATCCAATGCTTTTCAGTTAAGAGCGAGAAACGTGTGAGCTTCGTTAAAGATGTAGCTGCCTTTGAGCTGAAAAGTGAGTGCTGTTTACCTGAAACGAAGTCTTGCTTGTAGGAAGACACAGAGCCTGGCAATTAACTCCGATTCTGAAGGGAAACACACAGCACAGTTCTCATCCATGAAACACACTCTGCTTTAGAGCAAGAAGCACTCTCTTGCTTACTTAAGTCTCTAAAAAGGCAGGAAACGTGAGTGTGCTTAGAACAAAAGAACCGTGTTTCCTACACACACGGACCATATCTAGTTCAACTCTGCTTCTGAAACTGATACAAACCACAGGTCCTCTAACATCCAATGCTTTTCAGTTAAGAGCGAGAACGTGTGAGCATCGTGAATGATGTATCTTCCTTTGAGCTGAAAAGTGAGTGCGTTTACCTGAAACGAAGTCTTGATTGTAGGAAGACACATAGCCTGGCAATTAAATCCGATTCTGAAGGGAAACACACAGCACAGTTCTCATCCATGAAACACACTCTGCTTTAGAGCAAGAAGCACTCCCTTGCTTTCTCAAGTCTGTAATAAAGCAGGAAACGTGAGTGTGCTTAGAAGAAAAGAACCGTGTTTCCTACACACACGGACGATATCTAGTTCAACTCTGCTTCTGAAACTGATACACCACAGGTCCTCTAACATCCAATGCTTTTCAGTTAAGAGCGAGAAACGTGTGAGCTTCGTTAAAGATGTAGCTTCCTTTGAGCTGAAAAGTGAGTGCTGTTTACCTGAAACGAAGTCTTGATTGTAGGAAGACACATAGCCTGGCAATTAACTCCGATTCTGAAGGGAAACACACAGCACAGTTCTCATCCATGAAACACACTCTGCTTTAGAGCAAGAAGCACTCCCTTGCTTTCTCAAGTCTGTAATAAAGCAGGAAACGTGAGTGTGCTTAGAAGAAAAGAACCGTGTTTCCTACACACACGGACGATATCTAGTTCAACTCTGCTTCTGAAACTGATACACCACAGGTCCTCTAACATCCAATGCTTTTCAGTTAAGAGCGAGAAACGTGTGAGCTTCGTTAAAGATGTAGCTTCCTTTGAGCTGAAAAGTGAGTGCGTTTACCTGAAACGAAGTCTTGCTTGTAGGAAGACACAGAGCCTGGCAATTAACTCCGATTCTGAAGGGAAACACACAGCACAGTTCTCATCCATGAAACACACTCTGCTTTAGAGCAAGAAGCACTCTCTTGCTTCCTTAAGTCTCTAAAAATGCAGGAAACGTGAGTGTGCTTAGAATAAAAGAACCGTGTTCCCTACACACAGGGACCATATCTAGTTCAACTCTGCTTCTGAAACTGATACACCACAGGTCCTCTAAAATCCAGTGCTTTTCAGTTAATGGCGAGAAACGTGTGAGCTTCGTTAAAGATGTAGCTTCCTTTGAGCTGAAAAGTGAGTGCGTTTACCTGAAACGAAGTCTTGCTTGTAGGAAGACACAGAGCCTGGCAATTAACTCCGATTCTGAAGGGAAACACACAGCACAGTTCTCATCCATGAAACACACTCTGCTTTAGAGCAAGAAGCACTCCCTTGCTTTCTCAAGTCTGTAATAAAGCAGGAAACGTGAGTGTGCTTAGAAGAAAAGAACCGTGTTTCCTACACACACGGACGATATCTAGTTCAACTCTGCTTCTGAAACTGATACACCACAGGTCCTCTAACATCCAATGCTTTTCAGTTAAGAGCGAGAAACGTGTGAGCTTCGTGAACGATGTAGCTTCGTTTGACCTGAAAAGTGAGTGCTGTTTACCTGAAACGAAGTCTTGATTGTAGGAAGACACAGAGCCTGGCAATTAACTCCGATTCTGAAGGGAAACACACAGCACAGTTCTCATCCATGAAACACACTCTGCTTTAGAGCAAGAAGCACTCCCTTGCTTTCTCAAGTCTGTAATAAAGCAGGAAACGTGAGTGTGCTTAGAAGAAAAGAACCGTGTTTCCTACACACACGGACGATATCTAGTTCAACTCTGCTTCTGAAACTGATACACCACAGGTCCTCTAACATCCAATGCTTTTCAGTTAAGAGCGAGAAACGTGTGAGCTTCGTGAACGATGTAGCTTCGTTTGACCTGAAAAGTGAGTGCGTTTACCTGAAACGAAGTCTTGCTTGTAGGAAGACACAGAGCCTGGCAATTAACTCCGATTCTGAAGGGAAACTCACAGCACAGTTCTCATCCATGAAACACACTCTGCTTTAGAGCAAGAAGCACTCTCTTGCTTCCTTAAGTCTCTAATAATGCAGGAAACGTGAGTGTGCTTAGAACAAAAGAACCATGTTTCCTACACACACGGACCATATCTAGTTCAACTCTGCTTCTGAAACTGATACAAACCACAGGTCCTCTAACATCCAATGCTTTTCAGTTAAGAGCGAGAAACGTGTGAGCTTCGTGAATGATGTAGCTTCCTTTGAGCTGAAAAGTGAGTGCGTTTACCTGAAACGAAGTCTTGCTTGTAGGAAGACACAGAGCCTGGCAATTAACTCCGATTCTGAAGGGAAACACACAGCACAGTTCTCATCCATGAAACACACTCTGCTTTAGAGCAAGAAGCACTCTCTTGCTTCCTTAAGTCTCTAATAAGGCAGGAAACATGAGTGTGCTTAGAACAAAAGAACCGTGTTTCCTACACACACGGACCATATCTAGTTCAACTCTGCTTCTGAAACTGATACAAACCACAGGTCCTCTAACATCCAATGCTTTTCAGTTAAGAGCGAGAACGTGTGAGCATCGTGAATGATGTATCTTCCTTTGAGCTGAAAAGTGAGTGCGTTTACTTGAAACGAAGTCTTGATTGTAGGAAGACACAGAGCCTGGCAATTAACTCCGATTCTGAAGGGAAACACACAGCACAGTTCTCATCCATGAAACACACTCTGCTTTAGAGCAAGAAGCACTCTCTTGCTTCCTTAAGTCTCTAAAAATGCAGGAAACGTGAGTGTGCTTAGAATAAAAGAACCGTGTTCCCTACACACAGGGACCATATCTAGTTCAACTCTGCTTCTGAAACTGATACACCACAGGTCCTCTAAAATCCAGTGCTTTTCAGTTAATGGCGAGAAACGTGTGAGCTTCGTTAAAGATGTAGCTTCCTTTGAGCTGAAAAGTGAGTGCGTTTACCTGAAACGAAGTCTTGCTTGTAGGAAGACACAGAGCCTGGCAATTAACTCCGATTCTGAAGGGAAACACACAGCACAGTTCTCATCCATGAAACACACTCTGCTTTAGAGCAAGAAGCACTCTCTTGCTTCCTTAAGTCTCTAATAAGGCAGGAAACGTGAGTGTGCTTAGAACAAAAGAACCGTGTTTCCTACACACACGGACCATATCTAGTTCAACTCTGCTTCTGAAACTGATACACCACAGGTCCTCTAACATCCAATGCTTTTCAGTTAAGAGCGAGAAATGTGTGAGCTTCGTGAACGATGTAGCTTCGTTTGACCTGAAAAGTGAGTGCGTTTACCTGAAACGAAGTCTTGCTTGTAGGAAGACACAGAGCCTGGCAATTAACTCCGATTCTGAAGGGAAACTCACAGCACAGTTCTCATCCATGAAACACACTCTGCTTTAGAGCAAGAAGCACTCTCTTGCTTCCTTAAGTCTCTAATAATGCAGGAAACGTGAGTGTGCTTAGAACAAAAGAACCATGTTTCCTACACACACGGACCATATCTAGTTCAACTCTGCTTCTGAAACTGATACAAACCACAGGTCCTCTAACATCCAATGCTTTTCAGTTAAGAGCGAGAAACGTGTGAGCTTCGTGAATGATGTAGCTTCCTTTGAGCTGAAAAGTGAGTGCGTTTACCTGAAACGAAGTCTTGCTTGTAGGAAGACACAGAGCCTGGCAATTAACTCCGATTCTGAAGGGAAACACACAGCACAGTTCTCATCCATGAAACACACTCTGCTTTAGAGCAAGAAGCACTCTCTTGCTTCCTTAAGTCTCTAATAAGGCAGGAAACATGAGTGTGCTTAGAACAAAAGAACCGTGTTTCCTACACACACGGACCATATCTAGTTCAACTCTGCTTCTGAAACTGATACAAACCACAGGTCCTCTAACATCCAATGCTTTTCAGTTAAGAGCGAGAACGTGTGAGCATCGTGAATGATGTATCTTCCTTTGAGCTGAAAAGTGAGTGCGTTTACCTGAAACGAAGTCTTGATTGTAGGAAGACACATAGCCTGGCAATTAACTCCGATTCTGAAGGGAAACACACAGCACAGTTCTCATCCATGAAACACACTCTGCTTTAGAGCAAGAAGCACTCCCTTGCTTTCTCAAGTCGGTAATAAAGCAGGAAACGTGAGTGTGCTTAGAAGAAAAGAACCGTGTTTCCTACACACACGGACGATATCTAGTTCAACTCTGCTTCTGAAACTGATACACCACAGGTCCTCTAACATCCAATGCTTTTCAGTTAAGAGCGAGAAACGTGTGAGCTTCGTTAAAGATGTAGCTTCCTTTGAGCTGAAAAGTGAGTGCGTTTACCTGAAACGAAGTCTTGCTTGTAGGAAGACACAGAGCCTGGCAATTAACTCCGATTCTGAAGGGAAACACACAGCACAGTTCTCATCCATGAAACACACTCTTCTTTAGAGCAAGAAGCACTCTCTGGCTTTCTCAAGTCTCTAATAAGGCGGGAAACGTGAGTGTGCTCAGAACAAAAGAACCGTGTTTCCTACACACAGGGACCATATCCAGTTCAACTCTGCTTCTGAAACTGATACAAACCACAGGTCCTCTAACATCCAATGCTTTTCAGTTAAGAGCGAGAACGTGTGAGCATCGTGAATGATGTATCTTCCTTTGAGCTGAAAAGTGAGTGCGTTTACCTGAAACGAAGTCTTGATTGTAGGAAGACACATAGCCTGGCAATTAACTCCGATTCTGAAGGGAAACACACAGCACAGTTCTCATCCATGAAACACACTCTGCTTTAGAGCAAGAAGCACTCCCTTGCTTTCTCAAGTCTGTAATAAAGCAGGAAACGTGAGTGTGCTTAGAAGAAAAGAACCGTGTTTCCTACACACACGGACGATATCTAGTTCAACTCTGCTTCTGAAACTGATACACCACAGGTCCTCTAACATCCAATGCTTTTCAGTTAAGAGCGAGAAACGTGTGAGCTTCGTGAATGATGTAGCTTCGTTTGACCTGAAAAGTGAGTGCGTTTACCTGAAACGAAGTCTTGCTTGTAGGAAGACACAGAGCCTGGCAATTAACTCCGATTCTGAAGGGAAACTCACAGCACAGTTCTCATCCATGAAACACACTCTGCTTTAGAGCAAGAACCACTCTCTTGCTTCCTTAAGTCTCTAATAATGCAGGAAACGTGAGTGTGCTTAGAACAAAAGAACCGTGTTTCCTACACACACGGACCATATCTAGTTCAACTCCGCTTCTGAAACTGATACAAACCACAGGTCCTCTAACATCCAATGCTTTTCAGTTAAGAGCGAGAAACGTGTGAGCTTCGTGAATGATGTAGCTTCCTTTGAGCTGAAAAGTGAGTGCGTTTACCTGAAACGAAGTCTTGCTTGTAGGAAGACACAGAGCATGGCAATTAACTCCGATTCTGAAGGGAAACACACAGCACAGTTCTCATCCATGAAACACACTCTGCTTTAGAGCAAGAAGCACTCTCTTGCTTCCTTAAGTCTCTAATAAGGCAGGAAACATGAGTGTGCTTAGAACAAAAGAACCGTGTTTCCTACACACACGGACCATATCTAGTTCAACTCTGCTTCTGAAACTGATACAAACCACAGGTCCTCTAACATCCAATGCTTTTCAGTTAAGAGCGAGAACGTGTGAGCATCGTGAATGATGTATCTTCCTTTGAGCTGAAAAGTGAGTGCGTTTACTTGAAACGAAGTCTTGATTGTAGGAAGACACAGAGCCTGGCAATTAACTCCGATTCTGAAGGGAAACACACAGCACAGTTCTCATCCATGAAACACACTCTGCTTTAGAGCAAGAAGCACTCCCTTGCTTTCTAAAGTCTGTAATAAAGCAGGAAACGTGAGTGTGCTTAGAAGAAAAGAACCGTGTTTCCTACACACACGGACGATATCTAGTTCAACTCTGCTTCTGAAACTGATACACCACAGGTCCTCTAACATCCAATGCTTTTCAGTTAAGAGCGAGAAACGTGTGAGCTTCGTTAAAGATGTAGCTTCCTTTGAGCTGAAAAGTGAGTGCGTTTACCTGAAACGAAGTCTTGCTTGTAGGAAGACACAGAGCCTGGCAATTAACTCCGATTCTGAAGGGAAACACACAGCACAGTTCTCATCCATGAAACACACTCTGCTTTAGAGCAAGAAGCACTCTCTTGCTTCCTTAAGTCTCTAATAATGCAGGAAACGTGAGTGTGCTTAGAACAAAAGAACCGTGTTCCCTACACACACGGACCATATCTAGTTCAACTCTGCTTCTGAAACTGATACAAACCACAGGTCCTCTAACATCCAATGCTTTTCAGTTAAGAGCGAGAAACGTGTGAGCTTCGTGAATGATGTAGCTTCCTTTGAGCTGAAAAGTGAGTGCGTTTACCTGAAATGAAGTCTTGCTTGTAGGAAGACACAGAGCCTGGCAATTAACTCCGATTCTGAAGGGAAACACACAGCACAGTTCTCATCCATGAAACACACTCTGCTTTAGAGCAAGAAGCACTCCCTTGCTTTCTCAAGTCTGTAATAAAGCAGGTTACGTGAGTGTGCTTAGAAGAAAAGAACCGTGTTTCCTACACACACGGACGATATCTAGTTCAACTCTGCTTATGAATCTGATACACCACAGGTCCTCTAACATCCAATGCTTTTCAGTTAAGAGCGAGAAACGTGTGAGCTTCGTTAAAGATGTAGCTGCCTTTGAGCTGAAAAGTGAGTGCGTTTACCTGAAACGAAGTCTTGCTTGTAGGAAGACACAGAGCCTGGCAATTAACTCCGATTCTGAAGGGAAACACACAGCACAGTTCTCATCCATGAAACACACTCTGCTTTAGAGCAAGAAGCACTCTCTTGCTTACTTAAGTCTCTAATAAGGCAGGAAACGTGAGTGTGCTTAGAACAAAAGAACCGTGTTTCCTACACACACGGACCATATCTAGTTCAACTCTGCTTCTGAAACTGATACAAACCACAGGTCCTCTAACATCCAATGCTTTTCAGTTAAGAGCGAGAACGTGTGAGCATCGTGAATGATGTATCTTCCTTTGAGCTGAAAAGTGAGTGCGTTTACCTGAAACGAAGTCTTGATTGTAGGAAGACACATAGCCTGGCAATTAACTCCGATTCTGAAGGGAAACACACAGCACAGTTCTCATCCATGAAACACACTCTGCTTTAGAGCAAGAAGCACTCCCTTGCTTTCTCAAGTCTGTAATAAAGCAGGAAACGTGAGTGTGCTTAGAAGAAAAGAACCGTGTTTCCTACACACACGGACGATATCTAGTTCAACTCTGCTTCTGAAACTGATACACCACAGGTCCTCTAACATCCAATGCTTTTCAGTTAAGAGCGAGAAACGTGTGAGCTTCGTGAATGATGTAGCTTCGTTTGACCTGAAAAGTGAGTGCGTTTACCTGAAACGAAGTCTTGCTTGTAGGAAGACACAGAGCCTGGCAATTAACTCCGATTCTGAAGGGAAACTCACAGCACAGTTCTCTTCCATGAAACACACTCTGCTTTAGAGCAAGAACCACTCTCTTGCTTCCTTAAGTCTCTAATAATGCAGGAAACGTGAGTGTGCTTAGAACAAAAGAACCGTGTTTCCTACACACACGGACCATATCTAGTTCAACTCCGCTTCTGAAACTGATACAAACCACAGGTCCTCTAACATCCAATGCTTTTCAGTTAAGAGCGAGAAACGTGTGAGCTTCGTGAATGATGTAGCTTCCTTTGAGCTGAAAAGTGAGTGCGTTTACCTGAAACGAAGTCTTGCTTGTAGGAAGACACAGAGCCTGGCAATTAACTCCGATTCTGAAGGGAAACACACAGCACAGTTCTCATCCATGAAACACACTCTGCTTTAGAGCAAGAAGCACTCTCTTGCTTCCTTAAGTCTCTAATAAGGCAGGAAACATGAGTGTGCTTAGAACAAAAGAACCGTGTTTCCTACACACACGGACCATATCTAGTTCAACTCTGCTTCTGAAACTGATACAAACCACAGGTCCTCTAACATCCAATGCTTTTCAGTTAAGAGCGAGAACGTGTGAGCATCGTGAATGATGTATCTTCCTTTGAGCTGAAAAGTGAGTGCGTTTACTTGAAACGAAGTCTTGATTGTAGGAAGACACAGAGCCTGGCAATTAACTCCGATTCTGAAGGGAAACACACAGCACAGTTCTCATCCATGAAACACACTCTGCTTTAGAGCAAGAAGCAATCCCTTGCTTTCTAAAGTCTGTAATAAAGCAGGAAACGTGAGTGTGCTTAGAAGAAAAGAACCGTGTTTCCTACACACGGACGATATCTAGTTCAACTCTGCTTCTGAAACTGATACACCACAGGTCCTCTAACATCCAATGCTTTTCAGTTAAGAGCGAGAAACGTGTGAGCTTCGTTAAAGATGTAGCTTCCTTTGAGCTGAAAAGTGAGTGCGTTTACCTGAAACGAAGTCTTGCTTGTAGGAAGACACAGAGCCTGGCAATTAACTCCGATTCTGAAGGGAAACACACAGCACAGTTCTCATCCATGAAACACACTCTGCTTTAGAGCAAGAAGCACTCTCTTGCTTCCTTAAGTCTCTAATAATGCAGGAAACGTGAGTGTGCTTAGAACAAAAGAACCGTGTTCCCTACACACACGGACCATATCTAGTTCAACTCTGCTTCTGAAACTGATACAAACCACAGGTCCTCTAACATCCAATGCTTTTCAGTTAAGAGCGAGAAACGTGTGAGCTTCGTGAATGATGTAGCTTCCTTTGAGCTGAAAAGTGAGTGCGTTTACCTGAAATGAAGTCTTGCTTGTAGGAAGACACAGAGCCTGGCAATTAACTCTGATTCTGAAGGGAAACACAGCACAGTTCTCACCCATGAAACACACTCTGCTTTAGAGCAAGAAGCACTCCCTTGCTTTCTCAAGTCTGTAATAAAGCAGGTTACGTGAGTGTGCTTAGAAGAAAAGAACCGTTTTTCCTACACACATGGACGATATCTAGTTCAACTCTGCTTATGAATCTGATACACCACAGGTCCTCTAACATCCAATGCTTTTCAGTTAAGAGCGAGAAACGTGTGAGCTTCGTTAAAGATGTAGCTTCCTTTGAGCTGAAAAGTGAGTGCGTTTACCTGAAACGAAGTCTTGCTTGTAGGAAGACACAGAGCCTGGCAATTAACTCCGATTCTGAAGGGAAACACACAGCACAGTTCTCATCCATGAAACACACTCTGCTTTAGAGCAAGAAGCACTCTCTTGCTTCCTTAAGTCTCTAATAATGCAGGAAACGTGAGTGTGCTTAGAACAAAAGAACCGTGTTCCCTACACACACGGACCATATCTAGTTCAACTCTGCTTCTGAAACTGATACAAACCACAGGTCCTCTAACATCCAATGCTTTTCAGTTAAGAGCGAGAAACGTGTGAGCTTCGTGAATGATGTAGCTTCCTTTGAGCTGAAAAGTGAGTGCGTTTACCTGAAATGAAGTCTTGCTTGTAGGAAGACACAGAGCCTGGCAATTAACTCTGATTCTGAAGGGAAACACAGCACAGTTCTCACCCATGAAACACACTCTGCTTTAGAGCAAGAAGCACTCCCTTGCTTTCTCAAGTCTGTAATAAAGCAGGTTACGTGAGTGTGCTTAGAAGAAAAGAACCGTTTTTCCTACACACATGGACGATATCTAGTTCAACTCTGCTTATGAATCTGATACACCACAGGTCCTCTAACATCCAATGCTTTTCAGTTAAGAGCGAGAAACGTGTGAGCTTCGTTAAAGATGTAGCTGCCTTTGAGCTGAAAAGTGAGTGCTGTTTACCTGAAACGAAGTCTTGCTTGTAGGAAGACACAGAGCCTGGCAATTAACTCCGATTCTGAAGGGAAACACACAGCACAGTTCTCATCCATGAAACACACTCTGCTTTAGAGCAAGAAGCACTCTCTTGCTTACTTAAGTCTCTAAAAAGGCAGGAAACGTGAGTGTGCTTAGAACAAAAGAACCGTGTTTCCTACACACACGGACCATATCTAGTTCAACTCTGCTTCTGAAACTGATACAAACCACAGGTCCTCTAACATCCAATGCTTTTCAGTTAAGAGCGAGAACGTGTGAGCATCGTGAATGATGTATCTTCCTTTGAGCTGAAAAGTGAGTGCGTTTACCTGAAACGAAGTCTTGATTGTAGGAAGACACATAGCCTGGCAATTAAATCCGATTCTGAAGGGAAACACACAGCACAGTTCTCATCCATGAAACACACTCTGCTTTAGAGCAAGAAGCACTCCCTTGCTTTCTCAAGTCTGTAATAAAGCAGGAAACGTGAGTGTGCTTAGAAGAAAAGAACCGTGTTTCCTACACACACGGACGATATCTAGTTCAACTCTGCTTCTGAAACTGATACACCACAGGTCCTCTAACATCCAATGCTTTTCAGTTAAGAGCGAGAAACGTGTGAGCTTCGTGAACGATGTAGCTTCGTTTGACCTGAAAAGTGAGTGCTGTTTACCTGAAACGAAGTCTTGATTGTAGGAAGACACAGAGCCTGGCAATTAACTCCGATTCTGAAGGGAAACACACAGCACAGTTCTCATCCATGAAACACACTCTGCTTTAGAGCAAGAAGCACTCCCTTGCTTTCTCAAGTCTGTAATAAAGCAGGAAACGTGAGTGTGCTTAGAAGAAAAGAACCGTGTTTCCTACACACACGGACGATATCTAGTTCAACTCTGCTTCTGAAACTGATACACCACAGGTCCTCTAACATCCAATGCTTTTCAGTTAAGAGCGAGAAACGTGTGAGCTTCGTGAACGATGTAGCTTCGTTTGACCTGAAAAGTGAGTGCGTTTACCTGAAACGAAGTCTTGCTTGTAGGAAGACACAGAGCCTGGCAATTAACTCCGATTCTGAAGGGAAACTCACAGCACAGTTCTCATCCATGAAACACACTCTGCTTTAGAGCAAGAAGCACTCTCTTGCTTCCTTAAGTCTCTAATAATGCAGGAAACGTGAGTGTGCTTAGAACAAAAGAACCGTGTTTCCTACACACACGGACCATATCTAGTTCAACTCTGCTTCTGAAACTGATACAAACCACAGGTCCTCTAACATCCAATGCTTTTCAGTTAAGAGCGAGAAACGTGTGAGCTTCGTGAATGATGTAGCTTCCTTTGAGCTGAAAAGTGAGTGCGTTTACCTGAAACGAAGTCTTGCTTGTAGGAAGACACAGAGCCTGGCAATTAACTCCGATTCTGAAGGGAAACACACAGCACAGTTCTCATCCATGAAACACACTCTGCTTTAGAGCAAGAAGCACTCTCTTGCTTCCTTAAGTCTCTAATAAGGCAGGAAACATGAGTGTGCTTAGAACAAAAGAACCGTGTTTCCTACACACACGGACCATATCTAGTTCAACTCTGCTTCTGAAACTGATACAAACCACAGGTCCTCTAACATCCAATGCTTTTCAGTTAAGAGCGAGAACGTGTGAGCATCGTGAATGATGTATCTTCCTTTGAGCTGAAAAGTGAGTGCGTTTACTTGAAACGAAGTCTTGATTGTAGGAAGACACAGAGCCTGGCAATTAACTCCGATTCTGAAGGGAAACACACAGCACAGTTCTCATCCATGAAACACACTCTGCTTTAGAGCAAGAAGCACTCCCTTGCTTTCTCAAGTCGGTAATAAAGCAGGAAACGTGAGTGTGCTTAGAAGAAAAGAACCGTGTTTCCTACACACACGGACGATATCTAGTTCAACTCTGCTTCTGAAACTGATACACCACAGGTCCTCTAACATCCAATGCTTTTCAGTTAAGAGCGAGAAACGTGTGAGCTTCGTTAAAGATGTAGCTTCCTTTGAGCTGAAAAGTGAGTGCGTTTACCTGAAACGAAGTCTTGCTTGTAGGAAGACACAGAGCCTGGCAATTAACTCCGATTCTGAAGGGAAACACACAGCACAGTTCTCATCCATGAAACACACTCTTCTTTAGAGCAAGAAGCACTCTCTGGCTTTCTCAAGTCTCTAATAAGGCGGGAAACGTGAGTGTGCTCAGAACAAAAGAACCGTGTTTCCTACACACAGGGACCATATCCAGTTCAACTCTGCTTCTGAAACTGATACAAACCACAGGTCCACTAACATCCAATGCTATTCAGTTAAGAGCGAGGAACGTGTGAGCTTCGTGAACGATGTAGCTTCGTTTGACCTGAAAAGTGAGTGCTGTTTACCTGAAACTAAGTCATGCTTGTAGGAAGACACAGATCCTGGCATTTAACTCCGTTTCTGAAGGGAAAAACACAGCACAGTTCTCATCCATGAAACACACTCTGCTTTAGAGCAAGAAGCACTCTCTTGCTTCCTTAAGTCTCTAATAAGGCGGGAAACGTGAGTGTGCTCAGAACAAAAGAACCGTGTTTCCTACACACAGGGACCATATCCAGTTCAACTCTGCTTCTGAAACTGATACAAACCACAGGTCCTCTAACATCCAATGCTTTTCAGTTAAGAGCGAGAAACGTGTGAGCTTCGTGAACGATGTAGCTTCGTTTGACCTGAAAAGTGAGTGCTGTTTACCTGAAACGAAGTCTTGATTATAGGAAGACACAGAGCCTGGCAATTAACTCCGATTCTGAAGGGAAACACACAGCACAGTTCTCATCCATGAAACACACTCTGCTTTAGAGCAAGAAGCACTCCCTTGCTTTCTCAAGTCTGTAATAAAGCAGGAAACGTGAGTGTGCTTAGAAGAAAAGAACCGTGTTTCCTACACACACGGACGATATCTAGTTCAACTCTGCTTCTGAAACTGATACACCACAGGTCCTCTAACATCCAAAGCTTTTCAGTTAAGAGCGAGAAACGTGTGAGCTTCGTTAAAGATGTAGCTTCCTTTGAGCTGAAAAGTGAGTGCGTTTACCTGAAACGAAGTCTTGCTTGTAGGAAGACACAGAGCCTGGCAATTAACTCCGATTCTGAAGGGAAACACACAGCACAGTTCTCATCCATGAAACACACTCTGCTTTAGAGCAAGAACCACTCTCTTGCTTCCTTAAGTCTCTAATAATGCAGGAAACGTGAGTGTGCTTAGAACAAAAGAACCGTGTTTCCTACACACACGGACCATATCTAGTTCAACTCTGCTTCTGAAACTGATACAAACCACAGATTCTCTAACATCCAATGCTTTTCAGTTAAGAGCGAGAAACCTGTGAGCTTCGTGAATGATGTAGCTTCCTTTGAGCTGAAAAGTGAGTGCGTTTACCTGAAACGAAGTCTTGCTTGTAGGAAGACACAGAGCCTGGCAATTAACTCCGATTCTGAAGGGAAACACACAGCACAGTTCTCATCCATGAAACACACTCTGCTTTAGAGCAAGAAGCACTCTCTTGCTTCCTTAAGTCTCTAATAAGGCAGGAAACGTGAGTGTGCTTAGAACAAAAGAACCGTGTTTCCTACACACACGGACCATATCTAGTTCAACTCTGCTTCTGAAACTGATACAAACCACAGGTCCTCTAACATCCAATGCTTTTCAGTTAAGAGCGAGAACTTGTGAGCATCGTGAATGATGTATCTTCCTTTGAGCTGAAAAGTGAGTGCGTTTACCTGAAACGAAGTCTTGATTGTAGGAAGACACAGAGCCTGGCAATTAACTCCGATTCTGAAGGGAAACACACAGCACAGTTCTCATCCATGAAACACACTCTGCTTTAGAGCAAGAAGCACTCCCTTGCTTTCTCAAGTCTGTAATAAACAGGAAACGTGAGTGTGCTTAGAAGAAAAGAACCGTGTTTCCTACACACACGGACGATATCTAGTTCAACTCTTCTTCTGAAACTGATACACCACAGGTCCTCTAACATCCAATGCTTTTCAGTTAAGAGCGAGAAACGTGTGAGCTTCGTTAAAGATGTAGCTTCCTTTGAGCTGAAAAGTGAGTGCGTTTACCTGAAATGAAGTCTTGCTTGTAGGAAGACACAGAGCCTGGCAAATAACTCCGATTCTGAAGGGAAACACACAGCACAGTTCTCATCCATGAAACACACTCTTCTTTAGAGCAAAAAGCACTCTCGGGCTTTCTCAAGTCTCTAAAAAGGCGGGAAACGTGAGTGTGCTCAGAACAAAAGAACCGTGTTTCCTACACACAGGGACCATATCCAGTTCAACTCTGCTTCTGAAACTGATACAAACCACAGGTCCTCTAACATCCAATGCTATTCAGTTAAGAGCGAGGAACGTGTGAGCTTCGTGAACGATGTAGCTTTGTTTGACCTGAAATGTGAGTGCTGTTTACCTGAAACGAAGTCTTGATTGTAGGAAGACACAGAGCCTGGCAATTAACTCCGATTCTGAAGGGAAACACACAGCACAGTTCTCATCCATGAAACACACTCTGCTTTAGAGCAAGAAGCACTCCCTTGCTTTCTCAAGTCTGTAATAAAGCAGGAAACGTGAGTGTGCTTAGAAGAAAAGAACCGTGTTTCCTACACACACGGACGATATCTAGTTCAACTCTGCTTCTGAAACTGATACACCACAGGTCCTCTAACATCCAATGCTTTTCAGTTAAGAGCGAGAAACGTGTGAGCTTCGTTAAAGATGTAGCTTCCTTTGAGCTGAAAAGTGAGTGCGTTTACCTGAAACGAAGTCTTGCTTGTAGGAAGACACAGAGCCTGGCAATTAACTCCGATTCTGAAGGGAAACACACAGCACAGTTCTCATCCATGAAACACACTCTGCTTTAGAGCAAGAAGCACTCTCTGGCTTTCTCAAGTCTCTAATAAGGCGGGTAACGTGAGTGTGCTCAGAACAAAAGAACCGTGTTTCCTACACACAGGGACCATATCCAGTTCAAAGCTGCTTCTGAAACTGATACAAACCACAGGTCCTCTAACATCCAATGCTATTCAGTTAAGAGCGAGAAACGTGTGAGCTTCGTTAAAGATATAGCTTCCTTTGAGCTGAAAAGTGAGTGCGTTTACCTGAAACGAAGTCTTGCTTGTAGGAAGACACAGAGCCTGGCATTTAACTCCGTTTCTGAAGGGAAACACACAGCACAGTTCTCATCCATGAAACACACTCTTCTTTAGAGCAAGAAGCACTCTCTTGCTTTCTCAAGTCTCCGATAAGGCAGGAAACGTGAGTGTGCTGAGAACAAATAACCGTGTTTCCTACACACACGGACGATATCTAGTTCAACTCTGCTTCTGAAACTGATACACCACAGGTCCTCTAACATCCAATGCTTTTCAGTTAAGAGCGAGAAACGTGTGAGCTTCATTAAAGATGTAGCTTCCTTTGAGCTGAAAAGTGAGTGCGTTTACCTGAAACGAAGTCTTGCTTGTAGGAAGACACAGAGCCTGGCAATTAACTCCGATTCTGAAGGGAAACACACAGCACAGTTCTCATCCATGAAACACACTCTTCTTTAGAGCAAGAAGCACTCTCTGGCTTTCTCAAGTCTCTAATAAGGCGGGAAACGTGAGTGTGCTCAGAACAAAAGAACCGTGTTTCCTACACACAGGGACCATATCCAGTTCCACTCTGTTTCTGAAACTGATACAAACCACAGGTCCTCTAACATCCAATGCTCTTCAGTAAAGATGAGAAACGTGTGAGCTTCGTGAACGATGTAGCTTCGTTTGACATGAAAAGTGAGTGCTGTTTACCTGAAACGAAGTCATGCTTGTAGGAAGACACAGATCCTGGCATTTAACTCCGTTTCTGAAGGGAAAGACACAGCACAGTTCTCATCCATGAAACACACTCTGCTTTAGAGCAAGAACCACTCTCTAGCTTCCTCAAATCTCTAATAAGGCAGGAAACCTGAGTGTGCTTAGAATAAAAGAACCGTGTTTCCTACACACACGGACCATATCTAGTTCAACTCTGCTTCTGAAACTGATACAAACCACAGGTCCTCTAACATCCAATGCTATTCAGTTAAGAGCGAGAAACGTGTGAGCTTCGTTAAAGATGTAGCTTCCTTTGAGCTGAAAAGTGAGTGCGTTTACCTGAAACGAAGTCTTGCTTGTAGGAAGATACAGAGCCTGGCATTTAACTCTGTTTCTGAAGGGAAACACACAGCACAGTTCTCATCCATGAAACACACTCTTCTTTAGAGCAAGAAGCACTCTCTTGCTTTCTCAAGTCTCCGATAAGGCCGGAAACGTGAGTGTGCTGAGAACAAATAACCGTGTTTCCTACACACACGGACCATATCTAGTTCAACTCTGCTTCTGAAACTGATTCAAACCACAGGTCCTCTAACATCCAATGCTTTTCAGTTAAGAGCGAGAAACGTGTGAGCTTCGTGAATGATGTAGCTTCCTTTGAGCTGAAAAGTGAGTGCGTTTACCTGAAAGAATTCTTGCTTGTAGGAAGACACAGAGCCTGGCAATTAACTCCGATTCTGAAGGGAAACACACAGCACAGTTCTCATCCATGAAACACACTCTGCTTTAGAGCAAGAATCACTCCCTTGCTTTCTCAAGTCTGTAATAAAGCAGGAAACGTGAGTGTGCTTAGAAGAAAAGAACCGTGTTTCCTACACACACGGACGATATCTAGTTCAACTCTGCTTCTGAAACTGATACACCACAGGTCCTCTAACATCCAATGCTTTTCAGTTAAGAGCGAGAAACGTGTGAGCTTCGTTAAAGATGTAGCTTCCTTTGAGCTGAAAAGTGAGTGCGTTTACCTGAAACGAAGTCTTGCTTGTAGGAAGACACAGAGCCTGGCAATTAACTCCGATTCTGAAGGGAAACACACAGCACAGTTCTCATCCATGAAACACACTCTGCTTTAGAGCAAGAAGCACTCTCTTGCTTCCTTAAGTCTCTAATAATGCAGGAAACGTGAGTGTGCTTAGAACAAAAGAACCGTGTTCCCTACACACACGGACCATATCTAGTTCAACTCTGCTTCTGAAACTGATACAAACCACAGGTCCTCTAACATCCAATGCTTTTCAGTTAAGAGCGAGAAACGTGTGAGCTTCGTGAATGATGTAGCTTCCTTTGAGCTGAAAAGTGAGTGCGTTTACCTGAAATGAAGTCTTGCTTGTAGGAAGACACAGAGCCTGGCAATTAACTCTGATTCTGAAGGGAAACACAGCACAGTTCTCACCCATGAAACACACTCTGCTTTAGAGCAAGAAGCACTCCCTTGCTTTCTCAAGTCTGTAATAAAGCAGGTTACGTGAGTGTGCTTAGAAGAAAAGAACCGTTTTTCCTACACACATGGACGATATCTAGTTCAACTCTGCTTATGAATCTGATACACCACAGGTCCTCTAACATCCAATGCTTTTCAGTTAAGAGCGAGAAACGTGTGAGCTTCGTTAAAGATGTAGCTGCCTTTGAGCTGAAAAGTGAGTGCTGTTTACCTGAAACGAAGTCTTGCTTGTAGGAAGACACAGAGCCTGGCAATTAACTCCGATTCTGAAGGGAAACACACAGCACAGTTCTCATCCATGAAACACACTCTGCTTTAGAGCAAGAAGCACTCTCTTGCTTACTTAAGTCTCTAATAAGGCAGGAAACGTGAGTGTGCTTAGAACAAAAGAACCGTGTTTCCTACACACACGGACCATATCTAGTTCAACTCTGCTTCTGAAACTGATACAAACCACAGGTCCTCTAACATCCAATGCTTTTCAGTTAAGAGCGAGAACGTGTGAGCATCGTGAATGATGTATCTTCCTTTGAGCTGAAAAGTGAGTGCGTTTACCTGAAACGAAGTCTTGATTGTAGGAAGACACATAGCCTGGCAATTAACTCCGATTCTGAAGGGAAACACACAGCACAGTTCTCATCCATGAAACACACTCTGCTTTAGAGCAAGAAGCACTCCCTTGCTTTCTCAAGTCTGTAATAAAGCAGGAAACGTGAGTGTGCTTAGAAGAAAAGAACCGTGTTTCCTACACACACGGACGATATCTAGTTCAACTCTGCTTCTGAAACTGATACACCACAGGTCCTCTAACATCCAATGCTTTTCAGTTAAGAGCGAGAAACGTGTGAGCTTCGTTAAAGATGTAGCTTCCTTTGAGCTGAAAAGTGAGTGCTGTTTACCTGAAACGAAGTCTTGATTGTAGGAAGACACATAGCCTGGCAATTAACTCCGATTCTGAAGGGAAACACACAGCACAGTTCTCATCCATGAAACACACTCTGCTTTAGAGCAAGAAGCACTCCCTTGCTTTCTCAAGTCTGTAATAAAGCAGGAAACGTGAGTGTGCTTAGAAGAAAAGAACCGTGTTTCCTACACACACGGACGATATCTAGTTCAACTCTGCTTCTGAAACTGATACACCACAGGTCCTCTAACATCCAATGCTTTTCAGTTAAGAGCGAGAAACGTGTGAGCTTCGTTAAAGATGTAGCTTCCTTTGAGCTGAAAAGTGAGTGCGTTTACCTGAAACGAAGTCTTGCTTGTAGGAAGACACAGAGCCTGGCAATTAACTCCGATTCTGAAGGGAAACACACAGCACAGTTCTCATCCATGAAACACACTCTGCTTTAGAGCAAGAAGCACTCTCTTGCTTCCTTAAGTCTCTAAAAATGCAGGAAACGTGAGTGTGCTTAGAATAAAAGAACCGTGTTCCCTACACACAGGGACCATATCTAGTTCAACTCTGCTTCTGAAACTGATACACCACAGGTCCTCTAAAATCCAGTGCTTTTCAGTTAATGGCGAGAAACGTGTGAGCTTCGTTAAAGATGTAGCTTCCTTTGAGCTGAAAAGTGAGTGCGTTTACCTGAAACGAAGTCTTGCTTGTAGGAAGACACAGAGCCTGGCAATTAACTCCGATTCTGAAGGGAAACACACAGCACAGTTCTCATCCATGAAACACACTCTGCTTTAGAGCAAGAAGCACTCCCTTGCTTTCTCAAGTCTGTAATAAAGCAGGAAACGTGAGTGTGCTTAGAAGAAAAGAACCGTGTTTCCTACACACACGGACGATATCTAGTTCAACTCTGCTTCTGAAACTGATACACCACAGGTCCTCTAACATCCAATGCTTTTCAGTTAAGAGCGAGAAACGTGTGAGCTTCGTGAACGATGTAGCTTCGTTTGACCTGAAAAGTGAGTGCTGTTTACCTGAAACGAAGTCTTGATTGTAGGAAGACACAGAGCCTGGCAATTAACTCCGATTCTGAAGGGAAACACACAGCACAGTTCTCATCCATGAAACACACTCTGCTTTAGAGCAAGAAGCACTCCCTTGCTTTCTCAAGTCTGTAATAAAGCAGGAAACGTGAGTGTGCTTAGAAGAAAAGAACCGTGTTTCCTACACACACGGACCATATCTAGTTCAACTCTGCTTCTGAAACTGATACACCACAGGTCCTCTAACATCCAATGCTTTTCAGTTAAGAGCGAGAAACGTGTGAGCTTCGTGAACGATGTAGCTTCGTTTGACCTGAAAAGTGAGTGCGTTTACCTGAAACGAAGTCTTGCTTGTAGGAAGACACAGAGCCTGGCAATTAACTCCGATTCTGAAGGGAAACTCACAGCACAGTTCTCATCCATGAAACACACTCTGCTTTAGAGCAAGAAGCACTCTCTTGCTTCCTTAAGTCTCTAATAATGCAGGAAACGTGAGTGTGCTTAGAACAAAAGAACCGTGTTTCCTACACACACGGACCATATCTAGTTCAACTCTGCTTCTGAAACTGATACAAACCACAGGTCCTCTAACATCCAATGCTTTTCAGTTAAGAGCGAGAAACGTGTGAGCTTCGTGAATGATGTAGCTTCCTTTGAGCTGAAAAGTGAGTGCGTTTACCTGAAACGAAGTCTTGCTTGTAGGAAGACACAGAGCCTGGCAATTAACTCCGATTCTGAAGGGAAACACACAGCACAGTTCTCATCCATGAAACACACTCTGCTTTAGAGCAAGAAGCACTCTCTTGCTTCCTTAAGTCTCTAATAAGGCAGGAAACATGAGTGTGCTTAGAACAAAAGAACCGTGTTTCCTACACACACGGACCATATCTAGTTCAACTCTGCTTCTGAAACTGATACAAACCACAGGTCCTCTAACATCCAATGCTTTTCAGTTAAGAGCGAGAACGTGTGAGCATCGTGAATGATGTATCTTCCTTTGAGCTGAAAAGTGAGTGCGTTTACTTGAAACGAAGTCTTGATTGTAGGAAGACACAGAGCCTGGCAATTAACTCCGATTCTGAAGGGAAACACACAGCACAGTTCTCATCCATGAAACACACTCTGCTTTAGAGCAAGAAGCACTCACTTGCTTTCTCAAGTCGGTAATAAAGCAGGAAACGTGAGTGTGCTTAGAAGAAAAGAACCGTGTTTCCTACACACACGGACGATATCTAGTTCAACTCTGCTTCTGAAACTGATACACCACAGGTCCTCTAACATCCAATGCTCTTCAGTTAAGAGCGAGAAACGTGTGAGCTTCGTTAAAGATGTAGCTTCCTTTGAGCTGAAAAGTGAGTGCGTTTACCTGAAACGAAGTCTTGCTTGTAGGAAGACACAGAGCCTGGCAATTAACTCCGATTCTGAAGGGAAACACACAGCACAGTTCTCATCCATGAAACACACTCTTCTTTAGAGCAAGAAGCACTCTCTGGCTTTCTCAAGTCTCTAATAAGGCGGGAAACGTGAGTGTGCTCAGAACAAAAGAACCGTGTTTCCTACACACAGGGACCATATCCAGTTCAACTCTGCTTCTGAAACTGATACAAACCACAGGTCCACTAACATCCAATGCTATTCAGTTAAGAGCGAGGAACGTGTGAGCTTCGTGAACGATGTAGCTTCGTTTGACCTGAAAAGTGAGTGCTGTTTACCTGAAACTAAGTCATGCTTGTAGGAAGACACAGATCCTGGCATTTAACTCCGTTTCTGAAGGGAAAAACACAGCACAGTTCTCATCCATGAAACACACTCTGCTTTAGAGCAAGAAGCACTCTCTTGCTTCCTTAAGTCTCTAATAAGGCGGGAAACGTGAGTGTGCTCAGAACAAAAGAACCGTGTTTCCTACACACAGGGACCATATCCAGTTCAACTCTGCTTCTGAAACTGATACAAACCACAGGTCCTCTAACATCCAATGCTTTTCAGTTAAGAGCGAGAAACGTGTGAGCTTCGTGAACGATGTAGCTTCGTTTGACCTGAAAAGTGAGTGCTGTTTACTTGAAACGAAGTCTTCATTATAGGAAGACACAGAGCCTGGCAATTAACTCCGATTCTGAAGGGAAACACACAGCACAGTTCTCATCCATGAAACACACTCTGCTTTAGAGCAAGAAGCACTCCCTTGCTTTCTCAAGTCTGTAATAAAGCAGGAAACGTGAGTGTGCTTAGAAGAAAAGAACCGTGTTTCCTACACACACGGACGATATCTAGTTCAACTCTGCTTCTGAAACTGATACACCACAGGTCCTCTAACATCCAAAGCTTTTCAGTTAAGAGCGAGAAACGTGTGAGCTTCGTTAAAGATGTAGCTTCCTTTGAGCTGAAAAGTGAGTGCGTTTACCTGAAACGAAGTCTTGCTTGTAGGAAGACACAGAGCCTGGCAATTAACTCCGATTCTGAAGGGAAACACACAGCACAGTTCTCATCCATGAAACACACTCTGCTTTAGAGCAAGAACCACTCTCTTGCTTCCTTAAGTCTCTAATAATGCAGGAAACGTGAGTGTGCTTAGAACAAAAGAACCGTGTTTCCTACACACACGGACCATATCTAGTTCAACTCTGCTTCTGAAACTGATACAAACCACAGATCCTCTAACATCCAATGCTTTTCAGTTAAGAGCGAGAAACCTGTGAGCTTCGTGAATGATGTAGCTTCCTTTGAGCTGAAAAGTGAGTGCGTTTACCTGAAACGAAGTCTTGCTTGTAGGAAGACACAGAGCCTGGCAATTAACTCCGATTCTGAAGGGAAACACACAGCACAGTTCTCATCCATGAAACACACTCTGCTTTAGAGCAAGAAGCACTCTCTTGCTTCCTTAAGTCTCTAATAAGGCAGGAAACGTGAGTGTGCTTAGAACAAAAGAACCGTGTTTCCTACACACACGGACCATATCTAGTTCAACTCTGCTTCTGAAACTGATACAAACCACAGGTCCTCTAACATCCAATGCTTTTCAGTTAAGAGCGAGAACTTGTGAGCATCGTGAATGATGTATCTTCCTTTGAGCTGAAAAGTGAGTGCGTTTACCTGAAACGAAGTCTTGATTGTAGGAAGACACAGAGCCTGGCAATTAACTCCGATTCTGAAGGGAAACACACAGCACAGTTCTCATCCATGAAACACACTCTGCTTTAGAGCAAGAAGCACTCCCTTGCTTTCTCAAGTCTGTAATAAACAGGAAACGTGAGTGTGCTTAGAAGAAAAGAACCGTGTTTCCTACACACACGGACGATATCTAGTTCAACTCTTCTTCTGAAACTGATACACCACAGGTCCTCTAACATCCAATGCTTTTCAGTTAAGAGCGAGAAACGTGTGAGCTTCGTTAAAGATGTAGCTTCCTTTGAGCTGAAAAGTGAGTGCGTTTACCTGAAATGAAGTCTTGCTTGTAGGAAGACACAGAGCCTGGCAAATAACTCCGATTCTGAAGGGAAACACACAGCACAGTTCTCATCCATGAAACACACTCTTCTTTAGAGCAAAAAGCACTCTCGGGCTTTCTCAAGTCTCTAAAAAGGCGGGAAACGTGAGTGTGCTCAGAACAAAAGAACCGTGTTTCCTACACACAGGGACCATATCCAGTTCAACTCTGCTTCTGAAACTGATACAAACCACAGGTCCTCTAACATCCAATGCTATTCAGTTAAGAGCGAGGAACGTGTGAGCTTCGTGAACGATGTAGCTTTGTTTGACCTGAAATGTGAGTGCTGTTTACCTGAAACGAAGTCTTGATTGTAGGAAGACACAGAGCCTGGCAATTAACTCCGATTCTGAAGGGAAACACACAGCACAGTTCTCATCCATGAAACACACTCTGCTTTAGAGCAAGAAGCACTCCCTTGCTTTCTCAAGTCTGTAATAAAGCAGGAAACGTGAGTGTGCTTAGAAGAAAAGAACCGTGTTTCCTACACACACGGACGATATCTAGTTCAACTCTGCTTCTGAAACTGATACACCACAGGTCCTCTAACATCCAATGCTTTTCAGTTAAGAGCGAGAAACGTGTGAGCTTCGTTAAAGATGTAGCTTCCTTTGAGCTGAAAAGTGAGTGCGTTTACCTGAAACGAAGTCTTGCTTGTAGGAAGACACAGAGCCTGGCAATTAACTCCGATTCTGAAGGGAAACACACAGCACAGTTCTCATCCATGAAACACACTCTTCTTTAGAGCAAGAAGCACTCTCTGGCTTTCTCAAGTCTCTAATAAGGCGGGTAACGTGAGTGTGCTCAGAACAAAAGAACCGTGTTTCCTACACACAGGGACCATATCCAGTTCAAAGCTGCTTCTGAAACTGATACAAACCACAGGTCCTCTAACATCCAATGCTATTCAGTTAAGAGCGAGAAACGTGTGAGCTTCGTTAAAGATATAGCTTCCTTTGAGCTGAAAAGTGAGTGCGTTTACCTGAAACGAAGTCTTGCTTGTAGGAAGACACAGAGCCTGGCATTTAACTCCGTTTCTGAAGGGAAACACACAGCACAGTTCTCATCCATGAAACACACTCTTCTTTAGAGCAAGAAGCACTCTCTTGCTTTCTCAAGTCTCTGATAAGGCAGGAAACGTGAGTGTGCTGAGAACAAATAACCGTGTTTCCTACACACACGGACGATATCTAGTTCAACTCTGCTTCTGAAACTGATACACCACAGGTCCTCTAACATCCAATGCTTTTCAGTTAAGAGCGAGAAACGTGTGAGCTTCATTAAAGATGTAGCTTCCTTTGAGCTGAAAAGTGAGTGCGTTTACCTGAAACGAAGTCTTGCTTGTAGGAAGACACAGAGCCTGGCAATTAACTCCGATTCTGAAGGGAAACACACAGCACAGTTCTCATCCATGAAACACACTCTTCTTTAGAGCAAGAAGCACTCTCTGGCTTTCTCAAGTCTCTAATAAGGCGGGAAACGTGAGTGTGCTCAGAACAAAAGAACCGTGTTTCCTACACACAGGGACCATATCCAGTTCCACTCTGTTTCTGAAACTGATACAAACCACAGGTCCTCTAACATCCAATGCTATTCAGTTAAGAGCGAGAAACGTGTGAGCTTCGTTAAAGATGTAGCTTCCTTTGAGCTGAAAAGTGAGTGCGTTTACCTGAAACGAAGTCTTGCTTGTAGGAAGATACAGAGCCTGGCATTTAACTCTGTTTCTGAAGGGAAACACACAGCACAGTTCTCATCCATGAAACACACTCTTCTTTAGAGCAAGAAGCACTCTCTTGCTTTCTCAAGTCTCCGATAAGGCCGGAAACGTGAGTGTGCTGAGAACAAATAACCGTGTTTCCTACACACACGGACCATATCTAGTTCAACTCTGCTTCTGAAACTGATTCAAACCACAGGTCCTCTAACATCCAATGCTTTTCAGTTAAGAGCGAGAAACGTGTGAGCTTCGTGAATGATGTAGCTTCCTTTGAGCTGAAAAGTGAGTGCGTTTACCTGAAAGAATTCTTGCTTGTAGGAAGACACAGAGCCTGGCAATTAACTCCGATTCTGAAGGGAAACACACAGCACAGTTCTCATCCATGAAACACACTCTGCTTTAGAGCAAGAATCACTCCCTTGCTTTCTCAAGTCTGTAATAAAGCAGGAAACGTGAGTGTGCTTAGAAGAAAAGAACCGTGTTTCCTACACACACGGACGATATCTAGTTCAACTCTGCTTCTGAAACTGATACACCACAGGTCCTCTAACATCCAATGCTTTTCAGTTAAGAGCGAGAAACGTGTGAGCTTCATTAAAGATGTAGCTTCCTTTGAGCTGAAAAGTGAGTGCGTTTACCTGAAACGAAGTCTTGCTTGTAGGAAGACACAGAGCCTGGCAATTAACTCCGATTCTGAAGGGAAACACACAGCACAGTTCTCATCCATGAAACACACTCTCCTTAGAGCAAGAAGCACTCTCTGGCTTTCTCAAGTCTCTAATAAGGCGGGAAACGTGAGTGTGCTCAGAACAAAAGAACCGTGTTTCCTACACACAGGGACCATATCCAGTTCCACTCTGTTTCTGAAACTGATACAAACCACAGGTCCTCTAACATCCAATGCTCTTCAGTAAAGAACGAGGAACGTGTGAGCTTCGTGAACGATGTAGCTTCGTTTGACCTGAAAAGTGAGTGCTGTTTACCTGAAACGAAGTCATGCTTGTAGGAAGACACAGATCCTGGCATTTAACTCCGTTTCTGAAGGGAAAGACACAGCACAGTTCTCATCCATGAAACACACTCTGCTTTAGAGCAAGAACCACTCTCTAGCTTCCTCAAATCTCTAATAAGGCAGGAAACCTGAGTGTGCTTAGAATAAAAGAACCGTGTTTCCTACACACACGGACCATATCTAGTTCAACTCTGCTTCTGAAACTGATACAAACCACAGGTCCTCTAACATCCAATGCTATTCAGTTAAGAGCGAGAAACGTGTGAGCTTCGTTAAAGATGTAGCTTCCTTTGAGCTGAAAAGTGAGTGCGTTTACCTGAAACGAAGTCTTGCTTGTAGGAAGATACAGAGCCTGGCATTTAACTCTGTTTCTGAAGGGAAACACACAGCACAGTTCTCATCCATGAAACATACTCTTCTTTAGAGCAAGAAGAACTCTCTTGCTTTCTCAAGTCTCCAATAAGGCCGGAAACGTGAGTGTGCTCAGAACAAATAACCGTGTTTCCTACACACACCGACGATATCTAGATCAACTCTGCTTCTGAACTGATACAAACAACAGGTCCTCTAACATCCAATGCTTTTCAGTTAAGAGCGAGAACGTGTGAGCATCGTGAATGATGTATCTTCCTTTGAGCTGAAAAGTGAGTGCGTTTACTTGAAACGAAGTCTTGATTGTAGGAAGACACAGAGCATGGCAATTAACTCCGATTCTGAAGGGAAACACACAGCACAGTTCTCATCCATGAAACACACTCTGCTTTAGAGCAAGAAGCACTTCCTTGCTTTCTCAAGTCTGTAATAAAGCAGGAAACGTGAGTGTGCTTAGAAGAAAAGAACCGTGTTTCCTACACACACGGATGATATCTAGTTCAACTCTACTTCTGAAACTGATACACCACAGGTCCTCTAACATCCAATGCTTTTCAGTTAAGAGCGAGAAACGTGTGAGCTTCGTTAAAGATGTAGCTTCCTTTGAGCTGAAAAGTGAGTGCGTTTACCTGAAACGAAGTCTTGCTTGTAGGAAGACACAGAGCCTGGCAATTAACTCCGATTCTGAAGGGAAACACACAGCACAGTTCTCATCCATGAAACACACTCTTCTTTAGAGCAAGAAGCACTCTCTGGCTTTCTCAAGTCTCTAATAAGGCGGGAAACGTGAGTGTGCTCAGAACAAAAGAACCGTGTTTCCTACACACAGGGACCATATCCAGTTCAGCTCTGCTTCTGAAACTGATACAAACCACAGGTCCTCTAACATCCAATGCTTTTCAGTTAAGAGCGAGAACGTGTGAGCATCGTGAATGATGTATCTTCCTTTGAGCTGAAAAGTGAGTGCGTTTACCTGAAACTAAGTCTTGATTGTAGGAAGACACAGAGCCTGGCAATTAACTCCGATTCTGAAGGGAAACACACAGCACAGTTCTCATCCATGAAACACACTCTGCTTTAGAGCAAGAAGCACTCTCTTGCTTCCTTAAGTCTCTAATAAGGCAGGAAACATGAGTGTGCTTAGAACAAAAGAACCGTGTTTCCTACACACACGGACCATATCTAGTTCAACTCTGCTTCTGAAACTGATACAAACCACAGGTCCTCTAACATCCAATGCTTTTCAGTTAAGAGCGAGAACGTGTGAGCATCGTGAATGATGTATCTTCCTTTGAGCTGAAAAGTGAGTGCGTTTACCTGAAACGAAGTCTTGATTGTAGGAAGACACAGAGCCTGGCAATTAACTCCGATTCTGAAGGGAAACACACAGCACAGTTCTCATCCATGAAACACACTCTGCTTTAGAGCAAGAAGCACTCCCTTGCTTTCTCAAGTCTGTAATAAAGCAGGAAACGTGAGTGTGCTTAGAAGAAAAGAACCGTGTTTCCTACACACACGGACGATATCTAGTTCAACTCTGCTTCTGAAACTGATACACCACAGGTCCTCTAACATCCAATGCTTTTCAGTTAAGAGCGAGAAACGTGTGAGCTTCGTTAAAGATGTAGCTTCCTTTGAGCTGAAAAGTGAGTGCTTTTACCTGAAACGAAGTCTTGCTTGTAGGAAGACACAGAGCCTGGCAATTAACTCCGATTCTGAAGGGAAACACACAGCACAGTTCTCATCCATGAAACACACTCTTCTTTAGAGCAAGAAGCACTCTCTGGCTTTCTCAAGTCTCTAATAAGGCGGGAAACGTGAGTGTGCTCAGAACAAAAGAACCGTGTTTCCTACACACAGGGACCATATCCAGTTCAACTCTGCTTCTGAAACTGATACAAACCACAGGTCCTCTAACATCCAATGCTTTTCAGTTAAGAGCGAGAAACGTGTGAGCTTCGTGAACGATGTAGCTTCGTTTGACCTGAAAAGTGAGTGCTGTTTACCTGAAACGAAGTCTTGATTGTAGGAAGACACAGAGCCTGGCAATTAACTCCGATTCTGAAGGGAAACACACAGCACAGTTCTCATCCATGAAACACACTCTGCTTTAGAGCAAGAAGCACTCCCTTGCTTTCTCAAGTCTGTAATAAAGCAGGAAACGTGAGTGTGCTTAGAAGAAAAGAACCGTGTTTCCTACACACACGGACGATATCTAGTTCAACTCTGCTTCTGAAACTGATACACCACAGGTCCTCTAACATCCAAAGCTTTTCAGTTAAGAGCGAGAAACGTGTGAGCTTCGTTAAAGATGTAGCTTCCTTTGAGCTGAAAAGTGAGTGCTTTTACCTGAAACGAAGTCTTGCTTTTAGGAAGACACAGAGCCTGGCAATTAACTCCGATTCTGAAGGGAAACACACAGCACAGTTCTCATCCATGAAACACACTCTGCTTTAGAGCAAGAACCACTCTCTTGCTTCCTTAAGTCTCTAATAATGCAGGAAACGTGAGTGTGCTTAGAACAAAAGAACCGTGTTTCCTACACACACGGACCATATCTAGTTCAACTCTGCTTCTGAAACTGATACAAACCACATGTCCTCTAACATCCAATGCTTTTCAGTTAAGAGCGAGAAACCTGTGAGCTTCGTGAATGATGTAGCTTCCTTTGAGCTGAAAAGTGAGTGCGTTTACCTGAAACGAAGTCTTGCTTGTAGGAAGACACAGAGCCTGGCAATTAACTCCGATTCTGAAGGGAAACACACAGCACAGTTCTCATCCATGAAACACACTCTGCTTTAGAGCAAGAAGCACTCTCTTGCTTCCTTAAGTCTCTAATAAGGCAGGAAACATGAGTGTGCTTAGAACAAAAGAACCGTGTTTCCTACACACACGGACCATATCTAGTTCAACTCTGCTTCTGAAACTGATACAAACCACAGGTCCTCTAACATCCAATGCTTTTCAGTTAAGAGCGAGAACGTGTGAGCATCGTGAATGATGTATCTTCCTTTGAGCTGAAAAGTGAGTGCGTTTACCTGAAACGAAGTCTTGATTGTAGGAAGACACAGAGCCTGGCAATTAACTCCGATTCTGAAGGGATACACACAGCACAGTTCTCATCCATGAAACACACTCTGCTTTAGAGCAAGAAGCACTCCCTTGCTTTCTCAAGTCTGTAATAAAGCAGGAAACGTGAGTGTGCTTAGAAGAAAAGAACCGTGTTTCCTACACACACGGACGATATCTAGTTCAACTCTGCTTCTGAAACTGATACACCACAGGTCCTCTAACATCCAATGCTTTTCAGTTAAGAGCGAGAAACGTGTGAGCTTCGTTAAAGATGTAGCTTCCTTTGAGCTGAAAAGTGAGTGCGTTTACCTGAAACGAAGTCTTGCTTGTAGGAAGACACAGAGCCTGGCAATTAACTCCGATTCTGAAGGGAAACACACAGCACAGTTCTCATCCATGAAACACACTCTTCTTTAGAGCAAGAAGCACTCTCTGGCTTTCTCAAGTCTCTAATAAGGCGGGAAACGTGAGTGTGCTCAGAACAAAAGAACCGTGTTTCCTACACACAGGGACCATATCCAGTTCAACTCTGCTTCTGAAACTGATACAAACCACAGGTCCTCTAACATCCAATGCTTTTCAGTTAAGAGCGAGAAACGTGTGAGCTTCGTGAACGATGTAGCTTCGTTTGACCTGAAAAGTGAGTGCTGTTTACCTGAAACGAAGTCTTGATTGTAGGAAGACACAGAGCCTGGCAATTAACTCCGATTCTGAAGGGAAACACACAGCACAGTTCTCATCCATGAAACACACTCTGCTTTAGAGCAAGAAGCACTCCCTTGCTTTCTCAAGTCTGTAATAAAGCAGGAAACGTGAGTGTGCTTAGAAGAAAAGAACCGTGTTTCCTACACACACGGACGATATCTAGTTCAACTCTGCTTCTGAAACTGATACACCACAGGTCCTCTAACATCCAAAGCTTTTCAGTTAAGAGCGAGAAACGTGTGAGCTTCGTTAAAGATGTAGCTTCCTTTGAGCTGAAAAGTGAGTGCTTTTACCTGAAACGAAGTCTTGCTTGTAGGAAGACACAGAGCCTGGCAATTAACTCCGATTCTGAAGGGAAACACACAGCACAGTTCTCATCCATGAAACACACTCTGCTTTAGAGCAAGAACCACTCTCTTGCTTCCTTAAGTCTCTAATAATGCAGGAAACGTGAGTGTGCTTAGAACAAAAGAACCGTGTTTCCTACACACACGGACCATATCTAGTTCAACTCTGCTTCTGAAACTGATACAAACCACAGGTCCTCTAACATCGAATGCTTTTCAGTTAAGAGCAAGAAACCTGTGAGCTTCGTGAATGATGTAGCTTCCTTTGAGCTGAAAAGTGAGTGCGTTTACCTGAAACGAAGTCTTGCTTGTAGGAAGACACAGAGCCTGGCAATTAACTCCGATTCTGAAGTGAAACACACAGCACAGTTCTCATCCATGAAACACACTCTGCTTTAGAGCAAGAAGCACTCTCTTGCTTCCTTAAGTCTCTAATAAGGCAGGAAACGTGAGTGTGCTTAGAACAAAAGAACCGTGTTTCCTACACACACGGACCATATCTAGTTCAACTCTGCTTCTGAAACTGATACAAACCACAGGTCCTCTAACATCCAATGCTTTTCAGTTAAGAGCGAGAACGTGTGAGCATCGTGAATGATGTATCTTCCTTTGAGCTGAAAAGTGAGTGCGTTTACCTGAAACGAAGTCTTGATTGTAGGAAGACACAGAGCCTGGCAATTAACTCCGATTCTGAAGGGAAACACACAGCACAGTTCTCATCCATGAAACACACTCTGCTTTAGAGCAAGAAGCACTCTCTTGCTTACTTAAGTCTCTAATAAGGCAGGAAACGTGAGTGTGCTTATAACAAAAGAACCGTGTTTCCTACACACACGGACCATATCTAGTTCAACTCTGCTTCTGAAACTGATACAAACCACAGGTCCTCTAACATCCAATGCTTTTCAGTTAAGAGCGAGAACGTGTGAGCATCGTGAATGATGTATCTTCCTTTGAGCTGAAAAGTGAGTGCGTTTACCTGAAACGAAGTCTTGATTGTAGGAAGACACATAGCCTGGCAATTAACTCCGATTCTGAAGGGAAACACACAGCACAGTTCTCATCCATGAAACACACTCTGCTTTAGAGCAAGAAGCACTCCCTTGCTTTCTCAAGTCTGTAATAAAGCAGGAAACGTGAGTGTGCTTAGAAGAAAAGAACCGTGTTTCCTACACACACGGACGATATCTAGTTCAACTCTGCTTCTGAAACTGATACACCACAGGTCCTCTAACATCCAATGCTTTTCAGTTAAGAGCGAGAAACGTGTGAGCTTCCTTAAAGATGTAGCTTCCTTTGAGCTGAAAAGTGAGTGCTGTTTACCTGAAACGAAGTCTTGATTGTAGGAAGACACATAGCCTGGCAATTAACTCCGATTCTGAAGGGAAACACACAGCACAGTTCTCATCCATGAAACACACTCTGCTTTAGAGCAAGAAGCACTCCCTTGCTTTCTCAAGTCTGTAATAAAGCAGGAAACGTGAGTGTGCTTAGAAGAAAAGAACCGTGTTTCCTACACACACGGACGATATCTAGTTCAACTCTGCTTCTGAAACTGATACACCACAGGTCCTCTAACATCCAATGCTTTTCAGTTAAGAGCGAGAAACGTGTGAGCTTCGTTAAAGATGTAGCTTCCTTTGAGCTGAAAAGTGAGTGCGTTTACCTGAAACGAAATCTTGCTTGTAGGAAGACACAGAGCCTGGCAATTAACTCCGATTCTGAAGGGAAACACACAGCACAGTTCTCATCCATGAAACACACTCTGCTTTAGAGCAAGAAGCACTCTCTTGCTTCCTTAAGTCTCTAAAAATGCAGGAAACGTGAGTGTGCTTAGAATAAAAGAACCGTGTTCCCTACACACAGGGACCATATCTAGTTCAACTCTGCTTCTGAAACTGATACACCACAGGTCCTCTAAAATCCAGTGCTTTTCAGTTAATGGCGAGAAACGTGTGAGCTTCGTTAAAGATGTAGCTTCCTTTGAGCTGAAAAGTGAGTGCGTTTACCTGAAACGAAGTCTTGCTTGTAGGAAGACACAGAGCCTGGCAATTAACTCCGATTCTGAAGGGAAACACACAGCACAGTTCTCATCCATGAAACACACTCTGCTTTAGAGCAAGAAGCACTCCCTTGCTTTCTCAAGTCTGTAATAAAGCAGGAAACGTGAGTGTGCTTAGAAGAAAAGAACCGTGTTTCCTACACACACGGACGATATCTAGTTCAACTCTGCTTCTGAAACTGATACACCACAGGTCCTCTAACATCCAATGCTTTTCAGTTAAGAGCGAGAAACGTGTGAGCTTCGTGAACGATGTAGCTTCGTTTGACCTGAAAAGTGAGTGCTGTTTACCTGAAACGAAGTCTTGATTGTAGGAAGACACAGAGCCTGGCAATTAACTCCGATTCTGAAGGGAAACACACAGCACAGTTCTCATCCATGAAACACACTCTGCTTTAGAGCAAGAAGCACTCCCTTGCTTTCTCAAGTCTGTAATAAAGCAGGAAACGTGAGTGTGCTTAGAAGAAAAGAACCGTGTTTCCTACACACACGGACCATATCTAGTTCAACTCTGCTTCTGAAACTGATACACCACAGGTCCTCTAACATCCAATGCTTTTCAGTTAAGAGCGAGAAACGTGTGAGCTTCGTGAACGATGTAGCTTCGTTTGACCTGAAAAGTGAGTGCGTTTACCTGAAACGAAGTCTTGCTTGTAGGAAGACACAGAGCCTGGCAATTAACTCCGATTCTGAAGGGAAACTCACAGCACAGTTCTCATCCATGAAACACACTCTGCTTTAGAGCAAGAAGCACTCTCTTGCTTCCTTAAGTCTCTAATAATGCAGGAAACGTGAGTGTGCTTAGAACAAAAGAACCGTGTTTCCTACACACACGGACCATATCTAGTTCAACTCTGCTTCTGAAACTGATACAAACCACAGGTCCTCTAACATCCAATGCTTTTCAGTTAAGAGCGAGAAACGTGTGAGCTTCGTGAATGATGTAGCTTCCTTTGAGCTGAAAAGTGAGTGCGTTTACCTGAAACGAAGTCTTGCTTGTAGGAAGACACAGAGCCTGGCAATTAACTCCGATTCTGAAGGGAAACACACAGCACAGTTCTCATCCATGAAACACACTCTGCTTTAGAGCAAGAAGCACTCTCTTGCTTCCTTAAGTCTCTAATAAGGCAGGAAACATGAGTGTGCTTAGAACAAAAGAACCGTGTTTCCTACACACACGGACCATATCTAGTTCAACTCTGCTTCTGAAACTGATACAAACCACAGGTCCTCTAACATCCAATGCTTTTCAGTTAAGAGCGAGAAACGTGTGAGCTTCGTTAAAGATGTAGCTTCCTTTGAGCTGAAAAGTGAGTGCGTTTACCTGAAACGAAGTCTTGCTTGTAGGAAGACACAGAGCCTGGCAATTAACTCCGATTCTGAAGGGAAACACACAGCACAGTTCTCATCCATGAAACACACTCTTCTTTAGAGCAAGAAGCACTCTCTGGCTTTCTCAAGTCTCTAATAAGGCGGGAAACGTGAGTGTGCTCAGAACAAAAGAACCGTGTTTCCTACACACAGGGACCATATCCAGTTCAACTCTGCTTCTGAAACTGATACAAACCACAGGTCCACTAACATCCAATGCTATTCAGTTAAGAGCGAGGAACGTGTGAGCTTCGTGAACGATGTAGCTTCGTTTGACCTGAAAAGTGAGTGCTGTTTACCTGAAACTAAGTCATGCTTGTAGGAAGACACAGATCCTGGCATTTAACTCCGTTTCTGAAGGGAAAAACACAGCACAGTTCTCATCCATGAAACACACTCTGCTTTAGAGCAAGAAGCACTCTCTTGCTTCCTTAAGTCTCTAATAAGGCGGGAAACGTGAGTGTGCTCAGAACAAAAGAACCGTGTTTCCTACACACAGGGACCATATCCAGTTCAACTCTGCTTCTGAAACTGATACAAACCACAGGTCCTCTAACATCCAATGCTTTTCAGTTTAGAGCGAGAAACGTGTGAGCTTCGTGAACGATGTAGCTTCGTTTGACCTGAAAAGTGAGTGCTGTTTACTTGAAACGAAGTCTTCATTATAGGAAGACACAGAGCCTGGCAATTAACTCCGATTCTGAAGGGAAACACACAGCACAGTTCTCATCCATGAAACACACTCTGCTTTAGAGCAAGAAGCACTCCCTTGCTTTCTCAAGTCTGTAATAAAGCAGGAAACGTGAGTGTGCTTAGAAGAAAAGAACCGTGTTTCCTACACACACGGACGATATCTAGTTCAACTCTGCTTCTGAAACTGATACACCACAGGTCCTCTAACATCCAAAGCTTTTCAGTTAAGAGCGAGAAACGTGTGAGCTTCGTTAAAGATGTAGCTTCCTTTGAGCTGAAAAGTGAGTGCGTTTACCTGAAACGAAGTCTTGCTTGTAGGAAGACACAGAGCCTGGCAATTAACTCCGATTCTGAAGGGAAACACACAGCACAGTTCTCATCCATGAAACACACTCTGCTTTAGAGCAAGAACCACTCTCTTGCTTCCTTAAGTCTCTAATAATGCAGGAAACGTGAGTGTGCTTAGAACAAAAGAACCGTGTTTCCTACACACACGGACCATATCTAGTTCAACTCTGCTTCTGAAACTGATACAAACCACATGTCCTCTAACATCCAATGCTTTTCAGTTAAGAGCGAGAAACCTGTGAGCTTCGTGAATGATGTAGCTTCCTTTGAGCTGAAAAGTGAGTGCGTTTACCTGAAACGAAGTCTTGCTTGTAGGAAGACACAGAGCCTGGCAATTAACTCCGATTCTGAAGGGAAACACACAGCACAGTTCTCATCCATGAAACACACTCTGCTTTAGAGCAAGAAGCACTCTCTTGCTTCCTTAAGTCTCTAATAAGGCAGGAAACATGAGTGTGCTTAGAACAAAAGAACCGTGTTTCCTACACACACGGACCATATCTAGTTCAACTCTGCTTCTGAAACTGATACAAACCACAGGTCCTCTAACATCCAATGCTTTTCAGTTAAGAGCGAGAACGTGTGAGCATCGTGAATGATGTATCTTCCTTTGAGCTGAAAAGTGAGTGCGTTTACCTGAAACGAAGTCTTGATTGTAGGAAGACACAGAGCCTGGCAATTAACTCCGATTCTGAAGGGATACACACAGCACAGTTCTCATCCATGAAACACACTCTGCTTTAGAGCAAGAAGCACTCCCTTGCTTTCTCAAGTCTGTAATAAAGCAGGAAACGTGAGTGTGCTTAGAAGAAAAGAACCGTGTTTCCTACACACACGGACGATATCTAGTTCAACTCTGCTTCTGAAACTGATACACCACAGGTCCTCTAACATCCAATGCTTTTCAGTTAAGAGCGAGAAACGTGTGAGCTTCGTTAAAGATGTAGCTTCCTTTGAGCTGAAAAGTGAGTGCGTTTACCTGAAACGAAGTCTTGCTTGTAGGAAGACACAGAGCCTGGCAATTAACTCCGATTCTGAAGGGAAACACACAGCACAGTTCTCATCCATGAAACACACTCTTCTTTAGAGCAAGAAGCACTCTCTGGCTTTCTCAAGTCTCTAATAAGGCGGGAAACGTGAGTGTGCTCAGAACAAAAGAACCGTGTTTCCTACACACAGGGACCATATCCAGTTCAACTCTGCTTCTGAAACTGATACAAACCACAGGTCCTCTAACATCCAATGCTTTTCAGTTAAGAGCGAGAAACGTGTGAGCTTCGTGAACGATGTAGCTTCGTTTGACCTGAAAAGTGAGTGCTGTTTACCTGAAACGAAGTCTTGATTGTAGGAAGACACAGAGCCTGGCAATTAACTCCGATTCTGAAGGGAAACACACAGCACAGTTCTCATCCATGAAACACACTCTGCTTTAGAGCAAGAAGCACTCCCTTGCTTTCTCAAGTCTGTAATAAAGCAGGAAACGTGAGTGTGCTTAGAAGAAAAGAACCGTGTTTCCTACACACACGGACGATATCTAGTTCAACTCTGCTTCTGAAACTGATACACCACAGGTCCTCTAACATCCAAAGCTTTTCAGTTAAGAGCGAGAAACGTGTGAGCTTCGTTAAAGATGTAGCTTCCTTTGAGCTGAAAAGTGAGTGCTTTTACCTGAAACGAAGTCTTGCTTGTAGGAAGACACAGAGCCTGGCAATTAACTCCGATTCTGAAGGGAAACACACAGCACAGTTCTCATCCATGAAACACACTCTGCTTTAGAGCAAGAACCACTCTCTTGCTTCCTTAAGTCTCTAATAATGCAGGAAACGTGAGTGTGCTTAGAACAAAAGAACCGTGTTTCCTACACACACGGACCATATCTAGTTCAACTCTGCTTCTGAAACTGATACAAACCACAGGTCCTCTAACATCGAATGCTTTTCAGTTAAGAGCGAGAAACCTGTGAGCTTCGTGAATGATGTAGCTTCCTTTGAGCTGAAAAGTGAGTGCGTTTACCTGAAACGAAGTCTTGCTTGTAGGAAGACACAGAGCCTGGCAATTAACTCCGATTCTGAAGTGAAACACACAGCACAGTTCTCATCCATGAAACACACTCTGCTTTAGAGCAAGAAGCACTCTCTTGCTTCCTTAAGTCTCTAATAAGGCAGGAAACGTGAGTGTGCTTAGAACAAAAGAACCGTGTTTCCTACACACACGGACCATATCTAGTTCAACTCTGCTTCTGAAACTGATACAAACCACAGGTCCTCTAACATCCAATGCTTTTCAGTTAAGAGCGAGAACGTGTGAGCATCGTGAATGATGTATCTTCCTTTGAGCTGAAAAGTGAGTGCGTTTACCTGAAACGAAGTCTTGATTGTAGGAAGACACAGAGCCTGGCAATTAACTCCGATTCTGAAGGGAAACACACAGCACAGTTCTCATCCATGAAACACACTCTGCTTTAGAGCAAGAAGCACTCTCTTGCTTACTTAAGTCTCTAATAAGGCAGGAAACGTGAGTGTGCTTAGAACAAAAGAACCGTGTTTCCTACACACACGGACCATATCTAGTTCAACTCTGCTTCTGAAACTGATACAAACCACAGGTCCTCTAACATCCAATGCTTTTCAGTTAAGAGCGAGAACGTGTGAGCATCGTGAATGATGTATCTTCCTTTGAGCTGAAAAGTGAGTGCGTTTACCTGAAACGAAGTCTTGATTGTAGGAAGACACATAGCCTGGCAATTAACTCCGATTCTGAAGGGAAACACACAGCACAGTTCTCATCCATGAAACACACTCTGCTTTAGAGCAAGAAGCACTCCCTTGCTTTCTCAAGTCTGTAATAAAGCAGGAAACGTGAGTGTGCTTAGAAGAAAAGAACCGTGTTTCCTACACACACGGACGATATCTAGTTCAACTCTGCTTCTGAAACTGATACACCACAGGTCCTCTAACATCCAATGCTTTTCAGTTAAGAGCGAGAAACGTGTGAGCTTCCTTAAAGATGTAGCTTCCTTTGAGCTGAAAAGTGAGTGCTGTTTACCTGAAACGAAGTCTTGATTGTAGGAAGACACATAGCCTGGCAATTAACTCCGATTCTGAAGGGAAACACACAGCACAGTTCTCATCCATGAAACACACTCTGCTTTAGAGCAAGAAGCACTCCCTTGCTTTCTCAAGTCTGTAATAAAGCAGGAAACGTGAGTGTGCTTAGAAGAAAAGAACCGTGTTTCCTACACACACGGACGATATCTAGTTCAACTCTGCTTCTGAAACTGATACACCACAGGTCCTCTAACATCCAATGCTTTTCAGTTAAGAGCGAGAAACGTGTGAGCTTCGTTAAAGATGTAGCTTCCTTTGAGCTGAAAAGTGAGTGCGTTTACCTGAAACGAAATCTTGCTTGTAGGAAGACACAGAGCCTGGCAATTAACTCCGATTCTGAAGGGAAACACACAGCACAGTTCTCATCCATGAAACACACTCTGCTTTAGAGCAAGAAGCACTCTCTTGCTTCCTTAAGTCTCTAAAAATGCAGGAAACGTGAGTGTGCTTAGAATAAAAGAACCGTGTTCCCTACACACAGGGACCATATCTAGTTCAACTCTGCTTCTGAAACTGATACACCACAGGTCCTCTAAAATCCAGTGCTTTTCAGTTAATGGCGAGAAACGTGTGAGCTTCGTTAAAGATGTAGCTTCCTTTGAGCTGAAAAGTGAGTGCGTTTACCTGAAACGAAGTCTTGCTTGTAGGAAGACACAGAGCCTGGCAATTAACTCCGATTCTGAAGGGAAACACACAGCACAGTTCTCATCCATGAAACACACTCTGCTTTAGAGCAAGAAGCACTCCCTTGCTTTCTCAAGTCTGTAATAAAGCAGGAAACGTGAGTGTGCTTAGAAGAAAAGAACCGTGTTTCCTACACACACGGACGATATCTAGTTCAACTCTGCTTCTGAAACTGATACACCACAGGTCCTCTAACATCCAATGCTTTTCAGTTAAGAGCGAGAAACGTGTGAGCTTCGTGAACGATGTAGCTTCGTTTGACCTGAAAAGTGAGTGCTGTTTACCTGAAACGAAGTCTTGATTGTAGGAAGACACAGAGCCTGGCAATTAACTCCGATTCTGAAGGGAAACACACAGCACAGTTCTCATCCATGAAACACACTCTGCTTTAGAGCAAGAAGCACTCCCTTGCTTTCTCAAGTCTGTAATAAAGCAGGAAACGTGAGTGTGCTTAGAAGAAAAGAACCGTGTTTCCTACACACACGGACCATATCTAGTTCAACTCTGCTTCTGAAACTGATACACCACAGGTCCTCTAACATCCAATGCTTTTCAGTTAAGAGCGAGAAACGTGTGAGCTTCGTGAACGATGTAGCTTCGTTTGACCTGAAAAGTGAGTGCGTTTACCTGAAACGAAGTCTTGCTTGTAGGAAGACACAGAGCCTGGCAATTAACTCCGATTCTGAAGGGAAACTCACAGCACAGTTCTCATCCATGAAACACACTCTGCTTTAGAGCAAGAAGCACTCTCTTGCTTCCTTAAGTCTCTAATAATGCAGGAAACGTGAGTGTGCTTAGAACAAAAGAACCGTGTTTCCTACACACACGGACCATATCTAGTTCAACTCTGCTTCTGAAACTGATACAAACCACAGGTCCTCTAACATCCAATGCTTTTCAGTTAAGAGCGAGAAACGTGTGAGCTTCGTGAATGATGTAGCTTCCTTTGAGCTGAAAAGTGAGTGCGTTTACCTGAAACGAAGTCTTGCTTGTAGGAAGACACAGAGCCTGGCAATTAACTCCGATTCTGAAGGGAAACACACAGCACAGTTCTCATCCATGAAACACACTCTGCTTTAGAGCAAGAAGCACTCTCTTGCTTCCTTAAGTCTCTAATAAGGCAGGAAACATGAGTGTGCTTAGAACAAAAGAACCGTGTTTCCTACACACACGGACCATATCTAGTTCAACTCTGCTTCTGAAACTGATACAAACCACAGGTCCTCTAACATCCAATGCTTTTCAGTTAAGAGCGAGAACGTGTGAGCATCGTGAATGATGTATCTTCCTTTGAGCTGAAAAGTGAGTGCGTTTACTTGAAACGAAGTCTTGATTGTAGGAAGACACAGAGCCTGGCAATTAACTCCGATTCTGAAGGGAAACACACAGCACAGTTCTCATCCATGAAACACACTCTGCTTTAGAGCAAGAAGCACTCCCTTGCTTTCTCAAGTCGGTAATAAAGCAGGAAACGTGAGTGTGCTTAGAAGAAAAGAACCGTGTTTCCTACACACACGGACGATATCTAGTTCAACTCTGCTTCTGAAACTGATACACCACAGGTCCTCTAACATCCAATGCTTTTCAGTTAAGAGCGAGAAACGTGTGAGCTTCGTTAAAGATGTAGCTTCCTTTGAGCTGAAAAGTGAGTGCGTTTACCTGAAACGAAGTCTTGCTTGTAGGAAGACACAGAGCCTGGCAATTAACTCCGATTCTGAAGGGAAACACACAGCACAGTTCTCATCCATGAAACACACTCTTCTTTAGAGCAAGAAGCACTCTCTGGCTTTCTCAAGTCTCTAATAAGGCGGGAAACGTGAGTGTGCTCAGAACAAAAGAACCGTGTTTCCTACACACAGGGACCATATCCAGTTCAACTCTGCTTCTGAAACTGATACAAACCACAGGTCCACTAACATCCAATGCTATTCAGTTAAGAGCGAGGAACGTGTGAGCTTCGTGAACGATGTAGCTTCGTTTGACCTGAAAAGTGAGTGCTGTTTACCTGAAACTAAGTCATGCTTGTAGGAAGACACAGATCCTGGCATTTAACTCCGTTTCTGAAGGGAAAAACACAGCACAGTTCTCATCCATGAAACACACTCTGCTTTAGAGCAAGAAGCACTCTCTTGCTTCCTTAAGTCTCTAATAAGGCGGGAAACGTGAGTGTGCTCAGAACAAAAGAACCGTGTTTCCTACACACAGGGACCATATCCAGTTCAACTCTGCTTCTGAAACTGATACAAACCACAGGTCCTCTAACATCCAATGCTTTTCAGTTTAGAGCGAGAAACGTGTGAGCTTCGTGAACGATGTAGCTTCGTTTGACCTGAAAAGTGAGTGCTGTTTACTTGAAACGAAGTCTTCATTATAGGAAGACACAGAGCCTGGCAATTAACTCCGATTCTGAAGGGAAACACACAGCACAGTTCTCATCCATGAAACACACTCTGCTTTAGAGCAAGAAGCACTCCCTTGCTTTCTCAAGTCTGTAATAAAGCAGGAAACGTGAGTGTGCTTAGAAGAAAAGAACCGTGTTTCCTACACACACGGACGATATCTAGTTCAACTCTGCTTCTGAAACTGATACACCACAGGTCCTCTAACATCCAAAGCTTTTCAGTTAAGAGCGAGAAACGTGTGAGCTTCGTTAAAGATGTAGCTTCCTTTGAGCTGAAAAGTGAGTGCGTTTACCTGAAACGAAGTCTTGCTTGTAGGAAGACACAGAGCCTGGCAATTAACTCCGATTCTGAAGGGAAACACACAGCACAGTTCTCATCCATGAAACACACTCTGCTTTAGAGCAAGAACCACTCTCTTGCTTCCTTAAGTCTCTAATAATGCAGGAAACGTGAGTGTGCTTAGAACAAAAGAACCGTGTTTCCTACACACACGGACCATATCTAGTTCAACTCTGCTTCTGAAACTGATACAAACCACAGATCCTCTAACATCCAATGCTTTTCAGTTAAGAGCGAGAAACCTGTGAGCTTCGTGAATGATGTAGCTTCCTTTGAGCTGAAAAGTGAGTGCGTTTACCTGAAACGAAGTCTTGCTTGTAGGAAGACACAGAGCCTGGCAATTAACTCCGATTCTGAAGGGAAACACACAGCACAGTTCTCATCCATGAAACACACTCTGCTTTAGAGCAAGAAGCACTCTCTTGCTTCCTTAAGTCTCTAATAAGGCAGGAAACGTGAGTGTGCTTAGAACAAAAGAACCGTGTTTCCTACACACACGGACCATATCTAGTTCAACTCTGCTTCTGAAACTGATACAAACCACAGGTCCTCTAACATCCAATGCTTTTCAGTTAAGAGCGAGAACTTGTGAGCATCGTGAATGATGTATCTTCCTTTGAGCTGAAAAGTGAGTGCGTTTACCTGAAACGAAGTCTTGATTGTAGGAAGACACAGAGCCTGGCAATTAACTCCGATTCTGAAGGGAAACACACAGCACAGTTCTCATCCATGAAACACACTCTGCTTTAGAGCAAGAAGCACTCCCTTGCTTTCTCAAGTCTGTAATAAACAGGAAACGTGAGTGTGCTTAGAAGAAAAGAACCGTGTTTCCTACACACACGGACGATATCTAGTTCAACTCTTCTTCTGAAACTGATACACCACAGGTCCTCTAACATCCAATGCTTTTCAGTTAAGAGCGAGAAACGTGTGAGCTTCGTTAAAGATGTAGCTTCCTTTGAGCTGAAAAGTGAGTGCGTTTACCTGAAATGAAGTCTTGCTTGTAGGAAGACACAGAGCCTGGCAAATAACTCCGATTCTGAAGGGAAACACACAGCACAGTTCTCATCCATGAAACACACTCTTCTTTAGAGCAAAAAGCACTCTCGGGCTTTCTCAAGTCTCTAAAAAGGCGGGAAACGTGAGTGTGCTCAGAACAAAAGAACCGTGTTTCCTACACACAGGGACCATATCCAGTTCAACTCTGCTTCTGAAACTGATACAAACCACAGGTCCTCTAACATCCAATGCTATTCAGTTAAGAGCGAGGAACGTGTGAGCTTCGTGAACGATGTAGCTTTGTTTGACCTGAAATGTGAGTGCTGTTTACCTGAAACGAAGTCTTGATTGTAGGAAGACACAGAGCCTGGCAATTAACTCCGATTCTGAAGGGAAACACACAGCACAGTTCTCATCCATGAAACACACTCTGCTTTAGAGCAAGAAGCACTCCCTTGCTTTCTCAAGTCTGTAATAAAGCAGGAAACGTGAGTGTGCTTAGAAGAAAAGAACCGTGTTTCCTACACACACGGACGATATCTAGTTCAACTCTGCTTCTGAAACTGATACACCACAGGTCCTCTAACATCCAATGCTTTTCAGTTAAGAGCGAGAAACGTGTGAGCTTCGTTAAAGATGTAGCTTCCTTTGAGCTGAAAAGTGAGTGCGTTTACCTGAAACGAAGTCTTGCTTGTAGGAAGACACAGAGCCTGGCAATTAACTCCGATTCTGAAGGGAAACACACAGCACAGTTCTCATCCATGAAACACACTCTTCTTTAGAGCAAGAAGCACTCTCTGGCTTTCTCAAGTCTCTAATAAGGCGGGTAACGTGAGTGTGCTCAGAACAAAAGAACCGTGTTTCCTACACACAGGGACCATATCCAGTTCAAAGCTGCTTCTGAAACTGATACAAACCACAGGTCCTCTAACATCCAATGCTATTCAGTTAAGAGCGAGAAACGTGTGAGCTTCGTTAAAGATATAGCTTCCTTTGAGCTGAAAAGTGAGTGCGTTTACCTGAAACGAAGTCTTGCTTGTAGGAAGACACAGAGCCTGGCATTTAACTCCGTTTCTGAAGGGAAACACACAGCACAGTTCTCATCCATGAAACACACTCTTCTTTAGAGCAAGAAGCACTCTCTTGCTTTCTCAAGTCTCTGATAAGGCAGGAAACGTGAGTGTGCTGAGAACAAATAACCGTGTTTCCTACACACACGGACGATATCTAGTTCAACTCTGCTTCTGAAACTGATACACCACAGGTCCTCTAACATCCAATGCTTTTCAGTTAAGAGCGAGAAACGTGTGAGCTTCATTAAAGATGTAGCTTCCTTTGAGCTGAAAAGTGAGTGCGTTTACCTGAAACGAAGTCTTGCTTGTAGGAAGACACAGAGCCTGGCAATTAACTCCGATTCTGAAGGGAAACACACAGCACAGTTCTCATCCATGAAACACACTCTTCTTTAGAGCAAGAAGCACTCTCTGGCTTTCTCAAGTCTCTAATAAGGCGGGAAACGTGAGTGTGCTCAGAACAAAAGAACCGTGTTTCCTACACACAGGGACCATATCCAGTTCCACTCTGTTTCTGAAACTGATACAAACCACAGGTCCTCTAACATCCAATGCTATTCAGTTAAGAGCGAGAAACGTGTGAGCTTCGTTAAAGATGTAGCTTCCTTTGAGCTGAAAAGTGAGTGCGTTTACCTGAAACGAAGTCTTGCTTGTAGGAAGATACAGAGCCTGGCATTTAACTCTGTTTCTGAAGGGAAACACACAGCACAGTTCTCATCCATGAAACACACTCTTCTTTAGAGCAAGAAGCACTCTCTTGCTTTCTCAAGTCTCCGATAAGGCCGGAAACGTGAGTGTGCTGAGAACAAATAACCGTGTTTCCTACACACACGGACCATATCTAGTTCAACTCTGCTTCTGAAACTGATTCAAACCACAGGTCCTCTAACATCCAATGCTTTTCAGTTAAGAGCGAGAAACGTGTGAGCTTCGTGAATGATGTAGCTTCCTTTGAGCTGAAAAGTGAGTGCGTTTACCTGAAAGAATTCTTGCTTGTAGGAAGACACAGAGCCTGGCAATTAACTCCGATTCTGAAGGGAAACACACAGCACAGTTCTCATCCATGAAACACACTCTGCTTTAGAGCAAGAATCACTCCCTTGCTTTCTCAAGTCTGTAATAAAGCAGGAAACGTGAGTGTGCTTAGAAGAAAAGAACCGTGTTTCCTACACACACGGACGATATCTAGTTCAACTCTGCTTCTGAAACTGATACACCACAGGTCCTCTAACATCCAATGCTTTTCAGTTAAGAGCGAGAAACGTGTGAGCTTCATTAAAGATGTAGCTTCCTTTGAGCTGAAAAGTGAGTGCGTTTACCTGAAACGAAGTCTTGCTTGTAGGAAGACACAGAGCCTGGCAATTAACTCCGATTCTGAAGGGAAACACACAGCACAGTTCTCATCCATGAAACACACTCTCCTTAGAGCAAGAAGCACTCTCTGGCTTTCTCAAGTCTCTAATAAGGCGGGAAACGTGAGTGTGCTCAGAACAAAAGAACCGTGTTTCCTACACACAGGGACCATATCCAGTTCCACTCTGTTTCTGAAACTGATACAAACCACAGGTCCTCTAACATCCAATGCTCTTCAGTAAAGAACGAGGAACGTGTGAGCTTCGTGAACGATGTAGCTTCGTTTGACCTGAAAAGTGAGTGCTGTTTACCTGAAACGAAGTCATGCTTGTAGGAAGACACAGATCCTGGCATTTAACTCCGTTTCTGAAGGGAAAGACACAGCACAGTTCTCATCCATGAAACACACTCTGCTTTAGAGCAAGAACCACTCTCTAGCTTCCTCAAATCTCTAATAAGGCAGGAAACCTGAGTGTGCTTAGAATAAAAGAACCGTGTTTCCTACACACACGGACCATATCTAGTTCAACTCTGCTTCTGAAACTGATACAAACCACAGGTCCTCTAACATCCAATGCTATTCAGTTAAGAGCGAGAAACTTGTGAGCTTCGTTAAAGATGTAGCTTCCTTTGAGCTGAAAAGTGAGTGCGTTTACCTGAAACGAAGTCTTGCTTGTAGGAAGATACAGAGCCTGGCATTTAACTCTGTTTCTGAAGGGAAACACACAGCACAGTTCTCATCCATGAAACATACTCTTCTTTAGAGCAAGAAGAACTCTCTTGCTTTCTCAAGTCTCCAATAAGGCCGGAAACGTGAGTGTGCTCAGAACAAATAACCGTGTTTCCTACACACACCGACGATATCTAGATCAACTCTGCTTCTGAACTGATACAAACAACAGGTCCTCTAACATCCAATGCTTTTCAGTTAAGAGCGAGAACGTGTGAGCATCGTGAATGATGTATCTTCCTTTGAGCTGAAAAGTGAGTGCGTTTACTTGAAACGAAGTCTTGATTGTAGGAAGACACAGAGCATGGCAATTAACTCCGATTCTGAAGGGAAACACACAGCACAGTTCTCATCCATGAAACACACTCTGCTTTAGAGCAAGAAGCACTTCCTTGCTTTCTCAAGTCTGTAATAAAGCAGGAAACGTGAGTGTGCTTAGAAGAAAAGAACCGTGTTTCCTACACACACGGATGATATCTAGTTCAACTCTACTTCTGAAACTGATACACCACAGGTCCTCTAACATCCAATGCTTTTCAGTTAAGAGCGAGAAACGTGTGAGCTTCGTTAAAGATGTAGCTTCCTTTGAGCTGAAAAGTGAGTGCGTTTACCTGAAACGAAGTCTTGCTTGTAGGAAGACACAGAGCCTGGCAATTAACTCCGATTCTGAAGGGAAACACACAGCACAGTTCTCATCCATGAAACACACTCTTCTTTAGAGCAAGAAGCACTCTCTGGCTTTCTCAAGTCTCTAATAAGGCGGGAAACGTGAGTGTGCTCAGAACAAAAGAACCGTGTTTCCTACACACAGGGACCATATCCAGTTCAGCTCTGCTTCTGAAACTGATACAAACCACAGGTCCTCTAACATCCAATGCTTTTCAGTTAAGAGCGAGAACGTGTGAGCATCGTGAATGATGTATCTTCCTTTGAGCTGAAAAGTGAGTGCGTTTACCTGAAACGAAGTCTTGATTGTAGGAAGACACAGAGCCTGGCAATTAACTCCGATTCTGAAGGGAAACACACAGCACAGTTCTCATCCATGAAACACACTCTGCTTTAGAGCAAGAAGCACTCTCTTGCTTCCTTAAGTCTCTAATAAGGCAGGAAACATGAGTGTGCTTAGAACAAAAGAACCGTGTTTCCTACACACACGGACCATATCTAGTTCAACTCTGCTTCTGAAACTGATACAAACCACAGGTCCTCTAACATCCAATGCTTTTCAGTTAAGAGCGAGAACGTGTGAGCATCGTGAATGATGTATCTTCCTTTGAGCTGAAAAGTGAGTGCGTTTACCTGAAACGAAGTCTTGATTGTAGGAAGACACAGAGCCTGGCAATTAACTCCGATTCTGAAGGGAAACACACAGCACAGTTCTCATCCATGAAACACACTCTGCTTTAGAGCAAGAAGCACTCCCTTGCTTTCTCAAGTCTGTAATAAAGCAGGAAACGTGAGTGTGCTTAGAAGAAAAGAACCGTGTTTCCTACACACACGGACGATATCTAGTTCAACTCTGCTTCTGAAACTGATACACCACAGGTCCTCTAACATCCAATGCTTTTCAGTTAAGAGCGAGAAACGTGTGAGCTTCGTTAAAGATGTAGCTTCCTTTGAGCTGAAAAGTGAGTGCGTTTACCTGAAACGAAGTCTTGCTTGTAGGAAGACACAGAGCCTGGCAATTAACTCCGATTCTGAAGGGAAACACACAGCACAGTTCTCATCCATGAAACACACTCTTCTTTAGAGCAAGAAGCACTCTCTGGCTTTCTCAAGTCTCTAATAAGGCGGGAAACGTGAGTGTGCTCAGAACAAAAGAACCGTGTTTCCTACACACAGGGACCATATCCAGTTCAACTCTGCTTCTGAAACTGATACAAACCACAGGTCCTCTAACATCCAATGCTTTTCAGTTAAGAGCGAGAAACGTGTGAGCTTCGTGAACGATGTAGCTTCGTTTGACCTGAAAAGTGAGTGCTGTTTACCTGAAACGAAGTCTTGATTGTAGGAAGACACAGAGCCTGGCAATTAACTCCGATTCTGAAGGGAAACACACAGCACAGTTCTCATCCATGAAACACACTCTGCTTTAGAGCAAGAAGCACTCCCTTGCTTTCTCAAGTCTGTAATAAAGCAGGAAACGTGAGTGTGCTTAGAAGAAAAGAACCGTGTTTCCTACACACACGGACGATATCTAGTTCAACTCTGCTTCTGAAACTGATACACCACAGGTCCTCTAACATCCAAAGCTTTTCAGTTAAGAGCGAGAAACGTGTGAGCTTCGTTAAAGATGTAGCTTCCTTTGAGCTGAAAAGTGAGTGCTTTTACCTGAAACGAAGTCTTGCTTTTAGGAAGACACAGAGCCTGGCAATTAACTCCGATTCTGAAGGGAAACACACAGCACAGTTCTCATCCATGAAACACACTCTGCTTTAGAGCAAGAACCACTCTCTTGCTTCCTTAAGTCTCTAATAATGCAGGAAACGTGAGTGTGCTTAGAACAAAAGAACCGTGTTTCCTACACACACGGACCATATCTAGTTCAACTCTGCTTCTGAAACTGATACAAACCACAGGTCCTCTAACATCCAATGCTTTTCAGTTAAGAGCGAGAAACCTGTGAGCTTCGTGAATGATGTAGCTTCCTTTGAGCTGAAAAGTGAGTGCGTTTACCTGAAACGAAGTCTTGCTTTTAGGAAGACACAGAGCCTGGCAATTAACTCCGATTCTGAAGGGAAACACACAGCACAGTTCTCATCCATGAAACACACTCTGCTTTAGAGCAAGAAGCACTCTCTGGCTTTCTCAAGTCTCTAATAAGGCGGGTAACGTGAGTGTGCTCAGAACAAAAGAACCGTGTTTCCTACACACAGGGACCATATCCAGTTCAAAGCTGCTTCTGAAACTGATACAAACCACAGGTCCTCTAACATCCAATGCTATTCAGTTAAGAGCGAGAAACGTGTGAGCTTCGTTAAAGATATAGCTTCCTTTGAGCTGAAAAGTGAGTGCGTTTACCTGAAACGAAGTCTTGCTTGTAGGAAGACACAGAGCCTGGCATTTAACTCCGTTTCTGAAGGGAAACACACAGCACAGTTCTCATCCATGAAACACACTCTTCTTTAGAGCAAGAAGCACTCTCTTGCTTTCTCAAGTCTCTGATAAGGCAGGAAACGTGAGTGTGCTGAGAACAAATAACCGTGTTTCCTACACACACGGACGATATCTAGTTCAACTCTGCTTCTGAAACTGATACACCACAGGTCCTCTAACATCCAATGCTTTTCAGTTAAGAGCGAGAAACGTGTGAGCTTCATTAAAGATGTAGCTTCCTTTGAGCTGAAAAGTGAGTGCGTTTACCTGAAACGAAGTCTTGCTTGTAGGAAGACACAGAGCCTGGCAATTAACTCCGATTCTGAAGGGAAACACACAGCACAGTTCTCATCCATGAAACACACTCTTCTTTAGAGCAAGAAGCACTCTCTGGCTTTCTCAAGTCTCTAATAAGGCGGGAAACGTGAGTGTGCTCAGAACAAAAGAACCGTGTTTCCTACACACAGGGACCATATCCAGTTCCACTCTGTTTCTGAAACTGATACAAACCACAGGTCCTCTAACATCCAATGCTATTCAGTTAAGAGCGAGAAACGTGTGAGCTTCGTTAAAGATGTAGCTTCCTTTGAGCTGAAAAGTGAGTGCGTTTACCTGAAACGAAGTCTTGCTTGTAGGAAGATACAGAGCCTGGCATTTAACTCTGTTTCTGAAGGGAAACACACAGCACAGTTCTCATCCATGAAACACACTCTTCTTTAGAGCAAGAAGCACTCTCTTGCTTTCTCAAGTCTCCGATAAGGCCGGAAACGTGAGTGTGCTGAGAACAAATAACCGTGTTTCCTACACACACGGACCATATCTAGTTCAACTCTGCTTCTGAAACTGATTCAAACCACAGGTCCTCTAACATCCAATGCTTTTCAGTTAAGAGCGAGAAACGTGTGAGCTTCGTGAATGATGTAGCTTCCTTTGAGCTGAAAAGTGAGTACGTTTACCTGAAAGAATTCTTGCTTGTAGGAAGACACAGAGCCTGGCAATTAACTCCGATTCTGAAGGGAAACACACAGCACAGTTCTCATCCATGAAACACACTCTGCTTTAGAGCAAGAATCACTCCCTTGCTTTCTCAAGTCTGTAATAAAGCAGGAAACGTGAGTGTGCTTAGAAGAAAAGAACCGTGTTTCCTACACACACGGACGATATCTAGTTCAACTCTGCTTCTGAAACTGATACACCACAGGTCCTCTAACATCCAATGCTTTTCAGTTAAGAGCGAGAAACGTGTGAGCTTCATTAAAGATGTAGCTTCCTTTGAGCTGAAAAGTGAGTGCGTTTACCTGAAACGAAGTCTTGCTTGTAGGAAGACACAGAGCCTGGCAATTAACTCCGATTCTGAAGGGAAACACACAGCACAGTTCTCATCCATGAAACACACTCTCCTTAGAGCAAGAAGCACTCTCTGGCTTTCTCAAGTCTCTAATAAGGCGGGAAACGTGAGTGTGCTCAGAACAAAAGAACCGTGTTTCCTACACACAGGGACCATATCCAGTTCCACTCTGTTTCTGAAACTGATACAAACCACAGGTCCTCTAACATCCAATGCTCTTCAGTAAAGAACGAGGAACGTGTGAGCTTCGTGAACGATGTAGCTTCGTTTGACCTGAAAAGTGAGTGCTGTTTACCTGAAACGAAGTCATGCTTGTAGGAAGACACAGATCCTGGCATTTAACTCCGTTTCTGAAGGGAAAGACACAGCACAGTTCTCATCCATGAAACACACTCTGCTTTAGAGCAAGAACCACTCTCTAGCTTCCTCAAATCTCTAATAAGGCAGGAAACCTGAGTGTGCTTAGAATAAAAGAACCGTGTTTCCTACACACACGGACCATATCTAGTTCAACTCTGCTTCTGAAACTGATACAAACCACAGGTCCTCTAACATCCAATGCTATTCAGTTAAGAGCGAGAAACTTGTGAGCTTCGTTAAAGATGTAGCTTCCTTTGAGCTGAAAAGTGAGTGCGTTTACCTGAAACGAAGTCTTGCTTGTAGGAAGATACAGAGCCTGGCATTTAACTCTGTTTCTGAAGGGAAACACACAGCACAGTTCTCATCCATGAAACATACTCTTCTTTAGAGCAAGAAGAACTCTCTTGCTTTCTCAAGTCTCCAATAAGGCCGGAAACGTGAGTGTGCTCAGAACAAATAACCGTGTTTCCTACACACACCGACGATATCTAGATCAACTCTGCTTCTGAACTGATACAAACAACAGGTCCTCTAACATCCAATGCTTTTCAGTTAAGAGCGAGAACGTGTGAGCATCGTGAATGATGTATCTTCCTTTGAGCTGAAAAGTGAGTGCGTTTACTTGAAACGAAGTCTTGATTGTAGGAAGACACAGAGCATGGCAATTAACTCCGATTCTGAAGGGAAACACACAGCACAGTTCTCATCCATGAAACACACTCTGCTTTAGAGCAAGAAGCACTTCCTTGCTTTCTCAAGTCTGTAATAAAGCAGGAAACGTGAGTGTGCTTAGAAGAAAAGAACCGTGTTTCCTACACACACGGATGATATCTAGTTCAACTCTACTTCTGAAACTGATACACCACAGGTCCTCTAACATCCAATGCTTTTCAGTTAAGAGCGAGAAACGTGTGAGCTTCGTTAAAGATGTAGCTTCCTTTGAGCTGAAAAGTGAGTGCGTTTACCTGAAACGAAGTCTTGCTTGTAGGAAGACACAGAGCCTGGCAATTAACTCCGATTCTGAAGGGAAACACACAGCACAGTTCTCATCCATGAAACACACTCTTCTTTAGAGCAAGAAGCACTCTCTGGCTTTCTCAAGTCTCTAATAAGGCGGGAAACGTGAGTGTGCTCAGAACAAAAGAACCGTGTTTCCTACACACAGGGACCATATCCAGTTCAGCTCTGCTTCTGAAACTGATACAAACCACAGGTCCTCTAACATCCAATGCTTTTCAGTTAAGAGCGAGAACGTGTGAGCATCGTGAATGATGTATCTTCCTTTGAGCTGAAAAGTGAGTGCGTTTACCTGAAACGAAGTCTTGATTGTAGGAAGACACAGAGCCTGGCAATTAACTCCGATTCTGAAGGGAAACACACAGCACAGTTCTCATCCATGAAACACACTCTGCTTTAGAGCAAGAAGCACTCTCTTGCTTCCTTAAGTCTCTAATAAGGCAGGAAACATGAGTGTGCTTAGAACAAAAGAACCGTGTTTCCTACACACACGGACCATATCTAGTTCAACTCTGCTTCTGAAACTGATACAAACCACAGGTCCTCTAACATCCAATGCTTTTCAGTTAAGAGCGAGAACGTGTGAGCATCGTGAATGATGTATCTTCCTTTGAGCTGAAAAGTGAGTGCGTTTACCTGAAACGAAGTCTTGATTGTAGGAAGACACAGAGCCTGGCAATTAACTCCGATTCTGAAGGGAAACACACAGCACAGTTCTCATCCATGAAACACACTCTGCTTTAGAGCAAGAAGCACTCCCTTGCTTTCTCAAGTCTGTAATAAAGCAGGAAACGTGAGTGTGCTTAGAAGAAAAGAACCGTGTTTCCTACACACACGGACGATATCTAGTTCAACTCTGCTTCTGAAACTGATACACCACAGGTCCTCTAACATCCAATGCTTTTCAGTTAAGAGCGAGAAACGTGTGAGCTTCGTTAAAGATGTAGCTTCCTTTGAGCTGAAAAGTGAGTGCGTTTACCTGAAACGAAGTCTTGCTTGTAGGAAGACACAGAGCCTGGCAATTAACTCCGATTCTGAAGGGAAACACACAGCACAGTTCTCATCCATGAAACACACTCTTCTTTAGAGCAAGAAGCACTCTCTGGCTTTCTCAAGTCTCTAATAAGGCGGGAAACGTGAGTGTGCTCAGAACAAAAGAACCGTGTTTCCTACACACAGGGACCATATCCAGTTCAACTCTGCTTCTGAAACTGATACAAACCACAGGTCCTCTAACATCCAATGCTTTTCAGTTAAGAGCGAGAAACGTGTGAGCTTCGTGAACGATGTAGCTTCGTTTGACCTGAAAAGTGAGTGCTGTTTACCTGAAACGAAGTCTTGATTGTAGGAAGACACAGAGCCTGGCAATTAACTCCGATTCTGAAGGGAAACACACAGCACAGTTCTCATCCATGAAACACACTCTGCTTTAGAGCAAGAAGCACTCCCTTGCTTTCTCAAGTCTGTAATAAAGCAGGAAACGTGAGTGTGCTTAGAAGAAAAGAACCGTGTTTCCTACACACACGGACGATATCTAGTTCAACTCTGCTTCTGAAACTGATACACCACAGGTCCTCTAACATCCAAAGCTTTTCAGTTAAGAGCGAGAAACGTGTGAGCTTCGTTAAAGATGTAGCTTCCTTTGAGCTGAAAAGTGAGTGCTTTTACCTGAAACGAAGTCTTGCTTTTAGGAAGACACAGAGCCTGGCAATTAACTCCGATTCTGAAGGGAAACACACAGCACAGTTCTCATCCATGAAACACACTCTGCTTTAGAGCAAGAACCACTCTCTTGCTTCCTTAAGTCTCTAATAATGCAGGAAACGTGAGTGTGCTTAGAACAAAAGAACCGTGTTTCCTACACACACGGACCATATCTAGTTCAACTCTGCTTCTGAAACTGATACAAACCACAGGTCCTCTAACATCCAATGCTTTTCAGTTAAGAGCAAGAAACCTGTGAGCTTCGTGAATGATGTAGCTTCCTTTGAGCTGAAAAGTGAGTGCGTTTACCTGAAACGAAGTCTTGCTTGTAGGAAGACACAGAGCCTGGCAATTAACTCCGATTCTGAAGGGAAACACACAGCACAGTTCTCATCCATGAAACACACTCTGCTTTAGAGCAAGAAGCACTCTCTTGCTTCCTTAAGTCTCTAATAAGGCAGGAAACATGAGTGTGCTTAGAACAAAAGAACCGTGTTTCCTACACACACGGACCATATCTAGTTCAACTCTGCTTCTGAAACTGATACAAACCACAGGTCCTCTAACATCCAATGCTTTTCAGTTAAGAGCGAGAACGTGTGAGCATCGTGAATGATGTATCTTCCTTTGAGCTGAAAAGTGAGTGCGTTTACCTGAAACGAAGTCTTGATTGTAGGAAGACACAGAGCCTGGCAATTAACTCCGATTCTGAAGGGATACACACAGCACAGTTCTCATCCATGAAACACACTCTGCTTTAGAGCAAGAAGCACTCCCTTGCTTTCTCAAGTCTGTAATAAAGCAGGAAACGTGAGTGTGCTTAGAAGAAAAGAACCGTGTTTCCTACACACACGGACGATATCTAGTTCAACTCTGCTTCTGAAACTGATACACCACAGGTCCTCTAACATCCAATGCTTTTCAGTTAAGAGCGAGAAACGTGTGAGCTTCGTTAAAGATGTAGCTTCCTTTGAGCTGAAAAGTGAGTGCGTTTACCTGAAACGAAGTCTTGCTTGTAGGAAGACACAGAGCCTGGCAATTAACTCCGATTCTGAAGGGAAACACACAGCACAGTTCTCATCCATGAAACACACTCTTCTTTAGAGCAAGAAGCACTCTCTGGCTTTCTCAAGTCTCTAATAAGGCGGGAAACGTGAGTGTGCTCAGAACAAAAGAACCGTGTTTCCTACACACAGGGACCATATCCAGTTCAACTCTGCTTCTGAAACTGATACAAACCACAGGTCCTCTAACATCCAATGCTTTTCAGTTAAGAGCGAGAAACGTGTGAGCTTCGTGAACGATGTAGCTTCGTTTGACCTGAAAAGTGAGTGCTGTTTACCTGAAACGAAGTCTTGATTGTAGGAAGACACAGAGCCTGGCAATTAACTCCGATTCTGAAGGGAAACACACAGCACAGTTCTCATCCATGAAACACACTCTGCTTTAGAGCAAGAAGCACTCCCTTGCTTTCTCAAGTCTGTAATAAAGCAGGAAACGTGAGTGTGCTTAGAAGAAAAGAACCGTGTTTCCTACACACACGGACGATATCTAGTTCAACTCTGCTTCTGAAACTGATACACCACAGGTCCTCTAACATCCAAAGCTTTTCAGTTAAGAGCGAGAAACGTGTGAGCTTCGTTAAAGATGTAGCTTCCTTTGAGCTGAAAAGTGAGTGCTTTTACCTGAAACGAAGTCTTGCTTTTAGGAAGACACAGAGCCTGGCAATTAACTCCGATTCTGAAGGGAAACACACAGCACAGTTCTCATCCATGAAACACACTCTGCTTTAGAGCAAGAACCACTCTCTTGCTTCCTTAAGTCTCTAATAATGCAGGAAACGTGAGTGTGCTTAGAACAAAAGAACCGTGTTTCCTACACACACGGACCATATCTAGTTCAACTCTGCTTCTGAAACTGATACAAACCACAGGTCCTCTAACATCGAATGCTTTTCAGTTAAGAGCGAGAAACCTGTGAGCTTCGTGAATGATGTAGCTTCCTTTGAGCTGAAAAGTGAGTGCGTTTACCTGAAACGAAGTCTTGCTTGTAGGAAGACACAGAGCCTGGCAATTAACTCCGATTCTGAAGTGAAACACACAGCACAGTTCTCATCCATGAAACACACTCTGCTTTAGAGCAAGAAGCACTCTCTTGCTTCCTTAAGTCTCTAATAAGGCAGGAAACGTGAGTGTGCTTAGAACAAAAGAACCGTGTTTCCTACACACACGGACCATATCTAGTTCAACTCTGCTTCTGAAACTGATACAAACCACAGGTCCTCTAACATCCAATGCTTTTCAGTTAAGAGCGAGAACGTGTGAGCATCGTGAATGATGTATCTTCCTTTGAGCTGAAAAGTGAGTGCGTTTACCTGAAACGAAGTCTTGATTGTAGGAAGACACAGAGCCTGGCAATTAACTCCGATTCTGAAGGGAAACACACAGCACAGTTCTCATCCATGAAACACACTCTGCTTTAGAGCAAGAAGCACTCCCTTGCTTTCTCAAGTCTGTAATAAAGCAGGAAACGTGAGTGTGCTTAGAAGAAAAGAACCGTGTTTCCTACACACGGACGATATCTAGTTCAACTCTGCTTCTGAAACTGATACACCACAGGTCCTCTAACATCCAATGCTTTTCAGTTAAGAGCGAGAAACGTGTGAGCTTCGTTAAAGATGTAGCATCCTTTGAGCTGAAAAGTGAGTGCGTTTACCTGAAACGAAGTCTTGCTTGTAGGAAGACACAGAGCCTGGCAATTAACTCCGATTCTGAAGGGAAACACACAGCACAGTTCTCATCCATGAAACACACTCTGCTTTAGAGCAAGAAACACTCTCTTGCTTCCTTAAGTCTCTAATAAGGCGGGAAACGTGAGTGTGCTCAGAACAAAAGAACCATGTTTCCTACACACAGGGACCATATCCAGTTCAACTCTGCTTCTGAAACTGATACAAACCACAGGTCCTCTAACATCCAATGCTTTTCAGTTAAGAGCGAGAACGTGTGAGCATCGTGAATGATGTATCTTCCTTTGAGCTGAAAAGTGAGTGCGTTTACCTGAAAGGAAGTCTTGATTGTAGGAAGACACAGAGCCTGGCAATTAACTCCGATTCTGAAGGGAAACACACAGCACAGTTCTCATCCATGAAACACACTCTGCTTTAGAGCAAGAAGCACTCCCTTGCTTTCTCAAGTCTGTAATAAACAGGAAACGTGAGTGTGCTTAGAAGAAAAGAACTGTGTTTCCTACACACACGGACGATATCTAGTTCAACTCTGCTTCTGAAACTGATACACCACAGGTCCTCTAACATCCAATGCTTTTCAGTTAAGAGCGAGAAACGTGTGAGCTTCGTTAAAGATGTAGCTTCCTTTGAGCTGAAAAGTGAGTGCGTTTACCTGAAACGAAGTCTTGCTTGTAGGAAGACACAGAGCCTGGCAATTAACTCCGATTCTGAAGGGAAACACACAGCACAGTTCTCATCCATGAAACACACTCTGCTTTAGAGCAAGAAGCACTCTCTTGCTTCCTTAAGTCTCTAATAAGGCAGGAAACGTGAGTGTGCTTAGAACAAAAGAACCGTGTTTCCTACACACACGGACCATATCTAGTTCAACTCTGCTTCTGAAACTGATACAAACCACAGGTCCTCTAACATCCAATGCTTTTCAGTTAAGAGCGAGAACGTGTGAGCATCGTGAATGATGTATCTTCCTTTGAGCTGAAAAGTGAGTGCGTTTACCTGAAACGAAGTCTTGATTGTAGGAAGACACAGAGCCTGGCAATTAACTCCGATTCTGAAGGGAAACACACAGCACAGTTCTCATCCATGAAACACACTCTGCTTTAGAGCAAGAAGCACTCCCTTGCTTTCTCAAGTCTGTAATAAAGCAGGAAACGTGAGTGTGCTTAGAAGAAAAGAACCGTGTTTCCTACACACACGGACGATATCTAGTTCAACTCTGCTTCTGAAACTGATACACCACAGGTCCTCTAACATCCAATGCTTTTCAGTTAAGAGCGAGAAACGTGTGAGCTTCGTTAAAGATGTAGCATCCTTTGAGCTGAAAAGTGAGTGCGTTTACCTGAAACGAAGTCTTGCTTGTAGGAAGACACAGAGCCTGGCAATTAACTCCGATTCTGAAGGGAAACACACAGCACAGTTCTCATCCATGAAACACACTCTGCTTTAGAGCAAGAAACACTCTCTTGCTTCCTTAAGTCTCTAATAAGGCGGGAAACGTGAGTGTGCTCAGAACAAAAGAACCATGTTTCCTACACACAGGGACCATATCCAGTTCAACTCTGCTTCTGAAACTGATACAAACCACAGGTCCTCTAACATCCAATGCTTTTCAGTTAAGAGCGAGAACGTGTGAGCATCGTGAATGATGTATCTTCCTTTGAGCTGAAAAGTGAGTGCATTTACCTGAAAGGAAGTCTTGATTGTAGGAAGACACAGAGCCTGGCAATTAACTCCGATTCTGAAGGGAAACACACAGCACAGTTCTCATCCATGAAACACACTCTGCTTTAGAGCAAGAAGCACTCCCTTGCTTTCTCAAGTCTGTAATAAACAGGAAACGTGAGTGTGCTTAGAAGAAAAGAACCGTGTTTCCTACACACAGGGACGATATCTAGTTCAACTCTGCTTCTGAAACTGATACACCACAGGTCCTCTAACATCCAATGCTTTTCAGTTAAGAGCGAGAAACGTGTGAGCTTCGTTAAAGATGTAGCTTCCTTTGAGCTGAAAAGTGAGTGCGTTTACCTGAAACGAAGTCTTGCTTGTAGGAAGACACAGAGCCTGGCAATTAACTCCGATTCTGAAGGGAAACACACAGCACAGTTCTCATCCATGAAACACACTCTTCTTTAGAGCAAGAAGCACTCTCTGGCTTTCTCAAGTCTCTAATAAGGCGGGAAACTTGAGTGTCCTCAGAACAAAAGAACCGTGTTTCCTACACACAGGGACCATATCCAGTTCAACTCTGCTTCTGAAACTGATACAAACCACAGGTCCTCTAACATCCAATGCTATTCAGTTAAGAGCGAGGAACTTGTGAGCTTCGTGTACGATGTAGCTTTGTTTGACCTGAAATGTGAGTGCTGTTTACCTGAAACGATGTCTTGCTTGTAGGAAGACACAGAGCCTGGCAATTAACTCCGATTCTGAAGGGAAACACACAGCACAGTTCTCATCCATGAAACACACTCTGCTTTAGAGCAAGAAACACTCTCTTGCTTCCTTAAGTCTCTAATAAGGCGGGAAACGTGAGTGTGCTCAGAACAAAAGAACCATGTTTCCTACACACAGGGACCATATCCAGTTCAACTCTGCTTCTGAAACTGATACAAACCACAGGTCCTCTAACATCCAATGCTTTTCAGTTAAGAGCGAGAACGTGTGAGCATCGTGAATGATGTATCTTCCTTTGAGCTGAAAAGTGAGTGCGTTTACCTGAAAGGAAGTCTTGATTGTAGGAAGACACAGAGCCTGGCAATTAACTCCGATTCTGAAGGGAAACACACAGCACAGTTCTCATCCATGAAACACACTCTGCTTTAGAGCAAGAAGCACTCCCTTGCTTTCTCAAGTCTGTAATAAACAGGAAACGTGAGTGTGCTTAGAAGAAAAGAACCGTGTTTCCTACACACACGGACGATATCTAGTTCAACTCTGCTTCTGAAACTGATACACCACAGGTCCTCTAACATCCAATGCTTTTCAGTTAAGAGCGAGAAACGTGTGAGCTTCGTTAAAGATGTAGCTTCCTTTGAGCTGAAAAGTGAGTGCGTTTACCTGAAACGAAGTCTTGCTTGTAGGAAGACACAGAGCCTGGCAATTAACTCCGATTCTGAAGGGAAACACACAGCACAGTTCTCATCCATGAAACACACTCTTCTTTAGAGCAAGAAGCACTCTCTGGCTTTCACAAGTCTCTAAAAAGGCGGGAAACGTGAGTGTGCTCAGAACAAAAGAACCGTGTTTCCTACACACAGGGACCATATCCAGTTCAACTCTGCTTCTGAAACTGATACAAACCACAGGTCCTCTAACATCCAATGCTATTCAGTTAAGAGCGAGGAACGTGTGAGCTTCGTGAACGATGTAGCTTTGTTTGACCTGAAATGTGAGTGCTGTTTACCTGAAACGAAATCTTGATTGTAGGAAGACACAGAGCCTGGCAATTAACTCCGATTCTGAAGGGAAACACACAGCACAGTTCTCATCCATGAAACACACTCTGCTTTAGAGCAAGAAGCACTCCCTTGCTTTCTCAAGTCTGTAATAAAGCAGGAAACGTGAGTGTGCTTAGAAGAAAAGAACCGTGTTTCCTACACACACGGATGATATCTAGTTCAACTCTGCTTCTGAAACTGATACACCACAGGTCCTCTAACATCCAATGCTTTTCAGTTAAGAGCGAGAAACGTGTGAGCTTCGTTAAAGATGTAGCTTCCTTTGAGCTGAAAAGTGAGTGCGTTTACCTGAAACGAAGTCTTGCTTGTAGGAAGACACAGAGCCTGGCAATTAACTCCGATTCAGAAGGGAAACACACAGCACAGTTCTCATCCATGAAACACACTCTTCTTTAGAGCAAGAAGCACTCTCTGGCTTTCTCAAGTCTCTAATAAGGCGGGAAACTTGAGTGTGCTCAGAACAAAAGAACCGTGTTTCCTACACACAGGGACCATATCCAGTTCAACTCTGCTTCTGAAACTGATACAAACCACAGGTCCTCTAACATCCAATGCTATTCAGTTAAGAGCGAGGAACTTGTGAGCTTCGTGTACGATGTAGCTTTGTTTGACCTGAAATGTGAGTGCTGTTTACCTGAAACGAAGTCTTGCTTGTAGGAAGACACAGAGCCTGGCAATTAACTCCGATTCTGAAGGGAAACACACAGCACAGTTCTCATCCATGAAACACACTCTGCTTTAGAGCAAGAAGCACTCTCTTGCTTCCTTAAGTCTCTAATAAGGCAGGAAACATGAGTGTGCTTAGAACAAAAGAACCGTGTTTCCTACACACACGGACCATATCTAGTTCAACTCTGCTTCTGAAACTGATACAAACCACAGGTCCTCTAACATCCAATGCTTTTCAGTTAAGAGCGAGAACGTGTGAGCATCGTGAATGATGTATCTTCCTTTGAGCTGAAAAGTGAGTGCGTTTACCTGAAACGAAGTCTTGATTGTAGGAAGACACAGAGCCTGGCAATTAACTCCGATTCTGAAGGGAAACACACAGCACAGTTCTCATCCATGAAACACACTCTGCTTTAGAGCAAGAAGCACTCCCTTGCTTTCTCAAGTCTGTAATAAAGCAGGAAACGTGAGTGTGCTTAGAAGAAAAGAACCGTGTTTCCTACACACACGGACGATATCTAGTTCAACTCTGCTTCTGAAACTGATACACCACAGGTCCTCTAACATCCAATGCTTTTCAGTTAAGAGCGAGAAACGTGTGAGCTTCGTTAAAGATGTAGCTTCCTTTGAGCTGAAAAGTGAGTGCGTTTACCTGAAACGAAGTCTTGCTTGTAGGAAGACACAGAGCCTGGCAATTAACTCCGATTCTGAAGGGAAACACACAGCACAGTTCTCATCCATGAAACACACTCTTCTTTAGAGCAAGAAGCACTCTCTGGCTTTCTCAAGTCTCTAATAAGGCGGGAAACGTGAGTGTGCTCAGAACAAAAGAACCGTGTTTCCTACACACAGGGACCATATCCAGTTCAACTCTGCTTCTGAAACTGATACAAACCACAGGTCCTCTAACATCCAATGCTTTTCAGTTAAGAGCGAGAAACGTGTGAGCTTCGTGAACGATGTAGCTTCGTTTGACCTGAAAAGTGAGTGCTGTTTACCTGAAACGAAGTCTTGATTGTAGGAAGACACAGAGCCTGGCAATTAACTCCGATTCTGAAGGGAAACACACAGCACAGTTCTCATCCATGAAACACACTCTGCTTTAGAGCAAGAAGCACTCCCTTGCTTTCTCAAGTCTGTAATAAAGCAGGAAACGTGAGTGTGCTTAGAAGAAAAGAACCGTGTTTCCTACACACACGGACGATATCTAGTTCAACTCTGCTTCTGAAACTGATACACCACAGGTCCTCTAACATCCAAAGCTTTTCAGTTAAGAGCGAGAAACGTGTGAGCTTCGTTAAAGATGTAGCTTCCTTTGAGCTGAAAAGTGAGTGCTTTTACCTGAAACGAAGTCTTGCTTTTAGGAAGACACAGAGCCTGGCAATTAACTCCGATTCTGAAGGGAAACACACAGCACAGTTCTCATCCATGAAACACACTCTGCTTTAGAGCAAGAACCACTCTCTTGCTTCCTTAAGTCTCTAATAATGCAGGAAACGTGAGTGTGCTTAGAACAAAAGAACCGTGTTTCCTACACACACGGACCATATCTAGTTCAACTCTGCTTCTGAAACTGATACAAACCACAGGTCCTCTAACATCCAATGCTTTTCAGTTAAGAGCAAGAAACCTGTGAGCTTCGTGAATGATGTAGCTTCCTTTGAGCTGAAAAGTGAGTGCGTTTACCTGAAACGAAGTCTTGCTTGTAGGAAGACACAGAGCCTGGCAATTAACTCCGATTCTGAAGGGAAACACACAGCACAGTTCTCATCCATGAAACACACTCTGCTTTAGAGCAAGAAGCACTCTCTTGCTTCCTTAAGTCTCTAATAAGGCAGGAAACATGAGTGTGCTTAGAACAAAAGAACCGTGTTTCCTACACACACGGACCATATCTAGTTCAACTCTGCTTCTGAAACTGATACAAACCACAGGTCCTCTAACATCCAATGCTTTTCAGTTAAGAGCGAGAACGTGTGAGCATCGTGAATGATGTATCTTCCTTTGAGCTGAAAAGTGAGTGCGTTTACCTGAAACGAAGTCTTGATTGTAGGAAGACACAGAGCCTGGCAATTAACTCCGATTCTGAAGGGATACACACAGCACAGTTCTCATCCATGAAACACACTCTGCTTTAGAGCAAGAAGCACTCCCTTGCTTTCTCAAGTCTGTAATAAAGCAGGAAACGTGAGTGTGCTTAGAAGAAAAGAACCGTGTTTCCTACACACACGGACGATATCTAGTTCAACTCTGCTTATGAAACTGATACAAACCACAGGTCCTCTAACATCCAATGCTTTTCAGTTAAGAGCGAGAAACGTGTGAGCTTCGTTAAAGATGTAGCTTCCTTTGAGCTGAAAAGTGAGTGCGTTTACCTGAAACGAAGTCTTGCTTGTAGGAAGACACAGAGCCTGGCAATTAACTCCGATTCTGAAGGGAAACACACAGCACAGTTCTCATCCATGAAACACACTCTTCTTTAGAGCAAGAAGCACTCTCTGGCTTTCTCAAGTCTCTAATAAGGCGGGAAACGTGAGTGTGCTCAGAACAAAAGAACCGTGTTTCCTACACACAGGGACCATATCCAGTTCAACTCTGCTTCTGAAACTGATACAAACCACAGGTCCTCTAACATCCAATGCTTTTCAGTTAAGAGCGAGAAACGTGTGAGCTTCGTGAACGATGTAGCTTCGTTTGACCTGAAAAGTGAGTGCTGTTTACCTGAAACGAAGTCTTGATTGTAGGAAGACACAGAGCCTGGCAATTAACTCCGATTCTGAAGGGAAACACACAGCACAGTTCTCATCCATGAAACACACTCTGCTTTAGAGCAAGAAGCACTCCCTTGCTTTCTCAAGTCTGTAATAAAGCAGGAAACGTGAGTGTGCTTAGAAGAAAAGAACCGTGTTTCCTACACACACGGACGATATCTAGTTCAACTCTGCTTCTGAAACTGATACACCACAGGTCCTCTAACATCCAAAGCTTTTCAGTTAAGAGCGAGAAACGTGTGAGCTTCGTTAAAGATGTAGCTTCCTTTGAGCTGAAAAGTGAGTGCTTTTACCTGAAACGAAGTCTTGCTTTTAGGAAGACACAGAGCCTGGCAATTAACTCCGATTCTGAAGGGAAACACACAGCACAGTTCTCATCCATGAAACACACTCTGCTTTAGAGCAAGAACCACTCTCTTGCTTCCTTAAGTCTCTAATAATGCAGGAAACGTGAGTGTGCTTAGAACAAAAGAACCGTGTTTCCTACACACACGGACCATATCTAGTTCAACTCTGCTTCTGAAACTGATACAAACCACAGGTCCTCTAACATCGAATGCTTTTCAGTTAAGAGCGAGAAACCTGTGAGCTTCGTGAATGATGTAGCTTCCTTTGAGCTGAAAAGTGAGTGCGTTTACCTGAAACGAAGTCTTGCTTGTAGGAAGACACAGAGCCTGGCAATTAACTCCGATTCTGAAGTGAAACACACAGCACAGTTCTCATCCATGAAACACACTCTGCTTTAGAGCAAGAAGCACTCTCTTGCTTCCTTAAGTCTCTAATAAGGCAGGAAACGTGAGTGTGCTTAGAACAAAAGAACCGTGTTTCCTACACACACGGACCATATCTAGTTCAACTCTGCTTCTGAAACTGATACAAACCACAGGTCCTCTAACATCCAATGCTTTTCAGTTAAGAGCGAGAACGTGTGAGCATCGTGAATGATGTATCTTCCTTTGAGCTGAAAAGTGAGTGCGTTTACCTGAAACGAAGTCTTGATTGTAGGAAGACACAGAGCCTGGCAATTAACTCCGATTCTGAAGGGAAACACACAGCACAGTTCTCATCCATGAAACACACTCTGCTTTAGAGCAAGAAGCACTCCCTTGCTTTCTCAAGTCTGTAATAAAGCAGGAAACGTGAGTGTGCTTAGAAGAAAAGAACCGTGTTTCCTACACACGGACGATATCTAGTTCAACTCTGCTTCTGAAACTGATACACCACAGGTCCTCTAACATCCAATGCTTTTCAGTTAAGAGCGAGAAACGTGTGAGCTTCGTTAAAGATGTAGCATCCTTTGAGCTGAAAAGTGAGTGCGTTTACCTGAAACGAAGTCTTGCTTGTAGGAAGACACAGAGCCTGGCAATTAACTCCGATTCTGAAGGGAAACACACAGCACAGTTCTCATCCATGAAACACACTCTGCTTTAGAGCAAGAAACACTCTCTTGCTTCCTTAAGTCTCTAATAAGGCGGGAAACGTGAGTGTGCTCAGAACAAAAGAACCATGTTTCCTACACACAGGGACCATATCCAGTTCAACTCTGCTTCTGAAACTGATACAAACCACAGGTCCTCTAACATCCAATGCTTTTCAGTTAAGAGCGAGAACGTGTGAGCATCGTGAATGATGTATCTTCCTTTGAGCTGAAAAGTGAGTGCGTTTACCTGAAAGGAAGTCTTGATTGTAGGAAGACACAGAGCCTGGCAATTAACTCCGATTCTGAAGGGAAACACACAGCACAGTTCTCATCCATGAAACACACTCTGCTTTAGAGCAAGAAGCACTCCCTTGCTTTCTCAAGTCTGTAATAAACAGGAAACGTGAGTGTGCTTAGAAGAAGAGAACTGTGTTTCCTACACACACGGACGATATCTAGTTCAACTCTGCTTCTGAAACTGATACACCACAGGTCCTCTAACATCCAATGCTTTTCAGTTAAGAGCGAGAAACGTGTGAGCTTCGTTAAAGATGTAGCTTCCTTTGAGCTGAAAAGTGAGTGCGTTTACCTGAAACGAAGTCTTGCTTGTAGGAAGACACAGAGCCTGGCAATTAACTCCGATTCTGAAGGGAAACACACAGCACAGTTCTCATCCATGAAACACACTCTGCTTTAGAGCAAGAAGCACTCTCTTGCTTCCTTAAGTCTCTAATAAGGCAGGAAACGTGAGTGTGCTTAGAACAAAAGAACCGTGTTTCCTACACACACGGACCATATCTAGTTCAACTCTGCTTCTGAAACTGATACAAACCACAGGTCCTCTAACATCCAATGCTTTTCAGTTAAGAGCGAGAACGTGTGAGCATCGTGAATGATGTATCTTCCTTTGAGCTGAAAAGTGAGTGCGTTTACCTGAAACGAAGTCTTGATTGTAGGAAGACACAGAGCCTGGCAATTAACTCCGATTCTGAAGGGAAACACACAGCACAGTTCTCATCCATGAAACACACTCTGCTTTAGAGCAAGAAGCACTCCCTTGCTTTCTCAAGTCTGTAATAAAGCAGGAAACGTGAGTGTGCTTAGAAGAAAAGAACCGTGTTTCCTACACACACGGACGATATCTAGTTCAACTCTGCTTCTGAAACTGATACACCACAGGTCCTCTAACATCCAATGCTTTTCAGTTAAGAGCGAGAAACGTGTGAGCTTCGTTAAAGATGTAGCATCCTTTGAGCTGAAAAGTGAGTGCGTTTACCTGAAACGAAGTCTTGCTTGTAGGAAGACACAGAGCCTGGCAATTAACTCCGATTCTGAAGGGAAACACACAGCACAGTTCTCATCCATGAAACACACTCTGCTTTAGAGCAAGAAACACTCTCTTGCTTCCTTAAGTCTCTAATAAGGCGGGAAACGTGAGTGTGCTCAGAACAAAAGAACCATGTTTCCTACACACAGGGACCATATCCAGTTCAACTCTGCTTCTGAAACTGATACAAACCACAGGTCCTCTAACATCCAATGCTTTTCAGTTAAGAGCGAGAACGTGTGAGCATCGTGAATGATGTATCTTCCTTTGAGCTGAAAAGTGAGTGCATTTACCTGAAAGGAAGTCTTGATTGTAGGAAGACACAGAGCCTGGCAATTAACTCCGATTCTGAAGGGAAACACACAGCACAGTTCTCATCCATGAAACACACTCTGCTTTAGAGCAAGAAGCACTCCCTTGCTTTCTCAAGTCTGTAATAAACAGGAAACGTGAGTGTGCTTAGAAGAAAAGAACCGTGTTTCCTACACACAGGGACGATATCTAGTTCAACTCTGCTTCTGAAACTGATACACCACAGGTCCTCTAACATCCAATGCTTTTCAGTTAAGAGCGAGAAACGTGTGAGCTTCGTTAAAGATGTAGCTTCCTTTGAGCTGAAAAGTGAGTGCGTTTACCTGAAACGAAGTCTTGCTTGTAGGAAGACACAGAGCCTGGCAATTAACTCCGATTCTGAAGGGAAACACACAGCACAGTTCTCATCCATGAAACACACTCTTCTTTAGAGCAAGAAGCACTCTCTGGCTTTCTCAAGTCTCTAATAAGGCGGGAAACTTGAGTGTCCTCAGAACAAAAGAACCGTGTTTCCTACACACAGGGACCATATCCAGTTCAACTCTGCTTCTGAAACTGATACAAACCACAGGTCCTCTAACATCCAATGCTATTCAGTTAAGAGCGAGGAACTTGTGAGCTTCGTGTACGATGTAGCTTTGTTTGACCTGAAATGTGAGTGCTGTTTACCTGAAACGATGTCTTGCTTGTAGGAAGACACAGAGCCTGGCAATTAACTCCGATTCTGAAGGGAAACACACAGCACAGTTCTCATCCATGAAACACACTCTGCTTTAGAGCAAGAAACACTCTCTTGCTTCCTTAAGTCTCTAATAAGGCGGGAAACGTGAGTGTGCTCAGAACAAAAGAACCATGTTTCCTACACACAGGGACCATATCCAGTTCAACTCTGCTTCTGAAACTGATACAAACCACAGGTCCTCTAACATCCAATGCTTTTCAGTTAAGAGCGAGAACGTGTGAGCATCGTGAATGATGTATCTTCCTTTGAGCTGAAAATTGAGTGCGTTTACCTGAAAGGAAGTCTTGATTGTAGGAAGACACAGAGCCTGGCAATTAACTCCGATTCTGAAGGGAAACACACAGCACAGTTCTCATCCATGAAACACACTCTGCTTTAGAGCAAGAAGCACTCCCTTGCTTTCTCAAGTCTGTAATAAACAGGAAACGTGAGTGTGCTTAGAAGAAAAGAACCGTGTTTCCTACACACACGGACGATATCTAGTTCAACTCTGCTTCTGAAACTGATACACCACAGGTCCTCTAACATCCAATGCTTTTCAGTTAAGAGCGAGAAACGTGTGAGCTTCGTTAAAGATGTAGCTTCCTTTGAGCTGAAAAGTGAGTGCGTTTACCTGAAACGAAGTCTTGCTTGTAGGAAGACACAGAGCCTGGCAATTAACTCCGATTCTGAAGGGAAACACACAGCACAGTTCTCATCCATGAAACACACTCTTCTTTAGAGCAAGAAGCACTCTCTGGCTTTCACAAGTCTCTAAAAAGGCGGGAAACGTGAGTGTGCTCAGAACAAAAGAACCGTGTTTCCTACACACAGGGACCATATCCAGTTCAACTCTGCTTCTGAAACTGATACAAACCACAGGTCCTCTAACATCCAATGCTATTCAGTTAAGAGCGAGGAACGTGTGAGCTTCGTGAACGATGTAGCTTTGTTTGACCTGAAATGTGAGTGCTGTTTACCTGAAACGAAATCTTGATTGTAGGAAGACACAGAGCCTGGCAATTAACTCCGATTCTGAAGGGAAACACACAGCACAGTTCTCATCCATGAAACACACTCTGCTTTAGAGCAAGAAGCACTCCCTTGCTTTCTCAAGTCTGTAATAAAGCAGGAAACGTGAGTGTGCTTAGAAGAAAAGAACCGTGTTTCCTACACACACGGATGATATCTAGTTCAACTCTGCTTCTGAAACTGATACACCACAGGTCCTCTAACATCCAATGCTTTTCAGTTAAGAGCGAGAAACGTGTGAGCTTCGTTAAAGATGTAGCTTCCTTTGAGCTGAAAAGTGAGTGCGTTTACCTGAAACGAAGTCTTGCTTGTAGGAAGACACAGAGCCTGGCAATTAACTCCGATTCAGAAGGGAAACACACAGCACAGTTCTCATCCATGAAACACACTCTTCTTTAGAGCAAGAAGCACTCTCTGGCTTTCTCAAGTCTCTAATAAGGCGGGAAACTTGAGTGTGCTCAGAACAAAAGAACCGTGTTTCCTACACACAGGGACCATATCCAGTTCAACTCTGCTTCTGAAACTGATACAAACCACAGGTCCTCTAACATCCAATGCTATTCAGTTAAGAGCGAGGAACTTGTGAGCTTCGTGTACGATGTAGCTTTGTTTGACCTGAAATGTGAGTGCTGTTTACCTGAAACGATGTCTTGCTTGTAGGAAGACACAGAGCCTGGCAATTAACTCCGATTCTGAAGGGAAACACACAGCACAGTTCTCATCCATGAAACACACTCTGCTTTAGAGCAAGAAGCACTCCCTTGCTTTCTCAAGTCTGTAATAAAGCAGGAAACGTGAGTGTGCTTAGAACAAAAGAACCGTGTTTCCTACACACACGGACGATATCTAGTTCAACTCTGCTTCTGAAACTGATACACCACAGGTCCTCTAACATCCAATGCTTTTCAGTTAAGAGCGAGAAACTTGTGAGCTTCGTTAAAGATGTAGCTTCCTTTGAGCTGAAAAGTGAGTGCGTTTACCTGAAACGAAGTCTTGCTTGTAGGAAGACACAGAGCCTGGCAATTAACTCCGATTCTGAAGGGAAACACACAGCACAGTTCTCATCCATGAAACACACTCTTCTTTAGAGCAAGAAGCACTCTCTGGCTTTCTCAAGTCTCTAATAAGGCGGGAAACGTGAGTGTGCTCAGAACAAAAGAACCGTGTTTCCTACACACATGGACCATATCCAGTTCAACTCTGCTTCTGAAACTGATACAAACCACAGGTCCTCTAACATCCAATGCTTTTCAGTTAAGAGCGAGAAACCTGTGAGCTTCGTGAATGATGTAGCTTCCTTTGAGCTGAAAAGTGAGTGCGTTTACCTGAAATGAAGTCTTGCTTGTAGGAAGACACAGAGCCTGGCAATTAACTCCGATTCTGAAGGGAAACACACAGCACAGTTCTCATCCATGAAACACACTCTGCTTTAGAGCAAGAAGCACTCCCTTGCTTTCTCAAGTCTGTAATAAAGCAGGAAACGTGAGTGTGCTTAGAAGAAAAGAACCGTGTTTCCTACACACACGGACGATATCTAGTTCAACTCTGCTTCTGAAACTGATACACCACAGGTCCTCTAACATCCAATGCTTTTCAGTTAAGAGCGAGAAACGTGTGAGCTTCGTTAAAGATGTAGCATCCTTTGAGCTGAAAAGTGAGTGCGTTTACCTGAAACGAATTCTTGCTTGTAGGAAGACACAGAGCCTGGCAATTAACTCCGATTCTGAAGGGAAACACACAGCACAGTTCTCATCCATGAAACACACTCTGCTTTAGAGCAAGAAACACTCTCTTGCTTCCTTAAGTCTCTAATAAGGCGGGAAACGTGAGTGTGCTCAGAACAAAAGAACCATGTTTCCTACACACAGGGACCATATCCAGTTCAACTCTGCTTCTGAAACTGATACAAACCACAGGTCCTCTAACATCCAATGCTTTTCAGTTAAGAGCGAGAACGTGTGAGCATCGTGAATGATGTATCTTCCTTTGAGCTGAAAAGTGAGTGCATTTACCTGAAAGGAAGTCTTGATTGTAGGAAGACACAGAGCCTGGCAATTAACTCCGATTCTGAAGGGAAACACACAGCACAGTTCTCATCCATGAAACACACTCTGCTTTAGAGCAAGAAGCACTCCCTTGCTTTCTCAAGTCTGTAATAAACAGGAAACGTGAGTGTGCTTAGAAGAAAAGAACCGTGTTTCCTACACACAGGGACGATATCTAGTTCAACTCTGCTTCTGAAACTGATACACCACAGGTCCTCTAACATCCAATGCTTTTCAGTTAAGAGCGAGAAACGTGTGAGCTTCGTTAAAGATGTAGCTTCCTTTGAGCTGAAAAGTGAGTGCGTTTACCTGAAACGAAGTCTTGCTTGTAGGAAGACACAGAGCCTGGCAATTAACTCCGATTCTGAAGGGAAACACACAGCACAGTTCTCATCCATGAAACACACTCTTCTTTAGAGCAAGAAGCACTCTCTGGCTTTCACAAGTCTCTAAAAAGGCGGGAAACGTGAGTGTGCTCAGAACAAAAGAACCGTGTTTCCTACACACAGGGACCATATCCAGTTCAACTCTGCTTCTGAAACTGATACAAACCACAGGTCCTCTAACATCCAATGCTATTCAGTTAAGAGCGAGGAACGTGTGAGCTTCGTGAACGATGTAGCTTTGTTTGACCTGAAATGTGAGTGCTGTTTACCTGAAACGAAGTCTTGATTGTAGGAAGACACAGAGCCTGGCAATTAACTCCGATTCTGAAGGGAAACACACAGCACAGTTCTCATCCATGAAACACACTCTGCTTTAGAGCAAGAAGCACTCCCTTGCTTTCTCAAGTCTGTAATAAAGCAGGAAACGTGAGTGTGCTTAGAAGAAAAGAACCGTGTTTCCTACACACACGGATGATATCTAGTTCAACTCTGCTTCTGAAACTGATACACCACAGGTCCTCTAACATCCAATGCTTTTCAGTTAAGAGCGAGAAACGTGTGAGCTTCGTTAAAGATGTAGCTTCCTTTGAGCTGAAAAGTGAGTGCGTTTACCTGAAACGAAGTCTTGCTTGTAGGAAGACACAGAGCCTGGCAATTAACTCCGATTCTGAAGGGAAACACACAGCACAGTTCTCATCCATGAAACACACTCTTCTTTAGAGCAAGAAGCACTCTCTGGCTTTCTCAAGTCTCTAATAAGGCGGGAAACTTGAGTGTGCTCAGAACAAAAGAACCGTGTTTCCTACACACAGGGACCATATCCAGTTCAACTCTGCTTCTGAAACTGATACAAACCACAGGTCCTCTAACATCCAATGCTATTCAGTTAAGAGCGAGGAACTTGTGAGCTTCGTGTACGATGTAGCTTTGTTTGACCTGAAATGTGAGTGCTGTTTACCTGAAACGATGTCTTGCTTGTAGGAAGACACAGAGCCTGGCAATTAACTCCGATTCTGAAGGGAAACACACAGCACAGTTCTCATCCATGAAACACACTCTGCTTTAGAGCAAGAAACACTCTCTTGCTTCCTTAAGTCTCTAATAAGGCGGGAAACGTGAGTGTGCTCAGAACAAAAGAACCATGTTTCCTACACACAGGGACCATATCCAGTTCAACTCTGCTTCTGAAACTGATACAAACCACAGGTCCTCTAACATCCAATGCTTTTCAGTTAAGAGCGAGAACGTGTGAGCATCGTGAATGATGTATCTTCCTTTGAGCTGAAAAGTGAGTGCGTTTACCTGAAAGGAATTCTTGATTGTAGGAAGACACAGAGCCTGGCAATTAACTCCGATTCTGAAGGGAAACACACAGCACAGTTCTCATCCATGAAACACACTCTGCTTTAGAGCAAGAAGCACTCCCTTGCTTTCTCAAGTCTGTAATAAACAGGAAACGTGAGTGTGCTTAGAAGAAAAGAACCGTGTTTCCTACACACACGGACGATATCTAGTTCAACTCTGCTTCTGAAACTGATACACCACAGGTCCTCTAACATCCAATGCTTTTCAGTTAAGAGCGAGAAACGTGTGAGCTTCGTTAAAGATGTAGCTTCCTTTGAGCTGAAAAGTGAGTGCGTTTACCTGAAACGAAGTCTTGCTTGTAGGAAGACACAGAGCCTGGCAATTAACTCCGATTCTGAAGGGAAACACACAGCACAGTTCTCATCCATGAAACACACTCTTCTTTAGAGCAAGAAGCACTCTCTGGCTTTCACAAGTCTCTAAAAAGGCGGGAAACGTGAGTGTGCTCAGAACAAAAGAACCGTGTTTCCTACACACAGGGACCATATCCAGTTCAACTCTGCTTCTGAAACTGATACAAACCACAGGTCCTCTAACATCCAATGCTATTCAGTTAAGAGCGAGGAACGTGTGAGCTTCGTGAACGATGTAGCTTTGTTTGACCTGAAATGTGAGTGCTGTTTACCTGAAACGAAGTCTTGATTGTAGGAAGACACAGAGCCTGGCAATTAACTCCGATTCTGAAGGGAAACACACAGCACAGTTCTCATCCATGAAACACACTCTGCTTTAGAGCAAGAAGCACTCCCTTGCTTTCTCAAGTCTGTAATAAAGCAGGAAACGTGAGTGTGCTTAGAAGAAAAGAACCGTGTTTCCTACACACACGGATGATATCTAGTTCAACTCTGCTTCTGAAACTGATACACCACAGGTCCTCTAACATCCAATGCTTTTCAGTTAAGAGCGAGAAACGTGTGAGCTTCGTTAAAGATGTAGCTTCCTTTGAGCTGAAAAGTGAGTGCGTTTACCTGAAACGAAGTCTTGCTTGTAGGAAGACACAGAGCCTGGCAATTAACTCCGATTCTGAAGGGAAACACACAGCACAGTTCTCATCCATGAAACACACTCTTCTTTAGAGCAAGAAGCACTCTCTGGCTTTCTCAAGTCTCTAATAAGGCGGGAAACTTGAGTGTGCTCAGAACAAAAGAACCGTGTTTCCTACACACAGGGACCATATCCAGTTCAACTCTGCTTCTGAAACTGATACAAACCACAGGTCCTCTAACATCCAATGCTATTCAGTTAAGAGCGAGGAACTTGTGAGCTTCGTGTACGATGTAGCTTTGTTTGACCTGAAATGTGAGTGCTGTTTACCTGAAACGATGTCTTGCTTGTAGGAAGACACAGAGCCTGGCAATTAACTCCGATTCTGAAGGGAAACACACAGCACAGTTCTCATCCATGAAACACACTCTGCTTTAGAGCAAGAAGCACTCCCTTGCTTTCTCAAGTCTGTAATAAAGCAGGAAACGTGAGTGTGCTTAGAACAAAAGAACCGTGTTTCCTACACACACGGACGATATCTAGTTCAACTCTGCTTCTGAAACTGATACACCACAGGTCCTCTAACATCCAATGCTTTTCAGTTAAGAGCGAGAAACTTGTGAGCTTCGTTAAAGATGTAGCTTCCTTTGAGCTGAAAAGTGAGTGCGTTTACCTGAAACGAAGTCTTGCTTGTAGGAAGACACAGAGCCTGGCAATTAACTCCGATTCTGAAGGGAAACACACAGCACAGTTCTCATCCATGAAACACACTCTTCTTTAGAGCAAGAAGCACTCTCTGGCTTTCTCAAGTCTCTAATAAGGCGGGAAACGTGAGTGTGCTCAGAACAAAAGAACCGTGTTTCCTACACACAGGGACCATATCCAGTTCAACTCTGCTTCTGAAACTGATACAAACCACAGGTCCTCTAACATCCAATGCTATTCAGTTAAGAGCGAGGAACTTGTGAGATTCGTGTACGATGTAGCTTTGTTTGACCTGAAATGTGAGTGCTGTTTACCTGAAACGATGTCTTGCTTGTAGGAAGACACAGAGCCTGGCAATTAACTCCGATTCTGAAGGGAAACACACAGCACAGTTCTCATCCATGAAACACACTCTGCTTTAGAGCAAGAAGCACTCCCTTGCTTTCTCAAGTCTGTAATAAAGCAGGAAACGTGAGTGTGCTTAGAACAAAAGAACCGTGTTTCCTACACACACGGACGATATCTAGTTCAACTCTGCTTCTGAAACTGATACACCACAGGTCCTCTAACATCCAATGCTTTTCAGTTAAGAGCGAGAAACTTGTGAGCTTCGTTAAAGATGTAGCTTCCTTTGAGCTGAAAAGTGAGTGCGTTTACCTGAAACTAAGTCATGCTTGTAGGAAGACACAGATCCTGGCATTTAACTCCGTTTCTGAAGGGAAACACACAGCACAGTTCTCATCCATGAAACACACTCTTCTTTAGAGCAAGAAGCACTCTCTGGCTTTCTCAAGTCTCTAATAAGGCGGGAAACGTGAGTGTGCTCAGAACAAAAGAACCGTGTTTCCTACACACAGGGACCATATCCAGTTCAACTCTGCTTCTGAAACTGATACAAACCACAGGTCCTCTAACATCCAATGCTATTCAGTTAAGAGCGAGGAACGTGTGAGCTTCGTGAACGATGTAGCTTCGTTTGACCTGAAAAGTGAGTGCTGTTTACCTGAAACTAAGTCATGCTTGTAGGAAGACACAGATCCTGGCATTTAACTCCGTTTCTGAAGGGAAAGACACAGCACAGTTCTCATCCTTGAAACACACTCTGCTTTAGAGCAAGAAGCACTCTCTTGCTTCCTTAAGTCTCTAATAAGGCGGGAAACGTGAGTGTGCTCAGAACAAAAGAACCGTGTTTCCTACACACATGGACCATATCCAGTTCAACTCTGCTTCTGAAACTGATACAAACCACAGGTCCTCTAACATCCAATGCTTTTCAGTTAAGAGCGAGAAACCTGTGAGCTTCGTGAATGATGTAGCTTCCTTTGAGCTGAAAAGTGAGTGCGTTTACCTGAAACGAAGTCTTGCTTGTAGGAAGACACAGAGCCTGGCAATTAACTCCGATTCTGAAGGGAAACACACAGCACAGTTCTCATCCATGAAACACACTCTGCTTTAGAGCAAGAAGCACTCTCTTGCTTCCTTAATTCTCTAATAAGGCAGGAAACGTGAGTGTGCTTAGAACAAAAGAACCGTGTTTCCTACACACACGGACCATATCTAGTTCAACTCTGCTTCTGAAACTGATACAAACCACAGGTCCTCTAACATCCAATGCTTTTCAGTTAAGAGCGAGAACGTGTGAGCATCGTGAATGATGTATCTTCCTTTGAGCTGAAAAGTGAGTGCGTTTACCTGAAACGAAGTCTTGATTGTAGGAAGACACAGAGCCTGGCAATTAACTCCGATTCTGTAGGGAAACACACAGCACAGTTCTCATCCATGAAACACACTCTGCTTTAGAGCAAGAAGCACTCCCTTGCTTTCTCAATTCTGTAATAAAGCAGGAAACGTGAGTGTGCTTAGAAGAAAAGAACCGTGTTTCCTACACACACGGACCATATCTAGTTCAACTCTGCTTCTGAAACTGATACACCACAGGTCCTCTAACATCCAATGCTTTTCAGTTAAGACCGAGAAACGTGTGAGCTTCGTTAAAGATGTAGCTTCCTTTGAGCTGAAAAGTGAGTGCGTTTACCTGAAACGAAGTCTTGCTTGTAGGAAGACACAGAGCCTGGCAATTAACTCCGATTCTGAAGGGAAACACACAGCACAGTTCTCATCCATGAAACACACTCTTCTTTAGAGCAAGAAGCACTCTCTGGCTTTCTCAAGTCTCTAATAAGGTGGGTAACGTGAGTGTGCTCAGAACAAAAGAAACGTGTTTCCTACACACAGGGACCATATCCAGTTCAACTCTGCTTCTGAAACTGATACAAACCACAGGTCCTCTAACATCCAATGCTATTCAGTTAAGAGCGAGAAACGTGTGAGCTTCGTTAAAGATGTAGCTTCCTTTGAGCTGAAAAGTGAGTGCGTTTACCTGAAACGAAGTCTTGCTTGTCGGAAGACACAGAGCCTGGCATTTAACTCCGTTTCTGAAGGGAAACACACAGCACAGTTCTCATCCATGAAACACACTCTTCTTTAGAGCAAGAAGCACTCTCTTGCTTTCTCAAGTCTCCGATAAGTTCGGAAACGTCAGTGTGCTGAGAACAAATAACCGTGTTTCCTACACACACGGACCATATCTAGTTCAACTCTGCTTTTGAAACTGATTCAAACCACAGGTCCTCTAACATCCAATGCTTTTCAGTTAAGAGCGAGAAACGTGTGAGCTTCGTGAATGATGTAGCTTCCTTTGAGCTGAAAAGTGAGTGCGTTTACCTGAAAGAATTCTTGCTTGTAGGAAGACACAGAGCCTGGCAATTAACTCCAATTCTGAAGGGAAACACACAGCACAGTTCTCATCCATGAAACACACTCTTCTTTAGAGCAAGAAGCACTCTCTGGCTTTCTCAAGTCTCTAATAAGGCGGGAAACGTGAGTGTGCTCAGAACAAAAGAACCATGTTTTCTACACACAGGGACCATATCCAGTTCAACTCTGTTTCTGAAACTGATACAAACCACAGGTCCTCTAACATCCAATGCTCTTCAGTAAAGAGCGAGGAACGTGTGAGCTTCGTGAACGATGTAGCTTCGTTTGACCTGAAAAGTGAGTGCTGTTTACCTGAAACGAAGTCATGCTTGTAGGAAGACACAGATCCTGGCATTTAACTCCCTTTCTGAAGGGAAAGACACAGCACAGTTCTCATCCATGAAACACACTCTGCTTTAGAGCAAGAACCACTCTCTTCCTTCCTCAAGTCTCTAATAAGGCAGGAAACGTGAGTGTGCTTAGAATAAAAGAACCGTGTTTCCTACACACACGGACCATATCTAGTTCAACTCTGCTTATGAAACTGATACAAACAACAGGTCCTCTAACATCCAATGCTATTCAGTTAAGAGCGAGAATCGTGTGAGCTTCGATAAAGATGTAGCTTCCTTTGAGCTGAAAAGTGAGTGCGTTTACCTGAAACGAAGTCTTGCTTGTAGGAAGACACAGAGCCTGGCATTTAACTCTGTTTCTGAAGGGAAACACACAGCACAGTTCTCATCCATGAAACACACTCTTCTTTAGAGCAAGAAGCACTCTCTTGCTTTCTCCAGTCTAGAATAAGGCCGGAAACGTGAGTGTGCTCAGAACAAATAACCGTGTTTCCTACACACACGGACCATATTTAGTTCAACTCCGCTTATGAAACTGATACAAACCACAGATCCTCTAACATCCAATGCTATTCAGTTAAGAGCGAGGAACTTGTGAGCTTCGTGTACGATGTAGCTTTGTTTGACCTGAAATGTGAGTGCTGTTTACCTGAAACGATGTCTTGCTTGTAGGAAGACACAGAGCCTGGCAATTAACTCCGATTCTGAAGGGAAACACACAGCACAGTTCTCATCCATGAAACACACTCTGCTTTAGAGCAAGAAACACTCTCTTGCTTCCTTAAGTCTCTAATAAGGCGGGAAACGTGAGTGTGCTCAGAACAAAAGAACCATGTTTCCTACACACAGGGACCATATCCAGTTCAACTCTGCTTCTGAAACTGATACAAACCACAGGTCCTCTAACATCCAATGCTTTTCAGTTAAGAGCGAGAACGTGTGAGCATCGTGAATGATGTATCTTCCTTTGAGCTGAAAAGTGAGTGCGTTTACCTGAAAGGAATTCTTGATTGTAGGAAGACACAGAGCCTGGCAATTAACTCCGATTCTGAAGGGAAACACACAGCACAGTTCTCATCCATGAAACACACTCTGCTTTAGAGCAAGAAGCACTCCCTTGCTTTCTCAAGTCTGTAATAAACAGGAAACGTGAGTGTGCTTAGAAGAAAAGAACCGTGTTTCCTACACACACGGACGATATCTAGTTCAACTCTGCTTCTGAAACTGATACACCACAGGTCCTCTAACATCCAATGCTTTTCAGTTAAGAGCGAGAAACGTGTGAGCTTCGTTAAAGATGTAGCTTCCTTTGAGCTGAAAAGTGAGTGCGTTTACCTGAAACGAAGTCTTGCTTGTAGGAAGACACAGAGCCTGGCAATTAACTCCGATTCTGAAGGGAAACACACAGCACAGTTCTCATCCATGAAACACACTCTTCTTTAGAGCAAGAAGCACTCTCTGGCTTTCACAAGTCTCTAAAATGGCGGGAAACGTGAGTGTGCTCAGAACAAAAGAACCGTGTTTCCTACACACAGGGACCATATCCAGTTCAACTCTGCTTCTGAAACTGATACAAACCACAGGTCCTCTAACATCCAATGCTATTCAGTTAAGAGCGAGGAACGTGTGAGCTTCGTGAACGATGTAGCTTTGTTTGACCTGAAATG